>OX421267.1:7334529-8584529 GCA_949125355.1 Agriopis leucophaearia
CCACTCAGGGTGGCTTTCCCCTTCTTAGACAAGGGGTCAATGAAGTATTTTGTCAAGATACAAAAATCGTTATAAGTTTATAAACATAGAGACTTAGAGAAAGAAAAGTGTAAGGGTTCGAAAAAGCGTAGTTTGTCATTATAAAGTAAAGTAAAATTTTATGGCATAAGCTGTGTACAATGATGGAAAAATGTCTGTCCTAGCGGACGAGTAACATTTTAGTATTATAAATAGGGAGCTAGGTACATAATTATTGTAACTATTTAACCTATGTTAGATAAACATCGAAAAAATATTTATAGGTCTACGATAGCAATTACAGTTTTGCAGAATTCTGCAAATAACCGAGTTATTTAGTATCAAAGTCAAGGAGATAGAAGATTTATTAAAGATTTTATCATGATACTTATAGTACTTTACCTACTCTAAACTGTATTACTTATAATAAAATAACTAGGAAATGCATTTATATTATATTTATTCATGTATATAGTGATAATGATTCATTATATTAGTTTTGATTGAGCGCCCATAATTTACTTACCTTTAACTTTTAACTACCTATTGAATAACATAAACAAAATATGATAGAAGCTTATACTTACTAGAGGCTAACAAAATTTTGTTTCAATAAACCGTATCAGTTTCCTTCGATACAGGGCTAGCCTAGTAAAGGAATCGCAGTATTAACATAAGGATTTCATAGCTTTCATAGACATAAGCCACTGTGTGTTCCTATAGCTGATAAAAAACTTACTTACGTATTTTTCATTTTTTCAAAGTTAAGACTAAAGTGTGGCCGCTGGAAATTTGCGTATGACAGTTGCCATAACATTGTAAAAAGCGAAACGAAAACATTCTAGCTACTTTTATTTGGTTTCTGAACGTAGCTGTTACTGTCTACTTTTATTTGGTTTCTGAACGTTTGGTGAAGATGGTAGCTTGAAACAAAATAAATCATTCATGCAGAGCCGAGGATTGAACTGGGTGCCGTTAGAGTATGAAGTACACATGCTATCCCTCAGCCACCATTGCTCTTCTGTAGTTTAGTGCTAAGTCTTAACCCAGTGACTCTTAGACTATACATTAAAGGTACGTAAGCCTTAAGACCAGCTATAAAAAAGGAAATGCCCGCGGCGTGCGTGACCACGGCTCAATGCAAATTATACTTCCATCCATTTCGTACAATAAAACCAAATGAGACCTTTTAACGCAACACGGGAAATCGATAAAAATGTGCCTTCGCCTAACCTGCCAGTACGTATTCTGATTTGAATATCTTAGTACGATGTTACTTTACAAGTTACACAACAAAAAACATATAAAAATAAGTACTTATAACATAATAACTAGTCACAAAACAATATCAAAACGTCACCTATTCAACACCATCCATGGACAAGTACAACTGGAACAAGATTTCCAGAGATATATTATTATTCGACCTTGAAACTAGATTTAAAAAAAAAAATATAAAAAAATTGCAAGAGCGGTTCTTTTGTAAGTGTTCTAACTGTGGTGAGAAACAGATCCGACTGCCAATTGTTTTTCTTATATTTCTTCAAGGTGAAAAACAGAAAATAAAACAAATAAATCAAATCACGACGACTTTTATTGCACTTTTTTTCTAAAATATTGCCAATAAAAGTTCTTGTTAAAAAGCTAGTTTTTTATAAAAGGTACCACTTTGCATGGCATCGATTACGAACTTATAACGAACCTTACAGTTTTTTTACTTAGTTAGAATATACCTAGTTTGTATTACTTACAAATAGCAGTGTCTATTTCAGGCCCACAGAACAATAAGCTCAGAAGAAAACAATTGAACTCCTAGTAGATAAAATATCTGCGCTGGGCCCAAATATCTATCTATAAGAAAGTGGAAGGTATCGTTTCAGGTAGGTAGGTATCTATTCCTATTTATTTTTCTACGATTTTCACTATGGTTGGCCAGTAAGAATATTTATGCAGATCTTGCTAGCATAGGTATTTTAATACGTTATTTTTGTGTTTAGAAAATGATAAAATTCTCATAACAAAAGCTATTTTATGTTAGTGCCACTTTGACAGTTGCCAACCCAATTATACGACAGTTTTATTTAGACACTAGTTCCAATTGCAGAGTTTCGGTATCAAAATGGAAAAATCATGTCGCAGTATTGTATTATTTTCCAAAACTTGTGTTTTTGTCATTTTGTGTAAATATTTGCACGAGAGTAGGCATTTGATCTATTGCAGTAAATCGTCTCTTTTCGTGTAGTTTCCGAATCTCCATAGTAGCTTCTAGTGAAGTGTTCACCGTGAGATGAGAAGTGTAACTGCTTTGCTTTGATTATGACTATGATTAATTGATGATATTTTCTAATAATACAATAATCGACTACATGAAAATCTTTAATTATTATCGATACTTGTCAAAGGTTATCTGAAGCAAAAACTTAAAATAAGACACTATTCTCAAAATTGGTAGTGTATATTTTGGCTGCCTACCAATTACTCCAGTCAAAGTTTAGCATTATTTAATCAATTCAGAATTCACTCCACAAATATTTAAATACTAACAATAGATATTAGAAAGTATTGATAAAATGAATTTCCAATAAATCTGGAAGACTTATGCGACTAGTTCTTAAACCTCAAGACTTCAATGGCAGACAAGGGCGATGTAATCCAAACTAGACATCAAATATTAAACAAAAGTAGATTAATAGGGTTTGTCTTGGAGCTATCGTCAAGTTATGAGAATCAGAAATGGCCCGAAAGCATTAGAAGCTCATAAAATATTTATGAGGCAACGCGATAACTTCGTTTTAATTATGCATTTTTGTGACTAACTTACAATGTGCTTAATGTTTTCAGTTAGAATAATTTGAGGTGCTTATATTTAATTTATATTAAAATAACGTTTAAGCTACATAGTTAAGTTCTAACTTTCTAGATACAAAACAGAGGTGAAGCAATGAGTCCATTTTAGCCCCAGTGAACAATAATTCTAGACTGCTTAAATATTATATCCGAGCTGGCCAAAAATATCCATTATGAAGTGGACAGTGTCTTTTATTTAATTTCTGCACTGTCTACTTTTACATGTACTTTCCGCAAAAATCTGATCTGGGCGTTAATACTACAGCAATTATATATTGTTTTGATCTCGTGAATTTATCCAAAATTTTCTTTCCAAGCTATTCACTATTCCAAAATTTGAACAGATTGGACTTAAATATTAAAAAAAATTTAACTTAACAAACATTTTATTTTCATACTCTTGAACTTTTCCAAAAATTTAATTTATTGGATTAAATTATTGAAACTGTTCACCTATGATTGAACATTTTGAACTAGCAAAAAAATTTCTTTTTAAACTCTATAACTATTCTTAAATATGATTGGACTTAAATTATTCCTAATAATAGAGAATTATTAGCTCACTAAGCTAGATACTTGTATCAGAGATCGACATTCAAAGCCTAGCATATCCTTAGGCGTAATTTCAACAAAAAATCCTATTGTAGCTTAATTAATTTTTGGTGCTTGTTTTAATTACCTCCCTAATTCTTTTTTACGCCCACGCCATTTTTAATGCCCACGGTTTTACCCACTTTTCTACAGGAACCTCAATTTTCCTAACAATGAGCAGCTTATGATTCCAGGATATTATGATATCTCCTTACTACCCACTGTTCAACATTTACAGAACTGAGCACCCAGGCACCCCGATATACTTACATACTTTCGCGTTTCAATAATTGTTTTGTTGGCTTCACTTGTCCAAGTAAGAGTATGTATGTTAAAGAATTTTGAAAGTCACTTTTAACCATATTCTATTCCTCTCAATAATTCTATTGTCGTATCGATTTGAAACTTTGCAAAATGTAAATGACATTAAAATTATTAAAATTTGATCATTAATTAATTTAAATACGTTAAAATTGACTTTCAAAATTCTTCCATCAAACCGATGGAGCCATAGGAATTAGATAATGGAGCTCTTCAATGGCTACTTGTAAACTCCTTGAGTTTGGCCTCATGTGATTTGCTGTAACGGGTCCCATACGAGTACATTACACTTGGTGACTGGGGTCTGATGACGGAGTCGAAAGGGGAATAATGGAACTTTTTATTAGCTTCCAGGAAAGCCTTCTAGTTTTGCCACCTATGGTTTATTTCAACAAGTTTTTATTTTTTTTAATTGTTACTATTATTTAAATACACGAATGGAGAGGATTAATAAATACAATTAATACCTAATGTATGAATCCTTTCCATCCTAAATATACCTGGAATATATAGATTTTAGCGATATGGCCCGCTTTTATTGCATAAGTTTTAAAGCTGTTTTATTGCGTGTATATTTGTGGTGTGAGCAATAAAGAGTTTATTTATCTAATATTGGTTCGGCAGAGACTACATGCCACCGAGTCATCGTCCAACAGCAATCAAGACGCGTACTATCCTATCTTCCACACTACATAAATCAAATATATATATAGGACCTCATAAGCTGTCAACATAATGCCATTCAAGCCAGGCTCGGTGCGTAATATCGCAGAATAAATCAGTTTCAGCTAAAATATGCCTCAATACCCACCCACTCGTGGATATTATGAAGTCATTTTCACTGACAGTATGAATCTTAACTGAGTGACGTTATAATATGTGACTTAAATGTGTGCTATATTATTTTTGTAGTAGCTCTTTTGCAGATGGAGTAATTATAGCCGAGCGGTAGCGTTGGGTATTGTGACAGATATGTGATTGAACATTCTTATTTATGTCAACGCGTCGAACTCCACGTCACAGTCGCTAACACAGTTGCTTATGGGGTTATATGAGTGCAAGTGCCTACAACAAATTTCTTACAAATATGCCTTTACCGCCGTTCTAATTTAAAAAAAAAAAAAACTGTGATCGGCCCTGCACGAAGGATTTATTAAGTAAAATTACGTGCGATTTCCATGCCATCACTTAAAAACAGTAAAGGAAAACATCGTAAGGAAACCGGTATGTCCAAGAACGATTAAAGTTCAAACACATAATATTATTACATAATATCCAACATTCACTGGCACTGGCCAGCGTGCTGTGCTGGTTCTACTCCTCCTTTCTCTTTGAGAAAAGGCCCGTGTCCCAGCAGTGGAAAATATGAAAGACTGATAATAATGATAATGAGTTTATTTATTTTCTCTATTTATTCACACAACACAAGAACAAACAAACATGTCCTACAAAGGAGGTTATTTAATTTGTATTGTTTTAAAAGGAAATTAAATAACTTTTTTTTTAAATATATATACATATATAAGTTACGCTAATAGTTAGCGCCCCTTAATTTATTTACAATCTAGCCTAATGTTAAGCTAATAAGTAATTTAATTCTAACTTCTAAGTATGCTATTTTAAAAACTAAGAATGTGTCCATTAACAACACGTTTCTTATTATCCTATTAAGGCGAAGAAGACACTTTGTGAAATAGCATTTAAAACAAAGTGTTATGGGTTAAAACCATGTTAGTGAAATAACCTTTTTATATATTTTTAATAATAGGCTTGCCTAAATTTTACCTTTGCCGATCCGGCAATCAATTCTTAGACCTTGGGCTCCCTGGAATAAGACCCCGTAGCCGACCAAAGCGACGATGGCTTGACGTCGTAAGAAATTTCATGAGAGCCAATAAACTCACCAAGGATGATGCTAACGGCTGTGCGATAAGTGGAAGACTTAAAAGCAGTAGGAAAGCAGACCCTGCCCCGTGCCAGGATACGCACTAGGCAGAAGAAGGCTTGGGTTTTACCGCCAACTTGCTCGATTTTAGCCCATAGTGATATCTACGATGAATTACGCTTGTCTAGAAAGAACTGATTTACTCGGGACTTCAAGACATCTAGACTGTATCGGGAAACACCCATTCAAACTGATTCACTCGGGACCTGAAGATATCCAGTATCCATGTATTTCAAAACCCATTCAATCAGCGCATTCCACAGTCTAGCGAAAACAAAAACTGTTAATTACATTTCAAATTCAAAAGCGATAAGTAATTTAATTATTGTCATGCCACTCTCTTTGCAACCGAGTCCCAGTTAACGTTTTTGTGCCAATCGATAACCGAACCCAACTCACATTCAAAAGTAACAAATCAGCAGACGAGAAAGGTAATTACCACCCGTGTTGATTATAAAAGGTATCACGTTAATTACTGGGACCGCCCCATGTGGATGATGCTTTATTAACCCTTTTATTACTTTTGTCAACATTGCATTAATTTGTGGCTCGTTTTTCGTAACGCGTGATTTAATTAGGTTGTGGTAATGTTCATTTGTTGAGAAAATTAAAACTCTAACCTAGTATACAACAGGAAGTTACTAAATTACTAATTAAATCGCTATTTAAATATTTGGCCGAGTCACTAAACAAACTATAATCTTCTGTCTTATACATAAAAATCAATTTGTAACCATGGTTACTGTGATAGTTGTAACCATATTTACTGTGTTATAACACGTATACTTTTAACGGCGTATCATGTAGTTTCATACAGAATCAGGGTCCAGTTCCCTGTAATACAAAATGCGCGGACCCGCGTTCAAGCTACACTGTTGCTGACACGCATTTGGTTTGTGAAAGGCTTATACGTATTAAATCCTTTGACCGTAGTTGGCCTTTTAAGCTAAAACTATCTATCCAATCCAATCTATCCAATAGGTACCAAAGTACGATGTTGCTTTGTCAGTCGTTCGCTAGCCAACTCTATAATTTAATTGCGCGAGGAAACGCCGACTTTGTAAGTGATGACCTAAATCTGTAATTTTAGACGGGTAAAAATGGAAATGAATGCGAAATATTTCAGAGATACGACATAATTATGATAGTTTTATTTAGATTTTTATATTACTGGTTTTTCTGATTCAAGAGCAAAAGATAATTTCTTTAAAAACAAGTTTTAACCCCGAAAACGGCATTTTTGGTGGATCGTATTTAGCAAACAGTACAAAATCAGATGATCTTAACATGATGTACCAGACCTCACTTTTATTTTTAGGGTTCCGTACCCAAAGGGTAAAATGGGACCCTATTACTAAGGCTCCTCTGTCCGTCCGTCTGTCCGTCTGTCCGTCTGTTCGTCTGTCCGTTTGTCCGTCCGTCTGTCACCAGGCTGTATCTCATGAACCGTGACAGTTAGACAGTTGAAATTTTCTCAGATGATGTATTTCCGTTGCCGCTATAACAACAAATACTACAAAATAGAATAAAATAAATATTTAAGGCTCAATTTGGGCAGCGTTTAGTCCATACAAACTTATTCTCCTGTTTCCTCCCTGGATAATACCGCTAGAGCCATTTTTTTTTTTTATAAAATTTATCTCCTTTATGGCCAGGCTTGTGTCATTTATTTTTTCTCGTAAGTTAAGTACTATAAGAAATATGAGCCTTTAAAAATCCCAAAAAATATCAAATTTTTACCTCCGTGTTCAGACGTCTCTCAAACAAAATTTATGAGTTTGTAAAACAAAAATAAATGACAGAAGCCGAGAGCAAACCTTTTTAAACAATTAATTGAAAAAAATAATGAAATCGGCCTATTTTTGAATGAGGAAACAGAAGAATCCGAGACGATAATTTTGTCTACTTTTCGTAGGTATAAATCGATCCGAGCTGCAGTTGTCCTTATTGCGCTCTGCGGGCAGAGGCTCGAGGTCAGGGGAGGGTCGGTCTAATACGTATACAGTTAGAGAAGAGACATGTAGTCGATAATTGTATCGACACATTAGTGCTGTCCATCGATATCGATATGTAACGGTTCTCGTCTTTAGTATCAGTCTTGTGTATCAGGAATATCAGGATCGTAACAAGTGGAAAAATTTATAAATAAATAATTCTCTTAATATTAGTTAATTTTGTTGAACTATTTTTTCAAAATTTTATTCAAATACATTAGGTTATTACGTTGCTAAGTGATTAGATTATAGCTTATCATCATCAGCCAGAAGACGTCCACTGCTGAACATGGGCCTCCCCCTTTAACCTCTATACTGATAGTGATCGACATCCTGTCATCTGCATCCACTGGATGCCCGCGACTCTCACAATGTCGTCGGTCCATCTAGTGGGAGGCCTACCTACGCTGCGTCTTCCGGTTCGTGGTCTCCACTCAAGGACCTTTCTTCACCATCGGTTATCGGTACTTCGAGCGATGTGGCCTGCCCAATTGCCACTTCAACTTGCAAATTTGAATATCTATGTCGATGACTCTGGCTCTTTGGCGGATATTCACGTTTCGGATTTTATCGCGCAAAGAAACTCCGAGCATAGCTCTCTCCATTGCCCATTGTGTGACTCTGAGTATTTCCAAAAGGCCAACAGTTAAGGACCACGTCTCAGTACCATGTGTTATCACTGGCAAAACACACTGGTCAAAGACCCTTGTCTTTAAGCACTGTAGTATCTTGGACGAGATGTCACGCAATTTCCCAAACGCTGCCCATCCGAGTTGGATTCAGCGGGCGACCTCTTTGCCCAAGTTGGACCAAGAATGATGGTCCTGATCGTTTTTGGTTGGACTGACCTAAATGAACAATCTGTCCAAGAGAGGTGTAATGGTCAACAACTTCGCGAGTATCGTACCGGCACGGGTACAACATGGACATTGGACATGATTTTTGTCTTGTATATGTTTATTTTAAGACCCACCTGTTGAGAAAGGCTACTGAGATCGCTGAGCATCGCATTGAGGTCCTCCAGCGACTCTGCCATGATGACTATATCATCGGCAAAACGAAAATGAGTGATTTATTCACCATTGATGTTGATGCCGAATCCGTTCCAGTCCAAGAGCTTGAAAACGTCCTTCACTGCGTTCGTGAACAGTTTCGGAGAAATAACATCTCTCTGTCTCACGGCTTTCTGCAATAGGATTGGTTCCGTGCTCTCGTCCTGTAATCGGATCGACATGTTGGCGTTTCTATACAAACACTTCAGCACTTCGATATACTTATAGTCGATATGACAACGCTGGAGGGACTGCAATACTGCCCAGGTCTCGATTGAATCCAAGGCTTTTTCATAATCTACAAACGCTAGACATAATGGCCTATTATACTCCGCAGTCTTCTGTATAATCTGGTGGAGCGTGTGTATGTGGTCTGTGGTGCTCCTGCCTTTACAGAAACCGGCTTGTTCGGGAGGCTGGAAGTAATCAAACCTGCTTTCGAGACGGTTCGTAATGACTCTGGAGAACAACTTGTACACATGGCTCAGGAGTGAGATGGGTTTATAATTATTCAATAAGGTGTTATCACCTTTTTTGAAGGAGAGCACTACCACCCTACTAGTCCATGCTTCATGCGTAGTACCTTCGAGTATGACGGAATTAAATAACTTCTGGAGGACTAAAAGTACCGGTTTTCCATCCGCTCTCAGTAGTTCTGTCGTTATTCTGTCATCACCCGGCGATCTTGTTGTTCTTAAGCTTTTCAGAGCCATTCTTAACTCGTACAAGCTGATGTCTAGGATGTCCTCAGTGTAGTGTTGGGTCAGTTTAGCTCTCTTGTCCAGAGCTGTACCGATAATTAGGCTGTCGCGTCAATGCGTACAACTGTCCGTAAAACCTCTCGAGTTCTCTCAGAATCTTCAGCTTTGATGAAATGATACTACCATCCTCGATCTTCAGCTTCATCACTTGGCTCTTCCTAATAGACGAATTCTTTGCGAACACTATCCAGCCCTGGTTCCACTCGATTGCGTCCCTAATACATCTTTTATTATAGGAACGCAGATCGTGTCGCACCGATTTTGAGATTCGTCTGTTAAGTTGGCCATATTGCGACATATCAGCTGATGTTTGCAGTCTCATCTCAGTCAGGTCTTTCATTAGCTTAATGGTTTCATCTGAGAGCTTCTGAGGTCTTTTCCGGCGTGGGGTCTTAAAGAACTTGGACCACACTGCTTGGACAGTTTCCACCAGCCCATTGTTTAGTACGAACAGTTCCGCTTTTGGCTCTGGAAGCGATTATGCAATTCGAGTTGGAAGTCTTTGGAGTTTTGGATTTGAGTATGACCAGAATGGAGCGTGGACTTCACCAGACGCGACCTCTCAAGCTTGTTGATATTCAATGTGCCTCTGACAAAACGGTGATCGCTACCGGTTTTCACCTTGCTAATCACGGAGACATTGAATATTCGCTTCTTGGTCGTCATGATGAAGTTGATCTCATTTTTGGTCGAACCATCGGGGCTCATCCACGTCTACTTCCTGCATGGTCACTTCTGAAAGAAGGAGTTCATCAAATGGAGTTCCTCCTTCTCCATGAAGTCAACCAGCCACTGGCCCCTCGAATTCCGCTGTCCATACCCATATGACCCGACTCTTAACTCATCAACATTCCGCGTTCCATCTTTGCGTTGAAGTCACCCATAACAACGGTGAAGTATGTTACGGAGGTATCTATGGTCTCGGATATCTCCTCAAGTCCTCATACAACACCTCTACTTTAGATTATTAGATTATAGTTAAAGTTATCACAGGAATTGTACATGGTAATCCTTTCCGTAACTATCATCACATTATAGACCAGCACCCTCACAGGAAGTTTTCAAGCGTCGTGTGAAACTGTACTATTTCTTGGAGTAGCTACTGTATCGTTATTATCTCGCTTTAAGTTTATAAGTATGTATGTATGAATTTAATATTTTTATTTATGTATGTATATTATTTTAACTAAAAACTTGGTTATTTGAATTTTTCACATAAATTTTGAGGTTATGTGAAAAAATTATTGGGACCAAAGTTGTAGATATTTTTATTACCTACAACTTTGCCATTAAACTTTTCAAAAACTATATAGTTCAAAACTATAAATCCATAGGATTTATAGTTTTGCTGGAAATCGAGTTGAACCATTTTTTTCCCTTAAACCCACCAACTTCCCGAACTCAGATCGCCCGTAATTTATTTTTCCTTTCATTTTTATCATAATAATGGGTTTCATACTACTGTGATTTTTTTTGGTTTCAAAAATTATCGACCCTGGTCTATTTGGCGTAGTCGGTTAGTAAAATATGAGCAGATCGCAAAATAACAAAAATCACTCGACATTCGGCAAACGCCGATATCAACTAGCCGAGTAGACTGCGAGGCGAAATGAATTTGTAGGCAACTAGGGAGCACGGGCGGGCACGCACACACGCACAGTCTGTTCGTCACGCACACGTATATAGCTCGCTCGTCAGGGCGCAGCGAGACAGCAATAGAGTTGCTAAATACCTATTCATCAAATTTCTTGGCCATGGTATATCGGCTTAAGGAGGCTACCATGCAACAAACGTGATTTTTTTTGCTCGTTTTCGCTCGATATTGATAACGGCAAGAGATAGACGCTTGAAATATTCACATAATATTTAGTTATATATCCACTTTAAAATAAATTATTAAATTAAAATAAAATTTATATTTAAGGGGGGCTCCCATACAAAAAACGTGATTATTTTGCCGTTTTTATAGAAAATGGTACGGAACCCTTCGTGCGCGAGTCCGACTCGCACTTGGCCAGTTATTAAAAACACACCCTTATATTCATAAACGCAATTAAGGTACCTCAAATCGTCACCTTCAACTCACTTTGCTAAGGTTCTTTTTGTTGGTCCTCGAAGCCTACCTCATGTTTAGCATTGTTAGTCGTCTCTCAGTCTCTCTCAAATCTACCTCAATTGTGGACAAAGTGCTTCTTGATTTCGCTTATTAAGGTTACCTTAATAAATAATGTCCACAGAATATCTGATGACGTCATCTATGACGTAATATTTAACTTTTTTATTTTTGTTCTTTCCTCCATCAGAACTTTGGCGTCGCACTTTTTGTGCATTTGCCAGTGTCATATATTAAAACTAGCTGACGCGGAAAACCTTGTACTGCCATATTAATTATTTTTATTTTTGATATGCAATATAATTTTTAAGATCTATTCTAATACCTACCAAATATACATAAAACATTTCATCAAAATTGGACGAGCCGTTTCGGAGGAATTGTGTTTTCAAACCATCCAGGAACCCATTAAAATATACATACAAAGTTTCATCCAAATCGGTCCAGCCATTTCGGAGGAGTAAAGTGACAAACACACGTACATAAGAATTATATATAATTAAGATATAGAAGATGGAATACACTTACTGAACAAACTATTTCAATTGGCTAATAAAGTTTTGATATATAAACGTTTAAAGTTTTTGTTCGGATTAGAAGAGGGATGCTTTGTCCCTTTCCTGTGAGGTGAGTGTCAGTACGGAGTTTAGTTAGTGTTGTGAAGTCATTTGTAAGTATAGTGCGCTCTCTGTCTAGCAAGACATGAAAATGCTTATTTGGCTGATGGTTCTTATTTTTGAACACATTTTAATTTTATTTAGTTTCTGCTCTAATATGGTCAGCTTTTTTATATCAAATTTATTGGCAATGACACGTGCAATAGTAAAAAACATGTAGGCAATGATCGTGTCATACACATCAATATCCGCAAGTGTAGTTACCCACTTTTTATACTCTACCCTCACCTCGTGGAAATATTAGATGTGATCATAAATCGCTTCGGTTGACGTAATAGCGTAAAGGGAGAGGCCTAGATTTATGCATGTTTGATTTAGTATGGGCCACAAGATGATTATGAAAACAGTACTCAAAGTTTATTTAAACGGGCAAGTGCATTTAATTAGGTAATAAACATAATAAGCATCTGATTCTAAATACCTAAAATACTTAGCTTAAACACACAAATAAAACTATTTATGAAAAATCTTTTTAAAAATAAGTTTTTTCGCATTTTTCTCAGCAAACCCTTTCATTTGGTACCAATATTATGATGGTATATAAAGAAATTTTGTCCGCCGTCTTGAGACGTCCGCCATATTGAATTTAGTGTGACGTCATTTTATTTTTCGTATTTTTTCCTAGAAAACCCTTTCATTTGAAACTCATATAATGGGGGTGCAGTACATAAAAAATAATTGGTCCGTAATCTATTGGAGTCATCTTTTGGTTGTTTTGGTGGTTGGCATATTGATTTAGAATGATTTGTCACCGGAATCGAGATTTAATTAACCATGCATTATCATTCTAATTAAACGTGGAATCAAAGCGCTTCGTATGAGTTTTCGGAATATCAATCATAAAGCGGTGTCGATTTTTCGTGCCCGCTCTGGCAGTCCGATAGAAAAATTTACCGCGCTGAATGACATTGCTTATGCGTTGAATTAGATTAAATCAAGTTTAACCACTGTGTACACAGTACAGCACAGGGTGCGGGTTGTCATCTCACTGAGATTCTCACAAAAAATATGGAGCGCTTACTTTTGCGAATATTATTTTACAAGAAAGTACCTACTCTAAGAACTTTTTGAGCGTTTTTACGCACGTTGTCTACTTGTGTTTAAAATAGCGCCTGATTTTACATATGAAATTATATATCGAAGCTTTATACAGAAATATAAATATTATATTGCTTTAATTTTAATGAACTCAAATAAGTCAATAAAATGTCAAATTAACCTCAATTTAACACGCTTTTATTAACTTGTAACTAATGAACGAACTATATAAATAAATCTAAGAAGATGATTTTAATATTTTTTTTTTGTTCTTTCCTCTTAAGAGGATTTGGATGTCGCACGTCTTAAGCATTTGCAAGTGTCAAGTATGGAAATATTATCATGTTTTATCATAGTCAAGCAAAGCAAGTCGATTCCACGGTCAAGTCCAAGACTTCTGTGGAGTTTTGGAAACATCACGAAATTACAATATCACTTTCCTACATTGGAGCACGTTCATAAACTAATAATTTACCATTAATACCTATTTACACTCAAAATAATACAAGTTTAGGAAAATAATACAATAAGGTAACATGTTTTTTTTTTACATTGGCGCCAAAACTTTTTAAGCTAGGAGTTTTTATATAGTGCGTTTCACCAAAGAGTTCCCTCGCCGTAATGTTGGCTCCCCTGCACTTTCCCTGTAATGTGTATGGGAAGTGCAGGGGAAAGGCCATAGACCTAAAATTTTTTTTTGACATCCTAAATCTATAGGAAAGGCCATAGACCTAAAAAAAAATCATCCTAAATCTATGGGAAAGGCCGACATTACGCCGAGGGAACTTTTTGGTGAAACGCACTTTAGTTAGTATAAACATTCCTTGATCCCAAGTTTATTTGACATTAATGACATTTCATAAATAAATAAACAAAAAAGTAAAAACAAGGTTCAAGCTTGGATCCACCTTGGATCACATAGTTCAAGCCACCTAAGCGTAATTTATGAAAACTTTGCAGTTTGCAAGTTTCCATCGCATATTTTGTTGTCAGGAAATATTAACTTTTACGATGGTTATTTGAAATCAATAAACTCCAAACTTTAGAGGTCGAGTTTTCTGTTTGTTGAATTTCATCGTATTGGAGAGTATCATCAAATTCGATTTCAAAATTAGCATAACGGGCCTTACTTAAAAACCTTACTCAAGTTGACATACACTTAAATATGCTGCGTCTCGTTTTTGCGTGTGACGATTGCCGTCAGCGAGAAATTGAGGGAGCATTTTAAAGCATTGATCAACTTGAGTAACGTTTTTAAGTAAGGCCCAACATTTCAGTAATTTAAATGATATACGAAAGTTACTGAAATCCTTTACTATTGATACCTTTACTTCATAAATATATTTAGAATTTCATACCCGTTTAACTTCCGCAAACTAATTAACTAAGCTATATTGTATGGTTTTCCATATTATATTGTGTAGTTTTTCCTATTATTTTGTATAGTTTTTCTATCATCATACTAATATTATAAGTGAGTAAGTGACTTTGTCCTTTTTTCATGCAGCAATAGAGCAACGGATTGGCGTGATTTTTTGCATGGGAATAGGTCAAAGGCTGGATAATAACTCTAAATACTTTTTATCCTGGATAATTTTACGGTTTATGAGCTAACTTTCATGAAGGTGAAACTGTGAGGTGCACGTAGCATTCGAGAATAATAATTATAAACAGGGTTAAAAAAACAGTGTTACTAAACCTAAAAGAGGTCATTGTACTAACCATTATGAACAAGACAACAGATAAGACCGTGATAAGATTGTGGAGCTTCGTCCAAAACCATATCACGGTAAATATCCCGTTAATAATTATATAACTGTAGTAAACAACCTTGATAGTTTAAAACAGTGTTTCATTATGAAAAACGTTTACTATAACAATATCACCTCTAAATCGTGAAAACAGTTGTTCCATATCCGCCCCGTTGGTTCAATTGGCAGTGAACCTGCCTCCTGCGCTTGGGGAAGTGGGTTCGTTTCCCACCCAGGACAAACATTCATGTGATGAACATATTTTGTGTTTGTTCTATATCTGGGTGTTAATATCTTTTTAAGTATGTATTTAAGAATATATATGTATGTATATCAGTATCTGGCAGCCATAATACAAACTTTGCTTAGTTTGGGGTTAGATGAATGTGTGTGCAAAAATGTCCTGAATATTTTTATTAATACAAAAATGTCATTCACACATACAGAACTGTTTTTTTTGCGAATTCAGATTTAAATCACATAGTTAAAGAATAAACTAAACCTAAGTCTAATATTTAATACCTACTATTATTAAAGATTTAATCAACGTAAAATAAATCCCTCGCCTAGAATTTCAATAAGATTTTAAGCTAAAATATGTTTGATAAAAGAACGACATACTTACATGGAGTTGTAAAGTCTACATAATTTATTTGTTACAAGTAAATAAATAATTATAATTGCATAAGTTGATAAAAAAATGCTATGCAATAGCTTTACCGCGGCAGTCCTCGAGTGCCACACGTCTTTTTTTAAAACAATTTAGGAGGATAGTAGAGTATCTATTTGTATTTAATGGAAAACCTCGTTTATTGCTTCTCGAAATGGAATGTGACTGGAAGCAGATTAACAATTTTCGAATTCTGAAGATGGCTTGTGTTCTAAATTCGGGACACGATTCAAATTAAGTGATAAAGCGTTGGGACGTCCCGGCTGTGCCCAGTTGTCACTTGGCTTTACTAGGTTAGGTACCTATGAAACGACGAGGCTAAGTCTGTTCTTAACTTGGAAAAGCCTATTTCAACTAATTTATGTTTTGTATTTCGTAAAGTCTGAGGTAAACTATCTAAGCAACGACGTAGATAAGTCAGTTCAAAGCTGGAAAATGGACCAGTTTTATCTAATTTGTATTTTGTGTCTTGTAAAGTCTGGGAACCTTTCTAAGCATCAAGTGGTTAGCCATGTAATTACTTAGAAAAATTGCGTTAGCTAGCCATATTTTGCAAAAAGTTCCTCCCCCCCCCTGCTATTCTAAACTATTAAAAATTCAAACATTACCTAATTATGACTTTTTGAGTTATAGCGATAAAACTGAAATAAATTCAAAACGTTCTAGCTCATAAGGTAATTTTTATTTATTCAATTGTCTTGCGTTTGACCGCCAACTCGCCTGATGTTAGGCGATGATGCGGTCTAAGGTCATTGCCGTTTTCGTAAAATTATCTTGACAAAGTATATTTCTTGTTCTGAACTATATTATTATGAATGTGACTACAATAAAATTTTATGGCCTTGGTTACGGAACCCGTGCTTAACAGCGCTCTTCTAAAGCATAAAAAGTATATGTTATGTCGGGATGATACAACTTCGTTCGTATTTTTATCTAAAATAACAATTTTCTTAACTATGAGTGTAACTACAATAAAATTATAAATGGATTTGGTTACGGAACCCTACCATATGCGTGTCTCGACACACTCTTGGTCAGTTATTTAAATTTATAATTGAATATTTTGTTGGGTAAACAGATAATTTTATGGTTTTTATATTTTTTGATATGGTGTATCGCATCATCAGCCAATTTACGTCCACTGTTGGACAAGGCCTCCCTCATAGAGAGGGGTGTTGCCATAATCCCCACGCTTGGCAGGTGGCTTGGGGATCGCAGTACGTTCACCGTGTACTATTAGGACGCTGCTGCCCATCCTCCGGTGGTTCTGGACGCAGTTTTAGGACATGCCCGGGTCCAATACAATATGGTGTATATAGTAATAAAGTGATATTGTATTGTATAATTTGGCAGCACTGTACGTAGTGGACCCGGCCATGTCCTAAAACTTCGACCAAAACCACCAAAGGATGGGCAGCAGCGTCCTAATAGTACACGGTGAACGTACTGCGATCCCCAAACCGCCTGCCAAGCGTGGGGATTATGGAAACACCCCTCTATGAGGGAGGCTTTGTCCAACAGTGGACGTTAATTGGCTGATGATGTGTGATGTGTGTACGTAGTGAGAAGTTTTAATGTAAGATTTTTCATCTGTTTTTCCTCATGTGATATCTTACCTATTAATATAGTCTAAGGACTTAAGTCAGCTCCTAAGTTTCATAAAGCTTAAAGCAGTCAAAACTAGAAAAACTTACTTTAATGTTTTAGTTTGTTATCATAATTATTAGTTCCAAAACTGTTTTCGGACAAATCTCTAGTGTAATTTCGGTTCTATAGTGTAGAAGAGGAATTACACTATAGATTCGTCAGGAAAGCAGAAGATTGACTTTCGCAAAGTAACGCCTGATTCAATCAACTATGTTAGTTTCACATAATTATATAATCAAGAAAATTAAAAAATATGTTTATCAAGTTGACGCGGGTCATAATTGTGACGAAATTAGACGCAATGTCGCCACCTCAAGTACTAGGTATTTGTTCTATGTCTATGATTAAATCTAG
Organism: Agriopis leucophaearia; assembly: GCA_949125355.1. NCBI lineage: Eukaryota > Metazoa > Arthropoda > Insecta > Lepidoptera > Geometridae > Agriopis > Agriopis leucophaearia. Next base: position 7,352,309 of record OX421267.1, read on the forward strand.
CAAGCAACCTATGATTTTTTATTGGCTGTTATATTACTGGTATTTACTTAAACCTATTATTACCAGCTATGCTCTATTTAAAAATGAAATTCAAAGGCAATGGACAATATTTTATCGTGTATTTTTTTCATAGTACTCTATAAATCCTTTTTTCAAACACAAATAAATGTCATAGACAAAGTCAAACGCTGTATTTTGTTTGCATATTGTAGTTTTTCTATTAGTCTATTATACTATTATGTCAAACAGCTGTATACATGGTTTTATTTAATACTAACATTTGCCTTTGGATCCATTTCCGTAACCACTTGGTCAAGATACGTTGGCTGCGCAGAAATTAAAAAAATACAAAGACAAGTAGCAAAAAAACTCTTAATAACCTAAACAAAGCCCTGAACATAAATCTAAAAACATTTTTTTTTACAAGGCCTCCGCTTCTCTGCCCTAGGCATGACATCTTTTCAAATACCGCATTTTTTTACTGTTGTTCAATTCAATAACTACTTAATTCATAAACACTGTTTTAAACTATCACGGTTTTTCACTAAAGTTATATGATTATTTACGGGATATTTACCGTGGTAAGGTTGTGGAAGGAGCTCCCGATATTTCGGCGCAGTTACATGCACCATGTTCACGGGAAGACTGAAGAATGCGGGTGGTTGGTGAAAAAGTTCAAAGTTAGGTACAGACAAAACGATCTACCCTCTTTCTTAGTCTTTTGCTACGGTTATCACTGGAACTCGAACTCGAACCTAAGTCTCGACAAAACACACTCACTGTATCACTGCGTATAGTATTTTGAACACATTTTGAACGCGGACTTTTATTTTTAAGGCAACCTAATACTGGATTCCACGCACTAGCGAGTTGAAAACCATCACCTCGATTGAATATCGGGAGCTCTTTCCACAACCTTACCACGGTAAATATCCCGTAAATAATCATATAACTTTACTTAATTCATATATTTGAATAGATAGCGTGAACAGATTAAGTTGTTTATAACTAGACTTATTTGGAGTTCTTTTGATCCAAAAACCCTAGTTATATATTAAAGTACTTGCATGCATCGCATAGTGTGAAGGTTAGTCGATCACAAGTATTATGTACATACTAACAACAAACTCCATCTCAATAATCCGATTGTCTATTACACCGGACTGCTGAGACCAAAAAGTCTCAATACTTTGACTATCGGATGAATGACACTAGGTCTATAAAATAATATTTGTGAACGAGGGAGGCGCCAAAAAAGAGGCGCGGAATACGCGAGTCCAATATCGCTTCGTTAGCATTAATCTGTTACCAAAATTAAAAGAAATAATAACATTGAAACACGATAGAAAAAACAAAATCAACCCGGCTGACCTGAATTGTAATCAACGGCAATAGGTATAGTAAATAAAACAAATATTCTCTGTTCTGATGTTATTAGTTGAAAATAGAGGTCAGTCGTGCGCTCTACAGTGGTAAACAGTGGTCCATATGAAACAAAACAAATCACTAATAATAATAGTAGCTTAGAATAATGTCGCTTCCTATCAGTGAAATAATTTTCATATTCAGATCTATATAGTTCCCGAGTTTCCACAATTAAAAAAGTCCCTTAAATCAGTCATTTCGTTAAACAATCCATAAAGTTAGCAAAATATCGCAAGAACTAAATGTGTTTATGATTTTGCGATGCTTCCATTCCAAAATATGACATTGTACAATAACGATAAAATGTTACGACCTACCCAATGTATAGGAAAAACGTCGACACGTTCTGCTTATAAAGGATATAGGGAGCTAATGATATTTCACCTTAATAACAAGACTATGTGAGGGCGATGTTTTACCTTAATATTAGGGAAAGAGCGCTTGAGCCGCATATGAAGCACTTATTTTTTCGCCTCTCAGATTTGACGACGCTTTTTTGACATAAAAGTTAAGTTGATTTTCGTAACTTTACTTTAATATCGAAGAAAACTGCGATTTTTTATAGACACAAAAAAATACAAACTATCATGTTAATTATTGTGAACTTAGTTTAAGAAACTGTTAATATATACTAAAATTTAATGTAATTGCGATTGAATTGATTTAGTTACGTACCTACATTATATACTTCTGTTGAACGTTTAAAAAATAAAAATAAAAAATTGTTCGGAAGGGTATACTTCCAATTTGCTTCCATAGTCACCAAGTCAGGATCTGATGATGGGATCTCAGGGAAATCGAGGGTAACCCTCAAATTTTTAAGGCACTTATTACATTTTTCATATATTTTTAAAGTCAGTTTTTAATGTGATCCACTTGTTATTCCCATGAAACTAGACAATAAGCAAACAATAAATAACTCTATTGTATTAATAAAATAACAGGACGTCTTGTGGCTTCAACAACGATACCCCTAATGGAATTACAAAATCTTTTTTCGTTATGTTTACTGGTAAAAGCAAGCAATTATCGATGAGCCCATAAGGTCACGAAAATTGTAAGCGGTGACCCCAGATGGGCGCGAGGCTAGCGCTTGAGCGCTCGCAAACAGCCGAATAGAATAAACTTGTTCAGTTGTGTGTCAGCTGCCGTCGCGACCGGGCGTTCGTATTGCGTAACCGCAAAATTGTATTACGCTACGAGGTGACCGAGCTTCCATTGATATGGCAATAAAAACACCTGTGGTTAAAAAGTGAAACTAGTGTTAAATAAAAGCTGTGTTGATATGTGATTAAACTATTTAATTGAAAACTTTTGAGGATGTATGTCATATTGGTTGTTTTCAGTTTGCTAATAAAAGGTAAATATTAAAATTGCACGTAGGATCTATTGTGGATGCGGTGCAAAGCTGGATTGCATTAATGAAATGGACTAGATAGCGGTGGATTTAAGCTGGAATTTGGAGACATTAATCTCTGAAGGAAATAGAGTGGAATTGTTGCATTTTTGGAATCTTTAGTCACGTGTTGGGCGCCATATCATTCAATTGTGAAATAATTGAAACAAAAGCAACGATATTTATTTTTATACTACACACTAAACATATATACTATACATTATACTAAACCAAATCGAGTATTTTTATTATTACTATATTAGTGACTTAATAAACTTTTCAATAGTCGCTAATTAAGGACACCAATCATAAAACTACCTACCACAGGCAACCATACCAACTTATACCAAGGCATAGGCAATATTTTTTTACGGTTAGGAGCTGCAGGCGTTTGACTGCAGCTTATCGGTTTTTCTAGGCAAGCGTGCTCCATCGAAGATGATGGAGGTCAAACACAAGCCTAACTAATAATAATAAAAATGTAAATTTAAGTGACGGTATCGTCCAAGATACTCCCCTATTTGAGTAGGTACCCAATGTTATTCTAAAAGAAAGAAATAAACAGTCAGGTGGTATCAGACAAAACCTAAAAGCTGTTGTAATGTTGATATAACAATATTAAGAACTTAAAAGTTGTTGCAATGGGAATGTAGATATAATAATATTAGCATACCATCAACGCCTTTTTACCTTGATATAAATGTGATATCTATAACGTTATTATACGAATAGTTTCTTACCTAGGCAGTCAATAATAATTTTAAAAGCTAGAATACCGGGTTCTGCGATAGAGCTCGTGCTTTTGATGTTTTTAAAGATTAAAATGACGGTCTATTATTGAAAACTGTGCTTCGGTCAATTCACGATGTTAATATTTCGAAATATTTAGAACAAACTTTAGTAATTTTAATACATAAAAAAATGTGCGAGAGAAATAGTGGCGCGCCATATTATGGGCCTTAAGGGATTAGGATTAGATAATATTTTGTTTGCTAAAACCCAAAAGTTTTTTAAGTAAATCAACATTATAAAGTTTTATAATAGACCTAAAATAAAACGGATTACTTAGGACTCAGTTCCGAATCGGCAATTTAATACCGTCGAAATGCTAATTCTCCTCCTGAAGAATAAAACAATAAAAGCTCGCGTTCTTTTGTTTTCATAAAGAGAAATGAAATGCTTTTTAGATAAAGGCGAATAAAACTTTGCTCGTTATTCGAGCCCTCGTTGAACCTTAATGAAAGGAATGTTCTACATTAATATGCGGCGTGGTGCTGCACTCCCATCAAATTAGATATTTAAATGTACGGATGATAATTTTACGGAGTATTCTGACAATTTGAAAACACGTTTTGAATGAATATGAGGTAAAAAGGTCATGACAGTTTTTAAGAGTGAGTAAGCAAGTGTAAAGTTTTAAATATGGTTATTGAATTTGCGAGTACTTAATGACTTTCCCAGTACTTTATTTGAATCTCATCATTTCCAACTGTCGCTATGACGGAAAGTAGAACGAAACGTCATGGCGGGTTGTAGGAAATAGCACAGAAAAAAAATCTCACTTCAGTGGGCAAGAGCGAGGCTGGGCATTCTGGTCTGAGCAGCGGTGCAGTGAGCACTTTCAATATTTTACATTTATATTGATAATCTAACCTGGTACCTAGATTTAAAGTGCTAAGAATTATCAAAGTGCAAGTAAATAAATATACGCTATAAGAGTTTGTATCCAGAGTTTGAATCAAAATCGGTGTCTACCAACAAAAAGGAGTTTTGCTACACAAGGCACTTAAAATTTGAATGTCTCGCTACCTACTCGTGTGCGCACGGTTTAACGGTCGTAGCAAAAAAAAAATACGGAAAAGTGTGCGCCTCTTACAGCATAGTGGTTCCGTCCTTATAGCTTAGTATCACCGTTCCGTGTGACCCTGCAGATCTCGCACCTCTACTTTTGTAATAGGTTTCGCCCTACTGCAAATACTTCAGCCTTTGCTGAAGTATTGATATTTGTGCGACTTATTACAAACCATGTAGTTATAATGTCGTCAAGAATATTTTTTGCGGGTAATCCACTAATATTTTCCTGTCGGAACGTTTAATCCATACTTACACATAAACGGCAACAGACTTGCATTTAATGGATCGCTAATTAGTGCCAATTTGGATACCGACATACTCGTACCCCACTGACTAAACGCACCAGTGGATTCAGAGGAAATCTCTCGAAACTAGTACATTCACTATTGGGATAAGGGGTATTTTATAGTCACCGTTGTACCCACCAGTCATAGTTCATAGTATATCATGGCGATGCCTGTGAGCCTGTCACATCGATCTCTTTAAATCTTTCTTCGTAATTAGTTAAAAATCGTATAAACGTTCCACAAAGACCCCTATGGTACAAAAATTCATAAACCACATGAATTTTTGTATTCCATATGCACACTTTTTTTTCACATTAATATGGTCACTGGTCAAAGGCGTAAAACACGCTTGCTTAGGAAATACCTATTCTCTTTTGTTTTAACAACCCCAGATTATACTGGTTCGTAAAGTCGTAGACGCAAGAGGAGTTCCATACCTCTGCTGTTCTGCGGTTTCTTCTAGTATCACTTAATCTGGTGGTGTATGGCTTACTAATTTCATTGTCGCTTACATCATCAAACGACAACAAACTACAAAGATCGAAAATATGAGTAACAAACACCATAAACTTTTATCTATTTGTGTTCACGCCAATTTCACTTATTGATATTATTTTTAAACACGCCCTAATGCACAAGAAAATCTGTCTCAAAGTTTTCAGTTTACATTCTGGTGTAGTTAAATATGCTGCGGCGGTGTTTTGAAACCAGCTTGCTACGAAAGTTTGACTTCTATCAGCAAACGAGAGCTTTGACTGACATGCGCCTGGTTTTGGCTTTCAAAGTGGAAGCTAGGTGCTTAATTATTCAAGCTTAACTCGAAGAAACGTGGTTTACACCATTTTACGTACTCTCTTGGGGTTTGCGTAGATTTTATGTATGTAGCATGTACTTGTCAAGCTAGATCATAAACTGTAGAGCCAAGAATGCGTTTGAGCTCGTATACTGTGACAACCGTTATTTAGACAAAAAATCGATACGGATGCGGCAAATTATAAGAATGTATTTTTTATACTGGTATAACATTTTCTTAACAACTAACTCAAGTTGGCAATTGCTTTAGATGCCAAAAGCCGTTAGGGCATAGTATAATAATATACTCTGTTAGGTATGGTATTCCGAGTCACAAATGTCACGTGAATGACACAAACTTACGTCATCGACGCTATGTTCGCTATGTTAGTAGTATGAAACCATAACTCCCCGTATCTTCGTGTACCTATTACCTGTGGGAATTTGATAAAACTATGTGGTTTTGATTTAAATAATATGTATATTACATTCGTGTTTAACTCGAATTGCTTCACTTGAGCGATAAAACATAAACCAGCCAAGTGTGAGTCGGGATCGCGCACTGAGGGTTCCGTACCACCACAAAATACAAAAAGAAGTACAGAACGCGCCCGTCGGTGAATATAAATTTGTCACCGGCTCTCACCTGGGCATTATTTATTATTTGTTGTTTTACTGAAGAGTGTGCACAATCATGCTAATTTTTAAGCTTGTACATATTACCATTTTTACATAAGAGCCAATCCAAAAATACGTTAAAGAAGCGTTTGTTGTAGCCCCCTTTAAATATTGACTTTATTATTATTTCTTAGTTAATTCGACGTAACATTAAATATTTTGTGATAATTCCATCTGGCTATTACAGTTCGAAAGATGCGTTAATAGGAAGGATGGACAGATGGACAGACAGACAGACAGACAGTGTAGGATTAAGTAATAGGGTCTGGTTATACACTTTGAGTATGGAACCTTAAAAATTATAATTGAAATGCTTTTTCTATTTTATTTCAAAAAGATTATTAACAAATTTGTTTCATTCTGTTTCTCCTTTTATTTCTGTTTGTTGTAATAAAGTGGCAACTAGACAGTGACGTATGCTTGTGTCACTCCCGGAATAGGACACTTTTTTTACAAGAGTAGAGACCTCGAATCAGCAAACGTAACGTAGGACGCCCTGAGAATTTAATACAACAGTGTTTTTTACTGTAGAAAGTTCACAAACGTGCAACTAAGCGTTACTTATCGAATCCTTGAACTGGATACGACATACGTAATTTATAGACGATATACGTAAGGCAGCTGGCAGTGGCTGGAAGCAAAAAACCAGAGATAAGGTCCAATCAGGCCTTTCCTAATGCACACTACATTAGGAAAAGCAAGCTGTCCAGCAGTGGATTAATATAGGCTGAATATAATTATGATGAAGCATTACATAACAGTCATCGTCATCATCATCAGCCAGAAGACGTCCACTGCTGAACATAGGCCTACCCCTGTAACCTCCACACTGAACGTTATCCTGCCATCTGCATCCACTGGATGCCCGCGACTCTCACAATGTCGTCGGTCCATCTAGTGGGAGGCCTACCTACGCTGCGTCTTCCGGTTCGCGGTCTCCACTCATGAACCTTTCTTCCCCATCGGTTATCAGTTCTTCGAGCGATGTGGCCTGCCCATTGCCACTTTAACTTGCAGATTTTAATAGCTATAGCTATAGTACAATGTCCATGTTGTACCCGTGCCGGTCAATATTGGGAACGATACTCTCGAAGTTGTTGACCATTACACCTATCTTGGATAGATTGTTCAGTTAGGTATGTCCAACTTAGGCAAAGAGGTCGCCCGAAGAATCCAACTCGGATGGGCAGCGTTCGGGAAATTGCGTGAAATCTTCTCGTCCAAGATAGCACAGTGCCTAAAGACAAAGGTATTTGACCAGTGTGTGTTGCCAGTGATGACATATGGTACTGAGACGTAGTCCTGAACTGTTGGTCTTTTGAAAAAACTCAGAGTCACAAAACGGGCAATGGAGAGAGCTATGCTCGGAGTTTCTTTACGCGATAAAATTCGGAACATAGATATTCGCCAAAGAATCAGGGTCACCGACATTACATAACAGTATTGAGATAGAATTTAGATATCATATTTTAAGTAAACGATAATCAAAGCAAAAAGAGTACTATTTATTCAATTCCAATGTAAGTACACTGGTCTTTTGTGTCAAAGAAAATAAGCCAGTTTCCGTCGAAAGGCCTTAAGTAAAAGGTGGATTACAAAACGTCTATATTTTAACAACCATACAAAGGAACGTAGAACACATTTATTTGGTGCCATTGTGAGAATGTGGACAGACCATTCAACGGAGTAATTCTGATTCCTATCCAGAAGGTTCTGTTACTTGAATGTGTTATTGGCTGGTCCGCTCTATTCTGCGTCACTTTAAGTTTATCAGATTTTTGTAAGACACAGAGAACATCATATAGTAGGAAATTTACACTTATTTTGTATGTCAATAGGAGCGAAATGAAGTTGAAATATTGACTTATATATAGAATTTTGTAAGGACAAGGCCAGTGAACCTTATTAAGAACCTACTTAACGGTGTCAAGCTCTGTTTGACACCATTGTAAACTCAGTCACACGCCGACTTGTTGATGAGCGGTTCTCGTATTTGGGAGCGATGCGACATTGTTAATAGATATTTCGACATAATATGGTGCTAATTTGTCAAGTACTAGACGTACTAAAACGCAATTGTTTGAATGAGCATATCCTTACTTTTGAAATCTTTGGGTTAAACAATTCCATAAAACTATTCGATAATATTAAATCTATATATTTAATGATTATGACTATATATGAATTATTCAATCAATTTCGATTGGTAAAGTAAAGGAAATTAATCATTAAGTATACATGAAACTAATCATTTTTGTTGTATATTCCGTCAGTTAAAAATATATTCTAGATCAATCGCCTTCAATCTATTGTTGACCATGACGACCAATTATTTTTTCAGGATAAATATACATGTAACTCTCTGCTTTCTCATGCTACAAGTATAATAAAAATTAACCTATACTTACTCCTGGGCAAAAGTCTCCCCCATCTCTTTCTAGACTGTGCGACCCATAGACCTAATTTTTTTTAATCCTAAATCTATGGTGCGACCACCCGTCAAATATGGCCACTGTGTCTAAAATACGCGTCCTCGCGCCAGCCTACAATGGCTCTTTCCTGCGTTGTCAATTCCTAAAGCTGTGTACGGATAAAGCGAATATTACAGTGATTTTGTATTAAAATAATAATCTATAAAAATAAAAATTTCGAGCATATTCATTATTATTTTCGCTGTTACGTATTTATTTCAGGAATATGTACAAAGCTATATTAAATGAGGCAAACACAAAAAAGCCCTAAATAATACACTTGAACTAAAAATCTAAAACAAGATTTTGCCCGTGTGGTAAAGTTTGTTTTTGGCTGTTAATATTACATAATCAATAGAATAAACATGTAGATGAATAAGCTGTTCAAAACACTACCGACATATATAAAACTAGTAAAATTTTTGTTGGACCACTTCGAGAGTTTCATCTACATAATAAACACATGACAGATTGAGAAATAAAATTGTGGCATCTATATTGGTTCACAAATGTCGAAGTAACCTGAACCTATCCTAAAGATGGTTATTCGAGTGCGGTCGCGTTCTACATCTGTACCGGCTTAATTATTAACTGAAAACTTACAGTAATTTTAGAGACGTCACTGCTGACTGAAGCTGAAGTGTGGAAGATTAAACACTATCTACAAGTTGAGCTAATGTTTAACAAGGTTTCACGGTTGTAACTCCCGCAAGGTTGTTGTACGACTTATAAGTCCAGCGCTGGCCACAGGGGAAATAAAGAGATGGAAATGTTAGTCGGACTTTGCTTTTCGTCTGCTAAAATTACAATAATTTTATAGCCCTTGGGTGTTTGCTTCGCGAAATTTCATTGTATGTTCGTCAGTTTTTTGCATGGTTTTGTGTGGCTGATAGATGAACCCAGATTACATTAACCTCGTAAATGTAATTTTGTGGAATTCAACGAAAATTTTCAGAAAAAAAACTATACTTATCTCAAAAACTGTCCACTACGGATATACTTACCCATTAAGGATATAACTTTTTAATGCATGCGTCTATGAAAACGATATTATATGTATGTTGCCTGGAAGAGATTGTCAGCGACAAGGCCGTCGGTTGTTATAATAGTTTAAACTATTTTTGTTTGGTCTGAACAATAAAGAGTTTTCTGGCTATCTAGATCAATTATAAAAGCTATCTTAACGCAACCTTTGTAAATATCAATTTTAAAGTCTTTTTAGGGTTCCGTAGCCCAACAAGAAATCCTTATAATTATATTTTTTACCAAAAAATCCTTCCGTGAACCAGTTATGCCTACAGTTCTCGTTGTCTACTAAGAACTGTGTATAGCTCTACATTTCCAGCAAAGCAAACTCGAATATTCCAGCATCCGTTTCATTGTTTCAGAATCGCTACTTCTGAAAATTATACGCGTCTCAGTGCCTACGTACCGAGTGAGAGGGCAGCCGGCGCAGCTCGAGTGCGACTACGAATTAGGAGCAGACACTCTGTACTCTGTGAAATGGTACCGGGACAATGAGGAGTTCTACAGATACATGCCCAAGTACGAGCCACCGAAGCACGCCTACAAGCTCGAGGGGATCAAAGTTGATGTGAGTACTCTCAACCTATGAGATTTCATTGCAATGACGTCGCTGTTTCATGTGTAAGTGCCGTCTGAGAAAAGATACTCACATTTTTAGACCTGGCAAATTAGTATTGGACCTGTACGTAGTCTCCGTATGTGTTTTCGGAATATCAACCATAAAGCGTTGTCGGTATTCTACAAGTTCAATTATCTTTTCTCTATTCATGCAAACCTGTAAAATTTCATCTCAAAGAATAACATCGAAGAAGCAAAAAATTCTATTACGCATATTATGAACAGTCCAAATTAAATCAAGCCAGCAATAATAACATACATATAATTTTATATTCAGAATAGAAAATAAAAACTAACATGCATTTACATATATGTCACGAGATTAAATACAATTAAAAATAATAATATTACAGCACTATTTATACAATGTCATTAATCAATAGTCATAATAATAATAATGTCACCAATCAAAAGATAAATATTTTTTGAACCGCTGGAAACATTTTGACCTAACATCAAAACCAATAATGCTTTAAAAATACATAACAGACAGAAAAATTTCAACAGCCACAATGTCTTATCTACTCATAGACCAAACGTGGGTTAAAATTGCTCTTATCCATGTAACAGGGACTAAAATGTCTCCACGCTCCGAGTTTCTCCTACCTAGTAGATATTTTCAGTTGAACAGTGAGGGTTATTTCAGATATGGATCTCTCATGAACTATTTGTTGAACACGTCCCACACAGTCGATTGTTATCGCTGTTGAAATTTTGTGGAACAAACTTCATTGGTGTGAATATTATTAAAATGAGAACTCAATTTAAAATACGTTGGCATGTTGATTCAAACAGTTTAGAAAATTTAAATGCTTTGAAAGCTGATTTAGGGTGTGGTTTGCTCTAAACTCCTTCTTTTCTTTTCGTACTATTACTCTGGCGTATTTATTAAACAAGGATTTTGATGTATTTATTATACGAGGATTTTGATGTACCCCTAAAAATACAATAATATGTAAACTTCTTTTTAGAACTGTTGTCTCATACTTGAATGTCAAACAAACTTTATTGGTAGAATATTATTGAAATGAGAACTCAACCTTTCTTAAATAACAGCGGCATTTTGATTCAAGCAGTAACTTAGAAAATTGAAAGTCTATGAATAGTAGATTGTACAACGAGTGCATAAAACGAGTCAATCCAAGATGCGGCTGATATTTAAGTTGAGGATAAGTAGTCTGTGTTAAGTATGCCCCAGAAAAGTCGTTCCCCAGTAGTGAAAACTTTACTAAAGGCTTCTGTGGAGTTTTGGAAACAATATGAAAATACACGTTTCAACTCATTTCACACTTGAGCACGTTCACGAATAGTTAATAATAATCTACCATTATTACATATTAATACTTAAATAACATCAGTTAGTCACTGGCATATGCATTTTATGTCAAAACCTCATTAAAAAAAAAACAAAGATTAAAAAAAAAATTAAAAAAAATACATCAGTTTAGGAAAATAATACATGAGGCGTCAAGTTTTATTCATATTGGCGCCAATACCTTTTTTTGTTCGACAAAAGTTATGTCTGGTTCTTTAATAATACGATCTATGGGTATTATTACAGACCTAAGAAAACTTCCTACATTTAATATAATTATCACATACTGAAACTCTTTGAACTGTTTTAAAGAGGTTTAATTTACTTTTATGCACGAGAGCATAAAAAGCCGTTTTAGTCCACTTACATAAACAAGTACTTTTGCTTTTTTATAGTTAACTCCTTCTTTTCTTCTCGTACTTGTAATTATACGAAGATTTTGGTGTACTCATTTGATCAGCACACCGTTCCAATCACAAATTTCATAATCATTAGCTATTTTTCAATAAAAAACTTGTTTCTATCAGAAAATTACCACCACAAATTATGAAGTTGCTTGACAACGTATTTGCTCATCTTGTATTAGCCATGCCTGGCAAAAAGAACAAAGTATATCAGATATGCTATCTTAATAAGACCCATTTTCTCTCAAATAATTATATCTGTTTATTTTGATCTTTAACTCCCTTAAAATGTGGTTCATCACAGAGGTCTATTTTTATGTGCGTTGTCTGCGGGTATAAGATTCTTGGTTTGTGTATAAGAAGTATGTAAATAAGATTATGTATGTAATTTTTTTAGGAGTATGTATTTTACGAGTTGAGTTTTACAAAGAGTTCACCGGGACGACTATTTAATATTTCTTTTATCTTTCTTTGAAGCATAATGTACCAGATAAAAGTATTAAGTATTAAGAACCTATGCCCTCTGGCGCTCCAATATTATATTATATACTAGTTTTTTTGCCCGCCACTTCGTACGCGTAGATTTTCATATAAACCGTCAATCCTTTTTTCTTCCCTTAATCCGGCCCTTGCGCAAAATAACATAGCCTATACTTCAATCTGGTCATAGCTAAGCATATTCGTGAAAACCGCATTTAAATCCGTACGCATTTTCTTCCAGGGGTTTAGGATATGTGCGTGAACAAACAAACAAAAATTCTAAAAACTGCCTTAGCATCAGCTGCTTATTTTAAGACGACCTGTGTGAAGTATTGATAGAAGCATAAAAGTAAAAACACCGTCAACAGTTTTCAAATCAGAAAGATAATGTGACCACAGTGCAGAGCATGTCTTTTTGTCTAAACCATAAAAAGTATATCATGTCATGTCGGAATGATACATGTTCACAAAACCAGACCACAGACATAAATATATAAATTGAAGTATAGTAAAATCTATTACATATATTATTTAACCTTAACCAAGGGTGAAGTAATTTTACAAAACAAAAAAAAACATACTTAGTGTGATAGGTTACTTAATTATATATGAGATCATACAAAACTTATGACGCTACTTTCTTAACTATTTATAGATCGATATTTATTTTCTAATTATAATTTTCTAAATGTTATCGTCGAAGAAAATATTTTTTCTCGTAATAACATTTTTGGGTTAGAAACTTACGAAGTTTGTTCTGGAAAAGTGTTATTATTTCTTTCTTTCTTTATTGAGTCCGGTTGTATAGGTTTATTGTCATGTACAAAGGGCATTTTTTTTATATTTTGTGTTTTAAATGCTAACATAGAATAAAACCAAGAGAATGTAATACTCCTACTTCATGCATTGGATTGAATCACCAAAGAGGTTGTAAGGCCTATGTTTTTATATCATCCTTGATCTACACGTTCATTCATCTAAGAAGGTTCCTTAATTAAAATAAAAAGTTTTAATCTGGCTGATTATCTGAATGACAGTTGACAGTTTCAAATTTGTAATGGCTATGTCAATAACATTCTCTTTACTTTGGACCTCCTTGCTTCCTTGGCTATGTGAAGATCCTCTTATTACGTTTCGGGTAACGAAGAAAATACTCATTGATTTTTAATTTATTTCATTTAATAATAAAGAATTAAAATAAATGATATAATATAGCCTGTAATCTGGTCATTTCTAAGCATATTCGTGTAAACCGCATTTAAATCCGTCCAGTGGTTTAGGAGATGTGCGTGGACAAACAAACAAACAGACAAAAACTCTAAAAACTGTCCTATCGTGTTCAGCTGCTTATTTAAAGACGCCCTGTGTGTTTTTTTTTTGTTATCTCGCAATTACAGATTTTTTTATCTCTACGTTTTTATTATACTTATGTATAGAATAGAAGATTGAACAAACACACTTTCGCATGTATAATATTAGTAATAGTATGATTCTACAATGCATCTATTTATATGTACATAGTTATATATTTTCATACCTACTACTAGTTCCATAATAAAGTAGCTACGAAAGGTCACCATAACTTGATATATTACAAACCACTCAAGTAGCTACTCGTGCCGATAGCTGCTCTCGTGTTCAACTCGTGTGGATTGCGGGGATTTTGGCTCATTTCTATCGAGGGTCCATTGTTAGTGATCGTCTGCGAAACCCATTGTACGGCAGCGATTACAATGCTGTATAGTACAACAACGTTTTCTATAATTAAATGTTTCTGATGGCATTAAAGAATTATGTCAATATATTATATTATGATAGGTTTTTAATTTATAAAGATTTGTCAACGCCAATGGTCCAATAATATCGTGGTCAAAATGCTATCTTAACCTAACCCAAAGAATTAGCATTGTAATTTAAGGGGATAGAGAGTGGCCATGAAATTTTAAGAATAGGTACTTAGGAAATTTTATAAGCTGTTGTACCTTGACGTAGACCCTATAGAGCGCGATAGGGAGAATAGCTGCAGCTTGGATCGATTCTATCACAGAAAAAAAAAAACGTCTTTTTTTCTGCGTGTTCTTCCTACGAAAAGTAGAAAAAAATCAAGGTCTTGTATTCTTCAGTTTCCTCCTTAAAATATCAGCCGTATAAATTATTTTTGTACCAATAGTTATAATTAGGCTTAGACAATGTTTAAATCTTTTATTTTTGTTTTATAAACTTTTTCAATTGGTTTGATAGAGGGTCAGACGATGGAAAAATTGGATTTCGTGGGATTGGGATTTGAAGGCTCATATTTCTAATATTAGATAATTAATGAGAAAAAATTAAATGCTGGATCATGGCAGTAGAGGAGATAAATATTATTTTGTAAAATTATAGCTTTAGTGGCATTATATAATGAAAATACTTTTGTATGGTCTAAACGCTCCCCCTTTATCCTCTCACCGCCAAAATGTGTCCAGAATTTTGGGAAAGATGACTCCTGGTAGCGGTCTAGTAGTGTACTAGTGTGTATTCGTTTTATTCTTTATTTTAGTAGATTTTATGTTTGTTGACCATGCAAAGTGAAGGTCTCAGAGTTTACGGGGCACATGTACTTATCGCGCATTATTTTATTTATGTAAAAATAGGTACCTACCAGGAATAAAGAGAATAGGTACCGGAAAGTTGGTTTTAAGATAGCGGCTCCGTGGAATCCCCTAGTAAGCAAGTGTACAAACCGCGGTGTAGGATAGCGTGGTGTACCGATACAGTCAATGTTGTGTGTCGTAGTGACAACCCTGCGATTTTTTAGATCAAGTGAGGCTAGAAGAATAAACACCCGTTCTTCTCGCCGCATTCATCCGCTGTTTTCATCCGAGACCACGGCCATTGTAATATGGTCGTAAAATCGAGCAAAAGGTTTATTTTTTAACTAAATAAAATAATGCGTGATAAGTACCGATAAACATTTAAAACATATGCCCCCTTAACTCTAAGACCTTCACTTCGCATGGTCAACAAACACAAAATCTACTAAAATAAAATAAAAACTAATCTAGTAAACCACTAGACCGCTACCAGGAGTCATCTTTCCCAAAATTCTGGCCACATTTTGGTATTGAGAGGATAAAGGGGGAGCCACATATTGTGTTCAAATCTCAAAAGTTTAAAAATTACTTCTACGGGATCAGATCGGTGTTTATTATGTACGTTTGGGAGTTTGTATTTTTGTAATTTATTCGACGATAATTTGCCTACGTGCTTGTACGTGCTTGTTTGCTTGTGTAAGTCCTAAGCTAAAATCACTATAAACAATAGAAGGTAGCTCTTGTACAATTTTTACCGCCAACTCGCTTGGTGTTAAGCCATGATTGTGGTCTACGATGGAGCTCGCTTGTCTAAAAGAAACCGATGTATTTTATAAATAGATTATAATAGAGATGATACAAACTCATCTTATTTTTTATTTATTTTTAATATTAAAGCGATAATCAAAGTCTGACGTTATTATAGCTCAACGTATAAGCAATTCCATTCAGCTATTATCTACATCTACACTAATATTATAAAGAGGAAAGATTTGTACCTATTTTTGTATGTTTGTAATGAATAGGGTCCGAAACTACTGAACCGATTTGAAAAATTCTTTCACTGTTGGGAAGCTACACTATCCCCGGGTGACATAGGCTATATTATATTTTGTAGCGAGGCCGAAGGCCGAGCTTACACTCGTGCGAAGCTGGGGCGGACGGCTAGTATAATATATACTGCCAGCGTGGTGAATTAGCTGCCAATTGATAGTGGGCTTGAGCAATTCGGTTATCTTTAAACCTTTCACGGTCTATGGGTACTTCCACTTTTTTACTAAATGTATTTATAATAGGCTACTTTATTTAGTTTTTAAATTTGAGTTTTTATTCTATTTCGGTAATAGAGGCATTTGCCTATAAAACAAATAGCGTCTTATAATCAAGTTCAACACTAAGTAAAAACCGGTAACTTATTTCAAGTTCAAACTTTTAGTAGTCCCATTTTAATTTACCTGCTCAAAGTTTTTCCATTTATAAATTTTTTTTTTAATATATTTTACTATGGAAACAAAACTTACGAGAAGCGATCTAGAAAATTAAAAACAGTTCACAAATTTACATAAGTTTTCAAGTAAGATTGGCTAGGCTCCCTTGATGTAGCAAATAAATTTGAAGTTTCCAGTTATAAAAGAGATTGTTTATTTTTTTACAAACGACGCAAAGCTAAGGAGAGGGCTTTCTGGTTAGCGTGTTTATAGGTATGTTCCCATATGGGTACGGATGTACATGACACATCTGATTTTGATAAATAAGGTACCAGTAGATTTTTGTAGGTATAGGGTATTTGACGTCATTATATTTACGAGGAAAATGTTTGATTTCAGCCCTTGAGAATTATAGTTGAAAATGTCTTTTAAAATGAAAGTTAGGTTTCGTATACATACTTTTTTGTTTAAATTTACTTATCGTTATCTTAATATGATCAGCATTTTTTTTATTGAGACAGACTTCGCTTGTTTCAACTCGCCTGATGTTAAACGATGATGTGGTCTACGATGGAGCACGCTTGCCTAGAAAAAACCGATTCGCTCACGACTTGACGACACCTAGATAGTAACTACCGGGGATGCTTTTTTAGGCAGTGTATTCTACAGTCTACAATTTCACAATAATTATATATTTAAAACCCAACTTTAAAACTTATTGAAGAGCAAAACAAGAGCAAAATTATTGATATTTAGGTATTCGTGTAAAAAATTATTCGTATTATTGGAGCTCGTTAAAAAACTAATGAGATAAAGTAATTACATTTTTGTAGGACCTACTAAAGACCCTCTTCTACATAATATTAAAAAAGATCACGTGCATCGGTTTTTATTTATCGGAGTAATCGATGTACCGTTTGTACATCGATTTTTCCTGCCAGTTTTTATACACACAAACAAACACACACACACACACACGCACACACACTCACACACACGCACGCACACACACACGCACACACATACATACACACCCACACATTCCATAACCCAGTAAACGTCCACCGCTAAACAAAACCTGAGACTTCAAAATTTGAACACGAACTGCTGGGAATGAGTTTGTAAGGTGATTGTGATATTCAAGTACGTAATAATCAATCTACATTTTTTTTCCATACAGTTACAAAAGTCTGATGACAGAAAAGTTATCCTGCACACGGTGACCCTGAAGTCCACTGGACTGTACCGCTGCGAGGTGTCAGCTGAAGCGCCCAGTTTTGCCTCAGCAGCTGATGAAGGAAGAATGGAAGTTATATGTGAGTAAAATATTAAGCTGTCTTTAAGCTGTCTAGATCCCTAGGAATCGTGATAGGGATTGTATTTGAGATAACCCTTAATAAAATAAAATGTACATGTAAAGATTACTTATTGCACAAAATTCTTTCTTAATAGTAAAGGTCTTATATAAAAATTCTCGCAGTTTTAAAATCGCTAATCCTGAAAATCCTGGTAAGGATAATGAGACAAACTACTTATTGATATACATACATACCAAGCTAATAAAAGCGTGTTAAAAACGTCTATAACGCATGTGTTAATTAAAATAAGCAACGTCTCTTTTTGAAAGTGACAATTACTAGCAGGGATATGTTAACATGGCAACTTTAAGCATCTAGAAAGACTGGTCTTAGTTAGAAACGTCAATTAAATATTTATTACCTAACGTTTCTCAGTAAGTGTTTACTGAGAATCTAAACGTTTTACTAAAAGATAACATTTGATTTATTCAGCGCACTGATATTGGTCTTGCTTAATCATTTGCAAACAAATGGATGTTGGTATAAATTCGCGTTGAAAGTGAGTTTACCTTGTATATACATTTAGAAAGTTACCCAAATTTTGGAAATGCCGACAAACTAATTTAAATCCTATTTCGTGAATACAATGTCTTATTTAGCTTGCATCAAATATAGACTAAACGCTCAGATTATAACTTAAAAGAGAGAGAGGTTTTAGTCTCTCTTTCGCTCAATTTGCGCATTGCGCAGAGACGTCGGGTCTCTGTAACTTTTACCTCATTTCAACGGGGAGTGTTCTGAAGAACTGTTTGATCTGATGCCTGATGATGCGGCGCGGTTTTACCATCACACTAGCTGCCACATCCTGAAAGCTCATCCACATATCATAGATCAGTGTAAATCGCACACTGTGTGATTCAAGCGATCTTTCTTGCGTCACACCTGCAAAGTATGGAATAAATAAATAAATATCTGGGACATTTTGCACACACGGTCATCTGACCCCAAACTAAGCAAAGCTTGTAATATGGCTGCCAGAGACTAATATACGTAAATATATAATTTTAAATACATACTTAAATAGATGTTTGCCCTATATGGGAATCGAACCCACGCCCCCAAGCGCAGCAGGTAGGTAGGTAGGAATGAGCTACCTTTCGCGGTGTTTCCGAGAACGACAACGTGGGGTTCTTCAAAAATCGAGTTACTAGATTCTTAAAGGGTCGGCAACGTAGTTGTGATGCCTCTGGTGTTACAAGTATCCATAGGCGACGGTGACTGCTTACCTAAGGCCAATCTAACCCTAAGGCATAAAAAAGTATACTTCTGATTTGTTTTTTTTTAGCACTGGCTTACACAGTTTTAAACAGCTTTGTGTTTAAGTATTAGCTAGATTAATGTTAGAGGTTGTTTATACTCTCCATAAAAAAATGTTTCCTGTAGAACGATCTCCAATTATTTTAGTGTTTAATTTATAAGTTTCGTTTGAACTTAATGTACTTAAGCTGTACTTAAAGTGCTTAAAATTGTTATGATACTAATAGTTAGGTTAAGGTTTTATGTTAGGTTTACATGTTATCATGTATAGTTAACAATGTAACCTATCTAGCCGCACCCACGTGCGATGCGGCGAGGGCCTTGTATGCCATGGTCTCGGTCATACTAGATCAGCGTAGGGACTTTGGTCCCTTTTGACTGTGTAAGGGTGGATTCGACCAAACGAGAGTAAATTTTATTCTTGGAATAAATCGCCAGTTATTCGAGAGTAAATCAATTTCACATTTTACCATCTACTATTCTAAGAATAGCAAGCCTTTTCGAGAATAATTACTATACCACCGTTTTTGGTGGAATAATAGAGTTATCCCGAGAATATTTTAATGGCGGCAGCGCGCCATATGTTTTGCTCTTTTGTGTGATTGTATTCTCTTGTTTTGTATTGTCATTTATCATTTCAACTCAACGCTCGCACTTCGTTAATTTAAAATGCAACGCTTAGGAAATTTGATTGAAGATAGTGATAGTGACGAGGAAGTTATATCTAGACGTCCAAGGTGGATAAAAGAAAGAAAAGACTTGTTTGAGTATTACGATGATCGTGATTTTGCTACCAGGTTTCGTTTGAGCAAAGAAGCAACTTTGAATTTGCTAACAAAAATAGAACATAACTTGGAATACATTTCTGACCGGTAAGTGCTTATAGGTTATCGCATTTCTAGCAGATAGATTATTGACAAATATATATTTGTATACAACAAATTTCGTTGGTTATCAACTACATTTAAATCGATGTTGGTTGTGCTAGGTCAGTCATAGGTAAAATTGGAAAACACCAAAAAAAAAAACAAATTATAAATCAAGGAATTTAATTTAGTCGACTTTTGACGTCCGACGAGTGCAGATTTTTTGACATTCGATATTTTTTGACATCTGCTTTCCTACATAATAATACGACAAAAGCGAGTTGATACGACATAAGCTTGAATACCGTGTCGTTGTAGAACAATGATTTTTAGCTGGGTAATAGATTCGTTCATCATTCATTTCGCTATTCGCGTACAGGTATTCTCGGCGTAGCTATACTTTGTATTGCGTGGAAAAACGACGAATGGATTACTCGAGTGGTAATCGTGGAATAGATTTATCTCTGGTATAGTTACTCGCGTATAAATTCAGATTTGGTCGAATCCACCCTAAGTTGTCTTGTAAAACGGGGCTGGCATAATCGTATAGCGACTAACTCCAAAAATTAAAATTAAAAAAAAAAAAAAACTATAAATTATTTGTGATATCTTTATTTTATGCAGTTTTAGTACTTGGATTAACGTATATTAAAGAAGTTTCAAACAAATTGGTTTTCATGAAAGTTGTTTGAAAATACATAAAAACGAAAAATTCGTTTCGTCGTCTGCACGAAAGTCGTGCAAAGATAAAAATCACAATTACTCTGTTCATATTGCTTTTTACACTTATATTTTTAGTTTTAATAGATTAGTAAGAATACTCAGATTAGAAAAACAAGGCAGATATGCCTTAATACACTTATCGTTCGTGTATGTTCAAATGTTTCACCCACTTTTTCACTATAGCGTTAAGTCGCTTACGCAAAAAAGGGGCGACAAGATCGTTTGCAGGATGAGTTCGACTAAAGGCATCAAGCCTCATTTAGGTATTATACGTTCGTACCCTTCGACCAAAATAAAATGAATGGACGGGCCCAGTAGAAGCGCATTTTTGAAGATTATAAAATGAGCGCCAGCGCTCACTTCGTTTCAGTCGGTCTCTAGCCATAGGAAGTGAAACACGAGTCTATTGTTACGCGATAATGAAACATCTGACAAAATTATGAATTCGTATGCTTTACCGAAGTGTAAATACACAAATAAAACCGATATCTATTTTTTGTTACAAATATTACCGTACATTTTTATAATTAGGTGTTGAAGTATATGTCCGATGGTTTTGACTCGTTTTTACTGATCAAGTTCAATGGTTAGGGCCCGTCCATTCATTTTATTTTGGTCGAAGTTCGTACCCACCACGCCACCCTAGCATATCTCCCTTGCTTGTATTTTTATTATAATTTAAGCTAATAAAAGCATTTTAATATGAGTTGATTATCTTATTTGCCCGCAGATTTACCAAGAGAAGGACCTAGAATAACAGGCAATGAGCAAGAGAATAGAAGAGGGGACTCCTTGTTTCTCAACTGCACGTCGGGGAGGTCGTTTCCAGCGGCTACTCTAACGTGGTTTATAAATGAAGAAAAGGTACGCCGTAACTTTAGTATGGTTCTAAAAACTTCACATTTGAAGGATTTTATAGTAGGGCTCTTTTGTAGCGTCTGCCTGGGGAAATATTATTTACACCTTTGCCAGTTATTCAACGTCTAGTAATAGTGTCCCAAACTCAAATTAGACAAACGAGGAAGATATGCTTTAGTACAATTATCATTCATGTTTAAATATCCCTAAGTTTCACACACGATTTACACTACCTACCACAACGTTTAACGTAATTATCAATATAAAAAACCGACTTCATAAAAATATCTGAACTGGATCAAACGGGACGGAAATGGGACCACACGGGAAGCACCAGCTTTTAAATAAAAAAAGAATCATCAAAATCGACTCATCCAGTCGAAAGTTCTGAGGAAACAAACAACCAGTCGAATTGAGAACCAACTCTTTTTTGAAAGTCTGATAAAAACTGTAAGTACGACGCACTTACTTATTTTGCACTTGAAGCGACAAGAATGTACTAATATTCCACATGCAAAAAAAGAGCGGCTAGGTTGTCTGTAGAGTAAGCTCGACTAAAGGCATCTAGCTTGATTTAGACATGATGCGTTTTCACCTGCCATGATACCTTGTCATATCTCCATTGTTCCTTTGATTTTATGGTCTAAATATTACTGAGTTTCCGATGGCAGGAAAATATTTCCCATGAAATAACTGGGCATGTAGAGATTTCATAATATATCTGAGGGTGACGAGGGCAGTGCGTTGCCGCGCAGGGTTTTTAACGGTTAAAGTTCGAATTCTGGTTGACACTGACCAAGACAGGCTTACTATTAGGCGAGTGACATGCTTGTATCGTCACACAGTAAAAAAAGCGGGCAAAATTCCTAAAATACTCTTTATTTTAAAATCAATGACTCGATACATTTTTTAAGGGATCACAAAAACTGTTTGTTCGGCTAAGAAACGTTTTTTTTTTACTCAATTTGGATCTGATCTGATTACTACAACTCATCTGATGTTAAGTGACGAAGGGTCAAAGAAATAAACTTATCTAGCCTAGAACGAGCACTGGTTCTTAACCAGCTTTATTGTCATTAATAACCATTATCTAAGCTAATTATTTTGTAGGTCTCCTCTTGACCTTCCCAAAAAAAAAAATATGTCATTTTCGTGTCGTTGACAAAAAAACAGTAATCCATCCATCCTTGGACTGACGTAGAAATCGACAGAAAACATTAATTCTGGCGCGCTCAAGATATTCCACGTCACTATATTTCTCATCAGAAATGTCATGAGAACAAGAGTGACCAAGATAATCTCAAAAACGCCAAAATTTGTTTTTTTCCTGTCCCGTTTCTGCTACGGTTTTTCTGTTAACCTCACGAAAATGTCATAAAACCAGCTCTTGATATTGTTATAAATTATTTATTAACTCGTTAAAATGATATTGACAATCCATAAAAATACGAACAATTTTACGCCCGCTTGGAATGCCCGCAGTGAAAATTTTAAGAAGAAAATAATTACTCAGTTTTACTGCACAATTTCTGAATAGGGATGTTAATAAAACGTTGATTATTTCAATATACAGTCAAAGTAACTTTCTCAATGAAACCATTTCGTCGATAGCAATTTGTGAAACCGCAGTTATATTTTTATTTCTGTTTTATGAGCAAGCTTTTTAATACTTAAAAATCTCAGAAGCAAGTAACACAGATAGTTTACCAGAAACGCCACCCTGCCACCGAAGTGCTTTGAAGAGCGAAGAAATTTAAAATTTTGCGCGTCAATCTTGTTACGGTAAAAGAAGGCGAGATAAATCAAAGATTATCACAAAATGGGGGAGTCCACATATGGCTGATGGCACGATCGAGCCGAAAGAGATGGCATAACGATTTTCTAGTCTTCCGCTCAAATGGCTGGCTCTGGCTGGAGATATCCCATAATGGAAGAGACCTTTACCTTCGCAGTGGGACATTCATCGGCCTATATCACTAGAGATGATTTATGTAGTATTCGAAATACATTATTATTATTTTATTATTTCGCAAATCTTTTTTTTTATATCTATATTTTTTTACATAATATTATATTATATACAAAAACAAGTAAAAAAAAAACTTAAAGCTACGGTGCTGCCGGAGGCGGGGCAGGGCCCAAACTACCGGTGGTCAGGACTGCCGAACCTTCTGACAATACGCGCCGTTCCAGGATGACCGCCTTCTGCATCTGACCCTAGACCCAACCGTCTAGCGAGAACGTCTTATAGTGTTGTTCAAGACTCTTTGCTATAAGGCCGTTCACCTGAACGAATATCGGGACAATGATCGTTGAGTCAACATCCCACATGCTGGTAACCTCGTGAGTAAGATATTTGCTGAGTTTTTCCTTCTCGGCCTTCACGAGATTCTCGTCATATAGAATCAAGTTGTCTTCTACGATATCTGCAGGGCTAACATGGACACCGTGACAAAATGTTATCGAGAACGTGAAAAGCTGCCTACGTTTTCGTATACGCCTGTCTCGCTTTGGCACGATAAAAAGAGTAAACAAATTTTGTCGCGGCGCATAATTATTATGTTAGCCCTGCTGGTACTGCAGAGTACTACTCCGACGGTAGTGCCGGTAAAACAGTGATAAATTCCTGTAAAAAAAGTCATCTGCATGGCATTGCACCGCGTTGGCGATCTCGTGCTGTTTTAATCATTTTAATTTGTTTTCATTCCCACCACACATTTTATAAAAAAGCTTTCGTCACCCGCTCCAGATTTCAACGCGAACCATTTCATAAAATGTTTGACGTGGGTACACACGAATGTCATTACAGAAATGTCCAGAGTACGAGTTTATTCAGCGTCTGTATGTTAATTTATTCATATTCATATTTGTGAGGGACGCTGTACTTGGCACTTTGAAATTGCACGACTTTTGAACTTACGTGAACTTTGATGCCTAATCTTGACAACATTGAAAGGAGAGAATTATTGAAATTTAGGCTGGATTTAAATAGAGCTGGATGGATGAGGGCTGTTAATAGAGTCTTTAAAGGCCTGCAACGTATCTTAGGTATGTATCCATCTATCCATAGACCACGGTGATCGCTTACCGCCTGGCGGAAAATTTAAGTCACCTGAATTAGTATTTTTACTATCCCCAAATATGAATCGGTATAGAAAAACAATTAAAATAATTACAAATTTAAGAAACTGACATCAAAATTTGTGTGCTCTCAAAAAAAAAACATATCATTGGAGTTGGTTATTAAATATTGAGCAAAATCAATGAAATTATGCGAATAGAAGAATCACGTAAATCAGATCACAAAAGCCAAAGCAAGCAGAGTACATACATAAAAAAATGGGTTATAAAGATATACTCGTAGGAGAATTTTTAATGATACTGGGTGACTTGACGAGCGAAGTCGCTCGCCTGATGGCTCTTCACGCTTGCCCATAACAGCTCAACGCCACTCAGAATTTTGAACTTCAACAGTTCAAAACCCTGGATGGCAATGCACTGCACTCGTCACCCCGAGATATAAGATTTAAAATCTCTGTGTGCCCTGTAATTAAGCTGGAAACATTACCCTTCAATCCAGAACACAATAGTGATTGCACAATACTGCTTGGCGGTTGAATGACTGGCAAAGGTGTTTTACTTCCTCAGGCGGAGTTGTGTCGATATGAGTGTAGTTTTGAGTGAATTTCTTATTTTTACTCATTAGTAATCGTTTCCGCAGGTGACAGATCCAATGCTCTTAGTAGAGTATCCTCCAACGGAGCACACGCACGGCCTGCTGTCCGCAGCGCTAGGGCTCCGAGTCCCGTTCGGAAAGACGATGCAGGTCCGCTGTGTGGCGAGAGTGACACCTGCCTGGCGGGAAGGAAGCGAAGCAGTCGTCGGGAATAGTCATCTAGCTGATAGCAAAGAGGCTATGCTACTTGGTAAGTTTGACCTACCATGTGATAATTTATATTACATTACTAACGGCAGATAAAAGAGGCGTTTGAGGAACGAGCTTGAACAACGTGGGCTGACATACAATTCAAGTTCAACAATGCCCAATTGTCGTCATGGCTTGTAGAGAATGTTTCACATAATGGTTGTACTAAACCGGAAGGATATCATTGCACTCGTCATTATGACCAACTTTTCCTAAAGCTCTGCTTTCCTAAGATAGCGGTGGCGTCATTAATCGCTCGTAATACAGCGGTGAATGGCGTCACTAGAACGTTGTCCATGTAAACAAAATGGCACGGTTTCCTAGAGAGCAATATTTGACACCGTAACGTTATTGTTGTAAATTTTTCATGACCATGGATACGAAGTCCTTCGGTCGAAATATTAATCAAGTTTACATAGTCTTAAATAGCGTCAAACGAGTCATAGTCACAGTCAGAGTCAAGCAAAGTAAGTCACGGTTAAGTCAAACTCATGCCCCAGTAAAGTGGTGGAGGCTTTACAATAGGCTTCTATGGAGTTTTGGAAACATCATGAAAAGACATGTTTCACCTCATTATATCACTTTCCTACACTCGAGCACGTTCACGAGCCCTTAATAAATAATAATCCACCATTATTACACATTAACACTCGAAAATACACAAGTTTAGGAAAATAATACAACGAGCCGACATGTTTTTTTCCACGTTGGCACCAAAACCACACCGTAACGTCAAAAAGCGGTGTCGCCAGTTGCACGACTGCTTTCATTATGGTGTAGAACATTTTCGGCATTTTTATTGATGGCGGTGACCGGTGAAAAAAAATTGTTCCTCTAACTGGAGCAGCGAGGACGAAATTATAATTGATTTAGTACGTCATAATGAAGCTATTTACGAGTATAACATTCAATGTTCATATTATACGCGCGTCTCTTTTAAAAAAGATGGCCGTAAAGGTGATGATACTTTCCACATGTCGTAAAGACAGCCGTCTTTTTGCGTCCATAGTATTGCATACATAATGTGTGACGGCACAGCTATCCTAGGAAACCAGAGCCTCAAAGAACAACCCTGGAATTATGAAAAATGTTCACCTATTCAATATATTTCATTTAGTGTGAATGACATTTTATATTTAATAGCTGCTTTATTCTATCGTGGTATATGGGCTTTATGCTTTAGGCTTATGGTCACTATTCAAATGCCTTTACGTCGTCAACGCCTTATTACATAGTATATTTCTTCATTGCTTCTCTAAGTAACCATGTAGTAGTTCTATATTTATTTTATCTATTAAGTATATAGACTAAGTATGAAGTGTTAGTTGGCGTATATTTTGTTTAGTTGTTGAAGGCACTTGCAACAAAAATGGTAAATAGGCTACATGCAAATGAACTATAAATTGTTGTTGCTGTTTTCAATGTAATGTTTTATAGTATGTATGTGTTATATTTTTATTACTTATACACGCAATCTTGATACACGCATACGTAAACATTGGGTAAGCACGTCAATCCACTTGCATTAAAAGCTATTAAACCGGATGAAAGGGCAACGCTCTCGAATCTAAAACCCGATTATTATACTATTAATACACAATTGATTCTCAATAACCATTTGCATTATACTTGTTGTTTTTCTTTGTTGTTGGTTTAAAATATTGCAAACCAGCAATGTAAAGCGTAAAAGAGTGCGCGCGGCGCAGGTCGCTCGTTGAGCTCTAGCGTCAGCTGATTTTTTAAAATGTTAATCTGCCTTGTTCCACTGCTGGGCAAAGGTCTCTACCGATTCTTTCTACTGGTCTCTGTCCTGGGCCAGCACCGAACAATCTTTTCTAAGCTTCCCGAGCTCGTAACATAAAAAAGAAAAGAATAAACAGCGTTTTTTGTGGTATTTTATACCTATACATCAGCAATCACCAGTCTTTGTTTTAGGGGGTTTTCCTTTACACCACATATTATAGCCGTATATAATATATTATGTTATATAGCGTTGCCTTGACTGTGTGCAAAAAATATAATTGCATTTTTTTATTGCTAAAATTACGGCGGATAATAACGTCTTTTTGGCACAGCCACTATGACCCGGGTTTTCTTGTTCATTGCTTAATCTAACTTGGATGTATGCCAGGTCGTGAATACATTGGCACATCGTAAAACTGGTATTCACGGGGCTCAAGGCTCACCTTCGCAAATAGGTTTATTGTAGCATAATTTGAACAGGTACGTGGGATTTATAAGGTAAAATTATATATCTCTGCTAACTCAAAATAAGTTCGCATTTTAGGTGTTTATATAACAACAGTATAAAAGTTTTTTTTTTTTTGCGAGGTGCATGTATTTTATTACGTTTTTTTTATAATCCATCATAAACTGATTACCGTTTGTGGTATTTCCGTGAAGGGTTATTTTTGGAGTATCAAAGTCTTCTCGCAGGCAGCTTTCTTTCATTAACAATTTTTTCCAAAACTCAATTATACACAAAAAAAATCTCAATAACTAGCAATTAGCAATAGTATTTTTATTTCGGCTACATTGTTCATTTTGTTTATATTAACTAGACAAGATGAATTTCCGTCTCTAAGCTAGAGTTGAGATAATTTCATTTGTTTTCCTAACAGAGCTTGTTTGTTTCAGTGAGGAGTTCAGCGGAGGCGTCTACGTTCAGTGTAACGCTATTAACACTTTCCCTTGCATTGTTCCTTGGCTCCGTTAAGCAAACTGAAACGTGATAAATTATCTACTTACTTTTATTACCAAAACTTGATTTAGATGCTGGCACGAACTCAGCTCAGTTACACTAAGAATGAAAGCCATCGCCCATTAGACTGTCTCAACACCAGCTCGGATAATAAGGAAATAGGCAGAACTTTTTTTATTTGTGTCTTAACTTATACGCTTGCACTTGCATAGGACATTGAAGTTTTTACTACAGTGAAAGATGTTCAAGTTTTCAACATTGTTTTAGCTGGACAATGTCTAAAAGAAACAAATGGTTTGTTTCCATAAATTTTGACACTAAAAAATTATATTCTGTGTTAATTGGTTCATAAAATCAGCTAAACACTTGACTGTCTAAGCTGTTTTTTAGTAACACAGTAATGTTCTACGCTTGATCAACGCGTGGCCAATGCTACACACAACACAACACATTGCTACATGCAATGTACACTCGATGTTCGTTACTTGAAATACTGATTTACATTTCATCAGCATCGATATGAATTGCTGTAGTATTTCATTTCGATGCTTTTGATTTTTGCGGAGTTTGTTTTGTAATGTAATAATGTAAGGGCCTTACTTAAAAACGTTACTCAAGTTGACATACGCTTAAATATGCTCCGGCTCGTTTTCGCGTGTGACGATTGCCGTCAGCGAGAAGTTGAGAGAGCATTTTATAGCATAGATCAACTTGAGTATCGTTTTTAAGTAAGGCCCTCAACCTTTAGAGTAAGACTGTGATACATTACATGGTGCATCGTGTTTTTTATTATTTTTTATTATATATTTAAATAATTTTAAAGCAAATCATCCATCTCTTGTGACTATACCTCGAACACGAGCGGCACGGAGCGTAGCGTTCCTAAAATTTTATACAAGAAAATCATTTTTGTGTGTCCGTGATGCGACGGGTAGTACAGTCTTACCTTATCACGACAAACTTTTATGTTTCGTAGAATTTAATTTGTTACTTACATAAATTATTTTCTCATTGATAACGGTGGCGATCGAAATTATTGATAATGTACAAACAAGTGTAGCTAGACAAATATTGGAAAAGAACTGTAGATAATTTCATAGTTAAAATTTAGTTTTAAAATGTGAATTAATTTGGCTTCATTAAATGGAATCGAAGTTTTATGTACCTACTTAATGATTGCTAGTTCAGTTTTATTTTGTAACAGTAATAAATAAATACCTTAAACATATTATAATGACATTGATAGTTTGACACAATTATATACCTACTTTACTAACAATAATATACTTTCATTCGCTCTTGTCTTAACATTGGTTATTATTTACGTTTAATCATAAATTTGCTGTACGTATCGCCGATTTAATGTTTCCAAGAATTTGAATTCCATAAATTGTATCAGATTTTATATTTTTGGATAGTTAATAGTGATACGCAAGTAGGTAAGCTTTCTTTTGATTAAATACTGTAATGATAGTAAATTCATATCATTGTAATTCGTAATATTTACATGTAAATATTATTCGTTTAGAAACGCCTTCTTAGATATTTTTACTGGTGTAAATAGAGTCTTGTTAGACATTTTTTTTTAATATTGCCTATGTACTGAATAAATTAAAACGTTTGTTTTTGATTCTCAGATAAGAACTGACTGAAAATAGTCCTATTTTAACTAAAGGCTTCTTAAATAACAGGTTTTAAATTAATGTTACTTTAACTAGAGAGGCCTTTTTGCTTGTATGCGGTATGTCTATTTTTATTAGTTTGAGAAATTTGTTTGTTAATGAAATTGACGAAGCCTAGTGTTGTAAATTAAATGTGAACCCTAATCTCCAAAAGAAAAGTAAATTATTTACCAAGGGATAAAAACGATCTATTTCACACGCGATGTTTAGACGCACGAGCAAAGCTAGGATGCTATATTTCGAGAGTGAAATAGTTTTTTTTTTCCGATTTAAATAATCGGCTTTTATTTTCATTTCTTTAAAAAAAACATATTTAATCAAGGTTTTCACGTTAATATAAAACATCGTTCCGCTAAAACATGAAAAAGTTCTTAGTTTTTTTTACTACTGCATATCAATATGTTTATTGTTTCTCTTGCTTTATCATTGTACATATCAAGTTAGAACACTTTTGCTTTGATTGTTAACTAAGATGTGTAAGTTAGTTAATATTTTAATGGCAAAACTTGGTTCAAATAAAAGATGAATTTGTTACCCACGATTTTCATTTGTGTTGTAACCTCTATTTGTTAACCAAATTTCAAAAATATTGGTCTTAGGATTTTAGGTTGCAGGGTTCCGAATCCATAGCCTTATCATTGTTGCCACGTTTATAATTCAGATATTGGTGGTTATAGAAACAATTGTACAAACGAAGCTTTGTGGACTTTGTGTTTCACATGTACCAGAACCACCCCTAAAATACAAAATTATATATTTTTACTAGAGATCTGAAGCTGTAATTGTGAAAAGGTTCATGCATTTACCTTGATAACTATATATAAGCTAGAAAGGGACTAGATGGAAAGACGGATACAAATGAGTAGAATAAACTTACAAGGGATCATTGTAGTACTACAAAACCCGACAAACACAAAATAGTAAACATGACATAATTATAATGACATGATAAAAAAACTGATTAACAAAGGATGTCTAATAATATCTAAAAGACGAGCAATAAATTGTTATATATCAGCCAAATATACAAAACTCACAAAAAATTAGGATTGCGTGAGACTGTCTACGTTTCCGCTACTAAAGCTGTTTCTGTCCCGTTTCAAATAGAAAAAGAAATATTTCATAAAACAAATATCAGTCACGACTCGTTTTGTTAGATTGAAGTTGATAAGGGTAATTTACGCTTATATTATAACATCAAATTTAGTTTCGGCATTGATATTTCAATTCTTAATCAGCCCACTTTAGTCCACTGCTGGACAATCCTCTCTCAGAAACGCCCAATATTCGGCTTTTCGTATCCAGCTACTTTCATCTGCATTATGTAATCATCACTCCGTAGAGTTTCAGGGTGTTTTATGTTACACTAGCCAGTTCGTGGTCTAGAAAGAGTTGAACGATCGACTCTCGATAGTTAATTGAACAAGTGCAATTTAAAACGATTAAAAAATCTTTTATTGAATTTAAATCTTCCTCGTGCTATAGAATATAGAAGCCAAGACCTAATAGAACCAAAAGACTCAAGAATAACTTTTCTAATTATTATTTGGGTGTATGTCGTACGGGATCAAAAACCTCGAGTACCTACCTATACTGTTTCTTTAATTCTACTGGCATCTCAAGATCACCAAGATACAGACGTAGCTTAGTTTGGGATAGCCATTCACATTATTTTGGATACTTTTACAAAACTGCAAAGACAGTAATATATTATTATTGTGTTATTAAAAAATTAATACTAATCAACAAAAACTCGACGTAAGTATAAATATAATATTGTAAGCACCTATTGTATCTTCTTAATGGAAATAAATTTAATGATTAATTATTTTCAGTACTTGACGATACGAGTTCAAATTTGATAATTTATCTGTTTCTGAAAACCACAGAAAAGAAAAAAAACGGATAGATTTTCTATGCTGAAAACTAAAGCCTCGCCCATTGGAGGGTCGAGGCGACGTCGTGGTAAACAATCTAACAACTCTAATATCCTTATAATAGAAAAACTATATTTAGCAAGTACAAGTAAATTCGTTGATTTAACACAGAGTAAATCCGTCTTGAAAATCTTTAAAGCGCATCTTTATCTTAACAATCTCCTACAAATCGCTCGACCCGCATCTCTTTGCCTCTTTTGTCAGCAATCCATTCTCTCCTTTTATATTTTACTCTGAAATTGAACCTCTCAAACAATGTCGATATATCAGTCCGAGGTCGGATCACTTGGAGATATAACAGAGTGTAGAGCATTGTTTGGTTCTTCAATAGTCTTTTAAAGTCTTCGCTAACATTATTTTAGATAGTTATTATAAACTACCTTGCAAAACAATTGTATCAGTAACGTTTCTTTTTGAACATGGTACATGTAACGACGCCGAAATATCAGGAGATCCATTAAAAACCATACCACGGTAAATATCCCATACCATATAACTGTATTAATTGTTTGGTAGGTATCAAAGGGTTTTGAAAACTGACTGACAATTTAGCGTCAAAGAAAGACTTTCATCCTCTCAGCATCGTCAAGACGGTTGGGATGGCATTAATACAACAATGGCTTGTGATTTCCCGTCAGCCAAATGAAAGACAACACTTTAATGAAAACGTCACAGTCACTGAGACATCTCCGTCAGTAACACGTACAAACAGTAGAAGAACTCAGCCCATATCTCAGAAGAAGGCCTTCTTCTTATATCTGTTTTTTTGGTACCCAAAAGAATGTTACATAAAGACAAAAATAAAACAGAATAATCCTTGGTTAGTTTTATTTTCATGGAAGTACACTTAACTTATATATTTTTTTAAATTAAATTTGTTAAGATCGAGATAAAAGTCTCTAACCTCAAGGTAAGTGTGAAATTCAGTGCCACCCAGAATTTTGAACTTCAGCAGTTCCTGTGTGGCAATCCTGTTCTTCATTGGAAAAATTGCCTTACAAAATAGCAATATCTTCCGTTCTGTTCGCATAATACTGCTTGATGGTTAAATAACAATGGTGGAGTCCTACCACCGTGAGAAGTGAGCTCTCACGATTGTCTCATCATTCACATCCATTGAAAAGTTTATATATCTTGAATTATGCCACCGCTTGGTTACTGCTGAAAGTATCCTTTTTAAGGTTTATTTTCTTACCACAAACAATACAATTTATGTTTTAAACTATCACGGTTGTTCATTAAAGTTATATGATAACTTGACTATGACAACCTTACCACGGTAAATATCCCGTAAATAATCATATAACTTTAATACAATTTATAATCTTATGTTGCGCCAAAAACCACGGTTGGTTTAAGATGGCGCCCGCGCGCTTAACTTAATTTCACTGCATCTCTTTAGCACCTTATCTGAGCACCATTGTATTTCTGTCCAACAAGTGTTTGTCATCATCATCTCACTACAGCCTCTCTCATTAGCAATGGAATATTTGCACGTCTGTTTACAGGCTGAGAATAGCGAAAAAAAAAAAGACAAAATTTTAAGTAAGGTAAGTAACATAATAATGTTTTCATAGCTGTGGTTGCAGGTTCGACGCACAGATGAGATGACATGATAAAAATATCATCGACTCAACATGCAGTTGAAAGACTAACGGTTTGCCCCGATTATGAGTAGTCCATACCAGTCATAAAATGTAGGCAGCGGATTCGCTCGTCAAAGAAAGTATCCGGCGACGCGGCGATCCATTTACACAGAAAATGAATAAAAACTTTGTTGGTAAACGTTCGCGACACGGCCAGTGTCGTCAACAGATTGTCACTCAAGTTGTTTTCGTCGAAATGCTAAAGTTAAGACTTTATTCAATAGGCCTTTTGATTGACAA
Organism: Agriopis leucophaearia; assembly: GCA_949125355.1. Lineage (NCBI taxonomy): Eukaryota > Metazoa > Arthropoda > Insecta > Lepidoptera > Geometridae > Agriopis > Agriopis leucophaearia. The sequence goes on from OX421267.1 coordinate 7,386,248, forward strand.
GTATAGAGCTGAACTTTTACCTTTTCATAATTTTAACTGACGCTGGTCCTAGAAAGTGTATTAGGTGGTGATTTTTATTGTTTTGGATATTTTCTGTAAGAGCACAAACTTCACTACGAGTATTTTGACTACACTAGATGCACAGAATTCACCTTTATTGATTTTTAAGGTATCTCCATAACTAATAACCATACTCTACTAGCCTTGAAAAATACTTCATAGGAACTGTAAATAAAGTAATGACAAAGAATAGGAGGTCTTTATAACAGTCAGTGAATCAATAAATGACGAATATGATAATGATGAGGTGGAACAAAACCATTATGTTAAATTATAAAAACTATTCTATAATTGACTTTGTGTATCATTACATTAACGATGATAATAATTACTCCAGGAACCAATTACACCTGTAGCTTTTAAGTTCTTATTGTATTCAATTATTATTATTTATTGATAACCACTGCTAGTGATAATGTACTTACATAAAGCGGTAAATTGTACATTGATTGACGGCGTAAAATGAATATTGGGGAATTATTCCCATAGCAGGCGTGGCGCACTCCGCACTTTAGGTATCATATGAAGCTATTCATGCTTCATATGATACGAGCTTTCATAACGGATGATGGCCGAGTTGGCATCAATTTTGAAATAAAATAAATCGTAAAAATACTTCCCAGGCAGTGCACCTTCGAAAGTGTTTACTAATCCCTACTTTTATATCCAAATTTTTCAGTGGTGGTATTTATAAGAGCGGGCACTCTACCATTACAGAAATATTTAGAAATTATCAGCTGATTTTGATGTAAATATTTAGAAGACTCGTTGACAAGTTGCTGTTACTGTGACAACCATGGCACCAAGCCGTGGAGCCGCCAATTTTTATCTTCTGCGCAATGCGCAGAAGTGATGCGCTTGTGCAGAGCACTTTAGACAAGTGTTCCGTGACTTTAGACATGTTTCAAACGTCAAGCTGACATCAATATTATCAAGCTTCTACACACATTTTTTTTCTTTTATTTACATTGGACAATTTTTCTAGGAGAGTGTTTTTATAGAAACTTCTAATACTATTAATTATGTTAAACAATGAACAATTCCAACAGCTTGTGCTTGTCGGCCCCAGTTGTGTTGCTTGAGTGCTCCATTTGTGCTGACAGAAAATTGTATAAAGGCCATCGGGGCCTGAAAATACACTGCAGTCGGCGGCATGTACCCCGTACCGACTTACCATCAACACCAGATATACCGTCGTCATCGAATTCAGTGACTTGCACGACTGGAGCGTCCAGCAACACATCTTTGGCCACGAGACTCGCACAGTTTAAGCGCACCATAAAAGTTATCAAGCGTATACCCAGAGGAGCCCGCGTGACCGTTGCTCGTAGCTTGGCGGAGTGCGTGGCAAAGGTAGTTAGTGAGAACACACTTTCTTCGTGGGAAAACTTGTTGACATTCTCATATAACACTTTTCATGTAGGACCAGACTCAAATAAGCATTCATTAACATCTGCTATCAAACACAATACGTCTCGCCGCTTCATTCCTTCACTCGATATCGATCCGGTCATCCCTTTCACAAATCACACCAAATTAATAGAAAACAAAGTTTCAGATGGAAACATAAAAGGCGCTGCAAAACTCCTTTTTTGCAGTGACTCTCTTGCCACGGATTCCGCTGAGACTTATGCAGCATTATGCGATAAACACCCTGCGCAGTCGCCTACCACTCAGCTCCCGTCACCTCCTGCTTCCGAACCAACCCTGCAAACTGATGAGGAAGCTATTCTTTTGGCTATCAGGTCCTTTCCCAATGGGTCTGCGGGTGGTCTGGACGCCATAACTCCACAGCATCTGAAAGATCTCACCGATCCTTTTGTCGGTGAAGCAGGAAGATCTCTTCTCCGTGACTTGACCGCCTTGGCAAATCTTATGCTGGATGGTCGAGTCCCGGAAGAGATAGTACCCATTTTATACGGTGCCAATCTAGTAGCGCTAACAAAAAAAGATGGCGGGGTTCGCCCCATCGCTGTCGGCAGTACTCTGAGACGTCTCACATCCAAAATATGTTGCAGAGCTTTTCAACAGCGTCTCTCCAAAAAATTCATGCCAAATCAGCTAGGTTTTGGTGTAAAATCTGGCTGCGAGGCGGCTGTGCACGCTACGCGTACGTTTCTTGGGTCGACCGATTATGAAGTTTATATAAAAATTGACGTGAAAAACGCTTTCAACAGTCTAGACAGGGGCGTCTTGCTGTCTGAAATCCATGAAGAAATACCGGAGATTTACAATTATATGTGGCAATGTTACGGCGCCCCTACAAAACTGCTTTATGGCCTAAACGAAATTAATTCTTCTGTCGGTTGCCAGCAAGGAGACCCGCTCGGACCAGCTCTGTTCAGCTTAGGAATCCACCCTATTGTTGCAGATCTAAATTCAAAATTAAATGTTTGGTACCTCGATGACGGTTCTTTGGGGGGCAGTGCATCCTTGGTATTGGAGGACCTTAAATTGATCATCCATCGTTTCAACACCATAGGCCTGAAATTGAATTTTGATAAATGTGAAATTTACGTCCCAGATCACATTACAGACCAAATTCGTTCATCCATTATTGGCCAATTCAATTTATTGTGCCCCGATATTTCAATACAGTCAAAATCATCACTAACTCTTCTAGGTGCCCCAATATTCTTGGATGCGATACCATCTTTAGTGACGTCAAAGATTAAAAAATTTACTGACAATTCTGCTCGCCTGTTCCAAATTAAACCACACATGGCTATTTATATCCTTCGGCTTTGTCTTTTTACCCCTAAATTCATGTATTTGTTACGAAGTTGCCCTGTGTGGTATTTTCAATCAATTATAGACTTAGTTGATAACACATTAAAGGAAACAGTCACCAAAATTCTAAATCTTCAGTTTGATATTCGCTCTTGGGCACAGGCAACCCTCCCCATTTCTTTCGGTGGCTTGGGCATTCGTCGTTCCGCTAGCGTGGCACTCCCGGCTTTCTTGGCGTCCAGTCATGGTTCACAAGCCCTCATCGGCATGATCCTGAATATACCTATTGCCGATGTTCGGGTGGCAGGCCAGACTGAGGCCTTGACGGCCTGGTGTGCTTCATGCCCGAGTATCAGTGTTCCAGCTGAAATGGGAACACAGAGCGCGTGGGACATTCCACTCATCAAAATCACACATTCGGCTTTACTGGAACAAGCTACAGACATCGCGGACCGAGCGCGGCTCCTGGCTGTGTCGGAAGTGGAATCAGGTCACTGGCTCCGTGCCCTCCCTTCCGACAACCTAGCAACCATCCTTGACCCCAGCAGCCTACGAGTAGTGGTGGGATTGCGTTTGGGCGTAAAACTGTGCGAGCCTCACCGCTGCCACTGCGGCCGAGGCGTGGACCAACTCGGACGACACGGGCTGTCGTGCGCGAAGAGTGCTGGCCGCCTATTTCGTCATTGGGCCATCAATGACTTAGTCAGGCGGGCACTCTCTTCAGCTTCCGTGCCCTCGACGCTGGAGCCCACTGGAATGGTGAGAGATGACGGCAAGAGACCAGATGGTGCCACCCTAGTTCCGTGGTGTCTCGGACGTGCACTTGTCTGGGACGCTACGTGCGTGGACACCCTGGCGCCATCACATCTCTCCGGTTTGGCTCGAGACGTCGGGGCCGCGGCTGACAACGCTCAATTATTAAAACACCGCAAATATGCACAATTGAGCGCGCATTATGAGTTTTCCGCATTAGCTGTAGAGACTCTAGGCCCGTGGTCGTCCGATACAAAAAAGTTTTGTAAAGATATTTCGACAAGATTGGTTCTCGCCTCGGGGGATCCCAGAGCTGGAGCATATTTCGCACAAAAATTAAGCCTCGCAATCCAGCGGGGCAATGCTGCCAGCATTCTGGGAACCCTGCCGCATGGTGGCGATTTGTTCGCCTAGATTTTTATTTTTTGTATATATTATATTTTTAGTTGTACATAGTAGTATTAATATGTAGTTTTTTTATTTATTGAAATGTTATTTAAGTTATTGTAAATAAACTTTACGTGCCATTGTACGATTTTAAAACACTGAATATACTACGAACTAATTTTGCCCATGAGGCTATGCCTGATTCTTTTCTGATAAGTTCTTCAATATCGTATGGCGATACACCCATGAAGGCACATAATGCTTCAGCTGTTGGTAGTTAGCGCGCGCCGTCTTGAATTGCACTTTATAGTGTAGGAGCAAGAGTCGCTACTTATTTAAATGATTTTGCGGATTGAATCTTCTGTATTTGTACTTACATGTTCATTCTGCAATGTATATTTTTTTTAATTATTTGAAGTCGGTTTTATAAATTATGTTTATTATATACTTATATTCATCTATGTCCCTTGCAATAAAGTTGGTATACATTGAATTTTATGTAAAAGTCAATTTCTTTAAAATTAGTAATATAAACTAAATTTTTGAAGTGGTAGGACTCTTTTGCAGGGCTCTGCCTGGGGAAGTACCACACCTTTGCCAGTTATTCAACCGCCAAACAGTAGTATGCCAACACTACTGTGTTCCGGATTGAAGAGCAATGTTTCCAGCGAAATTCCAGGGCACACAGAGATTTGACATCTTGTATCTCGGGGTGACGAGCGCAGTGCATTGCCATCCAGGGTTTTGAACTGTTGAAGTTCAAAATTCTGAGTGGCGTGGAGTTGTTATGGGCAAGCGTGAAGAGCCATCAGGTGAGTTACTTCGCTCGTCTCGTCACTCAGAATCATAAATAAAAATGACTCACGTGAAAATCATTTTTAAAAACAAACTATAAGCTAAAACCCTCCGGTCAAGTTTGTCGATTTACAAACTTGATCATTTTAAAAGTTGTCAAACTAGATAAATACCAAAATTTAATCTAAATTAAATTAACTATCTAAAATTATAAATCAAAAACTGCATAAGGTCGCTGTCTTCGGGTAAAGTGCCTAAAAAGCTTGGACAGTTATTTAACCAACCCTCTAGCGGACGGATTCCATGGTCCTATGGTTTCAACTCCAAACGGAAGATATGTGTACCTTGCTGAGAGATTTATATTTCCTCTGTTTGAGGTTTTTCGCCACTTCCGCTGCTACACCAACCGCTCTTGATGTGCGTCACACTCTTACCGTTTTCCATGACTCTGGGGAAATAACGGTCATAACAAATACAAAATACATATAGATGTAGAAAAATAAGCAACCCTGCCTGCTACTTTAGAGTTAGGTGTGATGCAGCAGATAGTGCCTTCTCAAAAATAGGAACATTTACAATAAGTAAGGTAATTAATAATATACTTAGTCAATTTAAGAAGAACTAAATACAAAATAAAGGCAAGTATACAACACACAAGCCTTAAGTACGGAAAAAGAAAAAACAAACCTATTAAACCTATTCACTGTTTTATACGGGACCCGGGTATGTCCTAAAACTGCGACCAGAACCACCGGAGGATGGGCAGCAGCGTCCTAATAGTACACGGTGAACGTACTGCTATCCCCAAGCCGCCTGCCAAGCGTGGGGATTATGGCAACACCCCTCTCTATGAGGGAGGCCTTGTCCAATAGCGGACGTTAATTGGCTGATGATGTGTGATGTGACTGTTTTATAGTTTTTGTTAAAAAAATTGTGATTATATAATTATATGCGGTAATGGTTATGCAAAACGTAAAATAGGTATTACAAAATGTATGTTAGTTTTATACCTCATTTTAAATCCAAGTATACCGTTTGCGAAATATGATCCGCCAAAATTCCGTTTCATTCATTTTCTTGTGGTTAAAGATATTTATTATTCTCATTATTTAAAATTTCCTTCTTTGAAAAAAACGTATTTTAATTTATAAATTTATGGTGAAGGAAACGAATAAAAAAAAATATACCCAATTAGTTTCTATAAATCCCTGTATTATAAGCTTATGCTTAATCATATACGTTTTCGTTTGAGTCACTTATGATATACAAACGAAAACGTTGTTTATTAAGACAACCTTTTGTCCTTACATAAACCAAGAGGCAAACATCAAAGAAAAGTTAGCATACCAATGTTGCCATGTGTTCAATATTTCTAACAGGCCGACCCGGGCTATTTCCTTCACAATTTTATTCAAACTTGGCTCTTCTTCCGGTTTGTTGATGCGTAAAAAGTGCCTACACGCTTCTTGGCACGGACTCTTGATAAAATCGGGAACCGATTAGGGTGTCCTTACACTAAACTTTTTTATTCGTACTTTATTCAAATTGACACGAGGGAACCGACAGGGTGTAAAGGCTGATAACAAAGTAGTTTAGTACCGCTTTATACCATAAACATTGTCACAGTATGTGAATTTGGTCAAAGCTAACTATTTGCAACGCTATGTAAAGAGATCTGCAAACATTAAAAAAAATTACCTTGACTGCAAAAAAGGCCACTTTGGCAGACCGAAAGGGGTATTAAGATTTAGACCATGCAGAAAGCGAAACAGGTGTATGCCAACTTTCCCCTACTACTTCGCTTCTTGTTTGCTTTTGCTTTGCATGCTTCTTAGTTTTCTTGCAGGTATGTAAACTGTGAGATACTTCGTAGCTGTAATCGTAGCCGCTACGATTAGTCGTAGCTTAATGCTACGTATACTGCTAAGTAATAATTTATAAATGTCATGTTCAATATGGTTTAGTCCATTCCGAGCCTTAGAACATTGCCTGGTTTCTCTGAATTCTGGCCTAATAATAGCAACCAAAACTAAACAGTCAAACAAGTTTTTACTCCTACTTGTTATGTTACTTTTTTTACATTAAACGGGGCTTTCGTTCGTAACGTTCTTGACAGAGTTTTTTTTAATTTATGTGTACAAAACTAAGGGTACAACTTTGTCCGTCTGTCAAAGTAATCCCTAAAATAATAAACCAATAAACCGAACGAATATAATATTTTTTGAGAGGGACCATTTTACCATTTCTGCTGTTCGTAGAATTAGTGGTATTTTCTCCCAAATTTTCGTAACAAGACAGATTATGTAACAAAACAAATGGAAGCTCAAAAAGACAGTACCTTGTATAATAAAGATTGCCTACTGTGTGTAAATGTTACAGCCCACATAGTGACTTTATAGAAGAGATAGCAAACGGTCAAATGGTCAGATAATCTGATCAAAGAAGTCGTGTTTCGTCACGCAATGGTGACGGTAGATAAGTTTTAACGAGATACTTCGTGTGGCTAAGTTATTATTGGTGATATACGTATCTAGTGATCCAGTTACCACGGATACCTATTTTAAATTTTGAAGAATTGAAGTAAAATACTTAAAAATTATAATCCATAGTAATTTTAGCAATTATTGATATATTTAAGATTACCTCAATCGAAAGTAATTTTTGTATGTTTGTTTGTTTATGATTTTTTTTCTTTCATTGTATTTTTCTTTTTTGTGATTTTGTTGTTGTAGTGTTCTGTACACAAAATCAATTTGATTTTATTTCTATTGAAATGCTGTTCCTACTTTAGGATTTACATATTTTTTATAGACAATTCAAAAAGCAACCATAGCTGCTAAGCTAAGCTCTAACCGCTAGGTTAGCTCCCCCAATCAATCCGGGTAAACTCCCCAGTTTATCCGGATTGCACAGGTTTGAATCGTGCCAGTCACTAATTTTTTTTAACTATCTATAACTTTGAATATGATATTCAAAATTGAAAACAACAATGATGAGAATGATTTTAATCATTTTTGGTTTTCATTGGAACTGATGTTACGCCCATAAACTTTATTATTCCTATTCTCCTTAATTTTTAATTATTTTAGTGTTTTACCACACTTCCGACCATCTTTCCATGGAAGAAACAAAGTAATATAAGTAGGAAGTATCATAACTTTTAATACAAAACCACACAACATTATATAATTTAATACACACCGAGCAATATTGTGTAAAAAAAATGTCCTTCGTGTCGTATTTCTTAAGACCAGTGATCAATGAGTGGTGGTCACGCAGGGCTGGCACGCAACACTCGCCAGCTCGTGCCTTACCTAGCATCTGACACCTCCATTTAGATTACAAACGTAAAAATGCCAGCCCTGCCTCTTTGCTGCCGACCACTCCATTTATTAGGATGTTGTTTGAAACAAATGTAATTAAACGAGCACGGAATAGAACAACGGAATTATATCAACAAAATTAGCTTGAAGCTGTAAGTGATAAATTATCTCGCCATTTTTATGACAGGTGTTAAGTCGTAATGCTAACCACTTCAGTGTCAGCGTTCGTACACATGCGAGCACTCGTAAAGCACAGCCAAAAACGTATCTGACTTAGGATGTTGTGCATGAATTGCAAAATAGAAGCTTTAATGAACGTACAACACACAGTAAAATAATGACTTCTGCATACAAGTAGTCAATTACTATTTAAATTTATTAACGAATGAAAACGTTTGCTGGCTCAACTTCAGCTGAGATAAACAATTAAACATACAACTCAAAATTCTAACAAACAAAACAACTCCAAATTATTTCTTTGTCAAATAGTGTGATTAAGTTAAACATTTTGTGGTGAAGCCATACGATTATTTTTATGCCAGAATTGGCAGACTTTGAAGATATCATTATAACTGACTCCTTATACACAAAAAAATATTGACAAAGGAACCTTTATGTAATTCCTACTTCCAATTTTAATTTTTTTTTTTTAAGGTGACAGTTGATAGAAAGTTAAAACAGATATTATAGATCAGCAAACGACGACTTCCTTTACACTTTTTTTCTTGAATACTATTTAGGTACCCAAATAACTCAAAAAGTCGCATTACTGGGTAAGAGCTTATCTGATTGTTCCGTAACAGTGTGCTGTACAGGCCTAATGCAACTGATATTTATCTTCATTTTAACATAAATCGCACATGGCATAAAGATGCCTCAAGGGCTGCAACAAATGACTAATGCCATACTAAACTAATATACACAACTATCGCTTTATTGGTTGCTATTTTACAAACAGATTTGTACAAAAGTACTAATTAGGTTCCCGGCTTTATTAGAGAAGAATATTTGTAACTTGTGAAGTGATGCCATCAACACCGGCTCCCCAAACTTTGGTAGAACAGAAACGCTTTTACCCTTAATTACTTGTTATGTGAATCATTTCTGTGGCGTGTTCTTGGCTAACATAAATAATCGTTTGTCTTCATCAAAAGTTGTTCTTATGGAAATTAATTGGCCCTTTGTATAAGTTTGACACTTCAGGGTCACGAAAGCCAGCAACTTTGTTATTTATAACAAAATATCGGATTGAGATCTTGTAACCATTAATCTATAAATTATGTACCTCAAACAAGCAGTTTTTTGGTACAAGTAGTTTTATTTGCCTTCGGGTAAGATACTTCTGGGATAAGATTGCTACAGGGGCAATACGATAATTTCTGGAGCCATTCTTTTGCAAACACCAAAATTCATGAAAACGTGTCATATACATTAAGTTACGTACATTTAGATATACCGACGAACTTATATAAATCTTATATCGTTATCATCATCATCAGCCAGAAGACGTCCACTGCTGAACATAAGCCTCCACCTTAGAACCCCCCCACTGTACTATAGACTGCCATCTGCATCATCTGGATGCCCACGACTCTCACGATGTTATCGTTTGAACTAGTAGGAGGCCTACCTACGTTGCATCTTCCGGTTCGTGGTCTCCACTCAAGAACCTTTATTCCCCGTTGGTTATTGGTTCTTCTAGCAATGTGGTCTGCCCATTGTCACTTTAATTCACTTCAAATTTTAATAGCTATGTACCTCGGTGACTCTGGTTCCTTTGCGAATATTTACGTTCCGAATTCTATCGCGCAAAGAAACTCCAACCATAGCTCTCTCCATTATACACTATGTGACTCTGAGCTTTTCAAAAATCCAGCAGTTAAGGACTACGTCTTACTTATATCGTTATAACAATGTCTAATTTAGCTTGCAGAAAAAGTAGACTAAATGTACTGATTAGAGGAGGTATGGTTTAGGTCTGCCCACAGGTTCTTTCTAGGTAAGTGTGCTCTACCAAAGTCAGTGTCTTTGTCTCAGATCCGGTCTTCACATGACGTGGACAAACACAGCCTATTATAAAAAACTTTTGTTTGCGACATTTTTAAATTACCAACGCAACTCCAGACAAAAATCTTGGTCTGGATTAGAGTTGGGATTCATCCCTCTACCCAAACGAGCCCGGAGAGAAGAACAACGCTACGTGACTCACGTTATCGTAAAGGGAGAGATTGCACAATAGCAGCTAGTTGCCCCGAGAGGAGCAGAAACGTAGACTTCAGTACATTCCTCCGTCGCTCCCATGGCCCTATGTCAAGTTCTGAGACAGACGGCTAAAGAAATGAGGGGCGGCTGAGTGTGTGATCATATACCTAACACCCGGTTACACCCATCGCGGTCGGCTATCTTAAGATTTCATCGTCAACGAAAAATGTTTGGGTAGTGGCAGCAGCCCAGAATCACTCTTCGATAATTCAAGCAGACCAGAGCAAAGGTGACTATGATTGATTCTGGCCAGGCTTGAATGTACAATACGCCCTCAGTGGGAATCTCATTGTTAGACTAGTAGCCCCTAAATCGTATATGAATGAGAAAATATCATTTCACACTCATAGCTTCCTACTAGCATTTCATTTTCACGTGTCGGGGATCTCCTAAAACACACACAAAGTCACAAGCCACTAACACTAACAACACACACACTTTATCATTCAAACATGGGGTTCTTCAAAAGGGCTATTAATAGAGTCTTTAATGGACGGCAACATATGTCCCTGGTGTTGCATGTATCCATAGGCGACGGTGATCGCTTGCCATCAGGCGGCCCGTACGCTTGTTTGCCACCTATGGCATAAAAAAATATCATCTGCCTGGCTGGAAATCGGACCCGAAACCTCTAGCCTATAAGGCAGGAACGCTACCACAGAGCTATACCAGCCGACAATTTTAAAAGCATCTTTAAAATACACCTACCTCTTAACCGAGGTTCTATAACTCACGGAGTCCATTGAAATGTGCTCAGCTGCGGGTTCATATCAAGTTGATCTGTTCGTCGCTAAATGGTGGAAGTTGCAAAGTTTGCCCGCCGTGGCAGATGAATGACGACGTTCCGGCAATTAGGAGATAGTACCAATAACTCGCAGTTTTAATAGCTCGATCGTAGATTGTGTATGTGGCGTAGTAGTACCAATAGAGAAGATACGGCCTTACAAGATATTAGCAGAGGTAGGTAAAAATTAACTGTCGATTAGGATTTTATTAGATATTTTACTCGAAGCATGTTCTTGAAATAATGGACATATAAATCATGTTTGAGAAAAAAGTGACTACTTCATTTAGATAGGCAAGTACGGCACATATTTTGTTTTTGTTATAAATAGTGACAAGATGATCCCCGATTCTAAATAAAAAAGCAGTCGAAAACCCCAGACACCAATTCGAATCTCGTCTCCGACACACGATCGCTTCTCATTACACTGCGTATATCGTACAACTTTGATGGGATTTCGACGCACAGAATCGAAAAAACAAGAGATGGTAAGTGCTTACCGAGGTTTGAAATTGGAAACGCGTTCATCAGCGTCCTACGGAAATTGTAGGCTCGCTGCGAGCGAGTAGCGACGGTGCCGCAGACAGCTCGCGTGAGCTTATTATCCTGTCCCGTGGTACCTATCTACTATGAACTATTCTATGCCCATGGTGGGTTCGCTTGCTCTCAACTTGGAACGCAGATTATGTAATAGGTTATTTTGACTGATGTTTGATTTATTAACAAGTAGTTTAGTTTAGTCTTCCCGTGAACATGGTGCATGTAACTGCGCCGAAATATCGGGAGCTCCTTCCACAACCTTACCACGGTAAATATCCCGTAAATAATCATTTAACTTTAGTGAACAACCGTGATAGTTTAAAACAGTGTTTAGTATAGTTTCATTCATTTTCGAGATTATTACACATTGAAATTTATATATAGGTAATAATTATTAATATACCTAGGCATCAAACTTATCCATGGTTATACTGCATAGTTTTAATTCCCGTTTATTCCTAATGTTTTGATTACTGGTGTGTCCATGGTAACAGGTACACTATTAGATGACAGATTTTTATTGAAATATTGAAATTATTTACAAGTACCGTCAATGGTTTTTATTCAAATCGTTATCTATATACTGTGCATATATTATTTGTTTTAAATGTTCATAGGGACTTTCGCGCATATATTTTTTGTCAGCTAATGAACTAACTACTTACTATTACTTGTTTACGAATAAATTAATTTCAGTGTTCCCAAATCTGTCCACAGCACTGAGGATATACCTGACACTTCCAGTCACGGTCGCACATAGCGAAAGGTCATTTTCTAAACTAAAAATTATTAAAAACTATCTTAGATCAACATTGTCGCAAAGTAGACTGACAAATTTATCGTTAATAAGTATTGAACATGAAATCAAAATTGAAGTTAGTGACATTATTAAAGATTTCGCTAATGCAAAAGCACGAAAAGTAACTTTTTTGTAAATACATTTGTGTGTGTGTACTGTGTATATATTTGTGTGTACGAGCGTCCTGTAATGTAACTATATTAGTTTTTAAATTAAATATGTTTGTAAGAACTACAAAGTTGTGATTTTTTATTCTTGATGTAACCCCTTCCATCCAAAAAAAAAGTTTTTGCTTTCCGACACCATTTGCACCCGAATTTCCGTTTGAAAATTATAACTGTTAGTATTCCATTTTGACCCCGCTTCTACTAAAGGGCGCCAGGGTACTGGTTGCACACGGGCACCACAAGGGCTAGAGACGCCTCTGCAGAGGCCTCCCTCATAGAGAGGGGTGTTGCCATAATCCCCACGCTTGGCAGGCGGCTTGGGGACCGCAGTACGTTCACCGTGTACTATTAGGACGCTGCTCATCCATGCCCATCCTTCGGTGGTTCTGGTTGCAGTTTTAGGACACCTGGGTCTGAATATGAATATCCGGGAATATGCTATATAGTTTAGGTAGGTATATAGTGTTAGCTTGTATTTTGTTTAGTATATAAATAAATACACTAGCCCGTTTAAACAAAAATGTATCCTAAATACCTGTATTTCAATAGATCAAAGCCACCGATAAGTAACAGAACGATAAATAACGAAAGGTGAGTTCATTTCGCATAATTGTTCCCTCCTTTCTTCCTTAACGCCAGCCTTATCGCTTAAGAACTTTATTAATGCGCTACTTTGTCTTCCCCATTATTAATCTACAGTGTATTTGTTTAACTTCTTGTTATAATAAAACGAAATGCAATTACTGTTACTCTTATTATAGGTACTTTTATATATTACGCCAGCGTCGACTAAGTAGTTTTGTTTTGCATTTTTTCGCAGCATAGTTTTACTCAAATAAAGCATTAAGCGATTGTGAATACACCATCGCTCGTTCTTCGCTTTATTCGTCATATAAACTCCACCCCGACACTCATCTTGTGAGAAATGAACAAGGCATCCCTTCCTAATCGGACCGTAAACTTTAAACACTTAGATCCTTACTTAAAATCGTTACTTAAGTTAATCTATACTTAATATATCTCTCTCAAGTTCTAGCAGACGGCAATGGTCACACGCGAAAACAAGACAGTAAATTTAAGCATAGATCAACTTGAGTAACGTTTTTAAGTAAGGCCGTATATCTCAAAATTTTACTGACTTATATAATTTGTTTAGTATAAGTTTTTTTTTTTTAAGTAATACATTGATTTAAATATTTTAATAAGTTTTTTTTTAATTTAAAACATCTGCCCATTAGCACAGAATACATTCTAATAGTACGATAGCCTATTGTGACACGAAATAAAGATTGCTGATGGATTTTTCCGTTCGTTTGTTTTGCTATGTCTTCGGCAATAAAAAATTATATGGTTTTATAATCTAGATATACTGTAACTCAAAAAAATACTAGTTTTTGGAAGTGAGACATCACCACATCAGTAGAGTACGTTAGTTAAAGACAGCATTTTATCATTGTCGACGTGCAAAATGTCGGAAAATATTTTACATGAATAATAATAATTACTATATACATACCGCTCTTTCATAATAATGGTTTATTTCAGTAAATTAATTAACATTCCATCTTCATAAAATTAAAAAAAAAACTACAATTTAACACCTTACTACTAAACTAAGCTACTGGATAACGTTTCACAGTCGCTTCACACTCTAGCTATCGTAACTAGGATAGCTAGCATTCCCCGTGTAGGATATACGATGGAACACACACAAAACCCGGACCCAAAGCTGATATTAAAATGCAAATATCTACTCAGCCGGGAATCAAATCTGGGAAAAGTAATAAACCTTCTGCTCATGAGACAGTACGAACTAAACCGGTTGTCAACCCATACTTACTAAAATTATGCACTGTGTAGCAACTGCGGACCACTAATGATCACAGTTGTGTATTTAGATCACGTAGAAAGCAACTCTGGTGCTGTCCGAGCCTGCTAAACTTGCTAAAGGAAAGCAAATATACACCAACCTTTGGTTAAGAAGTGTAAAAGATAAAGGTGCGTTAAACTTTTTAAGTTCACACGAGACACACGACGCGAGACTCGTGTCACGCATGAGTACCTATGTGTGTGTGTGTAGCCTTTTCCAGACCAAATGCATGTCAGCAGAGCCTGAAAGCAAGGCCGCACGTTTTCTTATAATAATATAAGAAATTAACCACTACACACCGCATGAGCTACACCGTGGCTGCGTTGCTTAGGCTCTGCCAGCATATTTGACGTGAAGTCATAAAGGTTCTCTCTTTGTACTCTTTAGCACTAAGCACTACAACAAGTATAAAAAATAATGTTTAAGCCCCCGGTAAAAATCTGAAACTCTTCAAACACCTGCACTGATTTTTCTTAACTATAGATCTTTTGTCGATGCTATAGCTAAGAATATTCTCGATCAAGTCACCTCTCAAACAAAAAAAAACTAAATCAAAATTTGCGTTGGGATTACAAACGCGTGAAGTGCCGCGCGTCTGCGTTCAAGCTGCGCTGCTGTTGGTGCTGTTTTGATCTGTGGAAAACCATTAGTCGCGTATCATTATGCTTTCAGGGGTTATAATAAAACTTTTACACGAAATTAGCTCAC
This sequence comes from Agriopis leucophaearia, assembly GCA_949125355.1. Classification (NCBI taxonomy): domain Eukaryota; kingdom Metazoa; phylum Arthropoda; class Insecta; order Lepidoptera; family Geometridae; genus Agriopis; species Agriopis leucophaearia. Next base: position 7,401,426 of record OX421267.1, read on the forward strand.
ACTTATTTGTCTGAACATTGTAATTTGCATGAAATTAGCTTACAATCATTTGTCTGAACATTGTAATTTGCACGAAATTGGCTCATACTCATTTGTCTGAACATTGTATATGCACGAAATTGGCTCACACTCATTTGTCTGAACATTGTAATATGCACGAAATTGGCTCACACTCATTTGTCTGAACATTGTAATTTGCACAAAATTGGCTCGCACTCATTTGACCTAACATTATATTTAGCACGAAATTGGCTCACACTAATTTGGCATAATATTGTAATTTGCACGAAATTGGCTCACACTAATTTGGCATAATATTGTAATTTGCACGAAATTAGCTCGTAGTCATTTGGCCGTATTAATATTTATTATGTTAAGATCAGTATCTATATGACGTTTACATAGACATAGTATCTTTTAAATTCATCTCTAATACAAAGATTTGCACAATATACCAGATGAATTTTAAATATAAATTTTACATTATAAAGCGATTTGTTTTCACTCGATGGTTCGATATTTGGGTTTTATCGTCGAATATTTGCGTACATAAAATATGTAAGAGAGGTAGGTGTTGGATGCAACGTGTCATAATCATCATAAATTGGAAATTTATTTATGTGTTAGCTTATTATGCCTGTACCAATCACACGATGCAAAAATATTTGTTATACAACGACTCCAACCTTTAGTGTGTTGGAAGAAAAATAAATATTTTCTATATTGATTTTCATATTGCCCTCTTATAGTGGTTGTTTTTCAAACTGTCCTGACGCCGTAACTTAGAAAGCATAAGGTAACCTGATTTTCTAAACTGATTTTTTGTGTTTGAGGAAATATATCAGTGAGTTTTTTATTAAGTGCTATAAACATAAATATGCGTAAGTAACCCATTCAACCTGCAGTAAACGTTATCTATTAAGGTAAAGTAACATTGAATGAGAAGTTATGGTAGGTCCCATAAGGCTAAACAAACACTGTTTTCAGACATCTGGACCACCAAAAACATTGCAGATAAATTGAGGGTTGTTTGTTCCCAACTCATCAATAAACAAAATCGCAAACAACCCAGTAAATCAACTGAAACTGAATCAGTACGCAATTACTGTTAGTTATAATTCGATACTTTGACCTCACCTAATTGGCAACATATTGCGACACAATGAAGTAAAGGTACTTACATAATTACCACATTATACCCATTAATCTGAGAACATAATTGTCCTAATATGATACAAATTACATTGTAATAGGCGCGGCATTTGCTGCTTGCATTGCTTCATTATGGAATGACAAATGCGAGCAGTCCATTTATGATTTGTGGAGGTCGTAACGGTGACTGGTGGGGTTGTAACTCAAGATTTCATAGTTCGAGGGCACTTGGCTGTCCATGGAAATACAGGGTCATGTTTCATATACCAAATCCTCTTCAAAAGAGGTGCATAATGTAAGGAACAATATACAATAATTCATCTTTTTATATGTCATAAAACAAGTACATTGTACCTACCCATAGTATATTATCTAAAAGAAAATTTAAAGCTATCTGCTAGTTATAATACAGTAAGTGGATGGCGGGCTATCGTTCAGCATGGAGGTGCAAGGTGGAGGTCTATGTTCAGCAGTAAACGTCTTCTGGCTGATGATGATGAATTGGTTTTGAGTTTACACTTCTGCAAACTAACACACTGAGGGAAGCATCAAGCTTCATACATACATCATGAACTAAACACAATTTGCCAGGTAATATCAAATTCTAGATGCTCTGATATAAATGCTCACGCTGTTCATGTCTTGTTAGTTTCAAACGCGACATGATATGAAGCCAAAGTTTGTCGCTACCTCAAATCTGGAATCAGCTACTTTAGATGTATTTACTGATTGTATAAACAACATTATCGAAATAGATACTGTTTGATATAATATGTTTATAAAAGTTAAGACCCAACAACTAGATTTTTGACGCATCGTTATTTTTAGGGTCGGCCCAAAGGGCCCCATTACTTAGCCTACGCTGTCTGTCTGTCTGTCTTCCGTCCGTCCTACCTTTTAACGGCTATCATCTTTTGAACCGTAATAGATAAAAAGTTGAAATCTTCACAGAATATGTAATGTTAGGGTGGATTAATTAATAATAGGTAATATCAAAGTCAACATGTAAAAGCAAGTTACAGGAATATAACACGTATGGATACTACGTACAAGCGTTCAACTTGACATTAGTGTTTTAGAAGCGACGTCATATAGTCGTTTCCTTTACTAAGGCCTACACAATTAAAAAAGTCGTTCACGCTTAAAATACAGCCACCATTCGCCGAGTTTCAACCGTAAACCTATTTATATTTGAAAAATAAAACACCTATTAAGTTGGAAAATTAAGGGATGAATCCCGTTTATTGAACTTTCCGTGAAGTTGGTTATTTTTTGTTTTACTGGTTATAGTTTGTTTTGTATCTAAATGTATATTTTTAATACTGACCAAATTAATTTGCAATGGTTTTAAAATGCAACCGTTGTAAATGCACAGATTACAATATAGTTACTTCTGTTTTAATCTAACCGTTTTCTTGATTAGTACATAGAAGTTATATGATTATTTACGGGATATTTACCGTGGTAAGGTTGTGGAAGGAGCTCCCGATATTTCGGCGCAGTTACATGCACCATGTTCACGGGAATATCCCGTAAATAATCATACAACTTTAGTGAACAACCGTGATAGTCTAAAACAGTGTTTAGTACATAGAAGTTTTTTTTTCCTTTGACTAAGCGAATAAAAGTCAGTATGTAATTTAAAAAAAACGCTTTACGTCGTTGTTTTAACAATTCATCTCGAATTTAGGTAGATTATATACCTACTGTTTGGATTTCAAGAGTCATTTTTCATGCGTTATGACGTAATCGCTTATGAGCTCTAACATTTTATTTGGAAAGTGAGGGAATTTTCATATTTAACGGTTGCTCGTATAAGCTTATCCGGTATGGTCGGGCTGGGAGTCACATCCATACATTATAACCCTTTCCACTGCGGAAGTTTTAAAACGTGTTAATTTTTTCCCAAATAAAAACAATTTTTGACTGAAGGTAATCCGTGTAACTGTAGCGATTCAATTTGTACTGAAACTAAATGAAGCACTGCATTATTTGTACTATTAATTTAATTTCAAAGCGTTCAAATCCCGTTTGGGGTATTTCTGTCGATATCATTCATTTAACAAGAATTTCCAACTTGTAATTGATATAATTATAATAGCTTAAAAAGTTAAATGACTCGTCATGGTTATCAATTTAAAAAACCGAGTTCTAAATTTGTAAATACGCAATTGCGTTCACTTGGATGACATATTTTGTCAGTTATTTTGATTCAAAAACTATGCTAAACCGATATTGATTATATGGAACTATTGTTCTTTGTATTTGTTTGGAGGCCATACTTCTGAGGAAGTATGGCCTCCAAACAAAAAGGAATCATCAAAATCAATTCATAATTTACGGAGAAATCAGTGAAAATATATTTAAAAAAAAAAACAGTCGAACATTGAATCTAAGTTAACCATATGGCCCTAAGCTCGAGGGGTTCACCATTAACCATTACGGTAGCCATTGAAAGGTTCCACTATCCATTTTCCAGCTCCATCTTCAGATCAGTTCCAAATGTACTTGCATGTAAATGTATGTAATTGTTCGAAAAGTACCTAATTATCATACTTGGTACGTAATGTCATCCAGATTACATATTCTTGGAAAGTTTCAAATTGATACGACAATTAGAAGTGGGTTAAAATTGAGTTCTAAAATTTGTTTACATACAGTTAGGTATAAATGATTATTAACGGGATATTTACCGCGATTAGGTTGTGGATGGAGCTCCCGATATTTTGGCGCAGTTACATGCACCATGTTCACGGGAAGACCCCCGGTAATAATCCCGTTAATATTCAAATAACTATAGTGCACAACCATTAAAACATCGTTTGTTTACATAGTTCACAAAGTTTTGACAAATGTGTTTAAAAGTTTACTGGCTGCAATATTAACAGTGTACAATTTAAACTGTATGATCATCAATATCCACTATACTTTTATTATACCTAAAACTTTATTATACCTAAAATAAACGACATTCCGATGGTTTCCTAGACTCAAGTTGAAAGCAATCTTGAAACCAACGCAATCCAAAACTATAGAAAAGCAAAAATAAACTTTGAATGTCATAAAAATGATATTCCTTATGCACAAGTGTTTTTATAAAATAACAAAAAAATGGTTTGTATTTTATCTTCTGCCAATTCATCGAAATGAATCACTTTTAATGGATTTTATCGCGTGTGTTTCGAACACTGCAGTGCAGTCACAGGCAAACCAGACGACGGATGTCTATAGAAAAGTTATATAGGTATAACTATTCACATGTACCGCCATTGATTTTTAATTAAAACATTCCTTATGTACACAGTTGTCGCTCATGGTATCCAGAGATCGTGCAGTTCTGCGCTGGGCTTGATTTTTTTGTGTTTCATGCATCCCAAGCAAACGGTACATACATATCTAACAACCATCCTGTCTATTCAAATTTGGATGTTCATTTGATTTTTACTTTACTATATCTTAGTTGTTTATATTTTTTTAAGTGAAGCCAAAAAGTGTATGATTTAACTAGAGCTAGAGTCACACCAAAAATTACAAACACACATAACTTTTTTTGTGAACCATTATGTTTTAGAACGCATGATCAAGACGAAATGTGTAGATTACACATTTCATCGTGTGCTGTATGTGTAGGTAGTAACGAATTCAATGGAATCACAGTAATTAGAAAAAAAACAACAACAAAGCTTTAGATACTAGGTCGACATCAATGCTGATAATAAATGCATAGTTAAATTTAACTACAGTGCAGTTAAATTCGACTCGCTTTAAGGCGTTGTCACATGCAAGCGACAGGAGCGTTATTACCAGCTGCGTCTGTCTAGGCAGCTGCCTGCTTGTGCCTCACTCAATGCGATAGATTCATTGCGGATGATATGCACAAGACAGGCGGACAATTTGTTGGATGTGCATGTGAAATTATTAGCACAGCGAATGGACGTGTCATCACTGTGTTGTGTGGCGTAGCTCTTCATTGACGTATTTCATGATGCTGTTCGTTTGTTAATTAATCTGCGTATTGAGTAGTGATAATTTGTAATTAGTAATGATAGAGAGCCTTGACAGCAGTTTATTTAAATTATATGGAAACTGGAGCCGTTACCTGCGACTTCGTACTTTCAGCCCCCTGCGGCCCTTGCACAAAATAATTTCTTAGTAGACGTCTACACTATCCCTATTAGGAATCTACTTGCCAAATTGCAGCGTTGTAATTACAAAACTTTCAACACAATATTCCAAACAGCCATTCACCTCCTTAATCCGTCTTAAAAAAAAAAACTACAGTGTTTATTTTATTTTAACCCATTAACCTGATTACCTAATTCCATGTACCTAACATTTATAACATTTATATAACATTTATAATTTATAAGTATCTATGCATTTTCAAAAATGTGTTTCGGTTATTTTGGGAAATTTTATAGCAATAAAAGTTGCGAAGTGAAGTTTGTTTATTAATATTAATACATAGTATTTTTACTAATACTATTATTAAACAAACACAGTTTCACAATTATAATATTAGCATGCTAGTGTGTTTAATTACGACCTAAGTTGAAGATAAATTCTAGAAAACAAGTCAAAAATATGACTATTAATTTGAGTTAAAAATCGCTCTCTTAATGTATTTTTGACTATGATAAAACTGAGTTGTAAAGTTAATTATCAGAAGTTAGAGCCAGTTTAAATCAAAGGTCAAATGCTTTTGTTATCAATATTGGAAGTTGCTCTAAAGACCCAAGGGTCAGGCGAAAACTTTTCAATAATACCTTATCTAATTTATTTTAGAAAAACGGTTAATTAATTTCATAACTTTTAATTATGCTTTGAACGATCAGTGGTGCTTAAGTGTTATTATATAATTACTGGATCTCTAGTCTTTTATAAAATTCGTTAAAGTGAGTTTCTCTCTCGCTTTGATAGATAAAAGAACTGTTGAAGTTAAAGCTCAGCGAATGAAGAAATATACAGGGTTACGAGTAAAGGATGTACTGAGCCGAAAGGGGCTCAGTATCTATAATTATGAACAGCTTTTATGGATATACTAGCGACCCGCCCCGGCTTCACACGGGCGTTAGCTCAGCCTTCGGCCTCGCTACTATGACCCGCTCCAAGAACACAAAATTTCATCCAAATCGGTCCAACCATTTTTAAAGTGGCCTATGTGCTATTCTGGACTATAATCTATCTCTGCGCTAAATTTCATCCAGATCCATTCAGTAGTTCTGGCGTGATTGAGTAACAAACATCCATCCAAACTTTCATATTGGGATTTTTCGCGATTTCAGGTTTGGTCCTATATCCCTATAACCCTGAAATCGCGTTTTTTTTTCCTGCTTTTTCCAAGCTGTTCAATACATTCATCCAAATATGAATTGGCCATTTTCTATATTATGTACCCAGTAACTCAATATATGTACTTGTATTTACTCAAATTTTAAGCACATAATAAATATGTTTAAATTATTTTTCATTACTCATAGTCGGAAAGTAGGTCTGAAGTTGCCTGAGGAGCGGGTTGAAAGTAATACATTTCAGCTCTAGGGAGAATCACTTTCAACGGACAGTGACAGTTGACAACTGACAGATACTCAAAATATTTAAAATAAACTAGTTCTATTTTCTAATATGATTAATTAATATCAAATAATTGCAATATTTATATGTTAATTTGTTTAGGTAAAATCTTGCAAGGTGAATTACAACCACTTCTTATCAAACAATAAAATTGCGTTCATTTATCGCCATTTAATAATCAAATAGATAAATTAATGAAGAATAAACTTATTTGCATAGTTCTATTTTCACATTTAATTGAACTATGTTTCAATTTATTTTTTCTCCTCAGAGGATTATGGTCCCGCACTTCTTGTACATTTGCCAGTGTCAGTTCATGTTTTTATTTTTAGTTTCCTTGTATTCGTAATGAAAAGCAGTGTTTACCTCGGGGTTAAAGAGTTATTTAGTCCCTCGAAATAAATAAGTTTCTTTCACCCCTAAGATAACAATGTACTATTGTACCTTATGCAAATACCAGTATGTACTAGTGTAAAATATTTAACAACCTTAATCATTAGCCTGTCTATGTCCTTGGACGCTAAGAGCCATAGAAAGTAGCGTACTAGGACTTAAAAGAACCGACTATGTCCAGAATACGGTGTTGCGAGCCAGGTATCTAATTTATTGCTGAAACGGGAATGGGTGGTGTTTGCAGAATGAATAAAGATTTTCTAAAAGACAGGCTGAAACAAGTAAATATAAAAAAAAATTACACCTAATAAGGTAGAATATTTGAGACACATTTGTACCTATACCATCATTTATGACAATACTAACTGTACCCGCAACTTCGTCCGCAATTTCTTCAGAAAAAATAGCCTATGCCCGTCCTCATGATACATACTGTTACCTCGCAAAATTTTATCGAGATTGGTTAAGCCGTTTAGCCGTGATTATGTAGCAAACAGACAGAGTTACTTTCGCATTTATAATATTAGTGTGATTCTTACAAATAAACTGATATTGATTTGATAATGCATCCAGAAAGATGGGCAAAGAAAGGTCACTATGGGTCCTGGTCCCAAGTTGGGAAACAACCCCCAGGCAGATCACAGAAACTATGGCGTGACGATCAGAATGTATTTTACAAAGAATGGCAGGGTATAGCACAGGAAAGGGATATGTGGCGGCATGAAACTGCGAAGCATTCGCGGCTGGTGCGCTCGTCCACGTAATGCTTCGAAGATTCATGCTGCCACAGATAGACGGAAAGAGATGGAGGAGGCCTTTCAGTGGGACAACATAGGCTAGATAAAAATTGTCTAGAAAAAAATTGGATTTTTGTCCGGACGTTACAATGAAAATAAATGTGTTAGCTATTATGTCTTTTGTGTAAGTACTTAATTTAGCTAAACGTAAGCTTGTCAACACATAATTATGTAGTATTGATTCTCGAGATCTCCACAGACGAAATAACTTGCATAGTGATAATACTTTCTAGTACCTACTCCGCTGCTAGCTACGACTGTCAAATAGAAATTACTCGCCTATCGATGGTCTGGCAGCCACACTTGAGAGCCAGTTACCATTCTAGGTATATTTACACCGTCACTAAACGTAGGGTGAAGTGTGATGCAACGGCTGTTGAATATAACGAATCGTTTACATTAGTCTCACATTAGTAGTTTCGTTTTACGCGAAAGCTAATCTGAGTTTGTTATACATTCTAGAATCTAGACCTTATCACGGTAAAATCATATATTGAAACTTTTAAATTTGAAGGGTTAAAAATTAAGGGATGAACCCCGTTATCGACAACTTTCCGCGAAGTTGTTTAAAAAAAACATTATTTAACAACAGCTCCTCGCAATCAATATCTTTACGCCGAAGTTAACAACAACACTTGCAGGGAGATTGCATTTCTCCACGTAGTAGTATCTAGGACGAAAGAAGGAGTTATTCTATATTCTTGAAAGAACGCTGTAATGACGGTTGGTATTGTATTTCCTCTGGGACAAGCCAAAGCGCTTGTAATCCTATCTTGCCTGTTTTACATGCAGACCATCTTGCGATGACTGAACTTTGCTTGTTTTGAATTCTTGAGAGCTTTGTGAGTAATAGAGCCGTTTTGAATTAAGTTTGCTGTACTTAAAGAGTTGCCAAGTGGTTGATAATTAAACTAACAGATAATGATAGTAACTCGAAGTATACAACGTGCCACCGAAATAACGTAAAACCACTTAAGACATCAATGTATCCTTTATTATAAAAAAACTTTTACTATGGGACCAACCCTGAAATCGCGAAAAATATATCAGCTGTTCATATATCATACATTTTGTCGAGTGTGAATGACCGTTTTCTATTAAACGACAGACATTTTTTTCGTGATTTCAGAGTTGGTCTGGTCAGAGGCAGTACTTGCCAATCAACCCCTCTACTAAAATTTTGAAGTCTTTAAATTTTAATAGCCTCGCGTAGCATCCATATACATATACCGAGTTTTGAATGTAATAATCGTTTTTACATAATTGAATGTCCGAAACCAAATAAATATAAAAAAGTTTTCCATCACTGGACGTTCCACAGAGGTAAAACATGACGGCATTAAAAGAGCGTCATGTCGTTTCCTGGCATAGCATACGAGTCGGCTTTACTGCCAATGCGCGCCAATAGATGTTTCTTGTCAAAAACGAGGGCCAGCTATTTGGGAACAATTCCCACTAGTAGCGGTTTAATAGATTAGTTTAGTAGTTAGGTATTTAATTGAGCGTTTCTTTTTTCCATAAACAAATACATATATTATTATTATGTTTAATAATGGTTTAATAGGTTGATTTTCTAGCTAGCAAGAAAAATATGATCATGAACACGACATAAAACCTGCAAATCCACCGAACACGTCAACAACCCCAAACACAAAATCTACGTTAAAATTACCCAACCGTACAGAAAAGGCAAACAAATAATTTGCGAGATCGCAAATCTCGAGTCGTCGTCAATAGGCCCCCGGAGATGGAAACCGAGTGTTCCCAGTCGTAACGAGGATATTTGACTTCATTTACTCGGAACATCTTTAGAAGGCTCTCATTTTCTTCTCCGATGCGAGGGCGGATTATGCGATTCCTTTATTACTTGCGATGTGATGGGGTTATCTGAGATAAAGATACTCGTACCTTGATAAATTATGTTATTGGTTTTGTTACTTATTGAACCTGTCTTATTGCGTCTTTTCTGAATAGGTTTTGAGATGGATGGATTCCAGTTCAAGTCGCGCATACCATTCTAATAATCGAGTACAGTAGAATTATGAAATAACTTACAAAAACTACTTAGCAACGCCCTGCGCTTTCATACAATAGAATAGAATAGATAGATAGAAATTATTGTATGCACCAGAAATAAAAATTACAAACAGATAGAAAACACTTACTAGCTAATGCCACGAGTGTTACTATCTTACGAATCATGTTTTTTTCTAGGGTAAAAATTGCCTATGTTAGGTTGCTCTCCACTGCTGGCGGCAGGCCGTCAGCTCATCTAACTTCTCTCTATCTTGTGCTAAGCGGTTTTTTTATCTCTTATTTTTCCATAAGGTTTTAATTAAATGACACCGTTCGACGCTATTGTTATTCCTGGATGTTGCTCAACCACGACTTTTTCCATCTTCCAGTGCGTCATATAACTCTACGTGTTAATCCAGAATATAAGCTACCCCCATACCAAATTTAATTTAAATTTCGTTTAGCTGTGGGTTCAGTTATGACAAACACTTGAAAACTTTTACATTTAAATATTAATGGAATTTTACAACCATACTTAAGAGGCCTCTATTCGTCTGCAGCTTTCTCGCTCGCACATTTGTTTGTACATTATTGACGATATAAAATTAGTGAGTGTGAATTTACAAAAAGTGACACGCTCAAGTTTTGCTGACTATCATAACATTACAAACATATAAAAAAATAGGCTTTATTATTTTGCGCAGGGGCCAGATTAAGGGAGGAAAGAAGGGTTGAAAATTTATATGAAAATCTACGCGTACGAAGTCGCGGGAAACAGCAGTAGTGTAAAATAATCGTCATTGTTGCAGGCGAACTCTTTCGCCACTGGCGATGAAAAAAAAGATCATAGTAACGGTTGGTTGTTGACATAGTTGCTAAGTTATTTTTGTAGTTAAGTTGTTATTGTTGTAGTGGTACACCCGTGTCGACAATATTAATAAATTAAAATATTTTTTGTCCGTCTAGCAGAGTTAACTTTGGCGTCGATGTCATGCTGTGTGAAGTTTCGTTACGCTAAAATAAAGATCATAAATTGTCCGGGTCTATTATCTTAAAGCCACTTAAAACAAACATAAATTTAAAAATTATCTGTAAAACCATTAGCTGATTTCTAAAGAGTCAAAATCGTCAGAAAAGGAACCTAGTCACATCTGGAAACGATATACGGGTGATAGATTGCAGGGTCTGCAAGAAAGAAAGAGGTCGGGAACTCACACGGATAGGTCACTTAGTTTTAAACTGTAGAAAGAGGCGGTTGTGCGATATAATCATAAAATAAGTATTATAGAGAGAAAGGGCGAAGTTCGTGTCTTAGGAACTTTGCCTATAAAATCATTAAGCATTAATATATCATACCGATATCTGAGTGTTGAGTGTAAAGTCAGTGACTACGGTCAGACGCCGTTGGTAACGTACCCTAGATGTAAAACATTGATAATCTGTATGATTAAACTTATCCCGTGACTATGTAAATAAGAAATTCAAAGCTATGGTGTATTTAATTCACCAGTAGACGTAAAGGAATACACTTGAAGTCCGAAAAGACGTATATAGATAAACTATGTACCTCTTGGACCGTCTGAGTAATGCTATATAAACAATCCTGTCTTTCACTGTGTATTCCATATATATATAATGAGCTGATAGACGTCGAGACTTGTACTGGAAGTCCGAAAAGACGTATATAGATAAACTATGTACCTCTTGGACTATCTGAGTAATGCTGTATAAACAATCTTGTCTTTCACTGTGTATTCCATATATATAATGAGCTGATAGACGTCGAGACTTGTACTGGAAGTCCGAAAAGACGTATATAGATAAACTATGTACCTCTTGGACTATCTGAGTAATGCTGTATAAACAATCTTGTCTTTCACTGTGTATTCCATATATATATATAATGAGCTGATAGACGTCGAGACTTGTACTGGAAGTCCGAAAAGACGTATATAGATAAACTATGTACCTCTTGGACTATCTGAGTAATACTGTATGAACAATCCTGTCTTAATCTGTGTGTTCCATTTATATAATGAGCTGTTAGATGTCTAGACTTGTACTGAAAGTCCGAATAGACGTATATAGATAAACTATGTACCTCTTGGACTGTCTTGAAGTAATTTTGTATGAACAAATTCTGTCTCTCTCTGTGTGTTCCACTTATAATAAGCAGGAATCGTACCTGAAGTCTGAATAGATGTACATAAGTGCTATAACTATATGTACATCTTTGACTGTTTGGAGTTATGTTGAGTAAACAATACTCTCTCTCTTTATTGTACCTTAAATAAGTTGATAGATGATAAGGGTTGTGTATGTGTAACTAATGTAATAATAGTGTGTGTATATAATAATCAAAACTATCGTACTCCGATCGCGGTTAAATCATTTCTAAACTACTCAAATGTATATGCGCACGAACAAAGGAAATATAATAGTTACCATTAACCGTTAATTTGACACAATCAGAGATAAATGTACAATCTAATTATATCCATCATAAAGAATGATGAAAGATAAACTTAATGTAATAATTAACTTTTAAACTAAATAAAATCCAAATATAGTCGGAGTATTGATGACGGATTAACATCCGGAGCAACAATAATACAATTAAACCAAGGGCGCTCGCGAGTCTACAGTTCACCGAATTAAGAGTTCGAGCCAATCCAGTTTTTGTTAGAGTACCTGTTTTCTGGATAAACAAGGCCTAGTAATCAGGTGCTCTACAACTCCTGGGTTTATCAGACCCTTGAGTTGTATAAACGATACATATAAATAAACCACATTAACGATAACTAATACCGATTAATAAACAATATTCATATCGCCCAAACTCAGTTGTTTGACTTATTATGATCCCTTTCCGGCTTTATCCTATTACCATATTAGATAGAGGACACCTTGTATATTGGTGTCAGACTTAAGTTGAGGTCTAGATTCATTTAAGGTCCATCAATAGACCATAGATAAATATGTTATGTCACCAGAATAGTACATTATGCATTATTCAGGCGTTTGACACCTATATACAAATGAAACTTAAATCATAGGCATAAGCCCAAGCCTGAGCTAAGAGTCTATCTCTACTTAAGCTAGTAAATCTATTAGAACAGGAAAAGGTAGGTTCTAACGATAGTTCCACAGAAAGCGACCATGTGAGCTACCCAGCGTCGAGCATGGCTCGATACCACATCTGACGTCTGAGAGCAGCGGAGGTTTGGCAATTATTATATTTATACAAATATTCTAGGTATATAGGTTCACCGTGCCAGACTACAGACGCCGTTCTAATTAGTTTAATATGTGAGGACCCGATATAGTCTATTATGACCTTCATCACTGATGTCTAAGCTTTATAGAATAGCGAGTTGTACCGATGATGACAAAGTTATGGTGGTTTTCTAAAGTGTGATTCAGATAACTACGTAGTTATGCGATGTACTCAGTGTACTACAGTTCAACTAAATGTCGAACTAGACAGCACTCCTCCAGCCTGACGACGATGTGTGGAACTGGTTTGCCCAATTACACGTCCTCCCCTGGGTGAAGCATTCAACCCGCAAACACTCTGTCGATAAGTCAGTGGCCACTGATATTGCAAATAATAAACCCATGGTATATAAAAGAAATGCTAAAGAGGCTAGAGCTTGCTTGAAGCCCACATTAAAGCGTTCTCACGCTAGGCAGAGTGCTTTGCCAAATTGTACTCGGTACATCCCTGTTTACAGGTTTTAGGGTCTGCGAACAGAGTGTTCCAGTCGAAGTCAGCTACCATTGTATATATCATTACAAGCCAGCCCCCTTGTATCAGCATTGATACTCCGGAACTTTCCAATTAGACAAGCACTAATTGCAATTAGAATGTATGTCACTTTATATTCACGTACTCGCTGACAAGTCCTGGATGGATGTTTATACAATTGATATGAGCTCAGAGAGAATGCTGTCACTAATCAATATTAAATAATGCACACAAACTTATGTATATAATATATACTCATCGCTGTAACAGAGTCCTAATTGGTACAATCCACGCTTAAATCGGTCAAAATAACTAGACGATCACCTTACCTAGCCAAGACAAATAGACGATCACTTTAGACAATAGGTTTTCTAGGAAGCACGACGTATCACAACGAGAAGACGAGACGACAAACGACGAGGCGAAGAACGGTAACAAACTAGACGATCAAATACCATCACATTGTTGTTGTTTTTTATCTGAAAATTGGCGCTGATAGTCCTTGACTATCAGCATTAATACCGACATGGACCCATTCGACCCATTCGATACTGTTAAATACATGTATTTTGTTTTTCCCATTCTTTCTTTCATGATAAGAATTTTACCGAGTCTAAAAATTAAGTTACTTATTCAATAGAGCGAAATATTATTCCGTGTTTAAATAGGGTTAAACGGAACTTTAGAACGAATCATTCCATTGGTCAAAAGTTATTGTACACTAAAGATTGTCATTGTACGCATCATTAAGAAATATGTTATAGTTAACATATTTCCAACTTTGAAAACGTGTTAAAAATATTAGTTTTTACATAAATTTCGTTGAGTGTAAATGGGATATCGTCTTTGAACTGATTTTTGTAGTAATTTCAGGGTTGGTTGGTGCCATAGTAAATGTTGTTCATAATAATCAGTACAGTGTCCTCCTTTTGGATTTACACTACTATTCTAAGTAATCTTGTGATAGGAGTAGGTAGACAAAATTTCTCCTTTCTGAGTTACCTTAGGAAATAGTACAGGTACTAGATAAAAAAATACTTTTATCGTATTTAGACATTGTTATAGTTAGTCCTATTTATAGATCTAAAAATAAGGGATCTGCTTTTGCTTGCTATCTAGGCGTAATAAACTGTGTAATTAAAACCTAAGAATCCAAACAATAACTAAGACAATCGACTGAAGTCTTACAAAAACAACGATCTTAAGTTTCACTTCATTGTTGATTGGGTAATTAAGAAATACGAAATTTATTTTTCTTTTCTTCATCTATCCGGCTTCGCACGGTGATGATGACCAGTAACACAAAATTTCTATGTGCTATTCCAGACTATAATCTATCTCTGTGCCAAATTTAATCTAGATGTTCAGCCGTTCTGGCGTCATTGAGTATCAAACATCCATCCATCCAAATTTTCACATTTATAATATTAATATAGTGGGATGGGATTTCGATTTCAACTTTTAATGAAATAAGCAAACAATATTTGATAACAGTGTGACGCGTGACAAAAATTCTGGCGTGTTTCTTGCACAATGCATACTCTTATTAATAATTAATCATTGCAAATCAGCGTGGTCAGCGTACCCAACATGCTGGCAGCATTACCACGCTAAATGCCAAATTCAAATTATTTATCCCTACCATATTATAAATGTGTAGATCAAATACCTTCACACATGACTTCTAACTAAGTAGAAGCAATACCTGATATCGGTTTAACTTGCAAAAAAAATGCCGTTTGCGTGATTCAGGTAAAGTGTCGTATTTACCTATAATAGACGCACTTTTCATATTTGTGAAACTACGATCCATTTACACTCATTATTTTAGGAATTATTGAATACCTTATTACGTTTTTAATAATATTATTCGTAAAGTTTAAGCAAATTTACAATTTTTTCGCAAAACATCGTGTTAGTACGCAATCTATTTTCAAACTATGGAACTACAAATCTGACGGCTGTCAGTTTGTTTGTTTGTCCGCGCACATCTTTTAAACTACTAGAAGGATTTCAAAACAGTTTCCATGAATATGCTTATAAAATATCTGATTGAAACATAGGCTATATTAATTTATGATAATAAATAGTAAAAAAATATTTTTTTAATAATTATTTATAACGCCATCTAGCTTATTTTATAGTAATGTTGTCGTAATGACAGACTTCTACTCGCAGACATGGTAGGTAGGAAGACTGAAGCGGCTGTTGCCATATAATCTATATGTAAATAAAAATATAGGTATTCGCCAAAGAACCAGAGTCACCGACATAGCTATTAAAATCTGCAAGTTGAAGTGGCAATGGGCAGGCCACATCGCTCGAAGAACTGATAACCGATGGGGAAGAAAGGTTCTTGAGTGGAGACCGCGAACCGGAAGACGCAGTGTAGGTAGGCCTCCCACTAGATGGACCGACGACATTGTGAGAGTCGCGGGCATCCAGTGTATGCAGATGGCAGGATGTCGTTCAGTGTAGAGGTTAAAGGGGGAGGCCTATGTTCAGCAGTGGACGTCTTCTGGCTGATGATGATGATGAAATAAAAACGAATCGCCGAAATGTATGTACCCGCATAACTTCCGATAGACTGCACCAAATAGTTTTTTTTTGTGTTTGTTATTTTCAGGACAGCCAACTGCTTTTGAAGAGGTTTTACAGTTTATTATGGCGTAATTTAAAGTACGTTTATTTTTGTATTGACTTCTGACGTGCTAATTATACCAAGTCGACGGAGATTAAAATGAATACATTTTTTTGCCAGGATCAAACTTAACACCAATAACAGACACGCAAAGTAGGTGAACTCGCGGCATCTAATCTGTTACTGATCTATGATTAGCAGCTATTTTGGATGTTATGGTGGTGAACGAAAGCGGTTTAGTTGTTGGAAGGGTCGAGGCGCAGAAGGCGGGCAAAAATTATTTAGACATCATTGATTGGCAGTCTTTACGCGGAGTAATGTTAAAGAACAGCGATTAATTATAGATACCGCTCCATGCTTCCTACTTACTATTTACTAATAATTCAATAATAACGTTTGTCATGCATGACATTTCGCTTGACTTATACCATTTTTTTTTCCTTATTGGCTCCATGGCTCCACACTTCCAACGTATTTAACCAGTGAAAGTAATATATTATTTGCTTGAAATATATTTGAAACTATGGACATGTCGGGATACCTGTATCGAGTCAGATTAAAACTAGACTAAAATCATACTATGACGATAGTATGACAATCCGCATTAAAATGGAGAGCAATAAATCTAAAATCATGTCATATGTGTAGGTATTATCTATAAAATATTCAGTATAAATAATCCGATGGATTTGTGCCTATTTAAAGTTCCGTTCGTGTTCGTTAGTGTAACATTTATATTTGGATATGTCAGTCTAATCGTCCACCCACTAATTACTTTGCGCTACGCGTACGAAGTCGCGGGCATTAGCTAGTTGAGAATAAAAACGGACAATTCCACTTACATTTATTTCATAATAATGCCTATGCGTTGCATTGGTGAAGTTTAAGTTTTGCATGTATTGAAAAAATATATATATAATGCTTGCGTTTGACCGGAGATAATGCGGTCTACGATGAAACTATGAGAACTATATTACTGATTATTTGAATAAAACAGCCTTCTATACTAATTTATGTATTTTATTATTGTGAGACCTTATTTTCGCTTATTTTAGTTACACCGGAAGAGAGAGAGATATCTTAACGGTGTTGCCAACTGCACCATAGATAATATATTCCAACAGAAACATGCTAGGCTAGAAGATACCGATTAAACCGAAAAAAGTTATCAGTACTTAGACAAATATTTCTACCCACCTAAACTACAGCTCAGTTTTTGGTCAAACCTCTGTCACTGACTTAAGACAGGGCAAAAACGAGAACACTCTGGCAAAAAGGTTTGACAGTGTTGGAAAGCTATTAGAATACTATGAAATTGTTATCTTTACAAGTAACTTATTCGACATAAATCAGCGGTTTAAGCTGGTTAAAAATGTCCACAAATGCTACAGCATACGTGAGTACATAAATACTACAGGATACGTGAGTCCATAAATGCTACAGCGTACGTGAAATCATAAATGCTCCAGAATTCGTGAGTTCATCATTGTTACAGGATACGTGAGTCCATAAATGCTACAGCGTACGTGAAATCATAAATGCTCCAGCATACGTGAGTTCATCATTGTTACAGGATATGTGAGTCCATAAATGCTACAGCGTACGTGAAATCATAAATGCTCCAGCATACGTGAGTTCATCATTGTTACAGGATACGTGAGTCCATAAATGCTACAGCGTACGTGAAATCATAAATGCTCCAGCATACGTGAGTTCATCATTGTTACAGGATACGCGAGTCCATAAATGCTACAGCGTACGTGACTTCATAAATACTACAGCATACGTGAGTCCAGAAATACTACATTATACGTGAGTCCATAAATGTTACAGCATACATGAGTCCATAAATGCCTAAGCATACGTGAAAGTCCATAAATAAGTTTACTTACAAACCTCCAAACTTCAACTACAATAACATGGTAACAAACGGGATAAAAACATTTAGGTACTTTTAATATTTCACTGTAGTATATCGGCTACCACCACCGTACCGCACTGCTAGTGTTGCAGGTCTCCATATGCGGCGGTTTTGCTGACCATCAGGCGGAACCCATGTTTGTTTGCCGCTTTTTTTATAAAAAAAAAAAACATCAAAAATCTTACCTTTTATATTTAGCTTTATAAAATCTACTGCACTTGTTGGAGCATTAAAAAAACAGAGTTTAAGTGCATTAATGATTAACCAAACAAGAGCAGCTTTTAGTCTTGGCCATTACAGCGACATCACAATGTCATTAACGCGAGATGAATGACCTGCCATTCAAGCACTAATGCACTAAAGGAGCCTTTAAAAATTGTATACAGTGGGAATTTGTACTTATAAGAGTCCTCTAGATGGACGTGGCCATAATTTTGTTACAAAACGTATTTTTAACTGACTTCAAAAATGGGGTTCTCAATTCAGTGTTTTTAAATATGCTTGAAAAAATCCTTATTTAAATTTTAAAGGATTTACTTTTAAGTTTGGTCCAATAGGTTGATTCAAACATTTGAAGAATGCTAAGGACTTTGGTGACTATGTGTATAAAACTCAGAGCAGACAAACAAGGAAGATAATATGGCTTTTATAAGATTTTTGTTAACATGATGAGAATAGAAAATAATAGAAATCTAATTTATGTAAAACTAGAAGAAAATTAAGTACTTATTGCCATACAGGGAGGCAATTCTGCCAGTGTTCTAGGAACCCTGCCGCACGGTGGTGATCTCGACGGAGTTTTTATTTTGTAGTACATGTTTCGTTGTTCTCGCAGTCAAAGATAATATAAAAGGTTACGTACACTTGATAATAAAGTAATACATAAAAAAAATCTAGATGGATAATAAAATAAACAAACAAGGTATACTTTTTAAGCTTAGAAAATTTTAGTTTAGGCATTAATAATTAAACTTAAATTACCACTTATTTATAAATACATCAGTGATAGTTAATATCCGTGCAAATATTGAGCTAAACAAAGTGACTGTCGTCGGTCCATCTAGTGGAAGGCCTACCCACGCTGCGTCTTCCGGTTCGCGGTCTCCACTCAAGAACCTTTCTTCCCCATCGGTTATCAGTTTTTCGAGCGATGTGGCCTGCCCATTGCCACTTCAACTTGCAGATTTTAATAGCTATGTCGGTAACTCTGGTTCTTTGGCGAATATATACGTTCCGAATTTTATCGCGCAAAGAAACTCCGAGCAGCAGTGGACATCTTCTGGCTGATGATGATGATGACGAAGCAAAGTGAATAGAAAAGTGTTGTTTTATAATATTCCAGTTGAATTGTATAAGCTAAAAGCTGGTAATAAAATACAAACAAAACCAATTCCATTTCTCACAAAGCTATTCCAACGTCAAGACAATTCCTCTTTATGCGTACCCATCGCAATAAAAAAGGAAAAATATTTAAAAACACAACAAAGCGAAAGCGAACCCTCTCATCGCTCAAGATTTGTAAATATGCTAAGTGTTCGAGCGAAACTAATTTGTTTCCCGAGGATGAAATTAAAAAGTATGACAAGAGATACAAATTGCTTCGCCCTCAATTTGCTTGCGTTCCAACTTCTCCATTTTGTTTGTATTATAAGTACTCATTTATTAAGAAACCGCTGGATATTAAGCTTTATGAATTTTCTGATTTCAGTGTGATTACACTGATGCGCAATAATCTTGTAATTTCTTTGAGACTGAAGTAATTATTAAACATTCGTCGGGAACTGACGACCGCTTATTGCGTGGTTTAATAATTTGGGAAGAGAAACGTCAGATGATCCCTCATCTTTATTACATTTCTGAACCGCATCTTTTGATTTCGGAAATTATATAGCTTCTTAAAAGAGATGTAAATCATGTAGCAACGTTCATTTGGATCATCTCAAAATGTAAATGATTTCTACAATGTAATTATCAGTATTTTTTAAGCATTGAGTCGTAAAAACTTACATTACGTTCATATTAACACCTTTTTTATATATTGAAAGCGTTCTTTTTGAATAACCGTACCAAACTTTCAGTGAATTATTAAACACAGGTGCATTCTCAGATCAGAAAAACAATGGAGATATGGTGTGGTGGCGTGGTGGGTGCAAACGCATCAGACCTAAACTAGGCTTGATGGCTTTAGTCGAACTCACCCTGCAGACAACCTTGCCACCCTTTTTTGCATGTGGACTATTAGTTTATTCACGAATAATCTACATGTTTCTTAATGTGCGTGAAAAATAAGTATGTGTTTAGTTGCTTAGCCACAGAAAGTATTTTAACCGACATCAAAAAAGGAGGAGGTTTGCAATTCGACTGTACTGTTTTTTTTTTTTTATATTAGTTACCCCAGAAATTTCAACTGGGTGAACCGATTTTGATGATTCTTTTTTATTTGAAAGCTGATGCTTCCTGTGTGGTCATTTCTGACATTTCTCATATTTATATGAAGTCATTTTTTTGTATTGATAATTATTTATATCGTTTAGATTTTCTGTATGTGGGTAGGTAGCGGCATAGTGAAAAAAGGTGGGTGAAACTCGAATGATAATTGTAGTTTTCTTATATCCCTTGTTTGTTTACTATCTGCGTTTGTATTCATATGTATCGTATGATTTGAGTATAGATCTGTAGTCTGTACTCAAAAATGGTACCTATCTACGTGTCAATATGTAAATAAATTACAAGTCCTAATATTCAAGAAATGTAGCATAAAAACACTATAAACAGTACCTTATTCACACCCCACAGTCTCCGGCACTTGATTTTGCATAATAATGCAAACTATATTCAAGACTCCCAGATTTATGGCCAAATGGGGTGTTAGGGGACGAGTGTACATCTAACAGTGTCTTCCGTTTATTTTATTTGCTTCTTTCATTTTAGGACCATAGTAAAAAGACGACAGCAAGTAATGTTGTGTCTGTCTATACTTGGTCCATATTTTTTTACTCTGAGAGCTATAATAACATTTTAAATAAACACCGACCAATTACGTATCAGACTGGTGTACCGAGGGATCCACATCCATAAAAATCCGTTTTCTTTAATTCAATTTGGGATCTTCAGTGTGCGCCTGACTCACTCTTAGCCGGTGTTTATTATTTTTTACTGACTTCAAAAAAGGAGGTCGGTTCTATGTTCCACTCTATTTTTAATTTATTTTTTATGTATGTTCACCGATTTCTCCGCCATCGGTTAACCGATTTCAAAAGACAAAATAAGTACGTAAATATTACATTTATTGCATAAGGTCTCTTTTTTTTACTTTTTGATTTTATAATTTTTTGGTTAATCCACCCAACTGACTAACTATTATGGTTCAAAAGATACAACTATTAAAAGATAGTTGACAGACAGACATACAACGTAGGTTCAGCCTTTGGGTACGAAATCCTAAAAATCTACATTAATCTTTTAATAGTAGTACACTGTAGTTTTGGCGATAATCCTACGTTCAACAACAAAAAGTGATCAGAATTTACTGTTTCCATTCGTTTTTTTTTTTAACCTTTTTTTAACTTGTACCGTTTTTTTCCTAGTAGTAACTAGTTCATCTCTATCCATTTTGCTGCATAAGGGCGGCAGTGTTACACTCAAAGCTTAATCTAAAATAGGTGAGGGTAGTTACAAATACTTGCTGTAAGGCAAACAACAGCTTTCATCGACGTAAGCCTTTGGCGGGGAGTACGGATTAGGTACAAGCTTGTTAAATACGCTTAAACCAGGCCAGTAATGTACTGTGGTTACCTGGAAGGAAGGCTTGGAATAAAGACGAGATATGAATAGGCAAGTTCAAATTAATCCAAGTGCATTTGTTATTACCTATATAGCAGCTGTTAATGTTGGCTGTGTGGATAAATAGTATCTATAATATTACTGCCGTGGCAAGCAGCATAAGCTTTTATGGACGAAAAATGTGGTGTGATGAGTCATAAATTCTCAAAGCTTGTATAATATTTTTCTCTAACATATCAAGCATATTTACTTAAATATATATACTGCTAGTCTGTGGAAAGCATTGTCTGAATGTGTGTTCCCCGTTAGTTACAATCTGGGTGACTTCAAGTCAAAAGTGCATCGGTTTCTTTTAGGCAAGCGTGATCCATCGTAGGCCGCATCGTCGCTTAACATCAGGCAAGTTGGCGTCCAAGCGCAAGCCTATTTAACTTTTTTTTTTAAACCTGTTTTAATATACCCTGAGTTATGTCGGTGACTTTAGTTCTCTGCGGCGAATTATTTCTTGTCTGATACGAACCTTCTGAAAAACGCCGAGCATAGCACTTTTAGCTCGCTTAGTATCTTTGAACTTGCGAACCAATCCAAACTGTATATGTCCATGTTTCGGCACGGTAAATATTAACAAGTAGAACCTAAAAAACAGTAAGAAAGCTAAGGTAAGGAGGCGTAACGTGAGCGAACACATATGGCCTAAATCACGCATGTTGCCCTTATTCGAGCTCGCCATGCAGACGACCTTACCGTTTATTTTGCATGTAGAAATCATAGTAATTATTTGTCTGATCTGGTTACACTGTCTTATTTGAAAGTAGAATGCACTGGTTACACTTACGTTTTAACAACTGACAGCTTGAGGCGAAAATATTTTAAGTCAAGAAAACCGCTGGACGCAGTTAATTCTAGAAGAAACACAAAAAAAAGATAAATTTAAAAAAGAGGAAATTAAATATCAACTTTATACGTTGTGTAACAAACGCATTATAATAACACGATACGTTACAGCTATCAAGTAGTGCTCACGCGAGGAAACGATTTGTCGCTCATTAGGTTTGCTCGAGCGGCGCCCGATAGATAGACGATCGATAGGCAGTAATTAATGTCAAAAGTCACAAAGCCGTTCCCTACCCGTGGTTCACCTAGCTAGTTCACCTGGGTGGACCACGGGTACTGCCACTGACCCGCAGTGCACCTGCTTATCTAATACAAAACATCTCTAATCACAAAAACTATGCCAATAAATAAGAGTAAGGATATGTAGTATGTTTCATTTCAGTATGTAGGTAGTATGTAGTATGTAGTAGCAGTGCCCAGTGGTTTCTCCCGCTATCAAACAGGAACCATGATTTTTTCCCCGGGATAAAAAAAAATGTCTTAATTCATCCAGAAGTTAAAAAACTCACATAATATCTACGTTACCTACGTCAATCACACTATCACACTAATATCATGTATGTGAAAGTTTGGATGGATGTATGGATGGATGGATGAATATTTGTTACTCAATAACGTGATAACTAACGGCTGGATGGATTTGGATGAAATTCGGAACATACATTGCTTATGTCCTGGACTAACATATAGGCTACTTTTAATCATCATCACCGATTTTCATCACCACACGGGTGAAACCGCGTGGCGCAGCTAGTATAACTTAATTTTTAAACAAGAGTCAATGTAACAAATATCACAATAACAGCTTATCGTCATTAGCGTAGCCTGGAACTTAAGTTGGTCTGATAAGAGTGGTCTTTTCAGACCAACTTGTGTCCCAGGGGCATGATCTGCAGATGAGTGGGCACGAAAACATAGCCTATTTTAATTTTAGGAAAACAGAATATGTAGAAATGCTAAGAATAGTTATAATGTGCATACGCTAACTATTCCTCCATGTTACTCCTATTTGCTCAAAATGTTTGCCGGTCAAGTTTATACGTACCTACTTAAACTGTATACTGAAACATTATCTGTAGACGAAACAATTTCATTAATAAATCACACTGTCGCGACGCTAATAAAATAACTTATTCCTCAGATAATAAACAAACAAACTATCAATTTTACGCCAAGATAAATCCCGAAGAAAGTGCTAAACATTTATTTCGTGTTTATTTGGAATAGTTTGTTTCAGAGCTTATTTATGTCGCGTCGACGGTTGATTGATTAGACAGAGCCATGAATTTGTGTGCAAAGCGAGCAATAAATATCTCATTCGGTTGCCGGCCGAAAATTGGATGTGTACAGAGGGCAGGAAATATCCGGCTATAATTAATGTTACGGAAACAATAAAGGGCAGACGATGATTTTCACTACAGATTATGCTTTTCCTAATTTGCTTTGCTTTTTAGTTGCTTTTATTTAACTTGCCTTGTTAGTATGGGTCAAATCTTGAAACTAAATTTAAAAACAGTTATTCCCAACCGATTGAGCTAAAATTTTGCTTACACGTTTAGTTTGGATGACATTGTACCGTTAGCTATGTGACGTGATTCTAAATCTAATATGGCGGACCAGTATTTTATTGTGCACCTCGGTCCGATTTTCGGCTTTTCGCTTTTTTCGCTTAGCCATTGCCTATATATATAGGCAATGGCTGCAATAAATATATACCTACCGTATATCGTCACTCTATCTAGTCTCTGGGTGCCCTACCATATAATTCTGAAGCGTTATTATTGTACTCAACTTTTTGGCTCAATTTTAGCGACGCATCCATGTAATTTAATAAAAAAAAATATCATTGGACAAAAAGAATATTATTTCAGGATGTCGTATTATATCAAACAATCACATAATTTGACTAGACAGGCTTGATTGTTGAGGAAAAAGATAGAACAGCCCAGTGAGAGCAATTGTACAATAAAATAAATAAAACAGACAGGTTATTAAAATTATCAATGTAGACGTTAGTTTATTAATGTCGGTTGCAATACAGGATGTTCAATTAGATGACGGGGATACTTTGACAGCCATTAAATACATGATTCGAATTTAAACGTGTAAAAAATTTACTAATCACATCGCATCGCTACTATCATACCACCACTAAATAGTTTTGTGATTTCACGGTCACGGTCACGCGTTTGTATGCGCGTGCATGCGTGCTTGTGTATGCGTGTGTGTTTTGTGCCCACTCACAGAAGTTTGAGGACGATTATATTTTAGTTTTTAAGTTAATATTTTAAATAAAAAAATCACATTATGTGAACCAGTGTTTTTTAATCTTTTTCAAGTCGTGACCCCCTTAGCAGAAAAAAAATTCGCGACCCCCTATCAGCCACTGTTTGTAATCTGTATTTTATTATATTAGTTTTTTTTTTTATAATTTAGTATCGGCTGATTACATAAAAAAAAACTTGTTTTTTCTGAGGCTTCGACCCACACGTTAAAAATTATTAAAAATAAATATCTACACTAATGTGAACCAAAATTGTATTATCTTAATATCATCATCATCATCATCACTATATATATAAAATTTCCATGTCACAATGTTAGTTACCGTACTCCTCCGAAACGGCTTTACCGAATTTTATCTATTTTCCATACCCCTTCACCGATTTTCATCACCACACGGGTGAAACCGCGGGGCACAGCTAGTATCTTTATAAATATTTGTATATTTTTTCGCATTATGGAAACCCCAAATCATCATATCCTTAAATAATTATGTCCGGTCGAATATACTACAGGTTATAATTGTTAGATTATGCTACATAGTTGCAAAGCAATAACACGTTTTGGTTTTGTTTCCACAACGATTGAACATCGATCAATCGCCACAAACTCTCCCATAATCTAATTGGCGAAATCAGAAGAAAAATACACAAAACAGACAAACAGTTTAATATTTGATGAGTTACATCAAATATTAAACTTATCATAATTAATAGAAAATACTTCCCGATGAATAAACATACTTTGAAGCCGGTAAAAATGTGTCGCAAAAATATTTTTTCGTAACAGATACAAATTAATGTATAAAAAATTACCTTGCCATTACATCAGCAAAGAAATTTTTTCGTTTTCTTTGATATGGCAACAAGGAAAACTCAAACGTGAAATTTTGACGTCGTGTTCGTTTGAATTAGTACAAAAATGTATTTAGATGGTCTACAAAACGCAGAAAAACTTTCCTTTTGTAGATGGGAAGAGTAAGAACAATAAAAGTAAATTGAAGTTGGATAGAATTTTCGCTTCGCGAGTTTTAGTGGCCGATTTGGCGTAACGAGTTTTTACCGCCTTTACAACTTTTCAGGTTTTCACGGGAAAGTTCAGTCAGTACAAGTTTCGTTACGGAGTTGGGCAGTTGCAAGCCTGTCCAAGTTCTCTCTCATAACCTACGGCACATTTGATGACACGTAATGAGATTTTTTATGTGGTTCTATATCTGTATACTTTATGAGTTTGTGTTTTAATTTGTGTAATTTAAATAGCATTAATCGTGTTGGTAAATTACATTTTCGCAACGAAACACCAAACTAATACTTATTATGGTAATTATGTGAACAAAATCCGCCCTTATTGATAAGTAACGACTACCAACAGATGACCCGCCTGCTTTTTTTGTCGCTCTATTTTGTTTAGAAAACTAGGTAGCTACACCCTGCGGTTTCACCTGGGTAGCTATACCAACGACCGTACATTTGTCCAGGATAAAAGTCTCGCATGTCAGTGTCAATCTATGGCTCTCGAACTAAAAAGCAAAAATCATGTTGAGCCGTTGCTACTCGAAAAAGGAACAAACAAACACACTTTTGCATTTATAAAATTAGTATAATGAAATATGTAATAATAATGGATAATATTCTTCAATCAAATAAATAACAGATAATATTTTACCAACCGCGGCCTACCTGCCTAGTCTGCTAAAATTCGCCGGCGGTGCAGCAGTTTGCATTCAGTTACTCACAGAAGAGAAAAAATCGTTTAGATATTTTCTGTGCAGTTACTAGTTACTTAGCGATGCGTAAACATGACGCGCCAAAATCAAATGTATCGCTAGAATGATAAAAAAAATTATGCTACTTTTTTCTCAGTGTATATGCACTGAGAAAAAAGCGGCATAATTTTTTGGCATGCGATATTCTCTATTTATTTGATCAAAATATAAAAAATACTATCATAAATAAACTGACACTTTATACCTTGATATGTGCAGACACTGTCTACTTTGTTAGATCTTTGGGCCCAGCGCAGACTACTAGCATTTTAATAGACAATCGTTTTCTTTTTTATTATCCTATAAAAAGTTGACCATAACAGAGCCGAACACCGAAAAGAAAATTGGAATGTGTTCAAAATTAAGGAAGACATAAGCATTTTAATGCCTTGCTAGACAGAGAGCCCATTACACTTACCTATTCAAATTCAAATTCATTTATTTCAGGCTAAAATACCCATAGTTATGCCATACATTAACAAATCACAAATAAAATTAAAATATAAAATGAAATTATGTCACAGAAAGAAATTAATTAAAAAAGAAATTATTATGTACCATGTCAAATTAAATAAAAATTAAATACACAAAAAAAAAAAAAAAACAATAATAATGTCAGGTAGAATCACTAGTACCTTCTCTCCGGCATCAATACCGGTACATGTCTCTCACAACAATGCCGGAGGAAAGTACAGTCTAACCTGGCCGCAATCATTCTCAGGATGGTGTTAGAGCTGGCCCCAACTCTGCGCACCAAGGACGCGGCCCGCGACCTCATGATTGAATGAAAACAGGCAGTGTGAGCGTCCGCAAACATGCCTGAGACGCTACCTATGACGTCACATGAAAGTACGCCATGCAAGCATGCATGCAAGTAAGGGACAGAGTATCCCTTCCTAATTCGAACAAAAACTTTAAACGCTTATATCTCAGAACTTTATTAGCCGATTTGATTAGTCTCTTCAGTAATTGTATTAAATTTAATTATATTTGTCAATAAGCTACATCATATATTATACTATGTTATTATATTATATGTTATTTTTGTCAAGTCGAACACCTGTCCAATAGCCTAATGTAATTCTACAACTCAAAACTATTCAGTATTAAAACTTACCATCTTTTTTTTTATTTGTTACCAAAATTTGGAACTTATGCTATCTTATTATATTAGATTATTAAGTAAAAATTCATGCACGATTATATTATACTTAAATTCTAAATTTACGTTAAAATTTAATACAACTATCAATTAAATCAAGATTGAATAAAAGCAAATAAAATATCTATTATAACGCAACCCTATCATATGACTGTCTCGGCATACTCTTGACCATTATTTTATTTTATCTTCATAAATATTTAGAGTGTGCAAAAGAGATGGTTCTAGCCTTGAAGCGGGCACTTACGTTTTTTATGGTTGTCAAGTCTGTGATTATGGTTGTCTTTGTGTGTGGTGTTGTCTGTGTTAGTTGTCCTAGTCAGGCGTTTGACCACAGATTATCTCATGTTAAGTATTGTGGTCGAAAATGGTAAAGACCTACCCTAGAAAGGGAAGTTGTTCAAGAATTTAACTCCTCCCTTCTGTAGAAGGCTACAATAATATATTCAAGACAGAACGCACAGTCTCAAGTATGACTACCGAACGGCCAGGGACGTGCCAGGAGACCTCGCTCTAATGTTTTATTCGCTTTAATCTACTGGAGTGACTTCGGAATATTTATTCCCTTTGGGGTAATAAATGAGTGGATGTGAAGAGCGCATGTGCCGTAATTAGAAGTTATGCTTGGGTCATGAGTAAGTTGTTAGGGCTGCAGGTAGTCGTGGTTAAACCTCGTATATCCTGCAAACAAGTGGTAGCAATGAGTTCCATTTAGAATTTAGAATCAGAAAATTTCAGGTAAGGACTAAGACTGTTCATATTTGCTCATCATTATCAGCCTTTCATGTTCCCACTGCTGAAACACAGGACTTCTCTCAGGCAAAGAAGCTCCACGCTAGTCCAGGGTGTGTTGGTTTTGAGGTTCTTATATATACTGGTTTCATCACGATGTTTTCCTTCGCCGTTTTTGAGCAATGGCACATTATTTATTAAGGTACTAAATAAGTCATTGTTGCAGGCCGAAGATCGAACCAGGTACCGACAGATTATAAGCGCACATGCAACCGCTCAGCCACCATCGTTGATATTATTTTACAATTGAAATGTTATAGACAGTTCAAAAATGTATCGACCGGCATGTTTCGTACATTTCGAGTGCTTCAGCTGTTAAACTCCGGTCGATTTGTTGTTGGCCACTAAATTTCTGTTTTTTTATATCCGTTTTATTCAATTTACAAATACAAGAGAGACTAACAGATGTTCGACATCAAAAAGCCATATCCGCCATGCTTCCGGTTCCCAATTATCGGAGTTTGCGGACGTGGGTGCTTAGTGTCTAGCTGTCAGTGCACTGGAAAACAGAATCAAAGCATGCATGTAAAAAAAAGTTTTCTTACACGCTTTATTAGCGTACTCGTTTGTAACGAACCTTGTATGTTGATTTTAACCTACTTCTAAATGTCAAATTAAAATAAAACATTGCAAGTAATTGTAATCCAGATGACAATACAATAATTCGGTACCATCAAACTAATCTGATGATTGAGTGATAGTTTGAGGTGGATAGTGGAAGTCTTCAATGGCTACTAGGATCCCCCCATGTTTGAGATCATTTGGTATGTTTTAACAAGTCCCGTACAATGGATAGTGGAATAGTCGTGTTTTTTTAGTTTTTCAAACCATAATTATTAATTGTTTGTCATTAATTTTCTGATAACAAAATGCTACGCGAGGCTATTTAAATTAAAAACTAAAAAAAAATTAATAGAGAGGATGGTTGGTAAGTACCACTTGCTTAAAATCCAGTTATCAAATTAATAAAATCTCAACTAATCTCAAGCCGGTGTAGAACTGCAAAATCTCTGGATATCTTGAGCAACTCCTGCGTACATGGGGAAAGTTTTTGATTAAAAATCATTGGCAGTCTGTGATGGTGGTACTTGTTTTCATGACCTTTCTAACATTTCTATTGACATCCGTTATCTAGTCTACGTGTTACCACTGAAACTACAAAGTGTTTGAAATGTCAGGAATTGTGTGTGTGTGTGTACAGTGTCGATTTTATTTTTGGCTTTTTCCTTTTCTTTACTTTTGTTCAAACAGCTAACGCAGAAATTGCCCTGATCCATGATGGTTATTTCAAGGTTTGATTATTTCACTCCAGTTTTATCTAACAATATTTCTCTCCATTAACCAGATTCATAATGGATCTAAAACGAATTTGTATTCTCATTAGAACCAATTTTTCAAAATGGACCAACTGAAAACTTTCTTTCGCTGTAAGTAATTCCATTACATTGGAGTTTTGATTTTTTTTGTGAATCAATAAAAAACACTAGTACAGCAGCTAATCGCAGTTTGTTAAGATATCAAAACGAGGGTGTTTGTTTATAAACGCAGGTTTAGCAGAGGAGGAAAGTGTAAAGTAATATACTGTATTTATTTCTATAGGTCGGTGATAATGTTCGACCCTAGAATTCTCGTGTCACGATGACGAGAGATGGAATTGGAAACGTTCATCGTTAGAATTTCATAACAAATAATCATTTTTATGGAATCATAAAATGTCTTTAATTGAATTAAATATTTTTTCGCTATGATAACTAAATTAAACCCCCAAGTTTGCCCGCTATGCTAAAGAAACCATGAAGTTTTCCGGAGTAGCCTAATGTGTTAATCCAGAATTCAATTACCTAAGAAACCATCTCTATCACCTCTACCTCCATACCAAATTTGATTCAAAGTAGTTCAGCTGTTACGAAGTCAGTGTGTGTCACACACACACAAACTTATGTATTAAAATAATGTGTGTATATAATCTAGACTAGTAAAAAGCTTGATTACTGTATCTGCTACGCAAATGCCTAATCATTGTTAAAAATAAATATGGTTTTTCCCAGTATTATATACATAAAGCTTAAATAAATTGGTTTAATTTAACAAAATTGCAGTTAAGTATAAAACAGTCACCAGAGTCACAGACATAGCTAGTAAAATTTGCAAGTTGAAGTGGCAATGGGTAGGCCACATCGCTCGAAGAACCGATAACCGATGGGAAAGAAAGGGTCTTGAGTGGAGACCACGGACCGGAAGACGCAGCACAGGTAGGCAATGGTGTTTTTTTTAATCTTATTAAGGTGAAACGATTCACTTTGGCGGGAAATTCAAATTTCAAACAGTTTTTTTGTTCTTGTAGCTAGGCCGAGTAATTATTGTAAACGATAATGATGTTCGCGAAAATTGATTATTATTCTTTACAAACTCGCGTAAAGTTATTTATCTCCAATGCACATTATTATATAAATTTGTCAATAAACAAATTTATGCTGATTCAAACGGTTTATTGCCAAATGTAAGTAATATGGTGACTAACTGATTAATAGCTGTACATGATAATGTAAAAAACGACCAACAATTTTCGCGAACACTATGCCATTTCACAATAATTACCCGGCCTACAAGGACGAAAAAACTGTTTGAAATTTGATTTTCCCGCCAAAGTGAAACGTTTCACGTTAAGGCTGGTGCACATTAGCCATTACAATTTCTTTTCCACATTTTCAATATTTTTGCACATAAAATCACAAAAAAATTATGTACGAGTACATAAGTATTTTTTATGTTGATATTATGGATGGCGGAGTGATTTAAAAGAACCGAAAATATATAAATTCTTTTGACCTCTGTCGCCGAATTACAAATGACATAAAAATTAATTCAAAACATTTGCAACGTCACTCCAAAAACAATGCCCAATCGTTTTATTTTTATATATACTTAGCGAATTTTATCTTTCAAATCTTGAAAATTTGCGAGGTGATTAGCTTTGATGTAGCGTGGCCTTAACAAATTGTGTAACATCATTGACTTTCAACTGTTTTCAATTAAAAAGGAACTTATGTGCGACACTATGCAAATAATTACTGAGTATTTTATTATCTGTGCAATAAGTAAGAAGAGACAGTGATCAGTACTTCATTTATTTCTACTTTGAGGCAGAGAGAGCGAGCGCCAGGGATAGTATTTCTACCGATAACAAGCTGCCGGCTGACCTCTTCTGTAATTTAATTCA
Source organism: Agriopis leucophaearia (assembly GCA_949125355.1). Lineage (NCBI taxonomy): Eukaryota > Metazoa > Arthropoda > Insecta > Lepidoptera > Geometridae > Agriopis > Agriopis leucophaearia. Next base: position 7,433,567 of record OX421267.1, read on the forward strand.
ATGTACTTAATTCAGTTCCATTATTCTGTTCGGTTATTTTTGCTAGGAATAAAATGCAAATAATTGTTTTTTTTCTTTGCATAATGATGAATAATCGTACTAATATTTTGTAAGCGAAAATGTGTTTTGTTTTTTTGTTTTTCTTCAACGCAGCAAAGACCAACGGTTCAATTAGATTTTTTCGTGTAATGACCGGACTAGACCGGAGATATAGGCAACATTATTTCGGAAACTTGTACATTTCAGCTAGTTCTGTATAAACTTAACTAATCGGACAGCTTTAATTTTATCTACATCCCTTTTCTCTGCATTACCTGTCTCTTCCCATATCTATATCATTCATCTGCATTATTTTGATAATTGAGATAAAGATAGCAACCTTACATTAGAACCTTACCTTTTAGAATACTTTAGAAAATGGTACAACCAAATCGATGTCTAATCTTATTTTAGTATTTTGCTATAGTCCATTCGCTATCGAATAATCGTTGTCAGCGGTACCTAGTAAAATGCAAAAAACACAATGAAAAATGTGTTTGTTTTTACAAATTTCTTAAAAGGTATATACAGAAATACTTAATATATTTTTACAACAACAAAAAAACATACTTTACACTGAGTTGTCCATCCATGTAAAAATGTCTAAATTTAAAGTTGTTCAAAATCGGCGAAAATATTGACGCGTATGTGTAACATACACAAAAAAATTAAAGTCGCTTGAATACAAATGTAGTTTGAAGTAAAAACTGCCTTTTCCTTACGTTACATACACAAAGAAGTTATTTTCGACCTGCTTGCTAAACATTTTCCGGTGAGTCAAAGCAAGGTTGTGGGCTCGAAGCGACAGTGTGCAGTTGAAGTTACCTGTGGCCAGCTCATTAAGATTCATTGCAAGGAAAAGTTTCCGTGCTTACCACATTTTTGTCTCGAACGTATATTTTTCTTGATTAAAATGCGAGATATCAGTATAGAATGTGTGTTATTTGGAAAATACGAGCGCATTAGCGATGCAGTCGACTTACTTCTGCTGAACATGAAAATGTTTGCAACTCGCCTGATGGTAAGCGATGAATTATTATTAACATATTAGTTACTTGCAATATTTAAACGAATTATGCCGTGCAGTACGAGTACATGTTACAATGAATGACTGACTCGAGCAAGTTGTGACAACGGCCATTGTAACATGGTCGAAACGTTGAGCTAAAGGTTGCGTGAGGATTTTTACCTAAATAAAATATTACGCGATAAGTCCCGATAAACATTAAAATATGTTTCAAATCGGGAAAGTTTCAAAATTACTAATAACCATGAGTTTGTAATAGAGATATAATATATAATATCGAAACATCAACCGATATATTATTTAAAATCACGTAATTTTAAAATTTACATCTAAGTAAGGATAATTTCTAAATACCTATGCAGTCAAGGTAGAACTAATTATCCAGATGTTCAGAGATACTACAAAGTATGAAACGTTGTTGAACACTGGAGACTCAGGTGGTCTTTGGTAGATGCTACGACTTAGAGTTATGCCTGTAATATAAACTTTACTATGCATAATATAGATTTAGGTATGAAGTACATGATATTGTTCAATATGAGATACAAAATCCTGTAACAGCGCCCGCTGGTTTTCCTACATAATAATATGTGATTTTTCAAGTTTTCTCTATTTCTCAGGTTCGGGTTTCATATTTTTGCATACATTTCATTAAAATTAATTCAGCCGTTTAGTAATGAAAATATTAATGATAAATACAGATATAAATATTTTGAAATTTATATCTAACTAGCTGCGCCTCGCGGCTTCACTCGCGTGGATTACTCCTCATATCATCAGCTACCTGGCATTGAAAATCCCGTCAAAATCGATCCAGTCATTTTGGAGTCCTTCAATACACTTCTCTTTTTATATATAAGAAGAAGATATCAAGTGTTGAATAAATATTCTATACCACAGTTTACGAACATAATAGAAAAAGGCTATGTAACACAATAATGTATCGTCAACACGATTCGTACGAGAAGTAAAACTAAATATCCCAGCTCCATTTCATGCACAATTCGTATATTCCAGTGCCTCCTGCTAGAGCACGATAAAAGGTTTAAAAGTGTACCTAGCTGTTTGGACATCCTTAATCGATAGTGAAATGGAATGAAATCGGGTTTGCTGAGTAAAGTGATACGTTTTGAGCTTTTATGGCGGGAATAGATTTCTTGGTATTTTAAATAAAGTCCTTTGAGTAATGCCGTGTACAGACCATGCGAACGCACGCGAATGAACACTACCGCAGAACGAGGTATGTTGTGATACGTAACGTGTCCGCGAAAGCAACAGCGCCAGTTGTGTTTTTTTTTTAATCAGACTAGGCTAATATCTGACCTTATTCACACTTATAAAAAGTGATATATGGTCGAAGATGAAGCACGTTTGCCCAGCAATAACTATATAGGCAAAACGCAGGGTGACGTTTAGCTATTTGTCTGGACGTTCGGTAATGGAATGGTGATGGCGGAGCAAGTAACAAGTTCGTATAGTTCCATTGCACACTCCGTGGAAAATCCTGTAAAATATCGATAAGCTTACGACTTTACGCCGGTGGTAGAGGTTATGTAACTTTTTTTACCAATGCTTCGTAGCCAATGTCTTCGATCGTTTTTTCTATTGAATTCAAAGCCTCCAGATGTTATTTGGCTCAACTATTACAAAGACGACAACATCAACAGTATACCAGGCATGATCGGACCTGAGCTTGGTAGAAGATTTAGAAGCTCTCTTTATGTGAAGTACGCCACACCTTCGACAAAATGTTGAGATTTTTTGGCTGTTTTGGCTATTCCCGTGATCACCAAATGTCATGAGGTTGCGAGCGGAACAGGCTTGTTCAGCACTTTGGTGATCAAAGTTGCATTTTCCCATTCTTTGTTATCCTGATCAACAAATTTCTATAAGTTGTTATCAATTGTCACATTAAAGCACTATAGTCTGTGAGGTAACAAAAGTCTTCAGAACATTGAAGATTACTTACAAATTCTCTCCCAACAAAAGTATAAAGGGCAACAAGTAGGTCTACAAGCTCCAAACATTTATTTTTAGCCATGAGTTTCGCGTGTCGTGTTTACGTGTTTAGTTTATACGTGACCATTACTCACCACAGTCCAGAATTCTCCGGTTTTTCTTACTTGAAACATATGTACTTCTTTGCATTTCTTGCAAAATAAACTTCATCGTCATGATTTCTTTTATCGTTCCACTGTTTGACCACCTGTATTTAACTTACTAGAAGTATTATTGATCAAAGCAAACTTACTTACAGATATTTTATCTCACACATAGCCGATAAAGCGTTTAAAGAACACAATTCGAGGAAAATTGCTTTTTTTTGTCTTCCCCCATATTTTGTCCATAAATATGTTTTCCTTAATAATGTGCTTAACTATTGATAGCTACTATGCAGACAATCAAAGTATTAACAATTCTGAAAATCAATTGCACTTAGCAAATTTATTATGGCCTACTAATGAAAATACCTTTGAAACTACGAGCACAGAGCCATTGATTGAAGGGTTTCCTAACGGGCAGTCTGTCGGCTTACCAATCAATTAGAGACGACCAGGACCCGACGCATCCGAACCAAAATTGATATTTGCATTTGCACCACTATTCAATGCGAATATTAGAATCTAGTCCGTTTCCATTTGCAAAAGCCTTTTATTTATAGCACTTTACACGATTGGCTGTAGCGATAATGTCCTAATGTTCGCTCGGATAGAACTCGGTTTGGTAACGCAATTTCAGCAGATAAATTGGTGTTGTGCTCCAATTATTACTGCACTGTACCGAGCTAAAGCTCTCTTCAAACTTGATAATGTGTGTCGGTCACACGGCATTACAGAAGACAAAATACATTGCCAAGACATACGTGAAGAAAGTGGTAAGATAAGAGTGGTGACATAGGTGGTAAGTTAGTACCGGCTGAGTGAGAGAGTCAGCTGTAATGACAGATAATTGACATTGTTACACGGTGAGTAAACTGGATGCTATCAGCATTGTGCAAGAAACAAATTGACACATCATCATTAACACGCTCACTGCGTAACAGGCCGATATCGGCCTACCGCGGTACTTCAGCTGGTGCGGACGAAGAAACATTTGTCCCTCTCGCTTGTTCGAAACGATTATCTCAGGTGTTTGTAATAATTCGACAGAGACAAATATATATTTCATCTTGCGGTCAAAATTGTAGGTGTCCCCATCAAAACATAACGGCAGGCTTTTATCGACCTACCATCACACTGACGGTGAAAAATATCCGCTGAGTGCGGCAGTGGGTCTATTTCGGCCTGCCCTCCCAACAGGCGACCCGATACCGCACAGAGCGCGCGCTCCGCCAGTTAGTGTTGTGCTATCTAACTGATCTCACGTAGCGTTCGATATAATCAACGATGGCAAGCAATAAAAAAAATACAAATTTTGTAAAATAGATTAATTCGCCCTGCAGTTATTGACAGTGATAGTGACAGCAGTGAAGAAGGTAAAACTCATAAATGGTTAATAAATCACACGGAATTAAGAAAAAAAAAACATTTCAGAAAATCAAGTAAAACCTAAGGACAATGACCATGTCCTTGAGATGAGCGCTAAACGAAGAAATTGTGCAGGGTGCTACGACAGACTGCGGAAAACCTTTAATAGTACCCAAGCAAAAAAAAAGTTAAGAAAATAAAAATATATTGCAGGAAATACAACCAAAACATTTGCGTAACATGTTTCCAAGACAGGCATAAGTAAATAAAAACATTTTTCAGTTATTTTACGATAATTCCGTTTTATTTTCGATATCCAATTATTTTTGTCTGTCCCATCACTACTAAAAATACTTTCTAGTGCGGTTCAGGTCGATATCGGCCTGCCGTTTTTCCTGCTTTATTTCTCATTTCCTGTTTGGCAGATCCCGGGGCGAATCAAACCTAAGGAAGTTGGGTTCAAGGTCTCTCTAACAATATAAAAAAAAAATATACATTATGTTTCCACAAAGTTATAGCAATTTTTAATCTATCCTATTGCTGGTGGGTCTAGCAAGACCTGCCACGCACGCCACGCACTGGCGGAAATATCATCGGGGGCGCATTTTGGCCCGCCGCCGCACCAGATAAAGAATTATGATTTTACTTACCGCAGTAAACGTGATAAAAGCTTTTATTTAACTTGCATTGGTTTTTATGTTATAGTTTTTGTTTCTTTAGGTGAAATACAGCTGCAAGCTGAATTAGAACAATTTCCTCTTATCCTACGGAGTTGAATTTTGACATATTGGTTTTGTTCCGATGACAATGCATTTCTATGGTAAGCATGACCTGAATCCACTGAAGTGAGAATTTTTTCGTTTAGTTTTCTTTTCTGTGCCTGAATAGAAATCCAAGATTAGCTCCAGATAAAAGAACTCAACGGTTTCGGCACAGACACGATTTTTTGTGTACGCATTTTATTATGATAGTCGGTTTTAAGTTTTATCATGACATGGTTGCTGCACTCAGAGTTGGGTCCTGACAAGGAAACTCCTCAATGATTAGCAGCACTGAGATGAAATGTATACGCATTCAATTATAATAACTCATTCTAAGAGTCACCATGAAATGGCTACTGCATTTAAGCTTGGCTCCTAACGAGGTAACTCCTCAACGATTAACATCACGGACACGAAATTTTATGTCCGCATTATAAAAGCTGGTTTTTTTAAATGTTTTTCAACATAAGGTTTATTTGTAAGAGCCCTGGCAGACGCCTTCAGACAGCCTCGAAACTAAAGAAACTCGAAACTCAGCCTTTACCAATTTACTTACTTTTACTGTCTTGGAAATATATTTTGTCTTTCTTCTTTACATAATTAAATCTTTTCTTAGTATAATTCTTATAGATTATACACGTCATACAAGAAAGATGTCAAGTTTTTAAAACTTTTAAAGTGCTAGGTATACTGAACAAAATTCAAACTAACACTGAGTACATACAATAATAACCTATAATTAACCTATTATTTGGCAGCGTACCCGGCGACTAAGATTGGTTGGTGGTTTAGAATTTGGTTGGCGGCTGTACTACGTTGTATGGCAATTCGTTTACGTTGAGCCAGAAAATGACCGCTTTTTTAGTAGATAATCTTCTAAAGATTGGTTGTATTGGGAAATATGTTATTTATGATGATTGATGATGATTGCACAAACTTTCCTTCGGTTAGCTACTTCCCTCTACTCTCGGTTCCCTGCATGACGGGGAGGTACCAAAATCTACATAGGAACACACCGGTCAACTATAAGTAGTAAGTACGAGTAGCAAACGTTTCATCATTAGTGATATCGTCAGTCTAAACATCTCTTAAAACATGGTCCAGAGGGCACCAGATTCACTTACATGCGGCAAAATCGATACGGAGAGGAAACAGATTTTTATCAGCCGATTGCCTCGTAGTTTTCCGCCGCATCGTTTCAAAGATGCATCACGGGAGGAATCCTGCGATAATAGGGTTCTTATACAATAAACGTGCTTTTAGTTCTACAACTGTGCACCTTTTATTGTAACAAGAAAGATGCTAGTTTTAAAGCTCTTTTATTCTATGTGTGCAATGACTGGTGTTGACAAAAATGTTCTGAGCAGACGAAGGACTTTTTGTCCGCAATCTAATCAAGGTAATCCAATTTTGTTCAGTAAATTGATAATCCATCTTTGTATAATATATAGGTATATACAGGTATATTAGGGGGAGGCCTATGTTCAGCAGTGGACGTCTTACGGCTGATGATGATGATGAAGATATAGAAAAATGTAGTATGAATATGCTTCGTAAATAAAGCAGAAAACGCGCTAAGGTGTCATTCGAAAAAAGTATGACCGTGTAGATTGCGTTACAAAGGATCTTTTCAATTGCAAATGGGTGGAAGCTGAGAGAAAGCCTAGATTTATGGCCGTGAACTGAAACCGTAAACGGGCAGTTTATTTTACCCACAAAAGTAGTCTCCGTGCAATGGCACAGTACCTTGTCCTGAAAACGAAATAAAAATTATGTAATCTGCCTGCAGTCCTCAATAATGATCTATGAGAGAAACTATTTACCATAATGAGACTATATTTCGTTGCCTATAACAGTATTATTAATCTAAGAAACTAGTAGTGTCATGTAAATATATGAAGTTGTCATATTATCTACAATACATTGCAGTGCAGCAGCGCAACGTAATCCAATCCAATGCAATGCAACGGAACTAAACGCAACGCAACAGCGTGCAGTGCAGAAGAGCACAATGCAATACAACGCAGTGTAACCCAATCCAATGCAACGGAACGGAACGCAACAGAGCAGTGCAATGCAATACAGCGCAACGTAATTCTATACAACAAACCGCAACGCAACGCAACAGCATGCAGTGCAGAGCAATACAATGCAATACAGCGCAACGCAATCCAATCCAATGCAATACAACAGAATGAAACGCAAAGCAACGCAATGCAATCCAATGACACGCATCACAACATTACGGAACGGAACACCAAAAACACAATAGGTATTCGTATAATAAAATAACATTTATTAACACTTCATAACAAGCAATATAAGATCAAATACAGGCGATTTTAAAAAGTTTGTTTCGATGTTATCACTTCCATCAAATTCATCTCATTGATTTAAAGTGGATTTGTTTTACAAACGTTTAAATAAATAAATAAATAAATATCTGGGACATTATTGCACACATGGTCATCTGACCCCAAACTAAGCAAAGCTTGTAATATGGCTGCCAAAGACTGATATCCATACATATATATTTTTAAATACATACTTAAATAGATATTAACACCCAGACATAGAAAAAACACAAATGTTCATCACACAAATGTTTGTCCTATATGGGAATCGAACCCACGCCCCCAAGCACAGAAAGTAGGATCACTACCAACTGAGCCACCGAGGCAGTCGAAGAAGTCGTTTGGCAAATACATGTACAAAATAAACAAGAAAATAATAAAACCAATTTCTATTTCGAAACAGTGATCTATAAAATATTCAGCCATCGATCGCGCAACTAATTGGATAGCTAACGAGATATGCTCGAGAGCACCCACGGTACACCTGTCCTTTTCCCTCGTATTCTTAAAATACTGCCTGTCTCGTTCTGCTGGTTTTATTGGAAACCATTCAATAATTGAGTGCTGCATGCAAATGCAAACAAACTAATAAAGTCAATAGTTATAAAAAAAAACATTTGAAATGTTATTGAGAATAACAATGCTTTTAACTGGTGTGCATAATTAACATTTCAAAGTTTTAAATTTGTAAATTTACTTTCCTTTTGCCTTGTGTAAGGATGACATAGTATATAGCCAACAACGGTAATTTACCTACTATAATAGATAGTGAATCTCTTTAATGAGTAATTTTAGAAAAAGTAAAGGGAAAGAAGCTATGAACCACTTCTACAATAAAATAAAAATTAATAATCTTAGCGTTTTGTTCTTACAGTTAGATCAACAGAAATAAAATATGTATATCCAAAACTCTGGAATGTTATTTTCCAAACGTTCTAAACTCTCCAATCTTTCTAAACTTAAATTAATTCAAGTAGTAATCTACCAGATTGGAACAAACCGTATACTACAACCGGTACTAAAATGTGCATTAGATCCTCCATTAGATGAAACCTGCAGTATCTAGCCTATATCTCTAGAACGCACCCTATTACAGTCATTTATGTTATAAATAAACTGAAGTAGATACATTTTACCGAGGTCTGCGTAGCGATACAAACACAAGTTAATTAGCTTGAGTGAACTTAGTCCGTCCATGTCTCTGGCAACAACGATGCCCGATTTGGATAAAGAAAAATTATCAAAATTGCCATGTTGTGTGTTTAAAAAGTGAAATAATTATACTGGGACGGCTGTAAAAGACTGCAAGGCTGTAAAGTTCTATGGGTGCTATATATGTAGCTTTAGTAAAATGTAGCCATGTTTTTAGTAATTTCTAATGAGTATGACGTCTCTATTGGTAATACCTCTAAAATTGATTACAGTACAGAAGCCTACTCATTCGTGAAAGCATAACGCCCACAAATCACGATACGACCTCTCCTTTTCACCGCTAATCCGTCGTTCAACTCCGTTCAAGTCATCCTACATATAAGATCTGCTAAGGTTTTTTCAAGGGTCTCCCTTCATTAATTACAGGGGCGTATTTTTGTCGCTGTCCATTAGAGATACCCGGCCCATTAACAGGAGATTAATGACGTCTAGATATAACCGCTAAATGCTTCTTTATGAATGTACCGAGTGCTTGAAACTGTCAAGTCATTCTGGTTCAGATGAGTAGTGGTGAGAAATGAGGATATGGTATAAAGGAGTACAGAGTAGGTAAAGGTTACCTCTTTTTATATATTGTTTTTATTTATATATAGTAAAAAATAAAATAAAAAATAAGATAAATTAATATTGGAAACATTAATTATATAACAATATAATTAGATTTATAATAATTATCTATAAATTAATTAAATTCTGAAAGAAGTAATCATTTAAACCCTTACTCACTCACCCTTAGTGCACTTTATCGACATGTGTTTCATCTCTGCAGGAGGCATCATTAGAATGACGTGTTGACTCTTCGTAAGTGTACTATACATATTGTTCCTTAAGACACGCTTTTCCCACTTTTAGCAATTTTGATCATTCTAGTTTTAGCTCGTCTACTTCCAATGTTTGCTTAAAAATGAATGGTTTTTTTTCTTAAATAAGTTCTCGTTTTACCACAAACAATTTATCTAGGAAACAGTGATGATCGTAATACAAATAAGGACATTTCACTCGATAGGAAAATAAAATAATACTGATTTAAGCTTTTCTAATTGCTTTTAATTTATTAATAAAAATAAAAATAAACTATATTTACTAAATGCTGTCTACTATATTTTAATATACAGATTTGAATAGAGTACATTTTAGTACATTACATATATACTTTTGGAAAATATGATAAAAACTCAAAAATAGAAGAGGCGAAACGCACGACTGTGTGTAAGCGCCATGGTTTTGCTCTTACAAATATGACTATATTGTTTTTAAATAAATTTATTCAATTTATACATATCAAAAATTTATTTAAATGGGCAAGTGCCTTTATTAACTAAACAAAATACAAGCTAACACTAAATAAACAGTTAAACTGTCCGTATACCGTTGAAAGTCTAAAGACAATCTAAATGCTCAAACCCATTATCAGTTGGCAGCGTACCCAGCATGATGGTAGCATTGTAGTTTAACATGCATTACATATCATAATGCATGTAAAACTATAATACAATATATTAAGCATTATAATCATCTGCAGTAACAAGCGTTGAACAAGAGGGAAAACCTCGCCTTAACACCTAATGTCCATCTACCAATACAAAAGGCCAAGCCATTAATCTAGTGGCATCAGATGTGTCAGTGTGCTTCATTGTTAACAGCCGGTGTCACGATGAATGGTCTAATAAACGCTTTGTTCTCGTATTAATAACTAATTAATTTGAAAAGGCTGTAAGTTTGTTAAGATTATTAGTGTTTTGATAGTGGTCAATAGTTCTTAATTATTCATTAAAAAGAGTTAGCGGAGTCAAGGTCACATATAATGATAATGATACTAGAAACGAAATGAGCCATCTTTTAAATTGAAATTCCACCATTATAATTAAAGGCCTAAACCGTAAAACTGTGGCAAAGGTTTCGTTATAGTAAGTAAAAGCCCTTGTTAAACTTAATGGATATGTCTTATTTTCCAGGACAATTCGTGTTTTATTTTTCAATTTGTTTGAAATATTTAGAGAAACCTACGTCTTTATTCATGTCAAATTATAATACAATATAATAGTCCAATTAATACTTAATACTAATTATTCCTACTCAAAAAGTCCTCCGCGCACAGAGCCCTGATCGAAAGTCACCAATACGCTGGTCGCGATCCCCCGCTGAATTGCGAGGGAAATCCGCTGGATCAGGAACCAACCCGATCGTGGATCGAGCCCCTTCTCTCTCATGCAGCGCCCCAGGTCCAATTTCGGAGAAATAACTATATGAAAACCGAAATATGCAATGTTATAAAACTTTTTTTACTTTTTATATCCTTATGTATATGTATCTTTGAACCCAAATAACTTATTGCTTATATTTTTCTTCTTGCTTAGTTTATTTTTTTAACACAAAACAAGTCTCTATTTTGCCACCGTTCGTGTACCTATCTTGACTTGACTCATTATCAAAATGCTAAAGATAATTATACGTTAATTAAATTTTATTGAAACAAAGGCATCAAACCGCATTTTGGGCCGAAAATTATTGTTTGACTTATTTCATCGTATTATTTTAAGGCGTCCTTTGTTCCTGAACACGCTGCCTAGAATCTTATTAAAATTTTAATTAATGTATACTGTAAATTGCACGCAATTGTTTTATTTTAAACGAGCGGAAACATAATGCTCAGTCAAAGCTCTTTGTGGAGCTAGATTGCGTAAATATTAGAGATTTTTAACAAAAATACCTTTTTTATGAAGGCCCTATTTTCGAGCCTATTAAAGGTGTCCCTAATATAAAATATATATTTTTGCATTGGAAGTTGAACTTGTTACATATTTGTCACTACTTGGTTGGTTAGTTTTTCCTAGGAAGAGAATAATTACTAATAATGAATTGCTGCCACATGATTTTTTATCACGTACTTAATATGTTTTATTTTAAGCGAACGGAAAATTTATGCTCAGTCAAAGTTCTTAGTTGAGCTATATTTTGAAAATAAACTTAATTTAACTTTAGTGAACAACCGTGATAGTTTAAAACAGTGTTTATTTTGAAAATATTAAAGATTTTGTATCAAATAGAAATTAATTTTCTTTCAACCATTAAAAATCATACAAGAAAGATCAAATATGATCATCATTTCAGCCATAGGACGTCCACTGCTGAACATAGGCCTCCCCCATCGATTTCCAAAGGGACCGGTTGGAAGCGGCCTGCATCCTGCGTGTTCCTGCGGTCTCTTTTAGGTCGTCTGTCCATCTTGTGGGTGGACGTCCTACGATGCGCTTACCGGTCCGTGGTCTCCACTCGAGAACCTTTCGGCCCCATCAGCCATCTGTTCTGCGTGCTATGTGCCCTGCCCACTGCCACTTCATGGTGATAGGTACATTTTCTCACCACGGCACACCACGGCATATATAAAAATTCGTTTGAAATAAATTTCATAATTATAAATACTTGAAAGTTGAAGTTGATACTTTTTTGGTTGATGGTTAGTTGTTTGTTAAATTGATGCTACAATAAATAAATTGCCATATGATATACACTCCATTGCCACTTTTTATTAAATCGCGTATAAGCCCGCGTTTCCCGTTTTTTTTTTTTTGATAAAATGTAGACCGCGAAATATCCAGTTTTCATTGCTTTTATCATCCATAATGTGAGAGGGCTCCTAACGGAATGGCGCCGCTGGTGATACCTACTAGTCATTATACGCATCAGTAGGAACAACTTTGAGTATGAGATCAAATAGCGAAAAAATAGCAGCTGTTCCATACATTTCGTTGAGTTTTAGGGTTGAATCCAATGAAAAACCCGTTATAAAGTGATGAGTTCAATGGCCTCCAGCAACGTATTACCTTTTTTTGTAACAAAAAAAGCGAATACCTTTTTTTGTAACTCTTTATTGCTGATTTGATTCATAGCACACGGATCTGCATGATCTAATTCCCTCCTGCCCATTTTTCTATCGGACTGCCAAAGCGGACACGAAAAACAGACACCGCTTTATGGATATTCCGAAAACCCGTACGTAGCGCTTTGACACTTACGTACGTAGCACGTGCGTAGCGTTGCACGTAGCACTTAAATTATGCGAACTGATAGTCTGTGGAATGCGCTACCTGAACGGGTGTTCCCCGGAAGTTACAATCTGGGTGTCTTCAAATCACAAGTGTATCGGTTTTTTCTAGGCAAGCGTGCTCCATCGTATAGGCCGCATCATCGCTTAACATCGGGCGAGCTGGCGTTCAAACGCAAACCTATTACATGAAAATAAAAAAATTACGTTCAATTTGTGCAGAAATCCATGCAATACTTGTATGACGTTTTTATGAAGTTGTAGGATAACCTATCATACTTCTGAAGTATTATACCCGCCTTCAAATTTTAATGGTATCTTGCTTGACGCTGTAGGAGGACCGTAGGCCTCTTGGCCGTTCTGGAAACAAGGAATGGAAAATGATCTGCGGAACTGGACGTTCAAGCTAGTCATGAACTTACGCAAGATAGGAAGGTGGTACCTTTTGGATCGGAGGCTAAGACAAACTTTGGGCCGCTTCGTCAGCATAGTTAGTTTTTTAATTCTGTATTGCCTACTAATGATCTTGATGTTGATGACCTTACTCATGAGCATTTTACCCTCTTAATCGGAAGAAGTAACTTAGAAAATATACAAAAACAATACCACGGTATAGAAAAACAAGTGCCAATCACAAAGAATAATCAATGTTAAGGTGATAACACATCGTCATGTGTTTCCATTCAAATGTTTTGATCTTGAAAAGAAGACATTAAATTGTAACTAACTTATACAACTTATAATTTATTATTGGATTTCTAATATTTTTCTATAGGTAACAATATTTAAGTCTTTTTCAGGAACGTTTAATGCATAAATTGGAAATCTCTTTTCTTCTCTCTCTCTCTCTTAGAGAAAGAGAGAAAAAGAGAGAGAGATAGATAGAATGGGTCCTAATCCACTATGCTGGCCCTGTGCATGTTGTTGAATGTCCATATGTCTTTAAACTTTTGAGGTTCTTGGACATACCGGTTTTCTCAAGATGTAATCCTTCAACGTTTTAGTGCGATGACATCGAAACTGCACATTTAGGTACTAAATAAGTCATTGATCAAGTCACTAGTGGGGACGAGGATCGAACCGAGTGCCATCAGATTGTAAAGCGCACATGCTACCGCTTGGCCACCATTGCTCTCTATAACTATAATAAAACGACAAATAGGGATTCAATTTTACATTTACTTCCTATAATTATGTACAATATTATCTTCAAAGAAATTTGTATGTGTAATGGGCAGGCCACATCACTCGAAGAACCGACAACCAATGGGGAAGAAAGGTTCTTGAGTGGAGACCACGAACCGGAAGACGCAGCGTAGGTAGGCCCTCCCACTAGATGAACCGATGACATTGTGAGAGTCGCGAGCATCCAGTGGATGCAGACGGCAGGATGTCGTTCAGTGTGGAGGTTAAAGGGGGGGGGGCTATGTTCAGCAGTGGACGTCTTCTGGCTGAAGATGATGATGAAATAGATATTCAATTTTACATTTACTTACTAGATGTACATTTTTTTTTAAATGATACTTTAGTGACGAGACGAGCGAAATCACTCGCCTGATGTCTCTTCACGATTGCCCATTACAGCTCAACGCCACTCAGAATTTTGAACTTCAACAGTACAAAACCCTGGATGGCAATGCACTGCGCTCGTCACCCCGAGATACAAGATGTCAAATCTCTGTGTGCCCTGTAATTTCGCTGGAAACATTGCCCTTCAATCCGGAACACATTAGTGTTTGCACGGTTTGGCGGTTGAATAACTGGCAAAGGTGTGGTACTTCCCCAGGCGGACCCCTGCAAAAAGTGTTACCACTACAAAAAAATATTAAAAGAAGTTTGTATGTGTATTCGACGGTACGTTACCACCTTAAATGCGACTCGACCCACTGGACGGAGCCTGACCGGTGTCGGCGTTGCTCGCGCTAATCAATCACTGTCCAATTTGTCCAAATAACATTAACTTTGTATCATTCCGACTTCGCGTGTGTTTTAAATTGACTCGTTGAATATTTATATGGCGCTTGAGCTTCCCCTATCAATCATGGTTTATTTTTCAGGTTTACGTTGAACAAACATTGGGAACGGAAGATACATACTGTGATCTGAAATATGTATCAAAATATAAAATTTTGTTTTATTTTTACACCTTAATATTTTAGGTGTATTTTTTATTATTTATTTCTAAAGGTTTTAGTATAAACAATTTTAAAAGACAGTTAAAGTTATTATTAGCAAAGAAACTAATAAACTTTTTTGTAGTTAATACCCGTCGGTCACTTCATCGAGTCATAGGTTAACGCTTAATTTGTCTATTCTTAGTCTCTTCTCTAGAGTATGTCTAATTGTCTACCCCGGAGGTTCTGTGATGAAAATTAGAATCCTACTGCCACATCAGCTTGCTGGTAACCTGAAGCATATATCGTTGATTTTAGTTCTTGGCTTTGTTAATTTTATTTTATTTTTCTTTGTTTATTGCTTTGTTCCTGATACGATTCTTTATAGAAACGCCGAGGATAGCTCGTTCCGTAGTTCTTTTGGCAACTTTAAGCTTGTGGTCTGAAACACCTAAAAGTTTACATATAGTAAACACACGAGAAGGAATAAGCTTATCAGAAATAGCTTATTCCTCGTAAATCCACCAATCGCCAATCTACAAAAAAAAAATTTTTTTTTGGATTCATAATCAGCCTATCTTTGTCAACTGTTAGACATATGCTTCTTCCAAGGCACGCAAACGCAAACTAATAAATACAGTTGTAATGTACGGAACAGAATAAAGTAGGTATAGTTTACTACAACGTTGCACTTCTTTTTTTTGTTGCTTTATTGTCGTTATCCAATACTTGAATTTGTAAAAACATAATATCCTCTTAAATAAACGCATACGTAGTAAATTTTTACTGAATTTGACCACCAAAAGGGTAGTTCAATTTAATTGTAAAATAATTTAATATTGCTTTAGCAATATAGTGGTTTCATGGAAATATAAGCGATAATTCATTGTTAAATTACAGATAAAGATAAGATAAATAATTTAGATGATGCTACGGCCTTACTTATAAACGTTACTTAAGTTAAGCAATGCTTAAAATTGTTGTCTCGTTTTCATGTGTGACAATTTCCGTCAGCGAGAAGTTATCCGAGCAATTTTAAGCATTGCTTAACTTAAGTAACGCTTTTAAGTAAGTTCGCTAAAGTTTAGTTAACAATCAGTATTAGTAGTTTACTTTCGTGTATTCGCAGCTAGGAAAGGTAATATCGAGATAAAATATTCAGATTTTATTTACACTAACAACATTATTTGAGCTCAGGCATACCTTACGGATACCGAGCTAAGCTCTCCTGGGAAACCTATGGCTTCAATAAATACAAAATACTACGTCCCTCCTCTCGGTGCCTCGTTTTTTGTGCAAAAATAATATACGCAGCAATTTCTCATCTTTATAGTCGGGCAGAGATTTTGTTCCGTGATAAAAGAGTCCAATATTCGACAATTTATTGTGTTTTCTGCAACACTAATTGACAACAATAGAGTTTATTTCTTTCATATATCGTTACTAGGGTTGTTATAAAAATGATATTTTAAGGTAGGTAGATAGATTGGTTTCTATTTGCTAAATTGGCGTAACAATTGTGGTATCGAAATACAAAGCCACTTTTAATTTAGTGTTGTAAATGAATGGTCAACAATGGTGGAATGTTTAAAATGTATCGTCCCTTTTTTTAAATAATAATATTATCACGTAGTTGGTTTATCTTCTTAAATATAGGGTTTTTACAATAGTTCAGTATTCATTCAAATTGATGATTACGAATACAGAAATAAATATAAATAATGGCTAAGAATATAACCTAAACCTAAGACGGCAGTCGGCAGCGGGTCAAGGCTGCAGAGAGAGCAAGCGCACTTTCTCCAAGATGACACTACCTTCTGGATCTGATCCTTGACTCAATCTTCTACCGACAGCCTCTTTGCCTCATAAATTCTAATCTTATTAGTAGTCGTGTGAACCTCACATAGTATATTATGTAAACCAAACTACAGATTAAGTACATAATTACCGTAAGTATATATATAATATAATATATATAATAGCTTTTTAGTAGATAAATATTAGTCTCACTGACAGCGACATTGGCGATATTATGGCAAAGAAATTGGGTCAACAACACTCAAGATTACAATTAAACGAAAATTGCAAAAGAACAAAACATAGCTTCTATGTTGAATACACTAATTCGATCCTGAACACAGGTAATAGGTACAAAGGTTTCTAGTACCACTATAGCAACAGATATGTACAACAGGATCTCTCATTGTATCGGGATAATGGCCGGACGATATTGAATAACTATCCGTTAATTATATCAAGCAAGACAAGAGTTTAACATCTATTTAGAGAGTTTAATGCCGTGTTAACTTGGAAACCAAAAAAAAAGCGAGAATACAAACGAGTGAACGTAGACGAATGTGCTGCTAGGAAGGATCAATCCAATCAAACCATATTTTAATGACAACAACACACATAGGTACACCAAAATTTCAGAGATAGAACCGGTCCAAGCTAGATAGCAAATGGAGGTACACTCTATCTCATGATCAAAACAATATGTGCGAAAAATTTGTCAAGGCCCGTCATATTTTGATGAAACTCAATGTGATTTTCTGAAAGAAAGACAGAGATCTTTTTTTATTAATCGCGATATAGACAAGTTTTTTGATAGTATAAAAATATATGTCATTCAAGTTCCAATATAACAAGGTCTGATATTCCGGGAGTGACACAAGCCTTCGTCACTTTCCACTTGCCACTGCTATTTATTACACATATGCCACTGCATTGCAACAAATACAGAAATTGGGAAACAAATCTGTTTATAATCTATTAAATACAAAAAGCACTTCAATGGTAATTTTGTTTGTGTGCTCATGTGAAGCAATTTAAACTAAACATGAATTTAACATATTAAACATCACTGACATAGGATTGTGTCACCCATGTGACCTTGCGTCTCGGAATATCATACCTGGCAGAGTACCCTGGCCCTGGAGTGGCCTGGTGGTATAAAGTAGCGAGTCTGTCAATTTTCTATAGGATTCATTTCGGAGAATGTGCATCGGGGCTACATGACCTTTTCCTACCATCCCTTTTCTACTACAGGACAAGTAGGAAAAAGGCCCATTACCACCCATACATTGTGGACTTTCCTTGGATACGTACCAAACGTTTCGATTCTACGTTTCTAAACCGTACGGCCAAGGATTGGAACAACCTAACGGCTTCCTTGTTTCCTGAGAGATATGTATAATTTAAGCCTTTTCAAGGCGAGAGTGAATAGGTATCTTCTAAGTCTGCGTGCTTCAACCACATCGTCGCTTACCAACAGGCGAAATAGTGATCAAACTCGTACTTATTCGCGTAAAAAAAAAAAAAAGTACATTATCATACCATGTGTATACCATTGATTGACACGCAATGAGATTTGAATGAAACTGATGATAATATTCGCTATTTCAGGGTTGATTACATAGATTAATTATTGATTAATTTTTTTTTTATTTATGACTTTATTGTGTGTGAAATGTGACCTGAATGTTTTTATTTATTTTTAATTTCCTGATGTGTTAATGTTTTGATTGCCTGTGTTTTGTTTTTAATTATGGGTTTATAAGTATCTGAAATAAATGAATATAATAATAAAAAAGTAGTTTGTATTGATGAGTATAATGACCTCTTTTCAGCTTAGTTGGCACTAAGCTGAAAAGAGGAGGAAAAGAGGAGCTGTTTTGTGTAAACATGTACAAATAACTTAAAATTGATTCAATTTAGAACATTTGTATAGCGTTTGAACAAGCCAGTTAGAGGTAAATCTAAATTAAACTTCGGATTCATAGAGATATTTTTCATTGTATAATTTCCTAGAAGTGTTTCTGAATTCACAGTACACGTCTTAGTTTCGAGCTGTGTATAGATGGCATAACAAGGTTCTTTGGCGTACGCAAATCGTATTCCTAAGTGGCTTAGCAGTTCCCCGGTCGGAGTTAAATTCGCAGAGTTATTTTACCTAAATTTTCGAGCAAAGTAAACTTCCAGTCGTTTCTAACTTAATGCTGTCTCTAGGGTGAGGAGACTTTATGTTAAAGACCAAGGCTCTCAGTCTTGTGGTCCTTAACAGAATAGGTAAATACGAAAAGTTCGATTTGTAATAAGTTCGAAAAAACGACTTTATGGGATACCTACTTTATACTGAGTAACAGTGAAACGGGTGAACTAAGCCGAAAGAGGTCCATAAAACCCATAGTTACGAACTGATTTTATTTTGGAAACAACTCTAAAACCGCGAAAAATATCAGCTGTTCCATAGAAAACGGTCATTGTCACTCAACACTTTATACTTTTATACTTTATTGTTTTTATTTCATTGTCACAAAATAAACTTTTCCGATTTCTAATTTCAACAAAATGTATTGACCGCAAAAGATGGCGCACTGAAGAAAAAGCCTACTCCATTGCGCAGTGACTGGGAAATGGCCGATGATGATAAAGTAACCATTATAAATATAATAATTATGAAGAAATCTCTAAACACTTCACAATCGTGCGTGTTTGTTTTGACAAACATTAATACGAAAACCTGCCAAGTGCGATTCGGGCTCGCGCACGCAAGGTTCCGTTGTTCAAATTGTTAACTACTAAAGTATAAAAAAGTAGTGCAAAAAGACAACATCACGTCTAGGTGGTCACCTATCCAAGTACCAACCGCGTCCGACGTTGCTTAACTTCGATGATCATACGAGAACCTGTGATTTAAATGTGAACCCTAAAAAGCAATTCTTTACAGTCGTAGCTCGCCAATAGGATTTTCTGTGTTGGTATTCTATGGAAGACGATATAAGCCCACGGACAACTAACACCTAGAACAGTTATTACGATTTATCGTACTGGGAATCGAACCCGGGACACAAGGCAGACGTGCTACCATTGAGCTATATCGGCTGTCAAGAGACATTAAGGGCTTAGCTCAACTCCTAACCGCGCACATTTTCGACCTATCAAAATACGATAATTAACAATATAAAAAAAAAAAATGATACTAATTGACGAGACGAGCGAAGTCGCTCGCCCGATGGCTCTTCGCGCTTGCCCATAATTAATAAAGAATTTTACATTCCATTATCATCATTTCAGCCTATAATGCAGGGAATTCTTTGGACTGGAGCCTTCTCTCAGAGAGAGAGGATGTGCCCTAATCCACCATACTGGGCCATGCAGTCCAATGTTAGTGAATGTCATACGCCTTTGAACTTTTGAGTTTCTTGGACATACTGTTTTCCTTCACCGTTTTTGGGCGACGGCATCAAAACTGCACTTAAATTATTTATGTGTGAGCCATATAAGTAATTGGCTTAGAACCGATGATCGAACCAGTTGCCGTCAGATTGTAAAGTGCAGATGCCGCCGCTCGGCTACCCTCACTCAGTACTTTTACTATTATGTAATTTTTATTCATTGCATTTAGATTTACCCAGTGATTTGTTATACTGATAAATATCCATCTACATACGCCACGTTGACCATACAAAAAGCTACCATTTATGATTGATGGCACCATTAACAGTGGCCCTCTGTATTTACTCGAAATGTTCGTAATAAATTTCAATCTTCACGTGTGAATATTACAGCCATGTATGGATTATTTGGATAGGCACGCACTGTTATACGTGACGTCAGAATGGGCGTTGGTAGAGGGGGAAATAAAACGATGTCAATTCTGGTGTAAGTGGAGAACATCTTTCTCTCCCAAGGGATCTATCGGGGTATCGACAGGGGAATCGTTGGCGTGCGCCGCTCAGTCAAGTTTATTGGAGGAATTTCAATGCTTTGTCGCCTGCGATGTCCTACTAATTTATAACGGGGCGATCCACGCGATTTGACGCGCGTCTTCCGAACGAAGCGATTGTCATTTCAAAAGCTAATCAACTTGGGTAATGGTATTTTGTTACATCGAATTCCTTATCAAAATTCCTTTTTTGATAAAAATCGAAATTGACTCTGTAAAAGATATTGTGCGTTTATTTTTATTATTAGGCTGAGACCATAACGAATTTTAGTTACAGACGTAATTTGAATAATTAAGGTTTTTTTTTTAAAGTGACATTATTGCACGTTATTTCCTTATTTCATGCCGTCATTTTTCTTGTTATTAAAACTGTGACTCTAGATATCTTATTTATTAAGCCAGAGTCAAGTATATTAGAATTTTCAAATAGTCGATAATTAAAAGTTTAAGAAAATATATTTATACAAGCTTATGTCAAAATCTAAATCACGCCCCAGTAAAGCGGAGAAAACTTTACTAGAAGTTGTATTGAATTTTGAAAACACAAAACAACACGTTTCACTGCATCGCACTAATTGTTATTATACGTTTTTTTATTTTAAATACTTTTTGAAAATTACTTAATTTTTTGGTTTTGTTTATTTAATTAACTGCATAATTCAAACAAATTCTAATAAATAAAATTTGGGACTGTAGACCCCTGGCACTCGCCTCATGAACCCCAAAGGGGTACATGAGGCTAAACTAAAAAAGGTAACTAAATAAAAAAGTTGGCCGTCAAGTGACGCCCGGCAGATGTGAAACATGACGGCATAAGAGAGCGTAATAATATTTACCGTCACACGAGTCGGTTTTACTGCCAAGACACGCCAATAGATGTATTAAATCAAAACAACATAAACGGTCTCGTGACATTTACTTATAGATAAAGCAGTAACACTAAAAATCCATTCGCCCAAAATGATTCCACTTTCATATCACAATGTAATCGACATTCCGTGTCCCTCCCATTTCAAACAAGTCATAACGTTGTCAGGGGGAGAAGAACTCGACTTACGGTCCGATCTTTAGCACCGAAGCCAAAGTGAGGTCAATTTATAAATGAGTGGGGCACATCAGTCACGAGAGACGTGGCTACGGTGAGCGCTCAGTCGCTTGATATATTGGCCGAGTTTCACCTCCATGACGGTTTTTTGAAAACCCTATTTCGGTAATGGATAGTCGCGGATTCAACGCAATTTGACGGGAGCTCGAGAAAGTTCGCCGATGATTGGCTTTTAACGGTTTTCAATTTAACTTCCGAGATACGAACGAAGTTTAATAAGTTAATTTTGCAATAAGTATAGACATGCTGTAATAAGCTATTAATGGAATTATCGATATTTGAAGATTTCCGATCTTAATAATCTTACCTGGATAAAATTTTATTAATTACTACGTTTAACTAATATTGGTAAATTTTCAAACTTCTAATTGAGTAAGAACAATTCATTTATGTCTAGCAACGCCCCACGGTTTCACCCACTATCTTACTAGAAGCGTTATTTTTTTCTGGATAAAAAGTCTCAAGGGTAAAAGCTGCCCTCTTACTAAATTTTATCCAAATTCACTGAGACGTTCCGAACTTGAGAGTGAACAAATATACACACACTCACACACACACCCACAAACGCATTTATTAATTTTTATAGCCGACAAAAAAAAATACAAATAAAAGCTTGTTTCTCGTGATATCAGGGTTGGTCCCAAAGAAAAGGTAGCTTATAATAATGAGTACAAAATTTAATGTCCGACGAACATTTAATATCCGTCGTCTAGAGATACCTACACCCAGGTTAAGTATATTAACCTTTTTTCGTATTTTTTGTCCTAGATCCAACATAAATAATGTTAATAAATCGATGGTAGAACTAGAGCACTGATATAGAACTATTATAAAACCATTAGGTTTTATAACGACCTTACCGCTTACTCTATAGAATCCTCTCAAGTCATAATGAAACTGTCACAAGTCTGTTATGTCACAAGTATTGGCCAGCAATTCAATAATTCGATTTTTATTGAAAAATATTTTTTTCAAACCAAGCTTTTTTGTGAAATTAGTGATCGGAACGGTGTGCTGATCATAATGAGTCCGAACACTGCCAGTCTTTTACTGTCCATCATGGAGTGCCGTTGTCCACAGTCACTATCATCAAATCAGCTCGTTGTAATCGGAACTTGACAAGTATGCCAAATTTCAACTCAATCCAACACTGGGAAGTGGGTTAAATTTTACTTGCAAAATTTTATTACATACTGACACGGGACAGGTGAAACTAATAAAGATAAAAATAAAAACTTTTAAAAATATTGGATGACTCAACTCCAAGAGGCATTCGATCCTTTTTCCTCTTCTATTTTCGTCTAGCACTTTAGGTAACACGGCACCTCTTTGCGGATTAAAAGCATAATCACCACTTCACCGGTACACCCTCACTTTCTTATCAAATAACCACCTCGAAGAGCACAACTTTGTAGGTACGTAACTATACCTAAGTCACGCGATCAAGCGATTAAATCACTCTTTGTTCTTAAACATAGGTTTTATAATTAATCGCTTAGCATACTCACTACTTTGGTCGTTGAGGAAAAACGTTTAGGGAGCTCGGAGGACGAACATAGGGTAGGTGCTTTTCTCCACCCAGATATACGGAAAAATTGGATGATCGCGTGATTCAGCCAGGGAAATATAAAACAAGAAATATTAAAAACATGAATACAGGTACATTATCACAAAAACCGGTCCCAACTCAAACCCAATATCCATATGTAGGTAATTCATGTAAAAAAGTAGAAAATAGGGATATAACCAGGGTGCAATTATTACATAGAAGAGATGTTTAGATATCTAAGTATAGATATGTTCAAAATAGTATTATTTTGAGCTCTAAACTCAAAATCTTCGGCTGACATTTCACCTCTTCACGGCTATTGTAGTCAAAAGCTGATTGTTTGTTCAGTAACGTTGAGTATAAAAGCCGATAGCGATGCTGTGTTTGATATCTACTTCGCCGTCCATTTTGTATGACATGGGATAATAGTGCGTAAATCGTCAAGTATAATAAAACCTCCATGTTATTATTATATTATGTTAGACTTTTCATTTTCAGTAAGTTAGATTAGATGTTCTTGATTGTATGAAATAATTAGGATGACAAAATAAAACAAAGAAATATACTTTTTGTTTTGTTAGTATCAATATAATTATATACTTTCTTGCTTCATGTACCCTTTTGTGTTAGTCCATATTTCTCTCAATCCTTCTTGCAATTCAAGTAAAAGCAATAAAATGTTATTGCTCTCTTTATAACAATAAGCCAGGCAATTATTACATAGGCTTTACAGAGTGTTAATTGTTTAATTATCTCGACCATCCAACCCCTTACTGATTTAAAGATAAACATCATTAAATGAACCGCAAACGTGAACCGCCCTGGCAATCTCGTAATTGTATAAATTTAATTAAAACGAAATGTTTTTTTTAAATATACTTTGTATAACCTCTTCTTTATTCTGTTTGACCCGACTAAATCATGACCTCAAAACAAATTTAAGTGTTGAATTAAAAATACCTTAATTATCTACAGTATAATTAATACTTATATTTTAGAAATGAACCCTCGAACGAAAGAAGCTAAAAACAACAAAAGAGAGCGAAAAACGTTTTAAAAATAACCTTGACTACGAGATTTTTCTCTTTGAGGGGACGAAGAGAGTTCGTGAGGAATAAATAAATATTCGGGACATTTTTGCACACACGGTCATCAAACCTCGAACTGATACTGAGAGAGACAGAGAGCCAGAAACTGATATAAATTCATATAATTATATGAATTTATATCAGTCTCTGGCTCTCTAATATATATATATATATATATATTATATAGATACTTAAACTCTCGGTCTCGGCGTAAAATACGCATTGAATTCCATACAAATTTTAATGTCGAAATTTAAAACGCGTGCAATGGTCGTTGATATCGATGCGCAACTGAATGACTGATCACTTAGCTTTACCTAGTCTGTGACTAATCAAGATCGAATAAGAAAGATAGAAGGAGGAGGGGTAGATTCTGATGGGGGTTATTGTGGTATATTTATGGGTCATAATAAGTTTCATATTCCCTTTTACACACATTCCATAAATGTATTTTATATTCAACAGTACCTTGATGATGGTTTCAGCCCCACCAGTCAAAACCCATTTCTCAAGTATCCGGGCTAGACCCGAGAATAAAAATAAAGATTTGTTATGGTTAAAACCTTAAAAATACGCTTGAAACCGTGACGTGGATAGTGAAATTGTTGGTATGCGACTCGTTAAACCAAATGAACCTCACTTGAGGGGTTTACAGTACTTTTAGACATTGAAAAGTTCTACTATGCAGACCGATGGAACCAATGAAACCAAATTATTGTATTGTCACTAAATACATATACTTGTAAAGTTTCAAATCGGTTCGACAATTTAAAGTAGGTTAAAATGGACTTCTGAGATTTGTTTATGTTGTTAGTTATTCTTCTTCTAGGGTGCTTCTCCAACTAGTGAAGGATGGCAGGCAGCTCGGCATATTTGGTTTTGTCCATGGCAAGGTGAAAAAGTTCGACGGCACTCATAATCCTCTTAAGGTTGCCTGGAAGAGATTGCTTATAGCGATAAGGCCGCCAATTGTTTCACTAGTTCTTAAGTTGATTTTATGTTACCTACTATGTACCTTTGTAATTTTTGGTGTGAACAATAAAGAGTTTTCTATCTATCTAACAATCTATAATCCCCGTCTATTCTCAGATGTTACAAAATCATGTCTTCCTTCAAGCGGCCTTCCTTTTTCCGGTAACTTAATATCTTACATTGTTATTTAGTTCGATAGTAACTAGTGAAGCTAATATAAAGCGTGTAGAAATGATACTGTACCTACAGCTATAGTTTAGGGCACTTCTACCGCCGCGCAACACGAAAACCAAACTTCATAAAACATTTCGTTTGGCAAACACATTTATTACGAGTTGCCCATTCGTAAAGGTTGTTAGGGGGAGGAAATGACTGAATAAATTCGATTGACTCCGCCACTCCAGCACGGCCTATTGGCGGCTGATCGACAATTCGCGTGACGCAAGTCTCCTACCTTGGGAAAATGAAGGCATATTTTTTATTAATAACAGCAAATTGGCACACGACCTACATCAACTTAATGGGAACATTAAATGACTAGTTTTTACTACGTTATCAATGTTAAAACTTTGATTATAAGTACTATTTATCATATTTTACGTCTGATTATTTTTAACTTGAAATTCAACGCAGCAATGCGATTAGATTTGGTAGCGGTTTAGTCAATTTAAATCCAATGCTCCAATATAGAGCAAAACCGGATTATCAAGTTGAAGTGGCAGTGGGCAGGGCACATAGCACGCAGAACAGATGGCCGATGGGGCCGAAAGGTTCTCGAGTGGAGACCACGGACCGGTAAACGCAACGTAGGACGTCCACCCACAAGAACGACCTAAAAGAGACCGCAGGAAAACGCTGAATGCAGGCCGTTTCCAACCGGTCGTTTTGGAAATCGATGGGGGAGGCCTATGTTCAGCAGTGGACGTCCTATGGCTGAAATGATGATGATGATGAATATAGAGCAATGGTGGCCGAGTGGTAGCATGTGCGTTTTACAATCTGACAGCACCTGGTTCGTTTCTCGACCCTGCACCAGTGGTTTAAAAATTATGTGCAGTTTTGATCCCATTGCAGTGCCCATTCTCTCTCTCTCTCTCTCTCTCTCTCTGAGAGAAGGCTTTTATCCCAGCAGTGGTGAACATGATAGGCTGATAATGATGATGAATCCTCCAATCCTGAATGAATGATTTTCCTCTTCATTGAAGAAAAAAAATCTAAATTTCCTGCAATGTTTGAATCGCTGAGACAAAATCAATACCCACATTGCCTTCACTAGATATAGCCTTTGCCTATTTTCTGACTATTTATATTTTATTTATTTATTTTATTTATTTATTATATACACAAAACAAATTACAATCATACAAAACAATATCTTAAAAAAATAGGTTCAGACCTGGATTGTAATGCAAAAATATGTGCAAACTTAAAAACAAAATGAGAAGACATGGATGAGGTTAGTGCTTAACTTATACATGTGTAATGATGAACTACAGGAACGGGTAGACCGCACACTTACTACAAGTGTCGCAGGTGTGCATATTCTACACGAGTATGCTATGTATATAGACCTACATTTATATACCTTGTCGGATGTTTTCAACTCTAGGTGCATCTAGATTTACTTCAGTGCTTAGACTACATCATCAGAAACACTTAGGCTCCAATTTTCAATGTAAATTGTAAAGATCAAGAGCGGTTACAAGCTTCACTTCCAGTGCTTTTGGCACCGTTCCATTGCTGGAGTGGCTATCCCCATTTTTCTGACCTTGGTTCGTAATATCTTACATGAGGCCAGGGATGGACCGATCTGTGAGCGAGTGCGGAAGTAACTTTTAAATACGTGCTTGAGCTCTGCAGATCGTGCCCGTAATATAGTTTAAAGGATTATCAACACAATCTGGTTGAAGCAACATTCAGTATTGCAATTCACACACAGCTTTTTGGGAACGATCTTTGCGTGCAGAGGTCTATTAGATTATTTAAATTCAAAATTTTGCTATTGTTTGTGGTTTTAATTTATGTTATTTTTTATTGCATTGAGAGTAAATAAACACTTACAAAAAACACGAATTAATAATATTAGAAAATTCATATAAAATTAATAAAACGTAGAAATCAAAAGGCAGAAACACAATATTGTCTTTTTTCTTCGATGAAAGTAAGCGACCACTACTTACTTATATTTTTCTATGTATTCTTTTTTATTGATTTTTTAATATGCCATTTTTCATAGAAATTACCGAGCTTGTTTTTTTATTATTTTATTACATAACCAGTAAAAACATTTATCATTAGAGATATAAGAACCTAGTAATTTAGTAAAATATTACATTTAATTGAACTCTCTTCTTAACGTCTCGCCTCGTTTTAATTCTTGTCAAATGACGCAGTCGGCAAGTGATCAGAAATCTTTTTATCGCAAACCCGAAAACCTAATCACCATAAAGAAGTTTAATCCCCAATCCAATTTTCAATTATAACCGCAGAAGCGCCAGCAAAAAATTGAATGATCCTTTTTAAAATGCAAAATTTCTCATTGTAAAGATGTGACGGTGATGAAGCGATATTCACGTTAAAATTTTATACCGTAGCTCAGTATGGAAAAAACATCAAAAACGATAAATGTATCTGCTTTTAACAAAAAAAACGTAAGAGGGTGAAAATGACTGCCACGATGGCTCAGCTGGTAGTAAACCTACCTTCTGCGCTTGGGGGCGTGGGTTCGATTCTCATCTTGGGCAAACATTTATGTGACAAACGTCTGCGTTTGTTGTATTTTTGGATGTTAATATCTATCTAAGTATGTATTTAAAAATATATATGTACGTATATCAGTATCTGGCAGCCATATTACAAGCTTTGCTTAGTTTGGGGTCAGATGACCGTATGTCCGAATATATAAAAAAAATATTGCTTGAATCATTTTATTTTAATTTGATTACGCTTGACGCGATATTAAAATTCACGGATTGCGGAGTGTATTTCAAAAATAATGGGAATTTTGTTATTCATATTGCAATCCATTAATTAATGCGCCTCCAATTTGACTTTGACTACGACTAAGGTCATAGCACACATATCAACTCGGAAAGGAATCTGGCTTGTTTGGCGGTTTAGACCATCCTTCATCATAAACTCATTGTCATATAAGCTTATCAGTCATCTAATTAAATGGTTTAAGGGTTGGAACCTTTCGTTCCATTAATGATTGCGAATGATTTGATTACTAAAAAAATGCTACTTTTTGCGATTTTGTTCGATAGTCGGTCATTTCGCATGGCATGAAAATACTCAAAGGGCGTTTTTAAAATCGAGCCCCAAGCTGAAATAGTTTATTTTTTATTATAATTATGATATTTCATTCGCTTTAATCAAATCGAGCAATGATGTACATAGTTCTCTTACTGTCACGGCTCTAAGTTGACATTCAGTTAGCCGGTTGATAATTATGTTGAAGAGGGTAGACCGTTTCACAGGGAAATTAAACGAAAACACTCCGCACTCGTTGGAAGACGAACGGTTGAATGGAAAAACAAGAATGAGTACGTACCTAGGTGTTGCTGAGCAAGCGTAAGAATTGCATTAAGTAAGAGATGTTGTGTATAAAAAAAGTAAATGGAAAGCACCCTTCTTACAATATTATATTTACGTTATCTAGTTAGCATGAATCAAATCTGAGACTATAAATTACTATTTAGGGAATTTGAGGAAATTTTGAATGGACGTTCGCTGGAATGGCATTCGGAGGATTTTATGTTCAGGGAAATTTACGACTAGACATTCAGGGAATTGGACTGTGTTATTTATTTAATTTATTGAATCAACTGTTTTGGTACAGATTCACTACGAACCTGAACCGAATTGATTACCACGATGTAATACAAATACGCTCGTTATTTGTAACATAAAGTCATAATAATACTCGAAATCTAATAACAAAAAACACGCTTTAAAATCGCTACTTGTGAAAATCCTGGTAAGGATAATAAGACAATTTAAATTATTGCATTGTCATCGGTCCTTGATAAGTGTGCAAAATTTCATTTTAATTCGACGTTTTGAGGTCGGTAGTCGGAAAACAAGTTCAAAGATTCCGTTACACACATACTCGTACATACATACATACAAAGCTAATAAAAGCGTGTTGAAAAAGTCGAGCATTATGCGCTATGATATAAGAGAACGAACAAAAATTCGAACATGTTTTGTTCTAATCATCTAGTGTGTGTACTTACCATTACATTTTGCGTTTGACCAGTAACGTCTATTATTGTTAACATCTGCATTATCAGACAACGAAAGAAAAAAAAAACGCTATAATGACTTGATCGTCTGTCTTTTCGAAAATCCCATTCAGCTAAGAGACAACCCTACTAATATTATAAACTAGCTGCGCCCCGCGGTTTCACCCGCGTATTGATGAAAATCGGTGATGATGATGATGATGAAAAGTAGCCTATGTATTTATCCAGGATATAATCAATGCATATTCCAAATTTCATCCAAATCCATCCAGCCGTTTCTGCGTGATTGAGTAACAAACATCCATCCATCCGTCCATCCAAACTTTCACATATATGGAAAACGGCTCATTACCACCCATACATTGTGGACTTTCCTTGGATACGTACCAAACGATTCGATTCTACGTTTCTAATCCTAACGGCCAAGGATTGGAACAACCTGCCGGTTTCCTTGTTTCCTGAGAGATATAATTTGGGCCTTTTCAAGGCGAGAGTGAATAGGTATCTTCTAAGTCTGCGTGCTTCATCTTCGACCACATCGTCGCTTACCAACAGGCGAGTTAGTGGTCAAACGCGGACATATACGCGTTAAAAAAAAATGATATTAGTGTGATGTAAAAGCCTGTGTGTATGAATTTTTGTTACCACGTATCTCTGTAACCCCTAAACTGATAGGCTATTCTATTTCGATCTGATATCTATTGTTCTCCACTTGCGACAAATCAATTTCCACGCGGGCGAAGCCGCGGGCGCAACTAGTAAATGATAAGCTTATAAATACTGATAATTGCTTGCTTATAAATGCTTATAATTCTGACAGCTATAGTAGATTGTAAAAGGCTGAATGAAACCCGTAAATCCTGATCTCTTTTGCTAGGTTTTTAATAGATGGCTTGTAGCCGATAGCCGAAACTAGTAGTCAATTTACTAGCATAAAATAAAAATTAAATGTTTTACTTCACTTTTAACTTTTTTTTATTAGTTAGAGCTAAAAAAACTTTAGCATAAGAACTTATAGTAGAGTAGGTACTTGTGGCTCATACCATCTCCCTTAGCCTATCTCAGTCTTAAATCAACAAGTAACTCCTAAACCTTGAAAATCTCAGAATTAAGTGCGCAGCAAATGAGTTTGTAAGGCCACTACTCGCTCCAATTTACAGAACATAAAAACTTAAAGACCGCTTCTGGGAATGGGACTTGTGCAAAGCCGTACAGCGATCCGGGTTAGTAAAATGTACCTACACTTTAGTACAGGGATTACGTTACTATTTTTCCCGTCCCATATGAATAAATCGTGCGTTTTATTCGATTTTATACGCTCATCCTGGTTAGTAACGATCTGCAGCGGTCCTACTCGTATTCCCATGATTAAAAATGGTGATTGCATTCATTTTTGTAATACTGCGTATTTATTTAATTATAATAAGACAGCCACAGGCAGCTGCGCACGTCTACGTTTGACGCAAGAGCTATATGCTTTGATACAATTTGGCCACACATTGTTATAGCTGTCCTACGCTACGCCAGCGGGCGGGAGCTGGTGAACGAAGAAAAAAAATTGTTCAGCCACATACCACATACACACGTCGTATATTCACGTAGCCGCGCACAGCACACGCGTAGTCCGTTGTTTGTTGATATAGGACAGCCTGTATTAAATAAAACTAAAGACACGTGTCGTACGTAGCCGTGCGCAGCTATTGTAGCCAGCTTTATACTGTCAAAACATACTACTGTAATATTTACCGATTGCTATTGATTTTATTTTAGTGCCATCAATTAATAACACCTTTGTGAATAATTATAATAGTATGAAAAGTTTAAAAAATAATAGGTACAGAGTACTCTACTATAATTTGATTCCAGTTTTCATTAAAGGAATATTTTAAAGTAGACAGAATACTTAAACGGGTATGAATCAGGTATTTCATTAAACCAAATCTTAAGATATAAGTAACTAGCGACTAAAGGTTTACTGAAAAGTTTTTTTTTGCAACTAAAAACAAAGTGGAAGACATCCGATGCCATATAATTAAGTACGAGTAGCGTTTGATAGGACTTTGCTAGATGTTGTTATGACATAATTATAGAGTAGGTAGGTCTCTGGCAGAATGGTAGCCACGTGATGGTAAATGTAGCTCCGAAAGACCAAAACAGCAATGGCGTGAC
Source organism: Agriopis leucophaearia (assembly GCA_949125355.1). Classification (NCBI taxonomy): domain Eukaryota; kingdom Metazoa; phylum Arthropoda; class Insecta; order Lepidoptera; family Geometridae; genus Agriopis; species Agriopis leucophaearia. The sequence goes on from OX421267.1 coordinate 7,465,444, forward strand.
CATAATAAACATATTTACGGCAACATTAGAACGAAATTTGAACAAAACAAGGTTAACGAAAAGCCCAGCACAGGGATTATATGCCCTATACTAAGCAGAAAAGTTTGCTTCTGCTATATTGCCGATGACAATGAATACAAAATAACAAAGTCAACATAGTTTGATTGAACAGTATTTTATTCAATCTTTATAAACAAGACGAGTGTCTTCACTTTCCTCAAACAAGTTCAGAAAACCATTTCCGTCCCTGGAAAAACAATCTCACTTTGTAAGAAACTGTACGAACTTGGCGGAGTTAAACAAGAAGTTCGGAAATTTTGCATGTGCATCTATCCTGCCCACCTTTCCTCTCGTAGCTTAACTTTCTTAAAATGTTCACCAACGTTATAAATTAAAAGAAGACCATTGGAAACCCTCTTTCCACTTTATGAAGCTGGGTAGGTTCATTTAAAAACTTCATTATAACTTCACGGACCGGTTCCTGCGGGCGGTTACTACTGGGGATTTCAGCGTTTTTGTTTCCCCCTTTATTTTTTGTTGTTGTAAGCAAAAGTCCGAAATGAATTTTTGCTCGTTTCGTGCCCTACATAGGCTTAATTCTCTTTCTCGGCGAAATATTTTATATCACAGCGATTGATATGACGAGATCTCGGCGCTATATTTTATTTGCATTCCATTTGATTCGAAATCGCTTATCGTGACAGACGTGAAAGCAATACGTTCACGGAAAAGTTCTTAGTGGAGTATCAAACAAAACGCTGAATGCGAATATGTTATTATTCGTATGAGAGGGATGGAAAATTCTATATGCGCGAAACGTATCAGGGTTTCCACTCATCTTTATTTGTTTTAGATTACTTTGGGTTTGGGGAAACTTTTGGAGAGCGGACCGTGAACACATACGCGGATTTATAAAGGACTCGAGTATAACAAAGTTACCCGACGATGCTGAAAAACATAATCACCAAGTTTTTCAATTCGAATTTGGCAACTTTATCGATGTTCTCCGTGTCTATTTAGGTCAGCATCTTTTTTGCCGGATTTCTTTTTTAGATGGATGCGGGATGAAGTTGGAATCTTCTTTTTATGGTTTTTAGTTAATTATTTTTATATAGATGGACTAGTTGGCATACAAGCAACGGGCCTCCTGAAGGCAAATGGTCACCGACAATACCCCGAGCATTGTTAATGCGTTGCCTACCTTTGGGTACTCTAATCACCCTTCGTTTGAAGCAGCCCAGATTGAACTTTGGAGGAAAAAAAACGAATGTGAATTCTATATGGAAATATTGTAGCCTGATCATAGAATTGGACATATTATGAAGATATCGGACATTTTATGAAATGATAGTTGTTTATTGGTACATTACGATGTGCTCTGGCTCTAACGATGGAATAACAATTGATTTTTTCAATTTACCATGTCAATGCTTGGCCACTTCGTAAAATGTCCAAGAAACACTTGACCCGATCGTAGAATAGTAACGATTTGTACCACTAATGGAACTGACGTTGCTTTCTTACACGCATTTTAAAATAAGTGAGCAAAAAAATAGACATTAGAAATTCCTATAATCAATTAACTATGCAAAATATGTAAATGTAGACCCCACAACTCTGCAAAATTGAGAAACGTTAACAATATGACCAACGTTATTTAACAATATAACGTTATTTAACAATATGATCAAAAAAAATATAAAAAAATAAAAATATCTGGGACATTTTTGCACACACGGTCATCTGTCCCCAAACTAAGCAAAGCTAGTAATATGGCTGCCAGAGACTGATATACGTACATATATATTTTTAAATACATACTTAAATAGATATTAACTCTCAGACATTGAACAAACACAAATGTTCATCACACAAATGTTTGTCCTAGATGGGAATCGACCCCACGACCCCTAGCACAGAAGTTAGGTTCACTACCAACTGAGCCACCGGGGCAATCAAAAAAATAACTTGGTAATTTTATGAAATCGCGACCTGATATGACCGATTCTATAATCGGGCTACGACAAATATATACATCATATAAAGTTGAGTGCAACCGTCGTTTCTAACAAGCATTAATTCAATTTTTGCCTGACTTCAGAGGGACTTCAGAGGTAGGTTCTAATTTTGGTCCGTTTTTTATTATTATTTATACTTTTTATGTATGTACCGAATACTCCGCCATTTGTGAAGCGATTTACGTGTATTTTTTTAAAGTAGTACGGAGAGCTTACTAATTACGGTTTTTAGTCAATAATTATTTTATTATGTTTATTAAACCATTCTCTAGCTCAATATGTATAATAACAAATCTCTATAGTATAAAAACAAAATCAGTAAAATAATTTAAATGTGTTTTTTTACATTATTGTTGGCTTAAAACAGCTCAACAAGTGTTATATAAGCGGAACAATTCCAAAACTCGCTATGTTCAGCAGCCTGAAAAAGCACCCAGATTATTTCCGATTGCGTGCTTGCGCACGCAATCTCTCGGTATTTGTTCTCTCTAACCCATTGCCGTTTTTAAATCTACATAAAAATGTATATTTTGTGACTTTTATTTCAGTTCTTTTTTTTTGCAAGATTTGAATATTTGAATAGATATCTAATCACCATTTAATTTTTTATTTAAATAATTGCAAGCTAGCCAATTTGTGTACCAAAAAGCATGAAACCGTTACTGTGGCCAGTATAGATTACTTGTGCACAATTTGTAACAAATCTAACGAATATCAGTTATATATTAAAAGTCGAAAAAACAGTAAATGAAAAATATTTATGTCGAAATGGAGTCAATTACAGATACTTGTAGGTACAATGAAAATAGGTTATTCCAGATTTACATCAATATCAAACAATTACAGAATAAAACTAAACACTTAACAATAACAAACATTTATAAAAATTTCAATTAAGTGATGGTCGTGTGGTACGCTCTCCATGTGCGATGCAGGGGACTAAAGTGCAATTTTCCCACCTCAGCCACCAGTGTTGTCGGAGCGGTGTAAGGCGGAGCGTGCGGCGGCCAACCGGCTCTGCAGCAGCGCCTGCCAGCAGAACGCGCGTCCCGCGGCGAACACGCCGCTCGCGCTGCAACACCGACTCAGTCGGAACATCGCGCACCACGCGTCATTGTACAATAAAGATTCGCTTGGACTGAGTCGCTCGTTCATATATTTTTTATATTATTGATGCAAAAAAAACACACCTTTGCCAGTTATTCAACCGCCAGGCAGTAGTGTGCAAACACTACTGTGTTCCGGATTGAAGGGCAATGTTTGCAGCGAAATTACAGGGCACACAGAGATTTGACATCGTATATCTTGGGGTGACGAGCGCAGTGCATTGCCATCCAGGGTTTAGAACTGTTGAAGTTCAAAATTCTGAGTGGTGTTGAGCTGTTATTTATGGGCAAGCGTGAAGAGACTGAAGAGCCATCAGGCGAGTGACTTCGCTCGTCTCGTCACTCAGTATCATAAAAAAATAATACTAAATAAAACACACATTCTAAGTTCAGATTTTGAATCTTCTGTTCAGATTTTAATACCTGTAAATTTTGTTACCTTCAAATAAAAACACTGAGTGTGTTGACCGTTAGCTTAGTTGGTAGCGAACCTGCCTTCTGCGCTTGGAGGCGTGGGTTCGATTCCCACCTAGGACAAACATTTGTGTGACGAACATTTGTGTTTGTTCTATGTCTGGGTGTTAATATCAATTTAAGTATGTATTTAAAAATATATATGTATGTATATCAGTCTCTGGCAGCCAAATTACAAGCTTTGCTTAGTTTGGGGTCAGATGACCATGTGTGCAATAATGTCCCAGATATTTATTTATTTTATTAAATAATAGTTTTTTTGCCTGCGACTTCGTACGCGTAAATTTTCATATAAACCTTTAATCTTTTTTTCTTCCCTTAATCCGGCCCTTGCGCAAAATAACATAGCCTCTACTTTAATCTGGTCATAGCTAAGCATATTCGTGAAAACCGCATTTAAATCCGTCCGCATTTTCTTCCAGGGCCTTATTAGATGTGCGTGAACAAACATACAAAAATTCTAAAAACTGCCTTAACATGTTCAGCTGCTTATTTTAAATCGCCCTGTGTGAAGTATTGATAGAAGCATAAAACTAAAAACACCGTCAACAGTTTTCAAATCAAAAAGATAATGTGACCACAGTGCAGAGCATGTTTTGAAGTTTTATTTTTGTCTAAACCATAAAAATTATATCATGTTTTCATATTTATCGGGACTTATCGCGCACTATTAAATATAAGTAGGTAAAAATAGATACCTTTCGCTCGACGTTCCGATAAATATGAAAACATGTGTTCGAATCGCGAAAGTTTAAAAATTACTAAAGTATATCATGTCATGTCGGGATAATACATCTCTGAAATTTGACTGTCCAGCTTCGCTCGTTTGAATTTCTCTATGACCATGCAATTTCTGAACTATGAATACGACCACAAGTATATGACTTTGGCCACGGAACCCTGAATTATGCTTGTCTTGACACGCTCTTGGCTAGTTATTTCTTATTTCGCGTGCATTTGTATGTATACCTTGATCTAAAAGCCATGAAATGGAACTACTTTATTTATCTGTTAAAATATCACAGTATCAATATCTTTCTTTATTCTTATTGCAAAATTTACACTTTCTTTTTCTAGAAGCTAAATTTATATACCCTGCATAAAGGGTGCAGCAATGACTTATGGCTTAGTGGCTGGTCACAAAACCAGACCACATACATAGATATATACATTTAAGGATAGTCAAACTTAACCTAGGGTGAAGTAATTTTACAAAACAAAAATAAAACATACTTAGTGTGATAGGTTACTTAATTATATATAAGATCATACAAAATTTATGACGCTACTTTCTTAACTATTTATATATCGATATTTATTTTCTAATTATAATTTTCTAAATTTTATAGACGATTTTTTTTTTTATCTCGTTATAACATTTTTGGGTTAGAAACTTACGAAGTTGGTTCTGGAAAAGTGTTATTATTTCTTTCTTTCTTTATTGCGTCAGGAATTTTGTTGTATAGGTTTATTATCATGTACAAGGGGCCTTTTTTTGAATAATTTCTATTCGCGGGACTAAATTAAAATAGGAGGCAGTATATTTTGTGTTTTAAATGCTAACATAGAATAAAATGCCGTAGGAGTATTACATTCTCTTCGTGCATTGGATTAAATCACCAAAGAGGTTGTAAGGCCTATGTTTTTATAACATCCTTGATCTACACGTTCATTCATCTAAGAAGGTTCCTTAATTTAAATAAAAAGTTTTAATCTGGCTGATTATCTGAATGACAGTTGACAGTTTCAAATTTTTTATGGCTATGTCAATAACTTTATATATGTATAGATATAGATAGTTTACACTCCTCTGATCCGTCCATCCTAATCCTTACTAAATCCTAATTATCGCGTATCGTTTCCCTACCTTTAAATTCTAAAACCAAAACTCATAAGACTTGTATATGGCAACTGCGTCAATCATGCGGAGCCAAAAGCCCCAATACGGGGAAGAAGAAAAAAAAAAAAAATATAGATAGAAAAAGCGCGGGAAACGTCGACTTAGGCGGGTGTTATTTTTCCGTGTTATTTTAATTTTAATAATTTTAAGATAAAAAGGATCAGGAGAGTATTGTATTGTATATAAAAATAGTAGTCATTGTATATATTTTAATTTAAGTGTATAGTTCTTCTAAATCCGGTAAGTTTTTGCTTTTTTTAAACATGGGAGAGCCGCCTGACCCCGGCGGCGGGGTCGGCACCCCTTGCATGGCCCCCCCGGCCAATAATTTTGTAACTATTACTACAAGTATGAGCAGTATAGTTTCTAATGAGTCTGGCATGGACACGGACGCGTCTAGTAGCCAGCAGCGATCGAGTCGTAAAAGAAGCCGTCAAGGTAAAATCTGCAAAACCTGCAATAAAAAGAAAAGGAAGCATGCTCAGGCAGCGGATGGCAAAACTGGATGTCTTTGCATCGATAGTGAGGGTAATAGCGACAATTCTGTCAATGATGTTGAGAACCTACACAAACCTCTACAAACTCCATCTCAAATACCTCTTCCTTCCAACAGTAATGGTTCAGGTCCCCATGTTTTCACCTCTGTAGCTAGAACAATGTATCAATCAACTGATACCGCCCCATTTACTGTCCATGTGCAACGGGAAACTAAATCACCTGATGATGGAACAATTCTTCACCCAGTCTCTTTCGGAAAGTTCCTCAAAAAAAATAATTTCCAAAATATTGTGAACGGATCTGTAAAGAGAATAGGGAGAAATAGAATTTCACTTTCTTTCTCGGTCTCCAGCGATGCCAATTCATTCATCTGCAGCAGTACTCTATCACACGAGAGTTTGAAAGCATTTGTACCATCATTTAACGTAACTCGTATGGGGTTAATTCGTGGTGTGCCATCAGAATGGACACCAGAAGAGGTGATAGAGAATGTGTCGGTACCTGATGGGTGTGGTAAGATTTTAAAAGTAAGGAGAATAAATTTCAAGACGATGGTAGATGGTTCTCCTGTATGGAAACCAACACAGAATATTGTTGCAACTTTTGATGGGCAGGTATTGCCAAATAGAACATTCATGTGTTATAATGCTCTACCAGTAATACTTTATACGTACCCTACTATTCAGTGTTTTAATTGCTGTAGATACGGACATACAAAGTTGCAGTGTAGATCAAAACCTAGGTGCTACAAGTGTGGCCGGGACCACAATAGTGAAAATTGCGACTCAGAGGAAGAAAACATGTTATGCTGTCTATGTTCAGGAGCACATTTCGCTATTAATAAGTCTTGTCCTGAGTTTGCACGCCAAAAACAAATTAAAATAACCATGGCAGAAAATTGTATTTCTTATGGTGAAGCAGCTAAACTGATACCTCCTGCATCAAAGTCTTATGCTGATATTCTTAAACCTGTTTTTAATAGCACTGCTCCAATACAGACACAATCTTCTTCCAGTTCTTCTTCTCAGCGACTACCTCAAACGTCATATAAAAAGACATTTATTACAAACCGCCGTCCAGCACTCAAACCAGGGGTTGGATACGACCGAGCTGCACATCAAAAAATTCAAAATGAATATAACATGCCTTCCCCACAGGATGGCTGTGCTCTTACTATGAAGAATAACAACCCAATCTTAATGTCTACAACAGACATTATTCAAATTTTAATTAATACATTAACGCAGTCAAACATAAGAATACCGTCCAACGTCGCCCCTATATTAGAAATGTTTAAAAATTCAAATGCCATTAATGATGGCAGTCTTTCAAAAAGCGGTGCAATGGAACTGCAGAAGTGCAGTTCATAAAAAAAGTGAGATTATTTATTTAATAAACAAATACAATACTTGTTTATTAGCACTTTCAGAGACCTGGTTAAAACCAGGCTCTATATTCAAAATCCAAGGTTTTTCTTGTTTAAGGGATGATAGATCTGATAGTCATGGCGGTGCTGCCTTGCTTATTAGAAATACCATCTCTTTCTCTCCTCTTTCTCTTCCTTCTTATGATAATTTTTCCGTAGTAGCTGCACAAGTAGGTAATATTTGTGTTGTCTCTATTTATATATATTCACCTCGATTAATAGCTTTTGAACATCTTCAGGATCTCTTATCACTTCTTCCTAAACCTTTCTTAATCCTAGGGGATTTTAACTCCCATCACATTTCCTGGGGATCCTCTATTTCATCTTTCTACGGCGAAAAATTACTAGAGGTAATTGATGCACAAAATCTTTGTATATTAAATACAGGCTCTCGAACTCGTCGAACAGCTCCTCACGAAATAACTAGTGCAGTGGATCTCTCTATATGTTCCCCGAAATTAGCTGCTTCTGTGGTATGGGAAACACTAACTTCCACCTTTGATAGTGACCATTTTCCTATCCTTATCACCCTGTCAAGGGCTTGGCATCGTAACCCTACTCGAAAACCACGTTTACAATATAATATTAATGATAACACATTATGGTCAAAATTTAAAGATAATGTTAATAGTAAGTTAGCAAGTTTACCTAATATATCTAATGGCTAAAGGCGTTTGAGCAGTCAAAAACTTTGACTGCTCAAATGCCTTTACCAATGTTTTATTACAATCGGCTAATGAAACATTCCCTCATAAAAATTCAGCATCTGGATTAATTCCCTCTCCGCCCTGGTGGGATAAAGAATGCTCTGAAGCGATTAAGAAAAGAAAAGCAGCTGAAAAACAGTATAATAGAGATATGACAGATGAAAATTTTAAGACGTTGACAGATCTATTAAATAAAACTCGTAAGCTCTTAAAAGAAAAAAAAAAACTAGGGTGGCGAAAATTTTGCCTTTCTATTTCTCCTAATATAAGCCCCACTGTTGTGTGGCGTAATGTTAGAAGATTCAGAAGTGGTGTTAGTGTTACACCTTGTTCACCTTTACCTCCGAATCTGACTGAACAATTTCTAACACGATTAGCCCCGCCTACAGTACCACCAAAAGAAATTGTCTATAACTTAGTCCCTTCTGTAGATAATGCAACCATATTAAATTCTCTGTTCTCCATGCAAGAACTACAAGGTGTACTGTCAGCCGTTAAGGATTCTGCGCCGGGCGAAGATGGTATACCATATTCATTCATTGCTAACCTCAGTCAATCATCACTTGCGTATTACTTAGACTTAATCAACACTGCCATGTTAACCGGAAACATTCCTCCTTCTTGGAAATCCCAAGTAGTGGTGCCTATCCTTAAACCAGGAAAAAACCCATCAGATGCTGCATCGTATCGTCCAATAGCTTTATCGTCAGTTATATCCAAAATTGCTGAAAACATGGTTAAAAATCGTCTGGAATGGATAGTTGAAAACAGAGGCATTTTACCTGAGACACAATTTGGTTTTCGAAAAGGTAAAAGTACATTGGATAGTGTGGGTACACTTGTCACAGATATTAGAATCGCATTTTCGCGGAATGAATCAGTTCTAGCAGTATTTTTAGATATAGAATCAGCTTATGACAATGTTCTTCTTGATATCCTGAAATCAAAACTTCATAAACTAAATATCCCTGATATTCTTTCATGCTTTATAATTAATCTCCTGTCAGGAAGAACAATAAAGTTAGATCAAGTACTAGATCAATGCAGACTCGTGTGGAAAGGTCTGCCGCAAGGTTCAGTTGTAAGTCCCATCCTATTTAATTTTTATTCATATGATTTGGAATCATCTCTACACGGCTCAGTTAATATGTTACAATATGCAGACGATCTTGTTTTATACGCCACAGGCACATCGATTGGAGATATTCACTGTCAAATATCACGAGCTTTAAATTATTTAAAAAATTGGGTAGCGAAAAATGGACTTAGCATATCTCCCCTTAAGAGTTCTGTGGTTCATTTTACACGTCAACGGATTCCACCAGCTGTCTTTGTACATTATGATAGAAATTTAATTCCATCAGTATCTGATGTCAAGTTTTTGGGCGTTTGCCTTGACTCGAAACTTACGGGCTTACCACACTGTACGTATATTGCCACAAAGTGTGAAAAACTTTTAAATTTACTAAGGTGCCTTTCTGGTGTTTGGTGGGGTGCACATCCTTTTTCTTTGAAGCTCCTCTATAACGCTCTAATACGAAGCGTTCTTGACTATGGGACCTTCTTGCTGGGGCCTAGTAGTGTAGCTGGCCTTAAGAGATTGGATAACATTCAATCCAAAGCACTAAGAATAATCACCGGAGCTATGAAGTCTAGTCCACTAAATGCGCTACAAGTGGAATGTTCTGAACCCCCTCTTCATTTGAGGCGGCAATTCCTATCAGATCGTCTGTTTTATCGCGTATCACAGTTTTCTAATAGTCCTTTGATCTCAAAACTCCACCTTCTTGCTGATTTAACTGCGTCATCAAATTACTGGAAGCATAAATCCCTCCCTTGCTTAGTGCAAAGCCTAACTAAGTTTAAGGCACTACATGCCCCAACGCATCAATCTCGAACTCTTAGTATATTTACTTGCAATTATGAAGCATTAATACAACCTCCAATAGTTTGCCTTAATTTAAATATTGATAAACAAAATGCTAACGCGTATTTTAAATTCACTGTAAACGATAAATGGCCCAATTGGCACCACATTTATACGGATGCCTCAAAACATTCACCAAATAAATGCGTAGGTGTGGGTGTTTACCATGCTCAATATGGTATTGTACAAAAAATAAAATGTCCTCCTGAAATGTCAGTATTTACAGGTGAAAGTCTTGGCATTGTTAAAGCTATAGAATATGTGCTACTCTGTGAGCTTAAAAAAACCATTATCATTAGCGATTCCATGAGTGCTTTACAGGCGTTGTTGAAGTTTCCTTTTAAAAGCAAGTCACATTATCCTCTTATAATAGAAGCCAGAGAAAAACTTCATCTATGCACTCTTAAAAACTTAATTATTAACTTTGTATGGATTCCTAGCCATTGTGGGATTACTGGTAATGAAAAAGTAGACAGACTTGCCAATGAGGCTGTGGTGTGTGGTGATTTATTTCCGTATAAAAATTATACTCACGACCTGGCTGCACTTCCCAGACTGCACCTCCAGGATTCCTGGAAAGCAGTCTGGGCGGATAGCAGCATGTATAAAGGAAAATATTATGCTAGTATACAACCGGTCATTCGCAATAAGCCGTGGTTCTCGTTTTTAAACCTTGGCAAGGTGCCATCAACGATTTTGATCAGGATGCGTCTTGGGCATACCACTTGTCCCGCCCACCTTGCTCGGTTTAACATCATAGATAGTCCGCAGTGCGAATGTGGTGATTATGGGGAACTGGACCATATATTTTTCTCCTGTCCTTTACATGACCATGCTTCCTTTTACGATGACTTGATATCCCTCCGTGTTCCATTGCCTAATAATATACAATCTCTTCTCAGTAGCAATTCCTTTTCTATCTATCATTCTCTATCTAATTTTATCATCTTGAATAACATCAAACTTTAAATTTTATTTATATTTCTATATCTTTTACACTCCTCTGATCCGTCCATCCTAATCCTTACTAAATCCTAATTATCGCGTATCGTTTCCCTACCTTTAAATTCTAAAACCAAAACTCATAAGACTTGTATATGGCAACTGCGTCAATCATGCGGAGCCAAAAGCCCCAATACGGGGAAGAAGAAAAAAAAAAAAAAAAAAAGATATAGATAGATGTAGATAGATAGATAGATAGATAAACTCTTTATTGTTCACACCACAAATAACATATAACACGATAAAACAGCTTTAAACAAAACAAACTAGTGTAACAATCGGCGGCCTTATCGCTAAGAGCGATTTCTTCCAGGCAACCTTAGGATGGAGAGGATTCATACAGAAGGTAGAACGAAATGTACGAGAAATGTATAGATTACAACAGTCAACGGACAATAGGTAATTCAACTGTTTTTCCTGGATGCAAACAGACCGTTGTTATAAGTTTAACGCGTTTATCTGTGTATCTGTATGTCAACATCGTAGCTCTTAAACGGATGAACAGACATTGTTTATATTTTTTAACCTAGCAAAAGTTTCACTTTCGCTAGGGTTTTATACGTAAGGCTGTTTAGCAGGCATGCGATAAACTATAGTGAAATATTATGATCCATTGTCTCAGAGCTAATAAATGGTTGAACCGAGAATAGTTTCAGCAAAAACTTAATCATTACACCCAGATTTGCAATGCTGGCAATTTGCAAATTATTCAAAATAACATTTTATTTATATGACACGGGAACTACTCACGTAAGATTAGACCGGATACTCCGACTATAGTTTCAATCGCATTCGGCGGTCTTTATCAAGGTGAATACGCGCGTGCGGCTGCGTCTCGCTTTGCACTACGGGCGCACGTGACGACAACGGATGCTGATCGGGTGCGGGGGTGGGGGCGCGTGGAGAATCCGTGTATTACATAATATGTAATACACGGATTCACGGATTTTAGTTATATATAATATTATTATATATAACTAAAATGTGTGAAAACCACAATTTCCATAATAAAATATAACATTCCAAATAATATGTAAAAAGAAGTAAATAAACTTTTCATCTATCACTTCTTAAAATGATTCTAGCATTTCTCACAAGTAAATCAGTTATTATTAAAACCTTGTTATGTAGTTATTCGAATATTTGCTAAGACAACAAAAACATAACTACGAGTATAAATTCATCATCATTATTATTGAGCGTATATTTATAGGTATTTATTTCTTATTTTGTCTGTAGCATTGTGTGTAGATATAAGTCCAAACCTTTTCGCACAGTCGTCGTAAAATCCCATTTCGGATTGTGCCTCAAATCGGGCGCAATGAAATATGCACATTCAATCCCCGTGGTCAGATATTCTGGGCGGTGTAAAAATATATCAGTCTACGGGACCTTCGTCGAGCTTAGGTTAGTATCATTCTCTGAATATACTGTATGTATCTTTAAAAAATCCTGTTTCACTACGATTCCGAAGGCTAATAAGACCTCTTTTTATCGATTTTTTTTTCCTGCGGGGCGCTTTTGGGTCTAAAAAGTGACAGCGATTATGTACAGAGTCAGAGTAAAAGATAACCTCGCGTGCAGTAATCATAGATATCTACTATACTCGGGTAGTAAAACAATTAGTATAAGCCTATACGCTTTAAACACCGGAAAGTATTCATAAAAGGCACACTTTGTGCTAAAATTAAATGTATTTTGATGACCATGGTACCAACCCTAAAATCGAAAAAAAAATACAATTGGTCCATACATTTGCCGAGTGTGAATAACCGTTTTAACAGGTTTTAAATTTTTTGAGATTTCTGGGTTGGTCCCAAAATGTCAAGAGTGGTTTCGTTGAAGCAAAGCAGTGAAAAGCAAACCTTGACGCTTCGTTAGAACGGCTTAGAGCGGCGTTATGGGTTCAGATAAAGAGGCGTGCTCCATTGGCATCGTAGGCCGCATCATCGTTTAACAAGAGGCGAGGTTACAGTCGCACGCTAGCTATATTATTTTTTGTGACGTTTTTCTACATACCTATTTAATTTAGACACATTTTAAAATACCGACTTACAAATTCTAAATCCAATGTTGTCGTAGCAATGGCAAATTTAGCTCACAATAATATATATTTTTTCGCGAATAAGTCCGCGTTTAACCACCAACTCGCCTGTTACAACCAACTATTACTAAATAGTTACTGCGATTTTAGTCAAAATTTCTTTTGGTAATTTTTTTTAACTGGGCTTTTATTCAGATTACATGACAAATTGATAATTTTGGCATGCATAACTTATCAAATATTTTATGAATCCGTTGCGAATAAGGACTCTGACCCTGATATCCAATGAGTATGACTTTCCAGAAAACAATAATAGGTACAACTACCTTTTACTCATAAACTGAAAAGAAGAATAGATAGAAACAGTTGAAGATAAAAAGCTTAGCTTAGCTTCGCCTAACGTCCATAGATATCTGTCTCGCACACTTTCAACATTTTTAAAAGATAAAATATCACTGATTGGGTTTTTTTACTGTAAGTTTTATTCTCACTCATTGATTTCTATCTTTTAAAAACGTTGAAATGCGCGTGTGAGATAACCTTTAGCTTCGCCTTGACAAAACCATCACACCGAATTTAATTTATACTATTTCCGCTATAAAAAGCTTATTTTATTCACTATTTCGATGTTTGAATTTAAAACATACTAATATATTCGACTTCCATCTACATGCTACAACCTCCTTGCGCAAAAAATACTCGATACAAACTCCTTGTGCAAAGAATACTCGACATGCAAACTCCTTGTACAAATAACTCCTCGAGATTTGATTGTTCTACATTTTCGACAAGGAGTTTAGCAGTAGAATAAAAACTGTTTTGTTTTATTTGCGGTCATTAGTAAATTGGCGCTATTTTGAACAATGTAGGTTGTACGAATACGAAGTTCTGTTTTACTTAATTTACTCTTATATTTTTTTTATATTAATGTAGGTACATTTTAATTAATTTAAACTTCTTTTTTTTTTCTTCATTACCATGTATATTTTTGCTTACCTAAATCTTTCTTTTTCTCGTAGTCATGGTATAAAGTATAGTATGCAACTCTTAAATAAAACGGATTTATATCGAGGGCCATGAATCACACGCGTCGCTCAGGATTTTAATACTTGAATCACGAGCGTAGCGAGTCTCTATGGTCCCTACGTTCGTTTTAAATCGGTCATTTATTCAATAATTGCATAATATACTATTCTAATTTACTCAAGTAAGTTTAAAAATCCGGTTTTTACGCACTTACACTAAAGCTTTGCAAAGCACTTTGGTTATTATTACCTGTGACTTTACCCACTTTACCCATGTAGGTTTACTTAGATTGGTCGAACGAATTTGCATTCCCTACGCTTGTAAATATTAGCACTGGTACATCAAGGGGCAGAAAGGGAATACGTTTATGTAAATAAGGCGCACCTACAGCTAGTGGAAGGTGCCACGTTTGCTGCTTAATCTTGCAAATTTATGCAAGTCAACGACCACACGTCAAACTGTCTTCGCTCGAGGACGTGATCTAAATCCGATTCAACACGTCATTTTGGTTGTAAAACGCTTTCGCAGTTGGCGTATTGTGTCATAATCCGAATCTCCTTAGAGGACTATTTTGTATACGACACCTGCGCATTGTATTATATGTACAGTGAATGAGCTTTAGCAGGTTAAAATTGACGCTTAGCTGTCGTTGGAGTGCAAAACAGTATAGGGTTACTCGGTATGGGTGTACTAAACCGAAAGAGGTTCATATTTCAGGATTGGTTCCATAGTAAAATTGTTTATAATGATGAATCCATACATATATTATACCATTTAGTTTTACCATTACTACACCTTTAGTAAACACATTGTGTATAATTTGACTAGACTATTATTCTTATTAAATTGTTTAGAGGTTTTAGTTTTTAACCGCTATTCTTGTCTTTCCAACATTACGTTTTTGCATTTGCCTGTTTAAGCTATAGTTCTGTTTTCCATAGCATCCTTGGAGGCCTATCCCGCATACGACACCACTTATTATTCAAAGCCGTTACAACTCCGATATGTGCAACCCTCGCACAAAATCTCAAGTTTGGGAAACTGGAAATCGTTAAGGTGTTGCGAGCTTGTCAACTTGTAATGAGTAGAAACTTATACTTGTAACCTTTTGAAGTTGGATGACATTTTACTCATGCCCTTGCCAAATGAGATCGGAAGGTTGATTGAATTAATTTGAAAAGTCACACTCGGTACCAGAAAACAGAATCAAAAAACCCTAAAATCGCTTCTCCCTAAAAAGGGAGTCATCAAATAACAAACTAAATATATTTATTAACATAAACACAGGCTTAAATAATATATTATGTACATCAGACAAACAACTATAAGGCCATTACTAACACGGCTATTCCCGCACTAGGCTACGCCTGTACCGCGAGAATTTGATCCGGTCAGTATTCCAAAAGTTGAAATAACTATAGCATTCGACAACTAATAGTTACTTGTCAAATAATAAAATTATAACCATTGCCTTATTTTTACATATATAATGGGAACTAACTGTGCCCCGTGGTTTCACCCACGTGGATATTCTCTCAGGAACCGTATATTTTTCGTGACAAAAAAGTATCCTATACCACTCTCCGGCCCTCTATCTTTATTACTAAACTAAATACAAGCTAACACTGCGACGCTACAAAAACAGTTTGACTGTCCATAGACCATCAAAGGTCTAAAGAAAATCCGAAATCCGAATGCTCAAGAAAAGTCCACTATCAGTTAGGAGCATACCTTGCATGCTGGCGGTATGCATCTATCTTTACGTAAAAAATCATGTCGATCCATTGATTTCCTGTTGCGTGAAAGATTAACGAACAAACAAACACACTTTGACATATATAATAAAGTATTAGTATAATGATCACGAATCAACAGAAATAATTAAAATTAATAAATTTCAAAAACTAAAAAAAACCAGCTTTTCGTTTTCTTCTCAGATAACCCTTTCATTTGATACCCATATCATGAGCGTTCATAAAAATTACTGGTTCGCCATCTTTGGGAGTCCGCCATATTGAATTACTGGTCCACCATATTTAGGAGTCCGCCATATTGAATTTAGAATGACTTCATACAGCTAAACATTCATGTTCATCCAAACTAAACGTGTATGCAAAGTTTCAGATCAATCAGTTGGGGATAACTGTTTTAAAATTCAGTTGCTAGATTTGACCCATACTAACAAGGCAAGTTAAATAAAACCTTGTAAAAACGATAATTTCATGACTCAGATTTTCTTTATTTAATTTTGAAGAGGTAAAAATTCTTCTGAATATGAAATCCGTTTCATCCGACTGTGACTGCGAGAGACACGGCTTTTGATACGTGATCGGAATACTTGAAAATTACGACAGCTTAAGGAATAAAGAGAATCGGTAGAAAATTTCCTTAGAAGAGCAGATGAGCTTTTTAAATGGCATGCGATGGTTAGTGTCGTTTTTCCTACGAAAGCTATTGCAAGACATGATTACACAAGATTTTGATTTGAACGCTTTCAATATTTTTGGAAGGTACTATATTACTGATACTGAACCAAAAACTGTAAAAAAAACACAAACTTTTACAAAAATGAATTAAAACGATTCCTGAAGACTTGCGCTACTGAGTCGTGGCTACAGAATAAATACTAGTAGGTAATCATTTATCCTTCGTCATTTCCCTAAATGACGAAAGTCGTAGACTCCAATAACATTAGTTTTCAAAATCAAAAAAACAAAAAATAAACATCAATCAGCTGGCACAGTTTTTCTGGTTGCTTATACAATAATGCATTTATAAATAACTAGCTGATACCCGTTACTTCGTACGCGTAGAGCCTTCGGCCTCGCTACTATTACCCGCGCCAGGATCACAATGTTTCATCCAAATAGGTCCAGCCGTTTTCTCACCGTTTATACCTTTTCTAAACTTTCACAAATATTTCAAGATCAAAATTAGCCAAATCGGTATCAATTGATTTTTATATATATATATAGATTAATCCATAATTAATAGATTTATTTATTAGGTTTTAAACTACTTTTTACTAACTTAGTTTACATTCTAGGTGCTTTATGAATCAGGAGACTGAACGAATCATCACATTTTATTTTACAAATAAGCCGTTTTAAAATGTATTGTAGATGCGTAGCTAATAAACAACGTAGTAGTCGTGTAGTAGTGCTACGCGTCGTAGCTAATTCTACGACGCATAAAATTTTATAACCGTCAAACGTCAATTTTGATACGGCGGTTTCAAACCTAGAATAAGCGCGAATAAAGCGTTAGAATGAGCATTGATTATAAAAACCGACTCATACAAAACCGGCCAAGTGCGAATCAGGCTCACGCATTGCTGATTCCGTACAAACATAGTAAGTATGCCATACATACACCCGAAAAACATTATCTTCCAGCAGTCGAGTAAAAAGGTTGAAATATTGAAGTTACTTAACTTTGCGGAGAAACAAATATACAACCAAACAACCCACCAACTACAAAATGTAATTATTTTTTGAAGTGATATTACTTCCAACTATAAATTTTCTTATTTTTCCTTTATCTGTGCTATAAGAGCAACATCTTCTTGCGAAATTACATTGACTGTGGACCTTAGCAATTTTAACTTGATTTCCTGCTAAAAAGGGGTATTGACACACGGACTGGTGGACAGAAAGACAGACAACAAAGTGATCCTTTAAAGGTTCCGTATTTTCCTCTACGTATGAAACCCTAAAAAATTGTAACAACTGATCAAATGTGGAAAGAGAACCAAAACAAGAAAAGATTACACAGTTAACAAAATTAAGATAAACTTACAATTCATTTTCCAACGGTAGCCCATAATCATAAGAACCGTTGTTTAATTAAATTCATAAACGTACCTGTATAAAACATATAACAAGACATTGTAATAGGTAATACATGAAAGGCTAACCGAAAACCTACGCATAATTGTTCTTTCGCATATGTTACCCACTGATATGAGAATACAATAATACAGTTGACCAAATCCTTTATTTCGGTTATCGATGAATTGTTATTTCAAGTAGCCCTGGAAATGGAAGAATTTTTGCTTAAGGCTTCTTTTAATACATGAAACCTTAAGCCTTACCACGAAGCCTTAAGCAAAAATTCTTCATCCTTTTTTTTCAAGTTATTTGATAGAATCCTCAATTTTTCCAATATAGCTTTTTTAGAGCAATTTGTATTTAATGATTTCTTGTAACAATATTAATTTCCAGGGCTACTTGAAATAACAATTTCCAGTCTATAAAAGCCGTAATCAATCACTCTACTTTAAGTCTGTTCGATATAGGGTCTATCAAATAATATTGTAAACTTTTTGTTTTCAAACTCGGGAAATTATTCGATATTATGTTAACAGTAGGTAAGTTAATTATTCGTTTTCATAAAATAAACATGGTATAAAAATATACTCCGCAGGTATGACATTCCTATATGTATTCCTATACATTTCTAGACGCAAAGATCAAACGAACAAGGGAGATATGGTAAGAAGCCTGGCGAGTGCGAACGGATGGGGCCTAAATCAGGCTTGATGCCTTTAATTGAACTCACCCAACAGACGACCTCGTCACCCTTTTTTCTATGTGGACTATAAGTTAGTTCATTTGTGTCATGTTTCATAATGTGCGTAAAAAATGAGTAAGTGAGCCATACTTAAGTTTTTGCGTTAAGCGGTTTAGCGGTTAAGTGAAAAAGTAAAGACATTTGAGCACGTATTGTACTAAGGCATAAATCTCCCTTGTTGGACTGATCTATTGGCTAGCTTGTGACAAACAAAAAGAAATAAAAACATGTATCCACACGCCCGTATAATATTTTAAAGTAAACGTTTATATCATTAAAAAAGTGCCACAAATAGATTGGTAATGAGACGGTGAGATTTCTCAAGTCCCGAAATGGGTTAGGACTTTCCGAAACAAATCTACTGAACCTGACTTCGCAGTACTTGAATAGTATTCTTAGCACACATTATGTATTTATACCCTGGTGCAGACTTAGGAGTCCTGGAGTTTGCGGGTCAAAGATCTGAGTCGGATGGATATGTTCATCCGAACATTTGCGTCCCAGTATGCCTAGTATGTCAGTTGTATGATACTAATACTGTACTAGTATAATAACTCTCTCTCTCTCTCTTCCCGACTATGAATCCCACATGGTGGTGAAGTCAGCCTTCCTTACTTTTTTCCTCCACTTTGCTCTATTCTCGACATCGTCTTCGGAAACGTTACACTCGCTCATATCTTTTAGCACGACATCCTTCCATCTTGTCTTGGGTCTGCCTCTGGATCTTTGACCGGGGATGTAATGTTACAGTGCCATGTTTCCAACGTAGTCAGGTGGTCTCCTCTACTAGTATAATAACTATAGTTACTAAACATGTATGCTGGCACAATGACCCAAAATGTGATTTGGCCTCCGATACCGATCCGATAAAAGGCACCACCTATCTCTATACCTTGCACGACTTGTCCAGTATCCACAGATCTTTTTCGACTTCTCCTTTCTATCTATACTACAACCCTTTTTTACGGCGTGATCCTCTCCCGTCCTTTCCAAATGTCCTAACCAGCAGAGTCTATGGAACTTTATTTCACCCAGTATATCTACTAACTACGACACATCTTTCTCAAGTGCAAAGACCGCTTACCAATGAAGTTGCGGCTGAGTTTACTCTAGTGAGCCGTACACTTGTGTTGGGCTCACCACTTTAACCATTCAAAAAGTTCCACTGGCCCTGTCCTTATGTAGTAAAATATTAGTCAATGCTGCCGGTTTACTTTATACTCTTGAGAAGGATCACTTTCTTTCACATTTTACGTGGGAGTCCGAATCTAGGAGATCTTAAAGTACTCGTCTATGCTATTCATAATATTGCAAATATTTCATACTAAAATTATGAATATGAAAGTTGATGTGTACGTCTTTTATTTGTTTCAATATAAATACGTTACAGTTTATGACGTTTTTTTTTAATAACATGTTTTTGTTGGCTTCACCTGTCACTAACTAATAATAAGTTCATTAGTTACTTAAAATAAAAAAATCCTGGTTAGTTATAGTTATTGTAAACTAATCTGGAAATTCAATTTATCCTTTTTTAATGAAGTGCGCTTGCCTAGAATAAACCAATTCAATCGTGATTTGAAGACGGGTGTCTTCAAATCACGATTGAATAGCAACTATCGGGGAACACCCATTCAGGCAACGCATTCCGTAGACTAGCAAACCTTTAGCAATTATTGTATCGATATAAAAAAAAAAAAAGTGAAAGTAATCCGGATTACATACAATAATTTGGTACTATCATACATACTATCGTACATATATGATACTAGCCGCCCGCCCCGGCTTCGCACGGGTGTACTCGTAAGCTCGGCCTTTGGCCTCGCTACAAAATATAATATAGCCTATGTCACCCGGGGATAGTGTAGCTTCCCAACAGTGAAAGAATTTTTCAAATCGGTTCCGTAGTTTCGGAGCCTATTCAATGCAAACAAACAAACAATCAAATATTTCCTCTTTATAATATTAGTATAGATGATGATGTAGCTAGGAGGTATATAGTGGAACTCTTCAGTAGTTTTGTTGTGATTTCAGGTTTGGTCACTTTATGAAAGATGTTTACAATGTCGACATCGAGATGTAATACCTATAGAGTCACAATATCTATAAGTGAAAACAATTAAAAATCGTCCGAGCGTCGTTGTACGTACCTAGTCATTAATTATGTAGTTCGCAACGCCACATTTACTCCAATTTAGATGTTATTTCGCTTGCATAGTGTTCAATAGCGCTTGTCCGCTATGTCATCATAGCACTGGCATCGCGCGGTATTGTAGTCGGATCGCGGTTGGCTTACAACTAACCAAAAAGTCGGCGCAATGCTTAGCGAGTTTAGAGTTCTGGTTCGGATTTTTTAAAGTGAAAACTTCTTTAGGCGCGTTGAGCACTTTTCGGGTGAACAAAAATTATGGAACTCACGGCATCGTCACCGAACACTGTACCGTGTATTTTACAACAGCGCCATCTCTTGTAGAATAGGTGTATTACTTAGTTAAGTTGTCACTTCTGGCGTGCAGTCCTATGAATGATGTGGTTTATTTTTTGCACGTTTATGATTTTGTAGATATTGGTATCTCGATGAATGACGATTACATTATCTTTCTTTACGCTTAGTGTCACATTCCGTGTAATCTTGTATTGTGTAATCAGTACTGTATAACAAATAGAATGTGATGCATCACAGAATCATATTGTTAGGAATATGTTGCCATGTGTTGCACATTTGTTGCATATTGTGGCATTCCGACATAATACCTCACGTTTCTAGTCTTGCACGTGAAATGAAAGGTTCATATTGTGTTTTGGAATAAGCATTCTATGGAAATAGCTCACATTTGCCATCCTCTATCCTCAGAAAACTAAGACCATTTATGATCCCTACGAATAAAGTCCATTAGTGTGTCGCAATAGAAATTATAAAAAGTTTCAATGCTATCTTATCGCCGGAGTAATTATTATGGCGCCGCACTAGCCACGAGTGTGTGAAATGTGCTCAAGTTTACCCAATTAGAGCCACTTTTATTTTCTCTTATTCTGCGGTCGTCCTAGAGAACGAGCAACGGTAAAGTCAGTAACCAGTAAGGGCAGTAAACAGTCAGCATAGATATCAAAGTAACTTAGGGCTAACTAAAATTATCAAACATTCGAAAAGCACATTATTTAAAGCAACTGTCTCAAGCTACCCTGTTACTAAAAGTACATCATTAAAGAAGGTTGACTGTCAACTTCTTAAAGATTCTAAAGTTCCTTCTCAAGTCTGAAAGTTGTTCTACTGTTATTATCCCGTTCACTCCCCGATATTTCTAATTATCCCTTGTCTAGTTTCAAATTTCATAGAATTAATTAATCACTTGTTTAATATTAAAGCATAGTGTCTAGATAATACAATGTTGAAACTTTGATTTTATCTTGTTTTGTGATAATGCCGCTATCCTGGATTTGTAAAAACTTACTTTGGATAAGCATACACTTTTTTTTATATCAAGTTTTTTTTTTTTACTGGAGTGCCTGTATTAACTAAATGAAATACAAGCTAATTCTAACACAAAATATCAGACCACAGACCGTTAAAGGTCTAAAGAAAAACCAAAAGCTTAATTTAAATATCGTTAAAGTGCACCCTAAGTGGGCTATGGTGCTTATATTGATCTTGGCCTACTTATACTTTGGTTATACCTAAAATATAGCATATTGTGACTTTTGCTTTTAGCCAAAAGTTTTCCATCAGTTGCATGTATATCCATACTGTTTGCACATTAGTAGTAGCACCCGAGTCGTCGTCGGCACGTGCTGTCAGCCTGAATGTTTATTGCATTGAGATTGCGGCATAACTCGCTCCGGTTATAATAAGTGCGGGTGAGGACGTCTCATGAGGTCTGAGAGGCACAATAGTCTTTTCATTGGCTTGGTCCTGGATTTTCCTTCCTTTGAAATAGGCAGTAGGTTCTAAGGATGAATTTCGTCGAGATACTGTTGTTAACGCATTACGTTGGGTTTTACAGAATTAACCATACAGTATTTTAAATGATAACGTTAAGAGAACAGCAACAATCGTTTTATCAAAATAAATCAATATACTTTTATTTTTATTTCTTAAGAGCCCTCTAATTTTTTGACGAATAAAAGCAACGAAATTTCGATTTTTGGCGTTCTCATTCTATTAAATAAAAATATGTGTAGAATATTCAAGTTATGTAATAAACAGATCAGTATATTTTTTTAATTATAAATAATGACTTCAAATTTCGGATTATCTCAATATTTCAACTTTTTACCTCCAACTTTCAAAAGTAGTTTTTCGTTTGAGAGTGGGTTTCGTAAAATCACTGACATAAAAGAAACTATTTTAATGTTGTTTCTTTTTCATATTTGTCTTGACAATTACGGCTTAATTTTTGTTTTATTCCTGAAATTCTAGATACCAAAAAATTTACGATTGCGTTTCGTAATACGGCTCTTAATACCAACAAATCACAATCAGCTATTGGGATATGCAGGATGGATTCAGTGCCTACTTGCCAAAACTACCAAAGTAATTTTTTTGTTTGTTTGTAATGGCTGCAGTTTCACTTTCATTCCCTCAGAAACCGTACATTCTTTCAAACTTCCAAGGCATCCTATATCACTTAGTTAACTTTCAAACTCGAAGAGTAAAAATGAAACAAACGCACTGTTGCATTTATAATACTTATTAGTATGACGATCTCAAAATGTTCACTTTAAGTTTTAACTGTCAAAACTTGAAAAGTACACCTATTTTGTTTTGTTATCATATTAGTTTCACATTATTAAGCGAAAAAAAAAACTGCATGTTTGGCATTTTTACGTAGTTTTCCTTAACTGCATGTCCTTGATTATTACTGAAACTAGCATACAGATACAGAAAAAAGCATAAAGATTACAAAATAAAAAAGGAATAGTTTTCAAGGTAAGTTACGGAAGCATCAAATTTGTGTAAAAATTATAAAGTCAATTCCAATTAGTCGTTTAAATTGCATTTTGTACTTAATTAATTATATTTGAAAATATACTCCCAAGTTTTTTCTGAGGTTACCTTTAATCATAATCACATAATTTGTACTTAAACTTAATCACATCAACTTAAAACCATTTTTTTAAACTAAGTTGCAATCAAGTTGTTTAGCAAATTCTACCTTCTTTTATAAAATTTTGTTGAAAAAAATTCAAGCAGCATTCGCTTAGTTTTCTCCTACAATTTGCTGCATCGTTTTATCCGTCTCGTCTTTGTACAACAAAGGGACTACGTTTTTGCAAGGCTCGCGACACGAGATGGTTTTAATCCAGGATGTGGTTGCTTACGTGATGTTTTGTCTTGGAAATACTTGGTTATACGTGCTTTGCTTGTAGCACAACGATTCTATAGAATATCTTATGGTCTGTCTAATGAAGTTAATGACCATTGTAGGTAGGTTAAGGAATATTGAAAATTTTCTTAATAGCATTTTTTTTTATTGTTACAATTCCCATTCAATTTTTGTGGTTTATTAGGTGTTTAACCACATCTCACGGTGTAGTCAGATGGTAAACTCGCCTATCGTGTAATGGGACCTGGGTTTTAAATGTGGCTACTGAGTGCCGAAACACACCCTTAGGCTTTTGCTCTACTTGCACGAAGAAAAAACAAAGTAGATATCTAATTAGTTAAGTATAGTTATTAACAAATCCAGGCTAACTAATTAATTATTATAACTAAAAATTCAAATGTAGAACCTTATTTTTGTGTCAGTGCAAGGCGAATCCCGAGATTAATGGAGTTATGACGGGAGTAACTAACTAGCCCAGGGCTAAGTGAAGCTGCACAAGTGGGCCAATTTACGTCACTTTAGTGATGCATTGTCGTGTTAATACTATAAGAAATCTTATGGTCTGCTTTGCTTTGATTTTTGTAATTCAGGTAATGGATTTTTTTGCATTCTTGGTGGTACAGTATAGTTTGTGACATTTTCCATATGACTTTTCATTATATCGCTTTGAAACTTATTATGACAATTTTTTTATAAAACCACATTCATCACAATATGTATTCAAATCGCCAGTGAATCGGTTTCTTCAGGCTAGTGTGTTTCATCGTAGACCGCATCATCGTTTAACATCAGGTGAGGTGGCGGTCAAACGCAGGCCCATTAATAAATTAAAAAATAAATAAATAATTACCCAAAACGCTTTTACGGCAAGATCAAGGTTGTGGGTCAATGATCTCATGATGATCGATGATTATGATTTCCCAGGAAACGGACATTAAAAGCCTGCTACTTTTTGCCTATGTCAGTATTTTGGAAAACGTAAAAAAACGTGTACCTATTTTACGAGCTTCACATCTCACAGAGGGTAATAAACGAGCTGTTTGTTACGCTTATTTCTGCATGCGACAGAGAAATGCAGAACATTAGTGATGAAAGGGGCAAATCTCTCTCTATTTTATGTGTGCTCGTTCACGCCATTTTCCTTTGTTAGGGATTCAGGCCACGGCAATAGGGGATCTTATATAGCACACATCTGACATTCTCTACGGTGGTCATTCTTTGGGCTTCAACAATGATGGTGGATTTTGAATTTGCTAGAAGTAAGTATAGATCGTAAACACCATCATTGGTTAAAAACGAGTGATGTAGCGGTGGCGAAGCGGTGGTAAGAGGATGCTAACTGATTACTTACAGTAACCTTTTACATAAAAGGTGATTTATGTATGTATGCATGTATGTATGTATATATGTATACATATATGTTCCTTATGGACACCAAATTGGCCCGATTTTGACGGAACTTTCACTGGCAGATTGCTGATGATATAACGAGTAATCCACGCGGGTAAAACCGCGAGGCAGTATATTACATAGTTAAAAATAATCTGCTCGACAGTACAAGACACACTTTCACCTATTAGAATTATCATCACGTAAAGGGAAACTAATGACAAAGCGGGATCTATATGCACCATGAAATATTTACGGCACAGCCGAGTCTGTTAACTTGTTTAGGTGTCGGAGAGGTAGATGCTATTATGAATTTTAAGGGAAATGTGACTTGAATATTAAGAACCGTACGTATTCACTGGAAAGACAGGATTGTGAGCTTAGTTAATTGGTTATAAGTAATTAATTGTGCATTGGGCAGCCATTAATATGCAAAGTAGGTATATAGTTACAATCTGGGTCTACAAATCACTAGTCAATCGGTTTCTTCCAGACAAGCGTGCTCCATCATAGACCGTAGGTCAAACACAAGCCTTTCATTAAAAAAAAGGTTACGCGTATAATCTTTACGGCTTATTACGGACTAAGCCGAAAAGATGGTACTCCTCGTTTGTTGTCAACACTGAAATCGCAAAGTAAATAATAATTTATGTAAAAAAGCTAAAAGAGCTACGAGTACTTAATAATCTTCAAACAGCTACATTGATTTTCAGGCTAAGAAAACTCTCGATCAAGTTGCCTATTAAACAAAAAGAAGATATCAAAATCGGTTCAGCCATTTGGGAGTTACAAACGGATACACAAATACACATGTTAAACTTGACACCCCTTTTTTGCGACCGACATTAAAAACGAGACTCTCTAGGGGACTTTCTTTCTCGGAAAATAAAAATAAAACTGGTAATACGCGGGTAAGTAACTCTATATTATAGGCAATTCTCGCATCATGAACCTGATATTTTCTTCTCGAGCAATTTTGTGGAAATTACTGAGAACAACCTAGTCATTTCCTCAATCTTGCTCGACACTGAACACTATGATAAATGTTCTCTTTTTATGTGAGCAAAAGATGCTATAGCCGACCTTCTCGGAGGAAATTCTCAACTCGACGAGGATTTTACCATGTTTATTACCTGTAAAAAAACTAAAGTTACGTTACCATAATAACAGGTTAATCCAATTTATTCTGTAATCAATATACTACTTAGACATTAAAACTAAACACTTTTAGTATTTATTCAGTCATCAAATTAATTAAAATCTTAAGTCCGACGCAGGGCTGCAATATCTCTGGAAACCGTGAGCGACTACTGCGTACCTAAGGTTTTTTTTGACTAAAAATGATTAGCAGTAAGTACTTGTAGCTAATTTCATAATTAATTTCTATAGACATTCGTTATCAAGTCAATTTTGACCACGAACACTACAAAGTGATCGAAGGGTCAGGGATGAAAATAATATTTAAAAAAATACACATGATAAAATCTGTTAAAAATGTGACAATATGAAATCATTGAGAGCCCTTTCAACCTTTTTGACGAAAAAAAAGCAACGATTGGACTGGACTGGAACGTTCTGATTCTATGAAATAGAAAGATCAACAGAAAATTCAAATTGTAAATAGATCCGTATTTAAAAAAATACCTGATTCAAATTTAAGAAAAACTCAACATATCAACTTATTACTTCCAATTTACCAAAAGTAGTTTATTCGTAAAACTGACAGAAAATTTGACAATGGATTTCGTTAAATTACTGACATAAAATAAACAATTTTATTGTTATGGTTTACTTGTTGTATATGTTTTGACAATTACGACTATATTTTTTGCGTTTTATGCCCAAAAATCCATAACTACCTAAAATACCTAAATTTGAACGATTGCATTTTATAATACGTTTCTTAAGAATATTATGACAACAAGAAGGTACATAAGATGTGAAAATTCAATAGGTACTTATTCATATATTTACGTACATAATATAATTGTCCTCGTCGCATTTCAATCCGATTGATTCCAAGATCAAATAAACGTTTTCAATGTCCGGGAACATTCGAGGAACTGAGGGGGTCCAAAACTTTTTGTTTGCCTAATTAACTACATTCAAGGGTCCCCTTTTTGATTGGATCACGTATTCAAAAGACCATGGAGGATCTCTCCGATTAAATAAACTTTCTTTTATTGTTGTTCGTCTTGGATAATGATGGTCTACGAAACAAAATAGTCTCTACATTTGAATAAAGCAGTAATAATGAAATAATCGTACTTCTAATTTTTTTAGTGCGCACCTATACACGGTCACATCACTAACCAGTTGATCAGTCTGGGCCCTTATTATCTTTCACACGTGAGATTCCATGCCATAAACGCGTGACGTTATAACATGAATGATTGTTATTGGAGAATTGACTTTGTACCCTTATGACTATGACACTTCGATAAAAGAATCGGCGTGGAATCGGCAATGTTAGGTTTGCTAACGCGATAATATTTTAAACTCTCATTTTAAATTGTCAGATAATTTTTTTACCATGGTTCCGTGTTATAACACGTTTACGGCGTGTTGTTGGTGTGTTATGTGGTATCACCGCGACAAAATTTTGTTGACTCTTTTTATCGTGCCAAAGCGAGACAGGCGTATAAGTAACCGTAGGCACCTTGTTGCGTTCTTGCTCGACAAAGTGACGAGAAGGTTTTGTCGCGGTGCGCATGTTAGGCATACTGGTCAACGTATTGGGCGTGACGAGGTGTAAGTATATGAATAAGTATCCATGATCCGTTTGTAACTAGAAAGTTCCTTTTGAGAGGATTTTGGCATCGCACGTCTTGTGCATTTGCCAGTGTCAAGGATATTCAAGTTTTATTAGATATCGTCAAAGTCGTAAAAACAGTCAGAATCGAGCTAAGTAAGTCACGTAAGCAAAGTAATCAAAGTTATGCCCAAATTGGTGGAAGCTTTACTACAGACTTCTATGTAGTATTGGAAACCACATAAAACGTAATAAGCTTCTTATTATTTCTGCGAGATTTAGTTACATATAGTAAAAATCAATTGTCTTTGTCTTCATTGTCTTTTTTTTTTATAAAATACCAGCTAGCTGTGCACCGCGGGTCTTCCACGTAGATTACTTCTTTCTCAATTATAAAATAATTATAAGTACAGATTAGCGGCTGTTAAATGGTCGTGTCAATAATTTTTCGGCGGTGAAGATACTTTCCCCGGGAAGGTTTGTCCCGGGATTTAAATTTTGTCCCCGGGAATATTTATCCAGGGATTTTTTATCCCGGGAAGGTTATTTTATCCCGGGAAGGGATTTTTTTCTCCGATAAGGTTTATCCCGGGATGCTTTTTATCCCGGGAAGGTTTATCCCAGGAATGTTTGTCCGGGGAATGTTTATCCCGAGAAGGTTGGTTTATCCTGGGAAGGTTTGTCCCAGAAAGGTATATCCCGGGAAGAGAATATTTCCCCGGGAAGGGATTTTTATGTATCCCGGGAAAGGAATTGGTTTATCCCGGTAAGAAATTTTTCCCCGTGAATGTTTATCCCGGATTTTTCCCCACTGGAATGTTTATCCTTCATAATATTATGTTTATATATGTACTTATTCAATTAATGTTTTTACTTCATACCAGATAACTTCTAAACAGTACTCTAGGTCTTACCATTTTAATTAGAAAAGAAACACACTGCGGCAGCAACAGGCTATATACGCTGTAGGCTCGAGCATTTAGATTTTTTGACCATCAATGGTCGATGGACATTTCTACTGTAAAAATTTAACTAAGCAGGCCTTTTCTATGGTTCCATGCAGGTTTTTATCCCAATAGAATATATTGTATTTTAAATGGTACTAGTGACGTAAGTGTTTGTAGTACCATAAATGGTACTGGTCAATGATACTTTTGACATTAAAGGAACACTTCACACATTCAGCTCACGGATTTTAACCCTGACGCCATGTATTTCGGATGTCAATACAAAAATTTGGTATCATCCATGAACTGATATGTTGATAGAGCCAGAACGTGAATAGTAGAACACCACAATAGTTTCTTGTAAAATCTTCGAATTTCAGTTTAATTGGTTTGTTGTTAATGATTATTTTAGTACTACCTACAAAATTCATAAGATCGTCTCCAGTCCTCTGAAAGTTTGAGCTCTGTTTTTCTTTGTGATGTGAATGTATCCAGCTTTGACTGAGAGCTGTATGAATAAATGAAGAAAGCAAAAGTGCGTTTTCTTTGATGTTCCTTTGCGGTTTAACAACTCTATTTAAATACGTAATTATAAATCGCCCTAGGTGCACATGTGGGTCACCTTGCATATCTTTCGAATTCATACCCTAATACTAAGTAAATACAGATCAAAATTGATTAAAATTCCCTTTTAGTAGCAGAAGAGGGAGGGAACATGGGAAGCCTGGTTTTATGGTACGTTCGCGCGTGCATTATTTAATCCACGGAGATGAAAAATTATTGAGCCTGTGTTAAAATGGGTAGCGCCTTGTGCGTGACAGATGATGCATTTTGTAAATTATGGTTCTAGTCACAGGCGGGATAGATAATAGACACCGTGGAGACATTAAATTGTATAAGACCCAGGGTGCCGAATTTTTGTATATATCAAATATGACACGAGAGCAATTTAGTGGTAGTAACTCCATTCGCACGTCCAACTGATTTCGAAGGATTTTTGCAGTTAACTATGGTGCACTTTGGCATTTTTAACCCTAGACGCAAAAGAGGGTTGTTAAAAGTTTAACGCGTGTATATGTGTACCTGTATGCCTGTGCGCCTGAGCGCTTATGCGTATAAGAGTGTGTGTGTGTGTCTGTGACATTATAGCTCCTGAAACGACTGAACTGATTTTGATTTAGTTTTTTGTTTGTTTGAATGGTGTCATGATCGAAAACTATGATTCAAAAAATCTAGACTCTAGAGATACTCCCGGTATAGGTAAATGAGTTTACCTATATAAATTTATGTAGAAAACACAACCTTTCGATAATTTTGATACTAGATCCTAGATCCAATATTCCATTTGTTGATAAATCAATGCTACCCAGGTACATAGTAATAATGTAGCCACCGTTTTCAGTCAACATTTTTTCAACAAAAGCCCAAAATGTATTCCGTGTTGTCATTCATGTCACAACCTATTTCCTTGTTCAGTTTTCATTACCCTATTGTCACCTCGTAGTTATGTGACCTATAGTGAAATTTGGGTCAAATGTAAAACGGATTGGCGACGACATCTGGCCGCGCCGCTGTCAGCGTGAATGCGCCCTAATGAACGATGTCACATTTCCAATGGAAAGTTTTTTAACCACGACCCACGTATAAATTAGGGTGAATTTACGTTTATGCCAGTAATAAGTTTTTATAATACAGTTATGTATCCGTGTATGTACTCTGCACTCACCGGCAGAGCTATATCTTTCGCATATTTTAAACATTTTTGAAGAAAAAGAAAATCACTACGTAAAAAAACTAATTCGACATTATCTTGAATAATAATATATTGCAAATGGTATAAAAAATAATTTTGCATGGCAAGTGCCTTAACTAAACAAAATACAAGCTAACACTACATAATTTGTTAACATTGGAGGTCTAAAGATAATCCAAGTGCTCAAGGCTTTTATCAGTTGACAGCGTAGCCAGCAGGCTGGCGGCATTATCACGCTAAATGGCAATGCTTATGCGTGACGCTTATTGCTTGGTATTAAGCAATTTTTGTGTTGATATTTCATAGGATGGCAAAAAAGATCGAATAAACACAAAAAAAAGTTGATTTCTCAGCCAAAAAAAAACTTAATAACGTTAATAATGTTATTCTTAAAAGAATGCCTTCGTTTCTTTTTTTTATTTTATTCCTACCATGATCATCAGCCAGAAGACGTCCACTGCTGAACATAGGCCTCCTCCGACCTCCACAGTGAACGACAGCCTGCCATCTGCATCCACTGGATGCCCGCGACTCTTACGATGTCGTCAGTTCAGTCAGTGTAGGCCTCCCCCATCGATTTCCACAAGGACCGGTTGGAAGCGGCCTGCATCCAGCGTTTTCTTGCGGTCTCTTTTAGGTCGTCTGTCCATCTTGTGGGTGGACGTCCTACGCTGCTCTTACTGGTCCGAGATCTCCACTCGAGAACCTTTCGGCTCCATCGGCCATCTGTTCTGCGATCTATGTGCCCTGCCCACTTCCACTTCAACTTGCTAATCCTGTGGGCTATGTCGGAATAAAAATAATATTGCAAGCCAATGCGTTGCTTTCGACGTATCGGCGAAACTGAATGCACGGAAACAAAGGATTCGCTCGCGTTCCCCAGTGTTTGTCAAATGTACGACTGAGTAAGCCCCGTGGCGCGAGCGTGTTCTGCGTTCCTGCCGGCTGGTGGAGACATCCAAGCAGGTGCATGTAATGGTGACCGACTGACGTATACAACCAACTCCCAGACGATATATAAGATGCCCGCCTCGTCTCGACACTTATTTATTGAACAAACATTTTATAAGATGGATGACTTTCTACATAAATAAAGTACATAGATATTTACAAATGTAATTATTTCTCAACATAATAATTATGACAATGGTAATTTATTATTTTATTTTTTATTATTATGATGAAAAAAATATTGAAATAATGTAGTTATGAAATATACTCCTAATTACGGTTTACGGCTTAAGATTTTTATTTCTTCAAAAGAATTTACAAATTCACTTGTTGAGAAAACAGTAATAATAGGTACGTATTATAACGCCACTGAGCGTAGTTTACAGAGATATTACAATAATAAATTAACTAATCAAATATGCGTTAACACTACAATAAAAAAAATAGAGGGTAGGTTTATAAAATTTAGCAGAGTATATGCAAGCGGCCCGTGCCGCGCATTGTTTACTGAGCCTTAGTAACTAAGACCTATGCGAAACTACTAAGGCATAGTATGAAAAAAATATGAGTTTTTTATGGTCTTATTATAAGTAAGTAGGTATGGTTATAATAGTAATTAAACTAGTTATTAACTTAATGATTGTAATACTAGCTGTTGCCCGCGGCTTCGCTCGCGAGTATAGACATCCACGTTACTCCCTTCCGCTCTTTTCGCTCGAGGCCCCTAATCCGTCCCGTAATCCACTCTTCTTGCATCCCATCCTTACCACGCCAGTCCTGCTTTAGTTCTGTAATCATCTCTACAACAGGCCCGCCTTTTCTGATCCAACTCGGCATCCATCTCGTAATCCACTCTACTTCAGTCCTGCCTTTTCCGCTATACTTACACTAAAATAATATTTTAATACTGTGTAACATATTACTAATTGTTATGAAAATTGAATAAAGAGTATGAAAAGGTGATAATGCGATTGGTTTAGGTGGACATATCCATTCGCTTGCGTTCGCACTCGTCCTAATACTAGATAAGTCTATGTCTATCTAGTCTATGTTACCGGCAACCTGTATAATCCGGTATTCTATAAAATAACTAGGCAAAGTATAGAATACCTAAATCGTTTAGATTATACAGATTGCCGGTAACATATTAAACAAAATACGCAAAAAGGCAAAGTGAGCAACCAACGTTGAGTCACTGCACTAGCTGAGTAAAAAATAAAAATAATAACTGTACTAAATACTTAATAGCTTTTTGCGGGGGTACACTCATCGACATGTGCATCCTGCCCGTCCTAACTTACGGTGCCCAGACTTGGTCATTGACCGATTCTCAGAAGTTCAAACTTGGGGCTTGCCAAAGAGCGATGGAACGCAGCGTCCTAAGAATCAAAAGGACTGACCGAGTCCGAAACACGACGCTGCGTTCAATTACAGGAATCGCTGATGTTGGCATCAAAGCTGCCAAATTAAAGTGGGGTTGGGCGGGACACGTAGCCAGGATGCACCCTGACAGATGGGCCCAGAGGATCACACAGTGGGTGCCTGAAAACGGACGAAGGAGCCAAGGCAGGCCGAAAAAACGATGGCGCGATGATCTCGACGCGTTCCAAACACAGTGGCCAAATTTAACGGGTGAACGCACTGTCTGGAAAGAGATGGGGGAGACCTTTGCCCAGGAGTGGGACAGCATAGGTTAAAAAAAAAAAAAAAAAAAAAAAAAGAAACAGATCTTAATGTGTAGCTAATTAGCAGTTAAGAACTTTTCTGTCCGCTTTTTAAGTTTTATACGCTAACTAGTCATTTATGTTTGGTTTTTTGTTTTTTCAATAGTCGTAGAAACAAACGTTGTGTGCCATGATCTTCGGTTTTTTTTTTATCGAAAGCCATAATGCACAGAAGCTGCCTTTAAGAGGTGGCTGGCTAGTTAAAAATAGCCCTGTTCAAATCTAAATAATTTGTAAATGATGCTTTCACTGCAATTTAAATAAAACACGAGTGAAAGGCTTGCGGTCGGCGACCGCTGAATCCGCGCTAATGATGCACAACTTTACTTTCGTAAGTACGTACTTTGGTGATATATTTTTAGATTTGTACTTATTAAAAACAACTCCGGTTATATTTTTCATTATGCTTCTATAGAGTAAAATTAAATTTAACGACGTCTTGTAATTTCATTAAGCTTTTACTTCCAATAATTATAGTTTTAAACATTTGATGACCTTTTTCATGGAGAGTGGAAGTGGCAGCTACTCATCAGCCTTTATCAAAACTTCGTTCATTCCCAATCATCATCAAAATATAAATATTGTCATAAGACTTTATTATTTGAGCTCTGTATGAAAAGAAATCAGCTTCTTTTAAATGACTGTTAAAAACGTTTTGACATCGAAAAACACTTAAAAAAATGCATTCAAAATGAAACAGACCTAAAATTGTTCACAAATTCACTCTGTCTGAGATTAGGTTAAAGTCTAAAGTGGATTATTCTATTAAATATGAGGCTAACTTCTCCATAAGATAATTAGCCGGCCACGGCACACTCGAGACTGAGCAAGGGTCCCTCCACAATTTACGAGGAAACCCGCTCGTTGTCGCCGCTTAATTCCACTGTTTCTGGGCAGGGTTAAGGTGGTTACGTGATGGGGCACTTCCCCTGCAATACAAAGTTTTAATACTTATAACAATAATTTGAGTGTTCTTTTCAGTACGGTGTTTTATAGGTATTATCAAATAGTATGCTGATCTACTCGTATAGCATCCTTATTTTTAAGTTACTTTGCATTTTAGCCTACTCTCTATCTCTCTCTCTTCTATAGAGTCTCAAAAAGTTCATTGTTTTTATATTGAATAATAGGCTTGCGTTTGACCACCATCTTGCCTGTACCGCCAGTGTATATTTTTTTATATAGGCTTGCGTTGACCAACGGTCTACGATAGAGAACGCTTGACTAGAAGAAACCGATTCACTCGCGATTTCAAGACACCCCAGATCGGACCTAGTGCTTAGATCCATTCTGCAGCGCATTCCATAGACTAGCACTTTAGCCCTGGTGCCGGGGCAATTAGCCCTGGTGCCGGGGCACCAGTACCCCTGCCTGTAGTAAGAGCCTACTAAAAGGGGACCTATGGGTTCGGGATGGTCAAAGTTGGGGCTCTGACCATCCACTTAAGCGTGCCCAGGGAGAGTACGTTGTGTGACCAACGTTGTCGAGAGTGAAGGGACTGAGACAACACGCAGTTGTCTCGGGAGGAGCCATAGCGCAGTGCTGAGGGCTCCGGTGCGTTCCTCTGGAGATCCCGGAGCCCTTTTCTCAAGCACTAAGCTTGGTCACCGGGGGGGTTTTAGTGGGTACAATCCCACATAACCTGGCTGCACCCCAATGCAGCCGGATATCTTTAGAAGATTTCCCCCTCGAAAAAAATATAATAAAAAAAGACTAGCACTTAGCACAATAAAAGTGGAATCAAAGAGCTTCGTGTGGATTTATGGAATACCATGTCATATCAATATGTTATTGATGTAGAAAAAGTTTTGTTATTTTAGAAAAAGCGAGTTAGAGCACATTGATCTAAATGGGTTTTTTAGGCCAATCTGATCGCTAGAAAGCTGTCATATAGACCAATAAGATCGCCACGTTTTAACATTGATGAATATAGACCAAAATATATTTACTTTAAACATTGCTGGTGGACCCAGCAGGTACTCTATATAATACCTGGGAATTTTATACATTACCTTTTACTTTATATTTGTCGAAGCATTACCTAGGTTAAAGTATGAAATGGACAATAATATTCATAATATTTATACATTGCCTGGACACCCCAGGTATTCTATACATTGTCTAGGTATTGTATCCTCCTCCTTAAATCGTATTCCTCATGTTTGTGGGTCGTGACCTTCCATCAATCTTTCTCTGATGATATCTTTCCATCGTCTTCTATCCTCAGCAGCACTGAGTGTGTCGTAGACTGAGGTTTTGAGAGTGGTGCGAATCTGATCGGACCAACGTATTGGGCTGCGGCCTCGTGATATTTTGCCGTCGACTTTCCCTGTCACCATCAACTTTTCCAGGTTGTCGCCTGTTTCCTAGCAATGTGGCCAAAGTACTCGAGGACACGTTTGAGACAGATAGTAGAGAGTCTTGTCGTGACCTTGAGTTGGTGTAGGATAGATACGTTGGTCCGGTGTGCTGTTCATAGTATTCGAAGCATTCTCCGCCAGCACCACATCTCAAAAGCATCGATGCGCCCTCGATCCGCTATAGGTATTGTATAGAATACGTGAATTGTACAGATTGCCGGTAAGATATACTCGGACACAGATACCATTTTTAAGTGTTTTTTATACGGTGACAGACGATTGGCGTTTGCCTACAACTCCACAACCTGATGTTGTAGTTTTACTACATACTTTATTTTTAGTTTAATTGTAATTAAGGTTTTCTTTTTTGTTTTGGTTACCGGGTGTATCTCGACTCCGACTAGACGACGGACATATTCAAGAATATTCTTATACATCATTATAAACAACTTCTACTTTGGGACCCACCCTGATATCACAAAAAATATCAGTCGTTCATCACTCATCTAAATGTGTAGAAAATACTTATGTTATATGAGGTGAAGTGTTCGTGATTGTCTGGGGAAAATATTTAGAAACAAGGTTCTGTTTTTAAATTTTCCCCCTAATAGCGAGCCCTGAATGCGCTCCTACTCGACTGGCTGATAGCCCTGAGCTCGATTTATAGCTTTAATCAAAGCTGCAACGTATGCTGACAAAAACTACGCACATAATGTTTACAGTGGATGGTATCGATTCGTTAACTGACGAGCATCTGATTCAGGTTAATTACTGAAACTGACAATTTTTCTTGCATTATTCTACCGAAATTGTGTTTAATGATGCCATTATGTACAACTAGCAGCGCCCCTTGGTTTCACTCGCTATCCCACAGGAAACATGTTTTTTTCTGGGATGAGAAAATAGCCTGTGTTAAACCTATCACCTAACCTAACCTATATGTTTAGATTAATTATTTTGATGAAATAATCATGCCCATTAATTTATTTATTTCAATTTTAATTATACAGTATTTTTATAATGACTGCCCCGGTGGCTAAGTTGGTAGTGAACCTAACTTCTGTGCTTCTGGGTTCGTGGGTTCCATTCCCATCTAGGACAAACATTTGTGTGATGAACATTTGTGTTTGTTCTATGTCTGGGTGTTAATATCTATTTAAGTATCTATTTAAAAATATATATGTACGTATATATCAGTCTCTGGCAGCCATATTAAGCTTTGCTTAGTTTTGGGTCAGATGACCGTGTGTGTGCAAAAATGTCCCAGATATTTATTTTATTTATAATGTTATTTCCGAATGTTATGTCTTACGAGTCCATGGTTACTTGAGAATAAACAATTAGGATTTGAAATGATAATGAATGAAATCTAGATTGTACCTGCTACTTTATGCGGAAAAAGTATGTCATGTCTAATAAATTTCACGCAATTAAAAACTAAGCCGGAATTTCATTATTTTAATGGAATTTATTATTCATATTATGACATCTACCTTTTAGTAAGTACATTAGTGTAGCGGCTGACCACAGAAGCTTTTAAGAATCGTATTACAAAAGGAAAAATGCATCGTTGTGTTAAGTATCTAGATTTTCAGGCATAAAACGAATATAAAACAAGTAAACCATAACATTAAAATTGTTTATTTTAATATGTCAGTAATTTAACGAAATCAACTCTCAAACTTTCCCTCCGAGAGTTTTACGGAAAATACTTTTGGAAATTGGGGGTAATAATTTAATATGTTGAGCTTTTCTAAAAATTTAAGGCGTTATTTTCATAAAAAATACAGATTCATTTGTTTAAGAAATTGATTGATTTTTCCTAGTGTAGAGTAGTTCCTAGTTTGATAGAATAAGGACGCCAAAAATAAAGTTTACGTTTTTTTCTCGTCAAAAATTTGAGAGGGCATTAAGGACGAACGCGAAATTTTACTTCTAAGATTTGTTTACTTTGTTAGTTATAAGTGAAGCAAACGTCATCTTCAACAGGCTATCATGTTCCCACTGCTGGGACACAGGCCTTCTCTCAGAGAGAGGATGAACCCTCCATGCTGGTCTAGTGCATAAATGTAATGTGTCTTTAAACTTTTGAGGTCCGTGGACATCGAAACAAACTTAAAGCGTTTAAAATAAGTGGCAATTATATTCTTATCTAAACAGCAGTTTCAACTGATATTCTGTATAACTCCTCCATACTCTCCGGACAATCTTGATCATTGTGTCTCCTGTTCCTAAACAAAGGTGGCAAGGACGTTATCTATCCGGCAAAATTAACGGGCAGCTCGGCCTTTGCTGGCCGGCAATAAATTACGACTCAAGTTGATCCCGTTCGCTGGATATATCAAACGTAACGAACTGCATATATACGATAGGTGGGAGTTTAGCGCTAGTGAGAGATTGTAGCACGCACACTTTAACATTTGTTTGTGACTTAGAACTTTGCCAGCTATGATCTACGATTCGTTTTACAAGCACAGGTCCGATCGTGTGTTGTGTGCCTTACGACTATCTCTTAACGCGAGCTCGATACAGCGCAGTGCGGAAAATCACGCGAACGTGAAGCTTAGCGCACCGCGATATAGTTTGCAGTCCAGCAACTTTTCGCATCACCTAAACAGAATAGCGTAAAACAGGTAGCCGTAAAGCGCCTGCTGCCACTTTTTTGACGGCACTGCCAAGTACCAGCTGCAAGCGTTAGATTCGGTAAACTGGCGTAATATGGATGTTGGACGGTGACAGCCTCAGATCAGAATACGGGAGATATGATAAGGTTGCGTGGCGAGTGCGAACGCATCTGTCCTAATTCAGGCTTGATGTCTTTAATTGAACTCACGCAGCAATTACGACCTTATAGCGTTTTAGTGACGAGCTATTGGTTAGTTCATTTGTTTCGCTATAAGTTTTTTAGTGTGTGTAAAAACTTAGTAAAATAGCCGTACTTGCAGTTTTTGCGTCAAGCAGTATAGTGAAAATAATGTATGAAAATGGAAACATTTGAAAACGTACGTTATAAAGGCATATATCCCTTGTTTAAGTGACAACAAACTAACAAAAGTCTCCAGAACCGTAAAGTAGCTGGTCAGTCTATCACTATACTCACGGTTACCTATCATCATAATTTTTTAGCTTCCGCATATATAAGTTTTGTAAAAAAATTGTCTACGTAAAACAGTTACTTTTCTCACAGCAAATTTACCTTTAATGCTAAAAAAAACAGAGATGCACAGAGGTAGAAGAAATTCCTTAATTTGTGCGTTTGCGAATAGTGTGTGATGCATTAAACAAAAGTAACAAATTCATAAGCAAAAACACGTGAGTCCACGTACCGTTTAAAAACATAATACTGTATCGGAATGGGTATTCGATGATGCCTGTATATTTCGATTTGGACCTTCCCGCCCGATCGCTTTGTGGGTTTCAACGTGAGTGCACTGCTTATTGCGGGTGAGCCGCCTTGGTGCCTCCATTTTAATGGGAAATCATTTGAGGATTCAAAGCGATTGATTCCATTCGGTTATTTGTGTTTTTCACTCCCTACTTTGAGGTGTGTTTTGGAACGCTGCGTAGTTTTAACTCTTTATGTATATCATGGCATGTTCTCCATGTTTTCTTTTGTCACAAATACGTGTTGCGAAAAGTAGAAAAGTGATTGGAATGGTCAGACACTTTTTGTGTTACATTGAAATACTTAATTTCAAACAGATTAGATTTTTTTAAAGTATTTAGCTAAGTTTAGAAATATATTTGTTATTTCGAGTTATTCTAATGATAATTTGATTCAACTTACTGTAATTTATAAATATAATTACGTACGTAATTATAGGTCGTCTGTCCATCTTGTGGGTGGACGTCCTACGCTGCGTTTACTGGTCCGTGGTCTCCACTCGAGAACCTATTGGCCCCATCGGCTATCTGTTCTGCGTGCTATGTGACTGCCCACTGCCACTTCAACTTGCTAATCCAGTGGGTATATCGGTAACTTACGTTCGTCTACCTAAAAGAGACCGCAAGAAAACGCTGGTTTGAGGCTGCTTCCAACCGGCCCTTTTGGAAATCAATAGGGGAGGCCTATGTCCTGTAGTGGACGTAGTGTAGCTGAAATGATGATGATGATGACGTAATTATAAACTTGTAAATATACTTTACCAAATAAATAAGAATGTGTTATACAAACATGTCTTATAAATAAGAATGTGTTTGTTATACAAACATGTCTTATAAATGAGAATGTGTATTTGTTTGTACCACTTTTACAGCAACAGTGCAATGGACTGACGTTATTTTTTGCATAGAGATAGTTGGACCAGGTTGGAGGAAATAGAATTATCCCGGAAAATGTGAAGGTTAAATAGATAGATAACTCTTTATTGTTCACACCAAAAATTACAAAGTTATTAAGGTTCCTGAGGAAATGTCCACGCGAATGAAACAGCAGGGTGCAACTAGTTTTTAATTAAATGAGTTGGTATTTTGTTCCTATCAAAATCACCACTTACCACCACCACACTGTAAAAAATCTGGTTGCGGCTCATAAAGTGCGCTTACACAGCAGCAGAAATAAACCCTCAAATATATTCCACTGCACAGAATAAGATAACAAAAAATATTATGTAAGCAGGAAATGTTGCCGAATAACAAAGCTCGTACACATGGCACCGTATTCAGTATGGACCTGTGACATGACGATAATTTAACATACTAAAAACTAGCCAAGTGCGAGTACTTTAGTGTGTACTATATCACTGAAGTGAGATTTTTTTTGATAATCATGGCAAGTTTGACGCTTGACGTATTACCGTTATGACATTAGATTAAATTACCGTTTTGATACTGTACGTATCATATTTCACGTTACGCTGCCTTATACACAACTTGTTACATATCATTACAACACATCAGTTCACTACTTAACATAGGCCATTCCCAAGACACGCTTCCTTTCAGCTCTCATCTCAATCGTCTGCTCACTTCCACATTTCGGCATTTTCCATCTTTTCATTCCCAATCACAGTGTACTTCCTTACGTACGTATATCTACAAACCAACGTGTGCCACGGCATCCAGCGGCAGCGCTACGATTGCATTGGCAAATTTAGTTCAGGATGCCACTGGACGACCCGTGATTTGTGGGAACCACGAATTGTCACGGTTTTCACTCTAGAACAAATCAATTGACTGTTCGGAGTTGCTTGGGCAGCTGGGGCTGCGCACACCCGCCGCCTCACTAAGAAGGCCGAATCTCCCGTACGGGTGAACCGGGTGGGACCCCTGCAATGTAATTACAGGCAAAATAGTTTCATTATAAAGGCATGCGGTAGACTCAACGCTCTTGCTAAGGAAATTAATGTTGACTTATTCAATGGCTCTGCTTTTAAACTAAAGCAGCGTGTAAACGCAAATTATTTTTCATAATATGTATATTTTAATTATGATCTCTTCTGATATTTTCTTCTAAGTAGTTAACAAACTTAGCTTCCTCATTAATGTGTATTTCTTGCGAGTCCGTTACAGTATTATTTATCTACTTTACTTTGTGAAAACTTGTACTTAATTGGCCTTGTAACTTTATCATTTTTTAATTAATTTTTTACCTAGCTTAAAATTTTCCTATGAAAATAATATAAAATAAATCAGAAATGTTTATTGGCATCAATATTAACATTAACATAAATAATTCATATATCTGTATTTTTTTATCATTTTATAAAGATTCTTAAGTTTAGAGTTCAGTAAAATAAAGCAAACTTATTAATAATGAAAAAAAGATAAATGACTTACTCCGTTTATCCATACTAATATTATAAATGCGAAAGTAACTCTGTTTGTTTGCTACATAATCACTGCTAAACGGCTTAACCTATCTCGATAAAAATTTGCCAGATAATAGTATATATCATGAGGACGTAGGCAATTTTTTTCGAAAGAAATCGCGGACGAATCCGCGGGTACAGCTTGTTCCTTATAAAAAAGTGTATTCAATGAACTCACTCATGTAACGAATTTGTAAATTGAATTGCTTTGAAAATGAAATGCTTGAATATCTGCTTAAATTCACTATATTTTTGATCAACAATCTCGATTAGACAGTTTTAACAGAGTATTACTACTGTCAGTGTATGTATATTGCATTTCGCACTCGTTGTTCGAAACTTGGCCACATTATTTACAATACAGACGACGACAACGGACTCGCCGCTGGGAATTTAGCAATAACAGAACTAGAGAATAAACGCCGAAAGATAAGTACACAATACACGGGGCCACACATTCAGGACGGGCACTACTAAAAGTTTTCACATAAATCAGGAGCTAACTTTATTCAAACGACTCTCTGGCGACATTCGTTCGGAATCCACATCAAGTGAAACTTTGTGTGGAGGACATTCTTAGATAGAGTAGTTGCTCTCATGTCGGCTTGTCTCATGAAGCCAAAAATCTTAAGGATATGATCACGCACATATGCGTCCCGTTATCTCCCCAATCTACTACGTCGCATCGCTTCACCACGACCCCTTACCAATGAAGTCTGCAACGACTGAGTTTACACCACTGAGGAATTTACTTGTGTTAGCCACTGAGTCAGTATCATTGAAAAGTTCCACTAGTCCGGTCTATTTGATGTAATATACAAGTCAATGTCTACGTGTTACGACTGCTATCAAGTGGGAGGTATTATATTGACCGACAGTTCTATTAACGTTTATTGTTTTGATAGATTTGTGTTTATTGTTTGTTTATTGGGTTGATTTCTGGTAATTGTATTTTATTTCCTAATGTTCATTGTACAGAACTAACGTGTTATGTTATTTTGTAAATAATAAGTATGTTTAGACAGTAACAAGTATAGGAGTTGGGAAAGACCTTTGACTCGCAGAGGGACAACACAGCTCAACATTAAAAAAATTACTACAACCTGTATACTCATTACTCAGTTGATTGAATCAGGCGTTACTTTGCGGAAGTCCATTTTCAAAACTGTTTTAATGTTGAAATTCTAGTGTAATTCCGCTTCTACGTCGCTTCAAGTACAATAAGGAATTTGTGATAAATATTTGTTGATAATGTTAATTTTATTGAGTTTAATTTTGCCTAACCTGATAAAATATTTAAAAAACGGATAGAATAACCTTTCCATCTGAAATCGGTTAAAAAGTAACAATATGCAAATAGAAAAACAAACTTTTGATGAAATATTAATCGAATACTTCACTAATAGTTATCCAATAAAGTGAAATTGCAAATATTAATTCTAGTTTAGTTTGAAACTCGTTTTATATACACACATCAGCTTCATTAAAATTGCTCTCACAATTTGTAAAAGCCCACAAAACATTGAAAGGTACAAAATTGATTCATTGGCTCCAAACAATTTGCCAAGCATTTATGAAAATTGTTTTGGCCGCATAGTTGAAAACAGCACATACATTCGATAGTTAGCGAAATTTTGAACATTTTATATAGTTCGTAAAGTTTCAACAGTCAGAACGTATAGCATCCAGTATGTAAAATGCTACTAAAATAACTAATAAATAGCACCTAAAGGTTACCCCTCAGCTCAGACAAACAAGGGAAATATGGTAGATTACTGTTTAATCTATGAATCCGTCTTGCAGCTTACATTTAGTATTTACATACCTAACTATCATGATTATTTTCTTAGTAACTTCTCTCCCAGGCTGCAAGTATTCCTTCGTACTTTGACAAGTTCATTAACAATTCATTCACAAAGTAGTGAGGTGAGACTGGGTCTGCAATCGCACTTCGAATCTGGTCTTCTACTATGGTTTTAACTCGACACTTTACGTACAGTTTACTGTTTGAATATTCTATTCGGTCTATTGGCTGCTTGAATTGTACGTAAAAAAATCTGAGTCAATGTCTCAAATAAAACAACTTCCTAAAAAGGAAAAATAGCAGGAAGTGGATAAGTACTTAATCGCAATCAAGCTGAACTATCAACTTTATATATATTATACTGGTACGAAAATTATTTCCACCCAAAGATTGGATGGAAGACATTGGTTTCAGCGGTAAGGCGGTAAGCGGTAAGGGACTTGTGTCACTAGCTTACTAGAGTCTGTGCGTATTAAATATTATTTTTTTGGGGTGCACAAGGAAAGAGTTTTTATCCATCTATCTATCTATATATATGCAAACTCTACGCTATCCTAAACAAACATCAGTAGCCCCCTCGAATTGGTTTGCACCGGCGTTCATAGGGTGGTACGGAAACCGGGAACCACAGCACATGTTCAATTAAATTTTATCTGTTCCTACCTTCCACGCTGCAACTATCTGCTACCGAAACTGTCTACGTCGCATATCATTTTTCAATTCCAAGAAAGCTTTAGTGTTTTATGCTCATTTAGCTGACATTTTGTAGGAATTTCTTTGTCGTGTAAACATGGTAAAATGGTACCTGGCTTTTGCCCGGGGTGTGAATAAAGCAGCTTAGGTCACTCAAAGAAAGTGTAGCTTTGTATCAATGAATAAAAGAATTTTCAGAATTGGTACTGAGTGAATGCCAAGGAACGGAACAGTCGCCTTCCCTGTTTCCTGATAAATATAATCTAAGTTGTTTCTAGGTTTGAGTAAATAGGTAACTTCTAAGTCTGCGTGTTTCTTCTTGGACCCATTGTCGCTTACCAAAAGGCAAAAAAAATATCAAATGTGATAGAAAGTATTAAAAAACTAACACAAACTTACAAACTTTGCTTTGAGAGATGATAAGATGAGAATATTATAAAATAGAAATATGGATCAGTAAACAGTGTGACCGGGAAGATGGATTTCAGTTAGCAGCATCGAGGAATCCCTTAGTAAGCAAGTGTACAAACCGCGGTGTATGTATATATTATAATAGAACATTTACCGATACAGTCAGTGTTTACCGGACGATACCGGACTCATCCGCAGTTTTCAGTCAGCT
This sequence comes from Agriopis leucophaearia, assembly GCA_949125355.1. NCBI lineage: Eukaryota > Metazoa > Arthropoda > Insecta > Lepidoptera > Geometridae > Agriopis > Agriopis leucophaearia. The sequence continues at coordinate 7,510,273 of OX421267.1, forward strand.
CGTGACCACGGCCATTGTAACATGATCGAAACGTCGAGCTAAAGGAACCTATTTTTACCTAAATAAAGTAATAAAACATTTAAAAACCGGCCAAGTGCGAGTCGGACTCGCACACGAAGGGTTTCGTACCATTATCTATAAAAACGGCACAAAAAACACGTTTTTTGTATGCAAGCCCCCTTAAATATTAATTTTATTTTAATTCAATTATTTATTTTTAAAGTCAATATATAACTAAATATTTTGTGAAGATTTCAAGCATCTACCTGTTTCCGTTATCAATATCGAGCAAAAACGAGCTAAAAAATCACGTTTGTTGTATGGTAGCTTCCTTAAATATTTATTTTATTCTATTTTTTAGTATTTGTTGTTATAGCGGCAACGGAAATACATCATCTGTGAAAATTTCAACTGTCTAACTGTCACGGTTCATGAGATACAGCCTGGTGACAGACGGACGGACAGCCGGACAGCGGAGCCTTAGTAATAGGGTCCCATTTTACCCTTTGTGTACGGAACCCTAAAAATGACAGTGTTCAAATCGAAAAATCTTAAAAGTTAGTTTTGGATTAGTGTATATGTTTTTTTTTTTCTAGTGAATCGGTTTCTTCTAGTCAAGCGTGATCCATCGTAGGCCGCATCATCGCTTAACATCAGGCGAGTTGGCGGCCAAGCGCAAGCATATTAAAAAAAAAAAAAAGTGTGGATTAAAGTACTTTATTATGTTACTCTATGTTAAAGTTGTATCTGGTTTATTTATGTTTAGTAAAATTTATTTTGTGGAAAATTTGAATTTTTCACAGTAGGTACTTCTTATAGGTTAACATCAGCGATGTTATGAAATAATTCGTAAAATTCAAGTATGCATCTATTATCAATTTCAAAGTTACGTTATCTAAACTAACAACAAACACTTCTATTTCTTCAGCAATAATTCATAGAACACGTGAATTTTTAAAAGCTCTTACAAACTTTCTCCTTACTTCTCTGATAAAAGAGAATAAAACTCGTTCTGATAACAAAGAATAACTGCTACCGCAGGCGGGTCTTGTCGTCTCGAAAACTCACTGCAATGCCTACTGATTTATATGAAAAGTTACCATCTAAAATGTTCTTTCAAGAAATGGAACCATATTCGGACATTCGCAAAACCATCGCGGTATCAACGCGGTGCAGATGTTCAGGGATGGGAACTCGGCAAAAAGTCACTATAATGTTGGACAGTGATTAATCTCGCAATGTGGTGGATGTGGTGTGTGGTGGTGTGGTGACCGTACCGTCACCTGTTTTAAGCGATTTAGTTTAGGTTATTGCGGAAAATCATGCGAACGTGAACTTTAACGCGCCGAGATACGGTTGGCGGTTGCGCAACTTTTCACAATCACCTAAACAGAATCGCTTAAAATAGGTGACAGTACGGCTCTGGTGTCCAGCAAATACTAAAAAGAAATAAACAAGAAAACTAGTATTTACTTATCTGGCCTATGTTTTTTATCAGTCTAGGGTTGACACATAAACGTATATGTTTCCTAAGTATAACTAGTATTTAGGGTTAAGTAAAAAAGGGGAACTAATCCGAAAAGGATACATGATTAATAAGAACGAACTGTTTCTATTTCAACTTGCAAGATTTGAACTAAACAAACAAACATACAAATAACTTGTAAAAATAGCTCTGTAGCAGGTTTTTCTTACAAAAGACTGATTCTCTTACTACATCCAAACCCCATGACTTAGACTGTTAACAGAATATTAAATTATCAAGTAAAACTTCAATAAGTACTAAGTTTATTCACTGGATCGCAGTAAATTTTTGAGACAGTAGTTTAAAAGTGCCACCTCGCTGCGAGTCAAGATTAGGGCTCTACGTCTCAATCTTTGCCGTAGGGCTTACCCTTACAAATGTAATTCACTTCAAATGTAATAATAGATTTATGAGTAATACGTCATTTCCGTGTCATATAAATAAATAGGCACTGGCCGTTGAAAAAAACGAAGTGTATAGGTATTGCAATTGCCTGTTTTTTTTTTTAAAACGACAAAACGATCAGTCGCTGCCACACGATATCTTTAAAGGTTGACTTCCGTGCATCGTGGCCGATCGCAGCCATGCGCGTCTGACACATGCGTCTAACGCGCGTGGCTGATGCGACAGATCTTACACTATGTGAATGTATAGCACCGCTTCCGAGGTCTTCGTCAGACACGTGCGGCCGACGATTGACGTCGTCATACATTTTCAAATTGCATCAGCCCCGTGCCTTAGACGCATGCATCAGACGTGCGCGGCAGTGATCGGCCGCGATGCACAGAAGCCTACCCTAACGGATATTATTAGCAGTAACAATAAATTTCTTTAAACCATGTAATTTTATAGTAAAGTTTGCTCACTATTAATTTTGGCGGTTAAATAACAACCCAAAAGCAAAACCCAAACAAAAGTAAGTACACTACAGTAATAATAGTACACAAACAAACATTAACTACAGCAAAAATGATCCTGTGAGACTAGTTTTAATGTCAATAGTATAATTTGCTACATAAGTGTCACCTCCAGGTGCTCAGGCGATGCTGAAGTGAGCATTGTCCCGGCACAACACGTTTGATAAGTGTCATAGACATAACAACCCACTTACGCTCTAGTATTTAACCATGCTAAGCTGTAGTATAGGAAAGGGCGAGCTGCGAAAACGTGGCGTGGACGGACGAGGACGGCAAGGTGTTGACGTACCGGCGACACGTCTTGAGTATTATTTAAGCCGTCCGTGCATCTTAAATGCACGTGCATGCGTTTTATGTGAAAACTACTCTGAGTTTATTTTACTCTCTACTTTTTTCAATGGCACTAAAATTATCGCCAAAGCAAACGCAAAGTTTCAAAAATGAGCACAGTGCTGTCAAAACTCGCAGCGCAGCTAAACGATTAAACAAATGGCCAATTACATTGCAGGCTTTAGATTTTAAAGTCGATATTAAATCCCTTAATGCATGGACATCAACCTGCGAACGTAAACCAAGAACGATCATCTTATCTTCCTTGCGCAAACTATTAAGTGCACGATGTACTCGTAGGTACGTTACGCCCTCAAACCGCTAAGCCACATAACGCAAAAACTGTTAGAATGGCCATATAGGTTGTTGGTATTGTGAACTACAAGTTAATTCCTTATTACATGGCCATGAATTTTTTAGCTTAACATAATTAAATAATTTTTAGATTTGGCTGTCACGTCAGTAATCACTCCAGTAGAATTGTTTTCAGGGCATCAAAACACGGTCTTACGATAAAAATATAAGCACAGCTACTAGGCTGGTTTGGACCTGCTATGGTTAATTAAATGAAAAAGTTTTAAATCAAACAGCCATCATACTTGGAAACACTACTCATTAACGTAACAAACTTTATCAATTTTAATGAAAACTCATACAAAATAGAGATACATTCCATACCTCGACTAGTGAGTCGATGTACGCATGCCTTGAGTTCAAAGTTATCCGCTCCGAAGATATTCCGGTGGTTGGAGAGTAAGAATTCCGATCCGATGTACGGAAGATTGGGCTTGTTAACATTAGACTTAACTTAGTTTCCTGGGCGGAAGTTAATAACTCCAGTACACGTAGAGAGTATCCTAGTTACAAATTTCATTTTTAATGTTGATTAAAAAATTGTTGTTTTTATTTTTAAGCCATAGGTGGCAAACAAGCAGACAGGCCGCCTGATGGTAAGAGGTCACCGTCGCCTATGGATACCTGCAACACCAGAGGCATCACAGATACGTTGCTGACCCTTAAAGACTCTATTAACAGCCCTTTTAAAGAACCCCATATTATAGCTACTCGGAAATGCCGTAGGATCCGGGAGCTTTTCCCACAAATTGCAGGAGTGAGGCAAAAAATAACGCGTAAAACGCAGTGTGCGATTTCCAAAAATTAAACAAATTTATTGATCGTGAAATTCTCAAACTCATTCAATACCTAGAGCCACTCTCATGCGCAAGACGTTGGTCTCTTTTTTTATCGCATTTACAACGAGGAGTGTTCTGAAAAACTATTCGATCTAATGCCGGCTGCGTCGCTGCTTTATTATCGCACTCGCTGCCACCGCCTGAAAGCTCATCAACATAGATCTGAAGAAATCGCATATAATACCTTTAACATGATCCCACACCTGTAATGAGCCCCGCTTGAGACATTTCCGAGTAACAGCTTTAACATCGTGTTTTCAAAAGGGCTGTTAATTGAGTCACTACATTTCAGCGACGTATATATCTCCTGGTGTTACAGGTATCCATAGGAAACGGTGAACGCTTACCTTTAGGCGGTTCGTTAGCTTGTTTGCCACCTACAGCATCAAAAGAGATGAAAGTTTGCAACAAAACATGCCTTTGTAGAGATCTTTTCTCACCAGTTAGTGACTGGAAAGAAAAGACACCATAGTAACTGATCATTTCAACTTACCAATAACTTACCATAAACTTATCAGTAGCTTACCAATAACCTAGATAACCTATAACTACTAGTAATAGGTAGAAAGTCTTAAATTTTCTGAAACAGAGTTACAGAAATTGCTAACCTTGTTACATCAAATGATTTTCTGGTACTCGCATTTTAATCAAAGACTAACTGCACACAGAGCGCTTAGTAAAATATTTTTACACAGCGCAGCGTTTTCACCCAAACCATTGAAATGTTCGTGTTATTTTTTATCGTATTTATTTTAAAATCCTCGCGAAAAAGGTGCTTTAGCGTATTTTCAACGAGTTGCAAATTAGTCGCGTGTATGGCCCACCGTGTCGACGTGACACGTAAATTACAGAATCCACGGCGTCCAGTAAACACTGCAATGGAGCTTTATTTTCAAAATAAAGAGCAATGTATAAGGGAATGAAGCGTCTTTGCAAATAAGCTCAGCACTTGACCAGCTCCACCTTGCCTCACAATTGAATAAATAAATAATTGGCTAAGAGCACTGTGAGACATATTATAGGGTTTCATAGCCAAAGCCATAAAATTGTGGTCACATTCATAGACAACTATTACTAACTATGGACACCGCGCAGGCACAGCATGGACCACGCGAGGGTCACTTCCGCCAAGTTTCGTGTAAAATGATGTTGAAAGCAAACGAACGCCGCATGGACAGGGGGTTGGCGACAAACTTTTAGAGATTGTGCTGGTCGTGCGCTGAGGCGATAATTGGACTGTGACTACTGATGTTGGTGGTTGAAGAAATCTTGCTTGCTACGTGTTTTTGACGTGTAAGTTAAGCGGCAAACAATATTTCAAATTTTTTTGACTATCTAAGGCTTAGAAATCACTTCAAGATTGCGTTGTTCTAGATTAAATAATTGAAAAAAACATCAGTAAGAATCTTACTGCCAAGAAAGCTCACTAATCCATCATACTACGAGTTCATTGGCATTGGCACGTTGTTTCTTTTTTGCGTCATATCATGGGCAGTAGGTATAGGTACCACTTCATCATATCCAATTTGCTCTACTCCACCCAACCCAACCATTCAATTAATATCATACACTTTCTCATAACAAATTGTTTTCGCGTCCCTTCACTAAAATGGTAACATAAATCGTGACCGTAATTATTTGGCCGCGGGAAAAGCCCTTGTAGTTAGGATGCCCTTGATAAATTAAAAAGTAAAGATACGTTTGGTAGCTTTATTTTCTAATTTATATAGTTATGGTCCTATTCAAAAACTTACAGGACAGTATTAGCTAAAATGTAACTTGTCCAGTATGTTTGGAACCTTAGGGATTTGAACACATGTTTTAAATGTTTATCGGGACTTAACACGCATTATTTATATTATTTTATAATAGGTACCTTTCGCTTGACGTTGGGACCATGTCACAATGGCAGTGGTGATGAGCTGACTGAAACCTGCGGGTGAGTCCAGGGAGAAGATAAGGTGCTGTGTTCTTCTAGTCACTTGATCTTCAATAATCGCAGGGTTGTTACTACGACACACAACACTGACGGTATCGGTGAATGTCATAATACCTACACCGCAATTTGTAAGCTCGCTTACTATGGGATTGAATTATCTAGTTTTTGCACGTGACACTTGTCATTAAAGATATATTGACAAAAAGCATTTTATAACGCCTTTTGTCAATGGTTTATTAACATAAGCGAAGTTTAGAAACATAAATTTATTTTAGCATCTTTCGCAATATATCGATGAAGGAAATTGTAATGGGCAGCCCAATCTTGCAAGAAGTCATGGTGTATTTTTCTAACTTAATAAATATAGTGATTGATTGCAATAATAAGATTAAAAGGAAACCACCGAATGGAAACCACGGATTCTAATCATTGAAAGAAATGGTATGAGTTGGTTACAAACAAACGATATGAGTTATTTTTTAAAGAGTTCATAGAGTTAATTAAACCATACAAAACACTTCCAAGACGACCGTTTGTATCTTTAATATTTTAACGTATCTGCAAATTTGTTCAATCTTAGTCAAACTCCCTAATTTTCTAATATAATGTTAGACATTTATTAATGTAGCTTATGTGGGCGTTGGCACAAATTTTAAACTAAGTAAAGCCTACCTAAGTTTCCTCATTGTTGACAGATATTCTAGTATTTAACGAGATTTTCCTGAATCTGAAATCTTAACGCGATTTAAAGTTTGGTATTATTGATCAAAACTTGGTCAAAATATTTATTGGGTAAGTAAGTAGTATTGAAAACTATTTTGTAATAATAATGGGTATAAACTATTATATTGTTAAAGTCGGTCAAGTATAGCCCTTATCAATATAGATTATACTTGACAATATAAACCCACGCAGCTAATAATATAATAATTAGAATGAGTACTAAACGCTGATGTAGATTACAGGTTTTAAAACAAAGAGCATTCTGTGTCGTTACCTGGATATTCTAGCCAAACAATGGCATCAATTCTGGTGTACCATTCTCTAAACTAAACTAATTTGACAGGACTAAAATTATCAGCGTCACTTTTCATTCTTATGCGTCAGAAAAGGATGACAATAAATTTAAAGCTGTCAAATTTAGTTTAGTTTAGATAATGGTAAACCAGAATTGACGTCTACCTACTAATTTAATATTTCAGAGTCAACGTTCGTTCATTTGTTTGATGATAATGGTAACAAAAATACGATAACAATTCTATCACAGACTAGGTAAAGTGTTATATAAATGCTCTGAAATCTTCTATATATCGTATATAAAAGAAAGTCGTGTTAGTTACACTAATTATAACTCAAGAACGGCTGAACCGATTTAGCTGAAAATTGGTGGGGAGGTAGCTTAGAGCCAGGAAACGGACATAGAATACTCTAAAAACGGCTGGATCAATTTGGATGAAATTTTGTGTACCTGGAGCGGGTCATAACACCCGTGCGAAGCCGGGGCGGGTCGCTAGTGTTATATAATAGCTTGATAGGAAAAATCTGAATGAAAACTGTAAATTCTGATCACTTTTGTTAAATTGTTGAACGTAGGATTGTTGCTGGTAACCTATATGATGATACAGTGAAATTAAATATTGAAAAAAAATGTTTTCATTCAACTTTTTTTTAAATGTTATTGCAGCTGTCACAGCCAAAATATTCAAGTCTAGTAAAAACTTTTGTCATAAATATAGCTAGAACGACCTACTAATTCATAGTAGGTTCTTAAACTTCTAAGTTTTTTGATAGGTACGTACATAGAACAGGAGCTCTCATATATACTTTTTTAATATCTTTAATTTATGCAACTAAACGTGTGGTAGTTATTATTATGTTATAATGTACTTTTCATAAACAAAATTTCAAAATAAATCAATCAATAAATCTTTATTTAATCTGTCTAATCCAATGACTTTAAACAACCAATTTCGCGTATCTAGAAAACGATTTTAACGATGCGGATGAAATTTTGTATTTAAATAAAGTTTCAAATACTACAACTTCGCCCAGGTACTATTATATAAAAAAGTGAAATATCATTCACTGGCTAACAAAATCTTAAAAACTACACACATCACATCATCAGCCAATTAACGTCCACTGTTGGACAGAGGCCTCCCTCATAGAGAGGGGTGTTGCCATAAACCCCACAAAAAAACATTACTAAAACTACATAACACACGAGACTGACATTTAGCAGGTAGATTCCTTATCGGTTGTAGATGTCCGCTAAAAAAGATTCTGCGAAAGGGCTCAATTAAGAGGGTCAAAAGGAGAGTGAAAGTATACATAAAAATCTACGCGTACAAAATTGCGGAAAACAGCTAGTTTTATAATACAGAAAACTTCATTATAATCAATTACAATTATCTTAAAGCATCATAACATGATGTTACAATATTATTTTAGCTTAGCTTAAAATATTTTAGAGATTCTCCCTACACAATAAGCCACTGAGTCTAATAAACTAAGCATGTTATGACATCTTTCAGCGTTCTAAAATGGGATATATACGGAACTGCCAACCGCCTCGAAATCTACACGAGATAACAAAATTGGGGTAGAATGAAAAATTCTAGCTGAATAATATAAAAAGTTTATTGAATATGATATTTTGGAGTACATGAAAATGATTTTGGAGTAACATAGCCTAAATAATGTAACTGATACTTACACTGTCATTCTATTTCAAAACTTAATAGGTAACCCGACCAACGCAACGTTGTCCTATCCAATGAGTTATAGTGTATACTTACCAAAATCCCATAGAAAAAAAGTTTTCCCGAATTTTCCCATTTCCCGGGCAAATTTACCATAATATATTTTTTTCTCTACTTCCCCATTATTATGCGAACTATACATAACATTACCATTTTTTTTTTCTAAACCTCTAATTATTGTGGCGTACTATACATAAGATTTAAATCATTTTGTCGGCATTTCTAAAATGTATCTAAATTTATATATGTACTGTAACTTTGAACTCGGATATTTTTTTCTCGAATTTTTGTACTAGACCTAATATCCATGTATTTGTAAATCTATGCTTCTTGCACGTATCTACACAATTACAAGTGTAACTGTTAGAAAAATCTAGTCGGTAAAGCTAAAGCAATAAGAAGAGAACTGTGTACACTAGAAACTTGTGTGTCGTTCCTGAGATAATCAAATAAATTAACTCAGATTGCGGTGTAATTTGTAGAGTCTTTTGTCTCGTCTGTTTACTTGCTAAATGAAATCTTCTGATGAGTTTTTGATGAAGTGGTTGCGCAATAAAGGATAATGGGATAAAATTTCTGGAATTTGGTCTAAATGTCTCCCAGCAACCATGGATTTATGAAGCTACTAGTCTTTGTATGATACATAAATATTGTTCAAGCTGCTAAAAATTACTGTTTTATTTATTAACCTCTAACAACAAGAATACAAAACAACATAGAACATCAACTATGAACTATGAACTACACAACAGAACAATACCTTCAGTATAGTTTCTAATTTGGTTTCACGAAACCGCCATAAATGAGGATAGAAAATTTGTGAACAATTCTAGTACCTACTTTGACACAGAATAGTATTTGGTGGTCTGTTGTTTTGGTTCTTTATTAGTGTTTGTTCTAGTTCTAGTACTTAAACACAGAATGGTATTTGGTGGTCTGTTGTTTTGTTTGTTTGTTCTAGTACCTACTTTTGACACAGAATAGTATTTGGTGGTTTGTTGTTTTGGTTCTTTATTAGTGTTTGTTCTAGTTCTAGTACTTAAACACAGAATGGTATTTGGTGGTCTGTTGTTTTGTTTGTTTGTTCTAGTACCTACTTTTGACACAGAATAGTATTTGGTGGTCTGTTATTTTGGTTCTTTGTTAGTGTTTGTTCTAGGTCTAGTACTTAAACACAGAATGGTATTTGGTGGTCTGTTGTTTTGTTTGTTTGTTCTAGTACCTACTTTTGACACAGAATAGTATTTGGTGGTCTGTTGTTTTGGTTTGTTGTTGTCGTTTAGTCTATTAGTAGAGTGTATTATTTTGTTGTGAACAGTAAAGAGTTTATTTATGTATCTATTTGTATTTTTCTGCACATCATGTTTACTGTCATGTTGAAAGTAACTCAGTACTTAGTGGACTACCCCTTCACACAAATCTCGTCAGAGGTGGACATTGTTACAAGTCTCCTACGATAGTATTGCATGCAGGTACCAACGATAGTATTAGTGCATTAAAATAAATTTCTAGACTTCAGGTCGGCTGTACATTAAAGCCATTCTCAATGGAATAACTTAACGAGCCGGGGAGTCGTAATTCTAGTGAACAATAAACAATATGAAACGTACGTCTACCACTGTAAACCTATTTTCAGTAAGAAATACAGTGCTATCTGGAGATGTTGTAGAGAAAATGAAATCGTAAAATATTTAGTGGGAATTTAAGACGTCTTTAAGAATGCTAATGGAAAAGCGTTTGATAAGTACCTGAAAATGTTGTCTATAAAAACTTTACAGGCTCTTTTTACATGTTATAAGAAAATCAACCTTTTTTTACTCAAGGTAAAATCAAAGTAAATCAAATAACTCATGGAAAGCGTAAACATAGTATAAGCGTTGAAATTTCCTTGACTGTCATAATTTTCATCACAATAATATTGTTTGTAATGTAATATAATCAAAAATATAATATAATAAGTGATACTCAAAAACTTGATTTTTTACCACTTAAAAGACTTCTATCAAGCTAATATTTTACAGATTTAAAATAAAATAATTTGTAAATCTATAAAACAAGATGGTATCAATTTAAGCTAAACTATTTACCTTAATTAAATTTTGGAGCCGGAAAGTATCCCAAAATATAATGTGAGTTTACGGTATGACTGGCAATTCCTTAATAATTGCCATATTATTTATACTTGTACTACAAACAAAGTTCAAAACTAAGAAGACTAATTAAAATAGACGTTGAAGTCAAAGTACTGGAGCGAAAATATCATCATTATCATCCACAGCCTTCCTTATCCTACTGCTGGGTATGGACCTCTCCCTTGCTATACCATCTGCCTCGGTTCTGTGCTAATCGAATACAGGGGCCTTACGCTTAACTCTAAACGCGGGCCCGAATAGGTGCAGTTTGCAAAATCTCCTTTTGGGGCCCGCGTTTAGAGTTGGGTGTAAGGCCCCAGGTTCGATCCGCGATGCACCCATTTTACAGCTCGACGATCAACGCTCCGCTTCCCTCGCCTCGGTTACCTCTCTGTCAAAACCTTTCTCCACGTTATCACTGCACCTAGCTACGAGTCATACCATACATTAATCATGCAATGTATTTAGGTACAACAATATGCCATTTCGTGCCTATACGTTTGATATTCTCTGAGAAGAAAGGATAACAAATATATCCTTTCAGAATTTATGAAGATTACTTCGTTATTGTGCTTCGATGAAATATCATTCTATTGGCGGCACATATGAAGATAAGATGTGGTTTCTCTGAAAATAGATGATTATGATACCTTTGAGTTGATCTGATGATGGAGCAAAATAAATATCAATATAAAAAACCGACTTCACAAAAATTACAGAACTGGACTTACTCGTAATTGAAATGTGACCACACGGAAAGCACCAGCTTTCAAATACAAAAGAATGATCAAAATCGAATCACCCAGTCAAAAGTTCTGAGGTAACAATAATTTAAAAAAAGGCGAATTGAGAACCTCCTCCTTTATGGAAGTCTGTTTAAAAATAAGTTTAGATTCATATAATTATGTATTGGTATCATGAGTAGGTGAATGCTTTACATTACACATGGAATGGCGGACAAAAATCATGTTTATTAACCTATATTTTTTTTTAATAATTCATCATTATCCGCCTTTAATCAGGCATAGAATTATCTTAAGCACACCATGTAATCATTATATCACATCATCAACCAATTAACGTCCACTGTTGGACAAGGCCTCCCTCATGGAGAGGGGGGTGTTGCCATAATCCCCACGCTTGGCAGGCGGCTTGGGGATCGCAGTACGTTCACCGTGTACTATTAGGACGCTGCTGCCCATCCTCCGGTTGTTCTGGTCGCAGTTTTAGGACATACCCGGGTCCATCATCATTCAATCATTATAATATATAAGGTCGGGGAAAAAGTTTCTTCGTATTTTATAAACAAATTCAAGACATATTTTTTTCAAGTTTAATTACATTTAATTATAATATATATGTGCCATTTTGTTCGATAACTTGTTGCCATCTTGTAGGTAGTGACATGATCCCATTGCTGTAGAAATTTTGGGACTTCTGATAAAAAAAATGCAACAAGTAGTTTTGACAGTCCTCTCTGGATCTAGCACTACCCAAAGAATTCTGAAGAGACCGAAACAGGTGGAAATCTGAGGGTGCAAGGTCAGGGCTATATGGTGGATGCATTAACACTTCCCAACCAAGCTCTCTCAATTGTTGCTGAGTGGCCAAAGATGTGTGCGGTCTGGCGTTATCATGATGAAAGACCACGCCCTTTCTGTTGATCAATTGCGGCCGTTTTTTCTCAATTTCTTGTTTGAGTCTCATCAGCTGTTGGCAGTAGAGATCCGAATCGATGGTTTTGCCCGGCGGTAAAAGCTCATAATGAACGATGCCCTTCCAATTCCACCATACACACAGCATCACCTTATTACGTGTTAATCCGGGTTTCGCTACAGTCTGTGGTGCTTCACTGCCCTTTGACCATGATCGTTTGCGCACATTCATGTCGTAGGTGATCCATTTTTCATCACCAGTGATCAATCTTTTCAAAAACGGTTCGGTTTCGTTACGTTTTAACAGAGAATCGCAAATGACCACACTATTCATTTGGTTTCTTTCAGTGAGCTCGTGTGGCACCCAAATATCGAGTTTTTTTTTATACCCAGACTTTTTCAAATGGGTCAAAACTGTTTTGTGGTCGATCCCCAGTTCTTCAGCTACGTCGTAACTACTAATATGCCGATCTTGCTCCACTTTTTCAGAAATGGCATCGACTTTATCCGTAACAGGGCGACCAGAGCGAGCTGCATCTTTGACATCAAAATTCCCGGACTGAAAACGCTTGAACCAACATTGTGCTACTCTTGATGACACTGCATGAGGTCCATAAACGTCACATATTTTATTCGCGGCTTGTGTCGCATTTTTCCCTTTTTTGTAATAAAACTTCAAAATATATCGAATTTCTTCGTTAGATTCACTCATTTTATTGAACAAAAAAACAATTGAAAAATGGCGGGAAATTGCTTTTTACTTTTTGTATTCCTTTTTTAAAATGTCATATTTTTAATAATATCAAAACCAGCCAGATACAAACAGTACAACCGATGAGATTTTACTACAACTTTATACATACAAAATACGAAAAGACTTTTTCCCCGACCTATTACATTACATACCTATACTTACATTGGTAAAACATACAACAAACAAAGATAAAGTGGTGGTAAAGCCGACAACACCGCTAGTATTGCAGGTGTCCATAGGTGGTTGTTTTTGATTACCATCAGACGGACCGCATCCTTGTTTATAGCTCTTTTATAAATATATAGACGAACAGGCGTAAGCTAAAATCCTGCAAAATATAGTGATTACTATAGTTTTGTTCAAAGTTCAACCCTTACGCTCTCGTTCCTCATTAAAACAATCCTAGATACTCGTCGAAATGACGCGAAGCGAGCCCCCTCATTATCCGCACCGCCTTTGATAAATGATCTAAGCACTGACACGGAACAGTATGAAGTTGATAAATGTTTACTATAATTATTCGACCAACACAAAAACAAGTATAACGTACAACCTTTACAAAAACAACAAATATTATGAGTAACATCCGGCTCCGAAAATGTATACTCAGGATAAAACATTTTCGTTATCAAATGTGTATCGTTACCTCCAGCAATATCCGATACGGCGTACCTAATACATTGGTTCCTTATTTTAGAATAACGACAAAGAAAAATACAGCATCAGTTCAATACAAAGACTTTCAATTTCGTAGGCGGGTTCACCTGTTGTCAATATTTATCAAAGACAGCAATATCGCAAGGTTCTACGGCAAATTTAATACAGATCTTCAGACGGCAGTGACGCCTCGTAATGGTGTTCTCACTCGTTAGCGCTCCCCGCTGCCTCCATACCTAGTAATCCGATTCCGTTGGTAGTTCCGACAAATTTGCGGTCCGTTGAGCCGGCACCACACACCGATGGCCTACCACGCTTCTAACCGACGACGATGGATTATCGCCTCTCCACTCTCACTTACCCAATCCGAGCAGGACGCAGAGCGGTGATTAAAGGGGTCGTTTTCTGTTACGATATGTAAGTCGCTGGAACTCGTCCAGCACAAATATTCTCATGTTAATCTGCTTACGTACCGGAACCCGGTTTGGATAAATTTATTTCCGCGATACCTTTATACACCCTGAAGCAGATTTGGGGCTAAGTGTGATTTTCCCAAATTGAATGAAGAGTGGAGGCAGGTGTTTTATTCATGAGGAGTTCTTGTGCCGCGTTTAGAAATCGCTAATCTGGTTCGGTGCCGTTGTTGTGAATTATTCGGGCTTAGCCCACCCCGCGCGGCCGGCTCGAAGACTTGATTTGGTACTGGAATTTAATTTAAATCTAACAATGGTTTGAATTTGGAAATTTAATGATGTTTTCGTCTTCGAATTTCGTACGGAAATTATGTATTGAATTGATAGGTATACTTAGAGGTCATCGTTCGTTAATTATTTGACATAATAATTGACTGGCCGTGTTCTTTGTTCCACTCCCTCGTCTGAACCGTCGTCGTCCATCATTAGTATTCGTGATTAGAGCCTGTATTCTGGGTGCAAAACACGAAACTGATGACTATTGCTTACTCTGTGGGCCTGCGGTAATCGGCCCATCGCGTGACCAACCCCGACGCTTCAATTAACTAAATGAATACTCCAAATGGGAAAAGGCGACAAACCTATATTTTGTCATTATGACACAGACACCGTTATAATCATTCTTGTAACAAAGATATTGGACTAGTCTCATCAGTTTTTTTTTTTTTTTTATCGTGGCCTGTATAATTTTATTTTTTACTGTCACAGTTGTTCACTACTACTATATTTTGTTATTATTTACAGGATATTTACCGTGGTAAGGTTGTATTTGGAGGTCACGATATTTTGTCGCAGTTAAATGCACAATGTTCATTAGAAAAAAATAAAAAAATATCGCGGATAAATATCCCATCAATAATCATATAAATGTAAATATTTTTTTACATTGAAGTGTTGTTTCACACTTCAGGGTTTATTATAGAACAATTCAAAAATATGATGACTAACAAGATTCGATGCAGGCCAATTTGCCTGCCAGTTGTAATTTTTTCATAACATTTAATTTATAGTCTTATACATTGTCTGACAACGGAAAAACTATGAACACTTCCATTCACAAACGATTCAAATGACGTTGGCCACTAGAAGGTTCTTGAGGTGACGAGGGCAGTGTATTGCCATCCAGGGTTTTGAACTGTTGAAGTTCAAAATTCTGAGTGGCGTTGAGCTTTTATGGGCAAGCGTGAAGAGCCATCG
This sequence comes from Agriopis leucophaearia, assembly GCA_949125355.1. Taxonomy (NCBI): domain Eukaryota; kingdom Metazoa; phylum Arthropoda; class Insecta; order Lepidoptera; family Geometridae; genus Agriopis; species Agriopis leucophaearia. Next base: position 7,525,807 of record OX421267.1, read on the forward strand.
GCGTCTTCGCTCGTCTCGTCACCAAGTATCATAAAAAAAGTCCTATAATATATGTATTTTCTGATAAACCCTGAAGCCCTAAAATATATGTATTTTATAATAAACCCTGAAGTGTGAAACAACACTTCAATGTAAAAAATATTTACATTTATATGATTATACATTGTCTCACAACGGAAAAACTATGAACACTTCCATTCACAAACGATTCAAATAACGTTGGCCACTAGAAGTTTCTCGAGGTGACGAGGGCAGTGTATTGCCATCCAGGGTTTTGAACTGTTGAAGTTCAAAATTCTGAGTGGCGTTGAGCTTTTATGGGCAAGCGTGAAGAGCCATCAGCGTCTTCGCTCGTCTCTTCACCAAGTATCATAAAAAAAGTCCTATAATATATGTATTTTCTGGTGTTATTATTATTCATCTATCTATGGTCTTTTACATACCGTGATGCAAAAGAGAGGTGATATAATCTTGGAAGCATTTGTGTCTATGTATTTTGGGTGTGTCTATCTGTGGAATCGTTTTTCTCATATAGGAACAGATTATTTTATTAAAACCAGATTTCATTCCGCTTCTTAGCTAAGTTACATAAATACCTGTTCAGCTGTTTAATGATGTATATTTTGCGTACTGTATAAGTAGCGCCCTTTAGGACGTAGTAGTAATGAAACTATCAAGCCTGGTAGAAGTTCAATTTAATCAAAATATCCTACGAGGCCTGTCGACCGTCGTGCAACAAACGCTTGCGCGAGCTAATATTTCTAGTGGCGCCATCACACAAAAAGGCAAATGTAGCCCTTGTACGACTTGTTTCCACGACCTTTGGAGACCCGTACATTGATTGGCCCTGCATTATCAACTCCTGTAAATAAGAATGATCTTGTCGCAGATACCCTTTCAACTGGCAATTGTCCCATCAATGGATTGTTTTTCTGCGTTCTATAGCGAGTGCAGGTTACACATTTCCTAGAGTGAAACTTTATTAAAGTTTTGGCTCCGACAATCCAGTATCTCGTCCGTTAAGAATATCTGCATGAGCTGTGGACCTCCATGTAAGGTTCTGATGTGAGCATCGGCAATCAGAAGCCTCGCCAGGTGGGAGTCATGGGGGATAAAAATTGGATGTTTCTGAGCATCGTCGACTTGCGAGCAACTAATCCGCCCATCAACATGGAGTATGCCAAGATCATGCAGAAATGGATTTAACGAGGTAAGCGTCGATTTCTTGTTTACTTCTTTTTCTTTCTTTAAACTGTCTATTTCTTGACAATAATACTGCTTTAGACTTTTTCTAATCATGATATGTAATGCATTATTTATTTCTTCTTTCAGGAGGTAAGTATGATTAATCCTTTTATTTTTCAGGAAGCGTCGACAATAGGCTACTACCCGCAACAGCTTTGTCAAAGATGAAAATTTCGTCCACATCTCTTCATCGCTGTTATCTGCAGTTGCCACGTGTACTGACGGTCCCTTTTCTTCCAGGCTAGTAAGACATTTCCTTGGATTCACGTAATCTATATCTTCATTCTTTAACTAATCTGGACCATTTAACCATAGCTGATGGGTGGCAATGTCCGATGGATTTACTCCACGCGAAGCGCAGTCAGCGGGATTATGCACAGATTTTACATAATTGATTGCGATCAAGATGAGACATGATTTCTGATACTCTGTTTCCGACGAAAGTTTTCCATCGGTTTGGATGTCCACTTAGCCACGCTAACACCACCTCGGAGTCCGTCTATGCATAAGAATAAGAATAATTTATTGAGCATACACAAACATCATTTTATCACCATATAAAGCATGCAACTAAATGTCCTAATTGACAGTCCTGGTAGGATGACCTTGGTACCCAAACTAGGTATACCCTGTGTAATGGCATGCATGAAGGTTTGATTTAGAAATCTCTAATACTTCTGAGACTTCTGTTAGTAGTTTCGACAGCAACACTCCCCCGCATTGTTCCAGCCTTGGGATCGAAACCTGTATAACTGGAGCTACTCTAGTTTTAGCCGTACCCATACTTACGTGAATATTTCCCATCGAATCCACAATATGCATATAAATCACCGCTCCTTAAGCTGCGTTGGAAGCATCACAAAATCCGTGAAGCTCTACCAATTGATCGTCACTCCTACACATCATCCATCGAGGTAAGCTAAAATTTGTCAGCTGTTCTAGATCTTCTCGATATTTCATCCACTCTTCGCATAGATCCTTGGGTAGTTCGTCATCCCATTCTAGTCCGGATATCCATAACCTTTGTATGAATAACTTGGCTTTGATTATACTCGGTGATATCCATCCCAACGGATCATATAGTCTAGATATATCTGATGTAACCTTTCTTTTAGTTACAGGTTCTGATGTTGGAGGCAACATGACGGCGTACTCAAACTCATCGTGTCTGCGGTTCCAGGTAAGTCCCAGTATTTTATTAGTTTCTGCTTCTTCCACTAACTTTTTCTTTTCAGATTCTTCTACTGTTGCTTCTTGCATTGCTTTCGCTATGGTTTCGTTGTTGCTGAACCATTTTTGCATCTCTCTTCTTTCAATAACCCGTTCATTTGCTTGTAGATTTCTATAGCTTCCGGTACAATCTCGCATCCTGACATGAAATCATCCATATAGAAATCTCTCTTCACTCTTTCAGCAACTAATGGATATTTTTCACCTTCATCTATAGCTACGAGGCCTGTCGACCGTCGTGCAACAAACGCTTGCGCGAGCTAATATTTCTAGTGGCGCCATCCAGTATCATTCGTGGGAACTAACGTAAGAACACAACGAAACTTACATATTACGGACGCAGTTTAGTTACATAGTATCGCTTAAACAAATGAATTGAAGTCTTTTTCATTTTTATTTAATGGATAGATCAGATAATGTATGGCTACAGCAGTATATTTACAAATACTTTGAAAAGCTAGAAGATCATTCATGCAATAGATACAATTAAGTAACAATATTAACTATGGTATCGTTTTATCTGTCCAACCGCTCTCCGCTTTGCTCGTTTATGCCTATAATTCTGTTTGTCATAAATATTTCCGCAACAAATATTCTATTATGACAAAGGATGCACCATAATTATTAATTTTGATAGACTGTTTTTCGTACAATGCCCGGAGCGTAGCCCGTTCGCAAAGTCACCGCGAGACCGACAACAAAGCGCATACACAATAAACAAACGAGCGAAAATTTTCCCGCTTTAGCTGTCGAAAGCAGCTGCACAATGCACGAACAGGCTCCGTGACGCAGATGTATAGCTCTCTATAAAGAGCAGACTTTCACTTCACACATTTACTTCAGCGTGCAATTCCACACATGATGATGAGCTCTCTCGCTTTACGAGGCATTTCGAGAGGGTACTACAACTCTGTTTCCATATGCAACTGGGCGAGACGTGTAAGTTCGGCAAGCGTCACGCTTCAACTGGCACTGAACTCTAACTTTTTTAACTTTAACAGCTTAAAATTCTACGTGGCAGCATCCTGCGCTGACCAGTATGTCCAGGAACCTCAGAAGTTCAAAGAAATATGACATGCATGGTGCATTAGAGCCCATCCTCTCTCTCTGGAAAAATGCCTATGTCCCAGCAGCAGTGGGAACATGATAGCTGATAATAATTAAATAAATTATACACTATCACTACCAGCTTGAGCGACACCATTTTCTCGGCGTCTGCGCGTAGGTTGTCCGACAACCAGCGGGCTCACCTAGTGATTTTCTATGCACGGAGATCGCGCAGTGCGGTGTAACGATTAGTCGACACACCGGACAAATCGACTTATAGTATCTACATTACTTTCACACTATTAACCATAATCGCGCAAATTGATGCAACGCAACCCTATCAACTCTTAAAATGCTATAGCACCTGTACACATAACCTAGGTACCTACGCTCTAAAAAAATACAAGTAATAAAATTGATTAAATTGCCAAAATTAAGCTACTGCCATATGTAGTACCTAGTATTCGACAGGGGACGATGAAAAGTGCCGTAGTCGCATTGCAAATTAGCGCATTCGACCAGTCAGCCCGAAACCGGTCTGTCTATCCCGTTGCCGCACCATTTGCTTTCCAACAATTTCACCACACACACTAGCGTTCGCGGGAAATTCGTTCATTAATCAGCATTGTTATTGTAAAATCGACCTAATTGGTTGTTAATACCAGACATTTACAATTTTTGTGGATGAGAGGCGCAAACCTGCGCTTGTCATGATTGAATTCGAGCCTCTGACTCGGACATAATATCCCGCAAAGCTTCAAAATAATTAACAGTAGTTTAAGAGAATGCCCCTAACTACATATACTTATACATACCAAATTTAATACTGTAAACAACAATGTATGAAGGTGAAAATGTGGGCCGAGGCGTAGCCGAGGCTAATACACTTCACTATGATCAGTTGCCATACTTAGGCTTCCATAGTACTTTTCTTAAACACTGCAAACCGCGAGTGAATCGATTTCTTCTAGGTAAGCACCATCGTACACCGCATTTTCGCGATGGTAGTCAAACGTTAAAATTATTAGCAGAAAATGCACGTAAAAATATGTATTTTTTTTGTAATTCTAACATAACCTTTTTTCCTCTTTTTAGTAGGAAAACGTAATTAAACAATGTTGCACATTGATAAATATAGATTTTTCAACGATGCACGCACAAGACGTAGGAGGAGACAAAAATTTGGCGCCAATTATTTGGAAAGGTCGAACCTTCCAGGTTGAAGTCCAATTTTGGTTTGGGCTTAAATCATGGAAAAATTTAATTCCTAAATGTACGCTTAAATCTACAATCTACTACAAACTGCGTTCAAAACATCTGCGTTAGCTCGACATCTGAGTAAATCTTGAAAATCGGCCAAACTGTTAAAGCTTTGATTTTCCACTTCACGGAACAATACAGTGCAATGTTAAAGTCAAGTATCTTAATGTTGCTTGAAGTTTATGCGTTTGACATCTGGCTCTGACAAGTTTAACGTTAAATTCAATTTATCTCTTGAAACAGCCGCCTGAGTCTCAGTAAATTACTCAACAACAAGAATAATGGGCATAATTAAGTTTTGTAAGTTGCTCAAAGTTTTCTACGGCCTTACCTTTCTTGACAGAGATACTCATGAAGAAAACCCGAGTGTTAAGACATTTATCTGGATCATCGTATAAGCATGCCATTATTTTTGATGTGAAATATCTTAAAACCGACAGACATCTTGGCAGTAAAACCGACTTGTATGCCATGACGGCAATCGGAATGACGCTCTCGTATGCCGTCATGTTATACATTCAGCCAAGCGTCCCGTGATAGTCAACATTTTTTATTATTGTTTGTTGTGCAGCCTACCGACTCTGGAGTTTTATGTATAATAATCTAAGAAGTTTAGGTATTTAGTGCCACTTGGCTCGTATTTTGGGAGTTGTCCTCCAGCAACAATGGGTCCATGTTATATTGTTAATTGAAAGGCTAGATTTTAAGCCAGTTCCTAAGTATCTTATTTTCGTTTCTTAAAATAGGTATATTTGTTTTGAGATGTGGAAATGCATTATTTTGCCAACTCCAGAGCTTGCAGATCACACAATAAGAAGCATCGGTCGGAATACAATCACAGAGAGTGCTCCTCAACAAGCGCATCCGGTTATTTTTGTAGATGTCTCTCTTTAAACTTACCCGGACGTTGTAACATCTCTTTGTATGAGTTAAAGAATACCGCCTCCATTCCGCAGGATTGCGAAAGATGTTGTGTCGAATTTGAAATGTTTTACAGATGCCTTAGTATGTCAGAAATATTTTGCCATTTCGATTTTCTTCTCCTTCGTTATTTTGAACAAAGTATAAAAGGATTTTTCATACAATAACATCATGTATCGTATCTACGTGAATCAGTCAAAACTCCCACGCGAATTCGAGTATCATGAATCCATTTTTTGGAGCTAAACTTACATGCAAAAAAGGCTGTCACGGCAATTCCGCGGGAAAATCAAATTCCACAGAAAAAGTGGTATAACTTGTCGATTCTGTCTGCCAGCGGATTCGGAATAGATCTGATATTCGAATATATCGCTAATGCGAGTATTCCATCTCACGGTTGGACGAACGATGCATATTTGATTTGTTTCCAATTTGCACTGGGTATATACTATAGGTACGATACGACGACGGATCGTGCCGAAAAAAATGTTGGCTGGATCACGTGTGTTACGTACGGAGCCGATAGTTGGATGAATTGGACGCAATGACCACTACAATACAAACGTCTTACAATACAAACATAGTTTTATCCCACTTAAACAGGCTTACATCCTATGATCTCATAAAAATAACCAGATGGATTACGGCGAACACGAAAAGTGAGCCACTATTTGAAACATGTCGTTTAGAACATAGTCGTTTGACATTTTCAATATAAAATTCACGTAGTTTTCAATGCGAATGCGTGCGTGAGTACGGACTCACGCACGCATTCGCATTGAAAACTACGTGATAGTATTTATACTGGGAATTTACGTAGTTTTAGAAGCGATTTTGAGCACTTTGGCAGTAGCCGTAATTCATCTGTATTTTTTTATTTGACCCGAGCATAAGATTACACAAACAAGGGAGTTAATGTTTATGGTGGCGTGGCGAGTGCATCAAGCCTATATCAGGGTTGATGGTTTTAATCGAACTCGAAAACGACTTTGCCGTCCTTTTTTTACGAAAGTCCATCCTTTTTTTAAAAGGAGGGGGTTCTCAATTTGGTTGTATTTTACCTTTATATTTGAAAGAACATATACTTTTAGATTAGTCTCATGGAAATTGCATTAAAATCAGTTCAGTAATTTTGTTTTTAAATCAAAATAACTGGAAAAATATGTCATCCGAGTAAACGAAATTGCGTATTAACTAATTTTAAAGCCCGTTTAAAAAAAATGGGCTGACTGTCTTTTTTTATTGACCTATTAAAATGTTATCCATAAATATAGCTGATATTAATCACAAAATGAAAACAAAATGAAAATCTGATCAAAATTAAGCAACTTCAAGTCAAGTGAATCGGTTTCTTCTAGGCAAGCGTGACCCATCGTAGGCCGCATCATCGCTTAACATCAGGCGAGTTGGCGGCCAAGCACAACCCTGTTTTATAATAAAAAATAAATAAAAAAAATGCTAGATAGAGACCGCGAAACACTAAATTATGACGTCACTTCTTTGTACGCCATATAAATTATATTCTGACAAGGAAAGCGCACAGAGGCATGACGTTATTTTTTGTTTCATGAGAAAGAGTTTTTTTTTACCAAAGCTTTTGTTTCAATTCAACGATATAAATATCAGTCATTGTTTTCAGTCATCAGTTTCAATGGTGTCGCTACTAGTTTCATAGATTGGTGAAAATTTTATAAGTGTGCCGTACGTACAGTTTTACCGGTTTAGTGGTAGGTACCTATAGTAAAAAAGTGGGTTAAAGACGGTGACATTTGAAAACGAACGATAATTTTAATTATGCAAATCTCCCTCCCTTCTTTGTCTCATTTATATACTTTGTTGAGGGACCAACCCTAAAATCACAAAAAAACAGCTGCTCCGTAGAAAAATTACATGACATGGTATTTTTTTTGCGATAGCAGCGTTTAAGTTGTATAGTTAAAAAAATGTGTCTATAATGACCTCCTTTCGGTTTAGTACCACTGTTCCTTGTCACCTTGAACATGGCGCTTCTTTTAATAAGAAGAAACTCGTTATGTGCACTTTAAAAATTCTAATTCAATAATTGCATTTATACTATTAGTCCAAGTAAATTTTCTATTATGTTATCTATTTGCAAAAAAATCTCATACTATCTCAATTCTACAATCGCGCGAAGTTGGTGACGTGCTCTATTTAAATAACATTTTGTGCTCGAGCCTATTCCGAAGCTTTGACTGATAACTCTATTACAGCCCCACCGCTAACAGGAACGGAATTCATAGTGTTCATCAGCATAATAAATTCTAGTTTATCACTAGCTGTTAGCTGACGTAACTGGACCACGCCCGGTGTAATTATCTCATTTAGTTGCGTCCGCAACGTGACTGAAACGCAAACGTTTGTTTGGATGAGTGAACAAGTGACTGTCGCTTTAAATTACCCATAAACTCGGAATCAGAGCATAGGTTTTTCTCCCCTAATCGAATACGACCAGTCGCTAAATTTGAATTCCCGCGGTTAGCGTTAGCTTGCCCATGATTATCCTTTTTTGTTAAACTGACAGCTGGTCATATTGATTGTCATTGTCATTTCGTTTGAAATGTCAAGTTTTTGGTCAGTCACTGCTTGTTTTAGAACCAATGTCTTGGTTGTTATCATGATCATCATCAGCTAGAACACGTCCACTACTGAACATAGGCCTCCGCGCTGAACTAAAGCCTGCCGTCTGCATCCACTGGATGCCCGTGGCTCTCACGATGTCGTTGGTCCAGCTAGTGGGAGGCCTACCTATGCTGCGTCTTCCGGTTCGTGGTCTCCACTCAAGAACCTTTCTTCCCCATCGGTTATCGGTTCTTCGAGCGATGTGGCCTGCCCATTGCCACTTCAACTTGCAAATTTTGATAGCTATGTCGATGACTCTGGTTGTTTGTCGAATATCCACGTTTCGGATTCTATCGCGCAAAGAAACTCCGAGCATAGTTCTCTCCATTGCCCGTTGTGTGACTCTAAGTTTCTCCAAAAAGCCAACAGTTAAGGACCACGTCTCATTACCATATGTCATCACTGGCAACACACACTGGTCAAATACCTTTGTCTTTAGGCACTGTGGTAACTTGGACGAGAAGATGTCACGCAATTTCCCGAACGCTGCCCATCCGAGTTGGATTCTTCGGGCGACCTCTTAAACGAATGAATGAATTAATTAATTACCTAATTGGAATTATTGTTAGTTAACTTTATTATTTAAAAGAAATTCTTGACTGATTTATAATTATGCACACTATTATCAGTAAAATTATTTTCGTTTTAAAATTGTGTTTGTTTATCTTCCATGTCGGTTAACGATGAAAATTTGCCATCCATTCCTAATCTGTCCAAAAAACTTGAACGCATATAGGTTTATTTTAGTTGGTTCAAATAGTTTTTTAATAAACTTATTATTTTTAACAAATCCAATTAGCTACCGGTGCCTATTGTGCATAAAACATTGTCCAAATAGCACTCAGCTGCATTATTTCGCTCATCCAAATTCCAAACACCTTAACGTTCACTCTAGTGCAGGTCAATAGTTGCCGAGAGGAAATTCGATTCCAACGTTGGCACTACAATGTATCTTCATAGATCTATCACCACTATATAGCTGATGCAATTAGACAAGTTAATGCGATAGTTGTAGACAATGAGACCAAATACGAGAATATTCGGAAATTTATTTATTTATTCACAAACAAATTTATGGATAGCGTGGGTTTTCAAATAGGAAGGATCCTGGTGACACCCTCTGAAACGAACTCTAAAAATTGTTTTTACTCGTATATCTAACTTCTGAACGCCATCTGGAGGCCTATGTTCAGCAGTGGACGTCTTCTGGCTGATGATGATGAACGCCATCTCTCGATGCTTTGAGATAACACCAGGCAAACTTCTCACTAAGGATGTTCCCAGTAATTCCCGAAATCATTTGGTCTACAAAATAGAGTGGTCTATTTTGTAGTGTATGTATAGGCTGGAGATAGATCGGAAATAGGCGAGATCTCGACGAAATAGCCTCACGATCCGTTTCGGTCGTGAATGCAAATTAATCCACCGAGCCGGTCGCCAATCGGTCGGGCTGTCTCCTGCTGACGTTGAATACCAAATACAAGGCACTAATACTACTACTAATCAGTGTAGAGATGGGTAGGGAATACTAATTTGGGAGCGGGAACGATTCTCGTTCACGTGATTTTTGGGGATATGGACATAATAATATAGAACCATTTTTAGACAGGATTTTACGGAACGGTGCTACTTAACGGTGAACTCGGTCGCATGCTTTCTAGGTAAGCAGGCGTCAACCGCATATCAGAGCGATGCGATGCGACTTAGGTACTAGAGACGAATGTGACACGACGTAGTTATTTGAGATTTCGACAATCGGTGCCAAGCAAGTACTAAACATATTGGGACCAAAAATGTACGGATGAACAAATACTTTATGGATCTTTGCCCTAGATGTGTTTCGCAGTACTTCTAGCTACAGGTAGGCTTAAAATTAGCAAAGATATAATAAAACGTAATCAAAAAAAATTGCTCTTTAATTTCTTTTTAGTAAGCTACTCAACAAAGGTTCTTGATGAAGTAAACTTTGAAGAACCTTTATGAAATTCGCGTATGGACTCATATCCGGGATTTGGAAAGCTTCCTGTCGGTATTATCCGAGAGCGCTGAATCAACACGATATTTTACTGCCAATTTATCTTTGCACCATTTTTTACTGCTTCCTTTATTTTGATGGGGAAAAAATAAAAGGATTTTTCAACAAATAAAAAATCCAATTTATGACGAATAGTGTTTCGCTCTGCTTCTTTTAAAAGCTAACTCATTTAGGTTAAGTTAGAATACAAAAATATAGTTACCATGTGGTTATGAATGTGATAAAAATGCATAATAGTATTTTAATCACGTAAATATTATTTATGCTGTGTTAAGTTGTGTTTTTTTAGATTGACAACTATCCTGTCTGCCTTCATTTGCCCTCCATAGACCTAACTAAATCCTTACCATACAGCATCCGCGTTAAAATTGTCTACTTCAATAATAATTTTAATTTCGTATTTCGTTTCCAAGTTGTTGCGAAATCGTCTGTAATATTCGTTAGCTATATGGAATACGTTGGGACGGTCTCTATATGAATAAAATTTACATCTTTTTGGCCTCAACCTTATTACTGTTCCGCAAAACCTTGCGAGCTAAATAAAATTGTTAATAAAATCTTCTTTTTCTACTCATGAAAGTTTCATTGTTAGACATGCACAATCGTAGAGTTTCATGGTCTAAAAGCAGTTTATACTCATATCTTGGCCAAATTTGTGTTAAATTAACAACTCAGCACCTATAAACTATAACAGTTCAGTTTTTTAAAACGTATAATTTAACCTTTATTAACCATAAAAAATACAAGCTATATAAAACTACAAAAACAGTTTTGACTGCCTATAGACCGTTAAAAAGCAATAGTGGCCGAGTGGTAGCAAGTGAGTGTTACAATCTGATGGCATCCAGTTCGATCCGCGGCCCCGCACCTACCTACCTACTTAGTACCTAAATAAATTATGTACAGTTTCGATGCCAGCGCTCAAAAGCGGTGAAGGAAAACATCGTGAGGAAACCAATATGTCCAAGAACCTCAAAAGTTCAAAGACATAATATGACATTCACCATCATGCACTGGGCCGGCATGGTGGATTAGGGCCCACCCTATCTCTCTGAGAGAAGGCCCAGCAGTGGGAACTATAGATAGGCTGCAATGATAATGATGATGATAAACCGTTGAAGTTCTAAAGATAATCCAAATTCTCAAGCCCACTACTAGTTGGCAGCGTATCCAACCTGCTGACGGCATTACTGCTCAGTAGTCAAAACTTAATAGGTCAGTTGGTTTTGTAGTTTCAGTTAAACTATTGGATGTTATAAGTTTTGTTTGTTTAGACGGATCAAAGTTATGTGAAAATAAGGCTCATTTGAAATCACTTTATACTTCGAGGTTAACACACTTTACCTTGTATATAAGTCGGCTTCACTTGTTTTGTTGTTGTATAAAATATCAATAGTCTACGGGTAATTCGTTTTTTAAAGAGCTAAGTTAGTGAGATCGTTTGTATATTTTGTGAATAGAAAGCACTTGCCCGATAAAAACTCATGTAAATATTGTGAATTGTTTCAGCTCGCATATTTTCCGCGGTGACGAAGCCTCGAGCGTCTATCATCTCAAGCGCTGTCAGATGTGAGATTAATCTTCATTGTTTGCTTTACACTCTTTGCAGGTATGATTGGGCGTTGGGGAGCTTGGTTTGCGTAAAGACGTGTTTTCACCAAGAAATAATACTTTTTTTCGTATGCAACTTTACAAAACGTAAATCGGTTAAATTTCATTTGGTAAAGATCCTGCTTTATACAAACTTTTATTGCCGTTTTAACAACATATTTTTTTTCTTTGGTGGAAAGGCAGCAGTCGCCTTGTCTTAATAAGAATAAACTGACGCATACGCAAATCCCATTCCAAAAAACAAACAAGGATGTTCCACACAAATCAAACGGAGCAATCTTTGAAACTTCAATCCAATGTTTCAGCAAACAGTTTAGTCGTGTGAATGGGCAAGGTGAGCCGAGAAATTTCATGACAAAATGTCCCTCATACCGCGATGTTGAATTTGTGTCGCGCCGTGAATGTCAGGTTTTTCAGCTAAAGTGACGAAACATGTCTTGCGGCGCTCGAAGTGTTTATATTACGCTCACGTACTCTGGCGACCGTTGTCGTCGACGATATTCCAGAATAATGTGTGATTTTTAGAATACATTTTATCTAAACACGATGGTGGGAGGTAAACCGATAGTTAGATTTGTTGATAGAGCAAATAGTTGTTTTTAGGTTTCTTGTTTAGGTATATACTACCTAGTACTTATGTGCCATACAATTTGCGTTCATAATATACTTCTAACCGCACCTTTTTACCCACAATTTGGCAGTTGACTGGTTTTCATAGGACTTGTGGTTAGGACTCCTTTGCAAATATTGTTTAGGAGGTATCACAACTTTGTCAGAAATTCGACCGACAAGCATTTTTTTCTAGTTTATAGGGCAATGTTACCAGTGAAGTTACTGGACATGAAGAGATTTAACATTTATATGCAATGCGAGCAATTCAAGAATTCACAAGCCTGATGCTCATCAAGCTTGCAATTTCTCGTTTTGCAACTGCAGTTGCATAATAAAGATTTCCTGCGTCTGCTCAAGGTCTCTCTTACGTTATTCTGTCACTATTTCATTGTATCGATTTATACTCTCTGTTATTTTATTTATGACTCATCATACACACTAAATACTTTCTTTGTTCCAAATTTCATAGGTTTATAAAGATATACTTACTTCCGGATTTGTAATAGTGGAAGTGTGTTATGGTCAAACAATTGCACAAACGAGTGAATAGAGTCCTCAAAAGTAGGCAACGCACCGCCAATGCTTCGGTTATTGTAGGTCTACTATTACATAAAAACCGTGCGATAAATGTATGTTGCTGTTTTCTGTTAACAGACATTTTATTTATTTTCATTGAGTTTTATATGGCTGTTATAAATTGTAAACAAAAACAACTCGGTTATAGTGTTGACGAAATATTAATATTCTTTTTTTTATATTTTCTGGATAGCCTCGTATTAAAACTGGTTTATTTTTACGAGCAGTTGAAAATTTAAAGCGTGCAATTTGCAAAACAGTTGATGTAATTTATGTACGTAATCGTTTTTCAATTGTTTACCATATTTTACCAATTTATTTGTACAAAATACATAATCATTTATTCGGACATAATGCAACAGCTTAGCAACAGTTAGCAGTACTAACTAAACTTCTTACTGAACGACTTTTGTGACTGAAATTTTATAGCTTCTGTCAATAAAGTATTAGTAATTACAAATTTTAGAGAAACTGGTGAAAGATATCATTTACACTTTTTATATTTGTAGCTCTATGTTGAGTTTTAGTGTGAAGTTTGAGCGCAATTGATCACTAAGGGAATTCACAACTGCTGTTTTTGTCAGTTAGCTAATCTTGATTGCTTTATGATTTTTGGGGACAAATTGTTTAATTGAAGAACGTGCTATAAATTTACCGTCTTTTCTCTCTAATGTACAAGACAGCTTTTAAAGGTGCGAAAATTCAGTTTGCTTAACAACCACGAAGGAATATTTGGCCTTCAAATTCGCTTTAATTATGAAGTCTTATAATTATCTTTGTTAACAGTTATCTAATATACATTGAGCAATCTTTACCACATTAATTATATTGTTGACGAACTCACTGGCTTGGGTTAAGTCCGTGAATTAGTAAATACGTCGTCATCTAACGCTCTCAACAAGTAAAGTTAGGCGAAACTCTGAAGTCGCGTGATAAAGTCCCCTGTTGATATATATTGTATGTACTGGCAAGTGGATAAGTAATCAATTCAAATCAAAAACCTCAACAATGAGGGGGATATGGTTATCTAAACATTTGTGTTCTAATACTTATAAATTGTAAATAATATCTTTCATATCGCTCTTAAAAGTACAAACGAAATCGGCGTGCGACTGAATTTATATTGGTGAGGAATATAATCCGTTTTGATGTGTTGATACCATTGGAAATGTTCCATTGGCCGGGTCCTTACAAAGTAAAACATATAATTCAATATTTATTTATACTAAAAAGTTTAACAATATACCGAAATACTGCAATAGATTTTGATAGAAAATAATAATAAATAATGATGGATATATTGATGACTTCACTCTTAATTCATTTTTTTTTATTTCAATAGTAGCTGCGCCCTGCGGTTTCACCCACGTGGTGATGAAAATCGGTGATGATGATGATGATGAATTGTAGCCTATGTGTCAATTCAGGACATAAGCAATGTATATATTCCAAATTTGATCCAAATCCATCCAGCCGTTTCTGCGTGATTGAGTAACAAACATCCATCTATCCAAAGTTTCAGGTATATGATATTAATGTGAAAAATTTACTGAATATGCATATTACGAACAATATGTATCTACTGCTATAAATGTATTTTTTTATTTTGTACTATTTAATTACCTATCTACCTAAAACGATGTTATCAATGAAGATTTCCAAGATAATTAAGTATGGCTAAAATCCGCGCAAAAAACTAACCACAGTACATACCCTTAATGTATATTGACGGTAATTAGTTTTTTGCACGATTAAGATTTTTAAGAGAATCGTCTCTTATCTTAAGATTATCTTACCCCAACTCAACCATTAAAAACGAATCAGCAAACTTATCAACTAGAAATATCTACGTTTACCTAACACACTACGAAAACATGATTTCAAGTTTACGTCTAAGAAACGGGGGTTGAAGACGATTAAAAATATCTAGGCGACACGGGCAGCAGCCACCCACGTAATCTCAGATAACAGGCTCACGTACTATTAAGGACACATCCTATCCTCAGAACAGTAAAACAAATTGCACGGATTACACACTCCACGCCCCACGCAGTAATAAAAACTTTAATGACGAAGCTTATGATATAAAAAAAGGTTTTTTGCGTAAACGGGATATAACGCGAATGGCTCGTTTTTTGAAGCTCGCTTTTATCTCTACATGAGTGGCTAAAGACTTTTGTTCGACGTATGAATGTTCTTTTATGAAATTATATTGCCGTCAGAATAAATATTTTCAGCTTTTGACATCACGAAAAATTATTGTAAGTTATAAACATCTAAATTTACAAAAGATGTTTGCGACAAAGTCAATTAATTTAAGTATCATCCGTACTCATCTGAACTCAAGCCGGAGGCACTTTATTGTCTTAAAAATCAGAATGCTTATTGATCACCTATAATAAATAATTCATGCAAGACATTTGTTTATTTATGTCAAATACAAGGACTTGGCAGTCTAAACACAAAGAGATCGAATCGTGTTAATAGAAAACCAAAGTTTCCTCGGCAAAGCTCAGCAAAGATTAGCAGCGGCTTTGTCCCGCCAGAAAGTTACTATCACCAAAGACTTGAGGAGTTTCCAAAATCGGTTGGTTGACGGTGGATAATCTTTGTGTAAATCGAGGTGAAGATGTTTTTGTTTACTTTATCGACGTGGCAACTGCGGCTAAAACAATTTTACCAAAGCCAACTTGTCAAATTTTAATTGGTTCACTTTTATTTACTGGTTAGTGCCTTTATAAACTACTTAGCTACGCTCCACGGTTTCATCCGCGGGGATTACTCCTTATAACATCAGCTAGCCGCCAGTGAAAGTCCCGTCAAAATGGGTCAAGCCGTTTCGGAGTCCATAATATGAAAAATATATACATACATCGCCTTTTATATATAGAAGAAACATGATTAACAATTTAACAACTGAATCTTCTAAATTAGTAAATATACAATTCGTTTACTTGGATGACATTTTTTCAAGTTATATTGATTTAAAAACCAAACTACTAAACCGATATCAAAAAAAATATTTTTTAAATCAGTTTATAAATGACGGGGTCCTGAGACAACACACATAAAAAGATAGAAATATACAACCTAATTGAGAACCCCTCCTTTTTTAAAGTCTGTTTTGTATGTTAAGTGTGTTGTTGGTCTAATAGTACCCATCATTATGATCGTCTTTTAGTATGGCAACAACTCTGAAATCGCAAAAAATATATCAGCTGTTCCATAGAAAACGGTCATTCACACTCGACGAAAATTTATGGAACAGCTGATATATTTTTCGCGATTTAAGGGGTAGGCCCATAACAAAAGTTGGTCATAATTATGGGTACTATGACCCTTTTTGGCTTAGTACACCCTTTCGGCGTAACCCTGTACATACACCCGATAAATATTATCCTCCTTATTGGGCAGTCGGTGAAAAAGATATTTCAGTGTTAAATTATTTACCAAAAGATATTTTTAACTGTCACGTTGCAGCTCGCAGGGTTGGAGCAAGCAATAAATTGTATAATTTGAGCTGGAAAAGTTGCAAGCTCGACGAAAATTTTTGCATACTAAAATGACTCGTAGAATTAACTTAGTACTTTTATGTGCAGTTTCGTTCATGTTACTGGCGGAGTCTTTCATTTATGCATAAGTGCAGGCTGCTCAACGGAATGTCAGTTACCTGCGATAAGCGGTTCCGAGTTTCTGAATTTATTGTTTCACAAAATGTTTAAAAAAAAATTAAACGATTGTCACTTTTGAGCTTTTGCGATTTGAACAAATGATTATCTGGACTTATCGCGCACTATATTTTATTAAGGTAAAAAAAGGTCCAGAGTCACCGACATAGCTATTAAAATTTGCAAGTTAAAGTGCCAATGGGCAGGCCATTTCGCTCGAAAAATCGATAACCGATGAGGAAGGAAGGTTCTTGAGTGGAGACCAAGAGCCAGAATACGCAGCGTAGGTAGGCCTCCCACTAGATGAGCCGACGATATTGTGAGACTCGCGGGCATTCAGTGGATGCAGATGGCTGGACGTAATTCAATGTAGAAGTTAAAGGGGTAGCCCTATGCTCAGCAGTGGACGTCTTCTGGCTGATGATGCAGAAAAGTAGATACTTATCACTCGACGTTTTGACCATGTTACAATGGCCGTGGTCACGAGCTGACTGGAAACTGAGGGAGAGTGCGGCGAGGAGAGGTTTCAGTACACCAAGATACTGTATCTCTCCACGATAAAATGGGTTTGCCGGCCTTATTTGGTTAGATAGTCAATAACCCTGACTCAGAACCTCATCTTCGATCACCCGAGCTCAGAGATCCGCTATTAGTAACCAAGTACAAAAAATGATTCAAACGTAGTAAATATTTGCCGATTCTTCGAAGGAATCGCAAATTGTCTAACATAGACATAATTTTTTAACTTTGAACAAAACTAATAAGTTCTTTTATTTCCCACTAGCTGTAAACGCGACTTCGTCCGCGATTTCTTCAGAAAAAAATAGCCTATGTCTGTCCTCATGATACATACTATTACCTCGCAAAATTTTATCGAGACCGGTTAAGCCGTTCATCCGTGATTATGTAGCAAACAGACAGACGGACCGAGTTACTTTCGCATTTATTATATTAGTGTAGATTAATTGTACGCCAAACTTGGCAAGAATATGAAATACAAGATTTTCATTTCTACGATCCTCTATATTTGTGCCTACTTTGTATATAAATGTACCTACCATGTTCTGACAAATAAATGATTTGATTTGATTTTTCAGCCATTATAGCTAAGCTATGAAATTAATATTAGCTTTGTTTGAAAACAAGCATCAATTTCGTTATTTAATTATTCACCGATATAAGTTTACCCTTGCGAATTTCGTATAAATTTCATCATTATGCAGACGTAATAATCTTCTGCAATATCTAATTAGGGCAGTCTCCGCTCAGGTATGTTACAATAGCTGCAAGAGAATGCGCTTCCGGCGGCTCCCCGCTCTATTTCCGTTGCCACAAATGGCAGGAAATGAATTCAAAACACCCTGTACCAGGATCCGATCTCTTGCGGATCCGGAGCGGGGATACTGAGTAATAGAACGGAAGGAATGGGGAGGGAAATGAACGACGTCTGTAGCTTCAGCTATGTTTGGATTTTATGTTATCAAGATGAAACTGATCTTAATAACAAAACTTTAAAAAAAAGTTGCGCATCGCGGGACACCCGGCAGATATGAAACATGAGATAAGACATCACGTCCGTCACGAAATACGAGTCACTTTTACTGCCAAGATGCGCCAATAGCCAAAAAAATCGCCCCTTAATTACAAAATTGAAACGACAAATGTTATAAACTGCTATACTATCAGTTAGCTTTGTGGCCTGAAATGGTTCTAGCTGAGTAGTTATATGCAGGTAGCAAGAATTAAAGATGGCGTCACCAACATTTAGATTGGTTGCAAAAACAGCTGAAGAATTTGGAGACGGACAGGAAAACGACCGTTCATTCGCGGAAAAAGCGCTCGGGGATATACCCGATGGTGCTGATTCGAATCCTCCCGGTCGTAATTTTTTTGAATGATAATGAGAAATTAGCTTTATTACAACAAAGTACAATGTATGTAATAATTATATTGTTTATAACGAATTGTCTATAACATTTAAATGACATATACTATAGTGTACCATCCATTATACCATGTAATATACCTAATATCAATGAGAAATACCACTAACGTGAAACGGCGTCCACTAACTTCGGCGCACCAACAGAGAAAAAAAAGATTAGAGGTTTTTCTATACAATAATATAAAAAAAAATATAAAAAAAATGCATCACTAGTTAACATAACGGTACAGTCTTACTTACGAGTAGGTATATAACGCGTCATTTATGTCTGAACTTGGTACTCATGTGTTTAAAGCGAGAGGAGCTATTATAATTACTAAACAATCTTTTCTTTTTGTACAGAGTACAAATTAATCTAAAGAATGGATATGACGTCTTGTTCCCTGGGAGTTGGGGAGGCCCCTTGAATGGGACGCGACTTGTGTCGATACTTTGGCGCCGTCACATCTACATGAGACACAAGGTAGAGCTGGTGCAGCTGCCAATTGGGCAGAGTAGCACAAGCCGCGCAAATATGCTAATTTCGGCAGTGGTTACATATTTGAAGCGTTTGGGGTCGACACATTGGGCCCTTGAGGACCGGGAGCTCACCTCATTTTTAAAAATCTTTCAGATCGCCTGGTAAATGCGACGCGTGCCCAAAATGCTGGCGTGTATCTTGCTCAACGCATAAGTATTGCCATTCAGCGTAGTAATGCCGCCAGCATGCTGGGTACGCTGCCAACTGGTAGTGGGCTTGAGCATTTGGATTGTCTTTAGACCTTCATCGGTCTATGGGCAGTCTAACTGTTTTTCTAGGATTAGTGTTAATTTGTATTTTGTTTAGTTAGTAAAAAAATACTGAGTAAACTATATTTATAAATACGACATTCTAAAACATAGCGGATAAAAAGAAAAAGCATAATTAACATAAATACCAAGACTAAACATAAATAAAACAATATAACACGGCGGTAACTATAATATAACACGGCGGTAACTATAATATAACACGGCGGTAACTATAATATAACACGACATACACGATATTTACTACTATAGATAATAGTGTCTCCGCAGGACATACTTTGGAGGGTTTTCTGTTTTTTTTACAGTTACTAATAGCTCTGGGCATAAACAGTTGCAATTTCATTAAGTATATTGTACAGTAACGGTACAAACATGTAAAATTTTGAAGTATAAGCATATTTTATTTTGATATTTTGTGTAGTGCTGTAGGGAAGGGTTGCGTGCTGCTCTAATACAATGCTCATTATAAATAACTGAAGAACTGTTAATATAGAATAAGTGTCAAGCAAGCAATTGACTACCTGTTGTTTGGAGGTCACCGCCCCCCTACTGGACACCTACAACACTTAATTTTATCTAGTAGTCAACGCCACGGCTTGGAAGGAGCCCAGCCCATAATTCTTCCGAGAGTTACAACATCAATATCCAGCCTATCACAAAGACAACTAGTAGTTAAAACAAAAATATCCGCTGGTTAAAACAATGAATTTTATGGGCCCGTGATAGCATCGTTGATCTAGAATCCTATCGTCTGGAATAAAAATATATTTAATTTTAATAAACGTTCAAGATGCTACATTCTATAAAATAAGATAACGCAGAGCAACGGAGATTGCTCAAAAGCTTTGAAATCGAGCTTTTGTTTATATTGCACCATTCGTATAGAAATGTAAAAAAATCACGGCACTTCGATGGCGATACGCCACGCGTAAATTATTTGGATTTTTACACGCACCGCAGACCTTTGTTAGGATAGATCCCGCGAGTTTACCTACTTTAAATCGCCTAAGTTGGTTCAATGCTCTAACCAAGGGCGTCAGGTGGGCAGGGGACCATATTATACCCCTATAATATGTCCCTACGCATGCTACATAGGACATATAGGTCGGGGAAAAAGTTTCTTCGTATTTTATAAACAAATTCAAGACATATTTTTTTCAAGTTTAATTACATTTAATTATAATATATATGTACCATTTTGTTCGATAACTTGTTGCCATCTTTTAGGTAGTGACATGACCCCGTTGCTGTAGAAATTTTGGGAATTCTGATCAATAAATTGCAACAAGTAGTTTTGACAGTCCTCTCTTGATGTTAATCTAACACTACCCAAAGAATTCTGAAGAGATCGAAACAGGTGGAAATTTGAGGGTGCAAGGTCAGGGCTATGTGGTGGATGCATTAACACTTCCTAACCAAGCTCTCTAAATTTTTGCTGAGTGGCCAAAGATGTGTGCGGTCTGGCGTTATCATGATGAAAGACCACACTCTTTATGTTGATCAATTCCGGCCGTTTTTTCTCAATTTCTTGTTTGAGTCTCATCTGCTGTTGGCAGTAGAGATCCGAATCGATGGTTTTGCCCGGCGGTAAATGCTCATAATGAACGATGGCCTTCCAATCCCATCATACACACAGCATCACCTTATTACGTGTTAATCTGGGTTTCGCTACAGTCTGTGGTGCTTCACTGCCCTTTGACCATGATCGTTTGCGCACATTCTTGTCGTAGGTGATCCATTTTGCATCACCAGTGATCAATCTTTTCAAAAACGGTTCGGTTTCTTTACGTTTCAATAGAGAATCGCAAATGAGTACACGATTTATTTGGTTTCTTTCAGTGAGCTGGTGTGGCACCCAAATATCGAGTTTTTTTGTATACCCAGTTATTTTCAAATGGGTCAAAACTGTTTTGTGGTCAATCCCCAGGTCTTCAGCTACGTCGTAACTACTAATATGCCGATCTTGGTCCACTTTTTCAGAAATGGCATCGACTTTATCCGCAACAGGGCGACCAGAGCGAGCTGCATCTTTGACATCAAAATTCCTGGACTGAAAATGCTTGAACCAACATTGTGCTACTCTTGATGACACTGCATTAGGTCCATAAATGTCACAAATTTTATTCGCGGCTTGTGTCGCATTTTTCAGTTTTTTGTAATAAAATTTCACAATATATCGAATTTCTTCGTTAGATTCACTCATTTTATCGAACAAAAAAACAATTGAAAAATGGCGGGAAATTGCTTTTTACTTTTTGTATTCCTTTTTTAAAATGTCATATTTTTAATGGTATCAAAACCAGCCAGATACAAACAGTACAACCGATGAGATTTTTACTACAACTTTATACATACAAAATACGAAAAGACTTTTTCCCCGACCTATTATTATAGGGTTATAATATGTCCCTACGCATGCTCCCTAGGAGGGTGTGGATAAGCGCTCGTTGAAGGAGCTTCCTAACCTAAGAGTAATTCAGTTTAAATTACGTTACATTTGCCCCCAACGCCCCCCGGGAGGGGCGCCAGGCCAGCTATGATCATAGCCAGGATTTCTTGGGGGGGGGGGGGGGGGGGGGGGCTAAGAAATCCTGGCTACGCCCTTGGCTCCAACTAGCACGCTGCATTACATAATTTAGCTTGATCTCCGTCATCATGGCAGTAGCACGTCAGATGTCCAATACAAAAACACTTTTCGCTGCTTCAAAGCTGTTGGCCATGCGAATGGAATTAAATTACCACTAAAACAAAAAATGCAGCAAGTTGGGCTTTCATACAACCATCGACAAAAGATATACAACTTAATTATTAATTATTATAGACAAAATTCTTACTTTATTAGAGTACGATATGTAACAACTTTAATTGTAATTATTCCAAGGACGTGGACCTGTTTACAGCGGGACAAAACTTCTTCAAAAATTATTCATTTTCAGCTTTTTTTTCTTCTGATTGACTTTCATGATTTTTATTTTATTTATATATACATTTATAAATTGTACTTCTTTTTTCATTGTTAGACTGATATGGCTTTCATTTTACAACTTTTGATTAAATACATATATATATTTTAAGTTATTTATATGTACTGTTTGATAGTTATTTTATTTGTTATTTCAACATTCACGGAACTGGACTGTAACTCTCTTTTACTTGTGAAAACTTTTAAGGCTTGTTTGTTCCTATTTTTATTGCTATGTTTTACATTGCTTAAGCTGTTTGTTTTCCGTAAATAAATAAATAAATAATGTGCTTGCGGGGTTCTATCGGTCTATGGTCTCAGTATTATGTAAATGTTCTTTTAGAGAATAAAACAGAGCTTGTTTTCTCAGCGGGCCTTCGTTAGACTACGAGGCGACTACACCCGTCACGGAAGATTTCCCGGAGGTAACGCATATTTTATATGCTTTGTAATTTAAGCGCCTGCTCTTTTATTATGACATTCACGTGAAGAATGCATATGTGATGCTTTATGTTTCCCGTCATCTTACTTTGTGGTAAAGTTAGTAACATGCGAACAATTTACAATAACAGTGATATTCATAGGGTAACATGTAACGGCAATACTAATCCCAAAGGAGGTCGTTGCTCATCATTTTGAACTACTTTTGCTATGAGACCAACACTGAAATCACGAGAATAAGCAATTGTTCTGTAAGAAAAGTGTTATTTACCCGAAAACAAATGTATGGAACAAATAATATGTTGTTTGGGATTTCAGGGTTAGTCTCATAATAAAAGCTCATAATAGATAGATAAAACCCTTTACTGTGTAAACCAGAAATAAAATTACAAACAAAAAACACTTACGAGCTATTGGCAAAAGTGGCGACCTTACCGCTAAACTAGGTATAGGTAACATTTTGAACAATAATATATGTAAGTTCGATTTTCAGAAAAAAATCGCCTATATTCCGTCAGCGTGAGATCGCTCGTACCTAATCACGCGTTTTTTATAGATTGCCTCCTGCGTAATGCCTTTTTTCACTAAGCACGCACCCTTGTCCGTGACATAGAATAATGGACCACCCGTTCACCAAATGGAAATCCGGATTATGATAAATCACAAACTTTTGAAATTTGCCTCCTGTTCCGATGATTTATACGCGAAATGTACAAACAACCGATATGCGCTACGTTTTTTATCGAACTGTCCTATACACACAGGAATAAATAAAAAGTTCCGGTTTTATTGAAATGAATGGCTGTTTTACGGTTTAAACGGTATATCTAGGGTTATTTGTCTGCAATTTATCGAACCCATCTTTGACAAAAATGTTACTTTTATTGGGGCAATATCGATGGCCATTAGGTGAGATGAATGGTGAAAATAAAAATAACCGACTAAAATTAGTAAGAACTTGAGATCTTTCATATGCAGGGATATACAAAACCGGTTACAGGGTTACAGCTTTATGAACAACTTTTTTTAGGGCCAAGCCTGAAAACGCAAAAAAGATGTGCTGTTCCATAGAAAAATATTTGTACGGAACAGCCTTTGATTATGTATGGAAAAGCATATTTTTATTTATATAACGAACGGCTCTAGGTGTTCGGTGAGCTTGGGATCGTTAACAATTCTTACAGCTCTACGCTAAATGAATTTGGATTGGTAATATGATCTCCTTTCGGTTTTGTACCATCGTTCCGTGCAACCCTCTATGGGTATTTTTCTGACCTCTGGCTATGATATGACAATAGACGATCCTTTATTTATGGGACAAATAAATTAATTATAAAAAAATATAACCCGAGTGCATTGTATAAATAGTAGGTAACTGAGAAGTAGCAGCACCGCGCTGCGTACCTATCTCTACCTACTTGTAGTAGATACAGAGCTCTTTCATACCGCTTCATCTCGTAAACTACTGAGTATTTCATAGTAGTATTATATATTTTTGAAACCTGCTGAGTAGACGTTACATAAAAATGGTAATATTGACCAATTTAGCAAAGTTTACTTCTATTTAAACCCTCAATTATTATTTTCGGTGACGTCGTGTTGAATTATTGTACCCTATGTCACTCCCACTATTAAAACAATTCAAATGACACCTCATATTATGTCGAAATCCATTAAGCCGTTTAGACTGTAGAGCGTGCCAAAAAAACCATCCTACATACAAACTCCCATGCTTACATGACTGTTTTAATGTTTCATTCACCTTTGTATCCTTTACCATGATCAAATTTAATCTCAATATCCATATCAATTTCCATAGCAGCTCTATAGCAGATCTGTAGCAGTGAAGTAGATCGTTTCACCAATTAATAAAACAACATCTCTGTACTGTTCGGCTCGAAATCACGGCTCCATCGAGCTGCAGCTAACAATCAGAGATCCATTTCTCTCGAGGAGAATGCCGCCGTAATTGGAATTTAGCTCGAATCTACATACTGTACAGTCACTACCATAAATGTGGAAGCAAAGTCGCAATTTTACTTACGAATAAAATTATGGCTAACAAATTTTCAACAAACGAGCGATATCTCCGTCAATTGTGAACCGATGCTAATGATCCTTGTTTTTATTTCATTACATAATATATTTTCTAAAATCGTTCTAAATACATTTTTATCAGATTCCGAGAATTCATTTCATTGTAAAGACAAGAAAGTACATGGTTAAAGTAAGCTTTACCTTGACGGTTTATTTACACTACACGTTTATAAACGAGGCGATTGAAATTACAATGTATTTTTTTGTGAGTATTAAAGAAAGACTTTTCAAGTTCAGAGTGAATCTTCATCTTCGACCACCTAGTAGTTGGTGATCAAACGGACTAAATCGCGATAAAAAAATGCGTTCAAAAACGTCTCTAGTATCATAGTATTCTTGTATATTTTGCCTTTTTTACATCCGCTAGAATACTTTTTTCTCATTCAATAGTTTTATTTCTTTCTCTAGAGAGCCTACCTTCTTTCATTATTTTCCTTTCCGTCTAACTTATTTGTTTTGTGCTCAACCGGACCATGATCAACCGGATGGGTGTTTAATTTGTAAAAAATTACAAGGTCTATAGTTAGTGAATAATATAATTAATTGTTTTACGTATACATAAATTATTTAAATTAACTAATAAAGTTCAATTTTGAAACATTATATATGTTCAAATATCGATAGTTACAATCTGGGTGTCTTCAAGTCATGAGTCAATCGGTTTCTTCTAGGCAAGCGTGATCCACCGTAGGCCGCATCATCGCATAACATCAGGCGAGGCCAAACGCAAGCCTATTGGGCAATTTTTTTTTTGTATATTTTAGATCGGACCAGAAAGGAATGGTTTGTCACTTTCCCGCAAAGTGAATGTATGTATGGAGTTTGAAGGCATACTTGCACGTAATTTTATTTGTAAGTATAGTGCACTCTTGGTCTATTAAGACATTTTATCGACAAGGCCTTCTTACAGTAGCTTATAAGTTTATTTTTTTGTTTTATGTACATTCCTGGCGTGACTAATCAAGGTTTATCTACAGTCCGGCCTCTGAGAGAATGTATCTGACAGCTGCAATAACATTGTAAAAATCTGAGTAAGAACATTTTATTATATCTAATATTTTACTATAGTATGTTTATACCAGCTACAATCTAACGATCAAAAAGCTAGTGAAATTAATAAGAATGAACGAAACGCAATAGGCACCTTCCCTCTACGAACAGTTTTACGAACAAGAATATATCGACCATGGCTGACTGTACGCCGTAATAGCACGATATGCATCAGTAATTAAGTGCGGTTGCATGTACACTTACCCTAATAATGTATGGTGGCGTTTCGTCGTTGGTAAATGAAGCTTATCACATTAAAATTAACGTAGCTATAGATTGATTACAAACTACCATGGGAGTTGTATTTTTCTCACTGATTTCAACTTCAACTTTTCTTGTTGCTGCAATTTTGCTTATGTCTTGTGATGGTCCAATAGAAGCCACGAAGATAAGTTCAATATTCTGAAGGTAGACCGATCGGAGGCCAATGCAATGTGAACTTCGCGCAGATTTGCGATATAAAAACCGCAGCCGTACTCGGCCACGGTAGCTTAGTTGGTAGAGTGCTCGGGGGGTATACCCGAAGGCGCAGGATCAAATCCTGCTGGTCATCAATTTTTTTAATTTTTTATAACATGTAAATAGTTATTAATAGAATTATTATTTTTTGCTGACTCACTGACTCTGTGGAACAGGCAAAGGAAAATTTCAATGTGTCCGGAAGAATCTAATAAAATAAAATCTTTATCTTAATTACGATGGTCTACCGTAATTTGATTTTTGAGACGTCTCAGGAACTTCGGAAAGTTGAGACCAGACATTTAGAGATAGCTTAGAAACTAAGGGCCTTACTTAACAACGTTACTCAAGTTGACATACGATTAAATATGCTCCGTCTTGTTTTCGCGTTTGACGATTGCCGTCAGCGAGAAGTTGAGAGAGCATTTTAAAACATAGATCGACTTGAGTAACGTTTTTAAGTAAGGCCCTAAAATGCGCTGGTAATCGACATTGAGACACAGTGGTAAACTAGACATTCAAGATATTCGACGTTGTGAACCTGAACCGAAAAAAAATTACAGACCACACACAAGTTGGCGGGTTCCTAAGTACTGAGGATGGACAGTAAACACAGGAGGAAAAGAATCTAAATCTGTCTGTGTGGTTTCTATGATAACACAAAAAAAAACAAGGATTAACTGACCTACTTAACGAATTCCTCTATCATTTATTCAATTTTGTTTTCCGTTGCGGAATTTCAGAATCGATCGATGATTTAGAAACCGCTATGGGCAGGCGTAGCTTATATTATCAGGTGAACGATTTTCTTGGCTCTTTTTACTTATTATTTTAAAATATTATCTAACTGCGCCCCGTTGGTGTCACCCGCTATCCTACAGAAACTGTTTATTTTTGGGATAAACATAAACTGCCTCTACTGGGTTACGCAAATAGCCTGTATATCAAATTTCATCGAAATCCATTCAACCGTTACGGAATCGAATATAGACTAACAATATGCTCTAGCACATTTACATACAAAATTTCGCATTTATAATATTAGTGTGATGAGTTAGAAGAGTAAGAAGATCATTAGATATGTCATGATCAACATCATCGTCTGCCTACCATGTTCCCACTGCTGGGACACAGGCCTTCTCTCTTCTCTCATTCATTCAAGCTCTTGTTGGTGGAGTAATTTCCAGGCTTGACGGTTTTCTGCCAGTGTTTTCACCCCCCGTTGACATTTGCCTTCTCTTTTATTTGGTCTACGAATAATCTTGTTGGTCTTCCCGGTCCTCTCTTTCCTTCTACTTTTCCCTCTATGATGGTTTTCAGTTCTTCTTCTCTCTTCTCTCAGTTGGGCCCTAATCCACCATGCTGGCCCAGTGCATGTTGGTGAATATCATAATTGTATTTGAACTTTTTGAGGTTCTTGGAAAGGTTTACCGGTTTCTTCACGATGTTTTCCTTCATTGTTTGCATCGAAACTGCACATGATTTATTGAGGTACTGAATTTGTCATTGGTGCAGGGCCGAGTATCAAACCGGGTGCCGTCAGATTTTTAAGCGCACAATACAAGCTACCGCTCGTCTCCCATCGCTTAGATATCTAAGCACTTACTAATATTTCTCAATCTATCCATTCAGAGCATAACATAATTCTAACAAATTAAAACTAAGTTAAGCACAAAATGCTAATGCATGCTTTAACAAAGCGTGATTGGCAGAAATTACTTAACTAATAAAGCAAACTTTTGTTTATTAATGAAGAAATACCTATTTCTCTATTAGCGTTTTATTGCGTGGCGTGACTGTTCTCTATCTAAACTAATAATAACTTGTATATTTTAGGGATAGGGAGTAATTCCTAAGAATATCGATACAAAATAAGTTGAGTTACTTCTTTTTGGTGTGAAACATCTATTGGCAGTAAAACCGCCTCGTTTGTTTCTAGCTACCATAAAAAAATACGTCTAAAATTGTACAGGTATGTAAATAGATTTCCTTTTCTATGACAACTACATCGACGCAAAAGTATTGATCTCAGTACTGACAAACAATCTGATAACCTTAGAACAATTAGGTATTGTTCGTGTTCAAATGTC
This sequence comes from Agriopis leucophaearia, assembly GCA_949125355.1. Classification (NCBI taxonomy): domain Eukaryota; kingdom Metazoa; phylum Arthropoda; class Insecta; order Lepidoptera; family Geometridae; genus Agriopis; species Agriopis leucophaearia. The sequence continues at coordinate 7,554,485 of OX421267.1, forward strand.
TCAAATTTGGATAAATTTACCACTTAACTGCTCGACGCTCAACGCAAAATCTCACTTACCACGGTCACTATGAAACTTGCAGCTACACCAATAAACTAACTAATAGTCTACATGCAAAAAAGAGTGACAAGGTAATCTACTGGGTAAGTTCGACTAAAGGTATCATGCCTGATTTAGGCCAGATGCTTTTGCACCCGCCACGCCACCTAACCATATTTCCTTTGTTTATCTGATCTACGGTATTGATCAACATATAGCTTGAAAATACACAAAGAAAATCCATCGAAACATCGACATAAGCTATCGATAATTTCATATTTTTATGCGCATCCCTTCTTGTATCACTAACGAAAATAAATGTCTTGGGTAGGTGTTACATTTTATATTATTGTAGCACGCGACCACGTTCGATTTATTAGGGTACAGTAAAGCGCAAAGCAAACAAAACTGTTCTATTGTAAGTCATAAAACGTCCGGATAATATTTTTATGCTGTAATAGAACCTACATAATAATGTGGATTACGGGCCTCGGCCGTGAAACCACTGTCCACCAGTAAATAGACGTAGTTGATGCTACGAGGGACGTAGTATCGTATGCCGTTATTGTAGCGTCGTATAGAAACGTAGAAAATTGAGAAAAGGATTTTGAAATAATACAGCTCTACGAGATTTATAGATTAGAAAACTAAATAGATAATAAAATAACATTGGAATGTTCGTATCATATTATATATTATTTCTTCTTAAGGCCGCGCTCCTGGCCAGAGCTTTATCTCCACATTTTCAACATTATTGAAGAAGCAAAAGCGTAATATAAAAAAATAATCACGAAAATTGCTTTATGCAATATCATTTTTAAGAGACAAACCATCCCGCCACATAGGTTGCCTGTTCTTTTTATTTTATTTCATTTAGTGATTTATCATTTTAAATAATTTTAAAACACGGAAAACACTAAAAATTAATAATGAGTACAATAACCCCATTTTCAATTAGTACCCGTTTTTTGCAATCCTGTATAAGAATTCATTATAGTTCAAACCACAATTCACACTATTATAAAATGCGAAAATGTATATGTAAGTTTAGTTTGTATGTATTGTAATTGGTCGCACACAGTTACGTTATGTTTGGTAGAGAGGTAGCTTATAAGCCTGATCATCACGTAGCACGTAGGCTACTTTTGTCCCGAAAACACAAACAGATATTGTAGGATAGTAGGGCAATGCTAGTTGTATTATAACTTTTTAATCTACGGCTAGAGTAAATAATCGTAAAAACTGTTTAATTTTCGCTTCAATGTAGTACTCTATATAGAGATTTGTTAAAGAAACAGTTTTGAAGAACTTCCACAAAGTAACACCTGGTTCAATTTACAATAACCGGCCAAGTGCGAGTCACACTCGCGCACGAAGGGTTCCGTACCATTATCAATAAAAACGGCTAAAAATCAAGTTTGTTGTATGGGAGCCCCTTATATTTTATTTTTTTGTATTTGTTGTTATAGCGGCAACAGAAATACATCAACTCTGAAAATTTTAACTGTCTAACTATCATGATTCATGATATTACGATTTAGGGTCCCATTTTACCCTTTAGGTACAGAACCCTAAAAAACATTTTATTTTATTGAAAAAATTACGGATCGAATTAATACCCTTCCTCCTTTTTGGAGTATATAATAGGCTTGCGTTTGACCACCACCTTGCCTGATTTTAAGCAATGATGTGGTCTACGATGGAGCACGCATGCCTAGATGGCACTGATTCACTCTTTACTTGTAGACACTCAGATCATAACTATCGCTAAAATTCCGGCAACGCATTTCACAAGTAGCGGTTCCCACAATAAAAGTAGTGAAATCAACGCGCTTTGTACGGGTCTTCGGAATATCAACCATGAAACGGTGTCGGAGGAAATTGAATCATACCGATACGATGCACATTCTCCGAAATGTAACTGGTCAAAAAACGCTGGACTAGCAATTTTGTCTCGGTGTACACGGCTACGAGGCTTAGTCTAAACTAGTTGCACGTAGTTGTGATGTAATAGTACTCTGAACGAATAATAGCCAACTACATATATATGGACTAAAACTGCGACCAGAACCACCGGGTGATGGCCAACAGCGTCCTAATAGTACACGGTAAACGTACTGCGATCCCCAAGCCGCCTGCCAAGCGTGGGAATCATGGCAACACCCCTCTCTATGAGGGAGACCTTGTCCAACAGTGGACGTTAATTGGCTGATGTGTGTGTGTGTGTGTGACATATATAAGAAGTTACTCTAAAAACCTCTTTTGTGTCAAAATAGTAAAGCAACATGATAATTCCATATCCGTCAGTTATAATTTTCTTTGCTATGGGATTATAACAATTTCAATAATTGAAAGGGGCCAGAAAGGGTCCGCGCAGGATTAAAATGGAACAAGGATTATGCAGATTGAAACACGGATAACTATTTTGTTAGTTTTCAAACGAATATTAATTTAATATCTGATTAAAATGACCGCAAGTATCTTAAGACTGGGCCTCATTACTGATAACAGTCAATTTTAAACAGACTACAAAAAAAAAGTCTCAGTTCAACTATACTGGATTCTATTATATTTTGCGCTTGAACAGCTGTAGTTGATTGTAAAAAACCGAATGAAAACCGTAAATTCCGATCAGTTTTGGAATCTATCTGGGTGTCTTCCAAAACACCCAGAATGCCTGTCTGGATGTCTGCCAAATTGAAGAGGCTATTGAACAGAATCGGGAGTCCAAAGTCGTTGCCAAACAACTTAGTAGGGCCAATCTGACAAAGCTCAAAACCTCAAATGGCAACACTTGTCTCAAAGCCGGAGGTGCTCGCGGAGATTGAAGACTTCTACGGCCGATTGTACGAGGATTCTCGCGCAAAACTAGCTCGCCGCTACACTGACGAGTTGCCGGACGTCAGTTTAGGCGAGATCGAGTTGGCCCTCAGACAACTTAAAAACGGAAAAGCCCCAGGTGAAGACGGTATAACTTCGGAGCTATTGAAGGCAGGGGGTATGCCCGTACTTCTTGAGCTTCGGAAGTTATTTGGTACCGTTTTGAACAGCGGGAGAACTCCAGAGGCGTGGAGCAGAAGTGTGGTAGTCTTGTTCTTCAAGAAAGGAGACAAAACGCTCCTTAAGAACTACCGCCCCATCTCACTTCTGAGTCACGTTTATAAGCTGTTCTCGAGGGTCATTCTAAATCGCCTCGCTAGAAGACTTGATGCGTTTCAGCCCCCGGAGCAGGCCAGGTTTCGCTCAGGATTCGGCACCATAGACAACATACACACAGTAAGGCAGGCTATACAGAAGACCGAAGAGTATAACCAACCCCTGTGTCTTGCGTTCGTGGACTATGAGAAAGCCTTTGACTCAGTCGAAACCTGGGCTGTTCTGGAGTCTCTGCAGCGTTGCCAAGTTGACTGTCGGTACATCGAGGTGTTGAGATGTATTTACGACGCCGCAACTATGAGTGTCCAAGTACAGAACCAGCAATCTAAGCATATCCAATTGTGCAGGGGAGTGAGACAGGGAGATGTAATATCCCCGAAGCTGTTCACAAGTGTCCTGGAAGATATGTTTAAGACTCTGGACTGGAAAGGTAAGGGCATCAATTTCAACGGCGAATGCCTCTCACACTTACGGTTTGCTGACGATATAGTCCTAATGGCTAAGTCGCTGCAGGACCTGCAAAACATGCTGTCTGGCCTGGCTGAGGTTTCTGGACGCATCGGCCTCGGAATGAACATAGACAAGACAAAGATCATGCTCAATAGTCACATAGACCCGGGGCCGATAGTAGTTAATGGCGTTCACCTTGAAGTTGTTCAAGAGTACGCATACCTAGGACAAACTCTGCAGTTAGGTAAGAACAACTTCGATAAAGAAGCCAATAGAAGGATTCAGCTTGGATGGGCAGCATTTGGTAAGCTTCGTCAGGTCTTCACGTCGTCCATACCACAGTGTCTCAAGACAAAGGTCTTTAACCAGTGTGTCCTACCCGTTATGACCTACGGTGCCGAGACGTGGACACTCACCGTTAAGTTGATCCACAAGTTTAAAGAGCTATGTTCGGAGTTTCTATACGGGATAAAATTCGGAACGAAGTGATTCGACATAGAACCAAAGTTACCGACATAGCTCAAAGAATTAGTAAGCTGAAGTGGCAGTGGGCCGGCACATTGCCCGAAGAACCGATAACCGATGGGGGTAGACGAGTTCTGGAGTGGAGACCACGTTTAGGTAAACGTAGTGTAGGATACCTGGCGGCCAGGTGGAGTGACGACCTGCGTAAAACGGCGGGTAAAAACTGGATGCAAAAAACTGCCGACCGAGTTCAGTGGCGTGCATTAGGAGAGGGCTATGTCCAGCAGTGGACGGATGCAGGCAGATGATGATGATGATGATGGGTGTCTTCAAGTCAAGAGTGAATCGGTTTCTTCTAGGCAAGCGTGATCCATCGTAGGCCGTATCATCGCTTAACATCAGACGAGTAGGCAGCCAAGCGCAAGGCTATTCTACAATAAAAAAAAAATTTTTGCTAGGTTTGTGAACGTGCATGAGATGGTAACATGTACCTACCAGTTTTTTTATTTTATATCTTATCAAAAACAGTTGCAGCACTAACCATCAAAACACATGTATCTTGTTGATGAGATTTCTCATAACTTGAATCAATATTTAAGTACAATGCTGGAATTAAATTTAGTACAGAAAGGTAATAATAATTTTGTATAATCAAGAATCTTAATAGAATTACAAACAATTAGCCCTAATTTTAAATTTGCACCTCTGCGCCGGTAACAGTTTGTCAAGTCAGAGTATTCGATACATAAAATACGTTTTGAATTTAATAAAAAAAATAATGAAATTAATATTGGTATGTATTTCGACACGTAGGTATTTTAGGTAGTGAAAATTCGTACTTCGCCCACAGTTATGGGTAGGTTATAATATAAAATAATATATGACTAGGTAGTTAAGTAATACGTAGGTATTGTTGACTAATTAATCTATTAATTAATTATGTATATATTTGTTAATTATATCATGTAAATCGGCCCTAAATTCATTAGTATTTTTTTATTTTTTTTATTAACAAGAAGTTAGAAATTACATTGATTCTTTTTATAAATTAAAATAAACATACTACAGTGAATTGTTAAAATAAAATGTTTTGTTTCAGCTTGCAGCTATCAAAGCTCGATCGACATGAGTTACCTATGTAAACTTCACCTTGACGATATACTCGACTCCAAACGTCCAAAAATGCGAATTTTAATGTAAACCAACCTGTTTATTCAGAATTGATGTACCTACTACCTACAATTAGGTAGGTACTTTTACTGTACTGTACTTAGTACATGTAGACATAATAAACCCGCTTACAGGGGCAATGCGCGCGATTTACGGTTGTTTGCCATCGGGTTCTCATGTCTTCCTTTATACGCAGATTCAGTTTTTAATTAAGAATGGCTGTAAAATTGGAATAGGAGACAATTGGATAGTAAATTAAAAGTGAGTTGAGCTTGAAACTTGAGAGTATGCACAGAGAAAGAATTTTCTACCAAGCTTTAAATTACTTTTACAAAAATGTAAAGAATTCTTACTTCGTAAGTACGAGTAGAGTTTTATTTCATCGCCAACATCAAAAAAAGATGTTGAAAAAATGTGTAATAATGGTGGATTATTATTGAATAATTAGTTTTCATCATTGCCTATTTGTGTGCTATAACTCCACTGTACAAAATTTTACTTTAGAATGAATAAAATAAACTGGCACATGGACGTAATAATTAGGTTTTATTATTGGAAACTGGATTTTTTTTAAACAGATTTCAATGTTTTGTAAGAGGCTCTTAAACTTAAAATATAACTACATACATAACTTTCATTTTGGGTATTTGGCTTCTTGGATTTTTGTCACTTTGCGTGTATTTATGCGTTTATGGGGTTTTCCGCGTATAAGCTATATTTCACCAAATTAACAGGCGCCGAACAAGATTATTCATTTTATTGGAGCTGGTTAAACACCACAGATAAAGATAGAGATAGTTTTATTTTTCGCAAACAACATCAGAATGTTCATACAATACAGATTTTAAATTATCAACCAAAACATACTACTGAGCCAAAGTTATAAAAAAAAATAAGATCGTCTCCAGAGCTTCTTAGACATAATAAAAAAGAAGCACGAAAATTGGTCCACTATAGGCTATCGGTAAGTGTTGGATTGGTTATAAATATTAGGCGTAAAGAAAAATATAATAAATGTAAAACACTGTTTTAAACTATTACGGTTGTGTTCACTAAAGTTATATGATTATTTACGGGATATTTACCGTGGTAAGGTTGTGGAAGAAGCTCCCGATATTTCGGCGCAGTTACATGCACCATGTTCACGGGAAGACACGGGTTCAGTCTTCCCGTGAACATGGTGCATGTAACTGCGCCGAAATATCGGGAGCTCCTTCCACAACCTTACCACGGTAAATATCCCGTAAATAATCATTTAACTTTATAATTAAATGTATTATAAATACTGAAGAAATTATTTAATTGCCTAATAAAGTTCTGAGATATGCGTGTTTAAAGTTTGAGGTTTGATTAAGAAGGAATGCCCTATCCCTTTTCCGTAAAGTTTACTTCAATAATTGCTTTGCGTTTGGCCGCCAACTCGCCTGATGTTAAATGATGATACTCGTATGGTCTACGATGGAGCACGTTTTCCTAAAAGAAATGATTCACTCTTTATTTGAAGTCACTCAGCCACAGACTAGCAGGTCGCATAACAAAAGCGAGTATCAGTATGGAGTTTGTTAGTGATGTCATTTTAAAGTATAGAGCGCTTTCTGTCTAGCAAGACAGTAAAGTGCTTATATCTTCCTTAATTTTAAACACATTTTGATTTATGACCAGCATTTTTATAAGCCAATAAAAGAATCAGTTCGGTAGCCTATATATTGATATCGGCGTACATACATACATAAAATTGAGACCTTTTTTGATAAAAAATAAAATCTCTCGAACAGAAGCAACCGACTGACATGTACGTCTGTTGCGTCATAAAATCTAGCAGAAACTTCTGTTCTAGGCTAAATTCACGTAGGTACGTGTACACGGGGGAGCCGTTACACTACATTTACGATTTTGTCCGATCTTTTTTCGTGTGTGTACGCCTAATTTGTAACATTTACCATGCATGCGAGGATTCTTTTGTGTGTTTAATGGATTACCTGGTGTTGGGCGGCGGGATTTACTAGTGAAGATTTATAGGGTAATCAAATGAGGAAGGAAATATCTACATGGAAATTTTTGAGGTAGCAAATAAGGATTTTAGAAAAAAAAAAACCTCTTTTTTTTACTTGTCGTAAAAATACAATAAATTGCTTGGATTCAACGTTGTGTTTGAATACTAGCTATTGCCTGCGACTTAGTAATTTCATTAATCAGTCAGTTTCAGTAATTTCAGAATTAAGGGGATCAAAATGGGGTTGAAAGTTTAACTTTCAACCCCATTTTGATCCCCTTAATTCTTACTGGTAGTAAAATCCTTTCTTAGCGGATTTCCACACACCGTAAGGAATCTACCTGCCTTTATCAGCTACGTAGGTTTTCAAGACTTGGTGATGAGTCAGTGAGTCAGTGAGTGATTGGTATTTCGCTTTTATATTTAGAGATAGGCTAAGGATAAACGAAACGATGGCATTTTGCAGAATAAAAGTTGTACTTATCATTATGAACTAATTAAATTTACTGTAGATCCAACAATGAAATTACAAAAAAAAAACTGCTGTTCGATAGAAAAACATCATTCACACTTGACGAAATTTGTCATACAGCTGATATTTTTGTCATGGTTTTAGGGTTGATTCCATATTAAACCATCAAAACATTGCAAAACATTGGAGAGTGCAATAACCTTCTTTCGACTGACTGTTTCGTGTAACCTAGTATAACTACATGATACTGTTATAAAATGACTCTCAACAAACAGTTGCAGAAACCTAAAACAACACTATACACTACTAACTAGGCACTAATATGCTATTTTTTGTTACTAAAACCATTCAACAATATTATACCTACTTATCCCGATAGTAAAAAAATCTAACGGAGAAGGATCTATCATAAATAAAAAATGTAGACATATTATTTTGAAATCGCTACTTTATCAAATGCTCATTGTATTAAAAAAATTACAAAATACCATAAAACATTTTAACAAAACCGAAAAGCTAAAAGAGCAGTTCAAGCACGCACCCAAACTCTCAAGACTTATTTTATAAAGAATAAAATAAACTGAAAAATACTGTGTGAAAACACTGCGGACCCTTCTTAAGCCCCAACAAAATGGTACTTGTGTATGTCTCTTGTCAAAATGAGAGGTCCTCCAGAGTGCTTCAGAGTTTCTCGACGCACGGTCGGGTCCGCCGAAAGCAGTCTCCGCGACTTAAAAATTATTCCATTGAATGAATGAACTCGGACCACTTGTAAATACACTCGGAATGGACTCCTTTGCTATTTTTGTTTCAATACGTGATTAATTGTACGCTGTTGGCTATATTTTAACCGACTTCAAAAAAGGAGGACGGTTCTATGCTCCACTATTTTTTTTATGTAGGTATGTTCACCGATTTCAAAAAAAAAACTTTTGTTCGGTACTTCCAATTTGGTCGCATAGAAATTTCATCAAAATCGGTTCAGTAGTTCGGCTTTTAAATCAAAATAACTAGAAAGTTTTGTTACCTGGGTGACAATATGATCATCCAAGTAACCGAATTCGCCCATTTTATACTAATTTTTATTTTGATTTTTAAATTGATCATTATAGAGGTAACATTTGAAAATGCTGACAAAAAATTACTTTGTTTCAATTTTTTGGTTGGCTAGTTTAGCAACATGTCATAATGTGATATAATAATTATTTTGTCTCAAACTCGCCGAATATAGAGATATTGGTTCGTTAGCCAATATCTCTATATTTATATCAATAGCGTATTATTATGGCATTTTTAACCGACTTCTAAAGAAGAGGATCTCAATTCGACTATATTTTTGAGTGGTGGGTGAGGGTGGTAAAATATTCCACTAGTAAGATTAAGGGATTAATCTCATTTATTTAACCTGTGAAGGCGTTTTTTTAACTTTTTTATCATGCAAGCAAGCTTTTGGTGTGTGTGCAAGCCTTATGGATTCGTTTAGCTGCAAAACCCTAATATTATGGACAACTTGGATTATATTATTATTCTTGGTGATTGAATGTGGCTTTTCCTATTTCACATCACACACATCATCAGCCAATTAACGTCCACTGTTGGACAGAGGCCTCCCTCATAGAGAGGGGTGTTGCCATAATCCCCACGCTTGGCAGGCGGCTTGGGGATCGCAGTACGTTCACCGTGTACCATGAGGACGCTGCTGCCCATCCTTCGGTGGTTCTGGTCGCAGTTTTAGGACATACTCGGGTCCACTCAACCCTACTTAAGGCAAACAAATTAATAGGTACTGTTCTCAAACTTGGTATTCAATGTGTAATTTTTTTTAACAACACACTTCGTTTGATATGATAGGGTTCGCTAATGCGTGTCTCGATACGCACTTCTCCAGTAATTTTGTTTCAAACATCAATCATCATAAATTTTTGTATGTTTGTAACGAATTACATTAATAACTACTGGACCGATTTGAAAAATTCTTTCACCATTATAATGCCATAGTATCCTTGAGTAAATAAAAAACTCCACCTGCGCGAAGCCGGGTCGGACGGCTAGTAAAATCAATAAATTATTAAGATTCTATTTTTATAGCGAAATCCCCGGATTGGACCCGGGTATGTCCTAAAACTGCGACCAGAACCATCGGAGGATGGGCAGCAGCGTCCTAATAGTACACGGTGAACGTACTGCGATCCCCAAGCCGCCTGCCAAGCGTGGAGATTATGGCAACACCCCTCTCTATGAGGGAGGCCTTGTCCAACAGTGGACGTTAATTGGCTGATGATGTGTATAGCGAAATCTATCGCTTTCAATACTTCTACACAGCTACACTAATATTACAAAGAAGAAAGATTTGTATTTTGAATGTTTGTAACGAATATACTAAAAAATTACTGGACTGATTTAAAAAGTTTTTTCACCATTAGAATGCTACATGTATCATCATCATCATCATCATTTCAGCCATAGGACATCCACTGCTAGACATAAGACTCCCCCATCGATTTCCAAAAGGACCAGTTGGAAGCGGCATTGTTGAATGCTACATTACCCCTGAGGAACATAGGCTATATTTATAACTAAAATGTAAAAAAAAAAACTCCACCTGTGCGAAGCATGGACGGATGGGCTATAGTTATGAAATAAGCGTTGCTACGTTTTTTTAAATAATATAAACTTGCCAATCCACCTACAGTGGGTGAAGCACGAATATTCATTACGTGCGTAAATACGTATCGTTTTTAGGGTTCCGTAGCCCGACAAGGAACCCTTATAAATTCGTTCTGTCCGTCCGTCTGTCTGTCTGTCTGTCTATCTATCCGTCCGTCCGAATTTTTTAGAACCTTCTAACTTCTGTAACTATTAAGTTAAGTGAATGAAATTTTTCACAATGACAGTAGTAATATAGATCTCAATTTTAAAAGTATAAAAAATTATAATATTGTATTTTAGGAGTGGCTCTGATACATGTGAAATGGGGATGATTTTTTTTTTCACTGCACCTACTCGTGTGGAGTATCGTTGAACAGGTCTTTTAATATGAAGGTAAGGTTTTATACATCACTTTTTTATAAAGTCTATACTTTGCGAAATATGGCCCGCCAAAGTGGTAAAAAGTTGGTCCCCCCCCCCCCCTGCATTTCTAAACTATGAGATATAACATGGAAACTTGAGTCTTACAACAATACAGATAGGTCATATTTAAAATCATCATTCAAAATTATTTCGAACATTATCTGATGATGCCTTTTGAGTAACAGCGTTAGAACTGTAATAAATTCAAAGCGTTCTAGCTCAAAAGTCATTGACTTTTTTGTAAAATGGTCTTAACAAATTGTCTTCGACAGATGTAAGGATAGAAGGGTAAATAAAAACGCCTTGATTTCGTATCCTGAGCTGGTTGTATATTCAAATTACATACAAATACCTTATGAGTTCACAGAGAAAAACGTCTGCGCGTGCTAATTTTTCTACTAGCGCCATCTACTAGCATCTAATGGAACTAAAGCCCAAACGATGGCGCTAGCATAATTGGGAACTCAAACATACCGCCCACCAAGGACATTATTTGAGGAATGTCCTTTTAAAATAAAGTTACATGCTGCCCACTATGGCAGAGCTAGCTAGATTAAGAGTGTCATTGGTAGGTTGTACGTAAGCACTATTACATACATATAATATTAACACCAATATTGCTAATGAATTTACCTTAAAACAATTAAATGAACTTATACTTAACCATTAAGCAAACAACCTTTATTTGAAGTTACATCGTACTTTCTAATTATTCGTCTACTGGCAGAATGCACAATTTTGAAGTTGGTCGTTTCAAAATTGAGGATTTGGTACGCAATGTGACTACGCGGGTTAATTGATCAGAACCCTTATGTTTTTCTACGACACGACCAAGCAACCATTGACCAGGAGGAAGATCATCATCCTTAATTATAACAATGTCTCCTATCTTCGGCTCTGGAGTTCGTCGTGACCATTTGTACCGTTGCATTAGTGTTACCAAATATTCTTCTGACCAGCGTTTCCAAAAAGTTTGCAGCGTTTTCTGAACAAGCTGCCACCTGGACAATAAATTCATGTTTGTGGAATCGTAACTATTGTCCGGTGCATTAACTAATGGCTCGCCAACTAGAAAATGAGCTGGGGTCAAAGGCAGAGGTTCCTTCGGGTCCTCTCCGTTTATGACTGTCATTGGCCTGGAATTTAAACAAGCTTCGACTTGAGCCAGAAGAGTGCTCATTTCTTCATAAGTGAGCGTTAGTTCTCCAATCGCTCTTTTAAGGTGGAACTTAGTTGATTTGACTGCAGCTTCCCACAAACCTCCGAAATTCGGAGTTCGGGGAGGGATGAAGTGCCATTCCGTGCCATTTTGCTCCAAGTTTTCAGCGATTTGTAACTGAACGGTACTCAATTCTCGCAATTCCCTAGCTGCTCCTACGAAAGTAGTGCCATTGTCGGACCATATATTCGTGCATTTCCCGCGTCGAGCAACAAATCTTCTGAAAGCTGCTATGAAGGCCTGACTCGTCATGTCGCTTACGACCTCTAAATGTATGGCCCTCGTAACCATACAAATAAATACGGCTATGTATCCTTTATATGCCTTATGACCACGTCCTTTAGTGGTCCTAATACTAATCGGCCCAGCATAGTCGACGCCGCTAGAAATAAACGGCCGTCCGGGACTACACCTCACCGATGGTAATGCCCCCATGAGTTGCTGTTGAGTGGGTGCACTTTGCCTGATGCAAACAACACATTTTCGTATGTGCTGTTTTACCAAACTCTTAGCTCTAATGATCCAATATGCTGCTCTTAAATAATTGAGCATTAGCTGCTGACCTCCATGTATTGTCTTGTCATGAGCTTCAGCCACTAACAATTTGGCTAATGGTGAATCATGAGGCAAGACTATAGGTGTCTTCGTTTGATCGTCCAAAGACGAGTGCTTCAATCGGCCTGTTATTCTAATAATACCATTATCGTCGAGATAAGGGCATAGTATTCTTAGTTTGCTACTCTTCTTTATAACTGGTTTTTCTTTTTTCAAGGTTTCATATTCTTCTGCGAATCCTAGTTGTTGTGACATTTTAATACAGCATTCCAAAGCTTCATCTATTTCAACCTTTAGTAGGTATCCTTCTCTTCTAGTAGTCTTTTTTAACCACCTTCTGCAATAAGCGACAACTCTCAATAGTTTTTGAAGCGATGAATATCTTAAAAATAAATCATCTTCAGAAACCTCTCCTAAATGTGTTCTTATTGACTCTTCTTCGCTTGTGTTTAATTCCTTTTTTCGATCGTAAGTAACTACTTGATCTCTCAAAAAACTTGGCCCTGAAAACCATAAGTCATTGCCAATCAATATGCTAGGCAAGAGACCTCTAGACGCGCAATCTGCAGGGTTCTGTTTGCTTGACACGTGGGACCACTTGGACGATTCCAGAGTGGTTACAATCTCCGACACCCTATTGCCCACAAACGTCTTCCAGCGGCTCGGATGACTGTTTAACCAAGCCAGTACAATTGTGGAATCTGTCCAAGCGTGAACTTTATCTTGCGAAATCTTCAAAACCTCTGCCGTCTCAGCTAACAATCGTGTTAACAATACTGCGCCACAAAGTTCCAGTCGAGGAATACTAATTTGTTTGACGGGAGCCACTCTCGTCTTTGCTACTACAAGTGATGTTTTGACCTTATTCCTGCTATCAATGATACGAATATATACTGCGGCTGCGTATGCGCTACGGGATGCGTCGCAGAACCCGTGCAGTTCTACAGTGTCATCGTTGTTCTGAATGCCCAACCAACGTGGGATTTTTACCTTGGAGAGTTCACCAAACTCAGCACGATAAGTATTCCATTCTTCCATTACTTCATTTGATATTGGTTCATCCCAGCTTATACCTAACAACCATAGCTTTTGTAGGAACATCTTTCCTAGAATCACACTAGGAGCAACCCAACCTAGTGGATCAAAAAGTTTTGCAATTTCTGATAATATTTTTCTTTTTGTTTCAGGTCCAGTCGTGGGGGAGAGCTGCACGGAGTACTTGAACACGTCTTCGCTTCGATTCCAGGTAAGTCCTAAAATTTTAATAGTGCTATCTAACTTTATCTCTGTTTCTTCGTTATCGTTCTCATTTTCTGCTTCTTGATTTTCCTTTATTTGTTTCTCCTTATGTTTAGTAAATTTAGTGATTTGGTTAAGAAGATTCTTGTCATTGCTGTTCCATTTCTGTAACTCGAATCCTCCTTGCTTTAATAATGCTTGAATTTCTTTAAATACTTCAAAACCTTCTTGTACTGTGTCGCAACCAGTCATTAGGTCATCCATGTAGAAACATTTCAAGACCCGTTCTCTTGCGCGTGGATAACGAGCCCCCTCATCGTGAGCAACCTGATGAAGCGTTCGTACTGCTAAGTACGGAGCAGCTGCTGTGCCGAACGTGACGGTACGAAGTTCATAATCTTTGATTTCAGCCATGGGATCTTCTCGCCACACTATTCTTTGATACATGTTGGCATCAGTTTCTGTAACCAGCACCTGGCGGTACATTTTTACTATGTCACCGACCAAGGCAATGGGGTAGGTTCTCCAATGCATCAAAATGTGACGAAGATCAGCTTGTATCGTCGGTCCCACCATAAGAGCGTCGTTCAAGGAAACACCCAACTTATTAGGTTCCGATGCGTTGAACACTACTCTGACTCGTGTGGTCGATTTGTCCTCTCTTACAACCGCGTGATGTGGTAAGTAGACAGCTTCATGTTTCTTGTCATCACTATCACTGACTGGTCTCATGTGGCCCAATAGTAAGTATTCCTTAAGCACATCATGATACCTTTCCTGAAAGTCTGAATTTTTTTGTAATCTCTTTTCTAATGATTTTAGTCTCTTTACAGCTATATCCCGAGAATCACCATTCTTGCAGCCGGGAGTTTCTTCGCGAAAAGGTAAGTTTACTACATACCGTCCTTCCTCTGTTCTTTTAATAGTTTTTTCATAAATTGATTCACATTTTTGTTCTTCTTCACTTAACATTTTCTTTGCCTTATAGAACGTACTCTCTTCTACTTCCCAGAACTTTTTTAAAATATCATTTTCATTGACCTGTGCATGCATAACTCTTACTTTCATTGCGGATTCATTTCCCTTGTTTATGACACCTGAAAGAACCCACCCTAGAGTGGTGCTCTGTGCAATAAGTGATCCATTAGGAGACTTCTTCATTCCTTCCTTCATTATGGTGCCATAAACATCCGCTCCCAACAAGATATCTATTTTGTTGGGCGTGTTGTATTGTGGATCAGCTAACTGCAAATGTTGTAAATCCACCCAATGTATGAAGTCGATCTTCTTTTCTGGTAGATAGGTTGTGATCTTGCTTAAAACGTAAGCTTCTATTTCTATCTTAAAATTTGGATCAATACGTGACTGAATTTGTACTCGCACCTTGTATCGAGCAGGCATGGTTTTATCATTAGCTAGACCAGAGATCAATCCATTGGCTGGTATCTTCTTCAGCCTTAGATGCTGAACTATGGCTTCTGTAATAAAACATGCCTGTGAGCCTTGGTCTATCAAAGCTCGTATTAATAAAGGCACACCGTTGGTGGCTTCGGCTTTGATAAGCGCTGTGGCCAACAAAACTTGCTTGGCCTTAGGGGCTTGACCAGTAGATAGACAAGCTACTATCTGCGGGTCTGATTCCTGACTTGTAGTACCACTAATTTGCTGCTTAGAGGTAATTTGTGCTTGACTATCCTGATCATTACCTAGATGTAACAGGGTATGATGTTTTTTGTGACATATTTTGCAGGTTGATGATTTTTTGCAATCATATGAGATGTGGTTGCCACCGAGACAATTAAAGCATACGTTATTGTTCGCAACAAATTCTCGTCTTTGACGGACAGGTTGTTCAGCAAACTTTTTGCAAAAACACATTTTGTGAGTTTGTGAACAGTATTCGCACGTGACCTTAGGGAATTTGGTAGCCAGCATAACCTTAGCATTAAATCCTTGACTATTATTATTCTGGGTAAAATTTGCGTGGTTCGATGAACTCCAAAGCTCTGAAGCGTTGTTCCATAAACATTTTAAATTGATCAATGGTTGGTAGTGCATCGTCACTTGAAATAAACAACTCCCACTGTTTTCTCGTTTCTGGATCTAATTTGTAGGTAACAACATGAATAACTATTATGTCCCAGGTACTCACATTGATGCTCAAATTACTCAATGCATTTAAACAATCTACCGTAGTGTCTAACAATTCTTTCAACCCAGATGCGGATTCAGAATATAAAGGTCGTTGCCCGAACAATCTTTTTAAAATACAGTTTGACAAATATTTTTTATTATCATACCTTTTCTCTAATAATGACCAACACTCCCTATAATTAGCATCTGTTATTGGTGTGTGTCTTACCAACTGAGTAGCCTCACCACTGAGATAACCCTTCAGGTAATGCAATTTTTGCACGTCATCAATAGATTTATTCTTATCAATAAGAGATTTAAAAAGATCACGGAAAGAAACCCACTCAGAATATTTTCCTGAGAAAGTGGGTATCAAAATTCTAGGTAACTTGATTGCTGATTGTTTATCGACCGTTGACGAAGAGGTTGACGCAGTGTTAAGTCGCGGGTTTGCAGTGGTAGGAGTAAGCTTATTAATTACTGACTTTAACTGACATTTATATGTAATGTAACTCTCCTCAGTCTTATCATAAATCTCAGAGGTCACATATGTAGATGCAAGTATGTCGTCCGGTTTATAAGTTTCGTGCAACTTTTTATGATTGTCAATAAACGATTTCCAATTGCTCTCCAATAAATCTAATCTTGTCTCTATATATTCAGCTGTTATTCGATCTCGAGGGCTTTTCTTATAATTGTTGAAGGCTTTTTCTATAACATTCTGAATTTCCTTTTGCAAGTTATTGATTCGATCCATTTTTTACAAACTTTGTTCAAAATAAACTAACAAGAAAGTGACCAAATTTACAAGTTAATTATTATATTCAAAACCTCGATAAGAATAACGTTCAACTTAATTTAGAAATTAAAATTAATGTTAAGTTAAATTTTTCAGACAAGAAAATTTTACAAGTGTTTGAACTTCGGACTAGTTCGGACTAAAATCGGGCATAGGTTCCCCGTATGTCACTTTTTTGCAAACTATTCTAAGTCCTTAAATAATGCATGCAAATTATTCTAAGTCCCGAATCACTGATTTGAAATTTTATAAGTCCAATAATTTCTTGTTATTTTCTTTAAAGACATTAGGTTCAAAATTGCTTGACAATAAATTGAAAAAGTACTCACAGTTTTTTCCAGTCACTTAATTCATATATCACTGTCACCTGTCACCTTTTGACGTCTGCTGTCACTTGATAGTTGGCGCCTTACTTGAAGTTGTTGCGCGCGCTATTGATGAACTTGAAGTTCCCGCTGATTGCTGAGCTCGCCAGCTAGCACTGATGAGCTGGTTCGCTGCTTCCTTCCCACCACTGTTCGGCTGCTATCTCCGCGTGGCGGATGAGTAGTAGCCAAAGCTAGTGCCGCGCACTCCATATGCAACAATCCATTGCGAGTGCGGGGGGATACGGCCTCACCGGACCGTTGATCTTAAATTTGCCTTAATTAGCTCTTATCCGGCTCGAAGGACCATGTCTTCGACAGATGTAAGGATAGAAGGGTAAATAAAAACGCCTTGATTTCGTATCCTGAGCTGGTTGTATATTCAAATTACATACAAATACCTTATGAGTTCACAGAGAAAAACGTCTGCGCGTGCTAATTTTTCTACTAGCGCCATCTACTAGCATCTAATGGAACTAAAGCCCAAACGATGGCGCTAGCATAATTGGGAACTCAAACACAAATATTGTTTCTCAATCAGTTTTCTCTATGTTCAAACCAAAAGTATATACGACATACGCGATGGTACATCTCTGAAATTTGGCAAGTCCACATAGCAATTATATGGCTTTGGTTACGGAACCCTACCATATGCGCGTGTCTCGACAGGCACTTGGCCAATTATTTTGTTTTTGTTTTATGTAATTTTTTAAATTTGTACTTTAGTCAATACGTAGCTATGCACGTAAACATTCCCACTTTGCTTACAAGTACGCTAACGTCGACAGATGTTTTAAACCAACGAGTTTAATATTTGCCTTAATAAACTTCAACTGCTCGCATTCAATTGAATAACCGTTCGACTGTAAACTAATTGCGGAAAAGGACATTATGAACTTCACAATGACTATACAACGGCAATTACGTAATTTGCGGCATAAATTTTCTATAGCAACGGAGTAAAGTTGTGCCTTATTATCGACAATTCGCCGCTTTGTGAGTCAACAAAATATACGAACCGATAAATTACCCCGATTGTGTTCCCCACTTGGTATGTAAATCCGTCTTCAGGTGACACCTGGTGGCCGTAAATTATTTAGACACACCCGAGATTGTGGCTTCATTAATATTCAGTAAGAAAAAGTGTCCTGTTTCGCCCTAGACAGACTAACTAGGAATAATTTATATGTTTAGTGAAATGTAACTAATGTACTCGTAATAATTTATATGTTGTAATGGTTAAGTGTATAGTGTCGTCGAGTCAACAAAGGCCCTTGCTTTACAAAAGTGCAAGTCCGATCTTACATGGAGTACAGCTACCTATCTTTGGAACGGAGCACCCTAGTATCAACTTGAGCCTCTTGATGCATTGTGGCGTATGTAGAGCTGTAAGAATAGTCGACGATCCTAATCTCACCGAACACCTAGCTAGAGCCACTCAGTATAAGCAGAGAGGTTGGGTTTCTCTGTATCTTTTATCGCATTTACAACGGGGACAGTTCTGTATAACTATCCAATCTGATGCCGGCGTCACGGTTTTATCATCGCTCTAGCCGCCACCGCCTGCGCTAATCCACATATCTTAGATCAGTGGAAATCACACACTGAGAGAGACGACACACACATTCACACACACTGAGCGATTGTGAGATTCACACGATCTTTCTTGCCTCACACATGCAAAATGTGGAATGAGCTACCTTACGAGGTGTTTTCGAAAAGCCACAACATGGGTCTTAAAGGGTCAATAACGTTTACCATCAGGCAGTCCGTATTCTTTAAAAAAATAAGTGCATTAAAAAATAACAAGTGGTATAGAAGACAGTAAACAATTCCAGACAAGACGTAGCCTGGAACGAGAACTAGCTCTGTAATTACAGAGCTAATCATTAATCGCTAATGACGCTAGTAGAATACACAGTAAATAGGCAATGAGTACCTAATTTATTGTAAGTAGGTAATTTTAAGATGACTTTGGCGGATCTAAGGAGTTCAAAGATTTTGACAGATAACCGCAACACCTTTACCCCACTGTGCCGCTTTTTGCTCCAGATGTTTGCCGATATCTAAGATCAGACAAAAAGTGAGATATGCCTTAGTAAAATTAATATCGTGTTCAAATGTTTCAAATTTTTTTTTCAATAAACTGTTAACGCAAAATCTGTACGGCACACCTACTTATTTTTTGCGCACACTAAGAGACTTGTAGCGACATCAATAAACTAACTAAAATTCTACATGTAAAAAAGGGTGGCAAGAGCGTTTGCAAGGTGAGTTCGACTAAAGGCATCGCAAGCCTGATTTAGGCCAGATGCGTTCGCACACGTCTCGCCACCTTACTATATCTCCCTTGTTGGTTTGATCTGAGGCACGTCAGAGTGTTCGGATAATACATGATTGCATATACTTCGAGGAGTCTATAAAATGAGCTATCGCCGGCGAACATAAGAGTTCTTAATAAAATGCATTGGAGCACGATCTAAGATGCTCACAAAGCGACATGTGTAACCGGGTCCCGGATAAAAGCGCTATTAAGACAGTGGGACGAAGCAGCCGCCTCGGTCGGGTTTATTGCATCCCTGTTTGCCTGAGGGCAATAGAGACGCGCCCGCCCCACTAACTCAGCTGCATGCCCGTTTCCGATTGTTATTACCTAGTAACTACGGAACTTAGTAATTCCTTTTGAGTTTTACGTGAATTAAATACGAGAGTTTTATATTGATTGTTAATGGTGCGGATGCAGGGTCTTTTCATTTGAAATGTTCGGCCAGTAATTCTGCTATCAACTAAACTACGACGTTACAGAAAGCAGATTGGGCTTTCTTTAAAGAAATGTACTCGCTTCAAAAATACAAGGTAACACGGAACGGTGTTAATAAATCGAGAGAAGGATAAGTCATAATTAAGTACAACTTTTGCCTTGAACAACCCAACCCAGAAATCGCATAAAGCAACTCTTGCATTGAAACATGTGATTCACACTCTATGAAATGTTGGCACAGCTTATATTTTCCCATATCAGGGTTGGTCCCATAGTAAAAGTTGTTCATTAATATGAACAAAATGACCACTTTTCTGTGCACAGTAATATAGGTGAACTACTTATACCAGGTATTTTTATAACGAAACGGAAAAATTAGGGTGTGATAGATACTTTGAATGGAAACCTTTGACATAGTTCTTATTAAAAAAAAAACAGTTTTAGAAATCCTCTGTTGCATGAAGAAAATTAAAAACAGTAAAAGAAAAAAAGAAATTAAAAATGGTAAAACATTCAATAGAAAATCTGCAAAGGAAGTAATTATGAAAATCTGCAAAGTAATTATAACCGATGGGATCATATTACTTATTATATTTCCCATCGTTTACCGGTTCTTCGAGCGATGTGGCCCGCCCATTTACACTTCAACTTGCAAATCTTGGCAGCAATGTCGAGGCCTATGTTTCTTCTGCGAATATCTTCGTTCCGGATTCTATAGCGCAAAGAAACTCCGCGCATAGCTCTCGCCATTGAGAAAGTTTGATCCATTTAAGGTCCTTGAGTAGAGACCACGAACTGAAAGACGCGGCGTAGATAGACCTCCCACTAGATAGACCGACGACATCGTGAGAGTCACGGGCATCGAGTAGATGCAGATGTCGTTCAATGTGGAAATCTAAGAGGGAGGCCAATATTCAGCAGTGGACGTCATCTGGCTGATGATGATGATGATTAGTTATTATGTAACTCCATATACCTATCACTTAAAAAAAATCCGTTTCGGTAAAAAAGTCACCAGGCATACATTCAAAGGTATCAACAAAATGTTATATGGGTACATGTATATTTTACTTCACGCTGAAATATTCATAACGAGTGACGTCGTAAAGAGTAAACTTATGTAAATAAATAATTATATTTTTAGTCTGCTTTAAAGTTTCGTGCTCTCTACCACGGCACTTGAAATAGGTAAACAGCTAGATCGTAAACTTTTTATTTCATATCATGACGAACGCTATGTAATATCGCGCACGCTATTGGACCATTATAAATACAATACCCATAATATCAGTTTTTACTATAGCCTAGAAAACTGTAGTAAAAGACGTAACAGTTTCCTATCACTATCAAGTAGGCTATCTAGTCTGTATATAAAAATAAAGTTTTGTAGCATAACTTAAGCTAAACGTTATTTACAACGCCTTGTAAAAATCGTTCGTGAATTCTGTCATGCGACTTCCAGACGCTTTTTCTTCATTTATTCAGAAGGAAAAAGCGGTCTGAAGCTACTTGAAAAATACGTGACCGCGTAAGCCTATATTATGCATGGAAAACGTAAGGAACCCCGGAGTAGGTACAAGGATGTAGTTAGGTCATAATGTTGGTTCAGGTAACTTACCTTAGTTGGCAAAATGTTGTAATAAATTGTTATAGAAAATGTCTTGGTTTTCAGATTTATATTTTCGTTATTATGCGGTCAAGATTACCTACCATGTACATCATATTTTATTACCAACAATTAGGAACGAATGCTCTAACTCGTTTTTACGAATTATACTCGAGCCAAGTTTTTTTTGGACAACTGCAATAGCATTGTAAAAAATGGCTCTGCGTGTTTACCACCACAATAGCATACAAAAATGTTTTTTTTTTTTTTAATAATACATGCTTCAATTTTATATCAGATACAAGCTACAATTGTACACTCAAAACCCTAACAAAAGTAGTCAAAATTTACTGTTTTAACAATTTCGCACAGCGAGGGCGTGGCGTGAAGCTTTGTGCCAGACTCTTAGTTGCCCAAAAATAGGTAAACTAGATATAGTTTCTTTAAATCAAGAACAAACAGGTTAGTTATTTTTAAGTAAACGCGCTCCTTCCTAGTCCGCGGTAGGTGTGATGTAGACAAAAGCAAGCCGCATGAATATAAATATATTGCAGCTGTCAAAGACCAAAAAGCTTAGACCGAGAATAAAGAAGAAATAAATACCTAAATCAAATAATTATTACAGTTAGGTGCTTATTGCCTTCAATTTTATTTTGTTTAGGAAACTATATACAGTCAGATGACTCTATCATTAAAAGTACTCATTACATCTTTATCTTGAGTAATGTTGCCGCCAACATTAACCTACTTAAATACTACCGTAGCTATTTTCAGAGAAAATTAGCGAAAATCCTCCGCAAGTGTATGAAATATTAAGCCTATTAATTAAGGGAGATCACAAAAGACTCGCGGAGTAGGCAATGTCTTGAAACGGAGCTTAGATATCTTAATGATCATGTGATCCGTACTTATTCCCGGGGGTTAGTGAGTTGGTGAAATTAACGAGAAACTAGGCCGCTATCAAATACGCAGTTATGAGCATATATTCTTATAATATTGTAGCTACTAATATGATGGTTAAGGCCAGTTTATTCGTTACCCATACATGCTAATCATCATCTAAACCAGCCTACCTTAGTCCAATGAAATGCATCTCCCAAAGCAACGCCACTCAGCCCGATCTTTAGCTTTTCGCTTCTAGTTACTGCCGTCTTTCTTTCGTATATCATCTCTCCATCAAGGCGTCCTATGCTGCATTTGTTAACTCATGGTCTCTAAAACACATGTACCCCAAAGGTTATCGGTTTTACCATAGATATATATTAGGTATATGAGCGGCATAGCCACTTCTGCTTGCTATTGCGCTTAGCTATGTCGGTGATTTGAATTATGTGGGAAACAATTTTTTCTGAATACACCGCCAAGCTCTTTCGCATTCTGCCTTTGTGGGAGAGGTGACAAGAAGACTCGAAGGAGTTGGACGCAAATTGAAACAACCAAAATCATGTTGAAACTCCAAACTACACGGTGAATGTCTTTTTATTTCTCATGTTCGGAATATTGATCATTATAACCCAAACCATGCACCAAACCCACTATTGAAACTGTCACTTTTCAATAGAGGTTTGGAACCCTAATTTTAATGAACCAAGAAGTAAATGTGGTACCAAAGAATTTTAGGTATCTACTTACTATTCATTTTCGTGTGGTTTCTATTTTTTTAATTTGGCCCCAAAGGTCTGTCAAGTCTGTCAAATCTGTCAAGTAAAATAATTTATTAGTTTATCTTCAAAATAAAAAGCAGACCGAAACCTTCTATAACACAATCGAAAAAAAAAAACTCGTATGAAAATAAATAGATTTATCCCTTGGTAACCTACTACTATTAAGATAGTAAGAGCGCGTTCATAGGACACGATTTCAACGCGCGCTGATCGCGTTTGGGTAGCTTTTCATAAGAGGAGCAGAGACAGCGCGGGCACTGCGCGTGTGCGACGCGGGTTCGAAGCGTTTTCTATTCGGGCGCTGAGCGTGCGCGCTATATTTATATCGATAAAATATGTACTTTATGTAAAAACATAAACTATAAATTCCAAAGTTTCTGAGCAGCAAGTGGCGCGTACGCGACTCGAACGCAGTGTCGCGTCGAAAAAATTCGCGCATATGTGAACGCAGCCTAACGTTCTGATCAAATATTAAATTTCGAATATAACTTGTTCTTACTTAAAATGGTATACACAAATCTGTTTCTGTCTCTATCAACTCTACAATCATAATAAGCTGGTGCTCCAGCCCACAAGGCAAGTCTTATAACTAGAGCTTCCAAGTCTATTCAGAGTATGAAAAACATATCGTCATTCGTTGACAACATTGTTTTTACTCAACGAAGGCTGCAGCGGGTTCGTGAGGTGATTACAGCCTAATGACTTCGCATGTGGCTGCGTTCGTATGTCTGGTTCGTATGTGAAGGCTGTCGCTTGCCTGTTGACGTTTTAATGAGAACACAGACTGAATGCTCTTTGTGCCAACCCGATGATACAATATTTATTCGTACGCACGAAGCTATTCGAGATGCGGGAACAGAAGTTGAAAGCTCACGAGAAACTCAGTAAATTATAATCTATTTGAAAATAATATTGCGTCTTCATATTCTTTAAGCAGACGGGGCGCCTGATGGTAAGCGATCACTGTCGCCTATGGATACCTGCAACACCAGGGGCATCACAGATAAGATGTCAACCCATAAAGACTATATTAACAGCCCTTTTGAAGAACCCCATAATATAGCTACTCGGAAATGCCGCAGGGGAAGCTCATTCCACAAATTGCAGGTGTGAGAGAAAAAGGAACACGTAAAATGCACAGTGTGCGATTTCCACCGATCTATAATATGTACCTAGTATAAAGTTTGTGGAAAATAAACACAAAAAATACAATTTTCCTTGTCTTTTTTCTCTGAAGCTTTACAATACCTACTTTTACAAAGTTAAACATATCGTTTTGTTGAGCTGGGGTAAACGAACTGTTACATCTGAATCCCCACATAAATGTGTCGAAAAAAGTTTTATTTAGAGAACAGAAACAGTGTTGGTGGCTGTATTTAACGCCTTATTTAAGGTAAACAAACAGTAAACACAGAGAGGTTTCACCTCATAAAAAATATCTTAAAAGTTTAATCAACATCCGTGTTATCTTGTCCTACTTAACGCCTACTTTTTGGGGTTTTCCTCAAAGAAGTTAAGACTTTTTTCCTCTAGGATGTGCCTACTTAATGTGGTATTTACTGTACTATAAGCTACGCTACTATTAGCTAGCTATTATAAGCTAAGCTACTGTAATAATAGTTGTAATTTTGATAAATAAATAAATATTAAAATGGACGGCGAGGTAAAAAATACTTGCACTTGAAATTATAAAAGATTTGTGTAGCGTTTCCCATCGACAACTTCTCAGGAGTCAACATATTTTAACTTCAAAAATTCTTCCGTAAAAAAAAAACTTCGTACAAACTTTCATCCCCTATATAACTCCTTAAGGAGATGCATATTCAAAAATCCTTAAAGTTATATGATTATTTACGGGATATTTACCGTGGTAAGGTTGTGGAAGGAGCTCCCGATATTTCGGCGCAGTTACATGCACCATGTTCACGGGTTACCACGGTAAATATCCCGTAAATAATCATATAACATTAATGAACAACCGTGTTAGTTTAAAACAGTGTTCAAAAATCCTTCTTTAATTGTCATCATTTAATTGTGCAAAATTTTATGCTTCCAAACCCAGCGGTTTAAGGCTGTGCCAGCTGTGCGTTGCTTATATTATTATAGGTAGATGTACTAAAAACCTCTTGCAGGCAAATTCCCTACATTATACTAGACAACATTTTTATCTATATCTTTTCAAAAACAGTACGGTCCCGCTATCCCGCTCGCGCATTTAAAAAATTTGAAGATATAAAATGATTGAATGTACTCACGTGAAATCTAAGCAGAACTTAGAAAGAAAATAACATAAAAAATATTGAGTAAATTTTTTATTTTGATAAAAGTTAATTAGAAAAACAATTGAACTGGAATTTATGTCTTTATTCGTTTTGCTTAGATTTTTTTGACACTTATTAAGGCGACACGTATCTTATTTACTAACTAGTTGAGCTCTCTAAGCCCGAGCCTGCGCCCGCCCTAGCCTTTGATCAGGGTAGAGTGAAATTGAAGTCGATTCTGATGTACCTTTCTCTAAACTAAACTAAATTTGACAGCTCTAAATTTTTTTCCATCCTTTTTGACGTATTGAAATGAAAAGAAACGCTGTTAATTTTAGTACTATCAAATTAGTTTAGTTTAGAGAATGGTTCAAATTGACCCCTTGTTAAATTGATATTTTTTCGGAATAAAAAGTGCTAATCCAAAATTTAAACTTATTCCACATTCGAAATTTCATGCTGGTTATAAGTAATTGGCGGGCAAGTGGCTCGCCGCATGACACGCCCCGCCCTGAGGCGCAAAGTGTAATCAAAATTTTATTTTTTTATCTTATTTTTTCGATTTGGGTTTTTTGGCGCCCCTTGCTATCTTGCGCCTAGAGCTTCTTCTTCTCGCTCTACCCCAGGGCCGACGGCACAAGCCGTGATCTAGGGCTCACCAGCATCACAAACTTATGACGATAGTAAACTTTTGCTTAATGCAGGTACACAGTTTATTAAAACTCTTGTATTTCTATAAAGTGATACCTATCAGTCTAGTAGTGACGTACGTACCTTCTACTCTAAATCGGTATGAAATCTACCAAACTTGTTCTTTTACATGCGTGTGAGGATGAATTGTAATAGGCAAGTTGAGACATCAGATCAGACAAGCATGGGAGATATGCCTTAGTATCTACAATTATTATCGTTCGAGTTCAAATGTCTCCGTGTTTCCCTCAATTCACTATATAGATAAACCTAACGCAAAAGCTGTAAGAACGGCACCCTTAACATTTTTTTACGCATACTTTAAGAAACTTGCAGCGGCACCAATGAACTAACTATGATAGACCACATCATGCAAAATGGGTGAAAAAGTCGTCTGCAGGGTGAGTTCGACTAATCAAGCGGAATTAGATCTGATGCGTTCTCACCCGCCACGTCTATTACCATATCTCCCATTTTTTACTGATCTGGAGGACTACGATCTAGATAAGCAAATGATACCTATTACGGGTTAATTTGAATTTAACACGCGAAAAAGAAATATCCCAAACTGTTACATACCTAACTAGTCTACCCAGCTACTTGCAATTTTGATGAGTATCCTATACCGAACTCCGCTAGGAAGTTACAAAAAGCACTTATCACAGGATAAATTGAAAAATTCAAATCATCTACCAGCAAGTTAAAACCCGCAGATCAGACAAACAAGGGCGATATGCCTTAGTGCAATTATCGTTCGTGTTTAAATGTCTCCATTTTTTCATTAAAAAAATCACTATACCCCTAATCCTCTTAACGCAAAAACTGTAACTAAGGCTCACTCTCTAATTTTAGGAAACTTTTTGCGACACTAATGATCGACCTACCTATGATTTCGGAACATAGATATTCGCCAAAGAACCAGGGTCACCGACATAGCTATTAAAATCTGCAAGTTGAAGTGGCAATGGGCAGGCCACATCGCTCGAAGAACTGATAACCCATGGGGAAGAAAGGTTCTTGAGTAGAGACCGCGAACCGGAAGGCGCAGCGTAGGTAGGCCTCCCACTAGATGGACCGACGACATTGTGAGAGTCGCGGGCATCCAGTGGATGCAGATGGCAGGATGTCGTTCAGTGTGGAGGTTAAAGGGGGAGGCTTATGTTCAGCAGTGGACGTCTTTTGGCTGATGATGATGAATGATCTACCTAAAAGCCTACATGCAAAAAAGGGGAGATACGGTCATCTACTGGGTGAGTTCGACTAACGGCATCAAGCCTTATTTAGGCCAGATGCGTTCGCACCCATCTGTCACGACACCTTACCTTTTTCCTATGTTTGTATAATCTGAGTTCAAATTCAAAGAAATATAATGTACTTGTTAGGATTTGAATGAAAAACTAAATACCGACTGCAAAATGTATCTATGAAAGTGTAGGCATGAAGACGAATTAAAGACACCACACATCAAAATCGGTCGAACTGTTTAGGCTATATATAGAAATATTTAAAACAGTACAAACATACATACACAGTACAGCCCTTCTTTTGGCTTTGCGTCGTTAAAAGCCTCAATCTGAGAGGAAAACAGACTAGATAACGGATTTATGATCATAGTAGGTAAATTAACTAAAACGAATAAACACGATAGATTTCAATATCAATTGCATAATTTCTTAGAAGGAGGAGAGGAAATTACAAGAACGTTCTTGAGAAAATAATCTCGGGTGTACCGATCAATACTGATTAATACGAATTTTACGATTCGTGGAGCATATTTTCAATTTCACACATTAACTGATAACGTTAGCATTATTAGTACAGCTAACGTTATAAACTACTAATAAGAAACGCAGAAAGTGACTCTTCAGATAGCTAATTAAGGCTGTGCTCACCGGACACAGCTATATCTTTTGTTTTCAATATTTTTAAAGATAAAAAATCAATGAGTGATTATTAAAAAAAAACGATTGAGCATTATCTTTGGAATAGCATAGCAAAAGCAAAATAAAGCAATTTTGATGTTGATATGTTATAGTAAGACATAGAGCGAAGAAGATCGAAAATCAAAAGGTATGATGGTCAGACAGACTGACAGTATTGGTTGGCTTAGTATTAGGGTCCTATTTACACTGTTTGAGTATGGAATACTAAAACATCAAAATAACAACACGAAGGTCTTTTATTATCAAACTTTTTTTACGTATCTTATATATAAGATACATTTCGGTCAGGTCGAATGATGACCTGCGACTAAAAGGCCACTATTACATATTATTATAGTCTACGAGTGCAAAAGTGACTAGTGATTCTGTAACAGGCTGGCTCCACTCATCGCGATATAGCGAAAATTCGAATTATCGGGATGTGTGTAGCAAAATCGACGCGAAAACATTACGATGCTAACATGCATCGCGATGATATTCGTGCGAAGTGTTATCGCGAAGTAGATAAGCAAAAGAAGTTGATAAATTACAAAAAAAATGGTAGTCACTTGTTTTATCATATTTTATTATCCTAATTTCACTTTCATTCATTTATTCAACATTTAAGAGCGTAGCTCTTGTCGGTGGAGTAATTTCCAGGCTTGACGGTCTTCTGCCAGCGTTTTCACCTCCCTGTACGACATGACATTTGCCTTCTCTATTATATGGTCTACGAATAATCTTCTTAGAGGGAAAGGTGGTAGGAAATAGAGGACCGGTAAGACTATGATAGTTTTCATTAATTTATCATGTCGCACAAGGTGGCTTAATTTCACTAGAAGACAAAAATAATTAAAATCCGTAAAACTATTTTCGTTGGACCTTTCAAGTTGATAGATGATTTTGTTTCAGAGAAAATCAAGTGGCATACAGACAAATACTGAAGCCTTAAAATTATACTAATATTAGAAATGTGCAACTCACGAGTTGCACAATGGGTAATGGAGAGAACTATACTCGGAGTTTCTTTGCACAAAAAATTCCGGAACGAGGATGTTCACCGAAGAACCACATTCACCGCAAACCTGCTCAGATTTTCAAGATGAAGACGAGACGAGATGATGACGTGCCACATAGCGAAGAACCGATAACTGATTGGGAAGAAAGGTTCTTGAGTGGAGACCACAAATCGGAAGATGCAGCATAGGTAGGCCTCCCACTAGGTGGACCAACGATATCGTACTGTGAGTCGCGCGCATCTAGTGGATGCTGATGGCAAGCTGTCGTTCAGTGAGGCCTATGTTCAGCAGTGGACGTCTTCTGGCTGATGATATGGATGATGATGATTATATATGTGAAGGTTTATATGTAAGTGTGTGTGTGTGTGTGAGAGGTATGTTTGTCCGCACTCAACTCCGTAACGGAAGAAAATTTAGATGAAATTTGCAGGTAACCGTTGCTTAAACCGGTATTAACACATGCTATTTGTATCCCGAACAAAATCATGGTCCCTGTGTGTCAGGTAAGATTACGGCCAAGCATGAGCCTATCTTTCAATTACAAAATTAATTAATAATGAGTGAACCTATGTGCATTATTAGTTTACACTTTCTCATTGGATATTTTAGTTCCACAGATGATATACTATTGCAAGCCAATTGGAAACAAAAATTCTTGATATGGTACGAGTCAATTTGGTTCAGTAGGTACTTACTCTTTGTTAACATTGTCATTCATTTATAAGGACAAGAAGGCTAGATAAACCGGTCAGTGTGAGTCCGGCATCAGTATCAGTAAGACGCACCGGCACAAACATGAAGCTCATTATCTGTGAGTTCATTTACTTATTATTTACAATTTGTTTGGAAATCAGTAGTTATATTATGTATAGTGTTAAAGGTCAAAGCAATTATGTCATAATATTGTATTCTAAAAAATAATGATTTTACATAAAACTGTTGAATTTTGTCTGTAGTCACTGCCCTTTGACATTTAAACATAATATTCATGACAGTATCTTTGTTTTGTTTATAAAATATTATTTATTTTTCTTAATACGATTGTAACAACTTTGAATGTAAATATTCCTTGAAACACTGAGTAGTGGCATACCTACTTGTGTATATTGACTTCTTCGTTGTTTGGATTTCTAAGCATTAGGTTTTTGTAGGAAGTTAATTAATACGTTTTGTGAAATTAAAGTTACTACCAAGGAGTTACTACTAAACAATGCAAAATGATGTAATGCCATTGAAGACACACAATGAGTACTAAACATTGCATGAATATTATTATGTCAACAAATTATCGTGTATTCGATCTCGGGAATCCCTAGCAAACGAACAGACAACCGGTTCTGCTCAAATAAATGTATATTTATCTTCACTGTTACTATGCTATAGCTATAGCTGTATGATTCGGTGACTCTTTAAGGTGATACGTTTCATGTTTGGCGGGAAATTCAAGTTTCAAACCGTTTTTTTTCCTTGTACCTAGGCCAGGTAATTATTGTAAAATGACACAGTGTTTGCGAAAATTGTTGGTCGGTCTTTACTTTATCATGTACAGCTATTAATCAGTAACTCATATTACTTACATTTGGCAATAAACCGTTTAAAACATCAAAAATTTGTTTATTGACAAATGTATGTAATAATGTGCATTGGAGATAAATAACTTTACGCGAGTTTGTAAAAATAATAATCAATTTTCGCCAACATCATGATCGTTTACAATAATTACCCGGCCTAGCTACAAAAACAAAAAAAAACTGTTTGAAAATTGAATTTCCCGCCATACGTGAAACGTTTCACCTTAAGTTGATGATGATTAAGGTATAAAGACAAGACAAAATTGATCTCTCACTAGCCGAGAGAGCGAGACAAAGCCCAACGTAAGGTTATAATAAGAACGTTTTTGAGATCATGGTAGCCCACCTGGGGCCTTACGGCTAACTCTAACTGCGGGCTCGAATTAGCGCAGTTTGCAAAATCACTCGAACGCGAACCTTAATGCGCCCAGATACGGTTTGCGCAACTTGTCGCAATCACCTAAACTGAATCGTTTATAATAGGTAGCCTATAGGTAATAGGATGTACGAAGCCTTACGTACACTGAGCAACTACATAAGGGTACTTATGAAACGTTTGGATTAAAAATCGTCGGCGGTACTTGTAAATAATTTCATAAAATATCTATTGACATCTGTCATTTAGCCTATCTGTGACCATGGCAAAGTGTTAGAAACGTAAACAATTAAAATAAGGTAAAATAGACGCAATAAAATCCATTAAGAGTGATTAATTTCAATACATAACCTTGATTTTAGGTACTACTACAATAGGTCATGTTTGTATTTTTATTTGTTTGTTTTCATTTGTTTCAATATTTATAATGTCGTCGTTACCAACATGCGAGTTGGTGGTCAAAGCGGACATAGATACGCGATAACTAAAAGTCACACCGATTATAACCAAGAACCAATTCTGATTAATTGCGTACACAATTGAAAAATAAATAGTCGTTCTTAAAGCTATCACATTTATACAGGGTTACGCATAAATACGTATTCCTGATATAATCGCATCTAGTTATCTTAATTGTTTTTCAATAAAATTAATTGTTAATTAAGGTGATGATTTGTACGCAAACGCTTAAAGTTTAAATTAATAAGCAGTCGTTTTAATTATCAATGTCAAGAATTTTAGCATTACTAATTGCTTAACTGAAACTGATTTGAACCGTTGCTTCATTTACACTGACCAATTGATTTTCTTATTGATTTAGCTTGTCAAATTTATTTGTACCATTATTCAATACACGTTCTTCTGCTATTTGCCACATTTTTATTCTTCTGTCAGCCAGTACTAATATTTCCACTTTTTGAATATTTTCTTCGGTCACGACTATTGGCTCTCGTCCCAGGCGGGGTCGTCTTCACAGCTCTCTCGTCCTTGTTAAAATAAGCGAACCCATTTTTTGACCATAGTTGACATATGGTCAAATACGTTTTTCCTACTTTAACGAAGAACTTAATCACGGCGCGTTGCTCCAGATTACGAGAATTTGCAGTTTCGGCAGACATGGTTGTTTGTTCGACAGGTAAATTGTTTATGGTTTAAAAAAACAAAAGTGTGACATTTATCTACCACTGAGCCTCTCAATCAGTGTTATCAATAACGAGATGATTAGTCGTCGTTAAGTACCCACTAAGTGGCTGCGTATTTATCAGCCGCCCCTCGTATTATGACGATTATAACTCTTTCAACTTTTTTAATCGTTATATCTAAAAAACGGTGGCTCTTAGGAAAAAAAGTATTGGGACTTTTTTTATAGATGATTATCTAGTCTAAAATTTTTGTCTGACCTAATTTTATGATAAAACTTACCGTTTTGCTGAAAATCGTGAAAACCCCATTTTTGTGACCTTTGACCCCGAGTAATTTTTTTTGTACGTGCCGGATCGATGAGGACTTTTCACATTTCCTTTACATAAGTGTAATGAACGCTCCTACCAATTTTCAGCCTAATGGGAATTTATGTAACCTCACCCCTATTTTTTAGTCTAATTTGACCGGACTAATATTTACCATAATTATAGGTTGTGGATGGACCACAACCTGCAGCCAACAATCGTGATAGTTTTCTTTCTTCTATTTCTGTTACAGTTCCTATTACTAATTGCCATACATTATTTTTTGAGTAGGTAAGGAAGATATTTGTGGTATTTTTAAGTATAAAAAAGTTTTATCTGTTCTCAACAACGCTAGAGCTGTTAAGTGCCTACGCTCTTAAAAGAGGAATTCGTACGTAGGTGTGATAAATACTAGCACAATTACCGATATTTTCACTTCTGTTTTATCTTATCTGAAACGTTTACTTATAAAGACCACTGCGTGCGAGATGTTGCATTGCAGTACCTATTGACGACATAATTATTACACAGGTCCAACTAATTCGTAATCAGTTCAACTCAACTCAACGTTCAATGTCATAGAACTTTGACCCATCAAAACTTGAAGAGTGCCTTATATACTTTACCTAACCTACTTTAGTGAGTTAAATATGAGTTTCAAAATGCTTTTTTGTGAGTTGCAAATACTAATATTATATTCCGGATTTCAATTACAAAAAAAAAAAAAACTTGATCTAATGCTCGCTTGGAGTCGAAACACGGTTCGTAATAGGTATTTCGCTTGATCGAAAAAGATCTTGAACACCAGTCTTTTTGTGACCTGTTATTAATTATTTTCGGTTTTATTTGATCAATATATTCGTCTTTTTTATGACATACCCAATTAATTGTCGCGGACACGTTTTGGGAAGGTTGGGGCTCATTTTTTGTTTATGTTACTAGGTAGAGAATTATAAATTTAAGTCTATAATAAAACAGATGCGAGGCACATTGTCTTACCGAATAACTGAAGTACGGACTGAATTAGTCTTTAAGTCTACGATGTTACGTTCGATTCTGTCAATACCTACGTATCGATGTACAAATTTTGGGACTCACGTTGCATTAAAGGGTCGGCAAAGTATTTTTGATATGCCTCTGGTGTCACACAGGTCTCCATAGATGACGGTGACTGCTTACCGTCTGCTTCCATTTGCCATCTATGGCATAAAAAATATATTTGTTTGATTTTGTTATCCTATCAGTTTCACATAGGTAATGATTATTTTTTTGCAGTTGTTGGGTTGATAACCATGGCTATAGCTGATGTTGACTTGAACGCCATTCTGAACGAGAGCAATGGCAAATTCACAGCAAGAATGTTTACCGTAAGTACATTTTAATCAATTATTGTATAAAACTAGCTGATGCCCGCGGCTTTTCTCGCGTAGAATAGGCCAAAATAAACTAGTTGTTTTTTTTTAATTTTCTTTTATATACAAACGTCGTCCTGACAATAACAAACACAAAAAAAGAATTATCCAATTTGGTGCAGTCATACGGAAGTTATGCGCATACATACATTGCGGCGATTCATTTTCATTTACCTATATAGAAGATATCTCAATATACAGGTAGGTTACGCGGAACGGTGGTCCCAACCCGTAACGAGGTCATTGTACACATTTCGAACAACTTTATTGTTGGACCAACCAAGAATCGCGTAAAAACAGCTGTTCTATACATTGCGCTAATCGTGAATGACATTTTTCTACAGAACAGCTGAATTTTTCGCGATTTCAGTATATAGCGACTTCGTTTCGGCATAGTACCTACCACGGTTCCGTGTAAAACTGTCATGCATACTTTTTTCATATATAAGAACATCTCGTTTCATAGTTAATATTCCGAAAACCGCACATATGCGCTTGGATTCCACTGCTGTAGTGTGAACTAGGGATGCTACAAATCAAATCAAATTATTTATTCGTCAGAACATGGTAGGTAAATAAAGCAGTAATTTCACACATACATGTAAAGTAGAATACAGGGTCGTAAGAATGGAAACGTATCTCATGTCCTTGCCGGGTACGGCGTACAAATGTTAGTTTTTTTTAAATTATTTTTTATTATATCATCCACTGCTGAACACGTTACAGAGGTGGTTTTATCGGAATCGAAAGTGGGAGATGAAGTTTTCAAATTTGGCTTGTCGGAGTCAGAACCGAAAAGAAATCTAAGTCGGAGTCAAACTCAGAGGTAAAGGCAGAAGAGAGATGTGTTAAGGGCAGGTTAATGAAATAAACAATAAGTAGATACATATTATTCAGCCTCTTTGAATTTCAGTTTTTAAAAAATACGCTTACCTAGGCGTAGTAAGAGCCTACTAAAAGGGGACCTATGGGTTCGGGATGGTCAAAGTTGGGGCTCTGACCATCCACTTAAGCGTGCCCAGGGAGAGTACGTTGTGTGACCAACGTTGTCGGGACTG
Organism: Agriopis leucophaearia; assembly: GCA_949125355.1. Taxonomy (NCBI): domain Eukaryota; kingdom Metazoa; phylum Arthropoda; class Insecta; order Lepidoptera; family Geometridae; genus Agriopis; species Agriopis leucophaearia. The sequence continues at coordinate 7,589,400 of OX421267.1, forward strand.
AGACAACACGCAGTTGTCTCGGGAGGAGCCATAGCGCAGTGCTGAGGGCTCCGGTGCGTTCCTCTGGAGATCCCGGAGCCCTCTTGTCAAGCACTAAGGCTGGTCACCGGGGGGGTTTTAGTGGGTCCAATCCCACATAACCTGGCTGCACCCCAATGCAGCCTTGGAAGATTTCCCCCTCGAAAAAAAAAAAAAAAAAAAAAAAAAAGGCGTTGAAAATTATGATAACGGATTATAACCTCCAATTCAAAGATGTCGGTGCCGAAGTCAGAATCGGACATGTGATTAATATCAATCGGACGTTCCGACTTTTCGGAATCGGAATCGAACCTCCGTAACATTCCTAGTGCGAACTGGTAGTCTGTGGAATGCGCTGTTTGATTCGGTGTTCCCTGATAGATAAAATATGGGTGTCTTCAAACACCCAAAAGCGTGCTCCATCGTAGACCGCATTTCGCATGACCGCATCGCTTAACATAAAGCAAAATGGAGTCAAACAAAAGCATATTATTAATTAAGAAAAAATATCTTGTGAATATAATTCTATTACACTAAGTAATGCACATAGATTCTTACTATTGATAATGATAGTATTCTTATAGTGATGTCCTCTCTGATACCAATTATAATTAGATAAATCTGAGTAGGCAGTGAGCGCTAAACATACCTACAACAAACAAATTGCATTCTAAGTCTCGTGATGAGGAAAATACTAGGGATTATCTAACACAACAAAGAAAAAACTACCGAAACGAAGAAATACGTATAAGTACATTGGGAAGACATAACAAACAAAACTTCTTTTGGTAGATGAATGTCAGAAGTCAAACCTAATGGAAATGCAGAAAAAAACTCGAATGCTAATAAAACTAATTAATCAATTATATTGATTCGGTGGCTCAATTTTAATGACTTTTATTAGAGCTTTGTCTACTACGTTCTTTTAAGTCATAAGTTTGTATGATAGATAGTGAGGGTGATAAGACCTGCACTGATATCCCGCTTGGAGTGTATTGTACAATTGCCCCTGCCAACCTAACCAGACCAGCCAAGCTCCCCAAAATAACAGAGCACATCCTTGGATCGCTGCATGACTAAACTGTTCTACCCTATTTTGCCAGGTGTTGTGGTATTGTAGACTTGTTTTTTCATGAATTCCCGCCCTACCTTAATCATAGATAATTATATGTCTTCCGCAATCTGCGAAAGAGCAGTGGAGCATGTACTACTTTACTGCATAGTACAGTAGTACATGCTCCACGGTTTCGTTTTCCTGTAGACAGCCTCGGCACAGAGGACTGTCTTTACCTCTAATTTTGAACTAGTCCTATTATAAGACGGAGGCCCGATGTTAAGAAGGAGGATAGTACCAAAAGGATTTTTTTTGATATTTGAAGTGTTATTCCACAGATTAGGATTAATCAACCACATTCGCTTTAAAAGCGACTGTAACTTTGCAGATAGAGCGTTCGAGGCATAATGCCGGTGCAGTGGAGCGAAGTGGTGCAGGTTCGAATCCTGCTAGTCATATTTTTTAATTGTCTATCTAGAACTTATCAGGAGATTAATGTTTTTCAATCGTATGTATATATTTTGTATATATTTCTATATTCTATACGTGTTTATTTGTCTGTGGTGTCGTAGCTCCCAAACGGCTGAAGCGAATTTGTCTTAGTTTTTTTTTTGTTTGAAAGGTGACTTGGTCGAGTGTTTTTAGCTATGATACAAAAAAATCTATTCAGCCGTTAGAAAATTATCAGATAATTTCTCGTTTTTTTTAATATTCAATTTATTCACTTCGCTTGTTTTATATTTAGATCGAATTAGTCTTGCTAAATTATTTTATTTTGTTTATTTTATTTCAGGAAGTTGTAAACAAAAATCCAGATAAAAGCGTGATTCTATCAGCTTTCTCCGTGCTATCACCTCTCGCCCAGCTAGGCCTAGCGTCAGTAGGAGAATCCCATGACGAAGTCCTCAAAGCAATTGGATTTTCCAACGACAATGTGGTAAGTAAAATAAACCTTGTACAGTCACATTTAACTGTATTGTTCAATACTTTAATGACTTTGTTTACAACATAGTTCTGTTTCTATCCTGCAGTTGGAATAAAATAAGAAAATGGATAGGTATAATTTGCTATCGAATTATACCTACGTGTGACCCCTTATCTCAAATAGAGATGACGTTAAAATCCTATAGTATATACAATGTGCATGTAAATGTTTATGACTGTATACAGGTTTACACGAAATGGTGGTACTGCTAAGCCGTAAGGAGGCACTATGCACTCCTCGTTATGAACTGAACCACTTTTGGGACCAACCACGAAATCGCAAAAAAACAACTTTTGTTGTCTATATGACATTTTTAGTGGGACTGCTGATATTTTTTTTTATATTATTAGTGTTGGTTCCATACTTAAATTCATTCACAACGATAAATACAATGACCTTTCGGCTTGGCACCATTGTTCCTTGCAACCTTGTTATAATGTGGCCATGATTGTAATGTCATCATCATCATCACCATCAGCCAGAAGACGTCCACTGCTGAACATAGGCCTCCTCTTTTAACATCCAGCCTGCCATCTGCATCCACTGGATGCCCGCGACTCTCAAAATGTCTTCGGTCCATCTAGTGGGAGGCCTACCTACGTTGCGTCTTTCGTGGTCTCCACTCAAGAACCTTTCTTCCCCATCAGTTATTGATTCTTCGAGCGATTTGACCTGCCCATTCCCATTTCAAGTTGCAAATTTTACTAGCTATGCCAGTGCCTCCGGTTCTTTGGTGAATTTATTGGCGATTGAAATGTGGCAACTAATATTTCCGGATGTTAACACATATTAACAATTTTCATACAAATGTGCTAGTCTATTTTTTCAGAAACTACTGGTCCGATTTTGATGAAACATAGTTCCTAAGGTTTAATGTATTTTATTCCTAATAATTACGAGCAATTAAATATCATATAAGCTATAAGCTCATAATTAAGAATTTAAATACGATTAATTTAGGTTTTTGTTTTAGTTTATTTATCTAACTGTCGTACTAAGTAAGTAGGTATATTTACATTGAAAATACAAAATTCCGACAAGAATTACTTTATTGAAAGACTGCTAAAAACCATATCGAAAATTCATACCGCTAATTTTATATAGGTGTTTATGATGTTTCATCATGTTTTTTTTTTTTTGACGAACGTTTGTATGAGAAGTGTAAATTACCTGATATCCGGAGCACCGTTAGTTAATACATCCAAATAAACTGATTTCAATATATATACGGGATTCTCAAATTTTCCACCTCGATTCGAGTTCGAATTATTTCTTCAAATTTAATTAGGACTGTAAGTATATAAAAATAAAAAACAATACACTAACTGAAAGTTTTTTTTTATTGTCTTATAATTAAGCTGACCATAAAATAGAAGAGCCGAACTCCGAAAATAAAAATGAAATGTGTTCAAAAATTCAAAAAAGTCTTGCTAGACAGACAGCGCACTATACTTACGAATGACGTCACATATAAGTACGTCATACAATCTCCATCACTTACCTTGCGGGAAAGGGACAGAGCATCCTTTCGTAATCCAAACAAAAACTTTAAACGCTTATATCTCAGAACTTTATAAGCCAATTTAATTAGTTTCTTCAGTAACTGTATTATATTTAATTATATTTTCACTTAGCCAAAAAAGCCTATCAAAACGCGTATTTGTAACATACAGAAAAAATACAGTCGAATTTGAGATCCTCCTTTTTGGAAGTCGGTTAATAATTACTAGTAACTATTTGTTGCCTACATTATTGTTTCGTAACTTTTCAGACTAAAGAAGTATTTGAAAGCGTCAACGCTAGACTTCGTTTAGTGCAAGGAGTGGAGTTAAAGATGGCAAACAGAATTTATATCGCGGATGACGCTCAGTTGGACCCGGAATTCGCACAAGTGTCACGGAACGTGTTTAATTCAGATGTCAAGAACGTTGACTTTTCGAAAAAGGATAAGACTGCAAGTGAAGTCAATGCCTGGGTAAGTAAAACTTGTCTGCTTGTCAGCATAAAAAAAGTAAATAGAAGAAAATCGTACATGTGTCCGTGCTGCTCTGTGACTTGTTGCAGAGCGGGATAAGGGTATGATCTCAACTGCATCGCTCGTCACATGCATCTAACCAAGTCTGGATTAGAAGACGATCTTGTCAGGTATTTATCCATGTTATCGACAACGCAGTCGATAAACTACTTAGTCCATCACTAGTACTCACTATTGAATTAGACTATTAGTTAGTCAATTAGTGTGCATATATCTTAGTGTGCGTGATAAAATGTGTGTCTTGTGTGCAGTACTTATACAAGATTTTACGTTAATTGTTTAGTAATACAGTAAGAAAAGTGGTAGTAACATGCAAGCGAACGCAACTGGCTTAAATCAGGGTTGATGCTAGTTTCTCCCTGTAGTCAAACTGAAAATGCAGTTGGCTTCACCAACCTTTTTTGCAGGTCGTCTATCAGTCGTTTATAGGTGTTGCGTTAAGTTACTTAGTGTGAGTGAAAAAATCTGTATAAGTGCCAATGTGCCGTACCTACAGTTTTTGCGTTAACTGTTTAACAGTACAGTAATTTTACGTACAATACGGTAAATTAAATAATTGTCAACAACCCTGTATGACATTTTAGTCCTTGGTTTCTTAATCCTATAACTAATAACGTCTAAAGCAATTCTACAAAAAAGGGGCGATCCAGTCTTTTACGATACGATGAACAATTTAATTTATTTCAGTTCAAAAATCGCTTCCACGGTATTTTTGAGACAGCTGCATGTGATGAGATAAAAAATGTATCAACCAACCAAAAATTTAGCTTATCTCCATTTTCCTTCAGATTGGGCCAAGTATTATGGGTGAGGTGTAAAACATCAAATAAGTATAATTTAAAATTAGAAGAAAAACACGACCAATTCAGAAAAATCCTTACAGCTTTTAAACAGCAATTTTTTTTACGGTTTCCCTGTAGAAGTTAAGTAAATTCGTTTAAGCTAACAAGATTGTAATTAAGTATAACAAAAGTCACTGCGTCCGTGGAGTTGCATTTTTAAAGTACGTGTAAAAAAAACAACAGCTAAATAGATTTTGACTAAACATAATTTGCTAAATCTGTTCAGCCATTTAAAATTTATGAAGTTTTTCTGTATTAACACCTGTTTCCAAATATAAAAAACTCATTAAAATCGGTTCAGCCGTTTCTAACGTAGGTACACACAGTTTCTTACCCCAAATGCGTATTATAATCATCTCCGTTCCATCGTTTGTAAAAAGTGGAACTGTTTGTTTAGAGTTGGGCGTAAGGCCCCAGGACTACACGGGCCCCGAATAGGTGCACTTTGCAAAATCACGTGAATGCGAACCTTAACGCGCCGAGATACGGTTTGCGGTGGCGTGATTTTGCAAACTGCACCTATTCGGGCCCGCATTTAGAGTTGGGCGTAAAACTCCTGAACTCTTATGGCACCGTTAGATGGCAAAACTAAAATGTCCCTACTATGATATATGATTAATAACGGGATATTTACCGTGATAAGATTGCTGATGGAACTCCTGATATTTCGGCGCAGTTACATGCACCATATTGTTTACGGTAAAATTGATGTTTCCCGTAAACATACATGTAATTTAGTCGAAGTATCAGGAACTCCATCTACAGCTTTATCACGGTAAATATCCCGTTAGTATAATTATATAACTGTTTAGAACAACTGAGACAGTTTAAAACGGTGTTGTACATTGTCCCTCTAGGTTTATCCTGGTTTTAGAAAAACTAAAAACTTGTGGTAAATGAAACGACTCTAGTGCTACCTGATTATTCAACCAATAAGGGAAGTGAAGATACTGCAGGTCTATTCTGCAAGCTAAGTGAAGGCGCAAGCTAAGTATATGTGTTTTTTTTTTCTTGCCTATTTCTGCAGATAAATGTTAAAATGTCGAATTATAAAGGTAAGGGACTACAGTCAAGGGTGATCACTCGATATTTGGACATTTCTCAATAGTAAACGACAAGAAAAATACGCGTTCACTTAGCTTATCACTTCACTTACGCGGTCACTTAGCTTGCAGAATTGATCAGCTGATTGGTTCATGTAAACGCCTAAATAATTTTTTCACGTTACTAACAAATTTTCACGCTTCATAAATACACATCATAAATTTATTTTGCGTTATTTTTTAATTGTATTTGCGAAGACATTTTTATAAGGATTCCTTATAACACTTTAGGAGCGGTAGGATCTTCTAATGATTACAAAAGAGTTTACAACAAACGAATTTAGTAACCGGATCCCGTATGATTTTTGAAGTTAAAAAAATACTGAGTGGGCAACTAAAATAACTGATTAGCACAGGGGTTCCCAATCTTTTTCAGCCCGCGGCGCAGTTTCAAGTTTAGTATTTTGTCACGATGCCCTAGCTACTCGTAGCTATCGTTTTGCAAATTTAAAATCCTTTTATGTGTCATTTTGGTCGAAAAAGAGGTTTACGACGCGTTGTTCTTTACCGATGTGAGCGCTCAAAAAAGGTACCCGTTTCTCTATTTGATAGAGAATCGACTCACGGTCATCGAGCTATATTACTACGTAGTAATATAGCTCGATGCTCACGGTGCCCTTCTTTACTTTCTACGGCGCACCAGGGCGCCGCGGCGCACGCTATGGGAACCCCTGGATTAGCCATTATCTTTAGAATAATGCAAACGGTTTAATGCAACTTGCATATTGATATGTTTTATAATGGTGGAGGAGATCGAAGAAAACTATGTATTTTTTTAGGTAATTTTTATCTCTTTCGTCATCTTAAAAAACGTAAACGTGAAACATTAAATAAATACGTGACAATAGCTTTAACCCATCTGCAATGTCATTCTAAAGATAATGCGTAATCGTTTATTTTAATTCCGAGTGATATTTTTTTCAAACTGTGGAAAATGTCCTAAAGTGAATAGCTCTGACCGGGGAACGGGGTCTTAAGGTTAAAAGTTTCACTTTGGCGGGAAATTCAAATTTCAAACAGTTTTTTTTTTGTTCTTGTAGATAGGCCGAGTAATTATTGTAAACAATAATGATGTTCGCGAAAATTGATTATTATTCTTTACAAACTCGCGTAAAGTTATTTATCTCCAATGCACATTATTACATACATTTGTCAATAAACAAATTTATGCTGTTTCAAACGGTTTATTGCCACATGTAAGTAATAATTATGCTGAGTAACTAATTAATAGCTGTACATGATAATGTAAAGAACGACCAACAATTTTCGCGAACACTTTGCCATTTCACAATAATTACCCGGCCTAGCTACAAGGACAAAAAAGTGTTTGAAATTTGATTTTCCCGCCAATGTGAAACGTTTCACCTTAAGTAAACATTTTTATTTATTAATTACAACAGAACAACATACTTGTTCCAGGTTGAACAACAGACAAACAATAAAATCAAAGATTTAATCGACCCGATGTCGCTGGACGGTACAACACGGGCGCTACTTGTCAACGCTATATACTTCAAGGTAACAACAAAATAGTAATACATACTGGCCTAAGGGAGCGTCCATAAATTAAGTGAGGTGTTTTTTTAAATTTTCTGCCCCCCCCCCCCCCCCCCCGTGAGATGTCGTGAGATTATTCAACCCCCTCCCCAACCCTCTCAAGTGAGATTTTTCAAAATGGTGCTTTCTTTCGAACGAATTAGTGAATGATCTTAATCGTATTACGATTACGCTTAAGATTAAATCTTAAGCATGTACAATCTGGATTAAATGGACTAAAATGGTTTTTTTTGTTTCAATCAGAAAAAAATTGCGTGATATTTGCCGAGGCCCCCCCTCTCTCCAACGTAAGATTAGATGAGATTTGACTCGACCCCCCTCCCCCCCTTAAACATCTCACGTATTTTATGGACGCCCCCTAATTAGCAAAATTAGTTAGTACTGACAATATCGTTGTTCTAAGATTTATCTATAATATGTGTTGTTTATCGCTCACAACATTGTTGTAGTTACTGTAGCACACTACTTGACATTTTAAGTACTTATAATATAATTGAAATAGTAACGCAATATAGCAAAATAATGATGCTATTGCCTAAACAATAGACGGTTGAACAATATTATTCGTATTATTAGCGCTGTTTCAGAAACCAAAATACATAATAAAAAAAAACACTTAAATTGGTAGCACAATATCTGAGTAATTTCTGTTCCTTTATTTATTTAAAAACTGACCCATAATTGAAAATCTCCTCCTTAATTCGGTTAATAAAAGTGAATTTATAAACAAATGTCAAATATGTCAATCAGTAAATACCGCCCTTGCACTGTTGTTCGATTTTAAAATATATATAATGGAACCCAAGCTTTCTTTTCAGGAAGATCACTAACATTGCATACACAAAAAAATAAGAAACAGACCAATTGAGAACCTCGTTTATGAAGTCGGTTCAAAACTATACCTTACTAAGTTACTATTAAGTCACTTGTCAGATGACAAAATAAGCTGTAACAGATGTATAAAATTCTCCTTCTCAATTTTCAAATTCTGACAATGATTTATTTATATTCCAGGGTACATGGAAATTTCCATTTGATGCAATGCGCACTCTAGATGCCGATTTCCACGTGACTAAAGACAAGACTGTGAAAGTGCCTACTATGCACAAGACTGCCTCTTATCGGTATGCAGAGAGTAGTGAACTTAAAGCTAAGGTAAAACAAAATTATTATTTTATGTGTTAATCCCAAATCAATATTAAACTAAAACAATCGAAAGTTGGTTACTTACGACGCCATTTCGAATATCAAAAGTCCAGACAAAAAACAGTTTCTTGCAAAAAATCGTATCGTCGTATGAGCACTATGCCGCAGTGTTCTTTTTCGAAATAGAAAATTCAGATAAATTCATAAATGTCTGGAAAACTGAAAATTTGGTCAAAGTCCGGACATATTTAAACTGTAGTAAACTTAACGCTACATTTACCAACAGGCGAGTTGGAGGTCAAACGTGGACTTAATCGCGAAAAAAAGAGTAAGATGGATATCTCCCGATGTTTAGGAAATAAATTGTTTGATTGTCGATTCTTCTTATTTCTAACACGCTTTTATATTAGCTTCACGTAACTAGGAGCTACAACACAACAAACAATTCTTGGAAGTCGTTTTTCACCTACCTCTAAGGTATGACACCTTAGAGGTAGGTGAAAATCAATTTGAAACTGCAAGTATACGTAATCCGGTGACAATCAATACAATAATTTTGACCCTCTACTGATCTGATGATAAAGTCAGGAGGTGGATAGGGAATTCTTCAATTACTACTAGTAAACCCCTCAAATTTGGTTTGTTTTAACGAGTCCCATATACTAGACTTGAAGTCGAAAGTCTGATGATGGAACGGGTAATTGGATGGTGGGACTCTTTAATAGCTACCAGTAAACTTGTCGACTTGGGGATCCTTTTGGTTTGTTTAAACGAGTATCATAAGCGTGTTTTTTTAAAGTACCTACCTATAATAATTGTTAAGCTTGACCATCTAATTGTGGTTATATTTCAGCTTTTAGAATTGCTCTATATAGGAGAGGATTCGTCTTTCCTGATTGTACTGCCAAACGAAGTCGATGGGCTACCGGAGGTACTAGAAAAACTAAGTGACCCTAATGAATTGACTAAAGCAATTGAGCAAATGTCTTTTACTGAAGTCGAAGTATCACTCCCAAAGTTCAAAATTGAAACTACTACAAATTTAAAAGAAGTCCTCATTAACGTGAGTATAAGAAAACCTACCAATACTCGTATTATATTATGTTAAATAACTAATCATTATAATGTAAATTATTTTGCGACAAATTAATATTCGAGTCTAAGAAGAGTATTCTACAAATACCTACATGGATGTTGGGTCCAGTGCAAAATCCACAGAAAAAGTGTACCAAGTTTGCATTGCAATGTGGAAATAAAGAGACACATATCAGGCATACCGGCAATCAAATTTCTTTACTACAATATCTACGTTTATTACACTAAATGATTACTATTTTCTGGAAAGTGCCTTTGTTACCTAAATAAAATACAAGCTAGCTAACACTATAAAAACAGTTAGAATGCCTATAGACCATTGAATGCCATAACCAAATTTATGATCATATGAAAGAATCAAGTGTTTTTTTATTTATTCAGATGCAAGTCAAAAAGTTGTTTGAAGCTGATAAGGCTAGATTAGATAATATGTTGGCCAAGGAGACTAACCTCCACATTACTGACGCTATACAAAAAGCTTTTATTGAAGTTAATGAGGAGGGTGCTGAAGCTGCTGCTGCGAATGGTAAGATGGCTTACAATTATAATTTGAAAAGAAATAAAAAACATCTGTCCTGAAAGAAACCTTTCCCGAAGCGTGGGAAAATAGTAATTTTTAAACTTTCGCGATTTAAACACATGTTTAAAAAATCAAAAATCGATACCTTTCTTAGAAAGTTTTTTTAGAAAGGTATCTATTTTTTACCTATATTTAATATTACGCGATAAGTTCCGATAAATATAAAAAGCGTGGGAAAATTTAGGTTAAAAAAATCTTTCTGGCTAAAAAAGATGGTTGTTTCACAACAGTTATATGATTACTAACGGGATATTTACCCTGATAAGGTTGTGGGTGGAGCTTTCTATATTTCGACGCATGTTTAAATACGCGTTCTAAATGTGTTCAAAATACCATACGCAATTTATACAGTGAGTGTGCTTTGTCGGAACTTAGGTTCGAGTTCCAGTTACCGTTAGATAGTTGCCACCCACTCGCACTCGTTAATATTCCCATGAAACATGGTGCATAATCTATAGCACTACATATAATAAAAACGTAGAGATAAAAAAATCTGTAATTGCGAGATAACAAAAAATAAATGACACAGGGCGTCTTAAAATAAGCAGCTGAACACAGTTTTTAGAATTTTTGTCTGTTTGTTTGTTTGTTTGTCCGCGCACATTTCCTAAACCACTGGACGGATTTCAATGCAGTTTTCACGAATATGCTTAGAAATTACCTGATTAAAACATAGGCTATGTTATATCATTTATTTTAATTCTTTATTATTACATAAAAGAAATTAAACAATCATTGATTATTTTCTTCGTTACCCGAAACGTAATATGAGGATCGTCACATATCCTCAAGCAAGGAGATCCAAAACAAAGAGAATGTTATTGACATAGCCATTAAAAATTTGAAACTGTCAACTGTCATTCAGATAATCAGTTTAAATATAAAGAAGGTTCCTTAACCTTCTTAGATGAATGAACGTGTAGATCAAGGATGTTATAAAAACATAGGCCTTACAACCTCTTTGGTGATTCAATCCAATGTATTTTATTCCCAAGAGAATATAATACTCATACGGAGATTTTATTCTATGTTAGCATTTAAAACACAAAATATACCACATCCTATTTTAATTCAGTCCCACGAATAGAAATATTTAAAAAAGGTCATTTGTATAACAATAAACCTATACAGCAAAATTCCGGACGCAATATAGAAATAATAGCACTTTTCTAGAACCAACTTCGTAAGTTTCTAAACCAAAAATGTTATTACGAGATAAAAGATTTTTTCGATGGTCAAAGAAAACTTCGAACGAGCGAAGCTGGACAGTCAAATTACAGAGATGTATCATCCCGACATGACATGATATACTTTTTATGGTTTAGACAAAAATAATACTTCAAAACATGCTCTGCACTGTGGTCACATTATCTTTTTGATTTGAAAACTGTTGACGGTGTTTTTGCTTTTATGCTTCTATCAATACTTCACACAGGGCGACATAAAATAAACAGCTGAACATGTTAAGGCAGTTTTTAGAATTTTTGTTTGTTTGTTCACGCACATATCCTAAACCCCTGGAAGAAAATGCAGACGGATTTAAATGCTGTTTTCACGAATATGCTTAGCTATGACCAGATTGAAGTATAGGCTATGTTATTTTGCGCAAGGGCCGGATTAAGGAAATAAAAAAGGATTGAAGGTTTATATGAAAATCTATGCGTACAAAGTCGCGGGCAAAAAAACTAGTTTATTAGATAATAATAATAAAAACGTTTAATGATAATATGTAACTGCGCCGAAAATACCGGGAGCTCCATCCACTACCTATTCACGGTAAATATCCCGATAATAATCATATAACTATTGAGAACAACCGTTATAGTTTAAATTAGTCATCTACTCGCAAGTTTTCATGCATCTTATAAAAGTACATAGTATGAGTTTGCAATATGCTATGTGACTATGCTAAGCTATATTAGTTCAAATTCGCACATTTGACGAATGGTTTGGCTTAGTACTAGCACGTCTGTCTCATAAGCAAGAATTCCCAGGTATGATTCCCGGCTTAAACTAAACTAAGAGAATGTAAGTCTCTAAGTTAGGGAATATAAATATCTACCCTCGGCCGTGTTAGGTTTTCCTTGTCTTTGTGTGTAAAGTATTTTTTTTTCCGTTTATATTATTTTGTCATCTTCTCAATTATCCGTTTTATTATCAATTGAATTCTCAAAATCTCACCTTAACGTTTAGTGACCAATTAAATGTATGTGCAAATTAAAGTACAATTTGTCAATATTGATTAGGTAACGAACATAACTTTGAATAATAATGTGACTGTATTTCGTACAAAAAGTATTTTAGTGTATTTTAAGGGTCGTACGTATTAAACCAGTTCTGTTTCAGATAAATCGTATATTAACTTTTTATTGATCTTATTTCAGCTTATATTTATTCCAAGTCTGCGTTTTTAGTTGAATCTATTGAGTCTTTTAAAGTTGAACATCCGTTTTATTATGAGATCCGATGTAGTGATCATACACTTTTTAGCGGCTTATATTCTTCCTAGTGTTTGTATGTTCAATAATATAAACAGTAATAATAAGGTCTGTCATTATTCCTTCACTAGATTCGGTTCAAACATTTATTTGCTCTGACAGCTGTAATAACGTCGCTTTTAGCGATCGCTTTTAGCGATAAGGCCGCACTTGTGGCACTAGCTCGTAAGTGTTTTCTATCTGTATGTAATTTTTATCTCTGGTGTACACAATAAAGATTTTCTATCTATCTATTTATAACAAGGTGAAAGGCTGGAAAAAAAAATCTTGCAATATTTCACTGAAGTATACCGGATACCTGATATTTACGCTGCTCTTTCGTTCAAAAAACTAGTGCAAGTGATCAGAATTCGTTATTTTCATTCAGTTTTTTTTTACAATGCTATTGCAGCGGACAGGATAAATAATTGTTTGGACCGAGTCTAAGAGCTTTAACTTAGCACCTAATTTGCATACAACTTCGACCTGCCAGAACTTGAAAACAATGCCTTTTTTTGTCATTCTGCAGAAGGTAAAAACTGTTTGTTATCCTACAGAAGGTAAAAGGTACACAAGAAAATTATACACATTTGAAAAGACAGAACCAATTAAAACCAAAATTGCTAGTCTATCGGTTTTTTATCGGATACATTTTGGAGAGTGTGCATCAGATCTGCATGATTTAATTCCCTCCTGCCCTTTTTTCTATCGGACTGCCAGAGCGGACACGAAAAATCGTCACTGCTTTATGGTTGACATTCCGAAAACCCGTACGAAGCGCTTTGATTCCACTTTTATTGTGTGAACTGCTAGTCTGCTAGAACTGCTTAAGATTGTATCAAAATAACTAAACTAGAAAACTTATCTACAAATCCCTTGGTAGCAGAAAAAATGGCTAGAATGAATGAATAAATCAAACTGAACGCAGTTAAGTTTATGTTGGTGAAACCCAAATTGACGTTTTGAACTCAATAAGCCACATTATACCAGTTTAGTTTTGCGTTGATCGCGTTCACTTTGATGGTGAAATCGGCCCTAAGTAGTTGTATCATCAATACCAATGATAGTAATCATATTTAATTTAACTTAATAAATAATAAGACAGCAGCCATAACAGCTAAGAGAATGATATTGTTTACACACATGTCGGAAATGTTATTTTTTGTTGCAGAATTTGGTATATTCACAAGTTCCGGATTTCTTACAAAACCAATATTGATTAATGTTAATAGGCCATTTTTCTTTCAAATAAGAAATACCGGTTTTTCCTTATTTGAAGGAACTTTGCACCAGCTTTAGGCCAAGTTGACAACATTTTTGAGTTTCGTGTACGTTAGATGTTATATGTAACAAATTGTTATGTTGTAATGTTATTGCTTTGTGTGTTCGCATGTAACAAAAGGGATAACGGATAATGCTGCGTTAATAGTATTTTATTCATTAATCTCATAAATTAAGTATAATATTTAAATTTGACCATGACATTCAAATTGTATTTACTACTAGCTTTTTTGCCCGCGACTTCGTACGCGTAGATTTTCATATTCACCTTCAATCCTTTTTTCTTCTCTTAATCTGGCCTTGCGCAAAATAACATAGCCTATACTTCAATCTGGTCATAGCTAAGCATATTCGTGAAAACCGCATTTAAATCCGTCCGCATTTTCTTCCCGGGGTGTAGGAGATGTGCGTGAACAAACAAACAAAAATTCTAAAAACTGCCTTAACATGTTCAGCTGCTTATTTTAAGTCGCCCTGTGTGAAGTATTGATAGAAGCATAAAAGTAATAAATAACACCGTCAACAGTTTTCAAATCAAAAAGATAATGTGACCACAGTGCAGAGCATGTTTTGAAATTTTCTTTTTGTCTAAACCATTAAAAGTATATCATGTCATGTCGGTATGATATACATCTCTGAAATTTGGCTGTCCAGTTTCGCTGGCCACGGAACCCTGACATAATGCTTGTCTTAACACGCTCTTGGCTAGTTATTTCTTATTTCGCGTGCATTTGTATGTATACCTTGATTAAAAAGCCATGAAATGGAACTACTCTATTTATCTGTTAAAATATCACAGTAAAATAAAATTATTTCTATATTCTTATTGCAAATATACACTGTATTCTTCTAAAAGCTAAGTTTATATACCCTGCATAAAGGGTGCAGCAATGACTTATGTAGTTAGTGGCTGTTCACAAAACCAGACCACAGACATAAACATATAAATTTAAGTATAGTTAAATCTATTACATAAATATTATATATACTATTCAAACTTAACCTAGGGTGAAGTAATTTTACAAAACAAAAAAAAACATAGTGTGATAGGTTACTTAATTATATATGAGATGATACAAAACTTATGACGCTACTTTCTTTACTATTTATATATCGATATTTATTTTCTAATTATAATTTTCTAAAATTTATCGTCGAATAAATCTTTTATCTCATAATAACATTTTTGGGTTAGAAACTTACGAAGTTGGTTCTGGTTTTTTTTTATTATTTCTTTCTTTCTTTATTGCGTCCGGAATTTTGTTGTATAGGTTTATTTTCATGTACAATGGGCTTTTTTTGAATATTTCTATTCGCGGGACTGAATTAAAATAGGATGCGGTATATTTTGTGTTTTAAATGCTAACATAGAATAAAACCAAGAGAATGTAATACTCCTACTCCATGCACTGGAATGAATCACCAAAGAGGTTGTAAGGCCTATAACATGCTTGATCTACACGTTCATTCATCTAAGAAGGTTAAGGAACCTTCTTTAAATTTAAACTGACTAACCGAACACAGTGACAGTTGACAGTTTCAAAATTTTAATGGCTATGTCAATAACATTCTCTTTACTATGGATCTCCTTGCTTGAGGCTATGTGACGATCCTCATATTACGTTTCGGGTAACGAAGAAATAAATTATTGATTTTTATTTTCGTTTATGTAAAAATAAAGAATTAAAATAAATGATATAAGATAGCCTATGTTTTAATCTGGTAATTTCTAAGCATATTCGTGAAAACCGCATTTAAATCCGTCCAGTGGTTTAGGAGATGTGCGCGGACAAACAAACAAACAAACAAACAAACAAACAAACAGACAAAAATTCTAAAAACTGTCCTATCATGTTCAGCTGCTTATTTTAAGACGACCTGTGTGTTTTTTTTTTTGTTATCTCGCAATTACAGATTTTTTTATCCCTACGTTTTTATTATATGTATAGATAGATAGAAGATAGACAAGTGGATCCCATTATAAACCGACTTCAATATTTACTACAAGTGGATCCCATTATAAACCGACTTCAAAAATATATGAACAACTTAATAAGTGCCTATGTAGTTTGAGAGTTGCCCTCGATTTCCCTGGGATCCCAATGGGATGACAATGGAACCAAATTGATAGTATATCCTACCGAACAAAAGTTTTATTTTATTTTATCGGTCAATAGTTGGCGGAGATATCGGTGAAAATACATTTTTTTTAATACAGTGGAACACAGAACCTCCGCCTTTTTTGAATTTGGTTCTAAAAGAACTAAATAGAATATAACTATCGGCCCATATGAACGAATAAGTTTGAAAAAAAAATCTTGATTTGACTGTGACTTACTTTGCTTGACTCTGATTGTGACTATGACTTGTTGGACGTTATTTAATACTCTGTAAACTTGTTTAATATTACGACTGAAGGACGCTTTATCGCTTTCGTGACCGTTGTGTCTCAGAATAGCATACCTGGCGGAGTATATTATTATACTATGCCCAGCGACCATGCCATATATCGTAGCGAGCGAGGGAAGGGGCGCTCGATTGATTACGTCACTTGATTTAGGCATTTGTTGAAAGTTGATCTACTGCTTTAGCTTATATAGGTATGTACTGTGACGCGGCCACTGGGTCGCGGTTCATAGTTTTATTAATAAAGTGTTTTTGAAACTATTCAATGTTATTTCATCAATTTCCATAACTAAGATCTGATAAAAAAGATTGACTAAAACTGAACTAATATTATTTTTGACCGCAGCATTTTTCGCAACAAGAAGCGCCCGAGTGTTCAAGGGAAAGACGTTCGTAGCCAATCATCCATTTTATTATCAACTGAACTCGAAAAATTTGTCATTGTTTAGTGGCGTTTACTCTTCCTAGGTAACTTCTCCAAAGTTTTTTTATCTGCATAAAGCATGGACAACACGCACGCAGGATTTTGCTTTGCGAATTTCATAAACGTCGGTAATCAGACACATATACCACAAAACTAAATTCCCCTTCTCTGCTTCTTATAATACCTGGCTTAATCATAGTAATAACATTCTATCGATTTTAATGAATATCAGTTTTAGCAGCATTATGTACATTTCTTAAAGTTTAAAACTTAAATATTTTAGATAGCTTTATATAAAAATTTGGGAATGACCCAGTAGGGATTATATTTTATTGTTTAATCATATTAGTTAATCCTCTCGTTTCTTCTCAATAAACACAACATAATTACAAGTACGCATAAGCTATTCCCACTTCCGGAAAATAGATAATTATTTTATAACCTTTAAATTAATGTTGTTTTTTACTTCAGTATTTGTCTTAGGTGATCGATACTGATTTGTGGTAAAGCTATTATTTGAGGCCAATCATCCGTTTTATTATCAATTGAACTCTCAAAATTTGTCATTATTTAGTAGCACATACACTCCTTAGGTAACTTTACCATATATAAATATATATCTGCAGTATGGACGAGCATGCAACATTATTAAATATCTCCCAGATAATTACAAACGCAGCTATCCTTAGCTTATCTTTTAAGGCATTATTTTCAAAATAATTTAGAGGGTTTTTCACTGTCATTGGTTAGGTACATAATATTGTTTTCATTAAGACTTCTAATATTCGTAGACCTACAATGTCGTTTGCACATAGTTTGCGGGTCTATAAAAAGTCGCGTCAATTTTTCTTATATAGTGTATACCTACCTACTTATTGCGCAATTCATTTAGCGGGTCAAAACAAGACGAATCAATTTTACATTCGCTCAAAAAATAATGATAACCTAAAATACGTAGATTTTACAAATTAAGAAATAGTAACTATCTTATTCAAAGCATATAAAAAAAAAAACAATAGTTACTTTGTTCATTATAAATGTATTTTCCGCCATTCGTACAACTAATTTCGTTCGATCTATCAGGGTGTTCATTTCCATAATTTATTACCATTCCAGATTTCGGTATAGCGTATCTGAGTGCAATCGCTCAGGAAAAGCACAATTTTATCGCCGATCATCCTTTCCTGTTCTACCTCACAGAACAACAGAACATAATGTTCAATGGCGTATATCATTCATAGGTACTGATAAAAAAATCACCATTGCATGCATAGAATTAAACAGAAACCAATGCGTGTTCTGATGGCGGAGCTTTTCGAACGGATATTCAGTATCAAAAATGTGAAGAACTTACCGAACTTAACTCATCTTTTAAAGATCTATGAACGTTTTCTGGTGTCTGACATATAGGTACTAACTATCCTTTAATGCACTTGAAACAGCTAATCGCACAGATAACATTACTTTTCACTAACATTTCAGGTATTACCTATTTTTTTTTTTCATTTTTAGGGAAACTAACAGCCTAATAGTATAAACTTAAAAATAGATTTGGTGACTGGGCCAATTACAAGTTTCCGCCTATAGGTACTCATTGCTTGCAATGTTTGATTAACGTACCGCGTAATTGTAGTGTTAGACTTTTTTTATTATACAACAAGAATAACAAAAAATATATCAATATCTGCCCTATAATGGTGCCAAAGATGTAGATCAGAGACTATTATATTATTATGTTCGAATTAAATATTTTTGGTAATACCTACGTAAGTGATGCCAATGTAACAAAACAATTATAATACTCTACCGAATGTAATAACGGACCTAAATACGAGTCTAGTTTAAGGTAAAACTAAATACTCTTTGTTTAGAATGTTATTACAAAGTTAGATATATTACAAATAACATATTTAAGGTAGGTAAAACTAAAAAACGTTTTAAACAAGAAATTTAGATATTTAATAAATAAATAAATTTAGTTATGTTGGCAGTAGGTACTATATTGTTTCGTGGCTTTTAAATAAGTGTTATCTAAATAAAGATAAATCTACATTAGCTAGTCTAATAGTAATAGCTTTATTACCATTATTTGGCACCGGACCCGCTAGCAGGCGTCCCGTTATCCCATCTCATTTGCATTATGCTGCGTACATACAAATATACCTGGACAGCTGAGACTCGGAAGCAAGGTCCAGAGGCTAGAGCTGAATGTCGTTCCTTTTAAAGTAGATCAAGCGAAACTAGTCTCAACTGACCATCATCTACTGGGTGAAAAAACCGGTTGTATATTTTATACCGATTCATTTTTTTTTTTACAGTTTTTTTAACAAGTACCAACAAGTATCTACCTAACTTACTTGTTTTATCTTACTAGGTACATATCAACAAACTATTTTGATTAAAAAAAGATTAACCCAGTTTTCCTAGAACTGATTTTAGAATCCAATAGCCTGATGTATTACGCTTCGGACCATTTTACCACCAAGTCTCACGACCAGTGATAAGTTGCCACTCCAATTTCCCAACTGGGCACCAATGGCCAAATGACACTTTACTACTACCATATCAAGCTCTATGCTCTATCATAGACCGCATAGTCGCTTAACATTATTGGCCGTAAGTTAAGTTCTTAGTTTATTGTTAAGTTTTTAAAGGGATTTTGTTCAATAAACATCAGGCGATTTAACGGTCAAACAAGCCGGGTTTTTTTTTATTCTCATATCTCCACTGATTATAAACTGAATCAGTGTAAAATCCTTCACCACCAGTGGTCACTTTTGACCCACGATTATTCAAGTTGGACTATCCATCCAACTTCTTTTGTTGGTCCAACTATTTATTTATTTCTTACAATCACGAAGACACTTAATATGTCTATACGATGTTATACGGGTCTACTAGTACTTTCAGTAGTTATCTAAACTGCTCTGGATACTACTATGGATACCTAGGTCGCACGTACGGCTTTACTCAATTGGTAAATTCACCTGAATGGGATGTCGTCGTTATGGATACTAAACTGGAATGCAGATAGCTCTGAATTGGCATCAGTTTGCGCAATTGAGATGTTGAATCGTATATGCATTGTTCGATTAAGTTGAGTTTAATAACTATGTAGTAAAGCGTGTCTCTTTCTAATAAGAATATATTATCAAAATCAAATCAAAAGATATTTATTAAGGAGAACAACAATCCAGAGTATTAGTAAGACTTGAGTAAGACTTGACTGCCCCGGTGGCTCAGTTGGTGGTGAACCTACTTTCTGTGCTTGGGGGCGTGGGTTCGATTCCCATCTAGGACAAACATTTGTGTGATGAATATTTGTGTTTGTTCTATGTCTGGGTGTTAATATCTATTTAAGTATGTATTTAAAAATATATATGTATTTATATCAGTCTCTGGCAGCCATATTACAAGCTTTGCTTAGTTTGGGGTCAGATGACCATGTGTGCGATAATGTAAAAAAAACAAAAAAAAACAAAAAAAAAAACATACAAGTACATACTTAAAACAATAATGTTAGTATTATACATTGAGGTAGGTGAAGGCACTATAGAGGTATAACGCGTTCCGATAATCAAGACAGATACAGCATGAAAACGGTCAGTTTGAGTCCGCGCAAACATTTTGGAGGTACTGCAAAAGCGGATTAGACTCAACATCACCCTAAAAATCTGATTGTTTCCTAATTTTGTAGAATGATGCATGGCTGACAATGCTAAGCAATTAAAATAGGCATAAAAATTGTACAAAAAAAGTTTTGGTGGTGGCATGTCGGTTTGTTCGTAATATGGTGATAAAGTCTTGCTATTGTTTGGTAACTAATAAATCTTAACATTTGTTTTGTTTATTACACTGATTACTTACTTGTGCACGCAATATTGTAATTACCTCAAGGATCTTAACAAGCTGTTCAAAATACCCCATTTAAATATTTTATTTCCAAGATAAAACTAATGTGTTTAACTAGAGTTTATTTTAGACAGTTTAACTATTTTGAAAGTCTGATTATTTTTATTGTTTGTTTAACATTCAGGGCGTTCTTTTATAAGAATGTTCTTCAAAATGTTTGCGTTATTGTTAATTTCTTATGCTAATTATATTTTTCTTTTTCAGATTTAGGGTTAAAAAGCTCACGAGCCATATTACGTAAGGATTATAACGAAAGGTCAACTTTTTTGTCAATAAACAAACAAATCCTAATTCAGTGTGTTTTGATTTATTTTAAGCTAATGCATATTTTCTAAAATTGTGTCGTAGCTATAATATTATAGACAATTTCTACAATTTGACAAAAGACAAAGATCTTTAAGGCAATGAGCATAGGTAGCCGTAGGTACTAAAATATGCAACCATATAAGTGTACCTAAAGAAGTGTTGGCCTAGAGATCTTCATCGAGATAGACACCAAGCACATCCAGAAATGAAAACCCAGCGTGCTGTATTTTTAACGTCAGGAGAGCAATAGGGTATTTGACTGATTTTACGAAACCATCTCAAATTGTAGAAATTGTCTATAATATTATAGCTAGGTTGACGCAATCGAACCTAAACGTGGTAACGAGAAGGCACTTTGATGTATTTATATTATCTTCGTCATTTTGATGCAGTCCACTGTACAGAATTGGCCTATTGTAGGCAGGAACAGAACATGTATTGTCTCTGCCAATTACGACCTTGCTATACACAGTTAACTGAACCTCCTCGGTCAGAGGTCAGCAAACAGAGGTAGAGTATTTAATAGAGCTGCCTCAGCAGTCGCCAGTAAGTAAATAGTGGCGGGCATAGTTCCGGGCGGGAAGCCACCATTGTCCGGCCGCTTCCACATTACTCCAACAATTTGTTAAGGTAGAAGCTATCTGATAGACACCGCCTTTTGTGTCCTAATGAACGTTGTCAGAGGAACAACGCCCCGCCGCGAAGACTAATGTGCCCCACCTTCACCCCTTGTTATCTTTATAGCCTTACCTATTGTTTATATTGAGCTATGTCATGATTCAACGTCTTAGAAAGTTAGAACGAATGAGGTTCGCGCCCCCTTTGCTTAGATTTTAATGAGTTTCGCGAGTTAGTGTGAAATTAATTAAGCCTTAAATACAATAGCATTGTTTCTATAATTTAAATTAACTTCGCTACTTAATACCCGTCGTAAGGCCAAGTTTCCGTTTTTTTTTCCCGAACAGTTACAGAAATTAGGGGTGGGATAAAACCAATTTAGTTTTCTCGACGTTTCCTCGTAGTAAAACGAAGCAACAATCGAGTTGGCAGCTATTGGAACCTTTAATTTCATTTTGCAAAAAGGAAACCGAGAGATAGCCTGCGAGCTGTGGAGGTAGTCAGACGCCTAACTAGCCAATTAAGTGTTGGATGGAGGTGCTAAGTTGAAATGCAAACTATTTATATTTCAATTAGTCGGTTGGTATTGAAAATTTCCGGGCTGCGCCAGGGGTGTCGAGTGTTCCTGGCGCGCGCTGCACCATCACAAGTTCAATTAAGGAACAATGCACGGAAGTCTTAACAGCGTTTTCTTGTTCGCTACAGTATGAAAGAGAAGCAATTAGCTCGCAAAGTGAGTGGCGCGGGGACAATGGACGGGTTGGGTTGCACGCACACCTTATTTACACGGACCCTTTGGAACGTACCAACTGCCTTCTTTGATGCTATCATTCTTTTGGTGGAACTATAATTTCCATTTTGTGGAGCGGAAAAGGTTGATAAGTAAGGGAGTTTTGGTTTTGAGCAAGCTAGGGATATACTTTACTCGAGCGTTAGCAATGGCTTTGGATACGAGGACACTAAGATACGATATGGGTTTTGTAGATAGATATATAATTATACATATTATACAGAGTTACTTTTCAGCAACAACGTTTGCTTCTACGACTTTTTAAGATTCGCAAAAAAAATATGCTGTTCCATACATTTTGTTGCAGGTCAAAGATTTTTTCTATGGAACAGCAGTTTTTAGCGAATCTTAAAAAGTCGTAGAAGCAAACGTTGTTGGTTATGATATGTAGAAGCTGTTTTTACGAGGTGGCTGTTTCATCATCATCATTTCAGCCATAGGACGTCCACTGCTGAACATAATATAGGCCTTCCCCATCAATCTCCAACAGGACAGGTTAGAAGCGGCCTGCATCCAGTGTTTCCCTGCGATATCTTTTAGCTCTTCTGTCCATCTTGTGGGAGAACCTTTCGGCCCCATCAGCCCTCTGTTCCGCGAGCTATGTGCCCTGTCCACTGCCACTTCAACTTGCTAATCCGGTGGGCTAAGTCGGTAACTTTCGTACACGGTTTCGGTGGCTCTTTAATTAAAAGTAATCCTGTAAATTCTTCAAACAGGTATCCTTAGCTGGACCCAAGTAATAAGCTGTTTCAGGAAAACGTAGGGTTTGTAAATGTATAAAAAAAAGGTTAAATTTTAGGTCAAGGATGGGGAGGCCTATGTTCAGCAGTGGAAGTCCTATGGCTGAAATGATGATGAAAGCTTATGTAAAATGTTTATAAGAATGACTTGTCTAGAACTAGTAGTACAATGGTACATATATAAATATATCAATGGTTATAGCAATAAAACTGTAATAAATTCAAGACTATCTAGCGCCAAGGTCATTGATATTTCGTAAATGATCTTTTAATAATAATGTTTCTTAAGTTGTTTTCTTTTTGATAAAATCATAAAAAGTATAGGTAATTATTATGTCTGGCGTGATGATTGTTCAAATTTTTGTATAACCTACCTAACCATTTTGAACTATGAATATGACCACAATTAAGTGGCTTTGGCCACGGAACCCGTATGCCTGTCTCAACACGCTCTTGGTCAGTTATATGTCTGTTGTATGTTACGCGATATCTTCACCAATGGGAACCGATTTTAATTATTGTTTTTTGTTGAATAGACTATAAATATCTTTAGCGTAGTCCCATTTTAGTTTAAAGAAAATATTACACCATGAATGATGGAAAATTATTCCGTTTATGAATTTCCCGTGAAGTCGGTTGTTGTTTTTTCAATATACGTATTCAAAAAGTTATAGTAAAAATCGAAAGTTCGTAACTCTAGATGAGATCTGGTATTAAAAAAACTTCCATAAGATCTGATATAAAAAATCAGCAATAGTCAAACTATTGTGTTCTAAATTCAGTTGAGATCAAGCTTCTTCCTATTCGTATTCATACCTTCGCGATAAAAAAACAGATACAAGAAAACAATAGTATGAAATTGTGATTAGAATCAATGTGTGTCATCATCATCTTCATCATCAGCCGACGTCCACAGCTGACCATAGGCCTCCCCCTTTAACCTCCACACTGAACAACAACCTGCCATCTGCATCCAAAGGATGCCCGCCACTCGATGTGTGTATATTCCACTCTAGTTTTTTAAATTTCTGTAACACACTTTGTTCTGTGATCTTATTCTAAGACAATATATATCTCTGTTTATCATTCTCATTGAACTGAACATGGCAGTAATGAGAATAGCAGCTCAGTCAATATGTCGTTAACTTTAACTAGAATCAGCCCGCGGCCCACCTCCTACCCATAACATACGTTTGTTTTCAATGGTAGGTACTGTATATATAAACTAGAACAATACGCCGCGGTGGCAAGTACTAATTACAACTGCTTGGGTTACCTAACTGCTCACCGGTATTAATCAAGACCCGCACTGAGTGGGTTTGTGCAGGTTGAAATACAATACATAGGTAATGATTTCTCAGAATGTTCTAGGTGAGTTGTCAACTGGTAAATCTGTATAATACTTATTAGTAAGTAAATTATGCGATGGTGGCCGGGCAGTAGCATGTGCGGTTTACTATCACACTGCACCTGTTCGGTTCTCGGCTCTACATCAAACACTTTTTTTATCGTGAATAAGTCCGCGTTTGACCACCAACTCGCCTGTTGGTAACGACCATGTGGTCGAAGATGAAGCACGCAGACTTAGAAGATACCTTACACTTGCTAAATCATATATAGGCAAATCCACTTCACGGGTCACCAAGATACCGGCCTAGCAGAGTTTGGGGCCCGCTGTTAAGTCAATTAAACATAATATGTTAAGACAATTAATGTTTACCTCCGCAGATGGGATAATGTAGAAACGTTTCAGAAATAAATATTTACTTTACTTTACTTTATTCAGTATCTAAATAAATGATGTGCAGTTTCGATGCCAGCGCTCAAAACGGTCGATGGTCGATGGTTGAACGGTCAAAAATGTCTTCCTCTACGGAAGACATCGTGAGGAAACCGATATGTCCAAGAACCATATTTTATAACATACACTGGGCCAGTATGGTGTGCTAGAGAGAGAGAGAGAGAGAGGATAGGCCCTACCCAACCTCTCTCTCTCTCTCTCTCTCTCTCTCTCTCTCTGATAGAATATCTGTATCCCAGCAGTGGAAACATGATATGCTGATAATAATGATGATTGATGAGTCAGTAAATAGCGTATATTATGTGCAGTTTTCGATGATATCGCTCAAAATCTAAAAGTTGAAAAATATATGACATTCACTAACATGCATGGGCCAGCATGGTGGATTAGGGCCCATACTCTCTTCTGAGAGAAGGCCTGTGACCCGGCAGTGGGAACGTGAAAGGCACGTGATGAAATAAATAGCGTACAATTGTTACTCGTAAGTACACAGAACGGTTCCACCATTCTGTCCTAAGCCGTAAGAAAATTTTATACTCATCAATCATCATCAAATTTTTTTAATATGAGACCAAACCTAAAATCACGCAAAAAAAATCGGTTGTTCCATCAATAAATGTCATTCAGACTCAACAAAATCTATTTATATAGGTTAGTTATATTGTAAAAATACATTTATAATGATGAATACAAAGGTCTCCTTTCGACTTAACCCTATATTGATGTTACAAGAAAAAGTAGAAGACAGTATTTCCCTCTGGTAGATTATCTACATCATCATTCTAACCGTAGTAGCTATATCTAGTCTGTGTTCTAACCCCTTATAAGAACTCTGGAGGACAAAGGCATCTCGCAAGGCACGTCAGCACAGAAGCTCAGAATAGATTTAAGTACAAGTAACAGAAGACATTTAATATTATGTACCAATCTAGCATTTACAACGAATATTGAATTTGCGTAAATATATTGTCCCTTATTATTTAAACAAATTTATAACAGGTGCAGTCTTCTCGTGAACATGGTGCATGTAACTGCGCCGAAATATCGGGAGCTCCTTCCACAACCTTACCACGGTAAATATCCCGTAAATAATCATATAACTTTAGTGAACAACCGTGATAGTTTAAAACAGTGTTTAAATTTATAACAATCGAAATTTAAATATATTTTTCAGTAATCGAAAAATTAAGAAAAACCGTGTCATATTCCTTTTTGTTTTGTTTTCAACATTGGGTAATCTTTTCGTATAGAAACACTAAGAAGCCAAAGATGCCTAGACCGTACGTTATCAAATATTGCTTCCGAGTAAGTACATACGTGATTAATTAAAAGGTCTCTCCGACTAATAGTGCGCCATAGAGATTTATTAGAGACCACCTGCGGGCTTCTAAAGGCCGATTTACATCAAAATACGGAGCGTCGTGTCGGAGCGCGTTTTACAATACGGTAAAGATTTTTATTTTTAACACGCTTTATTAGCTTGATATATTATATATTTATGTAACCGAATCTTTGAACGGGATTTTCATCCCTTTCAAAACGACGTATTGATTGGAAACTTTGCACACTTATCAAGGACCGATGACAATGCAATAATTTAAATAGTTTGTCCCATTATCCTTACCAGGGTATTTAGCATTAGCGATTTGAAAGCGTGTTTTTTAGTTTTTTTTAATTACGAGAATTATTATATAGCAATCTTATCTCATGGAAAGCGATGATGCTGTCGCAGATGGAGCACGTTTGCCTAGTAAAAGTCTATTAACTTCAAACTTGAACACTTCAAGATTGTCAATTCATGTGGAAACACCAAAGACTTTCTAGTAGCTATACCTAGTCTGTGGGAAACACATTAAAAGCTTTCCATTGTTTTGCCGTTGTAAGCAAAAATGATGAGGAAAAATTATTGGCTGATTAATGTTATTTCAACTATGTGAAGCTGACTGCTAGTAGTTTATCTGCAAATTCGTTTACGGAATGGTAATGGACGAACAAGTTCGTGTAGTGCCTTTGCACAATCTTAAAATTAAACTGTCTATACAACAGTTAAGTTCGAATTTCGGTTACAACATGTACTAGTTCCATACAAATATGAACTTTAACTTTAACAGTTTATACAAGTGGCTATTTCAATACAAGTTGCAATGTCCGGTTATTAGGCCTACAATCAGGCGAAGATCCTGTCGTTGCAACTTCAATGGATTGTTCGTGATCTTCCTTTCAAGAATTGGGAAAGCAGCTTTTGCATGCTTGCAGTCATCTTTCTTGTCCCATAGGTTCTGTTGTTCTTTTTCGGTGAGACGACGCAGTAGCTCTCGCACTCCCATCGCCGATGGTTTGCAGAGGCCCACTGCGTCATCACTTACCTGTTTCCTAGCACCTTCTTTGGCAAGGGTGTCCGCCGTTATATTACCCACGCAGGATCCGTGGCTTTTCGTCCATCTCACTATCGTTCTGTATTTGCTCGCGAGTGTTTGTAAGGCTGTATGGCACTCAGCAGTAACTCTTGATCTTGTTACGGGTCTTCTGAGTGCATAGATGGTAGCTGCACTGTCAGTAGTAAACATAAGGATTCTTTGTGCGTTGTTTGCCACATATGGCATTTTAAAAAATGTGAAGGAAAACATAGAAACCGCTATGTGAAAGAACTTGAAAAAAAAAGCTTAAAGACAAGACATGTACCAAACATGCACTGAGCCAGCATGGTGGAATAGGTCCCATCCTCTCTCTCTCTCTCTGATAAAAGGCCTGTGTCCCTGCAGTGGGAATATGATAGGATGATAATGATGATGTTGTTGAAATACCTAAGACATAAATACCTGGTGCTTCTAAAATGTATCTAAATTTATATACTCAGAACACTTTTCCTTGATTTTGTAGTAGATCCAAGCCATGTTTGTATATCAATGAATGTGATACATGTTTTATATAGGATGACTTATTTCATATTTGCTGCTGAAGTACGATTTCCTGTTTTATTATATCAAGCCTTTGTTTGAAATGTAACCAAAAAGAAAACGACGGATTCATTTACCTGCTCACGAAGAAGCATAAACAAAATTTCAAAATACCTTTCGACGGATACGTTTCACACAACTCGAAACCACAATAGAGCAGCTATTGTCACTGTCAGTAAAAATAACGCGCGTTTCCTATTTTAGCTATAGACGGCTACATATTTTGTGCTGCAAAATAGCAGTTCGAACATCGCTACAGCTATTCTGGCAAAGAGCTCACGCCACGTTACGTGAAGGCAATACCGAACATACATACGATGTCAGCTTATATCTGAAATGGGGAATCTACAAGGATTATTATGACATAAAGGTTGTGCAAATAGGCTATTAATTTGTCCCATGTTTCTCGGCACCCGGGGGCCTTAGCCCGAGTCAGCAAAGTATTGTAACAGGTATACACATCGTTGCGCATGTGTGGGTGGTAAACGTTGACACAGAGTAATGAGGGGAAACGGGGCATTAAATTTTCATATTCGATCGTGTTGCATTTCTATATGGATGTAAATTGAAGACCACCGGACCTGAACTTTCTTGGCACTTCAACCATGCGTAATAGATTAAACATTTGTAACTTAAGGTGACAATGCACCGCTTAGTATTAATACTACTTTGACATATCAAAACTTGTAAAAGTGACTATTAAACTAAAACAAAAAAGACACTCGGACACTTACAATTTATAACAATTTCCAAAAGTATTTGATATTTACTTTAAAAAGAAAATGTTATGAAGAGGATATCTTTGACACGAAATAAAGGTTGGACTTTAAAATAAATAGTAGATTTCACTTAAAGTTTTCATTCCTTGATGACACTCGCAACATGGATAATGATAAACTAGCGACCCGCTCCGGCTTCGCACAGGATTGTATTATATAATAGGTCGGGGAAAAAGTCTTTTCGTATTTTGTATGTATAAAGTTGTACTTAGTAAAAATCTCAGCGGTTGTACTGTTTGTATCTGGCTGGTTTTAATACCATTAAAAATATGGCATTTTAAAAAAGGAATATAAAAAGTAAAAAGCAATGTCCCGTCATTTTTCAATTGTTTTTTTGTTCGATAAAATAAGTCAATCTAACGAAGAAATTCGATATATTGTGAAATTTTATTACAAAAAAGGGAAAAATTCGACACAAGCCGCGAATAAAATTTGTGACGTTTATGGACCTAATGCAGTGTCATCAAGAGTAGCACAATGTTGGTTCAAGCGTTTTCAGTCGGGGAATTTTGATGTCAAAGATGCAGCTCGCTCTGGTCGCCCTGTTACGGATAAAGTCGATGCCATTTCTGAAAAAGTGGACCAAGATCGGCATATTAGTAGTTACGACGTAGCTGAAGAACTAGGGATTGACCACAAAACAGTTTTGACCCATTTGAAAAAAACTGGGTCTACAAAAAAACTCGATATTTGGGTGCCACACGAGTTCACTGAAAGAAATCAAATTAATCGTGTACTCATTTGCGATTCTCTATTGAAATGTAACGAAACCGAACCGTTTATGAAAAGATTGATCACTGGTGATGAAAAATGGATCACCTACGACAAGAATGTGCGCAAAAGATCATGGTCAAAGGGCAGTGAAGCACCACAGACTGTAGCGAAACCCGGATTAACACGTAATAAGGTGATGCTGTGTGTATGGTGGGATTGGCAGGGCATCGTTCATTATGAGCTTTTACCGCCGGGCAAAACCATCGATTCGGATCTCTACTGCCAACAGCAGATGAGACTCAAACAAGAAATTGAGAAAAAACGGCCGGAATTGATCAACAGAAAGAGTGTGGTCTTTCATCATGATAACGCCAGACCGCACACATCTTTGGCCACTCAGCAAAAATTTAGAGAGCTTGGTTGGGAAGTGTTAATGCATCCACCATATAGCCCTGACCCTCAGATTTTCACCTGTTTCGATCTCTTCAGAATTCTTTGGGTAGTGTTTGATTAACATAAAGAGAGGACTGTCAAAACTACTTGTTGCATTTTTTTGATCAGAAGTCCCAAAATTTCTACAGCATCGGGATCATGTCACTACCTACAAGATGGCAACAAGTTATCGAATAAAATGGCACATATATATTATAATTAAATGTAATTAAACTTGAAAAAAATATGTCTTGAATTTGTTTCTAAAATACGAAGAAACTTTTCCCCGACTTATATATAAACCATGGATTAACGTACTTAGAGTGGATAAATATTCACTGAGAAAACTGCGTAGACGCTCTCGATAGCTCCAAAGTGATCGTTGAGATGGCGATAGTAGTGTCCAATTAGACATTAAAATGAACTAATACACAGAATACAGTAATAGTTAGTATTATGGCACCGAAAACTTTACTTTACCTCGCATTTAAAGATAATCGACGTTGCTAGCGCCTTTAGTAATACAAGTCAAATACAGTAGATGGCGCTTTACTATAAATAATAGTATGCAATGATTTTGTATTTCACTTTAAAATGCCTAACAATCCGTTGTTTTAGTGAAATAATTTAGAATAGAAGTAAATAACATTTAATTAAAATAATACCAGGATTTTCCACATCACCATTGTTTTTTTTCCATGGATAACAATCGAACGTAGGTAGGTACCTACGTAGGCAACATTTGATCGAAGTAGCTATGTTTTCTTGATTGCAATGGGTTTATGTGAAAATAACAGGTGACGAACTTCGACAAATATAAAGTAAATGGACATGCCCAGAAGAAGAACATTTTTGAAGATCACAAGTTTCAGTCGGTCTCTAGCCGTGGGAAGTGCAACACAAGATTATTGTTACATGATAACGAAACATCTGACAAAAATATGCCTTCGTGTGTTTTCCGGAAGTGTAAAAACACAACAAAAACACAAAATAAAAGTTCAGGTGTCACTTTTCACTCGTGAGTATTTATTGATCATTCTATTTTGTCATAAAATGTAAATTAATTTCATCAAACATCGCTAATTAGTCCCCATTTTGTTTTATTCCATCGTTGCGGGATAGAAATATACGCATATACTTAGTGAGACAAGGAAAGCATCACTATGTTCGACAATCTTCACCGCACATCGGACATGCCGAACTTGAGGCGAATGTACCGACAGCAAACTAATTTCGTAAATTATCAAATTATACTTCGGTTAAATGTTATTTTCAAACTGTTTTATTTTTACTTTTAATATTATTTATTGTAGATTTCCTAGTGATGTTGCCATGCACAAGAAATGGTTGGAAAAAATACGGGCAGTAAGACGAGATGAAGAGTGGACTTCAAATAAATACACCCGTGTATGTTCTAACCACTTTACACCCGATGAAATGTACACGACGAAAATAGGAAGACGAAAAATACTTAAATAAAACTGCTATACCTCATCAGGTAATAGTTATGATAAATATTCTTTTGTTCTTGATTCTGTAGTCCAACAAAGAAATCTTATAGTTTCGCCAGGTCTGTCTATTTGTCTGACCCGTTTTATAAGACACTACGAATACAAAGAACCGGACGAGTAGGAGTAGGACTCGTGCTCTGAGGGTTCCGTTGGAAGGAACCCTCAGAGCGCGAGTCCAAAAAAACAACTAACTGAAGTTGAAATATTTAAAGACAAACTTAGCTTCATAAGTTTCATAACCAGCAAAGATGTATTTATTCTCTACTGATTGAAATAAGCTACAGGTCAGTGAACTTAAGTTGTCGTTGGAACGTTCATTCGATCGAAAATAAATTGACGAATAGCAGCAATTCCCATACGCACCGCATGCCTAACGCGCGTCGGGCACTTTTCTCTTACGCCGACAAGCGGTCCGTAACACACTTGGAGGGTTAAGTTATAATAAGTTTTGCGTAAATTAATCCTCAGCTGACATGTATAGGCACAGCCGGTAGATTTTAAAACAATTTTTTTTGTGCTTACCCCTGTACCCATCCCTCTAAAATAACAGAATAATAATAATATTACCAACTTATTTACCAACATGTCTTTCCCCCCTACGCTTATTACACCTTCTTTAGTAAAAGATGTTTTTCAAGTAGCGAAGTAAACACTGATTTATTAGTCACGTGACCAGTCACGTCCATCCACGGCGAGACGCAGTGAATAAGCGATCGGTTTTGCTAACGCTACTCAACATGTCTAGCCGCCTGGTGCCTGTGAATGTCAAACGGTTCAAGAGCAATAGACAAACACAGGTGTTCTCTTTTACTCACGTAGTTATTATATTAGCTATCTATTTTTTGCAACAAATTTACTGTACATGGTTACAATTAGGTATTGCAGTATATGTCCGACGGTTTTGACTTGTTTTTACTGTGAAAGTTTAATGGTTATGGCATGTCCATTTACTTTATATTTGTCGAAGGTGACGAATCGAATTATAAATGTATGATTATTATTGGTATATCAATTCAGCTGCCATTACTCACATTTTGTAACAATGAAAACCATAACTGTGGCAGAAGTTAGTCACCTATCGTTCGCGCAAAACTTTATGAGCCCTCTGAAGTTAGGCGCGAGGCCTCCCCGACGCCCTGTAAAGTCCCTCGGATACCTATAATATGCGTACTGCGCAGCCACTGGGCCTAACTTCAGAGGGCTCATAAAGTTTTGCGCGAACGATACCCTATCTATGAATTGATTTAGTTTTTTTTTTCTTGAAAAGTACTTTAATAATTAATATAATTATATGTTGTTTTGTTATTAATAAAACGAACTGTTGTGTTTTTTATTTAAACATTGTTTTACTTCCCTAAACTGAGTATTTTGGACGTTTCACGTTTGGCGGGAAATTCAAATTTCAAACAGTTTTTGTTCTTGTTGCTAGGCCGGGTAATTATTGTAAACGATCATGATGTTTGTGAAAATTGATTATTATTCTTAACAAACTCGCGTAAAATCTCGTATCGCGTATCTCCAATGCACATTACTACTTACATTTGTCAATAAACAATTTTTTTCTGTTATAAACGGTTTATTGCCAAATGTAAGTAATACGGTGAGTAACTGATTAATAACTGTACATGACGACCAACAGTTTTCGCAAACACTGTGTCATTTCACAATAATTACCAGGCCTAGCTACAAACACAAAAAAAACTGTTTGAAATTTGAATTTCCAGCTAAACAAGAAACGTATCACCTTAGGGCCTTACTTAAAAACGTTACTCAAGTTGATCTATGTTTTAAAATGCTCTCTCAACTTCTAGTTGACGGCAATCGTCACACGCGAAAACAAGACGGAGCCTATTTAAGCGTAAGTCAACTTGAGTAACGTTTTTAAGTAAGGCCCGAAATTTATAATAATGGTGGATTATCATAACCCTTCGGGTACGGAACCCTAAAAATAAAAGTAGCAAAACGCACGACTGTGTGTAAGCGCCATGGTCTTGCTCCACTAAATGCGACTTTAATACAACATTTTAAGCCTTATGGTTATCTGTAGTAACAAGCAATGCTTAAAAGTGAGTAAGCCTAGCCTTAAGGCTAGGCTTAGATATTAATGTAAATAAATATAGATATAGATTACGAAGCACATACTTATGTTATGTATAATGTACGAAAAATATATTGATTGTTTTAAAATATTTTTATTTCATTTCTCGAATTCTGGACGCTTTAAAATTTATTTAGAATTCATTCCGGACAAAATCATTTAAATAAGTAGGACTGTTACTACACAATTTAGCGTAATTCAGGACGTGCGAGCGCTACCTACTTCTATATTAACCTAGAAGTTTCCTCTCTGTCTATCGCGTAACTCTTGTCGCGTTATCTCTGTCTATCGCGCGGCAGCGGCACAAGTCCGACAAGCCGGGCTAGCATGCGCACCGCAACAAAATCTTGTCGTCACCTCGTAGAGCAAGAATGTAACAAGGTGCCTAGCCTATTTGTGCTTACGGTTTCATATAGCCTGTCTCGCTTTGGAACGATAAAAAGAGTCGTCAACATTTTGTCACAGCGCGCATGCTAGCCTGGCAGACGACTACTTGTAGCTTCATACCTAAAGTGCGGAGTGCGCCAGGCCTCAGGTCTGGTAGAGGCAACTAGGTATAGGTACTAGCAGTTAGTACCTTCACAACAGAACAAGGGCCTTACGCCCAACGTGCTTAGAGTTGGACGTAAGGCCCTAGGTCCGAAAGTAACAAATAGACGTGTGGAACAGATCGCCGCCCCTTCCAACTTACGGGAGAGAAAGAGTGAGAATAACATATTTCCCTCTCTCCTGTTGGTCAGACGGCGGTTGAGGTCAACCAAATCCACACGGAATGTAGGTAGGTATTTGTTGCAACAAAATTGATTAGTAGGATTAATTTAATACTACCTCGAAATTTCAACAGTGACCATCTGAGAATTGGCATACTCAGAAGAAAACCGGAATTATTAGAAAAACAGGCTAATCTTTATTATAATAACTAGGTAGTTTCAGAAACATGAACTAATAAACTAACAATAATAAATATAATTATTGTAGTAAAGCATATCTCCTTTGTTTGTCTGATCTGAGGGCCGCGTACCGTCACGTGTTTAGGCAAATTTTAGATGATTGCTAAAAGTTGCGCAAAAGCAATCCATATCTCGGCGCATTAAGGTTCAAACTGAATCGTTTATAACAGGTAGACTTCGGCCCCGAATGGCGAACGAGCATGTTTAAAGGTCACGTTAATGAAACATTTCTAAAAAATACAAAAATACAATGCTTTTGCACAAGTACTTACTGTATGTATATAATATAAATTTAGTTTTATGGTTTTATGAAAACATATCGAGGCTGGTCGCGGCATCCGAAGTAAAAAAATAATAATAGCGCCAAAACTGTTTTAATGATGAATTTCTAGTGTAATTCCGCTTCTACGTCGCTTCAAGTACAATAAGGAATTTGTGATAAAACAGTTTTGAAAATGGGCTTCCGCAAAGTAACGCCTGATTCAATCAACTAATAATAGCGCCATCTACTGGTTTCGTTGCGCTTCTCTTGAAATGCTGCAAAACTTGTCTGCTAATACTAGTTGAACCTTTTAGTACGCTAGCTGACTGTAGCGCTTACGGAAGTTCGAGACAACCTATAACACGATCAAATTGTAGCGCCATCTAAGTTTAATCCGTTATTTTGGCATATTTCCGATCTACGCCATAATGAACCGCTATTAATAGTCTCACTATAATTTGTCGATGATATAAACGCTTCGTTAAAAATTATCTAACTGATGGTGAAAACAGCATCAAAATCTGTTGCGTGGTTTAGGAGGAGTTAGCGAATATACAGACAGACAGACGCTGAAAGCGACTTTTTTTATACAACTAATATATGCAGAGAAGAGATGCACTGTTAGAGAGTGCAATACGGCTTATTTAAAATTACAAACTACCCTTTTTGGTATAACAATAAATGAATTGAAAATCCACTAATCACGGGATAGATTTAAAATCAAATTACCTCTACTTTAATAGGAACTACAAACCAAGCGCGCGAAGTTTAATGATAGACAAACCAGACGCAAATAATTACTTCCGGTGCGGTGAGACGAAACATAGCACGTCCGAACCTCTAAAGTTTCAAGGTCTCCCTTAGACTTTGCGATAATAATAGGCTAGAGAACAGGTGTATGATTTATTAAAAATAACAAGTTTAGTAAAAAAAAAAAAAAAGTTATGCAACTACTGAACAAATTATTCAAATCAGCTTACAAAGTTCTGAGATATAAGCGAATAAAGTTTCTGTTTGTATTAGGAAGGAATAATCTGTCACTTTCCTGCAAAGTAAGTGTCAATATGGAGTTTATATGTTGTACTTATCCACAAGCGATGTCATTGGCAGGTACGTATCTACAGTGCACTCTCTGTCCTTAATTTTGAACTGACTTCGCAGTTTTGAACCAGCGAAGTTGGATTTTGAACATATTTTGATTTTGTTTGCGGTGATCTAATCTATTTATGGACAGCATTTTTACGAGATAATTTATTGAAAAGTAATCAGTCGGGTATTTTATTAATATGATACAGGTTTATAAGGCAGCACGGTAGTACTATGCTGAAAAGGAGTAATTTGTACCAGACTGTATGGGAAGTGATGAGTGTATGCTGTATGCTTGAGCTCGGGTTCAAACAAAACTTCTTGTTCATGAGTGTCATAGAGTGACATACGAATTTTTATCTTGGATAAATGTACAGTTCCTGAGGGAATGTGCACATGGGTGAAATAGCGCGGTACAGATAGTAATAATAACATAGTCTGAAGAGGCATTAATTGGTCCAATTATTTTCACTTTTAGAGGAGAGCTACCAGACGATCCAGTTTAGTTGTTTATCACGAAGATTGTAAATAAGTATTAAGTTTGATCTTGCCGCTTTACTTTGAATTTCAGATATTAGAATTTCTGATTTACTCGACAGTTAAGAAGACTCTTTGCTGAAAGAGAGTAGATCGTTTTGTCTACACCTAACATTAAACTGTTCGACCATCCACCCGCATGCTTCAGTCTTGCCATGGTGCATGTAACTGCTCCGAAATATCGGGAGCTTCATCATCCATAACTTTACCACACTGAATATTCCGTTAATAATCATACACCAATATACCTAGAAACAACCGTGATAGTTTAATTAAAACAATGGAGTTTGTCATGTCGTCTTAATTATGCGGCCTAGCAAGCTCCTAAGTCAGTTCATTGTTTATGTAGCAGTTAATAAGTGAGATATGGTAATTCGAATACGGGCCGGTGCCGGTGCAGTGGTCTCATGAATAAAGAATCCGATTAACTGACCTATCGCGCGCGCCCGTGTCGGTAGCCGACGGCAGCTCTGAAAATTTCACTACAGCCTCCAGTGCCAATCATAACCTGGATTAACATTTTATTGCACGTATTAGCCGACTGGCTCGCGTTCCAACAGATATTGCAGCATTAATTAACCCAGATTTAATAACTGGCCAAGAGCATGTCGAGTAAGGTAAGGCATATGGTAAGGTTCCGCTTTTCGTACCTAGCCAAAGTAATAATAATAAAATTTGTGTTCACAATCATAATTCAGAAGTTGGTGGTTACTGAAACATTTGAAAGAACTATGCTATGTTAGCTATGTTGACTTAACCAATTTAAGAGGTGCATCATATCAACATAGCATATACTTTTTATGGGTTTAGTCAAAAAGAAAACTACTTGAGAAACATTATTTATTAAGAAATTTTAACGGAAAGCCAATGATGAAGGAGCTAGAACGTCTTGAATTTGTTACAGTTTTATTGCTATAACTCAATAAGTTATAATCACAAAACGTTCAAAATAATTTTATAGAAGGTTTTTAATATGACCTATAATTTGTGCAAAGTTTCACGTACTTACCTTAATAACTATAGAAGTTAGACGGTTCTAAAAAATTAAGATAGGCGGACGAAGGGACAGACAGACGGTCGCACAGAATGAATTTATAAAGTTTCCTTGTCAGGCTACGGAACCTTAAAAAGGTACACATTTTGACTAGTAAAAGTTGTGAGAAAATTAAACGCTGTTTTACCGCCTTAATTAGTTTCCAAATCAACTTCTCTCAATCTTTTATAATAAAGCTCGCCCTGTAAATGTCAGAAAACCCAATAAATAGGCTCTTAAAATAACACCTTTATAAAACACCTTTATTATTTTTAAACTCACCTTATTAGCCATTCTGTTCTATATCTCCGTTTGATAAGTAAAATGGCCGCGAAGATTTCAGTGTGAATTTATCGTAAAGAACTTTATTCCGGGGTTATATTTTTATTATCTTATTAAACTGTCAGAAAGTTAAAGATTGTACCATTTTCATTCCCTATTCTATTCGCTGGTCGGAGAGATTTACGAGAGAAGGAAAAACCTTTATTTTATTATCCGCTCCTTTGTGGTGAATGCTCATTTCATTTCTTTAAAATTAGAAACGTTAGGTAACGTGGTTGTTGGCCAAGCGAGCGCGGAAGTCCGGACATTCCTTTCAAGTTGGAATTAATCTGCAGTTCTCAGACCTTATTATCTTCATAATGATGAGAAGGAACTCACTCAAAATTGCTTTTCAAACGTTTAATTTTCAACTTTAGGAGTCGCTCTCTGACTTTTTTACAGTGTTATATGGAACTTAGCCGAAAGAATGAAAGAAGGTCACAGTACTCATCGTTAAAAATAACAATTACCATTGGGGCAACCCTAAAATCGCAAAATATACATTTTGTTGAAGATAAATGATATTTTTCAATAAAATGTTTTTTTTCTGCAATAGCCCCAAAAAAAACAATGATGACACACCTCTTTTCTGCTTATAGTACTACCTTTCTGTGTAACCCTATGTGAACCTTTTTCTTACACGTGTGTCTCATTTTCTACACTCGTTTCTTTTACATAAAATCAAATAAACGTCTCAGTTATTTGCTTTTTATTCAAATAACCTCCATTGGATGTATCCGAATGAGTCTTTTAAGTAAAAGCCTGATTTATAAATGTGAGATCACGTAATTTCTGGCCCATATACACTTTAAAGAGTTCCCGTTTTAATTTCTGCGTCATCGAGCCGTTTTTATTGCTACACGAAGTTCCAATTAAACGGTATAGGTAGTCGTAAATTTAGAAACGCAAACCTACGGGACCCTTCGATTGCCCTTTCATTAAATCGATTATAGGTTGAATGTTTGCGCCGGCTTTTATAGAGGTGAGGCGCTTGATAGCGAAATTGCTTTAAAAACAACAGGTTGACCTCGTTTTAATGTGTCAACAAACCTTTATTGGAGCTTTCGTATACCTAACTCCATAATGGCTTGATTTTAAAGTAAAAGCTAGAATATTTAAAGTGTGCGGCTTACCTGCATGTGATGAATCAAGCTTAATGAACTCGCTGTTTTAAAAATTCCTGCTGGCTACGGAAATCTACGCTAGAACCAAAACCTTGCTTTTACGTTAGTTAGGAATCCAGTGGGTAGGTATATTTTAGTATGCACTTTGCAGGAAAACCAATAACTTTGCTCTGCATGCAACGGATATTGTGAATCTGGGTTTATTACAAGAGGCAAGTAGTTGAGTTTACTGGTAACATAGTTATACTTGCTTATTCTGAATGCAAGCATCTTCATGTAAATTTTAAAATTTTTACAAACAGTATTTTTTTTAATTGTAAAATAGGCTTGCGCTTGGCTGCGAACTCGCCTGATGTTTTCGTTATATGTATATATATTTATATTTTCGGAACTTATAATTATTACCGATATACTGATCTCATTTTAATATAGTTATATCAAAATCGGATCAGTATATCGGTAAGCATTATAAAAATAATACACATGTTTTACTAAAAGTAAATCTTATCCGTAATACGTAATGCTAATTTAAAATTCCGTACAAACTTTCATCAAAATTGGACGAGTGTCCTCTAATTTAAACTTTTATATATGTACGGAAAGTTACCGCTATCCCGGTCACTATTAGGTACCTTTTCCATAATCATGTTTATGGTAATTTTCCGTTAATAACTGTAGTTTTTCCTTACGTCCAAAAACCATTATAAGTTACGGACGGTAGCATGGCTCTTGAGATGTTATCTTAGATAGATCGCGTATTTGTAATTGCGATTTGCGATTTTTAAATTAAAACCAACTTATTTTCTATAATTAGTATTAATTTTTTGTTTTTCTCTCTTTGCAAATGAGTAGTCAAGTAGTGCTCCGATTAATAAACAAACAAAAAAGCGGCCTTCTAATATTACGTCCTAATATTATGTAAACGGCATGGATGTAACAACTGCTAGACTTTTACCCAACCTTTGCTTTGGCATAAGTATAATGATATATAAGAGAAGCCACTGGCACCCGACACACAGTCCCAGACTAGTTCAGGAGCCTATGGAACAACACATTATGTAAAACTAAATTTGTCAACATAAATTACTTTGTTTGTTTGTTTGTTTGTTTGAACATACACTGATGTAAATATCGCACCAAGTAAACTAAAATAACCTAATTATGGCTTTTATAAAAAAACGAGTAGGTACGTACATCGTCATCAATATAGAAAAATGAATGTAGTAGGAATTACAAAAAAAATGTAGTAGTTACTTAAACAGCGTTTAAAAGTGCGAAAGCTTTTGATAATAAAAACAGAAGCGCGCAGCTATTTAAACTTCAAAACACAGCTTTATTCTGTTAATTAACACAAATAAATCTAATAATCTCTCTGCGTGGGAAAGGGCTCGGCCGAAGTGACAGGTAAGGCTGTCTTATTGAAATAAACGACTTGTGAACCTCTCCTCCAGGGAATACCGCGATACAAAGCCTAACCCTTACATTGTGTCCGTGTGTTATCTTTCATATTAACACACTCCCTGCCGCCCTCATTACAAAGAGATTTCAAAAGCCGATATAAGTTATTAGAAGATTTTGGCTTATCTAAGATAATTGTGTTCGCAAAAACAAAAATAAAAAATCTTTTTGAATAAATTACGACATGATTGGCCGCTGGCTTCTATTTTCAGAGCTTTTCCAGTTTCCCTACATTACAAGAGTATTTCATAAACGTTCTCATTATGAATACCGACTACTAAAACTTTCTTATCATATTTTGTCGAAATTAGTTCTGCCGTTTAGTCGTGAAAGATAACAAGCAGATAGAGAAACAAACAGAAAAGTGGACAGACAGAGACAGTCAAAGGAACAGATCTCTGTATCCGTTTCCGCAAATTTTTAACGGAGTTACTACGGAGGTTTGTTTACGCTTTGTCTATGCCTGCGACGCCGACGTCGCGCTAAACCGACGGAGAAACATAATAGTCAGAGCATTTATAATTACAGTCTGATGTGATAAAAACATGAAAATGAATGATCATTAAGTCTGAAAAGTGTAATTATATGTACTAAATTCCTTTTTAGGAACCGCATTGGGACAAAATAATTTTCAAGAATGTATAAGTAATGCATTGTCTACGAAGAGTTTTAAAAGGAAAGCCGTTACACAGTCGAGTATCGGTTAACTTTAAAATATTCAAATCGATCCCAATTGAAGGAAGTTTCAAAAGAAGAAATTCCACATTAAAACATGCAGGTGGGTATTTCGCGGAGCTCCATTATTGACGGTACATTATTCATGAACCTGGTGACATAGGAGATTTAGACAGGTATGATAAGTTTGGAAAAACGTATTTACTCACACGTACATAGCTTGCGTGAATGTGATAACTTGCCTAACTTAAATATTGACATTGAAACTGACTGTCTATATTTATAGCGAACTTTCCAATTATAGAAAAAAAAACTCGTATAATAGATCCCACGCTGCTTGATTCTACAGTTCAAATTTATTTTATTTGTTTACTTTTATTTATTTATGATATACGTTAAACATTTAATTTGCTTGCTAACACCAACAAACCTCGCCGATGTTTATCTTGGAGTTAGGTTCTCAGTTTTTATACATAGAAGAAACACAATTTACTTAAAGTTATCTACACACACAGTGAGTAAAAAACTAAAGTAAACAAAAATGTCTATGTTAAAAGTTTGCGCTCTACATTTTGCATATATTTTATTGAGTCAACATACTGTCTCATATTTATTTATTATATACACAAAACAAATTACAATCATACAAAACAATATCTTACTAGAATAGGTTCAGACCTGTCTGAATATACCTATATTCTCTCTCCCTTGTCTAACAAGTGGGACGGAGAGAACATAATCCACTGCCGATAATGAACTAACCTTTTTTATACGGATACTGATGCCTTGCTTTTAAATTAGACGAATCAACCGTCTCCATTTTATTTCTTCTTTGAACGAGCACAATGAAGTCAAAGGAAAAATTATTTATTGGATCAAAGCTTTTTTACAAAGCTGTGCTTTAGAACTTAATGTATTTTTGTTTGTCTTACACTGGTTGTATCGATAATTCTATTTCGGTCTCGGATGTAAATACCGCCAAATTCAGCGATAAACCTCGCTATACCACAGAACAACCAGTAGATACTGTCTGCACGTCAATTAAATTCTACACAAGCTCTTCTAAATTAATCATACGTAATTAAATAACAACGATGTTTATGCGTTATATAATTAATACAAAATTTAAACGTTAAAATCAAAGGGAAATTTCCCATTGGAAGCAAAGCTTGCTTCGCTACCGTTTTCCCTTGCACGTGACTGTAAAGCAACCACGTGCACTTTGTGAATCGACTCCAGAAATTCGCAAAGGTACGCGCTGTACTACTTTACAAGTAGGTATTTATAAATGTGGAAAAAAACAGACTACATTTTTTTTTATAACAAATGTAAACGTTTTACCCTAGAAACATTATATAAAGGTAAATATTTGAAATATTCGAATGAAACCCTTTCTTTAGATACCAAAAACTATATATTTCATCATCATCATCGTAAGCCAGACGTCCACTTCTAAGCAAATTAGGGGCAGGCAGGCTATTGGGTCTCCCCAACAGCCTGCCATCTGCATCCACTGGATGCCTGCAACTTTCTTGTTGTCGTCGGTCCATCTAGTGGGAGGCCTACTTACGCTGAGTCTTCCGGTTCGTAGTCTTCGCTCATGAACCTTTCGTCCCCATCGGTTATCGATGCTTCGAGTGACCTGCCCATTGCCACTTCAACTTGCAATTTTTAATAGGGTGGCATACCTATTAAAATTTTAATAGGATTTTAATATTGATGCCGGTGACAATATATTTTTCCCAAATATAAAATCCGCCATATTCGTTTTAGCGTGACGTTACCTAATATAGTCTATGACATGAGGAATATTAAAATGAGTGAGACACCTCATTGGTCAAAATATGATAAGTAGTTGGGGAGATTAGAGGGAACACATAAACATACTTATATACATACATAGACTGTCAAAATCGTAATTCTCCTTTGGCCTTAGTCGGGTAAAAACGGCTCATATCTTTCACAGGTATTGTTGTCTTGAAATAATAACCCGTATTCAAGGTAAATAACCTCTCCAGGTTCACGCCTCAACAAGAATGTTTACATAAATTGAACCGTAATATTGCATATTTGCAATTCAATATTTTCGACAACCGGAACACATTATAGAAAATTGAATTTGAAGTATTTCGCGAATAGCTTCGATCAAAAAATAATAATTTTTCAAAGGCGAAGAGATTGAAGTAAAATGTTGGACGCAATTCTAAAACTTTTTTATTATAATCTTTTTTTAGTGTTACTTTAATAGTTATCAATATGAAAAACCGACTTTATAAGAATGACAGAATTGGACCAAATTGAGGTCCCACTAAATCTCACTAATCTTATTAAAATAAAAACTGCTACGTAATTAATGGATGCTCCCTAGGTTGGCATGCAAATACTTCATATACCTACTTGCCTAAGCGGGACGTCTAAAATATTGAAATACCCTACATACACATAAAATACTATAGTTAGCATTAATTCAGCATACTTATAGTCACCAATCACGGCGCTTGAAGGGTTGGTCAGTGTTAAAAAAAATCGTTGTCGATGTCAAGCACAGAAAAGTTTTTTTTTTTGTTTAAATTAGAACGGCTGTCAAGGGATTATTGTAAGAAATTTGTTGTAGCCACTTGCCTCCATATAAACCCTCGGCAACTGTGACGCGAAGTTCGACGCGTTGATATAAATAAGCATGAACATTCTTATTTATGTTACAATACCTGGCGACAGATTTTCCTTCTGATATCCGTTCTATTTACTTCTCTTTTCTGATATTAAGATCTCAATATGCCATAAATCACCAACTACACTTTATTACCTTCATGTAAACAATGAGACGAAAAAATGATTCGCAAACGGGTCAACCTTTGAGGTCAAGTAAATGTGACATTGAAAGACAGGGTGTGTCATAAGAGAGAAGGGGTCTGAAACAGTGACATCGCAATTTAACATTAGGGATACCCTCTTTTCTATTAGGTAAGTGTATAAGTACATAAAAATGTTACCCTACTCGAAAATCTAGTTTTCGTTTGACTTTCCATTTTAACCGTATTTGAACAATGGAAACAATTTCTTCGTTAAAAAAAATAAAAATCCGACTATGATGTTTATGGCGGATCATACTTCGCAAACGGTACAATACAAACACCTATACGAAAATTATGTACCGCATTTCATCACAGTCCTCATGAATTCATGAAACCTCAAGTTTCATGTGTGAAACTTACCTATATTAATTTTAGAAGACCTCAATGATACCTATTTGCAACCCTTCGCTTTTTTACATCCAACATAGGTACTAT
Source organism: Agriopis leucophaearia (assembly GCA_949125355.1). NCBI lineage: Eukaryota > Metazoa > Arthropoda > Insecta > Lepidoptera > Geometridae > Agriopis > Agriopis leucophaearia. Next base: position 7,633,797 of record OX421267.1, read on the forward strand.
ATTAACTTAGTAACTTTTGTTTCATGACTTTTTACGTCGTGCTCGTGACGTGAACGTTTCCAAAAGGGAAGCACCAGCTTTCAAATAAAAAATGAATCTTCAAAAATCCATTCGAAAGTTCTGGGGTAACAATCCTTTTGGAAATCGGTAAAAAAACAGACAAGAGTGAATAGGCACCTCATGGGCAAGCCTCACTTTCCATCATAGCAATTAGATCATTGTTTCATCAGGTGACTTGTGGTGAAATGCACATAGCCCATTTCATCATCAAAAAACATATACATTCACAAATAATAATAAAAAATTGATTTCATTAGTTTTGTATTTTGAAGTTGCAAGAGCCAGCTAGTAGCCGTCGGCTCTTACTCATATGAAATCCGCGTAGTTATTGCCACTTTAGAGCCTTAATTTATAATTTATTTTTGTATGAATAGACATGTATACCTAACTAAAGTTGCTAAATATGATGAACCTGCCTCCCAGTTATCATTGGCTAATTATTATCAATAACCTTTTATGTCTATAATTATTTATTTAAAACTAACCTAAACGGTCTTCTTTCTAGTCAAAGTTTCGCAAAAAAAATATTGATTGATGTTTTACATGTAAAAAAGTGAATTGCTAACACCATAGTTATTTATTTATCAAATAGGGCTAAAACAAATAGGTAAGAATTATTCAAAGGCTTGATTCTGGGGGCTAATTAATCAGATTCCCCCAAGACCAACTCCTCACGGCGTCTTCTCTAGTTGCACCTGAGACCCTTTCACATAGGACCGTATTTGCATTGGGTTAAGTTATGTAAATTAGCTTGAGAACCAGCATATACTGTAGCTATACTTAAACTAAGGATGAAGGCAAACTAACTATGGAGTACCAACACTTTAAAATTATATGTTTTAACACACTTTTAGCTACATTTTTATTTTGTTTTAATTCTGTAACTAACTAATCATGTAAACAAATCTAGGGAGTAAATTTTGGGCTACTTCTAATTTGTCGTATCAATAAGGAACTTTACAAGTATATGGTAATTGATGACGAAGTAAGAAACTTCAGAACCAGAACCACCGGCATAAAGTCACAAGCTTGTCGGTATTTTATAGGATTCTCCAGACAGTGCAATGGAACTTCCCGAACTTGTTCCCCCCATCACCTTTTCATTACAGGACATCCAGAAAAACGGTTTGCCTTTAAATACCATTCATTCGCACCAATTAAGCGTTTTGCCTCCTCTTTTTTAATTAGAAAACAATGGGACGCCTTGCCTCTGTCTGTTTCCGCAGCATTACAATCTTGGAGTATTCAAGTCTAGGGTTAATAGGTTATTCCTAGGCAAACGTGCTCCATCTTCAGCCACATCATCGCTTTCCATCAGGCGAGATCGCTGTCAAACGTTAGCTTAGTCCGGATAAAAAAAACCGGATGACTATAAAATAATTTCTTACCATCGAAATCTGATGATAAAGTCGCAGGAGGTGGATATGAAACTCTGCAATAGCTATTATTAAACCCGATCATGGAGCCATGTTTTTTATAAAAGAAGGTATAAGTGGTAAACAAGAAACGGACCACCTGATAGTAAGTGTTCACCGTAGATACCTACAATTCGCGGGGCATTGTCAGTGCGCTGCCTTCTTTTGAGGACTCTATTCACCCTTCGTTTGAAGCAGTTCAAATTATATGTACCTATAGCTGACTGTTCAATAGCTACCAGTAAACCCCTCGAGTATCTCAAAGCTTATTCTTTAGTTGTTAAACCATAATAAGTATTATTTTAATTTGTCATCTTTATAGTTTCACATAATCAAGGAAATGTCATCATAAGAAAAACGAACATAAAAAATTGAGTATCTACTCAAAACATAGTAAATATATAAATGTCATCCAAGTAAACGAAATTGCGTATTTACTAATTCTGTTTTTTTTTTTGTTTAAGGTTGGGGATCTTAATTTCTTATTTTCCCTCCTCGAAGTGTGCTTCAAATATTAGAAACACTAAATAGCATGTTTGAGAATAAGTTAATGTCTTTCTATTAGTTTAGTAATCCAGTTTTAACTGTAAACAGAGCTGCATCTGCAGAGTGCAGCTAAAATAATACTAAAGATTTCTTTAATGCAAAAGACGCTTTAGTGCAAAATTAAATTAAAATTGGAACTATCTGTTATGGTGGACTTCTTTTAAAAGTCCACCTTTTTAAAATTATTATTAAAATTGATTCAGAATTGAATTTCCGTACTAAAGTTAGTTAACTAGGTTGGTTAACGGAAGTTAGAGTTTAAGGTAAGCTTAATTGGTACGATTTCCTAACTTTAATAAACTTTGGGTTTTACTTGGGTTTTTACCTTTTGACTATAAAATTGGTTGTGTTATTAATATCTTACTTGCGATTAATTTTTTTGTCTCGAAAACTCGTACTTTTTATATTACTTTAAAAAATTAAAAGACTAATTCATCTTTCATCACGTGAAAAAATCATGAAGGATAGCGAGCTCTAGGAGCACTGCTAGTTTATCCATTTTTTGTGTGGGTATATCTATTCTATGTTTGAGAAAAGTAATATGCAAGAAGAAGAAGTAGAAGAAGAAGAAAAGTATACCATTAACAAATGGTAATCTTGGCTTTGCCTCGGCCCAAATTTTTACGATCGTCAAATTGAGTTTTTTGTCGGTCAAATCGTAGTTGCTAAATGACGGAGTTCTGAGGAAACAAATAAACATTAAAACATACAAAAAAAAAGAAATTTTATAGAACTAACTTTATAAAGTGACTTTTAGCAATCAATTCTGTTAACTCACTTTGTAGCAAACGCGTTAAAATGTTGGTTTCTATTTCTGAATAGCATTCCCGACCGGAGGTCTTATTAAAATTAATGAACGGACACGCCCGAAGATTTGATGAGAAGATTGGAAGCGAAGACTTTGTTTACGACTCAGTAATTTGTAATTAAAGTGAAACGACAGTCGCTGAAAGTTACTTTTGGCAGATGATTTAGTTATCTGTTAAGAAGTAATTCTGGAAATATGAGGGTATCTATTTATAGCCATACTTTGAGGCTTGTAACGGGCTTCTCGGTTTGAAACGTCCGTGATTAAATTAATAAAGGGTTGTTCTTGATAACAAGCATGGTTGATTATTTTAGTACGTAACTACGTTATTATAAATCAACGAGAAAGCTCGCAAGTAATAATTATTAAGTTTAGGTAGAGAAGCATTTTTCGAAGCAGGAATAAATATTGCTGGTTTTATCCGATGACGCAAATCTTTATCTACTACTAGCTCTACTAGCTGACCTACGATACTTTCAAGTAGTGTTATTGTAGTTAGCATGTAAGATTGTATATTACCACCTCAGATCAGACAAACAAGGGAGATATGCCGTAGTAAAATTATCGTTCGTGTTCAAACGTCTCCATGTTTTTTTAGCGCTTTACACAAAAACTGTAAGTACGGCTCATCGTGTTCATTACTCATTTACTCATTTGTCAAGCTTGCAGCGACATACCTAGCAATGAACAAACTAATAGTTAACAGCCAATAAAGGAGCGGCAAGGACGTCTGCAGGGTGAGTTGAACTAAAGGCATATTTAGGCCAGATGCGTTCGCACCCACCACGACACCTTAGCATATCTCCCTTGTTATCTGATCTGAAGTTTCCACCTTCAGCCTAAGAGCCACTACTGATTTTGATAAAATAAGTTGTCATTTGATGCGTGTCTATATTCAGCGCCATCTAGCGCTATCTAGATGGCACTGCTCTTACCTACTTCATACAAATCTTAGTTAACGTTAACGCGATCGAGCAAGTACAAATGTTTTTTGGAAAACTCACACTAGGCACTAAGAAATATTGCTATGTAGATTGTGTTATCATAAATAAAAAATGGCGACAGGTAAAGGAGGATGTTTTTGAAGTGAGGTTTGGTACATGATTTTTTGTTAAAATGTAACGAATAAAATTTAATTTTAACAAAAAAAATAAGAAAGATAAATACTTACATAATTATGACCCTCTTTGGGTATGGCGAGAGTCAGCACGGATCCATCAATTTAAATTCGACAAAATTATCATTGGAAATTTATTCTAGAAATGAGATTTTTTTTAATTTAAATTAAATTTATTAATTATTTAAATTTAAATTTTATGAGTATGCATTGCATTTGGATTTTAAGATAGTATTTAAATTATTTGTGAAACTAACTTCTCTATCTTTATCTTTTAATTAATTTGGCAATGTACTAAATATTTAACGGCCGTTGTATTAGGGCCAGAGCTGTGTATTGGCATGGTTGGACTTTGGTTCGATTAATTTATGTCTAAGCTAGCGACCCGCCCCGGTTTTGCACGGGTGTTAGCTCGGCCGTCGACCTCGCTACTATGACCCATTCCCGGAACACAAAATTTCATCCAAATCAATCCAGCCGTTTTTAAAGGAGGTAGCCTATGTGCTATTCCAGACTATAATCTGTGTCTGTGCCAAATTTCATCCAGATCCGTTCAGCCGTTCTAGCGTGGTTGAGTAACAAACATCCATCCACCCAACCATCCAAACTTTCACATATATGATATCAGTGTGATTAGTGAGATTGCGGCCTAGTACTGCATGATTTGTCCGATACCTATTTAAAATAATCTTGATATTTGACTACAAATTTCCAAATTTCCATAATATAGATGGATACTACAGAGATTATTTTAACCTGAATAAAATAAGCCATAGGATTATGAAAATATGCTTTAGTATAGTCAGCTGAATTTACAATTTTATCCAAAAAACAAACACAATTTTAATTTATCTTTTCACAGCCTGTACTTATTTAAAAACTTTATTAAAATGGTCTGAAGTGTTTACGTACATTTGTTTTTCACGTCCGGTAGCATAAAACAAACAGAGTTATAGCTACACTAAGCCCTTCGTTAGCGTTAAGAATAAAGAACTCTCATTTATACGTTAAAGGAAAGTGTAGTTTATAGTTTTACATTTTAATTAACCGGCGGCGACTGAATGAAAACTTTTCAAAAATGAATAAATCGGCTGCTTGATAAATTACAAAGAACTATTAACCGTTTTAAAACTACTCACGGCCCTAGGGTTCCTAGGATTTTAAGGCGACAAGATTAAATTGTCCCTCAAGTCGTTCCACGGTCCACTTAAACTTGCTATAGAAAACTTCTAATGCGATTATCGCCGTTATCTTTGCAGTTTCTCGTCTTTAGGGGATTACAAACGATTTAAAACTTGACCATATAGTATAGTAGCAAAAAGCTTTGGTGCAATATGTGATGTGTGAATTTGTAAAGTTCATTTCTATAAAAAATAAATAAAAAAAAAGTGGTGATGGCGGTTTTTACAAGGTTTTATTTAACTTGCTCTGTTTGTATGTCTATGTGTGAGACAAATCTAGCAAATTAAATTTATTCTCAACCGACTTAGCAGAAATTTTGGCATACACGTTTAGTTTGGATATCTACAATGCATGATTGGTTAAGTGACGTCATTTTAAATCCAATATGACGGACTCCCTAAGATGGCGGACCAGTTACTTTTTATGCACCCCCATGATATGGCTATCAAATGAAAGGGTTTTTTGAATAGAATATGAAAAATAAAATGACGCAGCAAACCCTTTCATTTTGATACCCATATGATTGGGATGCATATAAAAAATGACTGTTCCGTCATCTTTGGAAGTCCGCCATATTGGCTTTAAAAAGACGTCATTTAGCTGACGTCATCTAAACTGAACGAGTATCCTAAAAAAATCAGCTCAATCTGTTGGGGATAGCTGTTTTAAAATTCAGTTTGCAAAATTTGACTCAAACTAACAACTATACATTATTTGATCGAAGAGGCAAAAAAAAACCATATATTTCCGACTTCTATTCATGCCGAAATAATGTCGGGACCTACGTGGCTCTTCTTATTTTTACATTTATAAACATTTATTTATAAAAAATGAACAGCCTTAAAAGTTTCTTTTGAAAATCCGTAGGTACAATAAACAGGCATGCGAGCCACATAAAACCGACTTTACATACGAATAGACCTCGTAACTTCGCCGCATGAACAAAAAACAATTTCTGTTAGAACAGACAGCTAGGACAGGACACGGGGCATAGAATACTGTTCCTATTTCAATCGATGGTCAAAAAACTGGTCGTGTATTGTGAAACTTGGCTGCAGTTATTTATTAGGGATCGAGGCAGTCGACGCGATCACTCTGTGTCGTACGCTAGGGCAGGCTATAAATCTGGGCAAGGCACGCTGCACTGCAGTCGACTTCCGGCTCATGCACCCGACCCCTGCCTTGGTCGGCTAATACATGCTGACTTTTTGCCTAATGCCGTCAAAGCTTGAGAGGCGGATAGGTGAACGAAGCCTTTTAGCGTTCAGTCTGAGTAGAATGACATAATATATTTTTCATTACTCATACTCGGAAAGCTAGAAGTTGCCTCAGGAGCGGGTTGAAAGTAATACATTTCAGCCCTAGGGAGAATCACTTTCAACTGACAGTGACAGTTGACAACTGACAGACACTCAAATTGTAAAAAAAAAACTAGTTCTATTTTCACATTTGTATTAAATTGAACAACTTTTATTTCTCCTGAGAGGATTATGGTCCCGCGCGTCTCGTGCATTTGCCAGTAATGAAAAGCACAGTGTTCACCTCGGGGTTACAGACTTATTTAGTCCCAGGATAACAATGTACTATTTCACACCACCTGCTCGACAATGTTCAATTACATATCATGCAACCTCAACGTAAAGTAAAGTGAAGCATTATCTCTTATGGGATATAAAGTTGTATGAAACTGCCTAGGGAATAAAGTGATTTGAATTTGAAACGTCTAACTCGTGGAAAACTCTAAGTAAATAAATGCCCATACGGCATTGCAAAGAGGTTTGTTCGAAAATCGAACTGGCCACCATACGCACAACTCAAAAAAAAATTGCGTTTCTTACAAAGAATGTGAAACAAAAGACGGTGTTTTTATTGTCTCGCAGACCTCCTCGAGTTAGCTCCTCTGGAATAAAGTCTGTCTTCGTCTTGGGCAGCTTGAACCCTTCGCTTCACTCGGGACTCTATATAACTCTAGAGTCCCTCGTTACGCTCAGGGTTCAATATGCCGATCGCGATGTAAGACACTGCTTTATTCCCTTAGTCACTAAGGGAATAAACACTAAGGTTTAATGCATAATCTACTATTGTTATGTATAGTTTTATTAGAAAAAAGGCTAAGTCCCAACTTAACGCGTATTGTTAGCCTACAAACTCAATCATTTTAATAGTAAGTACGAGACTTAAATCACCAAAATTTTTTTTTGAAAATAATATATTTTGATGGCACTATTAAAAAAATTCTATATTTCATTTTCGCAATAGACAGAAATTCTGCATGAATAAGTAATAAAGTTTCAAAATGGACGTTCATGACCGTCCTTCGGGCTGTCTATTAAAATAGCCTGCATCAGTAATTTGACGGCGAGACCACTTTACAATCAAACTAAATTGCCTCTATATCAGAGCTAGAACAAATTTACAATCTAAGTTAGTCTATTGTCTTTATCGATAGAAAATATTTGTTCAAATCGAGTCTGAATCGATATCTTTGTCTGCTAATTCAGGTCAGCGATGCTATATCTCGATAGCGAACCTTAGACCTCCATTACACTTAATGGACTAAGGTCAGAAGCTAGAAGACACCCACATTATTTATTCGTATCGATGACCTCCATGATACCTATCCCGGAAAATGTTATAAATATGTAAGAAGGGTTATAAATAAACCATGGTTCGATTTAAAAGATTGATACAGTTGGGCCAAGTACCCGTACTATACCTATCTAATTTAAAGGGTTGGACCAGAGGTTTTTCTTAGTTCTTACAACGATTTGAGATTTTAGCTGCATAAGCCAAATATTTTAGTAATGGTAGTTCATCATCAGTGGTTCATCATCTTTATCATCATCATTATTTCACTCATATCTAGGACGTCCACTGCTGGACAGGCCTATCGATCTTCAAAAGGGCCAGTTGGAAGCGGCCTGCAACCAGCGTTTTTCTTCGGTAATTTTTAGGTCGTCCGTCCATCTTGTAAGTGGACGTCCTACGCTGCGCTTACCGGTTCGTGGTCTCCATTCGAGAATCTTTCAGCCCCATCGGCCATCTGTTGTGTGTGCTATGTACCCTGCCCACTGCTAACTTGCTAATCTGGTGGGCTTTATCGATAACATTCGTTCGACTACGGATTTCCAAATTTTAGCTCAGTGGTTGGCGCGTTCTAATTCTAAATCAATAATTCGCAACAATGACCCTGACTGCTAGTGAAGAAAAACATCGTGCGGAAACCATAGCAGGATGGCGTCTTCTTTCTGCTCGGCTGGCTAGCTACCACTCCCAAGATAAAAATCTGTCACTAATAATTTAACAGTATGTTCCGGCAGCTTCGTTTGAGAGCCAGTTCCCATTCCAGGGGCTCAATTTTTGAATCACTTGTATAATATTTCGCATGAAATATATATATATCATGCGAAATTACCGACTTTCGAACGAAATCCCAAACTAAAGTTGCATTTTTTTAATAATCATATAACTTGCATATAACGTATAACGATCATATAACGAGTGATTGAATCATTCGAATTTTCTTCTACCAATAGAAAATCTTTCATTTTGCATGATATTTTCGCGCAAAATATCATACGAGCGATAAAAAAATTGAGCCCCAGGCCAGGCGTGTTTACCATTTTTTTAACTACGTCGTCACTTATTACGAAATGAGCTCTAGTCAATCGCTTAGCCTGTGAACCATAAAAAATATGGAAATGTAAAATAGGTGTTTAAATGATAAATGTATTTAACTTTGTAGGTGAGAAACCGAAACCGCGTTTTTGCCTTGGATTTGGCTTTCTTGTGTAGAATTTCCTTGAAACGTTTTAGACTAACAAAAAGTTTTTTCGCTCATTTTTATCCAAAATCTAGGTATTAACCGAATTCTATCCAAATTCTTTCAGCCGATATCGTGTATCTTCGCTGTAGTATGTGACGTTTTAGTGCTGTACATATATCTTAGTACAACAGCTCCCTCTGATTTCCCCAACCGCATTTCCTTCACAGCGCAGCTTATTTTCCTCGACATAATACTCGTATATAGAGACAAGGGAACTCCACCGCATCAGAACAGACTAGAAAAATGGGCAGGTATATCAGTTTCACAACTTCTGTGGAAAACTACGAAGAGACAACAAACGTACAGTGAATTCGTTTTACAAACGCTATTAATGTCTATTTCACACATTCATACATTCGGTGACACCGACGAGATCACAAAATACAAAGTTTTAGTCTATTGAGTAATGTAGCAACAAGCTAATCAGCGAGGAATGCCTAAGTTAGGCTAAGCTTCTTAGCCTCGAGCTTCAGCGCAAAGTTGCAAGTCTACTTGTTTTTTATCGAATACATTTGGGAGAGTTTGCATTGGATCTGAATGATCTAATTCTCTTCTGCTAATTTTTCAATCGGACTACCTTCTGGTAGTCCTACGTAACGAGTACCTACGAAAAGTTGACACCACTTTATGGTTAAAATTCCGAAAACCCGTACAAAGCGCTTTGTTTCCACATTTATTATGCTAACTGCTAGTCTGTGAAATGCACTGCCTTTTCCCCAATAGCTAGAATCTTCTTCAAAATGTGAATCAGTTTCTTCTAGGTAGTCATGCTCCATCGTAGACCGCATCATCGCAAGCAGTAGATGAGAAGAAGATCAAACGCAAGCCTATTATTTAATAATAAAAATAAAATAATGTTACCGTCAAAGTAATTTGGTGTTGGTAATTAATGGAAAGTCCCTTTGCGGTCCGCATGGCTGTAGAGTTGGGCAGCGTTGACTATATGCATAAAGCTTTTGCTATTCACCACTACGTTGCTTTAAGAAATGGGCGGAGCTTAACTCTCGCCTCACAAACCTCCTGCCCGTGCAGTCAAGCGTCGTTCTATAGAAAAACCCTTTGCTAACCTCTCTGTTCTTACTCTGTGGTCAAGATCCTTACCAGTACCACCTGTTGCTATAGACCGTAGTGGTAGGTGCGCATGACAAATTTCAACATCTTTTCGAACTAGGGATTACAATCTTATTATGACTTTTATTCACAAAAACTATTAGGCCCATCGAGATACAATACCTAAGAGTCACAATCTCTTAGTGAAAACAGTCAAAAAACGTCCGAGCATAGTTGTTCATACATAGACATCATCTATATATGGTTCACAATCCCTCATTTAAGACTTTATGTCGCTTGCATAGTGTTCAACGTCGCTTGTCCGCTATGGAATCGTAGCACTGGGCCCTGATTCCATAACTAGAAACACGCTCTTAACGCGGCGCGTTAAGTTAACTTCAAAAAGTTGGCTTTTATTTCCTAAGGAATAGAGGCAAATGCTTTAAAGCTTAACTTAACACGCTGTGTTGCGTGCGTGCTAAAGTTATGGAATCAGGGCCCTAGCATCGCGTGGCGTTATAGTCGGATCGCGGTTGCCTTACTATAAAACTAACCAAAAAATCGGCGCAGTGCGTAGCGTGCGCCGAGTTTTGGTTCGGCCATTTTTTTGATACGATTGTGACTCTATAAGTGTTGTATCTCGATGGGCTTAAACTCGTAATTTTAACCCCGCATATTCCGAGTATCAACCCGAAAGTCCCGGGACACGAGATAAGTATATTTGAAATAAATAATTTTAGTTTAAAAACACGCAGATGTGGTTAAAACAAGCCAAACTCGAGGTATTTACTAGTAATCAGATAATTCGATGGTACCAGATTATTCTATTGTCATTTTATTGGATTACATTATACTTGCAAAATTTCAAATAAAAAACAAATTATTAAAATTGATTATGATTTGTTACACAGTTCATTAGTTACAAGGAGAAATAATAAATAATCAATTTATACTTTTTTATAACGTCTATTCGGGCCAATATCATAGGGTCTGCCCACCAAACAGCATTTGCTTATATTAAGTAGATAAATTAGTTGTAACGTTAAGTATTCTGTTATTACATATAATTATGACTGGCGAAGGGCAAGTTCTCGTGATTTCAAGATATGAGATGGCGTAAGACGCAAACCTTATCTTAAACCTGTCTCTCTGTACCGTTGTAGTCTGCTTACATTGTGGTAAGCTCGTATGTGCAATTTTACGCGATCTTTATAGCACATGCCGGGCCAAGACATGTTTGCTTCGACCACCCATCATCGTGGTTATTGACGACGCCCGAGAAATTATTACCGAGAACGAAGTAGGTACTTACTTGTTATTTACTGCTTCGCTACACCTGCTCCTACTTGTTTAGATTGAAAATTTTAAGCGAGCCACTTCGTCTCGTTTGTAGGTAAGCTAGAGTTAGCGCGTCAACGGACGTTTATGGTGACAGAGTGTTCTAGTTGCTTGGAAAGGGTATAGAAATAAGGCGTATGTATTTTAATTGCGAACATACTATTTTCGTAGACAAAATATTATGTGGAAACTGCCAGGTTACTGTTTAAATTGAAATAAATAGCTGAAATAATAATATCAACAAGAATAATGACCTAAGCAGTTGATATAAATAAAACTATGTTTTCATCGTCATCATCAACAACCGGCTAGTTGGTATTATTGGTAAATGGCATAATCAAATCCTTCATTTGATATGTACCTAATTCACCTCTTTCTCTTATTAACCGCCTTCGTTGTCAAGCTGACTTTGTAATAGTACGAGATCCGGCTGCAGGATTACTTCGGTCATCGAGTTTTTGCTTAAAACCAAATTTTTACGCATATTTATGACTAGGAGAATATATATCAACCAGAGTGCCAATCAAAATGAGGCCGCTAGTATTTTTGACTAAATTATTGTTAATTAATTTATGGGAAAAAATTAATTCACTTGGTTTTTAAATATAATATCGTCCACTTCACGGCAATATAAATAAACACTCTGAAAAACCACGGCCGCACCTCTTCGCAGCCAGATGTAAACAGGTAAAATTTTGGTACAATTTTACGGTCATAACTGATATTTATCATTTATATATCAAATTAAAGCATTTTTTTCTTATATTGCTGTGAAGTAGATATATTGTATATTGTTGCAAAGAAATCCCATAAATTTATTAACAATAATTTAGTAAAAAATACTAGCGGCCACATTTTGACTGGCACCCTGGTTGATATATATTCTTCTTATCATAAATATGCGTAAAAATTTGGTTCTAAGCAAAAACTCGATGACCGAAGTAATTCTGCAGCCAGATCTTAGACTATAATATCGTCGGACCTAGTCCAACCCACAACTCCGTAACTAACTGCAGTTTTTTTTTTTACTTTTTAATACTCTTTTTCACGTCATGTGGCAACATGTCTTGTCCAGCTCCATTTATGATCCTGTTTTTTCAATGTACGCAGGATAAACTATTTCTTTGGATGTATGATACCTATATCCGTGATGACATGATCCGTCAGATTACCGTGTGTGAAAAATGTCCCATATATTTATTAATTTATTTATTATATTTATTTTAAGTCTCCGTGTGATTACCATAAATCCAACCACACGGTGAATTGCTTCCTGTGTTAAATATATTAATTGGATGAAAACAAGCTATTTATGTCTCCACCGCTCAATATCAGCCGATAATACTAAACAAATCTGAAACCCTTATGAAACCAATGCAATTCTTCCAAGTGAAGAAATAAAGATGTTCGCAGGTAAATTCGGGATTATCGGTTTATACTCGCCACAAGGATTGTACCTTATCATCCCTCTTTTAGAGGCTCTCCGACCGCGACTCGAAGGTTTCTAAGGGACTGACTCCGCAAAAAGCTCATGATGCGTGAATAATGTCATATATATAGTGTTTATGCTTGCGGTAAAGTTAACGCAGACAAGTTTATTTAACTAACAAATTTGCTACATAGATAAGTCACTTCTGAACTTTACTAAGGTCTCCCATAGCACAATTACAAGTTCCGTGATTTGAAGCTTTTACGCATAAAATTCAAACAATGCAAGGAAAAATCAACTAAGCAAAAAGTCCAAGGGTAAAATAAAATATGCAAAAGTAATTTCCTTACATTTCCACCGAGAGAAAGGAAGGTAAACTTTTTTGTGGGCAAAGCCCAGCAAATAGTTTCACACTTGAACTTTGATTCGTATTCGATTTTCTAGCTGGCAAAGTGTGTGAGACATCACTTATTCAGTGGTGGCGGCCAACGAGGTACCCTTGAACGGGAATTTACAACAAGGACACCTTTTAAACTTTCAGGAGTAGTCTCTAGAGTCTAAAGACAGAATCGTCTAAATTAGACGATAAAGAGAGTAAAATGTGTTTTTGCTAGCCAAAGAGACAGTTTAATACTAACTAAGCTACCCTTACCTGTGTTGCTGCTTACGGTCTTTTACAAACAGCTTTTGAACAATCAATTACCTTAATTTGATAACTTTACAAAAAATAGTCTTAAGCGCCACCTCTATGTATAATATACTTATTATAGAAAGAGGGTAGAACGTTTCGTCTGCACCTAACTTTGATCTGTTTGACCGTGAACATGGTGCATGAAACCGCGCCGAAATATCGGGAGCTCCATAATACGGTAAATATCCCGTTAATAACTCTAGTGAACTACTGTGATAGTTTAAAACAGTGTTTTACGATATATTACGTTTTTAAATACAATATTTTAATCCAATACATTTTCCCAACAGATTGTAATATCGCCTGCAATGCCTACATTGTGTACTTAGTATAAATGCACACATAAACGGTCGATTAATCATCATAAAAAATAAAATAATAGTAATTGAGTTTCTAGTTAAAATATCTTAAGTCCATTAAAATATATCATGAAAGCTTAAATTTAAGTGCGACTAAAAAAGCCGTAGGAAAGTTGCAAGTTACGTAAACGTTGTTACCTTCTGTACGTAGGGACTACAAAGTTACACGCCATACGAAAGTGGCTGTTACGAACTACTTTCGTTACTCTATCTAACTTTTGTTCTTGAAGGTGAGCCATCGGGTTAAGTTGAAGGCGGCGATGTTTCGAGCACGAGCTTGCCTGTTATAAAATCAATGCGGGCTTAACGGCTTTGTGCTAGTTAAAACGTCGGAAGTTCGCGTGAGAGTGGCAACTTCGCCTCGATACCTACTCGGCCGCCAAAAGTGCTCTCCTAAACGACTTACTCATTGTGAAAATCCACTCGAGCGTCTAAAGGAAATGTAAGGACAAAACAAACATAACAAAGCCATGATTTAATCTTTCCCATTAGGTGTCCACTCGAGAATCACAATTAACTCAAAACGATTTGTAATGGAGGCCGCCAATCTATTTAAGAGACCACTGAATAATTTATTTTAATTAACCGCGAAAGACAGCGTTACATTTTTCGCTTCCATCTTATTTAGCCGGGTCCATGATGCCGCCGTTCTTAAACTGCGACATTCATTCAAAAAGTTTGAAATCGAATTAAATTCGCCCCTTTAACTAAACTCAATTTTCTTTCACGACTTCATTAAGCGAAGCCATTCCGGTGAGCCTCAGTAATGACCTCAAAGAACGTTAAATCAAGATCGAAAGGGAAAGATAAAAAGTGACTGAAATTTTATACTTTTATGAAATCGCTCTTGAAGTCATCCTTTGTAGCCATTTTTCCGTCCCCCGGAAACACAATGCCGCCGATTCCTTCTAATTAACCCCTGTCGGTGTCGTTTCTCAGGCCGTACCGGAATACGTCCAATTTGCGATTACAAATTGGCAGCTTTGATTTGTACTGAAGTCAAGCATCAATTTAGTTTCGAATTAGGCTCCTGAAAGCATGAAGGGCAGCCTTCAAAGTGGAACAGCTGCCTCACCGCGCACTAATAATAATTATTCAATGGTTAATGAACGTACAGTTAACGATAGTTGAACGTGATAGATATACGTACTTATAGATAAACGACAGTCCCAATCACCAACAGCGATGGGTGCCTAATCAACATGAAGATAGTTATTATCAACCTATATAGTATTAAATTCTAATAGGTAAGTATGCTATTATGTAAACCCATTATACCAATTATTTACGAGTGGAACAGAACAAGAAGAGCAAAAAAGAGCTAGGTACCTATTTCATTAAATCCAACGCGTAACCGTGGAACCTTCAATTTGGGAATTATCCTAAAAACGACTGCTGAATTATTCAAATCTTGAATTATCGACGAGTATCTTCGGCAATTCAGGACACAATATCTCCGAAGAGAATTATTTATGCTAATGTGATCGCCTGCATTGAATTTTAACCATCACAAAGTTACTTAACTAAGTGTCGGAACTACATGAATCTACAGAATAGAATAATGTTGTAGTTACAAATCGTCATCATTTCAGCCTAACATGTTCCACTGCTGAGACACAGGCCTTCTCTCTTAGAGAGAGAGAATGAGAGAAGGTGGCTCTTATCCACCATGCTGGTCATGACAATACAAATCTCAGATACAAACTAATAAAAATAACAATACAACAACAACTAACCACAAAACAACTATAATATAACTACACTACTATAATATGAAAATAGATCATAGAATTGATACAAATAAATTACGCGGTACTTCCTGTGTCTGGGATGCCATAGAAGATACATAAAACGAAGGATATCGAACACTTAGATTCACAGCACTTATTTAAATTCATTATTTAAACATCTACCCAGACCCAGATTTTTGTAGTGACTAGGACTCTTTTGCCTGGGGAAGTACCACACCTTTGCCAGTTATTCAACCACCAAGCAGTAGTGTGCAAACATTACTGTGTTCCGGATTGAAGGGCAATGTTTCCAGCGAAATTACAGGGCACACAGAGATTTGACATCTTATATCTCGGGGTGACGAGCGCAGTGCATTGCCATCCAAGGTTTAGAACTGTTGAATTTCAAAATTCTGAGTGGCGTTGAGCTCTTATGGGCAAGCGTGAAGAGCCATCAGGCGAGCGACTTCGCTCGTGTCGTCACTCAGTACCATAAAAAAAAAGACAGAAATCAACCCCGGTTTATTTTGCTTATGAGTTAAACGTGCTACCACGGAGCTAAACTGATCGTCATTTAATTTGACGTTGCGAATGATAGATAACTTTGTTACCTACCTACTATGTAAGTCGCAAAGGTCCGTATATAGAAGTATATACTTACCTATTTAAGGAATGTGTATTACCCTACCTACCTCATCATCATCATCAGCCAGAAGACGTCCACAGCTGAACCTAGGCCTCCCCCTTTAACCTCCTCACTGAACGACAGCCTGCCATCTGCATCCACTGGATGCCCGCGACTCTCACAATGTCGTCGGACCATCTAGTGGGAGGACCTACCTAACCCTACCTACCTAAAATGTTTTAACTACTCGATGTTTGATTTATTTATTTTTTATCATACGAACTAGGAGAAAATAGCCAAAAACATAATGACATAATGAATAATATGAATTGGTCATGTGTTTTATTACAGCCTAGGTGAACCTGACATTGTCCTATTCAAATTTCAATATGCATTCAATGTGCAGTGCATTTTACCAGAAAAGGGTTTTAGTTGTTGCAACTAAAACCCTTTTCTGGCAAAATGCACTGCACTCGTCGCCCTGAGATAATTACACTGGAAACATAATGAACGAAAAGAACTGACAACCGAAAAGTATTTTCAACGAATCGATGTTTCATTTAGAAGTACTTTTTACACAAAATCTCGTAGTAACAATCTGGCTCCGCCGTCGGTCTTGCAATACCACGGTCGGAAACTCGTTCAATATTGCTCTGCGAACGAAACCTTCTCTTTTTGCCTTTGACTCGTTTTTAACATCTTGTTAAATCTGCTTCCCGCAACCCATCGCTATTTCCAATGAAATTCTATTAAATAACGTTGAAATTGACAGAAGTAAGAGTCAGTTTTAATGAAAAGTGTACGATTTTACTTGGTTTCTTCAAGACCTATATTCATTTACTGCTTCGGGATTGTTCCTTACGGGTTTAGATAACTACGAATAGGAACTTACACGTTAGTATATAGGTATTAGGTACTTGTCTAAGTAGTGGTCGTTTTAAAAAATCCAAAGATTTCTCTAAAACTAAACTTATCAAATTTTATAGGAAATAGCATTTTACACTTAATAAATTTTTCATCCAAAGTTCAAAGCTCGGAAAGGCTTTCATCGTTAAAATCTTTGCGCAAAAGTAGTTTTTATATGCTAGTGCAAATAGTAAATTCAAATATTACGAACTATTGTCTACGGTTACCTTTACAAGGTACGAGTAAATATCTATGTGCCCATTTCAATATTAAAACCATTTCACCTCTTTTATTTAAACAACACCTCAAATAGGTACTTATTTTGATTCAAGGAGGTTCCTAAAAATAACAGTAATATTATCTTATTATTTTTAAAATACATTAAATTTTATGTAAAGTAGAAATAAAAATGCATTACCTTATTTTTATCAAAACAGCTTACTTAGTTCACCCAGCCACCCGCGAAAAAGAATTATAGTATGCGAAGCCAAAACGAACGAAAAACACACGTAGAAAAAAAACCGTAGCACTTATTTTGAAGACTTACGTAGTAAAAGCTTTGATTTGAAAAGAGTTTTTGGCGCCATGAAAAAATCATTTGTCTCATTGTATTATTTTCCTAACTTTGATGCGCACTAGTATAGGAACGGGTGGTCCAAAACATATGTTTCTGGCCTCATTCAATACAGAATTTAATGCTCTACAACTATTACCAAAACCATGTTTCGATATTGTGAGTCCTTTGCAAGATATCATCGTAAAACCTCAAAAATACCCCTTCTGGGGGTACATTTTTACCCCCCACCATTTATGCACAACTCCGCCGAGGAGGGAAATCTAGGTTGGTCATATTGGGCTATAAATGGAGCCAATAAAACAATAAAACCTTTTGTAGCAATTAAATCCGATTTGTCTAATTTTTTTGTTTTAATTCTAATGGACTATATACACTTTCTAATGTTATGTTCTTTATTTATTTTATTAGGTATATAACAATGGAACAATCTAAACGAAAAAATTCTCACTTCAGTGGAACAATCCCTTCATATTTCTTTTGTTTAAAACGTCGTCTAAATTATACCTATCTAATGTTTATTTGGAGCACTGAAGTGAGAATTTTTTCGTTTAGATTTGGAGTATGTACTGTGGAGATAATCACTTCAGTCACTTATCTCCTAAGCGGTTTGACAAATTTTAAAGTGCTATGTTGAATTCGACTTTACCTATCTCCGGAGAGTATAATATCGCTACACATTGCGATCAGGTTTTTTGTTTGTTTTTCAAAGGAATCATATTAAAAAAATATCATAATCTCTACAAGCTTCCTTGTTTTCTGAGCCTTTGCAAGGTCAGAGTGAAGTGAATAGGTATCTTCTAAGTCTGCGTGCTTCATCTTAGACCACATCATCGCTTACCAACAGGCGAGTTGGTGGTCAAACGCGGACTTATTCGGGTAAAAAAAAGCTAGATAAGCAAGACCAAACACATATTAATAAGACTACAAATTTTCATCAAACTGAAACCATTCAGCTTTTGCAGAGGTGGTATTATATCCTAATTTAACAGAATAACAGTCCCAAAATGTACCAAGTTCGCAATAAATAAAATTTACTACAGTGCCTGCTGAAGACGCTTTTATTTGAAGTTTAATTCAAACACTCGTAAATCATTCGAAATTATCGAATCCTAAATTACGATAGGTAACAAACCGTAGCCAGAAGGCGAGCTGCAGGGTCGGAGCGGGCCTTTTGATAAAAGTATTGAAACCACAAGTTTTATCTCGGCTCCCTTGGCATCTTATTAAAGCCATTTATAACTGTAGGAGAGTGAAACTTAGGCCGTAGGCAGACACTGCGTCGGTGGGCCGATCTCAACTTATAATAAATGTTTTTCTTAGTTGAGCATGTTCTATCTGCCGTCTAGGTACTTTGCTAACTGGATTACTAACAAGGAGTTTAACCAATGCATATACCTTAGATAGAGCTTATTTAAGGTTTCGTACCCAAAGGGTGTAGACGGAACCCAATTACTAAGCCTACGCCATCTGTCTGTCTGTCTGTAGTTTGTAGGTCTGTCTGTCCGTACTATCATTTAACGGCTGTATCTTTAGGACCGTAATAGATAGGCATATGAAATTTTCACAGAAGATGTAATGTTACGGCGGATTGATTAAGAAATAATAATAAAGTTAAAAAGAAATAACTAAAGTGATCCCCATACAACAAACGTTTTTAACGTATTTTTGTATTTGCTCTAGTATAAAAACGGTAATACGTACAAGCGTCAAACTTGACATGATTGTATAGTACACGCTCTAAACTTTATAACAAAAGATAATGTAGAACAAATAATAAATTCTGGCCAAGTTTCAGTATTTACTAGCATTTTTATTTACAAGGTGACAAATTTCTGTTCACCAAAGTTAAGCAACGTCGGACGCGGTCGGTACTTGGAAGGGTGACCGCCTGGCCGTAATATTGTGATGTTGTCTTGTCGCACTGCTTTTTTGTACTTTAGTAGTTAACAATTTATGTGGTGGAACCCTCAATGCGCGAGCCCGACACGTACTTGGCCGGTTTATTTGTTGTAGACTCCAGGTCACACGAAACAGTGGTAAGCTTTGCGTTCCATTAGATTACATTGAATTGTAGATCATTTGTCGTAGTACCTATTCTATCTCATACTCGTAGCGACTCGAGGCTACGCCGTAGCTATAAAGCAGCACGACGTCTACCACATTCTAATTGACATTTTACATACTTTTTGCATACATACATTCTACCTACAAATTTTACATGATTTATTTAATAAAATGTGAACCTCGCTCTACAAATTTCGTACATTCAGCAGACGTCCAGACAGACTGATGATCAGCGAAACCTATTCAAAACGTGAACAAAGAGAGTTATTTTAAAACATATCCTCGTATGTATCATCGTGGCTAGCAAAACAAAGGTGGCCCTCTGGCCCTTTCGGCGACATTATAACGCGACGAATCTGGCTCCTTTGTTAGAAACTATAGGAATAAATGTCAGCGACATGCCTTCACCCCCCGGCAAGCTGAACATACATGACACGGCAAAAAGATATCTTTGTGAGACGAAGTAAAATAATTTTAGTCAAATTAATATTTTAAATGCGAAACTAACACATCTATATATATATATATAAATCTCGTGTCACGGTGTTTGTGGTCGCACTCCTAGGCTCGACCGATTTTTATGTTTTTAATGTATTTGGTAGGTATAAGAATAGGTCGTAAAGTATTTTTCATCCCCCATCTCAGAAAGAGTATTTTTGCTCTTCGATATCTGAGTGCAAAGCCGTTTTTATCCGCTAGAGGATAAAGTAAATTGAATTTAGAATATCGTGTGCACTAAGTTTGTGAATTCATAACATCATTAAACCTATTTACTTCTACCTCCATAGTGCCAAATTTATCATACAACCTTTTTTAATTTGTTAAAAACTCAGACTCAGAACCTTTTTTTTTTAATTTGCTTTTCGCATGCCATTTTCTATTTTGCATTTAGTTATTTCCTTCCTCGCTGAGGTGGGATGAAAAGTTACGTGTTGCACTCGAGTGAAAAGATTTTTCACCTCGTGCTCTTTTGATTCCCTCGCTAACGCTCAGGATTCTAATTTTTGAAAAAACACTCAACCCTAAATTGAATCAATTTTAGAATCCTTCGCTTGCTTGCATCAAAATTGAGCACGCGGTTAAAAAGCAACTTTGCACTTTTGTATAGCAAATGACTCAAAGATTACATACTTGTACTTCGTATGCAAATAACTATTTCATCATCATCACAATTATTCATCACCACGCGGGTGAAACCGCGGGGCACAGCTAGTTAACTAGTATTTTATTTTCAATTCTTGAATGATTAATTTTATTAAGGTTTACAAAAAAGAAAAAGTCTTCGAAATCAGTGCTACGAGTCTTTTCATGTGCACGACCTACGTTTTTTTTTTCTAAGTTTGATGTACCTAAGTGAGCATGTTTGTCTGTACTCAATTCCATAACAGGTTAGTGGATTTCAATGAAATGTGGTATGAAGGTAGCTAATGCCCTTATGCCCTGGGTTACCATAATATATATTTATATGACGTTTATTATGATTATTACTTTAAAATACGTTTTATTAGTAAACTACTCGTTAAACGTAATTATGTGGTCTTACATTTTGGATTCTGGAATATCCAGAGGGAAGAGATAATTTTGAAGAAGTATTTTGTGTTTGCTTTCTCGTAAGATTTTCAATTCCCAAATAGAAAACAATGTAAACCTTTATTAGAATTCATGATAAAGAATTTAAATTGAATATTTTTTTTTTTTTTTTTTTTTTTTTTTAATTAATGGCTATCGCCCACATTTAGGGCACTTTGGCCAACGTCACGTTAACAAAAAACGAACGCGATTTAAAATAAAACAATATATGACCAGCAATCCTAAAACAAAATAAATAAGTAATACAATACATATAAATGCTTACAAACACAAAAATACACTATAAAGCACTTTATACACTAACATTATTGTCAGAAAGAAAATTACTTATAATACGGAAAATGGAAATATCATTTGATGAGAGAAGAACAGACATAGAAGTTGGAAAAGGAACTACAAGACTAAGAGAAAGAAAAAAAGCTGAGTGATCAAGCAGCGGACAGGAGAAGAAAATATGATTGAGGTGGCCGTCATCAAGGCCACACTCACACAAAGAAGAGTCCCTGATACGTAACTTTTTAAAATATGTGGGAACACAACAGTGTCCCAACCTCATTCGAATTATGCAACTTGTAATTTTTTTACTAAAGTGCATTCTGGCAAACCACGGCCTCCGAGGGATTACGGGCTGGAGAGCCGCATAAGCGGAACCCCTAGACCTGGCAGAGCCACGCCAGCAGAATGACCATGACTTAAGTAAAAGAGACTTAGGCAGGGATGCAAGATCATGGGGAAAGATACAGAAGGGAATTTTGTCTCCGCAGACAACGGCATCCTTTGCCACTCTGTCAGCCCGTTCATTTCCAGAGATACCAGCATGACCAGGAATCCAAACAAAAACAACTTCTAGACCTTTGGAATTGCAGATAGATAAGGATTCCTTAAGGAGAAAAAGAATAGAGTTGTGGGAATTGGGGGAAAAAGGGTTTGAAAGAAGAGACTGAAGGGCACTCCGACAGTCAGTAAAGACGAGAGAACGGCGGAGATTGAAAATAAGAATATATCGAATAGATTCAAGGAGCGCCCAACACTCACCCGAAAAAACTGAGGTTTCAGGGGGAAACTTAACCTTTTGTACAATGTTAAATTGTTCATGGAAGATACCACAACCAACACAGCCTATAGGGGAGAGTTTTGAAGCATCAGTAAAGATATAGTGCCACCCATGCCAATCCCTCCGCAGAAGATCACGGAAATACTCATCAGCATGGGGGTCACCAGCACAAATGTCAAAGTCTAAAATTACATTTGGACGAGAGACAATGACATCATAACTAAACGAGAAAAGAGGAAGCAAATGAGAACGGAGAACAGGATCTTTTAAAGACTTATAGGTAACAAAACTCTTCACTAGAAGAGGAAGCTGCTTATGGAGCCAAAACCGAGAAGAAAACGAGAAACTATGGAGAAGCTGAAGTTTAGGGACAAGATGATGATTAGAAAACTGCACACAGCGAAAAAAAAACCTATTAGATAGAAACTGACGGCGAAGATGAAGGGGAGCATCAACACATTCAACCTGAAGTGCATTGATAGGAGAGGATAGCATAGCACCAGAAACAATGCGAAGGGCTTTCGATTGAATCAAATCCAGTTTCTTGATACCACCCTTGTTAGCTGGCTCCAGCAAGAAGGAGCCATAATCTAAAATGCTACGAATAATGGCGTTATACAAAAGTTTCAGTGTAAAAGGATGAGAACCCCACCAAACACCTGATAAACACCTTAGAATGTTAATATTTTTCCGACACCGATCAGCAATATAATCACAATGCAACTTTCCACTAAGCTTATTGTCCAAAATAAGACCAAGAAATTTCACTGACTCCTTAACTGGAATCCTGGACCCTTTAACTAAGATATCTATTTCAGGGGGATTGCGCTTTCGAGAAAAGAGAACAATGTTACTTTTTGATGGTGAAAGATCTAGACCATTTAAATGTAGCCACGAGTTTAAGCACTGAAGGGATTGAGAAATACAGTGACTAGCAATGTCAATTTTATGGTGAGAAGTATATAAAAGGATATCATCCGCATATTGAAGAATACGGCAGAGACCAATAGATACCTCTAAATCAAAAGTATACACATTATATAGAGGAGGACTAAGAACAGACCCCTGAGGAAGACCACGCCAAATGATTCTGTGAGGAGAAATTGAAGAATCACTGCAACGAAGATAAATATACCTTTCAGTTAGAAGATTCATGACAAAATTACATAACTTAGGAGGAACCTTCAACAAAGAAAGTTTATTTCCGAGAATAGAAAGCTGGACGGAGTCATAAGCGGCAGAAATATCTAGAAAAGCACCAATAACTGATTCATTTCGAGTAAAGGCAAGTCTAATATCAGTTGTAAAAACACTTAGACTATCCATAGTGCTCTTGCCTTTTCTAAAACCATACTGAGATTTGGCAAAAAGGCCCTTACTTTCAAGAAACCATTCAAGGCGGTTCTTGATCAGGCGCTCAGCAAGTTTCGCCAGGACAGAAGAAAGAGCAATAGGACGATACGAATTATGATCCTCCGGGTCCTTATCGGGTTTAAGAATTGGGATAATATACTGAGATTTCCAACTAGCGGGAACAAAACCAGACTCAAAAATAGAGTTAACCAAAGATAAGAAAAAGAGAAGTAAACTGTCACTCGCCTTCGTGAAAAATGAATAAGGTATGCCATCCATACCAGGAGCAGAATCTTTGACGGACTTTAATATATTTTTCAATTCAATTAATGAGAATGGCTGATCTAGGGGATCGTTTGACGAAGTAACAGCTAAGGAGGGTAATTCCGAAGGGAGTGGACAATACTGAGGAGCTAACTTATCCATAAATGCCTCAGCCCAAGACTGAGAAGGGCTACAGCAACGAAGAGGAGGACACCAGGAGCGTCTATATCGGCGAATTTTCAACCAAATAACTGAAGCAGGAGTACTAGGACTTAAGCTAGAGCAATAAGCCCTCCAACTATCCAGCTTCTTCAAGCGGAAAAGGCGCTTAGAACTAGCAATGGACCTATTCACTTCAGAGAAGTTCTCTAGAGTCATAGAGCGGCGGAAATTAGCTTCAGCCACCTTACGGGCTTTAATAGCGTTACTGCAGTCCTTATCCCACCACGGAGGAGGAGGCAATTTTCCAGACGAAGGCTTTTTAACAGGGAACGATTGGCTAGCACACTCATGGAGCATACGGACCAGATTATCAGAGGAGGAAGAGATATTAAAAGAATTAACAGGAGGTAAATTAGCAGAAACAGAAACAGAGAGGTCGTGAAATTTTTCCCAGTTAGGACAATCATTATAATTTAAAATATATTTAAGAAGAGGAGGATTAACAGAAACATGACTAGAATTACGTTGAGGAAATTCAAGAAGAATAGGAAAATGATCACTGCCATGAGAAGAAGGAAGGACATGCCACGACAGAAGAGAAGCAAGCTCAGGAGAGCATAATGAAAGATCAACAGCACTGCGAAATTCATGAGGACGAGTCCTTCTAGTAGGGGAGCCATCATTAAGAATGCAGAGATTAAGAGTATCAAGAGAGTCCAACAAAAACTCACCACATTCATCGGACTTACCACAACCCCAAACAGAATGATGACAATTCAGATCACCAAGGACCAAAAGCGGCTTTGGTAGGGAACTCAAAACCGAAACTAATTTACGAAGAATTAACTTAGAAGGGTCAGGAATATAAAGTGAGACAACAGAATAATTCTTGGCACGCACAGCAATTGCTTGAAAACCACTATGAACAGGAATAATAATAGGAGAGAAAGGAATATTATTTTTTATCAGGAGGGCAACACCTCCAAAACCATCTTGTCTGTCACTTCTGATGACATCAAAGCCAGGAACTCTAAAATGAGAACCAGACTTTAACCATGTCTCAGAAATAGACAAGGCAGTAATATTATATTTATTAACTAAATATATAAGATCAGATAATTTATTATATAGTGATCTACTATTCCATTGAAGGAACTTGAGATCCATTAGATAGAAGGGAAATGAGTGAATTTAAATTAAATGCAGCGTTGGACGGTAAAGGATGGGAAGGGGAGTGATGAGCACGGGGAGGGTTGAGAAGAGAGGACAAAAGATTTAAAAGTTTGAGAAGTTCAGAGATAACCGATTGAACAGATGGAGACTCGGGGGTTTTATTAGGGTTAAGGGCACATCCATTAGGAGCGGCTTCCGCAAAGTCACCCCTAACAATGTTTGAGTGAGCCAAATGGTCATAGCCAGAAGAGGGAGAAGTTGAACCAACAGGCCTGTTTTTTTTACCCCTGTAGTGCACTCTGGTAGGCTCCACAGTAACGTGATTAGTTGAACCCGAAAGCTGAGAGGGAAAAGGAGGAGAAGGTGCCAAAGAAGAAGAAGTCACTTCTGCATAAGTAATTCTTGATGAGGGGTGAAGTTTCGATGCCTCTGCGTATGATAAAACATTTTGCGACATTGTTTTTTTAATAGAAATCTGGCGAGACATTTCGGGGCAGATTTTATTGGTTGCGAAGTGACTACCACGGCACCAAACACATTTGGCGCCCTCCGCATCTACATTGCACGAGTCTCCAGTGTGGGCTAAAGAGCATTTGAAGCATACTGGCTTCGACCTGCATTGGATCTTGGTATGTCCGTACCTACAACAAGAAAAACACTGGATAGTAGGTAAAACGTACTGCTCCACTTGAAAAGAGTTATAGCACAAAAAAACTCTTGGGGGTAGGAGTTGGCCATCAAAAGTTAAAACAACCGTTTGAGAAGGTTTCCATGACACTGACCCATCAATCACCAATTTGAAGTTCAATCTACGAACTTTGATTATCGGGCCGCACTCTTGGGGCACCCGTACTTCCTTTATTATTTCTTCGTCGGATAAATCGACGGGGATGCCCCGTACCAGACCCAGACGAGTTACATTATATGAGGGAATAAACGCTTTATACCCCTTATTAGCGAGGGAGCTCGAGTCTATGAAGGCATTAGCGGCCTTAAATGAGTGGAAACACAGCGAGATTCTATTTCGGCCCACGCTTTTAATTGATCCATCAACAATGCCTACAAATTCTCTCGAGCGCTCAAAAAGGAATCGCCCGAAAGTAACAGGGTGCAAAGAAGTGCTATCAGAAGATACAACCGCGATTTTTTGTACGTGAATAACATACGGCCCACGATCGGATGAAACATAGCACTGACGTGCAACCGGAGTTGGAGCGATTTTTTGGCCCGGGGGCAAAAATGAGGAGGAACTTGTTGAAGCAATTGTCTTCTGACCTAGGGGCAGAGACGCAGATACGGGGGTTGGAAGAGTGGCAAGGGGAAGCTCACTGCTCACAGTCGAAAAAAAATTTGGGGGTGTGTTTTGTCCTGAAGTAAGAATTACGTCATCAGCAATTTTAAATTCTTCACCAGAAGAGTCAATGGGAGAACATGCTCTTACATCCCGTTTCAAAGCTCTACGCTTAGAGCGTTTATGGGTTTTTTGGACATCCTCCGAGGTGGATATTGCTGTAAATGCACCAGGAGAGGGAGGAATATTGTAATCGGACGCCATTATTCCACCGCCAGGATCAGGAGGCTCTTCGTCAATCATATTAAAGTGTTAGAAAAGGGGCTACTGACAAAAATCAAGATATATAACTACAATGATACTAATTATACTAGAAATGAAACTAAAAATTAAATGATAGCTATTTACTAGGAAAACTGGTCAATTAGCTATGATAAATGGATTTAAATAGAAAAATATAACCGGAAAAAATTTTTTCAATGGTGACACGGCGATGACGTTCGACCAAAAAAAAAAACTAAATTGAATATTTACAAAGCTAAGACCAGAGCCCACCATAATTCTATGGTTTGTAGAACTAGCCATAGACTACTTTTTACCCCGACAAAAAAAAGGCCCTGTAACCACGGAGCGCTGCTCGCAGGCACATAATTATAAAATACACTTCTACACTAAAAATTTAATGTGATAAAGTTTGTTATAAATGTTCCAGGTAGCTTAGTGGATAGAGCACTCGGGGCGTATGGTGCAAATTCGAATACTGCCGGTCCGTTATATTTTTCAACTACTGCTGTTACCCGCGAGTTCGTAAGCGTAGATTTCCATATAAACTTTCAACACTTATTTCCCTTTTCAGCGATAATGTATCATTGTAATGGTGAAATAATTTTTAAAATCGGTCCAATAGTTTTTGAGTTAATTCGTTACAAACATACAAAAATCCAAAAAAATATATCTTTCCTCTTTATAATATTACTAGTGATGTTGCCCGCGACTTCGTACGCGTAGATTTTCATATAAACATTCAACCCTTTTTTACGGTTGTTTGAAATTCGCAGTAATAAGTTTCCTTATCAGAAAATTTGATTTAAATTGCGTAGGTAAAGGTTGCAGTTTTCTCCTGACTTTATTCCATACCATCTTTTACCGATCTGACATCTTGATACCTACCGAATTTAAGTCTCCCACACCTTTCTTCTGTACAGGATACATTATATGACTTTCCCTAATGACTATAACTAAAATTAAACGCCATATAATTACCAAAATAGAGCATATTGCACGTTATTTAGAACAAGGCGTTATGTTTCATAGGTAGGAGGCCGAAGGTAGGAAAATGTAATCAACGCAGTAACGGACATGAAAGCTAGTGTTTTTATAAAGGTTTTATTTTTCATTGTTTACCGCATGCTATTATTTTTCTATGTGCATGCAACAAGCGATTAATACGCACGGCTCAATGCTTGCACAAAGGACGGAGTTGACTAGTCTTTTTATTAAGCTTTCATAGCCAGAGCAGTGCCTAGGTGCCTATTGCGTTGTGACCATGCAACCGTGCAAGGATGTAGCCAGCTACGGGCAGGGGGCAGCCACCTCACGCAAGGTGTGGATAAACGCTCGGTTGGAGTGTATTAGCCGTCGTCGTAGCCGTGGCCGTGTTAGAGCCGTCACGCTCGGATATGTAACGCTCATTATGCTTAAGTCAGCTCAAGTCGACTAAGGGAGCGAGAGTTGATGAAGTTTTCACTTCTGTCTTGTGATCTTAAGCACATGCCATTTTTTTAATGACCTGTAACTCACCTGTTGGTAAGCGATGATGTGGTCGAAGATGAAAAACTCAATCTGACCTTGAAAAGACCTTGATTATCCCCCATATTTTATAATCATTATCCTCCCTATCCTCACTTAAGGTTAAATCGTGTTTTAATTTTTTTGTCGATAAGTTAGGGTAACCTTGGTTCATTCTTCAGGTCTTAACCTGAACAAAGGATGTCTACAGATTGATGACGTCATTAATGACGTAATGTCTGTATTTGTCCTCTTTTGAGGTGGACTTTTTTTGGTGGTGGGAACGTTGAAAGACCACTAACAACGCCAAATAGGTAATGATGGCTTGGCCAACAAAAACCTTGGCACAGTGAGCACTCAAGGTGCTCGCATTAAAGGTGCACCTTTAATGCGTTCATTATTATGGGGTCTATCTCTCCGGAAACAAGGTAATCGGCAAGTTATTCTATTCCTTGACTGTACGGATTAGAAATCAAACGTTCAGTACATTGTCAAGAAAAATACACAATGTCGGCGGCCCTTTTTACAAAATCCTGGTTACGTCCTTGCCACCGTGTATGGAGAGCTTGAAAATAGAGTGGCTTAGAGAACAAAACATGCATTTTCTATTCGGAGTAAAACAGCTAGTTTTTTCTTCGTACGTTAGTACTTAACAACGTGTACCTATGTATTAAGGTACAAGCAAACAAAGATCTGAGAAAAAAACATAGTTTTCTGAAGCTAAACGTAGTAAACTGTTGATAACTAGCCCAATTTAAAGGTAATTATTACCCAAACTTGGTGGATGAGAGAGTTAGGGTTATTGAGAAATTAAAACCATTTTTATAAAAGGTAAGTTTGTGTAGGCTGAGTGACAATCCAGAGTTATATAACCTATTTATGAAACTCCTTAGTAAGATAGGTAACACACTCCCATATTTATAAACGGAGTAAAGGTACCTCGAAATCTCACCTTGAGTGCTCACTTTGCTAAGGGTCAAGCTTTCCATTTTTTTACCGACTTCCAAAAAGGTGAAGGTTATCAATTCGACTGTTTATATATACTTTTTTTTTTTTTTTTTGTTACCTCAGAACTTTCGACTAGGTGAACCGATTTTGATGATTCTTTTTTTATTTGAAAGCTTCCCGTCTGGTCCCATTTCAATTTGGTCCAGTTCCGACATTTTTATGAAGTCGGTTTTTAATATTGATAATTATTTTTTATGTATAAAACGTACTGTTTTATTCTTATCTAGCTTATGATTAGTAATATTTCTAGAAATTTATACACCACCAAAAAAAAAACTTATAAAATATTCTTGGTGGCGAGCCGTCTGCGTCGGTGAGTGGAGACATTGTATTTTATATTCAACAGGGCCTCTTGGTGTTGGTTTCGGCTCCACCAATGCCTACCAAATGTCCGGGCTAGACCCGAGAATGTTATTAAATAAAGTGGAATAAAAATATAAATTAGAACACCATTTATATGTTTTCGCATTTAGAGTCTAGATTAACTTGTTAACTAAAAAATATAGGCATAAATAATAATTATCAATTAAAAATCAGACTTCAAAGTTAGTACAAATTGTAATTATTTTTTTGTTTTAAAATTTTAATCATTGTATTTAAATTGGGTAAGTACCTATTTAGTATTATTATTGGTTACATTTAACATACATGTATTTACTTTTTTCGACATGTAATGTTACTAGCGCTGCATGTTTATGCGTAAGTATACTAAGTATACCTATCCTTGTACATTTATGCACAACGACACGCATAAACACAGCATTCCTCCTTTCAAGTAAACCAGTCCTAGCATTTTACAGCAAGCAATAACGATAAACGTAAACGCTTAAAGTCGGAATGCTGAAATTAAAGATGGTATCGCACAAAGGACCCAGCACGCAGGCACGCGTTTTCCTGTGTTTACAAACACAAAGATCTAGCGCTCCCAGACGGTTAAGCTTAGCTTGCCCACAGAGTTTATACTATAGCACAAGGCTAGGCTTGCTAGACTTTTATTACGAGTACTTACATTGGTAAGTATAATGGTGCTGAGTTTCTTTACAAACACCTGCTTCTTTTGGTGTATGAGTACTGTGTAGGGCCTGTGAGTCCCACTACATCACAGATTGTTATTATTATAACATAAACATCTTTCTGAAGCGCACCGACATTCAACAGTCATTCGCTGGCGCTCAAATAAAGCGCACGTACTCAATCCATCTACCGGAGTTTCAATTACCCATTCATATTATTTAGGATAACCTTCTGTATCAAATCCAAGAGTCAGATACAACTACAACACATATCAACCAAACAAGTTATCCTAAATTGGTGACCCCGACGTGATGAATTGGAATTTCGGATGATGGATTGAGTACGTGCGCTTTATTTGAGCGCCAGCGAATGACTGTTGAATGTCGGTGCGCTTCAGAAAGATGTTTATGTTATAATAATAACAATCTGTGATGTAGTGGGACTCACAGGCCCTACATCTACATCCCCCTTAAATTTTTTTTTTTTTTTTTTTATGGATTGTACCTTGTGTTATCGGCTCTAGAAGTAGGCGAAAATTGATAGAATTGCTTTTCTTTCAATTAGTATTGCAGCTAATGCAGCTATCATATCATAGATCGGTGGAAATAGCACACTGTGCGTTTTACGCGTTCCTTTTTGCCTCACACCTGCAATTTGTGGAATGAGCTTCTGAGACATTTCTGAGTAGCTATAATATGAGGTTCTTCAAAAGGGCTGTTAAGTGTCGGCAACGTATCTACTCGTATGATGCCCCTGGTATTGCAGGTATTCATAGGTAACGGTGATTGCTTACCATTGTAACGTTACGCCTGTTTGCTAACTTAAACAGGCGTCCCGCGACAATTTCTAGGTGTTGAAAAATTAAGCCTGCCTATCAGTTCCTGCAGATCCTAATGGGTGGTAAGGAAAACAACCAGGTAACGGATAGATAAGTTTAATTGACCAGTACAGTACAGTACAGTCAGTACAGTAGTATAAAAAAGAAAGCTAAAGGGGCTAAGGGGCCTAAGCGCTCCGCAGTCTCCGCACGGCAGGTATCCGGCGAAGTAGTGGACCGGAGGTGTAGTCTTCGGAAGAGGTACGGAGATCAACCTTCGCTTGCGTCTGGTATCCAGAGGACGCTGAGCGAGGATTTAGGTAGGAGGACGGCAGCGGAGCAAATTCCAGGTCGAAGAATGGTAAAATACTAAGGGACTCACGGTTTCCGCATGCCGGTCCTCTTTTCTCTAGGTTTAGAGCAGCATCAATTTTCAAAACATTTCCTCTAGGTTCAGAGCCACGGAACGCTATTACTCGCGGAGTTCAGAGCAGCATCCATAATCAAAACATTTCACCATTTTTCAATTTGATGTTCCTGCTTTCCAGGTTGTTTATATTTTTTTTTTTTTTTTTTTTTTTTTATTAATGGCTATCGCCCACATTTAGGGCACTTTGGCCAACGTCACGTTAACAAAAAACGAACGCGATTTAAAATAAAACAAAATATGACCAGCAATCCTAAAACAAAATAAATAAGTAATACAATACATATAAATACTTACAAACACAAAAATACACTATAAAGCACTTTATACACTAACATTATTGTCAGAAAGAAAATTACTTATAATACGGAAAATGGAAATATCATTTGATGAGAGAAGAACAGACATAGAAGTTGGAAAAGGAACTACAAGACTAAGAGAAAGAAAAAAAGCTGAGTGATCAAGCAGCGGACAGGAGAAGAAAATATGATTGAGGTGGCCGTCATCAAGGCCACACTCACACAAAGAAGAGTCCCTGATACGTAACTTTTTAAAATATGTGGGAACACAACAGTGTCCCAACCTCATTCGAATTATGCAACTTGTAATTTTTTTACTAAAGTGCATTCTGGCAAACCACGGCCTCCGAGGGATTACGGGCTGGAGAGCCGCATAAGCGGAACCCCTAGACCTGGCAGAGCCACGCCAGCAGAATGACCATGACTTAAGTAAAAGAGACTTAGGCAGGGATGCAAGATCATGGGGAAAGATACAGAAGGGAATTTTGTCTCCGCAGACAACGGCATCCTTTGCCACTCTGTCAGCCCGTTCATTTCCAGAGATACCAGCATGACCAGGAATCCAAACAAAAACAACTTCTAGACCTTTGGAATTGCAGATAGATAAGGATTCCTTAAGGAGAAAAAGAATAGAGTTGTGGGAATTGGGGGAAAAAGGGTTTGAAAGAAGAGACTGAAGGGCACTCCGACAGTCAGTAAAGACGAGAGAACGGCGGAGATTGAAAATAAGAATATATCGAATAGATTCAAGGAGCGCCCAGCACTCACCCGAGAAAACTGAGGTTTCAGGGGGAAACTTAACCTTTTGTACAATGTTAAATTGTTCATGGAAGATACCACAACCAACACAGCCCATAGGGGAGAGTTTTGAAGCATCAGTAAAGATATAGTGCCACCCATGCCAATCCCTCCGCAGAAGATCACGGAAATATTCATCAGCATGGGGGTCACCAGCACAAATGTCAAAGTCTAAAATTACATTTGGACGAGAGACAATGACATCATAACTAAACGAGAAAAGAGGAAGCAAATGAGAACGGAGAACAGGATCTTTTAAAGACTTATAGGTAACAAAACTCTTCACTAGAAGAGGAAGCTGCTTATGGAGCCAAAACCGAGAAGAAAACGAGAAACTATGGAGAAGCTGAAGTTTAGGGACAAGAGGATGATTAGAAAACTGCACACAGCGAAAAAAAAACCTATTAGATAGAAACTGACGGCGAAGATGAAGGGGAGCATCAACACATTCAACCTGAAGTGCATTGATAGGAGAGGATAGCATAGCACCAGAAACAATGCGAAGGGCTTTCGATTGAATCAAATCCAGTTTCTTGATACCACCCTTGTTAGCTGGCTCCAGCAAGAAGGAGCCATAATCTAAAATGCTACGAATAATGGCGTTATACAAAAGTTTCAGTGTAAAAGGATGAGAACCCCACCAAACACCTGATAAACACCTTAGAATGTTAATATTTTTCCGACACCGGTCAGCAATATAATCACAATGCAACTTTCCACTAAGCTTATTGTCCAAAATAAGGCCAAGAAATTTCACTGACTCCTTAACTGGAATCCTGGACCCTTTAACTAAGATATCTATTTCAGGGGGATTGCGCTTTCGAGAAAAGAGAACAATGTTACTTTTTGATGGTGAAAGATCTAGACCATTTAAATGTAGCCACGAGTTTAAGCACTGAAGGGATTGAGAAATACAGTGACTGGCAATGTCAATTTTATGGTGAGAAGTATATAAAAGGATATCATCCGCATATTGAAGAATACGGCAGAGACCAATAGATACCTCTAAATCAAAAGTATACACATTATATAGAGGAGGACTAAGAACAGACCCCTGAGGAAGACCACGCCAAATGATTCTGTGAGGAGAAATTGAAGAATCACTGCAACGAAGATAAATATACCTTTCAGTTAGAAGATTCATGACAAAATTACATTACTTAGGAGGAACCTTCAACAAAGAAAGTTTATTTCCGAGAATAGAAAGCTGGACGGAGTCATAAGCGGCAGAAATATCTAGAAAAGCACCAATAACTGATTCATTTCGAGTAAAGGCAAGTCTAATATCAGTTGTAAAAACACTTAGGCTATCCATAGTGCTCTTGCCTTTTCTAAAACCATACTGAGATTTGGCAAAAAGGCCCTTACTTTCAAGAAACCATTCAAGGCGGTTCTTGATCAGGCGCTCAGCAAGTTTCGCCAGGACAGAAGAAAGAGCAATAGGACGATACGAATTATGATCCTCCGGGTCCTTATCGGGTTTAAGAATTGGGATAATATACTGAGATTTCCAACTAGCGGGAACAAAACCAGACTCAAAAATAGAGTTAACCAAAGATAAGAAAAAGAGAAGTAAACTGTCACTCGCCTTCGTGAAAAATGAATAAGGTATGCCATCCATACCAGGAGCAGAATCTTTGACGGACTTTAATATATTTTTCAATTCAATTAATGAGAATGGCTGATCTAGGGGATCGTTTGACGAAGTAACAGTTAAGGAGGGTAATTCCGAAGGGAGTGGACAATACTGAGGAGCTAACTTATCCATAAATGCCTCAGCCCAAGACTGAGAAGGGCTA
Source organism: Agriopis leucophaearia (assembly GCA_949125355.1). Lineage (NCBI taxonomy): Eukaryota > Metazoa > Arthropoda > Insecta > Lepidoptera > Geometridae > Agriopis > Agriopis leucophaearia. The sequence continues at coordinate 7,668,357 of OX421267.1, forward strand.
CAGCAACGAAGAGGAGGACACCAGGAGCGTCTATATCGGCGAATTTTCGACCAAATAACTGAAGCAGGAGTGCTAGGACTTAAGCTAGAGCAATAAGCCCTCCAACTATCCAGCTTCTTCAAGCGGAAAAGGCGCTTAGAACTAGCAATGGACCTATTTACTTCAGAGAAGTTCTCTAGAGTCATAGAGCGGCGGAAATTAGCTTCAGCCACCTTACGGGCTTTAATAGCTTTACTGCAGTCCTTATCCCACCACGGAGGAGGAGGCAATTTTCCAGACGAAGGCTTTTTAACAGGGAACGATTGGCTAGCACACTCATGGAGCATACGGACCAGATTATCAGAGGAGGAAGAGATATTAAAAGAATTAACAGGAGGTAAATTAGCAGAAACAGAAACAGAGAGGTCGTGAAATTTTTCCCAGTTAGGACAATCATTATAATTTAAAATATATTTAAGAAGAGGAGGATTACCAGAAACACGACTAGAATTACGTTGAGGAAATTCAAGAAGAATAGGAAAATGATCACTGCCATGAGAAGAAGGAAGGACATGCCACGACAGAAGAGAAGCAAGCTCAGGAGAACATAATGAAAGATCAACAGCACTGCGAAGTTCATGAGGACGAGTCCTTCTAGTAGGGGAGCCATCATTAAGAATGCAGAGATTAAGAGTATCAAGAGAGTCCAACAAAAACTCACCACATTCATCGGACTTACCACAACCCCATACAGAATGATGACAATTCAGATCACCAAGGACCAAAAGCGGCTTTGGTAGGGAACTCAAAACCGAAACTAATTTACGAAGAATTAACTTAGAAGGGTCAGGAATATAAAGTGAGACAACAGAATAATTCTTGACACGCACAGCAATTGCTTGAAAACCACTATGAACAGGAATAATAATAGGAGAGAAAGGAATATTATTTTTTATCAGGAGGGCAACACCTCCAAAACCATCTTGTCTGTCACTTCTGATGACATCAAAGCCAGGAACTCTAAAATGAGAACCAGACTTTAACCATGTCTCAGAAATAGACAAGGCAGTAATATTATATTTATTAACTAAATATATAAGATCAGATAATTTATTATATAGAGATCTACTATTCCATTGAAGGAACTTGAGATCCATTAGATAGAAGGGAAATGAGTGAATTTAAGTTAAATGCAGCGTTGGACGGTAAAGGATGGGAAGGGGAGTGATGAGCACGGGGAGGGTTGAGAAGAGAGGACAAAAGATTTAAAAGTTTGAGAAGTTCAGAGATAACCGATTGAACAGATGGAGACTCGGGGGTTTTATTAGGGTTAAGGGCACATCCATTAGGAGCGGCTTCCGCAAAGTCACCCCTAACAATGTTTGAGTGAGCCAAATGGTCATAGCCAGAAGAGGGAGAAGTTGAACCAACAGGCCTGTTTTTTTTACCCCTGTAGTGCACTCTGGCAGGCTCCACAGTAACGTGATTAGTTGAACCCGAAAGCTGAGAGGGAAAAGGAGGAGAAGGTGCCAAAGAAGAAGAAGTCACTTCTGCATAAGTAATTCTTGATGAGGGGTGAAGTTTCGATGCCTCTGCGTATGATAAAACATTTTGCGACATTGTTTTTTTAATAGAAATCTGGCGAGACATTTCGGGGCAGATTTTATTGGTTGCGAAGTGACTACCACGGCACCAAACACATTTGGCGCCCTCCGCATCAACATTGCACGAGTCTCCAGTGTGGGCTAAAGAGCATTTGAAGCATACTGGCTTCGACCTGCATTGGATCTTGGTATGTCCGTACCTACAACAAGAAAAACACTGGATAGTAGGTAAAACGTACTGCTCCACTTGAAAAGAGTTATAGCACAAAAAAACTCTTGGGGGTAGGAGTTGGCCATCAAAAGTTAAAACAACCGTTTGAGAAGGTTTCCATGACACTGACCCATCAATCACCAATTTGAAGTTCAATCTACGAACTTTGATTATCGGGCCGCACTCTTGGGGCACCCGTACTTCCTTTATTATTTCTTCGTCGGATAAATCGACGGGGATGCCCCGTACCAGACCCAGACGAGTTACATTATATGAGGGAATAAATGCTTTATACCCCTTATTAGCGAGGGAGCTCGAGTCTATGAAGGCATTAGCGGCCTTAAATGAGTGGAAACACAGCGAGATTCTATTTCGGCCCACGCTTTTAATTGATCCATCAACAATGCCTACAAATTCTCTCAAGCGCTCAAAAAGGAATCGCCCGAAAGTAACAGGGTGCAAAGAAGTGCTAACAGAAGATACAACCTCGATTTTTTGTACGTGAATAACATACGGCCCACGATCGGATGAAACATAGCACTGACGTGCAACCGGAGTTGGAGCGATTTTTTGGCCCGGGGGCAAAAATGAGGAGGAACTTGTTGAAGCAATTGTCTTCTGACCTAAAGGCAGAGACGCAGATACGGGGGTTGGAAGAGTGGCAAGGGGAAGCTCACTGCTCATAGTCGAAAAATAATTTGGGGGTGTGTTTTGTCCTGAAGTAAGAATTACGTCATCAGCAATTTTAAATTCTTCACCAGAAGAGTCAATGGGAGAACATGCTCTTACATCCCGTTTCAAAGCTCTACGCTTAGAGCGTTTATGGGTTTTTTGGAGATCCTCTGACGTGGATATTGCTGTAAAAGCACCAGGAGAGGGAGGAATATTATAATCGGACGCCATTATTCCACCGCCAGGATCAGGAGGCTCTTCGTCGGTCATACTAATGTCTTAGAAAAGGGGCTACTGACAAAAATCAAGATATATAACTACAATGATGCTAATTATACTAGAAATGAAACTAAAAATTAAATGATAGCTATTTACTAGGAAAACTGGTCAATTAACTATGATAAATGGATTTAAATAGAAAAATATAACCGGAGAAATTTTTTCCAATGGTGACACGGCGATGACGTTCGACCAAAAAAAAAAAGGTTGTTTATAGAATGACGACTCTGTTCGCCGTCACGGCTTTTCCTCTTCCTTTTTCAAATTTTGAATTTTGACTTGCGGAGCGTGTGCCCAAAGAGTTTTACTAACCGATAAAAAGTTTACAAATTTTATATAAAAATGGATATGGATGAGGATGAATATGAAGGAATACTACATTACCCCAAAAACCCCGGAAAAAAAAAAACTTTTTACCAAAAAAGTTTTTTTTTTTTAATAAAATCGTGTAATTTTGAGGTTAAGGATATCAACTTGACACATGTATTCATCGTCTCTCGAAGGTATTCACTCTTCACTTTCATTCATACATTCAGAGGTAGGGGATACGGCTCACGCTTGCAAGGTCGATGGCACGTACTCCTTCAAGGAGATATCGAAGTTTAATGTTAGGGCTTATTTTGGGGGTGTCATCACCCGCACCGCTTAGAAGACCCATAAAAAAAAATATTTACAGGGGTAAGGTACCGCAGAGGAACGTGTCCAAGTCTGGGTATACCCAAGATCCTGGATGGGTTTAGATTCCATCCAAGAGAAGTCAAGGCTTAAGATTAATTTGGACTTAGGGTCCATCAAGGATTAAGGGTCTAGGTTTAAGATTAAGTGGATTTAGGGTCCCTCAAGGATTAAGAGTCAAGGAAGGTTGAATAGGAAACCACAGGGGAACGTGTCCTAGCCTGGGCTCTATTCGAAATTAAAGCTAAGTTACTACTAAAAGAATATACAAGGAGAGTGATAGTATACAATGATACGAAATTGCACCTTCGGCTTTCTTAAAGAGTTGTGCCACCGCTCAGATGATAAGGAAGATTACCAAACCAGAAATGACGATGAGTGATGATGAGGTGATTTACATAGTCAAGATAAAAAAATAAGGTCTAGGTTTTTAAAGTTAAAGATGATATTACAGAATAGTATAAAAAAAACAGAACTAGTAACAAAAATTAAACTGAATTTAAGCAAAGTTATGAAAAGTTAAGTTTAGATAGAAAATAATTGAATTAAGAAAAGTTACAATAAATAATTTAGACTGCTGGTTTACAACAGTTAGGAATTTATACCAAGAAGTTACAAAAGATAAATAATTTAGAAAAAGTTAAATTTTAAAATCTTTAACGTGCCATTTTCCTCTCACACCATTAGGATCCTCAAGGACAAAGACAAGTGGCGATAATTTCTCAACTACCGTGCACTTGACATATCTAGGAGCCAATTTAGAACTAAAGTATGCACCGGCATTACTCTGCACATAATTTTTACGCCAGACTGTGTCACCTACGTTAAACTCTTTAAAATTGTGTCTCGTGTTGTAGTGAGCAGCGTTCTTAATGTGTGCAGTGTGTAGTCTGAACTTTATCAAAGGTGGCAGATAGTACACCTAGGTTAGTGGCATAACTATTCAAAGAACTATTCAAGGAACTATTCAAGTCACTAATTAGTTTTTAGTTGAGATTGTGAAGCGCATTTAGGACAATTAGTGATCTTTACGCCTTTACGGCCACATTTAAAACAAACCAAATATCTAGGTTGGGTACAAGTCTTTAAAGAATGACCTTTAACTCGACAACGAAAACAAAAATCTTCCACTAAGTTCTCATAAGTCTGTGAAGAAGTACGCGGCTTCACATTATTTTGTACAGCATTAGTATAACTCATCTTTGAAGAAGTCTTAGAAGTTGAAGGACAATGGTAAGCAAATTCAGCAGCACAAGAAGCATCTCCGCATCCAGGTTTGCGAAAATAAATTTGTTCATAGCTTTGACAAGCTGAGACCAGAGAATTGATTGACGTTATTTCCTTACAAAGCAAAACAACAGAGTAGCACGACCTTATATTATGACGGATAATCTTAAGTTGTTCGGCTTCACTAAGCTTCTCTGAAAGTCGTGAAAACATTCCAGACATTATGGAAACATATATGATAATGGGCTCTGAATCGCCTTGAATTCTTTTCATTATCTCTTGTCGAAGATTAAAATCATAATCAATTGATCCAAAATCTTTGATCAGTAACATATGAATATCATTCCATGTTAGATTAGGGTTCTGTTGATAAATAAAACGGAACCAATGAAGTGCATTTCCAGAGAAAATTTCGAAGGCATGTTTACAAAGCATCTCCTCCGTGATATTCCTAGAAATCCTGAATTCTTCCAGCTTTTGAAGGAATGTTCTAGGGCATGTTTCGCCATTATAAGAAAAAGTTTTCAAATCTTTAATAAAATTGTCCGATGTACGACAATTTTGAAACATTGTTGAGACTTGAGGCATTGACGAGTACGGAACCGTTATACTTGGCTGAGGTGTGAATGAAACTTCAGGAGTTGATTTAAGTTGAGAGGTAGGTTGAATAGCAGGGAGGGTAGCAGGGAGGGTTATAGTAGGGAGGGTTACAGAAACCGTGGGAGAGTCAAATTGAGCCTGAGGAGGGCTGTGTACCTCCACCAACATCTCTTCAGAAGAAAACCTTCCATCATCATCAAGAGTTAGTACATCGAAGCGTTTTTGAAGTGTGAAAAACCGTGATCTTAAATTTGAACAATTTTCAATCAAGGATGAAGTCGCCTTAAGACGGTCCAGGCGGTAATAAAGATGGTTTACAAAGGCCTCGAGTTTTCTCAAACCACTTTTGTCTCCAGAAGATTCGATGTGTGAGATTTTAGTCTCAATGTATTCAAGAGTTACCTCTGCTTGAGAGAGGTCCACCTTAAGAGGTAAAGAAGAGGACTTAATATTCTCTGGAAAAATGTGACAAAGTTTCGTCATCTGTTCTTTAAGATTAGATAAAGTATCTGTTGGTTTTTCAGCCCTAATAGACACTTCATATTCAAGTTCGTGTTTATTCAAATAAGAATATTTGATAGATCTAGCCATGATTAAGTTTTAAAACGTTACGTTTAGAGTTAAGAATTAAAGAATTATTTATACGCGTTTGTTTCGGGTTAAAATATTATAGAATTATAGAAGTATTCTATAATATTCAAAACACCCTTAACAAAAAATAAATAAATAAGACGCTGCAAATGTATGTTGAGCGTTATATTTTATTAAGATTGTCGTAGAAAGTACCTACAACGAACGTTATAATATTAATAACGAATTAAAGAGATGTCTCGTCCATGTATATATACGTCGATGGAAAAATCCTATGCCGTGTCCACCATTAATAAGTCGATGGTAAATTTATGCCGCATCTACCATTTATTATATCGTTGGTAAAATGTGATAGTTTGATTAGACGTGTAAGAAGATTATGTATGAAGCGTAATAAGGTTTTATGCGTGTCTAGACTTCAGTTTCCGTGAACTTACAGTGCACCTGTTAGTCGACCTCGAAGATCTAGAAGTACACCTTCTTGTAGATGGAAACTTGCATGAACGTTTACTACAGGATATTGTCCTGCAGCACGCCGTAGAGTACTCCAAACCTCAACTTGAAAGTGACCCGAGGGTTTAACACTTACAAGAGAAGAATGGATGTAGATTGCAGTGGCAATCAGGTAAGTAATGTATATGTGCGTGGGGGTGTAGCATAATGTTGAACATAGTACTGTAAAGTGTAGGGTTTAGTGTTAAGAATGAAGTGGAGTGAGAGTAATAGGTAAAGATGTATAGATAAATATATAGAGATGTTAAAGCCGAAAGATTAAGTCGAAACGGAGCTCCCTGGGCAAGGTTTGTTTTAGAATTTTGAGATTAAGGAGCATGAAACGTGGGTTTTTAAGAAGGGCGCCAAACTGTAACGTTACGCCTGTTTGCTAACTTAAACAGGCGTCCCGCGACAATTTCTAGGTGTTGAAAAATTAAGCCTGCCTATCAGTTCCTGCAGATCCTAATGGGTGGTAAGGAAAACAACCAGGTAACGGATAGATAAGTTTAATTGACCAGTACAGTACAGTACAGTCAGTACAGTAGTATAAAAAAGAAAGCTAAAGGGGCTAAGGGGCCTAAGCGCTCCGCAGTCTCCGCACGGCAGGTATCCGGCGAAGTAGTGGACCGGAGGTGTAGTCTTCGGAAGAGGTACGGAGATCAAGCTTCGCTTGCGTCTGGTATCCAGAGGACGCTGAGCGAGGATTTAGGTAGGAGGACGGCAGCGGAGCAAATTCCAGGTCGAAGAATGGTAAAATACTAAGGGACTCACGGTTTCCGCATGCCGGTCCTCTTTTCTCTAGGTTTAGAGCAGCATCAATTTTCAAAACATTTCCTCTAGGTTCAGAGCCACGGAACGCTATTACTCGCGGAGTTCAGAGCAGCATCCATAATCAAAACATTTCACCATTTTTCAATTTGATGTTCCTGCTTTCCAGGTTGTTTATAGAATGACGACTCTGTTCGCCGTCACGGCTTTTCCTCTTCCTTTTTCAAATTTTGAATTTTGACTTGCGGAGCGTGTGCCCAAAGAGTTTTACTAACCGATAAAAAGTTTACAAATTTTATATAAAAATGGATATGGATGAGGATGAATATGAAGGAATACTACACCATCAGCCGGCCTGTCTGCTTGTTTGCCACCTATGTCATAAAAGAAAAAGCTTCACGGCATTAGTGCCCTTTGTCAACTTTGGTCAACTGTCACTAATAGGTACATCCTTCTTCTCTTCTGTACATAGTATGAAATAAAGTCGCTTTCCGCGTCTGTCTATCTGTATATCCGCTAACTCCTCCTAAACCACGCAACGGATTTTGAAGCGGTTTTTACCATCAGTAAAATAATTTTTCACGGAAGGTTTTTATAATATAAACATAAAACTGCTGCTGGTCACACACAGATCACATCACATCATCAGCCAATTAACGTCCACTGTTGGACAAAGGCCTCCCTCATAGAGAGGGGTGTTGCCATGATCCCCACGCTTGGCAGGCGGCTTGGGGATCGCAGTACGTTCACCGTGTACTATTAGGACGCTGCTGCCCATCCTTCGGTGGTTCTGGTCGCAGTTTTAGGACATACCCGGGTCCAGGCTGGTCGCTAGTAATTTATAACAAAACTAATGACTTCAAAATATAATTTAGTTTTATGCTTTTATGTTTTAATAAATAGTTGTATAATATTTAGTAAATAAATTAGGTATTTGCACTAGAAGCAACAACGAATTCTAAAAACTCATAAAGGAGGTATTCCAGACATTCGTAGATCTTTTAAAAGCTAGGTACATCAAGGTATTAAGCGGCATATTTTCTTTTGGAAATAAATCACTAAAACTTTAATAGCTTTTAGCTGAATTAGTACCAGAGGTAAGTTAAAAGAGATCATTGACACCAAAATATCTAAATTCTTGGTCTTAAACAAATGCTGTCTCAAGGTAGGTAATAGACATGAGTAACTAAGCAACCCTCAGCAAATATTTACTCATTAATGAACCACAGAACTTACGTAATTTAATTAACCACCCGCAAAGCTAGAAAGCTTTTATAATTAACAAGCTCGTTAGACAAACATTATTTAAATGTAAGTCTCAGTTTGTAGTGGCACATAAGTGTGGTGCGCACGTATGTTCTAAACGAGGGCTCGTCGACTCGTCGCGACAGCAAGACAGAGGGAATGTGCCCGCCATTACAAAGTATTAAAGGAGCTCGCGAGGTTTTAGAAAACAAAGGACTAAGCCCCGGGAGGTACGACAAAGTGCTGTGATACTTCTGCGGATTGTTGGCTTCACGGATGACATTTTAGTTTAGAGAAATCTCTTTGCGGCATGTTAAGTTTACCCCGCGGATAAGCGCCGTGGGTACTTACTCGAAATACGACGACGGCGCCGCAATGTGTTTGAACAGTGTGTTTCACTTGTGTAATTGCTTACATAATTACTTATGCTAACTTAGACAAAGAATGACACAATTTGCAATGAGGTTTTAACAATAGAGACGATGCTTGATGATTAGTGCTTTTTAATGAGTCCTACTCATTAAAAAGCACTCGAATCATGGCGATATTTGTCTATAGCTCCCTACATAGGATACATAGAACTTTACAGCCTTTTACAGGCGTCCCAGTAGATAATAGATAAATAGTTAAGTAATTTTAATGTGTATAATATACACTAATATTATACAGAGGAAAGGTTTGTATTTTTGGATGTTTGTAACGAATTTACTCAAAAATTACTGGACCGATTTAAAAAACTCTTTCACCATTAGTTACATTATCCCTGAGTAACATATCTATAATATTTATTACTAAGTACCTACCTAGAATGTTTCACGGCTGGGCACGGGTGGAGTTTTTTTTTAAATCATTTGATCGGCTAGTATTTTATATGATGGCGGAGGAAATAGAAAAACCAAGTTGGGATTTTTCAAAATGAGTTTTAATTATATTAAAAGTTCGGTAACGTACTTGTGTGCCTCTGGCATTACAGGTTTCCATAAGCGGCGGTGACTGCTTGACATTTATAAAAACATTTTTTATTTTCGAATTTTCTTCTTCGTCTTTCTATAAAATATCAACACCAAAATTTTGCGAATAAATCTGCATTTGACCACCATCTCGCCTGTTGGTAAGCGACGATGTGGTTGAAGATGAAGCACGCAGACTTAGAAGACACCTATTCACTCTTGCCTTGAAAAGGCCCAGATTATATCTCAGGAAACAAGTAAGCCGGCAGGTTCTTCCAATCTACTGCTGGATAGGTCTCTCCCACACTTCACCCAACTCCATCTTCAGCTATTTGACTTCCAGCCACTGCGAACGGCCTTACGAATATCTGTCGTCACTCTACTCCGCTACTCGAACTTTTTCTACTGAATTCAAAACAATCTCATCACCTATACATTAGCCCGTTATTCACCTCACCTTGGTAACCCGCATGTAAAGGACGGAGATATAATCAGTAGCCGCATTAAAAAAAAGAATGGCGTACAATACATAGGTACTCCTTATCCAAGCGAGGCGTCTTTGAAGCGTCGCGTCGCGTGCAAAACGCACTCGACACTGATACCATCTTTAATCTTCGCACCTTTTCGTATGGCGTGGACGAGGCTCGCTCGCCAACGGTGTATAAATAGGCAGCAGCGTCGCTTTGTGCGCCGAAATGAGACTAGCCAAAGATAAGAATCTCGAAAGTGCTCAAATGTCGCTGCGGCAAGCGGTCCGCGCCGACGTGATCTATTGCGCTTTTCATTACGGAAGACATTTTACACTTGCGTTTATTTTCCTTGCTCGTGTCATTGTTAAGTAAGTTATCTTTCAGGAGCGGCGCGCGTTCATTCCGGGATAAACTCGCGTCGAGCGACATTTGCTTCGGGATAAATCTAAAGCGAAACTGCAGCCGGCTAATTCTATCGCAACAGGATTTGTAGTGCGTCTCAAGACTTTGCTAGCAAGTCAAGCTGCTTTTCATGTCTCTATCTAGCGTTAATTTAACGGCGCTTTATTGTTTAATGTACTAGGACTTTGAAGTAGAATACTGAAATGAGATCGCTTTAGAAATACGCCTCGAGAAAAGGTCTATGTCTCCTAATTACTACAGGCCGAGACCGGTTGGCTAAGATTCAACTCAACATAATGCTCCGAGTTCTAATGTAGTGTATTCTGAAATCTTATCTCAAACTACTTTAGCCCAACCACCCCCGACTCGGGGTCTCCTGTACACCGTGACGTCACCTCGTATCTGCAATCCGTTGAATATTTAAGAGCTAGAATAACTGGTTGTTGCACTTTCGCTCTCGCGTTTGCTGTTTGTTTAAGAAATAAAATTAACTACTTTTGAAAAATGTGCTTCGGTCATTTTACGACGTCAATATTACAATATTTAGAACTAAATAATATATTTTATAATAAAATAAACAACCGTTTATCCAATTTTTTTGTAGCCATCATGAAAAATATTTAAACAAAAATTTGTTTTAAATATTTTAAAATATTTACTTCGCAAAATGACCGATGCACATTTTTCAAAAGAACACTAATTTTATGCTTAAAAATTAATCAAATGTGCCAGTGAGATGGCTTATATTCTGTACTTTAAATAACTATCCATTAAAAAAAAAACAACTTCACAAAATGTGAAAAATATGCAATTTCAGTTCCTAACATAATAATGTCGTCAAAGTAACAACATTTTGCAGTTATTTTGATTTAAAAGCCAAACTACTGAACCGATTTAAATGAAATGAAAACCTATGGGACCTTTTATCAAAATCGAAATCGGTGCATGTAATGACAGAGTTCTCAGGTAACAAACATAAATAAAACCGGCCAAGTGCGAGTCAGACTTGCGCACGAAGGGTTCCGTACCATTATTTAGTATTTGTTGTTATAGCAGCAAAGCAACAGAAATACATCATCTGTGAAAATTTCAACCGTCTATCATGATTCATGAGATACAGCTTGGTGACAGGATGGACAGCGGAGTCTTAGTTATAGAGTTACCCTTTGGGTACGAAACCCTAAAAAGGTAACAACATAAACAAACAGTTGAAATTATTACATTTATTGTAAATTAACTATTTCAAACTAACATAGCAATAAGTTGGCTCAGGTATTCCTTACACAGTCCTAGCACTCAGTCATCTCGTACTATCCCAGCCGTCCTGAGCAACATTCCAAAATACGTGAACATACAAATTTTAAATTAACAATAGAATAGTGCATCTAATACATGCAAATAGTGTTACAAAGGTAAATTTACTGAATATAAGCTTATACACACTGACAGACTAAGTACCCACTGTATAAAACTTGGTTTTATACGCACAGAGAGCGGGCTAGTCCACATCAGAGAGTGAGATACATATTTTAATGTTTAATCCTAATTATTTTAAAGGTAACGACGTACACTCGAAATTTACTACAGATAATACGCGTAGATTTATACAAAGCGAAGGTTGGTGTTACTCCTTACATTGAGTCGTTGAACGACGGAACTAGAAGCGAGCTAAACCTAAGGGCCGGTAGGACACAAACAAAACTACCACCCAATGATACCACAAAATAAACAGGTGCAGAAGGTCGGTTCGACTGACCTTGGTTTTAATAATCTACGCGCAACCGTAGCGCTAAGACTGGCAAAGCAACTATGTTGTTCTGTGAAAAGATTAGATTTGTGAGTTTCAATTAAACATTGAATACTAAAAATTATGTTACTTCAAAACACATTTATTTCTAATTGGTTACCGAAAAGTACTTTCGTCGATTACGGCATGTACGAAAGGCACGATTATTATATTTTAAAGTATAATAAATTCTCATTCATAAATAAAGTTTTTTTGTAATATGACAAAAGTCACACAAAACGACAAGTACGTGTATTTCCAAAGCGTGGGCGCGACTGGCGTTTGACAGACTTTGCGAGATCGTGGTACGTACGCGTCTGTGTGCGTACGCCTGTTATAGCTCGGTGTTTGGAGCCGGCCTTCTGTACCGATATATTTTGTGCTGCTACTATATAATTACATACAATTTATACGTACTAAGGTGCAGTTAAGTTCAGAACAAGTGTTTAGTTATACGCTAATAGTAATATCTCATACGTAATATCGTTACAGTAAGCGATTGGCTTTACATTCGCAAGGCGTCTTCTAATGCTTTCTTAAGCCGGATCGCCGTAAAACAAAGTGCGATTTGATTCAAAAAGTTGCGTCACAGACTAGTAAAACAAACGTATAAACTAAAAACCCGTTAACGATAACAAACATCGTGTAAATCCAAATAAAAAAATATATTGTACGTTTTATGTACAAAATCAATACAACCAGCGCATTGACGCGAGAGATACGAGTACAAATTACTGTTATTGGTTTCCAATAATAAAAAAATAAGAAGAAACACCTTTAAGTGGAGACTACGTGAGACTATCGCTTCATAACAATAAAAAATAAATAACTTTTCGAGTCTACAGTCACGTAACTATATGCTACATTTAAATAAATAAATAAGAATTTCTCTAACTAACCTAACTAAACGCAAAGAGAATTACGAACAAAATACTGAATAATCAAAACAAACGTTAATCGATCGTGAAGATAGATAGTCAAAGATAAATTTCGTTTCGAGATAGTTAAGATTCTAACAACTTTATGGCAAATGATATCTGAAATTGCGGTACCATGAGTAGTTTACTCACTGCATTCTCGACTATGCTTCGCTTCGTCTCGGAGAGACGGGAACTGTACGAGTTGCGTACTCATGGCGTGCGAGGGGGGAGCGGGGTGTGGTGTATTTATTAGGCGCAGAACTCGTCGAGTAGATTCTTCAGCTCCTTATTGTGGGCCGCCTTGGAGCCGGTAGCGGGGGAGGCGGCGGTAGCGCGTCCGTTGTAGCTGTGAAACGATTAGACGGTGAAACAAGTGAAATCATAACATTTTAATTACACTATTATGTAGAGGCGTTGAAAGAGTGCGAAGTTTCCAACCTTTGCTCTCCTTCTATGCCTTGCACACTCTCTATCTGGCCCGCCACGAACGAAGTACCCAACAGTAGTTAAGGAAGAAAGAATACTAATTTGTCCCTCTGCCAATTAATGAGTAACCTACATCATTGAAAATCATAATTGACCTCACTCAAGTTTTGCTAGTTTTAAAAACGGGCCAACACCAAACAATTTTTCTTTTCTTGTTTAGTCCGTTCATTGAGATTTAAAAGCATTAGCTCTAACATAGCGTATACACGAATGTTTACAGCTTGAATTACTGTTTTCTGTGAAAAAAATGTACGTATTACCGAACCGAAGAGATTATAAAAATATGTATATTAGTTTTGCAATGATAAATGATACATGATGATAGCTGTGAGATTATAATAATCGCAACACAAAAAGCACACACCAAAGCCTGAGTTTAAAAATAACTTGAAATAAGGACATTCACCAGCCAACTGAAAACATGCAGACAGAAAATGCTAGTATATATTTATAAAAACAGACTTCAAGAACAAAAAAATATATAAAAAAAACTGATAAGAAAAATTACTGTCAAAATCAGTGTGATGAGTCAATAGTATATTATTATATCAGAGCGGTAAATAGGCAATGAGTTGATATTTGCTAGCCCAAAACTTATTAGTTTGTCAGTCATAAAACACTCACCGGTGGTTTTTATTGTTTTTTGATTCAATAAGTTGGTGAAAAAAAAAAAAAAAAAAAAAATCTCAATATAAAAAACCAACTTCTACACAACTGGACCAAATTGAAATGGGACCAAATGGGAAACACCAGCTTTCAAATAAAAAAAGAATCATGAAAATCGGTTCACCCAGTCAAAAGTTCTGCAGTAACAAACAAACAAAAATACAGTCGAATTGATAACCTCCTCCTTTTTGGAAGTCGGTTAAAAATATGAATTATCACTTGAAGTCAGTTAAACAAAGAAGTTAACACAATGCAGTATTGCATAGCTTTTTCATGACTTGAGCATATCGAGGTGTCTAATGCTCACCTAATGGTGCGCGGCACAGTTTCCGTGTTAACATTTTGAGGTTCAGGTTTCTGGTCGCCGCCAAAAAGCTGGCTTAACCAACCTCCCCCAGATTGGGACTTAACCCTGCAACCAAGTCATGTTAGGTACAGGCGTTAAGTTGCGGCAAAACTTTGTATTCTCTAGGAAATAAAGGCCCACATTTTGAAGGCTAACGCGCCGCGTTACGAGCGTGTTTGTAGTTAGTGAATCAGGGCCCTGTCTTTAAGTTGGATTAATGCTCCAACTAGCACGCCGTTTAATTCAGTTCGATTTCCGTCGTCTTAGCAGTAGCGAGTATAAATAATTTTTTTTCAACTCCGGATAAAGGGCTGATAATTTTCAAACTGCTGAACAGACTTCTTTTTAATCATAGCTAAGCACACTTTCAATCATGTCACCTTTCAAACAAAACTAAATCAAAATGGGTTCAGCCGTTTGGGAAATACGAAGCCTCAGTTGACACACAGTTTCATAGACACAAAAATTCACACGTTAATTTTATGACATTTTGTAGCTCCTTGCAGCTATTTGGAGGGCAAAATAACAATAATTTAAGCTTATTTGATAATTGCCCTGTGCAAATTATTACTGCTAACTCTTGACAAAATGTTAAAATTTTCATACATTTATTTATTTATTTAAAGCTAAATGAAAACGGTTAGTTCAACCCACAAAAATGTTTGCTCATGCATGATCTAATGATTTTTTTCAGTGTGGTAAACTAATTATGAATCCAAGCTGTAAACTTGTAATTTATCGTGTTGCTGTTCTATTCTCTCAGGTTTGAATCCTGTGGCAAACTTAGGAATGTTGTTTTTGTGGTTTTTATCGCCTACAGTCCTACAAATATCTAAAAAAAAACCCAATGAAAGGTTACTACATTTTAAAATGAGGGTGCAGATTATCGTTTCTCTCTTTAACACTGTTGATAAAATTAATCAAAACTAATATTATAAATGCGAAAGGGTGCTGTAAAATGTGCGGTTCCTGAGGGAATGTGGAAGGACACATAGGATACCATTTATACCGGAAAATGTGCGGTTCCTGGTGGAATGTCCACGCGAGTGAAACCGCGGGGCGCAGCTAGTAACATTATAAAATTGTGCAGTTTTTTTTGTCTTTAAATTGTAGATCAATGCGAAAGGGTGCTGTAAAATGTGCGGTTCCTGAGGGAATGTGGAAGGACACATAGGATACCATTTATACCGGAAAATGTGCGGTTCCTGGTGGAATGTCCACGCGAGTGAAACCGCGGGGCGCAGCTAGTAACATTATAAAATTGTGCAGTTTTTTTTGTCTTTAAACTGTAGATCAATCAATGAACAATAAGTTGCAGTTCTGCTTTTAACCATGTCCATATTATTCCATTTAATCTTAGCAAGCGTGTGCCATATTAGACCGCATCATCTCTTAACATCAGGCGAGGTGGCGGTCATAAACAAGCATTTTATACAGTTAAAAAAATGTGTATAAACTGTATTTCAAATTGGCGCACAGAATCAACCCCAGTTCTTTTTTATCAATGACGATATAACCACTTGACAAAACATCGTTTACCCCGCCGTGATGAAAAGGTACTGAATTTTCATCAGGATCTTTCTCCAATCGCAAGCAATCCAAGCGCTATACGACAAAAATAAAATTTATTATTATCAAATCAAATCAAATAATTTATTTATCTAATAATAATATCCAAATATATATAGAACCTACCTGATGCTCTTCTGGTTTTGGAGCAACGTGCGGAACCTGGGTTCGATGTAGCTCCAGGAGCCCATGTTCTTGTGCTCCTCCTGGCTCCAGACGAGCTGCGCGTTCGGGTACTTGGCTACTTCAGCCTTGATCAGGTCGTATGGGAACGGAGAGATCTGTTCCAGTCTGTTGGGGAATAAAAACTTTATTAATATAGGGACAGAGAATTGAAAACAATCATTTTCTTTTTAACCGACTGCCAAAAGGAGGAGGTTCTCAATTCGAATGTTTTTTTAACTTCCGACTGGGTGAACCAATTTTGATGATTCTTTTTTATTTGAAAGCTGGTGCTTCCCGTGTGGCCCCATTTCAATTTGGTCCAGTTCTGACACTTTTATGAATTCGTTTTTTTAAATATTGATTATTATCTTTATACCAGACTATAATTAGGAAGGTAAAATGTTTTTCGGACGTATCTTTGTTTGTATTTTTTAATGTTTCTATACAGGGTTATATGCTTGTGGTGATACTTTGTTTTGATTTGATAACTCAAAATAGTTTTAATTTCAACAGAAATCAGTTATGTAGGTACCTTGCGATAGCGATTTCCTTCTCAAGCCCGCGCTCGCGGCGTTCTTTCAACATGTCGTAGTAGACGCGTCCGGAGCAGAATGCCAGCTTGCGAACTCCTGACGGGTTCTGTGATGCTGGTCCTTCTTCTGGGATCACTCTGTTCACAATGGTTAAAAAAGATGCTGTTAAAAAGAGTTGTAGGACACTTTTCTACTGAAGCAGAAACCCAGCCCTAGGATTTGGAATTGGGAGTATCAGTTGTGAACAGTGTTAAAGGCGTTAAAGGAAGATGGCCCAGTCCGAATCACGCCAACAGTAGCGATGATGTCATAACCCCTCAGTGTTCACGGCGCGTTGACACTGTTAGCTAGTTACAAGTCATCATCAGCCAGAAGACGGCCACTGCTGAACATAGGCCTCCCTCTTTAACCTCCACACTGAACGACATTCTGCCATCTGCATCCACTGGATGCCTGCGACTCTCACGATGTAGTCGGTCTATCTAGTGAGAGGCCTACCTACGCTGCGTCTTCCGGTTCGTGGTCTCCACTCAAGAACATTTCTTCCCCATCGGTCATCAGTTCTTCGAGCGATGTGGCCTGCCGATTGCCACTTCAACTTGCAAATTTTAATAGGTATGTCGGTGACTCTGGTTCATTGGCGAATACCTACGTTCTGAATTTAATCGCGCAAAGAAACTCCGAGCATAGCTCTCTCCATTAGCCGTTGTATGACTCTGTTTTTCCAAAAGGCCAACAGTTAAGGACCACGTCTAAGTACCATATGTCAGTTACAAGTGGGTGTCTTCAAGTCGCAACTGAATCGGTTTATTCTAGGTAAGCGTGCTCCATCACGATGGACAATCACACTGACAGAGCCACCCAGCTCTAGTGGGAAAGAACCCAACCATCATGTCGCATATGAGCGGCGCGGTATCCACTCCCTCTCTCTACACCTCCTCGTATGCGCGCTCGTTGATACCTTGTGTTGCTATTTAACAACGCAATTGTGTGTTTTTAGTTTTTATAACATTGTTATTGATCAATAAAGGAGCGCAAAAAACGGACTAAGCGTCATCACGGCGTCGTCACAGATGTGGATTCATTACCTCCTGAAAGAGGTGCCTTCGTTCATGTCATCGAACGAGGACTTGGCCTCGGGGTGCCTGAGCAGCGACTTTGGCGTCATCAGGATGAGAGGCTTGCGGAACGGCAGCGCGATCTGACGACGCAGGATGTGGAAGTATGAAGCCGGGCTCGAACAGTTGGCCACGATCCAGTTGCAGTCGTGCAGTTGGCGGACTGGAAAGGAAAGTTACGGTTACTCCTTTTTATCCTCTCCATCCTAAGGTTAACTGGAAGAGATCGCTCTTAACGACAAGGCCGCCGGTTGATACACTAATTTTTAACGTAGAATCTTTATGCCTCTTTGAGCCTTATGCCTTGTCACCCATAGTTTTCGGTGAGCTCGTGACTTGTAACATGGTCAAAACGTCGAGCGAAAAATACCTATTTTAATATACCTCAATAAAATAATGCGCGATAAACATTTAAAACTAGTGTTCAAATCGAGAAAGTTTAAAAGTTACTTTTACAATTTCTAAGTTAGAATATAAGCAAAATCGGTCTAGGGGTTGGGATGATATAGGAATCGCGAGGTCTCACTTTTAGTTGTTGGTGCAGTCTTTATTTATGCTGTCGCCTGTAGCATCACAGGCAGCACAGATACGTTGATAGCACGATCTTTTAAGACTCTATGAACAGCCCTGTTGAAGAACTCAAAATTGCTCGGAAATGCAGCAGGTTCTGCAGGCAATGCAGGGAGCTCAGTTCTCAGTTCAGGTTTTCTCAATATATCTAGGTACTCACTCGGTACAGATTATTTACCTAGACCCTAATACAATGAGTGCGATTACTATACTCCACTGACAAATGTTAAACGGCCTGAGTGATCAAGAGTGCTGTAGGAAGATGTAGATGTGATAAAGGGTTACCTTCGTAGTCGGGGCTCTCAGGCGGCATATAGTCGGGGTCGTCAGCACTCATTTGCAGGAACCTTTCGAGGCGGGCCGATGAGTGTTCAGGGCCCTGGTATTAAAATAGCAAAATTAATATTCAGGTTGCTACGAACGAGGTATACATATACAGAAATAATAACTCAGATCTAAAATGGCCCCACAGAAAAGAAGACTTTTACCCAATTAACCCCGAAGCGATGGTGGCCGGCACCCAGTTCGATCCTCGACCAATGACTTAATTAGTAGTTAAATAAATTGTGTGCAGTTTTAATGGCACCAAAAACGGTGAAGGAAAACATCGTAAGGAAATCGGTATGTCCATGAACTTGTAAGGGTCAGGGCATATTACGCTACGTTTGCTGCTAAATGTACAAAATATGAGCTCACCATGCCCTCCATGCCGTGCGGCTGCAGCAGCACGAGGCCGGACTGCCGCACCCACTTGGCCTGCCCGCTGGAGATGAACTGGTCGATAATGCACTGCGCTACGTTGTTGAAGTCGCCGAACTGGGCCTCCCACAGAACCAGAGCGTTGGGGTTCGTTACCGAGTACCCCACTTCGAAGCCAAGCACACCTGAACACAACATCACAACACAAATATTAATGCAAGCTATTATTCAAATTATGCTTGTATTTTTTTAATTAAATATGTGTACTTTTATTTTGGCAGCAATTTTAAATTTATTTCTTTATAGGGTGTTGCATATTGTATTGTCACCAGATCTAAAGGTGTATGCAAAATTTCAGCAAAATCGGTTAGAAGAAACTGGTTCTAATTTAGCTTGCAAGATTTGACCTAAACAAACATTGCAAGCTAAATAAAAGCTTATAAGGATCTCAATTCTATTGTAATATTTTTCTCAATTAGTTTTTTGTGGGAGATCTTGTCAGTGGGACAAGATAGTTTCACATAAAAAAAATGTAATAATTTTCAACAAAGATAATCTAAGACGATATTATGACGATTTGAACCACAGAAACAGAATTTTAGCATTTTTTCTACTAGATTAATGTTATGTGCGTTTAACGTGGCCCGGCTGGCATTTCGGTGTGAATTGAGCATTACCGTATTCAGACAGCGAGCTGTTGCAGACGGTGTAAGGCGCCTGGTCGGGGTAGAGGTGCGCGAGCGGGCAGTACGTCGCCTTGTCTACCTTTTGATGATGCAGCACGTGATGCCTGCGGGAAAGAGTACTCTATAACTATTACAGACATTTATAATCGGAGGAGGAAGCCAAGTGAGACGAGGGATTAGTATGACAATAGCCCCTAAGCTGGACTACATTACAGGTTTTATCACCCCCATAAACCCGCATGAAGCGCATTAACTACACTTTTACTGTGCAAACTGCTACTGCGGAATGTGCTGCCTGAGTGGGTATTCCCGATAGTTACAATCTGAGTGTCTTCTAGTCGCAAGTGAATCGGTTTCGTCCACGCCAGCATCCTTTATCGTAGACCGCATCATCGCTTAACATCAGGCGATATAGCGGTCCAACGCAAGCCTATTATATTATTTAACAAAACAAAAAGACACAAGCCTGCATAGCGCATATATTTCTTTTGTCTGCTGTTTTAAACAGTAACTGGACAATTATAGGACTTTTTTGCATGTTTATAGGATTTTATATTTTGTTTCCATTGGTCATACTGGTGGTACTAATGGCCGATTTATGATAGGTGTCACAACTAATTGCCCATCTTTCTTCATCTTACTTATAGTGAGGTGGCTCTTGAACGACATTTTGCTTTTTATTTTGTTTTTTACAGTAAACTTATTATATTATAATTACGAAATGCGATATTTGTGTTAGAATGAAGTAATTTACGTGCTGCGCCCTAACAGGGTATTTATACCGACATGTAGTTTTAAGGACCTCATGTATCGTGTATAATGAAAATAAATAAATAAATTTGTCAGCCTCCTTATTTGCCTCCAGACAGGCTGACATAAATTCCTTTCTCCTGCAGCGATCCCATCGCCATAGCTTCAGCCACGGGACCCAGTCTACAGTACAGTTTTCTATACAAAACTTGAGGATATGCAGCAAACCCTTTTGAAACAAAACCTACTTTGATGTTAACATACAAACATAATTAAGTAATATATATGATCTTGCTCACCTGTGCGAGAAAGTGCCTCTTTCAACATCCTCTCCAGACAGGCGGACGTGAATTCCCTCCTTCAACAAGGATCCGAAGGCCATAGCTTCAGCCAGAGCCCAGTCCACGGTACGATTTTCAACCATCTCCATTCGTGCCTTGAGGATACGCAGAAGACCCTTGTGGATTTCAAACTCAGCTGCATTGGGTGGAGGCTGGGAGAAACGCTTGCCGATGTGGACTAGTGTTTCTTCTACCACGCCGGAGGGAGACATCTGGTAAAATTGACGAGGTAAGCAAAGAGCTTAGATTGAATACAGCAAAAAATTTAACAATACTCTGTCCACGTTTTATAGAGATTGCTGATACATAATTATATTTTAAACTGTATATCTAGGACAGGACAGTATCTAGGACATTTTTTTTGCACACACGGTCATCTGACCCCAAACTAAGCAAAGCTTGTAATATGGCTGCCAGATACTGATATACGTACATAAAATTTTTAAATACATACTTAAATAGATATTAACACCCAGACATAGAACAAACACATATGTTCATCACATAAACGTTTGCCCTAGGTGGGAATCGAACCCACGCCCCCAAGCGCACTACCAACAGTAGGTACCAACAGTAGGTTCACTACCAACTGAGCCACCGAGGTAGTCAACTAGTGATGTTGCCCGCGACTTTGTACGCGTAAATACCTTTAAAAAAACATATAAAAAAAACTTTTTTTTTCCTCCCTTAATCCGGCCCTTGCGCAAAATAACATAGCCTATAGTTCAATCTGGCCATAGCTAAGCATATTCGTGAAAACCGCATTTAAATTCTTACAGTGGTTTAGGAGATGTGCGCAGACAAACAAACATTCAAACAGACAAAAATTCTAATAAGTGTCTTAACGTGTTCAGCTGCTTATTTTAAGACGCCCTGAGTGTATGTTTTTTTTTATATCTTGCCATTACAGTTTTTTTTTCTCTACGTTTTTATTAGGTATATGTATAAATGCGAAGTTGAGTATGATTGTTCCTGTTCCACGCAGTAATATAGCAACAGCGTATCGTATGTATCGTATGTAATTTTTGCATAGAGATAGTAACAGAGCTGAAGAGCAAGATATGTTAGGATTCCAGGACTTTTATCGGGAAAAATTTATGAAAAGTGAAACTGCGCGACAACATGGTTCACCATATCAATGCTTTTTTTCACAACGCATAGTGGCCCGCCTTTCAGCAATATTTTGTAGTATATTAAAAACAATATATTCAGTGTCATGCCTTGAGTGGGTCCTTGCCCTCGAAGAAGCCGGACCATGGCGAGTCGAGCCAGTCCTTGTACTTGATGTGAGTTTCCTGTTTGGCCTGGTTGTACGCGTCTTCGCAGATCTTGTCGTATTTGTCCTTCACGTCCTTCGCCTCGTCGGCTGTTACCACACCTTCAGCGATCAACTGTTCAGCGTATTTCTCCAGAACTGAAAATAAATTATAGTTTTAGCATTATAAATTGTCAATAAAATTTTGTTATTAAATTGTTAATTAACTGTTAATTGTTATTAAATTGTTATTAATATATATTATATCATCATCATCATCACTATATATATAAAATGTCCATGTCGCAATGTTAGTTACCGTACTCCTCCAAAACGGCTTTACCGATTTTTACCAAATTTTATATGCGCATTCAGTAGGTCTGAGAATCGGCTACTATCTATTTTCCATACACCTTCACCGATTTTCATCACCACGCGGGTGAAACCGCGGGGCGCAGCTAGTATTTATATAAATTGTACCTACACAGCTATGCTTGTATATGAAACTGCGGACGTTTATTAGCTATAATTTTCTACGCGTTGTGACTTCTATGTATAATTTTTCGAAGACCGACAATATAAGCAATACTTTTTCACTAACCGGGCTTAGTCTTCCTAATCTTTTGGTACATGAGTGGCTGTGTGAACATGGGCTCATCGACCTCGTTGTGTCCGTTACGGCGGTAGCTCACGATGTCAATAACCACGTCCTTGTGGAACGTGGAGCGCCACTCGGCGGCTACGTTGCACACGTGCATCACTGCTTCTGGGTTGTCACCGTTCACGTGGAATATGGGCGCGTTTACTACGCGGGCCACATCTGGAAATAAATAAATTAAAATTCATATTCGGGACAAAGCTTGTGATATGGCTGCCAGAGATTACAAAGGCCAAGTCAAAAGCAATATCTATAAGGGAATCAACACGTTGTATTCGTTTCCTGTTATTTCTATCTAATGACTTTCCTCAATTAAAATGTATTTTCAGATAATTCGGAATCGCTCGCTACGACGAGACGAACTGCGCCAGTAAAGGCTACTTATTTCCCCCTGCTGGTGAAATTACAAATGACAGTAATTTACAGTCATCTCCATCGCAACAGTGTCAAAGTAAAGTGGTCTCTAATACACTTACCAGTACAATAAGCCGAAGACCTAGAGTGCCTTGGGTCAGTAGTGAACCCGACCTGGTTGTTAGCCACGATGTGGATGGTTCCGTGGGTGGTGTAGGCGGGCAAGTCTGACAGATGCATAGTCTCGAACACTACGCCCTGACCGGCGAACGCTGCGTCACCGTGCAGTAGGATTGACATCACCTGATAAGAGATAGATGAATTATGCCTTACTGTGTTGAGATGAAAACCTAGCAAAATTAGTCTCGAGACCCACATGATACAAATAACAAACGAGAGGTACACACTAAGTTTGTCATTTGTAAATCTGTTCTGTAAGTACAACGGTACAAGGCTCATATTTCAATGCCTGTTTCGGCTCGTCCGGACCTGGGGCCTTACGCCCAATTCTAAACGCGGGCCCGATAGGTGCAGTTTGCAAAATCACGCGACCGCAAACTGTATCCCGGCGCGTTGATTCGCGTTCGCGTGATTTTGCAAACTGCACGTATTCGGGCCCGCGTTTAGAGTTGGGCGTAAGGCCCCTATACTATCTGGGTCAGGTGAGAAGTAAATCAAGCCTGAAGCCCACTACTACTATCGAACTGTATTATATATTCAGAGGGATTGGTGTACACCGCTCATCTTGTGTTATTGTTTGTAAAACACTTCTGACGCTCTTCCACGTGGTCCCATTGATGGGACTATGCAATGGGACTACAAGCAATAATTCATAGTAACTAACTTTGTTCCGTCTGAATTAAAATTTGAATTGATTATTCTAACAGAAAGCTCAATGTCACTATTTTCTGCATACCTTCTTGCCCTCATTATCTCCTCTGTAGAACTGCTCAGCCCGGGTCTTGCCCTGGACCACTGGGTCTACAGCCTCCAAGTGGGAAGGATTGGCGCACACCGCCAGTCTGATGTTCTTGTTTGTAACACGGTTGAGACGCTCGATGTATGTTCCAAGATGGTATTTTACATCACCTGAGCCCTGGAATTTAATAACGGAGATCTAAGTGACGTAGTCTTGTTTTAACGATTTATTTGAAGAACATAATTCTCAATATAAAAAAACCGACTTCATAAAAATGTCAGAACTAGACTAAATTGAAATATGACCACACACACACAAAAAAGAATCATCAAAATCGGTTCACCCAGTCGAAAGTTCTGATGTAACAAACATTTTAAAAAAAGAGTCGTATTGAGGACCTCCTCCTTTTTGGAAGTCGGTTAAAAATAGGTTCTTTCAAAACCATGGCATGCTGCGTTTGAAACTGGTATTTTACTGGAGTTGCGCGCGTAATCGAGATTCGGGCAGATACGTTTTATTTTCATTTGCCACAATAGTCATGGAATATGGTAGGAAAGTATGACTTTTACATCAGAAAATAAATGCCCAAAGGATATAGACTCTAAACTAAAGGAATATAGACATTGATGGGCTAAGCCATGCGACTAAATCCCTTCTAAAACTAGTTTCAAACGCGTCATATAATTATTTTGTAATTATATAGTATATCAGCCATCGAGATACAATACCTATAGTCACAATCATGCCAAAAAATTACCGAAACAAAATTAGGCGCATGCTACTAAATAAGTCATTGGTGCAGGGCCGAGGATCGAATTGGGTGCCGTCAGATTATAAAGCGCACATGCTACCGGTCGCCACTATCGCTCGCATTTCATAGTTGGTAGCAGTAAATAAGTGCCAACTTACATCGTCTTCTGCTTCGAGACCTGCGAACTGAGTGAACAGCTGATGCAGAGGCTTACGGCATACGTTGGCCAGCACATTGAGACGACCTGGAAATTAACATCACACAATATTATAAGCGCGAAACCAACGTTTCTTTGTCGAAGCTAAAGTGTTTCTGTCTATTTAAGGGTTACGGTTAAGGGCAAATTTTCACACAACTGTGATCCGGCAAAACTTAAACTTTTTTAATTTTATTTTGTTAGCCTACCATTTTGCATAAAGACATGTTGTTAATAAAAAAAAAATATTATAATATATTGACTGAATTAAATAAAAAAATTGTAAACACACCCTACACCTAGAATAACCCACACACACCCTAAACTCCGACCAATCATTTATTCACTGATACAGCTGCAAAAACATTGTAAAATACTGAATGAAAACCCACAAATTTTGATCACTTTCACTAGGTTTTTGAACGTAAGACTGTAGCAGGTTCATTGAATTATTAAAAGAAAATGTTTTTATTCAGCTTCACAAGGTCATTGCAGCTGTCAGAGTAAATAAATGCTTGGACTGAGCTCTCAAATCACACTTATTATAATAAATGCGAAAGTTTGTGTGTGAACATGTTTGTTACTTCTTCACGCTGAAACGGCTAAACAGATTTCGATGAAAATTAGAAAGGAGACAGCTTAAACACTGGATGAACACATAGGCTACTTTATATCCCGATTTTTTTCTAACGGTTCTTGTAAGATAGCGGATGAAACCGGGCGTGGCTAGTTAGGAATGTTGATTCAAAACGTATCTGCCCAATCCACATACCTCTATGAGGCATGCCCATGATGATAGACTCGACTCCGAGCCGCGTGGACACGTCGATTACTTGCTTCATGGCCGGGATCAGGATCTCGCAGCCTTCCAGACCGAAACGCTTCTCCGATGACCATTTCTTGGCAAGGAAGTTCTCGAATCTGATAATAGAATAAATAAATAAATAAACATCTGGGACATTATTGCACACATGGTCAAGAAAGGAAAGCTTAAGAAAATTTAAACAATTGCCAAAGTCACTTAGGATTAAGGGTGCCTTTCCACCAGAGATGTGCTACACTGTGTAGCTACGAATGTGTTTGACATCCACCAATAAGGAACCTTTATTTTCATAGCTTAGCTTATCACTGGTGGAAACGGGTTCAACAAAGCTATGTTTTGTATAAAGAAGGAATGCGTGCCATCTAACCTTATGCATGGCAGCTACGGATGGGCACTGCGGATTCAGAACTGCTAGGGATGCGCGAATGGTGTAGCTATGTAGAGAGCACAGTACACAACATACTACGTAGTTAGCACGAGTCGCGCATCTTCATAGCATATTTCACCCGTTCTGCTATACCTTTAGCATTAGTGGAAATGGTCAGATAGTTTCGTAGTATAGCTTTACGTCGTTCATAGCGTTAAAAAAATCTCTGAATCAAAAAGCACCCTAAGGATTCTAGCAATTACGACATAATATATTTATATAAATTGGTTGAGGTGCTTAGAAGTTTGTTTTCTATTTACTCCGGATAATGGAGAAAAGCTGATAACCCAAAGGAGCAGCTTGTGATCTTACAAGTATAAACGTTAATTTGAATCTCTATTTTTACTGTAACAGAAACACTTCGGCATGGATACACACATTGGATTTCTATCATTTTGTTCAGATACAATTACAATAATAACATTAGCATGACATTCAAAAATATTATCTTGTCAAAAAAAAACCTTGAACTGACGGAAAAATCAGTACATTTCAATCATGTATGACTAATCTAACATCTAAGCTTATCTTATCTAGTTGAGCGTTTACATTAGAAAATATTGTTTTACGAAGACGTATTCAAAGCACTCACTTTACAGCATGCAAGATAATAACGCTTACAACTCTCTATACGGATTCTGTAAAAGATGCTACTATCTATTTAGTAATCACTCATTCATGTAAAATATTTGTATTCCCAATAGGCTGCAATACAACCAGTATATCAAACAACTTTACCAGGAGATCTCCTGAGACGTGCGAGGATCAGCAGTTTCTGAGCGTTACACCAGTTTATCTAGCTACTTACCCAGTAAAATCTCGTATACGGGCAAAGATCATAATTTTCTGGTCAGGACCCATCTGAGCAATACAACCAATTTATCTAGCTACTTACCCTGTAGACATCGTGAGACGGGCGAAAACCAACCTTTTCTGGTCAGGACCCATCTGAGCAATACAACCAATTTATCTAGCTACTTACCCAGTAGATCTCGTGAGACGGGCCAGGATCAACCTCTTCTGGTCGTTGCTCATCTTGGTAACGTTGGGAGGTTCCATGCGCTGCCTGATCCAGTTGCATTGTTCCAGCGAGTTGATGAACATGAACTCAATGCCGATGTTGTTGCAGTAAGCCTGCTCTAGCCGGTTCAGGATTTCTCTGAAAATATATATATATTATGTAATATTGAAGCTCTATCATAGAGTCTAGTTCGATAAACTTGCTCAAAGAGAGCGAGAAGGCAATACGGATCGGTGTCATCTGTTACAAACCATACACTATATGGCTCTCTCATTGGGTATGGTCATGGGCGTGGCTACTTCCACATGGGGGTTGTCCGCGAGTACAAAAATGTACAAACTTTTTACCCGTACTTCACGCAGAAAAAGGCAAAATTCTAATCGCTTCTCTCGCATAGCTATAAATAGATGTCACAGCAAATAACCGTTGATATGACAACCGAGCGGCGCGTGCATCTATATATTTTTTCCGTCGTATGCTGGTGGGGTGGTCCGGACCCCAAAGTATGTGCTTCCCGCGTGATCCCATTTGTGGTTAATGCTGTGAAGGTAGCTCATTTCACATATTGCAGGATTTATCTATATTCATGATAAAGCTTTGTGGTTGGAACATATCAAAAAAGGGTTTATTAAAATTGCACATCTTTAATACCAGTCTGCGTGACCCTTCGGGACCTCGCAGCACAGCGCTGAGCATAACCCCTTTGCCTGACATTGTTTTTCCTTGATGTGTCTCTGTTTATTGTTATTGTTTGTTTTGGCATTAAATATATCTTATTCTTCTTATTCTATTTATTAATGACGCATTTCAGTTACCAAAATCCAAGAGTTCCAAATAAATTTAATCTCAATATCATGAAAGGTGAATGTCAAGTTCTCAGATAAGAATGCAACGTTTATCCGATAATCCGTGTAATTTTGATATAAGTCCAGCAATAACAGCGCCAGACTATCTACCTTATCACTGCCAGAAGGCGTACTTAAAATAATAACAAAGTCACTTTCGCTGACCATTTCAGACCTAAATCCATGACATCATTCAATCAATTTATTCGACTTCGCCGGAATGCTCACCTACTATCTCTTCTTTATAATATCCTTTTCAATCCCGCCACCCCGAACTACTTGAAAGAACGCTTTACATTCTGGCACTCTTATCATACTCGACCTCTTAGATCAAAGAATACCCTTTCCCTTAAGTCCCCCTCAGTGCGTTCAGAAACTTTTTATGGCAAATCGTTTGCGTTTCGGGCAGTTCAATTGTGGAACGCTTTGCCCGTGCCTATCAGACACGCGCCATCGCTCAATGTTTTCAAAGAACGTGTTAAGCAATTTTATCAGTCGCAGTTGCCACCTTGTTGACGTTGTTATTATTTATTCAACTACTCATAATTATATATTTTATATATTAGTATATTATAGTTATTTTAGGTTATTTAAGTATTAGAATGTAAGTATCATATTTTTCACTATTTCACGCCCCGCCTTCTACCTTCTGTATGAATCCTCTCCATCCTAAGGTTGCCTGGAAGAGATCGCTCTTAGCGATAAGGCCGCCGATTGTTACACTAGTTTGTTTTGTTTAAAGCTATTTTATCGTGTAATATGTTATTTGTGGTGTGAACAATAAAGAGTTTATCTATCTATCTATCTATCAATGATTATAGTAATGGAAAAATAGAAACTTGAATCACAAAACTTGTTCCTTGTTTCCTGAGAGATATAATCTGGGCCTTTTCAAGGCAAGAGTGAATAGGTATCTTCTAAGCCTGCGTGCTTCATCTTTGACCACATCGTCTCTTACCAACAGGCGAGTTGGTGGTCAAACGCGGACTTAATCGCAATAAAAAAAAAAAAAAAAAGACTTAACGAATATAAAAAAAAGTATATCAGTCTCTGGCAGCCATAGTACAAGCTTTGCTTAGTTTGGGGTCTATCTATCTTCTATCTATATAAAAATCAATTGCTGGCAAAAACAAAAACCCCAAACAACAAACGTTTTTTTAAACGTATTTTTGTATTTGCTGTTAACGGTAATACGCACAATTGTCAAACTTGGCATGAGTACACTCTATTGTAAAACAACAAATAATGGCTAAGTGCGAGTTGGTGAAATATTTCTGTTCGCCACCAAGTTAAGCTATGTCGGGCGCGGTCGGTACTTGGATGGGTGACCGCCTGGGCGAGATGTTGTATTTTTGCAAAACTTTTTGTGTTTTGTGGTGGTACAGAACCCGAGCCTGACTTACACTTGGCCGGTTTCTATAAACTATAATAAATTTTGAACTGGTTCTAACTTACGAGTGGTCCCATTTAAATTTAAAGAAAACATAGGAAGAAAGATAACGGGCTGAATCCCGTTTATTAAACTTCCCGCGAACTGTTTTTTTTTTTGTATAAATGTATCATCAATATATATAATATAAAAACGAAATACCACTTTACACAAATTCACTCACTCAATGACTCATCACGAATTCTCGAAAACCACTTGACATTTGACAGGTAGATTCCTAATGGAAATGTAGAGGTCCGCTAAGAAGGGATTTTCCGAAAGAGCTGAATTAAGGGAAGTATGTGGTTGAAAGTTTGTATGAAAGTCTACGCGTACGAAATCGCGGGCAATGGTTAGTTAATTATAATATCTTCTTACCTCAATGGTAAAGCCTTCTCCTTTTCTCCGATAAACGTAGTGGAGGGTAGTTTAAATACCCTGTCCATATCAGCTTCATCTAAAACATATGATGCATATGAGAGTATGTACGTTCAACAAAGCCATGTCACCCAGACTACCAAACAAGATACACCCGTTGAAGTAAAAAGTGAAAAAAAAACTACAATTATTAACCTTATAGCAGTAAGCAAAGAGAAGAAGCATATAGAAAGCATATTGATGCCATATCCCTTTACTAGCATTTCCTGTGAAATGGGTAATGTATTTCATGATGTCACATGTTGATGCATTTTTTGAAACCATGTTTTAATCATTTTAATAATGAACCATTTATGTAATTTGTGTACTCCTAACATAATTTTGTTTTTAATGTTCTCGTTCAAATTACGGACGAGGTAACTAATATCTGGCGATAGATATAGAGACAGCCGACTGGCCGCGATCCAAATCGAACTAGACTATAGTTAGACGCCTAACGTTCTTCACCTATCCTCAATGTCAAACAATTGAAATGTTCTCTTAAACTATTTGTATTGATATGACAAAAATCATCATAAAAAAAATATTACAAAGGATAAATAAAATCTCTTACCATGCACGATATCAAACGTAAACCGAAAACGTCCACATACCATGCTATAAAAACTATATAAATTGATATATGTGGGGAATGTGCTTTATCGTGCAAGATGAAATACGAAAGTCGGGCGGGGCTATTTCAAATATCGCAGGAATAAGTAGAATTTTTGTCGATGTTAATCCAAGTTTAGAATTAGATGTGATATAATTTTTTGGTTTGAATCGATCGATTGATTGAAAGGGTTGAATTGTTTGATCTGTATATCAGTCTTTTGGAGTTCGATGAAACATATTTCCACATACGCGTGCGATTGTTAAATAGCCCCAATGTAGGAAAACGCATATAATTTTCTAAATAATATAAGAATAGGAGCGTGCGTGCCGAAGACCTTGTGCGTTACGTCCACATCTCGTAGTTATGGCGTCTAAAATAGTTTACGAACAGATATTTCAAGTTCAAACATAACGTAAATGCAAAACAAAATAACTGTGCCTATTTGTCAGTCTGCAGTTGACTTGAGCATAAAAAAATATTCTGTTCATAAATTATAGCCCGAATTTTCAATTGCAAATTAAACATTAAGAAAAGATGCGTAGTATACGTGCGACGTATAAAACATTTATCGAATAAGCAAGAAGTGTACAGAGCTGTGTACCTCTGTTGCTTTTGTAGGTGGTCTACATTTCATTGTAGATCAACCTAGTTTTGGAATACGAGTTGTAATGTTTGCAATTGTAGAATCGGGGGCAAGATAACATTGTACCACCGCCATAACTACACGACAAACATCGAGCGGCAGGGGTGCTATGCTGTTCGGGTTCCGTGCTCCTTACCGAACCGGTAGCTATTGTGAATCACTTCCCGGTGGTTTTTACCACCCAAATGTTGGTTGGCAATCTCCAAAGGGTCGAGTTTCGCAATATGATGTCCTCGGATCTGTTTTTTAGTTCACAACGTAACAGTTTTAGTATTTGAATAATGCAACTGCAGTCCTGTCGTTAGTCGTTGCATTGATAAAATAATAATTAAGAAGCGTAAATTATTGGGTTTTTTTTATATTATAAAATAAAGACTTGTAAGTATAATACACATTTATAAAAAGTAGTTTCTGTGTCATTCATAAACTGTTGTTTTGTTAATGATAGCTGAAAGTACAAAGATATTTAAAACTATGGACATTGGGTCCGAGCTCAGAAATGTCCATCCAGAGATGGACTAGAATCGTAGTAGATCTCTAGATAATCTGTGAATTTAGACTTACAATTGTTGCAAGCTAAATAAATCATTGTTGTGACAACACATGACTTAAATTAGTGTCGATACAACATGCCATCGAAATCATGCAAAACCTGGTTTTTTTTCGTTCAGAATCGGAAGTATACTGTCGATATAACTCAATATATGTTAAGTTGTTTTTTATTATTATTATGTTGCCACCGTATCTAAAACTTTCAATTTAATAGCTCAGCGACGACGTAGACTTCGAACAAGAACCTTCTATACAATTTCTGTCTGACAATGAAACTATGCGTAAGAAATTGCCAACAGCAGTCGTAAACACGTTCTCTTAGAAAATCAAAAACCACAAATATCTTTCACAATACTTAAAGAAAACTATATTTTTTAAATCATATTAGTACATTAACAAATCATTTGGGGTGTCCAAGGTTGAGTTGCGATGGCACGTTGTATATGTAATCAGGGCAATTTTTCGTTAATTTTGTACCAGGCCCAACATCCATCTGTTTGTAAATCTATGTGAAAGTAGGATGGATTATAACGTTGAATGTTAGCACTATAAATATATTGACGTTGTTGCTTTTGTGTAGTATTGCTTTGTTAACATTTACACAAATGTTTTATCTGTATCGTGCTCCGTTAGGAAGTACAACAAGCAGACAATAGAAGCTGCACACTGGCGTAAAATCAGTGCAGATTAAGTACAGCCTTACCTTTATTTTAACACCAGCCTAAAATTTTATTATGCATACATAGGTACCGTATAATGGGGTAAATAGAAACAAAAAGGGTTTAAAGCCCTACCACTGAAAGAATGCGTTTGATAGTCGACATTGTAACAATCTAATCTCTTTATATAAAAAAAAACACATTTTCGTTTAATAATTTTCTTTAGTAGGTATATTGGCTATCAACAACAATCTTACGTTCTAATCTTTCGTTCAGCTTTTTACAATGATATGGCAACTTTGAGATTAAATCTTTCAGCGGTCACACTATAATAGATTCGAAATAATGAGATTTTTTAAAGTCAAAATGCCAAACCTAAATGAAAAATTTATCAAGATTCTTGTTACCTATAATAACAAGATTATAGTACAATTTCCAGACCCACGAAATGCAAATGTACCAAATTCTAAATTAACATGAATTTGGTACATTTTATTTCGTAGGTTTGAATATTGTACCATAAAAATAATTTTTTCTATTAACCCTTTTTACCACGATGTACCTATTCGTAAAACTTTTAAAATAGTGTGTATTTGTACTATTATTTAATGTCACTTCATCAAAATTATTCATCATTCATTATTTCTTGTGGCAGTGTCCACAAATAATATAATCCATATATTAATCCGTGGTCAACGATGCTGGTATCACAACTAGCTAAATTTTTTTCTTTACTTCAGTTGTTTTATATTATTTTGTATACTGTTTCTTGATCATTAAATAAATTGAAAATAAAACTAACATGGTTCTCCGGTACTAATTTTAAGAGAACAATTGCCTGTTCAATTTATTACCTATTTTATCTTATGCAAATTGAAAGATTTATTATTCCTCGTTTTTTATTTCCAACTGTTGTACCGTTATCACGTAACGTTAATGAAGCGATAGGCAAGGATAGTTGATTCGGGTACCTATAAACAATTTTGATGAAAATGTTCAAGTATACCGAAGACAATAATATTTTTATAATTTTCTTAAAGTATCAGCTGTTATTCTAACCAGTCGATTTTATTATTATTTATGTCCATAATTGCTATAATGTGGTTATTGTTGTAAACTGCGCATATGATGTTCACCTTTGCCTTTTAAAACAAGTCATGTTAAAAAGGTTTTTTTTCTGTTTTTGTTGATCTCGGCCTACTGTGTGTGTTATTTTAATTTTATCTATACTGTAATTGTGTTTTGTTAACAATACGTAAATTATTTGTTTGTCATTATTAACTTACTTTTCAATACCATGATCTAGTAAAGGAATATGATGGCAAACATTAAATATACCTAAACAAAATAAAGGGTTTCGTCAAGTAATATTTACATACATAAACTCATACTAATATTGTTATTCGATTAACTATGCATATGACGGACAGACAATACAATTAGACATACTATATTATTATGTGATATTATTATGTATTAGAGTTTTAGTAGATGTATATATAGACCGAATATTTCAAACGGCTAGTCTCAATTATCGACTACTTCCATGTAATTTTTCGGTAACATATAAAATATTTTTATTTCATTAGATTTCATAAACATACAATATTGCTATATACTTTACATAATAAAAGAAGAAATAGAAGTTTCTAAAAATAGCGTTAAGGTTCTTTTTATCAATAATTCGATAAGTAGCCAAGCACCAATTGAATTTTTTTTAATACAGGTGGGTTAAACCACAACCTGCGATATTAGTTTTGTCACTGTCTCTCACATCTGATTGACATTAGTGCGACAGGGACGGAAACAACATCGCATGCACAAGAATAGCCGGCTTGGCTATCCTTGTGCGTTCTATTAGCCAAATACAACAGAAATTAAGCGAAATCAGCATCTAACTACATAGAGATAGCTTTATTAAAGAATTACGAAGAACTCTCTTCAGAGAGAATTTTAATTATATTTTGGCAAAGTGCTGATCTTTCCAGTGCATCAAAAGCTAGATAGAACCCTAACCCAATTCTGAATTAAAAACGTATTGCATATTGAATATTAAAAGGATTTCCGGATAGTACCCCAATTTTAAAACATTTTTAGAAACAATAGTCAGATAAGTCGCCACTAAATGACGATTTCCAAAACTACTAACATGTGTACTTTATATTGGTCAAATCATAAAGAAACTGTGAATGAAATACGAGGATACAAAAAAAATGCAGTTAAAAGTTAAAATCCCCCTAAACGCCAATCGCAATACGTTTGAAATGTTGAATAGAAGTGATCATACCGAAACGCACGTGCTCTCTAATGACGGCTTCGTTAGCGAACGCCCTGAGGCCGCCGTGCCAGTCGCCACTTGATATCGGGTCGCCCGAGGTGATGCCCAAGGGGTCGAGTTGTGCAACCAGGTGACCCCTCGACTACGTCCAACAATCGTAAAACTCACTACTTGAACTTATATTGCATGACACCATCCCAATATACAAGCAATATTGTTTAAAGCCTTCCATAAGTCTAGTCACATCGGAACGTCGCTACTAAAAGGCATAATATGGTCCCATACTATTTAACAAACCGTGTTGTTATTGTCGAAATAAGAAAATGTTAACCAAACAATATAAATGCCCACAAAAAGTATTTTAGCAAAACTCATACATAATAGGAATATAAGCGCAAAACATTGGAAATTCATAAAATATGCTCAATACGTTGTTTCCAAAAAAAATGCGCTAAATCTATGTACTAAATCTAGTTTTGAGACTAGCAATTTCAATGTCGGTCGATCTAATTTGAACGTTAGTAGTTTGAAATTAAACAGTATTATTAGAGGCATTATTGATTTTAGAACATTCAATTATAAAGGAATTTGTGACACACTATGATTTAGTTAGGGTTGATTTTTGACTACGACAACATCAAAATGAAACTACTGCATTAATTATTATCATTTAGAAAAATCGATGGCTAATATTATCACACACGTGCATTAAATGAAATAAAATAATCGGAGTGTATGGACACGATGCAAATATGATGCAGATGAAATCACACGTGAATTCGCGTTCAATATTTGCAATCCAAAGTGCTATACTTGCTATGGGATCTTCATGAAACAATAATGAAATTGAAACCAATCACTGTTCAGGGGGCAAAACATTATCAACATCAATGATTCTCTACGATGGAGGGCATTAGAGCGGTTACACACGGCGTTTTAGCGCTTACTAATGTGATAGATACACCGAACGTCAATCGAGGATTTTATAGCCTTTTTTAATGCAAACAATGAGACAGGTCGCCTGATGGTAAGTGATCACCGGCGCCTATGGATACCTGCAACACTAGGGGCATCACAGTTACGTTGCCGACCCTTAAAGACTCTATTAACAGCCCTTTTGAAGAACCCCATACTATAGCTACTCGGAAATACAGTGTGCGATTTCCACCTGTCTATGATATGTGGATGAACTTTCAGATGGTGGTGGCTGGATAATTGGATTGTAGTACAATAAACTTTATTAATTTAAAAAATACTTTTTTTAAACAAGCGTTTCGTATTCTTCTCAGCAAACCCTTTCATTTGATACCCATATGATGGTAGATAAGAACCTTTTGTCCGCAATATTGAATTTACTCGTATCATCTAGGACTAAAGTGCTTGGAAAGACAAATACACCGAACGTAAACTCGACGGGGTGACTGTCATCCTTTCGTTTAGGAGTTCCTATGGCCACCTTCGGACAAATATACATACATACATAGAAACTCTCATTAGAATCTGAAACATCTCTTCGCTCGGTCAATTAACCACATCATAATGACGTTAAAGATCAAAATAATAATATATAGAAACCGATCCAAATTACTTGAGAGCACTCTGTCCCTTTCTAGCAGGCGTGGCCAATACAATAAGTTGTCATTAAAATGATGAGATTTACTTGCGATTTTCAAATTGTTGGCCGAAATTACATTTTACGAGCACATTCCAAGTGTATGTTTCTTGACGTAATTATTGAAGATTTCTCTTCTTGAAGTTTCGTGGTGTAAACACGCGTTTTAAACGCGTTTTACGCGTTTGCATCTGCTGCTTAAAAACCCCATGCGTAACCGCTCTTAGTGATAAATTATTGGACTGAAATAGCTCCATTGCCGCGGCCACTCGTCCCGATGAGAGTAGTAGAACGACGTAACCGTGTATGCATGTGTGTCATAATACCGCCGCCGATTACACGAATCGATGACACGCAATGCAATAATGTTTGTCGAATTCGAGAGTGATTGCTTCCAAATGTATCGACGTGGTCCGTCCTGCGTACCGAAATTGAAATATTTCCTCATGATGAGCTCGGAGCTGGGCGCGCGCATGCCCAGCTGCGGCAGGTTGGCCGTCGTGATGCCCAGGGGGTCCACGTCGGCCGCCAGGTGACCGCGAGCCTGTCACCACCCGCCACCACGTCATCGTTTACTCCAAATTAGGCACACGACCCGCCGACTCACACTCAACTGCTTTATCGATCCCCACTAACATATTTAGACTTTTTTTTTTTTTTCTCCTCTTGTGTGCGTCTTTAGACACACATTAATAGCCTACTAAATTTTCAACAGAATTCATCAGCAAAATAAAATCAGTGCAATTGACTTTAATTGAAAAAAAAAACATATAAGTGTTGGTGACTAACGCTTACACACGGACCCGGGCGAACCCAACTAAATTGATCATAACACAACAAAATGAAGCAATCGTCTCGTCGCTAGGTCGTGCAAAGCCTAAGTTGGAAATATTCACAAGTCCTCGAACCGCAATGCCAATTCTTTCACACGCAGTTACGATGACCAATTTTATCTTTATCCTAATTCATTTATAACCGCATATTCCTATTGTAAAATGCATGTCGTTTTGCAATATATAAAATGAAACTGTGGGCCATTAAGTGACTACTGAACACGCGAGTATTCAATGATAGTAGTATTCTTACAAAGAATTGTGTCTTGCATTTTTGAGGCGCATTCAGACGTCGCGAGGCATGTGCCGCGAATGGTCTACCATGCATGCCTCAGGCTGTGTGGACGGGGTGAGCATTCGCTTCGCTGTGTTGTAAGCAGATTCACGCGCCTGCCTCAGTGTGAGCCCTGCGTTCCGTATGGCGACTTCTTGAAGCCATTTCGCTTTCTGGTTGTTTACGAGCTACGTGAGCATCATTGTTGGTTGTTAGCGGGCTCGCCAAGAGCATGTACCGTCGCATGCCTCGGCCTGAGCCATGCGTAGAAAGCCAATCTCGGCGCCTGCCTCGCGATTTATGCGCCTTTAAATGACGAAAGCACGCTTCGTTTTAATATCAAATCTTTCTCATAGCTGTTTTGTTATTACTTTGTGTGACAACAGAATTGATAAGTAGCTTATATCAGGGTAAAACAAATAGCAACACCTGAGCAAGGGCCGTAGTGTGTGGAGTCAAAATTGTGCAAATAATAACAAATAGTGGGGAGTTAGCATGGAACACATTTCACCTGGTAACTCCTGATGATTGCTTGGACGGCGAGATGATCATCGATAATCTTCTCATTTATAGGGGAACCTGCGAAAATACGGAATTATTTTATTATATGATTTTTAACCGACTTCCAAAAAGGAGGAGGTTATCAATTCGACTGTATATATAGATTTATTTTTGTAACCTCGACTGGGTGAACCGATTTTGATGATTCATTTTTTATTTGAAAGCTGGTGCTTCCCGTGTGGTCCCATTTCAATTTGGTCAAGTTCTGACATTTTTATGAAGTCGTTTTTTTTATATTGATAATTATGGGAGCTAAAGCATACGACGGAACTTTGTAGATTGTGTTTCTGTCCATACAGTTTGTCGTTTCCTTTTAATAATTTTCTTAACATCACCGCGCTAAATTTAAACGTGGAAGGTACAAATTCCTGTAGAGAAAAATGGCATATTGCCAAGTGATTGAAGTTTCTTGGTGTCATTGTTATCATAGGCCAGTCCCAGGTTGGGCGCCAACAGGAACGCCAACTTTTCATCAGTTGGCGGTTAAACCCAAGTTTATCACTAAATATATAAAAAAAATATTTCACAAAACATGGATCTAGAACATTGAACTATGAAACATCATTTTAACTTGATTTTTTTGAGTTGCAAATACAGTAACATGTTCTGAAGCTTGTACTTTACATTAGCATGGCCCAGGGTGGGCGCCAATTTTGGCGCAATGAAAAAACGTATTTTACAAACTGACTACCTTTTTTTATTTATTTTTTTCTTTTCTTTCGAGTTGATTATAATTAATTCCAGAATCCTTTGACCGAAGGTCAACTAATTAGTGATCATTTTGTAATTTACACCAAAATTCATTATATTTTGCTATTTTGTTAGTTAATTAGATTAATAACATGATATTTTATTAATATTGAAATTTATTCGTCTATTTAATTAAGTCCATTTTTTTAAATATAAATAATATTTACGTTATTTTTATGCCATCTCTCATTTGTATGCCTACTAACTAGGAAAAATATGATACTTATTTTGTTTAATTACCTATTGCGCATGCGTTTTTATGTGTATGTATGATTTCCTCGTGTTTTATGCTAATGAATTATCTTTATTAAACCCAAAGATTCCATCATTATTATCACCAGCCTTTATTTTGGTCTAGTGGTACCATCAAGCTCGAAAACCCTTAATATAGAGTATAGGAAATAAATCCCCATGTAAATTACCTGCAGAAATGGATGGCATTCCGCCGGATGGCACGAGAGAAGAGAGTGGGACCTCGTTTTTGTTGTATGGCGCGAGATTCGGTGGCGACGTGTACGCAGCGCCGGGCTGGGCACCGGCCGTTGTATTGCGGAAGAATGCATCCCACGACTAAAAAGAACGGAATAGCTTAGTTTGCAAAATAACACAGAAAATTTACATACACCTCGGTCCAATTTTGTCTTAGAAAAAAAAACTTACGCTAGGTTTTTGAATTTAAACCTGTAGCCGACATACTTTAGTGAAATACATTCAAAGAAAATGTTTTAATTCGCTTTGTACAATGCTACTGCAGCTGTCAGAGAAAAAAAATGATTGGACAAATCATAGATACATCAACTATACAACTAGCCGCCAGATTAATTACTTTAGCTGCGCCTGGCGGTTTCGCACGCCTTTATGCCATTGTCAATTGTTATCAGCTGTATGCGAGTAAAAAATTTCACATCGAACTGAATGTCTGAACAACATGGAGAAGGGAAGCGCGTAGAACGGACAAACCAACAAGTCCACAAAACAAACTTTCACGTTTGTCGTATGGTTGAGGTATAATGTTTAGAAATGAAAGTCCAGATTAAAAATTGATTATGGCTATGAAAAAAAAAAAAACAACACAAATTCGTATCCCACAGCCACATCTGCGAAATGTGTACGTGGAGACATGTGATGATGACGTCACCTTAAGATTAGTCATGCGTATTTCTCGGTACAGAAACAACACAGTTACTATAGTGATGCTTAACTTGTATGTCCTTATCACTAGCATTTTCCTGTTGCCACTAGATGGCATTACATTTAAACTTAGAACAAAAAAGTACGTATTTCAATTCATTTGTGCAAAGAGTATCTATGTGCAATAGAAAATTAATTATTCGTAATAAATTAATTTACACCTTAAACTAAATAAACAAGTTTCCAGTTACGTCATTCCATAGACACACTTCAGTAGTCTCGACAACAACCTGCATAGAATACCTATGTTCACTCAGTTCAGTGATAGCAAATAGAAACGTATGAAATACCAGGGGCTCGATTTTTTAATCGCTCGTATGATTTCGCACGAAAATACCATTCGAAATGAGATTTTCTATTGATGGAAATCAAATTCGATTGGTTCAAACCACTCGTTGCATGAGCGAGTGATTTATATGATTATTTTAAAGATGCTATATACTTTTGTTTGGGATTGTGTTCGAAAGTCAATCATTTCGCATGATATTTTCGTGCCTATCATACGAGCGATTTAAACATTTAGGCTCAGGCCTTGTTTGACGTCACAAGAAGATTTATGTGACGTGTTGTGAATGTTTGACGTCGGAACAAAAATTTGATGGTAATGGTTACGTAACATAGCATCGCTAAGTTTTCGATTTTCTACTTCGGTACCATGGTTTTTAGACCTGGGGCCTTGCGGTCACCTGTTTTAAGCGATTCAGCAGTGCAAGTACCGTTCTTATTGGTTGATAAATTAGACAGTTGAAATCGTCAAATTTGATAAAATGACATTGTGTCCATACTCCATAGCGAGTACGGACACAAGCCCCAAGGTCTAGAAGCATGAAATTTTGCATAAGTGTTTCTTATGTAAGGAAGATAAACTCAAAGTAATGATTTTTGATAATGTCTCTCCTAAAATCTGTCTAAAGTGTTTAAATAGAGGATGAAAGTTTGTATGGGAGTTCGTATTTTTTTTATATAATTACGTGGATGTTAGTTTTTGCTTCTTCTGTTTACAAGTAAAATTTAGTAATTTTTTTTTTGTATCATCGTTTTTTGGAAACTCATCACCCTAGCGGGGTTAAACAGGGAACGAAGGTTTGTATGAGAGTGCATCATTTTTTTAATAAATACTAAAAACGTTTTTTTTAAATATGGGGACTCTTTTTTTATTATTTTTAGTTAATCGGCCGTTACATACACTGTGAAAATGTTAACTGGCTATCTATTACGGTTCCAATAATACAGCCTTTAAAAAGTAGAAGGGACAGACTAGGACTACTACAGAATAGGGTTCCTTTTACACCCTTTGGGTACGGAGCCCTAAAAACACAGAGCTGTACACTACAAATCCAATGGCAAGGTTAACCATACCATAGCGACCTTCACATATCATCTGTCCGACAGATGACTCTCAGTCTGCTTATAACCGGATCGAGTTAGAGAGCATCCGCGAATAAGCCGCTCACGACAAACCACTTCAAAGGTGTTCGTGACTAACGCTTTCTGGACATTTGTGTAACACGCGTAAGGACATTTCTCTGCGCCAACCTTGACTTTAGTATACCAGTTAGCTGCGCTGTGACCGCTGTTTCATCTTCGATTTTCCAACTTTCCCAAATGTTTCGGGATAAACAGTATCCTATGATGAATATTATTTTTAACCGACTTCCAAAAAGGAGGTGGTTATCAATTCGACTGTTGTTTTTTTAATGTTTGAACCTCTGAACCTTCGACTGGGTGAAATGATTTTTTATTTATTTGAAAGCTGGTGCTTCCCGTGTGGTCCCATTTTAATTTGGTTCAGTTCTGAAATTTTTATGAAATCGGTTTTTTATATTGATAATTATCTCGTCCAATTTTATTAAGATATGTTTAGCCGTTCGGTGTTAAGATCAGGGAATTAAAGAAATGCATAGAGACAAAGTTATTTCACATTTAAATGAAAGTACCTGGACGACCGAGATTCGCTCGGTATTTAAAACCTTTTCTAAATGCAAAATTTAATCCAAATCGATAGAACCTTTACCGAGACATGCGAAATAAATTTCTACTCATGATGAAACGACAAATGGTAAACACGAGACACCAAAAACAAATACAGAT
The DNA here is from genome assembly GCA_949125355.1 of Agriopis leucophaearia. Taxonomy (NCBI): domain Eukaryota; kingdom Metazoa; phylum Arthropoda; class Insecta; order Lepidoptera; family Geometridae; genus Agriopis; species Agriopis leucophaearia. The sequence goes on from OX421267.1 coordinate 7,710,315, forward strand.
AATTTAAGTTATGATAACCCCATGGTCAGCGCGAATAGGCAAATAATGATAAACGTCTTCAATTAGCATTATTTGTAGGGGTTAGACAAGTGACCCACATATTGAGTCCCCCATAGATATAAGACAATGTGAGAATACGTTATCGGATATGGTCGTCTAGTGTCCGTCTAGACATAACCTATCGATGTAATTAGAGATCGGTCGAGATATTGATGCTACGTTAGTATCGAGTTCGAGATAAGAGTATGTACAACCTCAAACTTAGAACACTATAATCGATTACAACCTATCCTGCTATATTATAAATGCGAAAGTTATAATGCTAATCTATTTTTTTTACACTCTTTTATTAGCTTGGTATGTATCTATGTATATATGCAACGGAATCTTTGAACGTGCTTTTCACACCTTTCAAAACGTCGGATTGATTTGAAACTTTGCACACTTATCAAGGACCGATGACAATGCAATAATTTAAATAGTTTGTCCCATTATCCTTACCAGGATCTACAGGATTAGCGATTTTAAAGCGTTATTTTAGGTTTTTAAACTACGATAATTATTTACTTATTTCTGGTATTGTTCTGCACTTGCGACAAATTAATTTCCACACAGGCAAAACAACTAGTACACTATAATAATAATGTATAGGTCGAGGAAAGTGTTTTACCCTTTAAGACTTTCCAGAAGGCGGGTAGTTTTTCGGGTTTATGTAAGTATGTATGTCTAGTATGTCTCTCTTTATTAGCATAAACCGTTTAGGCTAAACGGCTTAGCAGATTATGAAGTGCGAGGTAGATTCGTTTTTTATGACCAGAATGTTACAATACAAGGCTACATTTAGCAGTCGGGTCTTTTGATTTTCTTTTAATAATACTCAAGGAAAATTACGTAAACATGCATCTCATAAGTATTCTGTCCACTACCTTGCAAGTATAACCTTGTTTTACATATATATCATGCAAATACAAATTTTCTTTTATTTGAATGTCAATAGCAATTTTATGCTCGTCGGTGCGTAGGACGTCCACTCAAATGATGGACAGACGACCTAAAAGAGACCGCAGGGAAACGCTGGATGCAAGCCGCTTCTAACCGGCCCTTTTGGAGATCGATGGGGGAAACCTATGTCCAGCAGTGGACGTTCTATGGCTGAAAGGATGATGATGATGCTGAATTATTAAAATATACAAAAGCTTTGTATAATTTGTCAAAATTTACGTTAAAAGAAAGCATTAGAGATCACAAATCATGCTATTCTTTTTCACATTTATTTTTCACACTTTGCAGTGCCTGAATACCAGTGTTCTCTAAACACCTTCCTCAAACCTGAGGTTTTATGTTGAGAAAACAATGAGTCCTTTAGTTTTTCTTTTACACAACTCGAGTCCACACTTGAAAAAAAAAACTACAACATAAATAAACGATTGACTGAGTTTCACAGAGTTTTAAAGACAGATTTCGAAAATGTAGTTTATTTAATAAATGCATGGAATTTGTTTATAAATTGTATGTCACAATGAACTTGACAGTGGATACTAAATAATATCAATCATGTCAATATCTTGATGAGTATAGTAAAAACGTTTAACAGCCAATTAACTTTTAAATTGGTGTACCTAACTAAATCAAGATCAGTAGAATTAATTGCAGTCGTTATGTTTGCTTTCGTGTCAAGGTACAGAGTGTAACTAGTCACGAGACACGGCTGATTGAAGCGTTCATAAATACTTTTTATCGTACATTCTACCAGACAACTGTCGATTGCTGTTTCTTTTTAATATGATTTTGATTTTTTGAGATTGATGATACCTTTCTAGAAACTTTGATTTGGAAGTATTTTAATTCAAACCAATGGACTAGATGCGGCGGTAATTTTTAAACACGGTGCAACCTTTTTTTCCCAAAAAATAAATTAACAAATCCCATGCGCCGCGCAGCACACGTTTTACGGCGAGTTTTCCATCTAAGTCAAAAATCCGGACAAATAAAGTAAACAAGCAAAATCCGGACGGAATGCGGAAATTATGAACAAAATCGGATGGAACAATGTTTTTGTTTGTTTTGCCCTGAATTATTCATCCTCTTAACTCATCCACTGCTATATTGATAAATTAAATCTTCAGGACGATACCTGTATATTTTGATCTTTAATTCGATTAGCCCGCTTCGTACGCATACTTTAAAACAAATTTTCAACCCTCTTAATTTGTCCCTGTCATAAAAATCTTAGCTTATGTCAACAACACATAAGAAACCTTCCTGGCACATTTCGGCTCAGTAAATCAAGTATTTTTCGAGATGAGTAATTGAGTGAGTGAGTTTACTTTTATATTTAGTTACACAATTTTGATGATCATGGTCTGGCATGCGTATCGAAAACAATAGTCACTTCATAGCTAGTATACCTTCGTGACTTGGCAACCAGCACTTGAAGATAATACAGGAGTACAAATTTTAAAATTATGGCGAATTGGCAGTCTACCAAGCGTCTCTTCATCAACCACTTATTGAACTTACTTTGTAACATCCTTGGATCCTTTTTAGGTTTCCATACACAATGGGTAAAAACGGGCTCCCATTACTGAGTCTACGCTGTCTGTCTGTCTGTATGTCCGTCCTACCTTTACACGGCTGTATCTTTCGAACCGTAACAGATAGCCAGTTGAAATTTTCACAGAATATGTAGTAATATTACAGCGAATTAACTAAGAAATAATAAAAAGTCAAAAAGTAAAAACAAAAACGCATTGTTAATGTTAACGCATTTTTGTATTTACTCTAGTGTAAACCGTTTTTTTTCTAAAAATTTACAGTTTATTGTCTAAATCGACTTTGATCATTATTCAAACGCAGAAAAGGTCATTATCTTTATCATCATCAGACAGAAGACGTCCACTGCTGAAAATAGGCCTCCCCTTTAACCTCCACACTGATCGACATCCTACAATCTGCATCCACTGGATGCCCGCGACTCTCACGATGTCGTCGTTCCATCTAGAGGAAGGCCTACCTACGCTGCGTCTTCCGGTTCGTGGTCTCCACTCAAGAACTTTTCTTCCCCATCGGTTATCAGTTCTTCGAGCGATGTGGCCTGCCCATTGCCAATTCAACTTGCAACTTTTTTTTTCCAGAAAATATATTAATCGTAGTCCAGGGAAGGTTTAAACGTGAGTAAACGGCTGGACCGATTTTGATGAAATTTTGTGTTGCTGGAACGGGTCATAGTAGCGAGGCCGAAGGCCGAGCTTTTTATTTGATATTAATATGATTTTAACAAACCCAAAATAGCTAAACAGTTCATGGTCATGGGACTATGATAACAAGATATAAAGTATGATACTCACTGCATGTACAGAGTTGGGGTCACCGAGCCATGAGTTGTACATGGTCTCGACATACGCTGAGCTGGAGCCATTTAGGAACGGCTCAGCCGCTGTTGAACTCTTCAGCCTGTGGGCGTTTACTGTCACAGCGGCAGTCTGCGAACAAGAAAAAAGACACTTAATAATTACTAATTTTAAAAACCGACTTCAAAATTAGTAAATACGTGTATTCGTTTACATGGATGACATATATTTTTCCCATTTATTTTGTTTTAAAAACCAACCGCGCTGCCTCAATGGGTGTTTCCAGGTAGTTACAAACTGGGTGTCTCCAAATCATGAGTAAATCAGTTTCTTCTAAGCAAGTGTGCTCCATCGTAAACCGCAACATCGCTTAACATCAGGCGAATTGGCGGTCAAACGCAAGCCTACTCATAAAAACAAAACACTACTGAACTGGTTTTGATAATATGTCTATAGTATCAGTCTGAAAGTGTATCCAATCAATAAAAAAAAAACTGTTTTTAAATGACGGAGTTAAAGTGTAATAAATCTTATTTTTTATGAAAACCCCCTTCCCCTCCTTTTTTGAAGCCTGTTAAAAAGAAAAAAAACACGTTTGAAAATTATTACTTTAAGCATAAAGGCGGGCAATCTTAATAGGCAACCATTAAGAAATACAGGGTTACACGGAACGGTGGTACTAAGCCGAAAGGAGGTCATTGTACTCATTGTTAACAACTTTTACTATGGGCAATATAAGCAACGAAATGTCCCACATTTCGTTGTGTGAATGACACTTTTTATGAAACAGCTGTTTTTTTTTCATGTTGGGTCCATTATAAATGAACCAAACAATAAATATATATATATATATATATAATAAAAAATAAAAAAACATAAATATACCTATTAAATTTCTCATTGTACAAGCGGAAATACACTAGAAATTCGTAAAAGAAGCAGCTTTGTAGACGAGAACTTCCGCAAAGTAACACCTGATTCAATTCACTAAATAACCACCTTTAGACTAGTATCGCCGTTCCGTAAACCTTGTATCAATGAACCTGGAACTTGTACGGAAGTTTCCTACAATATTCCTATAGTAATGTTCCAACATGTAAAGGCAATTTTTAAGACTGTCTAACAGGCTTTGTGCAAATCATTGGCCAATGATTGAGCATGTGATGCTGGACAATATTGCAATTTGAAAATCGCCCAGTATGGCTCTGTAACCTATCTGCCTTATGAATAGGAGGAGGTTGGGTTCGATTCCAGCCTGGACAGATGCTTAAATAGGGAAGCAAATCCTAGTGGGGAGCTAAGAGAGTGAAGCATTAAAAAATCATTAGGTACCCGTTCCCATACACCTTATGAAGTTAATCTCCTTATTTGGTTGTAAGTTACTTGACATTCGTTTCGCCTTCATACTTATTTATTTAAAAAATAAAACCTTTAGCTAGCAGGAACTAATCAATTCTCATCATTCAAGATCAATAACACGGATACAAATGAGTAGATATACATATACATGAAAGGGATGTCTGCTGCTGTAGACAGCTATTGGAATCGTTATCTAAACAAGATTGATTATTTATCAGAATAAAATAATCACGTAAAACAGTAATATACTAATATGGGCGACATACCTATTTGCTATTAGTATTTTCTCTTTAACTAGAAGGAAATTCAGTATTCCGTTATCACCGGATATCGTTCGCGTTCAGGGGTCATAATCAAACACCTAAAAACTATACTTTGGTCACAACCAAGAATATTTTTAATGTACCCTGCATTTAAAGCCTGTAGTTCATCACCGAAGTAGAGATTTTAAATATAGGGTGAACTTGAAAACTTTAGTTTCATCATCACCAAAATAAATTCACATACTCGTATAAACCTAAAATTCTTAAATTCACCTGTATTTAAAACTATACTTAGGTGATGACCTTCGCGAAGTGATATACTGCACCAAAACTTGAAGCCTTTACCTGAGATAATTATGTATAAATCCAGCCCTGCTTTGAGCTAGTCACTTCGTCAACAAGAATATCATACTGAGCAATGCAACAATATTTATTTCAGTAAAATCCAAAAAAAATGCGATACTATGTGTAAACGAGATAAGGATGCGGAGCAAAGTTTATCAAGTGTTGGAAGGGGCTCGACACGTCTCGTCGACTCGTCATTGTCTTTTATCAGTTAACATTACAGTGGGGTTTTTCCCATACATGTTTGTGTGTATGTGAAATGAGTACAGTTAAAAGTAATGATGTGGTAGTGCAGGACAACTGTGTCACAGCAGCTTTAAACATACACCAAATAGTAATTTACCTGTAATTGAAGTTTAGTCAGAGTAGATTGAAATAATTATAGGGTGTACTACTATCATTACCACACTGTTGCTTACCATCAGGCGAGTTAGAAGTTTGTGGTTTTTTATATTATGTCCATTAAAATTGAAATTATAAATGTGTCCAAAATAAAAGTATTCACATGATACACACTATACCTCTTGCCAAATTCCATGTTATTTTTTACTTTTTTACAAAAAAGTAAAAAACACTTTTTATTTTATAAAACACTTGCTCTTGACTACCACCTCGCCTATTATTAAGCGATGCTGATGTCTACGACGGAGCATGCTTGCCAAGAAAAAACGGTTTCACTTGCGACTTGACACTCAGATTGTAAATATTGAGGAACCCATTCTGTGGAATTTCCAGTCTAGCAGTTTGCACAATAAAGGTGGAACCTAAGTCCTTTGCTGATTTTTGGTGTATGAACCATGAAACAGTGTCACCTTTTCGTGCCTGCCCTGGTCATCTGATAGACAAATGGGCAGGAGGGAATTAGACTGACACATGTAAAGAGTTACTAATGTGATGTGATGTTCGGTCTAAGTTTTTATTAGCTCTGACGACTGCAGTTTGTAAAATGTTAACTGAAATGTAATAAATTCTAATCATTCTTAAATTTAAGAATGTGGCTGCTGTGGTAACAAAACCTTGGATTGAATATAATTGTAGTTATTTCGATTGAATTACAGTGGGGATAATTAAATAATAATAATAATAATAAATAAATAAATATCTGGGACATTATTGCACACATGGTCATCTGACCCCAAACTAAGCAAAGCTTGTAATATGGCTGCCAGAGACTGATATACATACATATATATTTTTAAATACATACTTAAATAGATATTAACACCCAGACATAGAACAAACACAAATGTTCATCACACAAATGTTTGTCCTACATGGGAATCGAACCCACGCCCCGTGGGTGCTACTACTATTTATATTTTTTTAAATCACATGGCTGTAATGTAAATTAATTATATCTTTTTATATTTAGATAAATACATACCTTCACATTGATATATGTCATCAACTCGGTGATGAAGCATAAAGGAAGATACTGATATAACTATGACAAGCAGTGGATGTAGGTCCTATGTTTATAACAATAAAAATTTACTCGGGAGTTTTTCAATCTCATAAACATTGGAGGTAGAATGGCATGTTTTTACACTTTTTCTTTTCTTCACAAATCAATGGGCATACAGGGCAAGGTCGTCCATTATAGCACACTTGTATTGTACCATCGACAAATTATAGTGAGACTATTAATAGCGGTTCATTATGGCGTAGATCGGAAATATGCCAAAATAACGGATTAAACTTAGATGGCGCTACAATTTGATCGTGTTATAGGTTGTCTCGAACTTCCGTAAGCGCTACAGTCAGCTAGCGTTCTAAAAGGTTCAACTAGTATTAGCAGACAAGTTTTGCAGCATTTCAAGAGAAGCGCAACGAAACCAGTAGATGGCGCTATTATTAGTTGATTGAATCAGGCGTTACTTTGCGGAAGCCCATTTTCAAAACTGTTTTATCACAAATTCCTTATTGTACTTGAAGCGACGTAGAAACGGAATTACACTAAAAACTCATCATTAAAACAGTTTTGGCGCTATTATTATTTTTTTACTTCGGATGCCGCGACCAGCCTCGATATGTTTTCATAAAACCATAAAACTAAATTTATATTATATACATACAGTAAGTACTTGTGCAAAAGCATTGTATTTTTGTATTTTTTAGAAATGTTTCATTAACGTGACCTTTAAACATGCTCGTTCGCCATTCGGGGCCGAAGTCTACCTGTTATAAACGATTCAGTTTGAACCTTAATGCGCCGAGATATGGATTGCTTTTGCGCAACTTTTAGCAATCATCTAAAATTTGCCTAAACACGTGACGGTACGCGGCCCTCAGATCAGACAAACAAAGGAGATATGCTTTACTACAATAATTATATTTATTATTGTTAGTTTATTAGTTCATGTTTCTGAAACTACCTAGTTATTATAATAAAGATTAGCCTGTTTTTCTAATAATTCCGGTTTTCTTCTGAGTATGCCAATTCTCAGATGGTCACTGTTGAAATTTCGAGGTAGTATTAAATTAATCCTACTAATCAATTTTGGTGCAACAAATACCTACCTACATTCCGTGTGGATTTGGTTGACCTCAACCGCCGTCTGACCAACAGGAGAGAGGGAAATATGTTATTCTCACTCTTTCTCTCCCGTAAGTTGGAAGGGGCGGCGATCTGTTCCACACGTCTATTTGTTACTTTAGGACCTAGGGCCTTACGTCCAACTCTAAACGCGGGCCCGAATAGTTGCAGTTTTCAAAATCACGCGAAACTTACCGCGCCGAGATACGGTTTGCGGTCGCGTGATTTTGCAAACTGCACTTATTTAGGCCCGTGCTTAGAGTTGGGCGTAAGGCCCTTGTTCTGTTGTGAAGGTACTAACTGCTAGTACCTATACCTAGTTGCCTCTACCAGACCTGAGGCCTGGCGCACTCCGCACTTTAGGTATGAAGCTACAAGTAGTCGTCTGCCAGGCTAGCATGCGCGCTGTGACAAAATGTTGACGACTCTTTTTATCGTTCCAAAGCGAGACAGGCTATATGAAACCGTAAGCACAAATAGGCTAGGCACCTTGTTACATTCTTGCTCTACGAGGTGACGACAAGATTTTGTTGCGGTGCGCATGCTAGCCCGGCTTGTCGGACTTGTGCCGGTGCCGCGCGATAGACAGAGATAACGCGACAAGAGTTACGCGATAGACAGAGAGGAAACTTCTAGGTTAATATAGAAGTAGGTAGCGCTCGCACGTCCTGAATTACGCTAAATTGTGTAGTAACAGTCCTACTTATTTAAATGATTTTGTCCGGAATGAATTCTAAATAAATTTTAAAGCGTCCAGAATTCGAGAAATGAAATAAAAATATTTTAAAACAATCAATATATTTTTCGTACATTATACATAACATAAGTATGTGCTTCGTAATCTATATCTATATTTATTTACATTAATATCTAAGCCTAGCCTTAAGGCTAGGCTTACTCACTTTTAAGCATTGCTTGTTACTACAGATAACCATAAGGCTTAAAATGTTGTATTAAAGTCGCATTTAGTGGAGCAAGACCATGGCGCTTACACACAGTCGTGCGTTTTGCTACTTTTATTTTTAGGGTTCCGTACCCGAAGGGTTATGATAATCCACCATTATTATAAATTTCGGGCCTTACTTAAAAACGTTACTCAAGTTGACTTACGCTTAAATATGCTCCGTCTTGTTTTCGCGTGTGACGATTGCCGTCAACTAGAAGTTGAGAGAGCATTTTAAAACATAGATCAACTTGAGTAACGTTTTTAAGTAAGGCCCTAAGGTGATACGTTTCTTGTTTAGCGGGAAATTCAAATTTCAAACAGTTTTTTTTTGTGTTTGTAGCTAGGCCTGATAATTATTGTGAAATGACACAGTGTTTGCGAAAACTGTTGGTCGTCATGTACAGTTATTAATCAGTTACTCACCGTATTACTTACATTTGGCAATAAACCGTTTATAACAGAAAAAAATTGTTTATTGACAAATGTAAGTAGTAATGTGCATTGGAGATACGCGATACGAGATTTTACGCGAGTTTGTTAAGAATAATAATCAATTTTCACAAACATCATGATCGTTTACAATAATTACCCGGCCTAGCAACAAGAACAAAAAAAACTGTTTGAAATTTGAATTTCCCGCCAAACGTGAAACGTTTCACCTTAAGGGGCAATTTGGGCAGCGTTTAGTCCATACAAACTTATTCTCCTGTTTCCTCCCTGGATAATACCGCTAGAGCTATATTTTTTTTTTTATAAAATATATCTCTTTTATGGTCGGGCTTGTATCATTTATTTTTTCTCGTAAGTTAAGTACTATAAGAAATATGAGCCTTTAAAAATCCCAAAAAAAAAAACAAATTTTTACCACCGTGTTCAGACGTATCTCAAACAAAATTGATGAGTTTCTAAAACAAAAGAAAATGACAAAAGCCGAGATTAAACCTTTTTTAAACAATTAATTGAAAAAAATATTGAAATCGGCCTATTTTTGAATGAGAAAACGGAAGAATCCGAGATGATGATTTTGTCTACTTTTCGTAGGTATAAATCGATCTGAGCTGCAGTTGTCCTTATTGCGCTCTACGGGCAGAGGCTTGAGGTCAGGGGAGGGTCGGTCTAATACGTATACAGTTAGAAAAGAGACATGTAGTCGATAATTGTACGACACATTAGTGTTGTCCATCAATATCGATATGTAACGGTTCTCGTCTTTAGTTCGTGTTTTGTGCGTGCAGTGAATTTAGCACATTACTGCAACGGCCGGCAAGTTAGGATTTGGACAAAAATGTTGACGCACAATATGATTTATTTTTACAATGGAAACTGACGTGGTTTTCACACATTTAACATATTTAAGTACGAAAAGAAAGAATTAAAAATAAAAATAAAACTTGTGTATCAGTATCATAGCAAGTGGAAAAATTAATTCTCTTAATATTAATTAGGTTATTATGTTGCTAAGTGTTTAGATTATAGCTCATCATCATCAGCCAGAAGACGTCCACTGCTGAACATAGGCCTCCCCCTTTAACCTCCATACTGAACGACATCCTGTCATCTGCATCCAATGGATGCCCGCGACTCTCACAATGGCGTCGGTCCATCTAGTGGGAGGCCTACCAACGCTGAGTCTTCCGGTCATGGTCTTCACTCAAGGACCTTTCTTCCCCATCGGTTATCGGTTCTTCGAGCGATGTGGCCTGCCTATTGCCACTTCAATATGCAAATTTTAATAGCTATGTCGATGACTCTGGTTCTTTGGCGGATATTCACGTTTCGTATTTTATCGCGCAAATAAACTCCGAGCATAGCTCTCTCCATTGCCCGTTGTGTGACTCTTGAGTTTTTCTAAAAGGCCAACAGTTAGGGACCACGTCTCAGTACCAAATGTTATCACTGGCAACACACACTGGTCAAAGATCCTTGTCTTTAAGCCGGTATACCACGGCCAAGAAATTTGATGAATAGGTATTTAGCAACTCTATTGCTGTCGCGCTGCGCCCTGACCAGCGAGCTATTGATGTGTGCGTGTCGAACAGACTGTGCGTGTTTGCGTGCCCGCCCGTGCTCCCTAGTTGCCTACAAATTCATTTCGCCTCGCAGTCTACTCGGCTAGTTGATATCGTCGTTTGCCGAATGTCGAGTGATTTTTGTAATTTTGCGATCTGCTCATATTTTACTAACCGACTACGCCAAATAGACCATGGTCGATAATTTTTGAAACAAAAAAAATCACATTAGGATGGAAGATGAAACCCATTAGAAAAGGAGGAGAATATGATAAAAACGAAAGGAAAAATAAATAATTGGCCAAGAGAGTGTCGAGACACGCATATGGTAGGGTTCCTTAACTAAAGCCATATAATTGTAGTAATAGTTCAGAAATTGATAGTTATAGAAAAATTCGAACGAACGAAGCTCTGTGGACTTAGCCAAATTTCAGAGATGTACCATCCCGACATAGCTTTATACTTTTTATGGTTTAAACATAGAGAAAACTGATTGAAAAACATTATTTGTTTGGATACACTTTGAATTTATTACAGTTTTATCGCTGTTACTCAAAAAGTCATCATCAGATAATGCTCAAAATAATTTTGAATGAAGGTTTTAAATATGACCTATCTGTATTGTAAGACTCAAGTTTCTATGTCTAGTTTAGAAATGCAGGGGGGGGGGGGGCAACTTTTTGCCACTTTGGCGGGCCATATTTCGCAAAGTATAGACTTTATAATAAAAGTGATGTATCAAACTTTACCTTCATTTTAAAAGACCTTTTCAACGATATCCCACACGAGTAAGTGGATTAAAAAAACAATTTCATCCCCATTTCACATGTACGAGTGCCACCCCTAAAATGCAATATAATATATTTTTTATACTTTTAAAATTGAGATCTATATTATATTACTGTAATTATTATTTAAATTTAATTTTTTTATCTTAATAATTACAGAAGTTAGGTTTTAAAAAATTCGGACGGACGGACAGACAGACAGACAGACAGACGGACGGACAGAACGAATTTATAAGGGTTACTTGTCGGGCTACGGAACCCTAATTACGGGCGATCTGAGTTCGGGAAGTGGGAGCCCCCCCCCCCTTCGTGGGAGGGGGGGGGGGGGTTAAGGGTAAAAAATGGTTTATCTCGATTTCCGGCAAAACTACAAGTTCTATGGAAAAAACTTTATGGCAAAGTTGTAGGTAATAAAAAGATCAACAACTTTTGGCACAATATTTTTTTCACATAACCTCAAAATTATGTGAAAAATTCAAATAGCCAAGTTTTTGGTTAAAATAATATACACGTTTATAAGTATGTATATTAAATACATACATACTTATGAACATAAAGCGAGCTAATAACTATACAGTAGCTACTCCAAGATATAGTGCAGTTTCATACGACGCTTGAAAACTTCCTGTGAGGGTGCCGGTTTAGAATGTGATGATAGTTACGGATAGGATTACCATGTACAGTTCCTATGGGATAACTTTAACTATAATCTAATAATCTAAAGTAAAGTAGGTAAAGTAGAGGTGTTGTATGAGGACTTGAGGAGATATCCGAGACCATACATACCGCCGTAACATACTTCACCGTTGTTATGGGTGACTTCAACGCAAAGGTGGGACGCGGAATGTTGATGAGTTAAGAGTGGGGTCATATGGGTATGGACAGCGGAATTCGAGGGGCCAGCGGCTGGTTGACTTCATGGAGAAGGAGAAACTCTATTTGATGAACTCCTTCTTTCAGAAGCGACCATGCAGGAAGTAGACGTGGATGAGCCCCGATGGTTCGACCAAAAATGAGATCAACTTCATCATGACGACCAAGAAGTGAATATTCAATGATGTCTCCGTGATCAGCAAGGTGAAAACCGGTAGCGATTACCGTATTGTCAGAGGCACATTGAATATCAACAAGCTCGAGAGGTCGCGACTGGTGAACTCCACGCTCCATTCTGATCATACTCAACTCCAAAACTTCAAAGACTTCCAACTCGAATTGCATAATCACTTCCATGGCCGAAAGCGGAACTGTTCGTACTAAACAATGGGCTGGTGGAAACTGTCCAAGCCGTGGAGTCCAAGTTATTTAAGATCCCACGCCGGAAAAGACTTCAGAAGCTCTCAGATTAAGCTAATGAAAGATCTGACTGAGATGAGACTGCAACCTTCAGCTGATATGTCGGAATATGGCAAACTTAATAGACGAATCTCGAAATCGGTGCAACACGATCTAAGTTCCTATAATACAAGATGTAGTAGGTACGCAATTGAGCGGAACCAAGGCTCGAAAGTGTTCGCAAAGAATTCGTCTATTGCGAAAAGCCAAATGTCGAAACTGAAAATCGAGGTTGGCAGTATCATTTCATCGAAGCCGGAGAATCCAACTCAGATGGGCAGCATTTGGGAAATTGCGTGTCATCTTCTCGTCCAAGATACTACAGTGCTTAAAGACAAGGGTCTTTGACCAGAGTGTGTTGCCAGTTGCCAGTAATAACATATGGTACTGAGACGTGGTCCTTAACTGTTGGCTTTTTAGAAAAACTCAAGAGTCACACAACGGGCAATGGAGAGAGCTATGCTCGAAGTTACTTTGCGCAATAAAATCCGAAACGTGAATATCCGCCAAAGAGCCAGAGTCATCGACATAGCTATTCAAATTTGCAAGTTGAAGTGGCAATTGGGCAGGCCACATCGCTCGAAGTACCGATAACCGATGGGGAAGAAAGGTCCTTGAGTGGAGACCACGAACCGGAAGACGCAGCGTAGATAGGCCTCCCACTAGATGGACCGACGACATTGTGAGAGTCGCGGGCATCCAGTGGATGACAGGATGTCGATCACTATCAGTATAGAGGTTAAAGGGGGAGGCCCATGTTCAGCAGTGGACGTCTTCTGGCTGATGATGATAAGCTATAATCTAATCACTTAGCAACGTAATAACCTAATGTATTTAAATAAAATTTTGAAAAAATATCTCAACATAATTAACTAATATTAAGATAATTATTTATTTATAAATTTTTCCACTTGTTACGATCCTGATATTCCTGATACACAAGTTACAATATATTTTTTTATTCTTTCTTTTCGTACTTAAATGTGTTATGTGTGAAAACCATGTCAGTTTCCATAGTAAAAATAAATCATGTTGTGCGTCAACAATTTTGTCCAAATCCTAACTTGCTGGCCGTTGCAGTAATGTGCTAAATTCACTGCACGCACAAAACACTAACTAAAGACGAGAACCGTCACATATCGATATCGATGGACAGCACTAATGTGTCGATACAATTATCGACTACATGTCTCTTCTCTAACTGTATACGTATTAGACCGACCCTCCCCTGACCTCGAGCCTCTGCCCGTAGAGCGCAATAAGGACAACTGCAGCTCGGATCGATTTATACCTACGAAAAGTAGACAAAACCATCGTCTCGGATTCTTCTGTTTCCTCTTTCAAAAATAGGCCGATTTCATTATTTTTTTCAATTAATTGTTTAAAAAAGATTGATCTCGGCTTCTGTCATTTACTTTTGTTTTACAAACTCATAAATTTTGTTTGAGAGACGTCTGAACACGGAGGTAAAAATTTGATATTTTTTGGGATTTTTAAAGGCTCATATTTCTTATAGTACTTAACTTACGAGAAAAAATAAATGACACAAGCCTGACCATAAATGAGATAAATTTGATAAAAAAATAATATATAGCTCTAGCGGTATTATCCAGGGAGGAAACAGGAGAATAAGTTTGTATGGACTAAACGCTGCCCAAATTGCCCCTTAAGCACTGTAGTATCTTGGACGAGAAGGTGTCACGCAATTTCCCAAACGCTGCCCATCCGAGTTGGATTCTTCGGGCGACCTCTTTGCCTAAGTTGGACTTATCTAACTGAACAATCTGTCCAAGATAGGTGTTATGGTCAACAACTTCAAGAGTATCGTTCCCAACGATTACCGGCACGGGTACAACATGGACATTGGCAATGATTTTTGTCTTGTCTATGTTTATTTTAAGACCCACCTGTTGGGAAAGGCTACTGAGATCGCTGAGCATCGCATTGAGGTCCTCCAGCGACTCTGCCATGCTGACTATATCATCGGAAAAACGAAGGTGAATGATTTATTCACCATTGATGTTGATGCCGAATCCGTTCCAGTCCAAGAGCTTGAGCTGTTTCAAAGCCATTCTAATCTCGTACTAGCTGATGTCTGGGATGACCTCAGTGTAGTGTCGGGTCAGTTTAGCTCTCTTGTTCAGAGCTGTACCGACAATTAGGCTGTCGTGTCGAGGTGTACAACTGTCCGTAAAACCTCTCGAGTTCTCTCAGAATCTCCGGCTTTGATGAAATGATACTGCCATCCTCGATCTTCAGCTTCATCATTTGGCTCTTCCCAACAGACGAATTCTTTGCGAACACTTACCAGCCCTGGTTCCGCTCGATTGCGTCCCTAATACATCTTGTATTATAGGAACGCAGATTGTGTCGCACCGATTTCGAGATTCGTCTATTAAGTTTGCCATATTCCGGCATATCAGCTGAAGATTGCAGTCTCATCTTAGTCCGGTCCGGCGTGGGGTCTTAGAAAACTTGGACCCCACTGCTTGGACAGTTTCCACCAGCCCATTGTAGTCAATAGTTCCATATAATAGTTCCGTCCATAGTTCCGCTTTCGGCCCTGGAAGCGATTATGCAGTTCGAGTTGGAAGTCTTTGGGGTTTTGGATTTGACCATGACCAGAACGGAGCGTGGACTTCACCAGACGCGACCTCTCGAGCTTGTTGATATTCAATGAGCCTCTGACAATACGGTGATCACTACCGGTTTTCCCCTTCCTGATCACAGAGACATCATTGAATATTCGCTTCTTGGCCGTCGTGATGAAGTCAATCTCATTTTTGGTCGAACCATCGGGGTCATCCACGTCTACTTCCTGCATAGTCGCTGCAAGGAGTTCATCAAATAGAGTTCCTCCTTCTCCATGAAGTCAACCAGCCGCTGGCCCCTCGAATTCCGCTGTCCATACCCATATGACCCCACTCTTAACTCATCAACATTCCGCGTGCCCACCTTTGCGTTGAAGTCACCCATAACAACAGTGAAGTATGTAACGGAGGTATGTATGGTCTCGGATATCTTCTCAAGTCCTCATACAACACCTCTACTTTACTTTAGATTATAAGATTATAGTTACAGTTATCCCATAGGAAATGTACATGGTAATCCTATCCGTAACTATCATCATATTACAGACCGGCACCCTCACAGGTAGTCTTCAAGCGTCGTGTGAAACTGCACTATATCTCGGAGTAGCTACTGTATCGTTATTATCTCGCTTTATATTTTTAAGTATGTATGTATGTATTTAATATTTTTATTTATGTATGTATATTATTATTGTATCTGGTCTGGTATCTGGTACATTATTGCACACACGGTCATCTGACCCGAAACTAAGCAATGCTTGTAATATGGCTGCTAGAGACTGATATACATACATATAAATATTTTTAAATATGTACATACTTAAATAGATATTAACACTCAGACAGAACAAACACAAATGTTCATCACACAAATGTTTGCCCTAGGTGGGAATCGAACCCACACCCCCAAGCGCAGAAGGCAGGTACACTACCAGCTGAGCTAACGGGCTGTCAATATATTGTTTCAGTAGGTATTAGTGTATTATTATAATGTATGTATATGCTTTACATACCAGTTATTCCATTATTACATCACACCCCGTCCTTTACCTCTTCTGTATGTCCTTTACATACTAAGGTTTCCTGGAAGAAATCGCTTATAGCGATAAGGCCGCCAATTGTTTCACTAGTTTTAAGTTGTTTTTGTCATATTATGTACCTATGTAATTGTTGGTGTCAACAATAAAGAGTTATCTATTTATCTATCTATAGGAACTTCATTCAAATCCATCAAACTATATTAACCAACATATAATTATTATTATCTTGGTTATTATCAAACCAATAGATTATAAGTAGTTTTACTACAGGAAACGTGTGCTTGTCAGGGATATAAGAAGAGTTGCAAATTATTACTATTAAGTATAATTTTTTATAAATAAATTATAATTTTAAATGAAATAATAAATTTACTATTAACATTGACATAAATATAACAACATTTTTCTATGCTATTAATAATAAATTATAAATAAATTAGAGCAGTGTTTTTCAAACTGTGGGTCGCGGCCCCCTGAGGGGTCGCCATGCCCCTATGAGGGATCGCGGGGGTAGCGAAGCTTCGGTAAAAGAAAAAAAACAAAGTAAAAAAAGTATTTTTACTAACAAAAATTAATTAATGAGTAATTATAAAAAAAGGTGGTACTTATTTCATAATTATAATATAATAAAATACAGATTATAAACTATGGAAGGTAGGGGGTCCCGAATTTTTTATTCATACTATAGGGGTCGCGTCGTTAAAATGTTTGAAAAACACTGGATGAGAGGAATACAGTCATGAGCATACATACATACAACATAGACTGTCAAAATCATAACCAACCTTTTGGCGTAGTCGGTTAGTAAAATATGAGCAGATCGCATAATAACAAAAATCACTCGACATTCGGCAAACGCCGATATCAACTAGCCGAGTAGACTGCGAGGCGAAATGAATTTGTAGGCAACTAGGCATTCAGTGCGGGAGCACGGGCGGGCACGCACACACGCACAGTCTGTTCGACACGCACACGTCGATAGCTCGCTTGTCAGGGCGCAGCGAGACAGCAATAGAGTTTCTAAATACCTATTCATCAAATTTCTTGGCCGTGGTATATGGGCTTAACACTCCAAAATACTCAGTTTAGGGAAGTAAAACAATGTTTAAATAAAAAACACAACAGTTCGTTTTATTAATAACAAAACAACATATAATTATATTAATTATTAAAGTACTTTTCAAGAAAAAAAAAACTAAATCAATTCATAGATAGGGTATCGTTCGCGCAAAACTTTATGAGCCCTCTGAAGTTAGGCCCAGTGGCTGCGCAGTACGCATATTATAGGTAGGTATCCGAGGGACTTTACAGGGCGTCGGGGAGGCCTCGCGCCTAACTTCAGAGGGCTCATAAAGTTTTGCGCGAACGATAGGTGACTAACTTCTGCCACAGTTATGGTTTTCATTGTTACAAAATGTGAGTAATGGCAGCTGAATTGATATACCAATAATAATCATACATTTATAATTCGATTCGTCACCTTCGACAAATATAAAGTAAATGGACATGCCATAACCATTAAACTTTCACAGTAAAAACAAGTCAAAACCGTCGGACATATACTGCAATACCTAATTGTAACCATGTACAGTAAATTTGTTGCAAAAAATAGATAGCTAATATAATAACTACGTGAGTAAAAGAGAACACCTGTGTTTGTCTATTGCTCTTGAACCGTTTGACATTCACAGGCACCAGGCGGCTAGACATGTTGAGTAGCGTTAGCAAAACCGATCGCTTATTCACTGCGTCTCGCCGTGGATGGACGTGACTGGTCACGTGACTAATAAATCAGTGTTTACTTCGCTACTTGAAAAACATCTTTTACTAAAGAAGGTGTAATAAGCGTAGGGGGGAAAGACATGTTGGTAAATAAGTTGGTAATATTATTATTATTCTGTTATTTTAGAGGGATGGGTACAGGGGTAAGCACAAAAAAAATTGTTTTAAAATCTACCGGCTGTGCCTATACATGTCAGCTGAGGATTAATTTACGCAAAACTTATTATAACTTAACCCTCCAAGTGTGTTACGGACCGCTTGTCGGCGTAAGAGAAAAGTGCCCGACGCGCGTTAGGCATGCGGTGCGTATGGGAATTGCTGCTATTCGTCAATTTATTTTCGATCGAATGAACGTTCCAACGACAACTTAAGTTCACTGACCTGTAGCTTATTTCAATCAGTACAGAATAAATACATCTTTGCTGGTTATGAAACTTATGAAGCTAAGTTTGTCTTTAAATATTTCAACTTCAGTTAGTTGTTTTTTTGGACTCGCGCTCTGAGGGTTCCTTCCAACGGAACCCTCAGAGCACGAGTCCTACTCCTACTCGTCCGGTTTTTTGTATTCGTAGTGTCTTATAAAACGGGTCAGACAAATAGACAGACCTGGCGAAACTATAAGATTTCTTTGTTGGACTACAGAATCAAGAACAAAAGAATATTTATCATAACTATTACCTGATGAGGTATAGCAGTTTTATTTAAGTATTTTTCGTCTTCCTATTTTCGTCGTGTACATTTCATCGGGTGTAAAGTGGTTAGAACATACACGGGTGTATTTATTTGAAGTCCACTCTTCATCTCGTCTCACTGCCCGTATTTTTTCCAACCATTTCTTGTGCATGGCAACATCACTAGGAAATCTACAATAAATAATATTAAAAGTAAAAATAAAACAGTTTGAAAATAACATTTAACCGAAGTATAATTTGATAATTTACGAAATTAGTTTGCTGTCGGTACATTCGCCTCAAGTTCGGCATGTCCGATGTGCGGTGAAGATTGTCGAACATAGTGATGCTTTCCTTGTCTCACTAAGTATATGCGTATATTTCTATCCCGCAACGATGGAATAAAACAAAATGGGGACTAATTAGCGATGTTTGATGAAATTAATTTACATTTTATGACAAAATAGAATGATCAATAAATACTCACGAGTGAAAAGTGACACCTGAACTTTTATTTTGTGTTTTTGTTGTGTTTTTACACTTCCGGAAAACACACGAAGGCATATTTTTGTCAGATGTTTCGTTATCATGTAACAATAATCTTGTGTTGCACTTCCCACGGCTAGAGACCGACTGAAACTTGTGATCTTCAAAAATGTTCTTCTTCTGGGCATGTCCATTTACTTTATATTTGTCGAAGTTCGTCACCTGTTATTTTCACATAAACCCATTGCAATCAAGAAAACATAGCTACTTCGATCAAATGTTGCCTACGTAGGTACCTACCTACGTTCGATTATTATCCATGGAAAAAAAACAATGGTGATGTGGAAAATCCTGGTATTATTTTAATTAAATGTTATTTACTTCTATTCTAAATTATTTCACTAAAACAACGGATTGTTAGGCATTTTAAAATGAAATACAAAATCATTGCATACTATTATTTATAGTAAAGCGCCATCTACTGTATTTGACTTGTATTACTAAAGGCGCTAGCAACGTCGATTATCTTTAAATGCGAGGTAAAGTAAAGTTTTCGGTGCCATAATACTAACTATTACTGTATTCTGTGTATTAGTTCATTTTAATGTCTAATTGGACACTACTATCGCCATCTCAACGATCACTTTGGAGATATCGAGAGCGTCTACGCAGTTTTCTCAGTGAATATTTATCCAAGTACGTTAATCCATGATTGTACATAAACTACACCTCTTAAAAGTGGTGATATAACAAGTCCTTGAACTTACAAATTGGTTTGGCATTGGTTTATTTAGAGCTAAATTAAATAGGATGAATAGTTTGAAATTTATTGAGTTACCAGCTGTTTCCTACAACCTCATACACGTAGCTACACAATTTTTCCTTTCATTTACGAAGACTTTCATTTAAACTTTCAATCTACATTAATTCGGCCAAATTTCTATTCGGCACAATTCGGGCAGAGGATTGAACCAGGCGCGGTCAGATTGTAAAGCGCACATGCTGATCGGCCATCGCTTGAATAATTTGCATGGGATACTATTTTCGAAAATATACAGGAGAATTAGACAGTCTAGTCACAGGTAGAGATGCAGTGAAGTAAATTTATTACCATACTTACCATACTTTTTGTAAATGTTCCTATTTTTGGGAAGACACTATCTGCTGCACAGCTAACGCTAAAGCAGCAGGCAGGGTTACCTATTTTTCTGCATCCTTATTTGATAACAATAAATAATTTTGTATTTGTAAATAATAGTAATTAACTCACCTGTGGTTTCTGAATAAGCCATGACGCGAATCTCTCGGAGTTCCCGAGTTTGTTTGTGGCTTGCAACACTATCCTTGCTCTATGCATGTTTGTTTCTTTTATACGCCCGGCCCCTCAATGTGTCAGGTCTGAGAACAAAAAAACACTTTTCAACTACCTCTATGAAGTAGGTACCTGTTAGGACATGTAAAGAATAAATAAGAACATGTAGAAATCTAGAAACCTGTAGAAGAGGCGAGGTTTTCTCACTTTAGAGCCACGCTTTTTACTACAAATGACCATAAGGCTTAATATATTGTATTAAAGGCACATTTAGTGGCGCAAAACCATGGCGCTTACACACAGTCATGCATTTCACTACTTCTATTTTTGAGGTATTTGTAATAATTTTCGAAAAGTATTTATATATATTTTTATGATACTGGGTGACAAGACGAGCAAAGTCGCTCGCCTGATGGCTCTTCACGCTTGCCCATAACAGCTCAACGCCACTCAGAATTTTGAATTTCAACAGTTCAAAACCCTGGATTGCAATGCACTGCGCTCGTCTACCCGAGATATAAGATGTCAAATCTCTGTGTGCCCTGTAATTTTTCTGGAAACATTGCCCTTCAATCCTGGACACAGTAGGGTTTGAACACTACTGCTTGGCGGTTGAATAACTGGCAAAGGTGTAGTACTTCCCCAGGCGGACCCTTGCAAAAGAGTCCTACCACTACATGAGTTGTTTTGGTCTTCATGGTATCCATAACATAATATTCAATTTTGATATGACAGCATTTTTATATTTTTA
This sequence comes from Agriopis leucophaearia, assembly GCA_949125355.1. Classification (NCBI taxonomy): domain Eukaryota; kingdom Metazoa; phylum Arthropoda; class Insecta; order Lepidoptera; family Geometridae; genus Agriopis; species Agriopis leucophaearia. The sequence continues at coordinate 7,731,876 of OX421267.1, forward strand.
AGCTAATCGTGGAAGTAGACAATCCAAAACTAGAATACCCAAAATTGCTAAAATTGAGAAAAAGCTAAATAAAAATACAGTAGAATCTTGTTTTAGTGGTGCAGTGTCCGGCAAGGGACCAGTGATATTGTCACAGTAATAGCAGAAATATATGAATGGAAGTTCCAAGCCTATGCCTGAAGGCAAGCTAGGATCCTTTCCCCAGATTGCCTTCCGGCTACAAGTAATCTACATTACATTCAAATATCTGTAAAAAAGTTTGACTTATTGTAATAATGAATTTGACAAGAAAATAATACTGTCCCTCTCATGTGCATGATGAGAGTAAGTTAGCATAAACGGAAAGACATGATAGTGATAGAGTGATAAAAATCAAATAGCTAGATGATTATGTTCATACTGGCTGGATTCTCTTTCATAATCTTTGAAATTATTATAGTTCCTAGATAGTGGATCTGCCTTTAAATCGAGCTAATAAAAAAACCTGCCAAAAACTAAAGGAGGCAAAGTAAACACATATCACACGCACACACTGACAAATTCTTACTAGTTCTACAAACGCACACTTCAATATTGAGTGTGCACACAAAGGCAAACAATATGCTCGAAACGTAATCAAATGGATGACCAATGGGGGCCGTAAGTGCTAAAGGGGAAACTGTACATATAACACTTCCTTTTTTCTGATTTTATAATACTTAGTTTGAATGAAACCAAACATTCAGGCAGATTGTTGTGTTTATAAGTGGTTGGTATTATAAGATAAGACAATAACCTGATTCTATTGTATGTTTTTTACTTCAAATCTAATAATTTATGGTAAGTTGAAACAAAAGGATGATACTGCTGCATTATAGAAAATAAATGTCTAAAATCACAAGGAAATGACAGCATGCTCTACTAAACTCTACAATGATGATTGATATAACATTTTCTTATACTAAACCAAATTTGATAGCTCTAAAAGTGGTTAGAATCCTATTCTGACATATTGAAAAATAACGACAGACTCAGGCAATTTTAGTCCCATCAGATTGGTTCAGTTCAGTGATTGGTACACCATAATCGACACTAACAGACCAGTTCACAATGTAAATAATGAAGTACAACAATATTGACATACTAGGTATGTGCTAGAAAGTTGGCACTTAATCAAGATTTGAATCTGCCTATTTCTATTTCATGAAAGTGTTATTTTTAAATTTATTTATCTGGTTCATGGCCACGGCTATGATAATGGTAGCATTGAACATACCTATCAGAATTATTTCATTTTTAATAAAATGAGAATCCATTGGAACAATTTGGCAGGACAAAAACAAGGTAAAATTCTTAAGTCAAACTAGAGATGTAATACAATGTTGTTTTTAGAAATAATATAGAACAGCTGGTGTAAGAATCATACTTCACAATACCTGCTATCTTAAAAAAAAACAAGCAAATTTATTGAAATAGATACCACAATTTACTATAGTTCTCTTAGCTAGCATAACTATAATCATGGTAACTCATGTCCTGCAAGCTAAATAGAGAAGGTACCTACATTTTTAGAAAGGTGGGCTCATTTTGACAGCTGTGAAATGGTGCCATGGGCTCTTCAAGGTCAATGTCAGGGATTGGTACTATATGCTAGTGGACAGGAACTGCAGTAAACTTTAAGCACCAGGAGAATAGATTCGAAGAGAAATGAGTACGTACAGAAATCGATTGGTGGGGCAGACCTACTGTCCTGTGGATGTCTAACCTTCCATTTTAGAACAGAGTATGCGTCACATCCTGCACAATGTCGTGAACACTAAAACATACCTGAAGGGCTCAATCTTCCGCACAATATGCAGTAACAAAATAACTGATCAATACTGAAGTCCCGCGTGATTCAAGGTTATATAACTGCCTCCCCTCTAGCTTATTGAATGTTTTAGCGATATGATGGTGACACTGAGGCGTTAGCTACGCAAGTTAGGTTTGTACAAAATTACGTATTATACATGGCTAAATACCTACAATTACTTTTATCTTGAACTGTATTTACCTTTGACACTATTCGAATGTAATCTGGCAAGCGCAGTCAATTTTCATGGACTTTATTCGAAAAATTCATGCTTTTCGTTGATTCGCTGTTTCTGGAAGGCTGTCAGCTGTCAGTGTCACTATACTGTACAGTAACGTCATTAATGACAACTTAGGAATAAGACAGTGACAACTGATTATTAAATCTTGGCATTTGTTTTTTTTTTACTTGCTCCTGGAAGATTTTGGCAGTACACGTCATAAGCATTTTCAAGGCAAATATTTAATAAAATTACGCTCAAAATAAATAAATGGCTGGTACGAGAGAATAACGGATATTTGAATATAAAGTAAATGGTGTAGTTTATTAACAATGACGTCTGTCGTGTTTTTGTATTTTTTCATGTTGGTTGTGTTATATAAATAAATTAACTCTTATTGTGCTAAATTTTAATTTATTTGTACTTTATCATTACATCTATATTCTGCTGTGTGTGACTATTGAGAGTTTACTATTTTCGCACACACCCCTTCAGGTTTTGGCAGATTTTTTTCGGTACTAGCTCGAATTTTAGGGCAGATCCAAACTATATAATATCAAAGGTGGAAGGAATACTACTTACTACTTATTATACGATCTCCTTCCTTATTTCATGGTTACGGGCGATGAAACAAAAACACTGTCATGCCAAAACTGTCACTTCACTCTACTGTTGCACTTTAGCAAAGAGAATACAATAGAAGACACTTTAGCGTTAGCGCTAAAAGGTGGTGTCTATAATGTACAACATGATATTTGCCAACACGATATTGTACGGCATAATAATGTACAGCGTGATAATCGGTGTACATGTACATCGAATGTCATGCTGCACAATCCATGTCGTACAATACTGGCCGTCAATTATCGGCTCGTGTCTATAAAGTACGGCTAGGAAAGCACAGCCAGTATTGTACAGGCAATACTCCATGTACATGGGAAAAATCCACGTTTTATTGGGCTGTACATTATTAAGTCGTATTTTATCATGTCGTACAATACGGGCTGTGTTTTAACGACACGGGCCGAGAATGTACGGCCAATAATGTACAACATGATAAAAAGTGGCATCTCCTGTATTGGCAAATACTTCCGCACCTCCCCCCCTTCGCTCCACTCGGTCTCGTATGGCTCCCTCTCACTCAGGACCTCCCTTGAGCTTCTGGCTCCCGCGCTTTTTATATACACTCTAAGGGTAGGGACCACAAGACTAGGTGGAATCGGGATGCTCTGTGTCGGTTCTGTGACCCATTTCGAACCTAACCTACTGAAGTCAGGGTGCTCTGAACTGCTCTGTGTGTCAGATCTCTCTCATTATGCGCGATTTCATTGTCATCAATTATCATGCTGTACATTATCGGGGTGTGCATTACTGAACCAACCCGATAATGTACGGCATGATATTGTACGGCACGATAATGCAACAGCATGATATTCGATGTACGTGTATACCAATTATCATGCTGTACAAAATCGGGGTGTGCATTATTGAGGCGAGCCGATAATGTACGGCATGATATTCAATGTACATGTACACCAATTATTATGCCGTGCAATATCATGCCGTACATGCCGTACATTATCTGTCGTACATTATTGCCTCCCTCGTCTGTGATTGTATTTTCTTAATTTTAATAATTATCTCTTTGGTCTATGATCTCAGTGAATTAATGAATTAGATATAGTTTATTCTAAGTTCCAAGATAAATTAGATTACTGCTCACGATTACCTTTATTTCACCAATTCTAAAGACAAGGCTACAGTATCTCATCCAAAGACCTACGAGAACTCTGTGATTTGTTTGTAGAACATTGATGACTCTCTAACCACTACCGATTCTATGCTCGATGAGTACAACACCAAGGAACATAAATTAACGAGTCGGAAACAATAATAAAGCTGCCTTCGCCGTGTGATACGTACTACCCTGCCTAACCTAACCTAAAGTCCTTAACAGAAAAAGAGAACCAATATCAAAATCCAAGGATTACTGAGGTGCTCTCTAGCAAGAAGTCAAAATACGTTCAAATATCTTGCTCTCGCGGCAGGATACAAAAAAAATCGTTGAAAAAGTGTAATTAACTATGCTTAGAAGTGTATATTATATACAAAGCTAAACTGAAGTTAGTTACTCAGAAGGATTAGATAATGGGAAAATTGGTCTAAGTTGATTACTTAGATTGCATATATAGTTACTACAACTAAGAACAATCTAATAGTAAAATGATATCCTACAGAGAACTTTGAATTCATGAACTTTAGACACTATATTTGCTGATAACAGCTGTTGTTTAGATCTACACTATCTTCTAAGTAACCTACAGTGACTGAAATATGGAAGGATCTTCAAAGAGAGTTAAAATGAGAGCAATAAAGAAATTGCATGCATGTTCAATGTGTGATTATAAAACAGCACGTTCAAGTCGTATGAAACAACATATACAAACTCACACCGGTAAAAAACCATATGCATGTGAGATGTGTGATTATAAAGCAACTGTCTTATCTAGTTTAAAACGTCACATACAAACACATACTGGAGAGAAACCATATGAATGTGACATTTGTAATTATAAATTTAAGCAATTAAATTATTTGAAACAACACAAGCGAACACATACTGGAGAGAAGCCATATGAATGTGATATGTGCGACTATAAAGCTACTGTCTTATCTCTTTTAAAATGTCACATACGAACACATACTGGAGAGAAGCCATATGAATGTGACATGTGTGATTATAAAGCAACTGTCTTATCTAATTTAAAATCACACAAACAAACACATACTGGAGAGAAGCCATATAAATGTGATATGTGCGATTATAAATCAAGTTCTTTATATAGTTTAAAATTACATAAACGAACACATACTGGGGAGAAGCCATATGAATGTGACATGTGCGATTATAAAGCAACTGTCTTATCTAGTTTAAAACGTCACATACAAACACATACTGGAGAGAAACCATATGAATGTGAAATATGTGATTATAAATTTAAGGAATCAAATCATTTGAAACAACACAAACGAACACATACTGGGGAGAAGCCATATGAATGTGACATGTGCGATTATAAAGCAACTGTCTTATCTAGTTTAAACCGTCACATACGAACACATACTGGACAGAAGCCATATGAATGTGATATGTGCGATTATAAAGCAACTGTCTTATCTAGTTTAAACCGTCACATACGAACACATACTGGACAGAAGCCATATGAATGTGACATGTGCGATTATAAAGCAACTGTCTTATTTAATTTAAAACGTCACGAACGAACACATACTGGGGAGAAGCCATATGAATGTGACATGTGCGATTATAAAGCAACTGTCTTATCCAGTTTAAACCGTCACATACGAACACATACTGGAGAGAAGCCATATGAATGTGATATGTGCGATTATAAATCAAGTTCTTTATCTAGTTTAAAATCACACAAACGAACACATGCTGGGGAGAAACCATATGAATGTGACATTTGTGATTATAAATTTAAGCAATTAAATCATTTGAAACAACACAAGCAAACACACACTGGAGAGAAGCCATATGAATGTGTTATGTGCGATTATAAAGCTTCTTTCTTATCTCATTTAAAACTTCACATACGATCACATACTGGAGAGAAGCCATATGAATGTGACATGTGCGATTATAAAGCAACTGTCTTATCTAGTTTAAACCGTCACATACGAACACATACTGGACAGAAGCCATATGAATGTGACATGTGCGATTATAAAGCAACTGTCTTATCTAGTTTAAACCGTCACATACAAACACATACTGGACAGAAGCCATATGAATGTGATTATAAATCAACACTTACAAGTCATTTAAAACGACATATACAAGTGCATACTAGAAAAAACCATAAGAATGTGACTTGTGTTACAAAATAAACAACACTACCATTTAGTTAATAAAAGCGGCCAAGTGCGAGTCGGGCTTGCGCACTGAGGGTTCCGTACCACGACATACATTCCAAATTCTATTTATCTATTACACCTCCACACAAATTAAAAGCTACAGTCTCCAAGAACTGGTTTGGTGCGAATCTTGAACTGTCTCATTTATTAACTTTATTGTCATATTATTATGTCATTACTGATCTGTTTATTACATTAAACTAGACCTAAGGTACCAAAATTTTTTTTGTTTTACATAAACAACTGTTAAGTAATTAGATTTTTATATTCGGAAATGTGTTAATAGTGCTAAGATATCCAAATTATTAGTAAATTAGTTATGTATTGTTGTAAGTGTTCCGAATAAAAATTTAATATATATTGTTAACTACCAAATTACAAATGAGTAGTGTCGTCACCCATCCAAGTAGCGACCGCGCCCGGCGTTGCTCTACTTCAGTGAACGTACGAGAACTGTCGGTGAACAGAAATTCGTCATCGCCTCACACTTGGCCAGTATTTATTATTTGTTGTACTGTATTACTGTTATTACACTATTAGAGCAAATACAAAAATATGTTTAAAAAACACGGTTGTTGTATAGGGACCCCTTTAGTTTTTAGGGTTCCGTACCCAAAGGGTAAAAACGGGACCCTATTACTAAGGCTCTGCTGTCCGTTCGTCTGTCATCAGGCTGTATCACATGAACTGTGATAGTTAATTAAAATTATCACAGATGATGTATTTCTGTTGCCGCTATGACAACAAATACTAAAAAAACAGAATAAAATAAATATTTATGGTGGGCTCCCATACAACAAACGTGATTTTTTTGCCGTTGTTATAGATAATGGTACGGAACCTTTCGTGCGCGAGTCCGACTCGCACCTGGTGGTTTTGTTTTTACTTTATTGTTATTTCTTTGTAAATCCGCCATAACATAACATATTTTATTTTCTAAAAATTTAATCTGGCCATGTATTACGGTTCGAAAGATCTGTATCTGTTAAAAGGTAGGGTGGACAGCGTAGGCTTAGTAATAAGGTCCCATATATACCCTGTTGGTTCGGAACCCTAAAAAAATGTCAGCTCGTGGTAATATTATCCTAAACTAGTGTATTATAGTGAAATATTATTTATTAAGTGCTCGCGAACATGCTCGAGTGTGGTAAGGGATATAACGAGGTGAAACTTGTATTTTGATAACGTTCCTAAAACTCCACAGAAGCATCTAAGTAAAGTCTTCACCACTTTACTATGGCATGACTTACTATGCTTGACTCTGACTGCCTTGTTTAACATTATTTAATGCCATGTAAAGCTGTTTATTATTCCTACTAAGGACTCTGTGTCCATAGACATGAAGAAAAAATAAGTTTCTCGAAGGTCGGTTTTGGTCGGAGTTTCGGCGCTAACATGGGAAATACATGTTGCATCATTGTATTATTTTGTGCTCTAACTATATGGATAAATGATATAATGGGGTGAAACATGTGCATTCAAATCGATTCCAAAACTCTAAAACAAGAGCCTCTATTAACCGTGTGTCGTTCGCCAATAAATACTTCGAATGGACTAGTTTGGTTCGATATGTTCTATACTTGCTTCTCTAGTCCAGTTACTTAAGTAAAGATGTACTCTAATATTTACACTTTTGAGGAAGTACTTCACTTCCTATATTGAAAAGTTCCTACTCTTTGTACTTCACCTACTACGCGAACAAGCCGAGTTGAGTCGAAACGTCCTAACAGACGAGTCAACTTGGCTGACGGACAGCTGTCTGAGCAACGAGAGAGAAAGAGACAATTTTCATTCATAACAAACGTTCAATTCAATATTGAGTGCACACAACTGCAAACAATGTTTAGGATTATTATTGTCGGAGTCACCAATTTAGGATTATTATTGTGTTGGTTGTGTATGTATTTATCTGACTCTTTATTTGATGCAGAAGGTTATCCTAAATAATGTGAATGGGTAATTGAAACTCCGGTAGATATATTGAGTACGTGCGCTTCATTTGAGCGCCAGCGAATGATGATGATAATTATATTTCTTTAAATTTTTATTTTTGTCAAATTATAGTTATAAATAGATTAATATGAGTGTTAAATAGTCTGAAATAAATGAATTTGAATTTTGATAATGCTTCCATTTATTTATTTATGCTGAGACACGTGGTTATTCAAAAGTACATAACGTTAAATAAAAAATTAAAAAAACAGTATAATTAGTGAACTAACAATATAACAGTATTCAAAATACAAAAACGTAGTAACCATTTTTAGGGTTCTGTACCCAAAGGGTGAAAACGGGACCCTACTACTGTGCAAACTCTGTCTGTCCGTCTGTTCTAACTTTATATGGTTGTATCTTTGGTAATTTTTATAGAATAATGACATGTTATGTTCTATTATGTCTTATTTAATCACTAAGATATAATAAAAAAGTCAATAAGTAAAAGCCCCATTAAACAAACGTATTGTTCTAATGTAAACACGGTAATACAAGCGTCAAACTTGGAATGATTATAGTAGGTACACACTCTAAAGCATAACAATAAGTAATGGTCAAGTGCCAGTCGGTGACAAATTTCCGTTCATTAGCAAATTATAACTGGCAATTTCGTTGCTTGGACGACATCATCATTGACCTCATCATGCTTTCATAGAATAGGTACAAATTGCATATTTTACTCATTTTGATGTGGGGTTTTTTAATTGATTTTGTGGTGGTACGGAATCCTCAGTGCGCGAGCCCGACTCACACTTGGCCGGTTATTTTAGATATCTAAAATCCTTAATTAACTACCTATCTGATACAAATTAAATAAATTTTCATTTAACTGTGCGAGACGTCGAAGTTCTGTCGCTCACTATTGCTCTTTTTAACCGACTTCATAAAAAGAGGTTCTATCTACGTTTGTATGTTTTTTTTGTGTATGTTCATCGATATTTTAAATCGAGGAAAAACTAACTAACTAACGATGATTGACCCACTTCCCGGTTTCCGATTGAGCTGAAATTTTGCATAGGTACTTATATAAAATTGAGTAACAATGCAATAATCTGGTACTATTGAGCTGATCTGATGATGGAGTCAAGAAGAGTAACGATGATTGATTGTTTTCCTATAAAAAAGGTAAAATAAATTATTTTTAACAAAAAAACCGACTTTATAACTACAAATAGGCACTCAAAAACGGAAAATGAATTAATGTAAATATTATAAGCGCTACTCACTCATCTATTTGAAGTCGGTCGGTACGGTATAATTATTGTTTGATTTGTATTATTTTAATACATAATAATAATTATGATTAATAATTTGACACGTAAAATAACATTTTATAAATATTTATTATGAATATGACCTTCAAAGCTTTAGCCTGCTCAGCAATGGACGAAAAACAAAAAAAAACTTGGTATGTGATCCACTACAGTCAGTGTCATGGGAGCAATAATGTACGACACACATAATGTACGGCATAATAATGCACAGGGGTGTCTATAATGCAACACATGATATTTGCCGACACGATATTGTACGGCATAATAATGTACAGCATGATAATTGGTGTACATGTACAACGAATATCATGGAATACAATCCATGTCGCACAATACTAGCCTTCAATTATCAGCTCGTTGCTCAGCTTATTGCCTCCCATTGAAAAACCATGAAAAACAAGCAATGGGTGGGTTGGCAATAGGAAAATTGATAATTATATTATAGTTAAAATTAAATTGAATGTGAGATAGGATTGGAAAAAAAGCACATATAGGCACATTTTTCCTACCAAATTGTCTGTGAAGTGTAATAACCATGTATTCCGTTTACTCTCGAGTTCTAAAAATACCCATAGAAATTGCTGCTCTAAGAAAGTACAATCCAATAGCAATCTGTGCAAAATCAAAAGTTCTCTCGAATGTTACTACTGAAACCTACACCTTTCGCAAAAACTACAGTACCGACTCTAATTCTAATGACCGGCGCAGTCCATTACAATATTTGGGATATTCTCTCCTCTTCGGTGCTGTGGCTTACACTTCATTCAAATTGTGGTAAGTTCAAATCAATTTATCTCTCACGGTCAAGTATTTATCGTTGTTTGTTTATTATTGTGCTATTATTAAAAGGTCAAGGACCTAATTTATTATCAAACACTTGAATGCAAACACTCATAATGATGCATCATGCTGTTATTATAATATATTTTTTTATACTTTAACAGGCTGAACTTCCAAATGTTTCCTGCTATAACTGCTGCTGAAGAAATAACCGAGTCTGATTCCGATAGCGAAAATGATACCAAGAAGAAACGCTATAGAAGAGAAAAAATTGGTTTTAGAGATAGAAAGGTACATTAATAATGAAGAAGAAACATTGCATTAATGAAGTCTATCAATCAGCCCCAGATCCAATATTCTTCCCAGCCTGAGCGAAAACTTAGCATTAGTGCCCCAAGCCATATACCACCAAGCCAATATAAACAAGCGCTGCAGAAATTGAACCATATTCAATTTAATTTCAACTGAATATGGAAAACAGTATAACAGTGAATATAATAGTGAATCTGCCTTCGGAAAAAATATCTTCAAAATTACGGGCTTATTCTTATTCAAGGTGTGGGTGACGAATCCTGCACTGACTTCCCAATCGCATTGGGGCATATTGTGTATACCTGAGCCAATCTAACTCCTTGAAATACCAAGGCAAAGCTCTGAGTACAACTCAATCAGGGGCTATCCTACAAACAGTTTGAAAATTAAGTAGGTTTTAAATATAAAATACACTTGGTAATCTGGTACAAATTTTTCCTTATGCTGAATGTAATGTAACTTTGGCTCAAAAATTACTTTTTTTTCCCATAATTATTTACATAGTCAAAATTATACATGACATATTCCATAGATAAAACAATGAGTATAGTGAACTTCATGAATATAATGTCAGATTACTGAATTCGTCAGATTATTAAGCGACAAATCATCTAAGTAGAGTGAAAGAAGTCCCCACGTCTAACAGTGGAACTAAATTTCCATGTAGTCGTCTGGTGTTATTACTGTTTGGACGCTAGCGAGATTTTTATTAATATGCCATTGTTAAAGAGTTGTGTATGGTGCCTAAAGTTGTTAAAAGTCTTGCTCGAGAGATGATACACAATGACAGCGTCTGGGAAACTTCTTTCACAAAAAGCACTTTAGATACATACATTAGATACAGATTATGTTGTTACAACCATTTCATGTCATTCATCACATATTTAATTTTCTTATGTTTTGCAACAGATCATTGAATATGAAAACCGTATGAGAGCTTATTCAACACCTGATAAAATATTTAGATATTTTGCAACTGTTAAGCTAACATTTGGAGAAAACACAGAAGTTTATATGACTCCCGATGACTTCTTACGTGCGATCACGCCTGGCATGAAACAACCTGATGGTATTATGCTTTTCGTTTATATATTTTCTGCATGTTTAATCTATAAAATGCTTTTTATTTGGAAACATTCTTTATTCTGTTACTCTTTGGGTAGGTTATTGTTACTTTATCATCATTTTCATTAATTTCATGTTCTCCTATATAATTTAAATATCTATGTATTGATGATTTACATAAAGATGCATCCAATATATTCTCATAATCACTTATAGTTCAACAATGTTAACATTATTCTAGTGTATTTATTTTTATCTTAACACAAATTATTTATCAAGCGACAGACTAAGATACATTAACTAATGACAAGCAGAACTTACAAATAATTTTGAGATAAACTGCAAGAAGCATGAATGAAGTTCTCTTTGACGTGTCCGTCAATGGTGTACCTTGTTAGCTAAGTTTTATGAGTGTGTATATGGCTGAGAAAGCCAAATTTTGTCTTAATGACAAGGCGTTTCGCATCTAGGTCTTCGTAATGGCTTTTCTTCAATGTTAGTAACAGCCTTATCAACAGAACTATGCCACAGTCGTTTCGTGTTTTGTTTTCTTTTAATATGGAGACATTTTAACACAAACTATAATTGTACTAAGGCATATCCGTTGTTTGTCTCATCTGAGGTCAAAATACATGTAAAAAAATGGGCTGTTACAAAATTATACAAAATATGTTTTTCTTCGATGAGGCGTACAAAATATACTCATGTTCATAAACTAAGCTAGAAAACTGAACACACCTAATGTATTATGGGTATTGATCACAAACATAACATTGCGCCTTAAGAGGTTATGGGAATATTGAGGGGTTTTTTTTACTGTTGTGGATTGCACCATCATCAATCAACTAACCTATGTTATGATTTCGTCACTAAAGACGTCATTTTTCCTCTGGACGCTGCTCAGATCATAGAGTATGAGAACCGTATGCGTCATTACTCAACTCCAGATAAGGTATTTCGTTACTTCGCCACCCTCCAAGCTCAGCATCACGATCAACATGAGGTGTTCATGACGCCTGATGACTTTTTGCGCTCCATGACACCTGGAGTGAAGCAGCCAGATGGTAAAATCTATCATTACTAAACTTAATAAGGAATAACTAAAAATTATGTGCTAATACGTACCTATGTGAAATGTTTTTTGTTTTTATAATAACTATGTGAAGGAACATCTCAGTCTGCAAGTCGATGTTTGTGTGTTTGTTTGCTCGACGATATTTTGCGTGCAGTTGACCCAATCTCCATGTAAATTTGTTGGTTAATAGTTCATGAAAATACAATTTATGTGTGAATATGTCGAACATTGGTCTAGGTGCTGTAAGATAAAGGGGTTGTGATGTTTTTTTACAAGCTTTATATAATTTGCCTTATAAGTATGGGTCAAATTTTGAATTGAATTTTAAAACAGTTGTCTTTAAAAGTGAAAATCCAATAACTAACATATTTATAATACTTAATTCAATTTATTGTTATAAATGATATTAATCAGTGGATTCTGTTTTTTTTTACAATGTTTTTTTTCTAGGTCTGGGATTGGACCAGTACAGAAGATACGACCCAAAGGTAAGAAAAAAAACAATTACTTTAAAAATGAGTAACCATAATTTAAGACTTTAATTAGTCTTTCATTTAAGACTTTAATTAGTCTTTCATTTAAGACTTTAATTAGTCTTTAATTAACTAATGATAATTATTTATCACAATATAACAAACAATTTCTGATACCTTATAAAAAATATAGAAAACATTGGTAACAATTTCTTTAGAAAATTTTATAAAATAAAAATTGGTGTTTTGTTTTTGCTGCTGTGAAAAAAGAAATGCACATTTACAGCTAAAGTACGAACTTTTGTATTATATTTATTTACTCATCTTTTAGATTTAACTTCATGATTCTAATCTTCGTCTTCTCTATTAAATCTTAATCTCAATAACAGACTAAAACATAAAGTTTCTTGCACTCTCATTGAATTCTTGTTTGCCTAAGAAATAAATTTAAATATTGAAGCACGGTTTAAAACATATCAATAGCCAAAGCATGCTCTACCCAACAATGGGACAGTATGAGGTAACACCAATATGTGTAATTTGTTCACAACACATCATAAAGGTCTATTCATGCCGACCTGGCAGCGCTAATGTACTATGTTCCAATGAAGATGAAATCTAAGATACTGTATAGGACGCGCGGCTACGACGGCTGGTCGTAGCACTCGTAGCAGTCGCACGTCATTACATTGCAATAAATAAACAATTAACGTTCTACAGTCATAGCTAGGAGTCCCTGTGTCAGGGTTGCTATGGAAAACACATAAAGACACATAAGACCAACACCCAGACCGCATATTTAAATTCACTATTCAAACATTGAACACGGACTCCAGATGCAGACATGCTACCACTGAGCCATACTGGTCCTCCGATAAGACAAGTTCTAAGTTCAATAGGCTAAGGCGAAGTTATAATATATCTGACCAAGGCTCATCAATATCTGACCATAAATAAAGCCGATTGACAAAAACAAAATTCGGTTCAAAAACAGAATTCAAACATGATCTGAAATAGAACCAATGTTACCGACATAGCATAAAGAATAAGTTATCTGAAGTGGTAGTGGGCTGGCCACATTGCCTGAAAAACCGGTAACCGATGGGATAGACGAGTAGTAGTAATGCATGGTGTCCACTCTGCTGACCGAACTCAGTGGCGTTCATTAGGAGAGGTCTGTATCCAATACTGAACGTTCGAATAATAATGATGATGATTCTTTCACATTCCCCAACAAAAACTTAAAATGCTTATAACTCAGAACTTCATCAGCTGATTTAATTTCTTTAATATAACTACGTATTATAACTATATAAATATTTTAACTAATCCTGTTATTCTTAATAAATCAAACGCCCTATTGGCGCTGCCATCTCGGTATGAATTAGCCCTGATATGAGTTGTAGACCCCCTTGCACTCACAGCACCACTGTTTCGTCCACTCACCTCACTTTCTTGTCTTTTCAGAACATCGGTGAGGTACTGTCTTTTCTTCTCCCTCTTCAATTCACATTGTAATAATTTTCTTTATAATGCACATTGTTTGAATTTTTTCCTGCCCCATTTGCTCTCATGCCTCCACATTTGGCCGATGTTTGCCTAAACACCTATAGATAAGCAAACCAGACTAAATTTCGTAATTCAAGGGTTTTTGTAGTTCCAGCCAGCGCTTGTTTCTTTCCTTTTATAAATAACTCAAGACATTATAGAAATTAATTTGAGAACATTTATCTCCTCACCCTCATTCCCTAGCCTAGCTAGGTCTGCAATAGTTATTCAATTTGTGCACCATTTCTCCATTTAGAAGTAGGAATTGAGTATAGTAATTTTTTCCATGTCATTTTTATAAATCACATTTCGAACCCTAGTAGTATTCCATTAAATAGATATTTTCAATTTAAAATATGACGTACCTACTAGTCACTTCGCTTAGTTTACACACTAGATCACTAGTTTTTATAAACACAGTGCAAATGAGCTTGTTCTGTATTTAAAAGTTCCTGTATAAAAACTGAGTGTTTATAATTGTTTTATAGAGCATCAGTCAGCGTCTCAACCTGGATCTGGATGAAGATTCAATCTTCTACAAGCTTGGCTCCTCCGGTCTCATCACATTTAGTGACTACATTTTCTTGCTGACTGTACTATCGAGTAAGTACCTATGTATACTTGAAACTATGGGAAAAGATAACTGCTTAAAACTTTTTAAAATATGCTTAATTTTCTTTTTCTTTTAGATAAAAACTTGATTGGAATGAAATAACATGTTTCCAATAAATAACTCTTTATTTCCGAATAAATTTTCTGTAAATGTTCGCATCATATCCAAACATTTCAAAATCTACTCCATATATTTCTAACAAACTATCTAACATAGGCTCGTCAAGCTGGCTAAAGTAATATTTAAGTAAGGCTGTCGTATTCCTCCCGTCCTTGGATTTATTCATGACTGTCCGCAACCGAGTCCTACGGTCGCCAACTGTACGACCCAGCACGTGTCCGAGACCCAACTGGTGTATCACGTACGCCGAATCTCTCGACAATGTTTCCACTTTTGCTACCACACTAAAATTTACTGCACAAGGCGAACAAAACTGATAGTACGGCGCCCAATGCTCGTCGAAGCTAAAGCTTTTATCTCTATTCTCTATCAAGTAAGATACGAATTCGTAAAACGTCGGTCCGAAACTTTTCACTGTTCCGAAGATTTTAGTTGCTTTTTCCCTGTTTTCTGCCATTATTGCTCTCGCCAGTTTTCTGTAATATGGTGGCGTTATTTTCTCCAGTTTGTCCCGATATGCTGACAATAGCCGGACAAATGGTTCTCTGACCACCAGAAGCGATACCACTCCCGGAGTATTGACAGTATCGCGCAATTCATCTTCACTCGGCCGAGGGAACTTTTTCCGAGCCAGCATCAGTGGTATTTGCTTTGTACGCGACAGAAAGTTGTTGCCATATCCCCCTGAAAATAATATTAGATATTACAATAAAACAAACTGAAGCACAATAAGCAAAACAGACAGTAGCTGGCATTACACACCTAAAATGTTAAACTTATACAGCCACGATGAACTAGCTGCCTTAAATATGTTGCACCACACGAGATTATGATCATGGTCCACGAAGAACTCCTTGCTGTTTATAGGCTGGGTAGGTAGCGATAAAAGGCGGCAAACTTTCTGAACATGAGAAGCCCGATTCTCAAGCTCGTTTATTGTCGAATTATCTATGTCGGCCCATTCGATTTGATAGCTGTCCGGTTCTGGATCATCTCCTATAACTGGCCCCTGAAACTGTACAATATTACAATCTTATAACAGCAGACTGAAGTCAACAGAACACTCATTAAGTTTTCTTGTAATGTACCAGCCATTTAGTGTAATTGTCAGGTACTATCTCCCAATCCTTCGGCGGAGTGCTTACACTGCTCTTGAATATTGTCATTTTCATCACAACTATATACAAGGTCGCCCAAAAGAGAAAAGTTAGTGTTTTCGCACCACATCTCAAATAGTAGGAGGCATTTATTTTCACTCGCGATTTGAATCGTTTCACTGAAAGTATCATTTTGGTGCGTCATGTGGTACAGGAGAATTAAAGAGATTAAAAATTGAACAGGGGAAATTAATGTTTTTTTAGTTAGAGTTTAGTGTAAATATCACATAAACATGGTTCAGACGAAGTATCAGCACATGTAGGTATAGGATTCCTTTGTGAATGAATGTCCAGCATCCGAGTTAAGGGAGACATCTGAGCATGAGCGGAATTAACGATTTTCTGCTCTCGACAGTTTAGGATTCATCTCGCTGAGTGCTCGAACATTTCAAACATGTATGAAACTACTTCACTAACCGTAGGTTCAGTATGCATTAAAGAATTATTAAATAACGATAACGTCTTCATAAATAGGTACAGATGGCGGTTAGTACTCGTAGGATGCTTGGTTCAATCATAAAACTATCTTATTAACAAGGTAAAATTAAAAATACCACTGCTGTTAATTTGGCAGCATTAGAAATGGGTATTTTAATAAATATTCGTTAATTATTCTTAATGCCACTGCGAGCTTAACTGATGACTTACATCATCATCATTTCAGCCTATCATGTTCCCACTGCTGGGACACTGGCCTTCTTTGAAAGAGAGAGAGATTGGGCTCATCCGCCATGGTGGCCCAGTGCATGTTGGTGAACGTTATAAGTCTTTGAACTGTGAAGATTCTTGTACACACCGGTTTCCTCACGATATCTTCCTACACCGTTTTTGGGCGATGACATCGAAACTTGCTTATAAATTATTTAAGTCATTGGTGCACGGCCGAGTATCGAACTGGGTGCCGTGAGATTCTAAAGCGCATATGCTACCGTCCGCCCACCATGGCTCAGATAGTTTGGCTTACCCATAACAGTTATGTGCCACCCAGAATTTTGAACTTCTAACAGTTCAAAATCTTCAGCATTGCACTGCGCTCATCATTCTAGATATTAGATGCAGAATCTCTTTAAGCCCACAAATTTCACTGAAAACATTGCCCTTCAATTCGGAACACAGTAATGTTTGCACACTAATGTTCGGCGGTTGAATACGAGTAACTGGCAAAGGTGTGGTATTTCCCCAGGTGGACCCTGCAGTATATAAAACTTGCCTTGTTCGTATGGATCAAATCTTGCAACTGAATTTTAAAACAGTTATCCCTAACCGAATGCGCTGAAATTTTACAAACACGATTGTTTGGATTACATTGCATGGTTATCTAAGTGACGTCATTCTAAACCCAATATGGCGGACCAGTTATTTTTCATGCACCCCCATGATATGAGTACCAAATGAAAGGATTTGCTGAAAAGAATAAAAAAAAAAATGACGTCTCACTAAATTAAAAATGGCTTAAAAGATTATTTTTTAAATATAATCTTTACTTTTCCTTAAGAATAGATAAAGAGATTTTCTAGCTTTTGAACAACAGCTGAGTAAAATATTTTTTAACAGTTTTTATTAATTTTTAAACTAGAACCCTTCAACACTTTCCAGCTTCCCGCCGCCACTTTGAAATCGCATTCCGAATGTTCGATCTGAATGGAGATGGTGACGTAGACTGCGAAGAGTTTGAGAAGGTAGCTGCGCTTATTCGGCAGCAGAGCAGCATTGGATCGCGCCACCGTGACCACGCTAACACTGGCAACACTTTCAAGGTAAGTGGACTGCGAGCAGTTCGAAAAGACGGCAGCACTCATTTGAGAGCAGAGCAGCATTGGTTAGCGGCGCCGTCTCCAAACTAGAGGTCACAGCAGACATGACAACTTGGCACTGGATTGCAATGGCCTCAACTCGAGCGGTTCGGTATTTTTTCGTTCTGAAAAACTTGAAATTGCAACGCATAGTAATCAGCAGCGTAATAGCATCGCCACGCATCAGGGCAACCACAGAAAAATCATCGCTTAACATCAGGCGACTTGGCGGCCAAGCGCAAGCCTATTTTTCAATAAAAATAAATAAATAAATATATATCTTTAAACTTTCTACGTTCTTGGACATAATACTGGTTTCCTCACGATGTTTTCCATTACCGTTTTTGAGCGATGGCATCGAAACTGCACATAAATTATTTAGACTAAATAAGTCATTGGTCCGGGGTCGAGGAACGAACCGGGTGCCGTCAGATTGTAAAGCGCACATGCTACTGGTCGGCCATCATCCCTCCATCGATCCCCGCCCTAATTAAAGTCCTAACCCAGCCGTAATCGTATCGTCGCTTTACGCATGGTTTAAATTAACTTATGGTTAAAAAAAATTTTTTTTTATAGTCAAAAATTATGAAAAAAAAAATTGATTTTGGCTGAAGAGAATTATATCGTGGTTGGGGAATATTATAAAAATGTATTTATTTAGATTTGTTTTATGAATTAAGTATATTTTTAACCGACTTCCAAAAAGGAGGAGGTTATCAATTCGACTGTTATTTTTTTATTTATGTTACCTCAGAACTTAACAGGCCGCATCGTCGCTTAACATCAGGCGAGTTGGCGGCCAAGCGCAAGCCTATTCTACAATAAAAAAAAAAAGAAAAAAAAAAAACCTTTCGACTGAGTGAACCGATTTTGATGATTCGTTCTTTAATTGAAAGCTGGTGCTTCCCGTGTGGTCACATTTCAATTTGGTCCAGTTCTGAAATTTTTATGAAGTATGTTTTTTATATTTATAATTATTTTTATTTACATTATTATTTAGTTAAAATTAAAGACAAAGAAAGAAAGCTAGGCGCTTTACAAAGTTATGTCGTCAACTTTGTATGAGCTGCAAAAAGCGGTTAACATAATGGACAGAACAGACTATAGATCTGGCATCCAACTTCTGCCAATACTGGCCAATCAATACTGCAGACAAAGATTTATTTTTCTTTTTACAGGGCATCAATTCTGCACTGACAACATACTTCTTCGGTCAGAAACTCAATGAAAAGCTAACCATTGAGAAGTTTTTGGATTTCCAACAACAGCTCCAGAAGGAAATTTTATCTCTGGAATTCCAGAGAAAGCAACCAGGTATATTCACCATGATATCAAAATACTAAAATCATTCATAATTATTGTCTGTAGCGTGATTAATGTGTTTATAATTAGAAGAACCCTCTTCTTCGAAAATTGGACTTTATGGCGTTGACAATTGCTAGATTAATTGGTGGCCTATTTTTTTCAGCCCTTATTTCCTACATTAATAAAACAAGTGTGTCTGAGAAATACTCGAAAAATATTTCAGATGAGAATGGCCGCATCACGGAAGCAGACTTTGCAGAACTTTTGCTGGCCTACGCTGGATACCCCGCCAAAAAGAAGGCGAGGATGCTGAAGCGAGTGAAAAAAACGTAAGTTTGTTCAAATGTTTGTAAAACGCTTCCATTGAAAAATAAGTGTGTCCCATCTTTGTTAATGCCAAAACGGGTGCTATTGAATCGAATTTACATGAAAATTCGCTTTAGAAGTGTTTAAAGACTGAATAGTATATTATGGTTTCCGTTGTATTATTTGATAAAAATATCCGATCCTTGGAAAATAGGTATTGATTCTGAAAAAATCCATAGCCAAAGAAGCAGTAAGGAAACGAACATTGAAAATCCAACTTTTGAAAGTGACGCTAGCTTTAAGTTCAAAGATCTTTATTAATATCACAAGAAACATAACGTCTCACTAGCGTTATCTTAGTAGTCGTAGATTGTACAACGAGTGCCTAAAACAAGTCATTTTAGACGAGACGCTTATCTGCCCGAACTGAAGGCGAGGGTGGATATTTTAACGAGGGTAAAAATGATTTTATGCATGAACACTCGGCTTTTCACTTTAATTGCGAGAAAATGAAACTGATCTTGTAAGTATTTCCTATAGTAGACTTTACTAGAGGTTACTATGGAGTTTTGGCTTCGAAAAATTATACATAGAAGTCACAACGCGTAGAAAATTGTAGTCAATAAACGTCCGTAGTTTCAT
Organism: Agriopis leucophaearia; assembly: GCA_949125355.1. Classification (NCBI taxonomy): domain Eukaryota; kingdom Metazoa; phylum Arthropoda; class Insecta; order Lepidoptera; family Geometridae; genus Agriopis; species Agriopis leucophaearia. The sequence continues at coordinate 7,752,324 of OX421267.1, forward strand.
ATACAAACATAGCTGTGTACAATTTATGTCGAAACAAAACTATTTTACCAAAACCAACCGTATATTTATACATTACGTCTCAGTTCTCTAATGTCTGTTCGATTTGCACAACATCGTCAAAATTCTTGAACCGTCGTTGAGCAAGCGAGACGGCAATTATGTCTGAATCGCAAGTGGGAACTTCTCTCCCGAGAGAAAGAGACAATTTTCTCTTTCCCTCCCGTTGGTCAGACAAGTTGACGTGTCTGTTACGGCTTGTGGATCCAATCTGGCTGTTTATTGAGTCCAGCCAGACTGAGTATTGCCGCGATCACCGCGTCATTGTGGCATATTTGTATATTTTTTTATCGAAGAGTTTTGGAAACAATTTGAAAATACATGTTTTACTTCTTTATATCAATCAAAAAACCTAAAATACACAATATTAGGAAAGCAATACAATAAATAAATAATATTGGACATAATTGCACACACGGTCATCTGACCCCAAACAAAAAGGCAGTTCTGTCTGCAGTTTTAGCACAAACCTGGATCCAACATACAATCATAGCAAATTAAATAAAAGCATGTAATAAACAAACAACCACAGGCGTTAGCATGAGGTTGAAACGTCTCGTTTCTATTCCAGATTCCGCGATCACGGCATAGGCATAACGAAAGACGACTACTTGAAGTTCTTCCACCTTCTAAACAACATAAACGACGTTGACACCGCTTTGACCTTCTACCACATCGCAGGCGCTTCCATCGATCAGCCGACCTTGAGACACGTGGCGCGTACTGTGGCGCATGTGGACTTGGATCCGCACGTTATTAATGTCGTCTTCACTATTTTCGACGAGAACAGTAAGTATGGAAACTATAGCAAAGTGTTTGGGCACTGGAGTAGGGCTGCCATTCGTCTAGGTTTCTCCGTTCCTGATTTGCCTTAGTTTACGAGACCAATTAGGGATGTTCTAAATAAATAAAAAATGCCATAGATAGCAAAAATGGCCGCCTGACGGTAAGCGATCACCGTCGCTTATGGATACATATAACATCAAGGGCATCACATATACATTGCCGACCATTAAAGACTAATAACAGCCCTATTGGAGAACCCCAAGAAGTCGCATCACACCCGTTGATTTCGCAGTTTCAATCGTAAAAATTAAATATTTTTCTATATCTTCAAAGTACGTGTGGGGACACATCTGGATTTGATTAAATGTCCGGGGTTTTAGCAATCTTTGTCCGGTGTCGGGATTTTAGGCTATTACAACCCTACACAAGAGCGATAACAAAAACGCTGTGGCGTGGCATAGGACTGATTCCAGGCCTCATGGAAATTGCCCTTTTTAACCATACTCCTGAGAAAAGGTACAAAACAAAAAAATTATAAAAAAATATAATATATACAAATACTAACTGCGCCCTGCGTTACTCTTTAGAACATCAGCTAACTGCCAGTGAAAGTCCCGTCCAAATCGGTCCAGCCATTTTGAAGTCCATAGACAGGAAACAACACAGTGGAAATCGCATACTGTGCGATTCACACGATCTTTCTTGCCTCACACCTGCAAAATGTGGAATGAGCTACCTTCCGCGGTGTTTCCGAGAAGTTACACCATGGGGTTCTTCAAAAGGCGAGTTAATAGAGTCTTAAAGGGTCGGCAACGTATTTGTGATGCCTCTGGTGTTACAAGTATCCATAGGCGACGGTGACTGCTTACCATCAGGCGGTCCGTCTGCTTGTTATCCAACTATGGCATAACAAAAAAAAACTGGAATAGTAGAAAGAACAGTAGTATTTGTGTTCCACAGTGGACGGGCAGCTGAGTAACCGCGAGTTCGTGGCGGTGATGAAGAACAGGCTGCTCCGCGGGCTCGAGAAGCCCAAGGACACGGGATTCGTGAAGCTGATGTACTCTCTCATCAAGTGCGCTCGGGACACCAAGCCCGCTATATTAGACTTTTAAGGGCCCGTGTATTGAACAGGCGCTCTGAGCGCAGTGCAGGCTTTTATCTGTCGTATTAATGCGCGCAAGAGCTTCTTTTCCTTTGTCCGTTACAGAATCGCTTTGTGAATTTCTCACTCGTTAGGGAGTTGTAAAAGCGCCATGCAGAGCGAGCTCAAGAGGAGCAGGCTTAGGAATCTATAAATATTATCTGTAGGTAATATTTTTTGTTTTGTATGAACTGTTGTATGTTAATCGTAATGTGCGCTGACCTTTATGCTACTTCGTTTATAAGTACATTGTAATATAATTTTGTTTTTACAAATGAGAAGACGAATTTAAGCCCGTATCGAGGGCTTACAATATTAAAAATAAACGGAATTCACAAAAAAAATGGTTTCTAAAAGCTGTAACTCGCAAAACTAAATAAGGCTCTCGTTGTAATTCCAAAGTGCGGTGTAATGTGAATCAAGCTTAATTATATATTTCGAAGTACCTCGAGGTCACGTAAACTGGAGCCGACGTCTGCTTGCCTGGAATCATGCTCATCATCATCATCAGCCAGTAAACGTTACAAAGTGCGGTGTAATGTGAATCAAGCTTAATTATATATTTCGAAGTACCTCGAGGTTACGTAAGCTGGAGCCGACGTCTGCTTGCCTCGAATCATGCTCATCATCATCAGCCAGTAAACGTTACAAATTGCGGTGTAATGTGAATCAAGCTTAGTTATATATTTCGAAGTACCTTGAGGTTACGTAAGCTGGAGCCGACGTCTGCTTGCCTCAAATCATGCTCATCATCATCATCATCATCAGCCAGTAAACGTTACAAAGTGCGGTGTAATGTGAATTAAGCTTAATTTTATGTTTCCAAGTACCTCGAGGTTACGTAAGCCGGAGCCGACGTCTGTTTGCCTCGAATCATGCTCATCATCATCATCATCATCAGCCAGTCAAAGTCCACTGCTGAACAAAGGCCTCCCTTGATTCATGCTCGTGTGAGAGTAATCCGAGGTATCACATATTAGAATGTGTAACATTTAATCTCTAGTCTTGCCATTTCTTGGATATTAATAATAATAACTATGAATGAAAAGGTGTAAAAAATATTGTATTTCAAAAAGGTGGGCTAAAATCTCTTTAAATGCTAGTCTGGGCCCCACCTATAATATTAAATATAATTTTAATGTAGATAGTTTAATTGTTAAAAATAATAATAAATTAATAAGAGACAATCTGGGCTAGACCCGAGAACTATATGAAATAATAATACTACAATTAATAGGTAGATAGATAGATAGAAACTCTTTATTGTGTAAATTACAAACAGGGCCCCGATTCTAATAATATAATAATATATATATATGTTAATAAATTACTTCTTGATTGTCACTTTTGTTTTTTTTTCTGTACTAAGTGTCAAAAGTGACAATTTGGAGGAAATTCATTAGCAATTTTAATAAGATAGAAATCACGTATGAGCTAATGCCACAAATGGTTATCTATCTTCATTTATCAGTTCTATTGCACAGTTCGAATTAAGTTTTTAAATGTTTAATCATCGATTATACTAGTATATGTAGGTAGGACTTTATTTATTGGCCACAACTGAAAAAAATAGAACATTACGAAATCATATAATAACTTCATATATACGCTGCCAAAATAGTGGGCTCAAGCATTTGGATTGTCTTGAGACCTTTAACGGTCTATGGGCAGTCTAAAAAGGCACTTGCCATTAAAATATAAAATGTTCTATAGGCGGAAACTTGTAATTGGCCCAGTCACCAAATCTATTTTACTATTGGGCTGTAAGTTTCCCTAAAAATGCAAAATAAAATATGCACTATCCAACCAACGTTTACGTATTATATAAGTCTTGAAGATATTAATAAATTAAATATTTTAATTTTAAGACCCCTCTCACATTCTTTGACGCATAAAACAACGAAAATTGGATAGTTGGCGTTTTGATTCTATCAAATAGAAAAACCTATAGAAAATTTTCTGTAATGAATAGATCTGTATTTTTCTGAATATATCAGTAAAAAATTTTGGAAAACACAACATATAAACTTATTTATAAAAGTAGTTTTTCGTAAAGCTCTCTGATGGGAAAGTTTGAGACTGGATTTAATTAAATTACTGACATAAAATAAACAATTTTAATGTTAAGATTTACTTGTTTTAGATTCGTCTTGACAATTACGGCTTTGTTTTTTAGTTTCATGGCCAAAAATCCAAATACCTATAAAATTTTACGATGAATTTTTTCTAATACGGCTCTTAACGAATCCCCAATATATTGGCACGAAACAATAGATGTTTTCACATTAAAAGTCTTTATTGTTATGGCATTTATAGATATTATTCAGCATCTTAGCGTTGTCATTCATTCGTATGAGTTAATGTTTATTTTCATGTGTGCGCTAAGACAGTTAACAATTTAAGTATGTATTTTAACACATGATTTAGCATAATGGTGTATGCACAATAGTTATTTTTCTTGGCAACATGTAAACATTATGTATGTTTCTTTAGTTAACTTTTTATGTAATTTGATTTAACTTACTACTTTTGGAATCGTTCTACAAAGTAACTGCGGTGTGGATGCACCTTTGGATTTCGCTTTAATTTTATATTTATTTTATGTGTTAAATGAACAGGATTTATGATATTAATTTAGAGTACACGCAACTGCTTTTTTCCATTCAGATAAAGCGTTCCACACACAAAATGTATGTCTGTAGCAGCACAGCATAAAAACTAGCCAGCATGTAAAAAATATATGTAAATGTTTCTTTTTTCAGACAACATGATTCTTAACTTATAACAAGGGTAAAATTTAAAACTGGTATTGAAATAAATTATTTATTCAACTATTTATGAAAAAATAAAATATAAATATTATGATGAAATGACCCCGCACGCAAATGGTAAATGGTAATGGTATGGCAAATGGTAGCACGGACCCCGGAGTCCGTGGAGATGCATTTTTTTAAAGATTTCTTATTAACTGAATGTCACTATCGAGATACCATCTCGATGACGTCTACAAAACGCACGAGCTGCTATGGTGCTGCCGGCATATTTGGCATGTAGTCGTCTATACAGTTCATTTTATTATAACCATCCGTGGTTTTTTGGTGCAACATTATATTCTTAATTGTGTTGTGTTAAGATTTTTTTTTAAACGCGTGGTCCTGCTTTCAAGCTGCCCTACTGCTGCTTTTTGTCTGAGGAAACCTTTAATTTAAAATATGCGTATTGATATCTGAAATAAACAATAATGCAAGTTTTTTCGATTAAGTTATGGTGTCACTTTCTTTGAGTGTGTATTATTAAGTATTTATAATATTTGTAATAAATTGTAAAAAAAAAAAATGTTATTTTATTGACTGTATTATTTTTACGATGTTCGCTCTATAGACTGAATAAAATGTCAACAATGATAAAAGTTAAGTTTATTATACGTATATAATTTTATCACAAGTAACCTATGTATGTATTTGTCATACTGTAAAAAGGAGTATGTTATGGGAGTTCATGTGTGTATGGTTGTGATTTCCCTAGTATCTCTATAGGGTTTAATGTTATTACCTCTTTTCAATTACGTTAATGCTTTTTAATTGTAGTTCATCAGCTTTTCATTTTTAATATTTGGTCGTAGAAATTTAAACAAACTGACCAAAGCAAAAAAAAGATAGGAGCGTCTGTCTGGGTTGGAATTTGGAATAAAATGCTTGGATCAAATCTTGTGAACATTTTGTGTAAAAACCGTTATTGTGTTAGCTACAATGGTGATATTTTTGCGATTTTGCTCAAAACCCTGCAACTTTTATCAGCATTAAATCAGCCTTTTAATATTCCACTGCCGGACTTAGGACTACCCCTGAAACGGCGATTGGGCCATATCCACCACGCTGACCTTTTTGCGAGTTGGTGAATTCACATACGCCATTGATTTTCTTCTCCGTATGTATTCAGGTTTCCTCGCGATGTTTTCCTTCACCGAAAACATCAATCCAGTGGTTTAAAACAGTAGTGTTACAACTTTTATTGATTATCCTTAAAATTCGAATAAAAGGGGTTTTTTATTTTGAATAGGCTTGCGTTTGACCGCCAACTCGCCTGATGTTAAGCAATGATGCGGTCTACGATGGAGCACGCTTGCCTAGAAGAAACCGATTCACTCGTTTTTTGAAGACATCCAGATTTTAATTATAAGGGAAAACCCATTCAGGCAGCGCATTCCATAGAATAGCAGTTCGCACAATAAAAGAGGGATTCCTCTTTAGAGGGAGAGGAGAAGGGGGGGTCTTTTTTTCCTCTTTTTTTTTCTTTGGAGGGATATTCTGAAAAGCTGTATTAATCAAAATGAGTACGGCTTTTCGGAATATCAACCATAAAGCGGTGTCGATTTTTCGGTCCCTCTTTGGCAATCCGATATCTAAATGGGCAGGGGGAATTAGATCATGCACATCCGATGCACACTATTGTAAATAAAAAAAAAGGATTGTAACCTTAACAAAGATATCTTTGTTTTGGGCTATAGGACACTTATATATATATATATATATATATATATATACGTTTAAAAAAACATTGTAATGGTTACACAGAATGGTGGTACTAAACCGGAAGGAGCTCATTCTTATGAAAAACTTACTACCCATAGTATGACATAGTACTGATATTTTTCTCTTGATTGATTTCAGGGTTGGTCCCAACCAACCCTGAAATCAATCACGAGAAAAATATCAGCTGTTCCATAATTTTTCTTTAGTGTGAATGATATTTTTTGTAGCAGATTTCTTGTGGTTTCAGGGATGGGACAAATCCCATAGTAAAAGTTGTTAATAATTATGAGTACAATGACTTATTTTCGGCTAAGTACCGCCATTAGGTGTAACTCTGTATTAAGCCGGGTCATAGACAATCGCTTTTCATTTTTTTATTTATAAGTTTGTTTATCGCGTTATCAGCAAAGACGTACCAAACAAGCGAATGAAAGCGTAAAAAACGCAAAACTTCGGGTGCAATGAACTGAATGTGTGTACGTATGAGACGGGTCGCAACAAATTCACAAATATTCGCCCAGAAACAGCTCGCAGCCCGCCTTGTAAATCACTCGAACCACGACCCGTCGAACGGAACGTCTCGCCCGCTATTCCCGCGCGAAAAATAGACATAGTTTGATCGCGCCGGGAATAATTCTACATAATAGAAAACGCCATTGGACGAGCGACGCTGTCCAAGTGACCACGCGACGCGCCTTTTGGTAAGTCCCGCGAAGCGTTCTCCACAGCTTGCCCCCTCCATTCTAATCCACGTGGCGTGTTTTTCTTTTCGTATACCCGTCCCTGTCCAGCCAGGTGATTACTGATTTATCCGGAAGCGATCGGTTGCCGTGTAACGGAATGCTTTTAGCGGATGTGCGGCTAATCGTTTGTTGTTTTTAGCTTGTGAATCGAGGCTGTGAGAAGTTAGAAATGCCGATGTACCAGAGGCCACCGTTCTGGCGAGTGCCGCACACGAGGCAAGACCCTGATGATGAGCCTGTCAGAGATTTCGGTCAGAGAAGGAAGGTGAGCTTTCAATTACATATTTCAAATAATTGTCAATAAAAAAAAGAGTTGACAAAATTTGTATGCAATGGGCATTCGGTTACTTGGATGATCATTTATCATCCAGGTAACAAAATTTTCAGGTTATTTTGATTTAAAAGCCAAATTACTGAAAGGATTTTAATGAAATTTCTATGGGACCAATTTGAAGGTATATTGTTTCAAATAAATTTTCAATCTGTTCATAAATAACGGAGTTCTGAGGTCACAAACAAATAAAAATGAATTGAGAACCCCCCCCCCCCTTTTTTTTTTTGAAGTCGCTTAAAAAGAAAAAAATATGTTCGATTCGTTGTACGTACATCGATTACTCTGACATTTTGTGAACCGATTTATGAGCTTTTTTATTATGTACAGGAAGCCTTCGAGGTTGTCACATAAAAATTACATCAACTTTGATTCAGTAGTATTTTTAACCAGCTCCAATATTATTTTCTGCGGGCGCATTGAAATCGTTTTTTTAGAGATAATCATTTTACAAAACACAGTTAAAACAAACAATAAGGTAATTTAGATAACACGAGCTTTATAAAGTACCAGACGATGGAAGTCAGAACAATATTGAAAGTAATTTTTTGAGCTTTTACTCTGCCCATTAAAATTATGTTAAGGCAATTAAAAAGAATTACTACTATGGGACATAAATGCAACCACAATCAAAAGTATTAAAAAAAACTGACCGATTTCATTATTATTGTCTAAACCAGAGGTTCTCAAAGTGGTCCAGGTGGAACACCCAAGGGTCCACGGGAGACTCGACGGGGGTCTACGTTTTAGTCGGGAATATGGTAGAAATGTAGCTGCACCAGAACCAGCAAAATTATGAAAGTGCTCCATGAGATAAAAAGTCTGGGAACGTCTGGTCTAAACTGTTGAGCAGATTCTAAAAATATGCAACAATACTATAAAATACTAGCTGTACCCGCGACTTTGTCCGCAAGTTCTTCAGAAAAAAATTGCCTATGTCCGTCCTCATGATACATACTATTACTTTGCAAAATTTTATTTAGATCGTTTAAGCCGTTTAGCCGTGATTATGTAGCAAACAGACAGAGTTGCTTTCGCATTTATAATATTAGTATGGATTAGTATGGATGGATGGATACATTACTATAAATATCTATGAGAAGGGATCTATGAAATCAGAATCTATGAAAATTAGTGGATTTGGGCAATTGTCTTATTTTATTTATTTATATTTTTATATGTATCTTGTTATTTATTACTCATATTGTGTTTTCCAAGTCCTAGATCCTTGACTCAAAATCAATGCGACCGCAAATCGTATCTCGGCGCGTTAAGGTTCGCGTTCGCGTGATTTTGCAATCTGCACCCTTTCGGGCCCGCATTTAGAGTGGGGCGTGAGGCCCCTGGACGAAGCGGTTCACGAAATTATTACTAGGTATCATTTCGTGAATTTTCTTTAAGCTCACGATTGTTTTAGCATCATGTTGTAAGATAGAACAGCTAGGCACGTAGATAATGTAGGCCATGCAGTATGAGTAAGATGCTTTTCATATAAATACTTTGCCAAGTCCCGCATACTTTGATAATTACGCTCATGATCTGCTATCTTTACACGTACCTAGTTGTAATAAACGTGGGCTTTTATTTTTTTACTAGCCGCGGCCTGCGGTTTTACTCGCGTAGAGAACTCAGGAAATCAATGTTTCAGGATAAAAATTTGCCTGTCATCTTTATCTTTCTTTATTTACTCGTATATTCAGGGTTACGTGGAAAGCGTGTACTAAGCCCCTTTCGGCTAAGTACACACTTTCCACGTTTCCGCGAAACTATATTTAAAAAAAGCCCTTCTATCGAGTCGATGTTTCGTGAAAAATAAGCATTTTATAAGCATTAAGTTTTTGGACCAGAATTCGGCAACCCCAAAGAAACTACTTGAACGATAAATGTATGAAAAATTTAACAGCGCCTCTATCGGACGTAAAATGTTTTTTTTACACATTTGCTATCGCTTACGTAACGATCACTTTTTCGCAAGGCCTCGTACTAAGGCCACAGTTCATTCATAGTGTAGGTTTTAAGGCACGCTGTACAGTCCATCAAGTGTGACATTGTTTTGAGGGCTTACATCACAGACACATTCGGTATCGAAGGTTATATAGGTATATGTGTTATTTGAGGCTGTTATTTACGTTGCCATGTTATCCCAACTTCTGCCCACTTCAGTTTATGGCTTTCCAAGTAGGCCATGGTTCTTTATGGCCAGGCTAGCTCTTCGAAAATATATCCATGCAAAAGATCACGTCGATCCGTTGCTGCGTGAAAAAAGTAAAAACAAACCAACTTACACAATTTCACATTTATTATATTAGTATGATGAAACTCGTGTATGAAATACATCTTCTCTCTCATCTCTAGGGAGGGGTAACCTTAAAAATAACCTTAACTTCGCTTGATTTTTGGAACTCTATGGAGTCTTTGAATGAAAGGGCTACGAAGGTCTAGCAAGACAATAAAATGCTGACACTATTTCCATTTGTTTATTTGCTCTGTCTGCAATTACATTACATTTTAAACCGACTTCCAAAAAGGAGAAGGTTTTTAATTCGACTGTTTTTTCATGTTTGTTACCTCAGAACTTTCGACTGGGTGAACCGATTATGATGATTCTTTTTTTATTTGAATGCTGGTTCTTCCCATGTGGTCCAAATCTGACATGAACTCTTTTTTTAATATTGATTCTTTTACTATTTTACTGAAGTATATCGGATATCTGCTACTGTCAAAAACCTATACAGGATTACGCATTGAAAGGAGGTCACTGTACTCGTCAATATGAACAACTTTTGCTATGGGACTAACACAGAAATCGCGAAAAAGATATCAGCTGTTCCATAGAAACCAGCCATTGACACTCGACAAAATGTAAATTATTTTCGTGATTTCATTTTTTTTTTTTTTTTTTATAATTGGTTCACTAAACTGGCCGTAACATCTTCAGATACATTTTCTTAAGTAGGTACATTTAAATATGGCAATGCACGACCTCCTAGAAGTGAACACTGCATGCACGAGAATGAATATAATACTAATAATACCTATAATACACTAAACTTAAATTAAAGATAGGAATTATAATGTTTTTTGATTTAGCTTGATGTAGTATTGAAAATATCTAAATTTTTACAAATGTTATTATAAGAGGAAGACATTCGATACATTGGTGAATGTTGGTAGTAATTTGTTCGACAGGATGAGAGGCTGAATGGTTTTCTATAGACAAGGCGACTGCTAGAGCGTGGAACTTGCAAATTACATTTTGCGAGTAAATCAGGACTATCTATTTTTCCGGTTATTATTTTGTGCAGAAACACGATATCAGCTATGTTCCGTCTGTGCTCAAGAGGAGACATGTTAAAATGGGCTAGTCTAGACAAAGTTTCAACAAAAGACAAAGTTCATAGTCGGTCCCATAGTAAAAGTTGTTCATAATGTTACGTACAATGAACTCCTTTCGGGTTAGTACAGTCTATATGCGTAACCCTGTATATAGCGAAAGTGATCAGAATTCGTGGTTTTTATTCAGCTTTTTAAAGTGCTATTGCAGCTGCCAGAGCAAATAAATGCTTTGGATGAAGTTTATATCTTCCTTAATTTTGTTATCGCTGATCGGCTCTGTATATGGTCAGTTTTTTCATAAGACAATAAAAATAATCAGTCTGGTAGCCTATTTCCTTACCCCTACTATTCTTACCCTACCCCCAAAGCGTTATTGGAAGCTCCAGAGCTACAGGAAAGGAGACCTTATTAAAAATAGAGTTGCGTGAAATCGCGCAGCTACTTAATTTTAAATTGTAAATAATGCCTTCTCTACCTATTTAATGTCAGTAAAGGACTATTAGGGGTGATTTATTCTTATTTAGAAGTAAGATTTATAATGCAACGCGTTTCTATTCGACTTTTACTAACACTTCAACATTTTGGCATCGTAATCAGGCTACCCAATTAGCCCATAAAATATTATTTTCAAAGAATTGATTTATCGCAACCCCTAGCAAACGCGTCATTTAGCATAACCGGGAAAATTATGTAGGTCGCGTTTAATATGTTTTGGCATACGGGTAAATAAACACGGCCGGTGCGCTTCTGCAGGCGTGCGCTAAGCAATCAATTCGTTCAGCGGTTTCCGTAAATCGAATCGGGTCGATTGCGAAGGCAGGGTTACACGAGGTGGAGGACTTAACACAGAAGGGGGAGGGGATATTTTCGGTGTAGCTAATTTTGCTCGCACTACGTCGCGTTTTGCCGCCGTGTACGCAAGTCTGCGAGTGAACGCGTGCGCCGCGAGTGCATCTCACCCCTCTCGCACGCCATGGGGCGGCTGCATACGTTCGTGGTGACGCTGCGACGCGAAACCCGAGACATCAATTGGGGGCTACGGCTCGTGGGCGGCTCCGATCTCGCCACCCCGCTCATCGTCACACGGGTACCCAGCTAGAGACACTCTAGGGCACGCGCCACCGCGTCGTCATCACAACAATACACGCTCCCTGCCGGTGTCGGTGTAAACAAACGCTGGAGTCATACCGGAACTGCTGTCGCTTCGAACTGCTGAAACTTCTTGCGACTTTGATCTACCAGCTGTCGAGAGCACTTAGGAACGTTACCGAAATACTATCGCCTCGGCATTTGAAGAAAATCCTTGGCTCTTGGCAAGCATGTCATCACTTGAGAGACATTTATTACAATTTTTAGTGCTACTAGAGAACAAAAGCCAACTTCGTGTATCACTTCAGTTATTTTTGTAGCTGGTTTAAAATATCGAGTAAATGGCACATTTCTCAAGAGATTTCTCTAGAACGACATCAAAATTAACTAGAACGGCGACGATGTCTCTTTATAACCGATGTATTCTTGGATATGTATCGGTCGCGTTTCGTTCGACAGCTGCGTAGATCCGGCTTGGCCTCATTGTCACAATCTCCTAGTGCTATCACAGGCTTCATGCTCCACTATGATCTACATTTCACGTGATGTTTGCCTCACCCTAAACATTTGGCGACCTTATAAGACAGTAATTGGCAAATCAATTTGTAATTAATTGGTGTTCATTTTTCAATATTTGTAGCTAATAATTGCAGTTTTGCGCACCTATGAATTTTAACATAAGATCAATTTAGACATGAAACTGATTCTGAAAGGAGACTGGGCTTTGTATGGGAAGTAGTCTATGAATCAAGTGCGATACCCTGTATGTAATTGTTTAGGGATATCTTCTACTAAACCCTTGTGCAAATGGCACCAAAATCTGACCCTGCAGTTTTGAGAAAAATAATACTTATTGAATTATATGTATTTGTTGCATTATTTGAAAAGTTACATATTCTAAAAGTATCGGTCGTTCTTATATTTGTATTATTTTTCTTAAAACTGTGGGGTCAGATTGTATAGCTTTCAGCAAGGATATAATGTTTTGGTATCCCTACACACACACACAAAACCGTAAGGCTCTTTGTTCATAAGCAAAAGTGGCCTATGCCTTTCGCTTTCTCTGTAAGTTTTAACTTAGTTCTACTCCCTACCATAAAATTAGGCACAATCACATCCCAAGCGGAACGCTAGTCACCCCATTTATAATGACCATGAAATATTCTTATGAAAAATATTATTTTATTCCTTGTTGGTTTTCACTCATCTATTATTTATGGTTCTTCTTATCATGAGGTTCAATCAAATAGATGCAAGCACTCTCCCTATATACACCTTTATATATAAATTTGTATGATGTTGGACTTTTTCATATTATATATATGTAAACAAGAGTTTATGTACTTGGAAGAGTTATCGTGATGTTTGTTGCTTATGGCTCAGGTATGTTGGTCGATATATAGAAGAAAATCGTTGCTTGGTCTCAATTTTTTTGTAAATAAAAAAATTATATTCCAAAAAATATCACTCACAAGTGGATCACATTAAAAACCGACTTCAAATATATATAGATAAAAACATAATAAGTGTCTATGAAATCTGAGAGTTGCCCTCGATTTCCCTGGGATCCCAAACTCAGATCCTGACTTGGTGACAATGGGACCAAATTGGAAGTATACCCTACCTAACAAAAGGTTTTTTTTTAAATCGGTCAACAGTTGGCTGAAAAATCTGTGAACATACATAAAAAACACAGTGGAACATAGAACCGTCCTCTTGTTTTGAAGTCTGTTAAAAATAGCTCTTTACACGCCTTACAAAAGGTGTTCTAAATTCGTACCTTATTTTTAGAGCCTTTTTTGCGCTCATTTAAGTGTAACAACCAAACACTGCGCATTCTTGTGACTTCGGTTATGTTATTATTATTGACCCTCCGCGATTCCGTCTACTTGATTTTTGTTTAGGGTTATGGGAACATAAGTTTTCATGAAGCGCCCCGATAGAAAAGCTACGGTGTTCTTGTTGTAGATAGTCAGATTGAAACTTTATTGTGCACATCACAAATTAAAACTACATACAGGAATTAGTGCTCCTAGCATATCTTCAATAGCATATTTTAATATTACTGTGATATGATTTCGCTAAAAGTAAAACCAGTTGTTGAGTTACATATTATAGACTTTATGAGTCAGAGAAGAGCAGCATGAAGCCAAAGCACATGTGCAGGCGACGGGCGTGGATGTAATAAGTTTTATTTATAACGAAATAATTAGCTTGACGGCTCCTCGGAGCTCGGACATTCTTACGTTTCAGTTTTTTTTATTTCGATAAATTTTTGTCAGATTTTGACATAGACCTAAAAAAAATTTTGCTACGCAAATCTATGGATTTTGATGTATGTACCAATATGAATTATAATATAGATTAAGAAAGAGAGTAGATCGTTTTGTCTGCACCTAACTTTTATCTTTTCGACCTGCCCTCCGCATTCTTCAGTCTTCCCGTGAACATGGTTCATGTAACTGCGCCAAAATATCGGGAGCTCCGTCCAGAAGCTTATCACGGTAAATATCCCGTTCATAATCATATAACTATGCATAGCAAGTTTCATCAAAATAGAACGATCCGAAAATTTTAACAGTACGTTTATTACGTTTATATGAAAATGACTGAAGTTGGCCGTCCGAGAGATAAATGAGCAGAAGGCAGCGAAGTTTAGTTTTTTAACACCGGTGGCAGGAGAGAATTAGATCATGCAGATCCGATGCACGCACCAACAAACAAAAACATCAGTCATATAGGCCATTAGAATTAGAAAACAAATCGGATTTAATTGCTACAAAAGGTTTTATTGCTTTAATGGCTTCATTTATAGCCAAATATGACTACCCTAAGTTTTCCTCCTCGGCGGAGTTGTGCATAAGTGGTGGGGGGTAAAAATGTACCCCCAGTAGGGGTATTTTTGAGGTTTTACGATAATATCTGGCAAATGACTCACAATATCGAAACATGGTTTTGGTAATAGTTGTAGAGCATTAAATTCTGTATTGAATGAGGCCAGAAACATGTTTTGGACCACCCGTTCCTATACTAGTGCGCATCAAAGTTGGTCAAATTTTACATATTTATGAGAGAGAAAATGTTTTTACTTCTGTTTTTGGCAATATTTTCTATACTTACCCATCCATAATTAAGTGGTCTATACATAAGTTACAGAGAACAATAGATGAGACCAAAAGTGTTTATTAATAGGGGTACATTTTTACCCCCCACCACTTATGCACAACTCCGCCGAGGAGGAAAACCTAGGGTAGTCATATTGGGCTGTAAATGGAGCCAATAAAACAATTAAACCCTTTTGTAGCAATTAAATCCGATTTGTCTAATTTTTTGGTTTAATTCTAATGGACCAATAGGACTGCACATCAGAAGTGAAAGCTTAAGTAGTAATTCACCTTTTCTACAAGATATTGCGCTGTTTTAAAATACACGGTACAACGTGACGATGACGCTAGTTCCATGATTTTTAACCGATTTCCAAAAAAGGAGGAGGTTCTCAATTCGACTGTATTTTTTTTGTTCACCCAAAAAGTGCTCAACGCACCTAAAGAAGTTTTCAATTCAAAAAAGATAGACTAACAACTTTGCGCCGATGATAAAGACTAAGAACCTAAGTTTTATTTGTGTTAAACAAAGACTAATCTTTTTTATTTATATTAACTTAACGTTTTTTTTTTTTTGGATAAACTGAAAAGCCTATTCCATCTATCCCCAAGCCCAAAGATATATAATATAGTCATTGCCCAAACCTTTCCTCGTAGTGGTAATGATAAAGAATGGCTAAAGTCGTCCCCTTACAGCTTCCAAACCCATGTATCACACTAATATTATAAAGTGTTCGTGTGAGTGTTTATCAGCAATCAACTGCGTAAATGCCGGATATATTTGGATAAAATTTGGAATAAAGAGAGATTATACCCTGGATTAACACATTAATTTTTATCCCCAAAATATTAACGGTTCGTGTAGAAGAATAGATAATTTCGCGAGGCGTATAGCTACTAATGTTATATACTCGTAACCGCAATAAAATTATCAGTCTTGCGTTAGACATAATAGTATGATTTATACAATATTTTGTGATAATATGGAAAGTTCAACAAACTGGATTCATGCTTTCATTTTCCACACCTAGAGATAGAATATTAATTTTCTTCAATTTTAAACGGAACAACCCACGAGATATTATAGCCTAGTCAATAAAAATAAAATTTAAAGCCGGTTTACAATCGGCGAAAATTTCGCGTACAATAAAAAAAAGTTGGCCGTCACGGGACGCCGGCAGATATTGTGAAACATGACGGCATAAGAGCGCTTTCTATCGTTTCCCGTCGCGGCATACGTGTCGGTTTTACTTTTAATGCCAAGGCGCGCCAATAGAGGTGTCACATAAAAAAAACCGGCCAAGTGCCAGTCGGGCTCGCGCACTGAGAGTTCCGTAACACCACAAAATATACTAATTATGAATTAAAAACCGACTTAAAAATTAGTAAAATATGTCATTTGGATCCGGTGAAAAAAATGGTGAGGTCGTCCAAGTAACGAAATTACCGGTTATAACTTGGTAATGAACATAAATTTCTCACCGACTCACACTTGGCCATTATTTATTAGTTGATGTTATACTTTAGAGTGTGTACTATAACATGCCAAGTCTGACGCGTGTAGGTACGTATTACCGTTTTTACATTAGAACAATTACAAAAATACGTTTGTTGTATGGGGATCCGCCTTTTACTACTTTTTTTTATGATACTGCGAGCAACGAGACGAGCGAAGTCGCTCGCCTGATGGCTCTTCACGCTTGCCCATAACAGCCCAACGCCACTCAGAATTTTGAACTTCAACAGTTCAAAACCCTGGATGACAATGCACTGCACTCGTCACCCCGAGATATAAGATGTCAAATCTCTGTGTGCCCTGTAATTTCGCTGGAAACATTGCCCTTCAATCCGGAACACAATAGTGTTTGCACAATACTGCTTGGCGGTTGAATAACTGGCAAAGGTGTCCCTGCAAAAGAGTCCAAGAGAGAGTAATCCGCCATAACATTACATATTCTGTGAAAATTTCAACTGGCTATCAATTACGGTTTCAAAAATACAGCCGTTTAAAAGTAGGACGGACGGACAGACAGACAGCGTAGGCCCAGTAATAGGATCCTGCTTTTACCCTATGTTTACGGAACGCTAAAAAGAAAATTGAAAACCTTTTTGAAATCGACTGAAAATGTTATAAGATTACTATTTATTAAAAGACCACACAAATATGGAAAACATACCTACATTACAATGAAAATATTATCGAGGCTTATAATGCCTTATCGCATAAAGCATCATTATCGCAGTTATATCGTACAATATTTTATAACTGTTATGTTATACAGTCATTTATGGTGCTGGGAGCACCGTAAATGACTATGTAGGTGTATATGGAGATTGGTTTGTGATCATTGATTGAACCGATATATCTTCACCTCTTCATACACTGATGACACCTACCTGGCTATGTCTATAACCAACATTCGACTTTTATCTATAATATATAATCTTTCACTATAAAGCTCTAAAGCTTTGCAGATATTTTGTGCCAAATGTTTATCTTTGATGTACCCATCTGTTTCCCTTCAGACGCCGAGCGAAATGCACTTACCATCTATCTCCTAACCTTGGCTGGCATCAATCTCGATCGAACCGCAGCCTTGATTCCGTTTTCTTTTACGTTCCCATTAAAAATGATTTCATTGCTTCCTTTCCATGTGGTGTATGACTCAATATCCTTCTAACATTTAGATGGATGTTTGTTACACAATCGCGCGGTAATAGAAAAGAATTTGATGAGATTTGGTGCGAAAATGGACCTTCTTTTCTAAGTCGTATAATATTTTATTTGTGACAGGAAAATAGCTTCTACGGCATAATCCATTCTTTCTAAATGTATTGTAGGGTCAGTCTGCCTCCCATATAATGTTATGTATTACTGGATGGCTCACAGGAAAGTGTTGAAATGTGTTACGAAAAACTCGTTTCATTCCAACATTTTGGCAATTAGTAACTTCATAACTCGTCACGTTTTGGCAGCGATTTAAAGTCGCGCTTGATAAATGGGATTTTTAATCTTGGCGTCTGAAATTACTCTGTCTCTTGAAAAATAGGTCGACATGATAACTATTTAGTTTTTCAATTAGCCTGTTGCTGAACAGCATTTTAACTAACTAATTTTTTTTTAATCATTTATGTACCTCCTTGATAACCGTTTGGTGACGTAATTATTGATGGCAATTGATAAAAAAGGTGCAAAGGAGAACGCTTTATGCCAGTGAGCTGACTGAGAGTGACGATGATAAAAATGAAACAGACAAAATCGTGTGCCCGACGTTGATTCCGTATACCTTTTTCTGTACTTATTGATTAGTATAGAAAAATATACACGGAATCGACGCCACGAAAACAAGCCAAGCCGCACGTTTCGATCAAACGCCACGGAATCAATTTAAAGGCTTTTTAATGTTTAGAAACTTGACAGCTTTATTGGTGTCATCCTGTTCTTAGTCACTTACTGTCAGATTATTGTTGTGTGTGTAGTATAACAGGATCGATGCCAATTACTTAAGTAACAAACTTAATATATATGTCACAGAAAAGAACAGACCTAAATGTAATTAAACCAACTAGTTACATCGCACCAAATTCATTAAATTTTCTAAGCAAACGGCATTCCATTCATAGATTATTTAGACCATGCCCAACCTTCCCTAAAAATATCTCTGGTTATTTAGTTTACGTGTTCCTAGGTGGGGGTTTGACTTTTGAGTGACGCAAGCGCACTTACGCACTACGCGTCAGTTGCGTATATGAGTGTAATGCGGATGGACGCACGCCAGATGTAACCAGCGAAAAATAATAAAAATACATTGCTGAGTTGTCGCTTAGGATTTCGTGGCGCTGAAAGATAAGAGTAATTATAGGATGTCCTTGCCATTGACTCGAGGAAGTCGTGATGGATATGCGCGCAGCCGATGCGGCCTCCGGTCGATCAGTCAGTTGTTTTCAATAAAAAAATCAGGTTGGCGCGGTGTCGCTGGTAGACGCTTTTAGCCTGGCGGGGAGCCAAGGTGGTGCATGTGTCTCGTTCGCCCCCCTCGGCTTAGCTACAAGGTCGTGCTAGACTGTTGCACTGTCTAGCCTACCCTTTGCACTAAGCTCACGGTACCAAAAACATGCATGTAAAACAGGATGTTCTGTTCAAGATTTATAACCGCAAATCAATTCCTAGGTCACCATACTAATAGATGTGACATTGAATTCTAGAATACACCTGCCCGCTGAAAACAATTTCTCACTAGAATATTTTTACGTGGCCTGCGAAATGTCAAGGGTGGTCGTGGTCAATGGTCTTGCTATTCAGCTTCACCTTTACGTTTTTCATAGATACTGAAAATCACTCTTCGAAAATCAGTAATAGTGGTCCAATGACAATGTATTGCAATTTCTTGACAGTGTAAACTTTTCATCTACATCATAAGCGGCCCTGAAAAGCCCACTATTGGGAATGCTAGCTTCCCTCTATCTTTACCATTTAAATATTATTTTACTGAATGGGTTACCCGATGGTTACGATCTTGCCTTCAAGTTGCGAGTGAATCGGTTTCTTCTAGGCTGGCATGCTCCATCGTGCTCGCTCCAACACATCATCGTTTAACATCAGGCGAGATAGCGGTCAAAGCGCAAACCTGTTTTCAGTTGAAAAAAGTTCTCGCAAAAAGACAACCCATACTGGTTTTTTAATAATATGGCCCAAGGTTTCTCATCAACCTGAAAGCCGAATGTACGTATGTATTTCCAAACTGTTTTGCTTCAAAGGTATTTCTCATCCGTCTTTGAAGGCGCGCAATGCGCGCAATACGTTGAAAAGCATTTCGGTTTCCATTTTGAATAAATATTGATTTCTCAGTACGGGCGCGTTTGAACTTTGTTTTGTTGCTCTCTGCTGTGCCTTAAAATATATCCCCGCCAAGCTTGCTCTAGATAGGATGTTTACGATAAGCAAGCTCGTCAACTTCTTAAGAATAGTTAATGCCATGAAATAAAGAAAAACAAGATTACACAGAAATAATATAATTAATGAAATGAACAAATGAACATAACCGTAAGAAATTAAAATTCAAAAATTGCGGTCGCTTAAACACGGCAGATACTTACGGATTCTCATACATATACTGCCGACTATTGCCGGGCCTCTACTAGATTTTCAATTCAAATCGAAGAAAGTCTTCTAAACAATTAACGAATATCTGATAATGTTCACGACAAGGATTTTTCTTATACCTCTAGTTTTCTTCGTCTTTATATTCACCTAACGCTGCTTGAATACGAAAAATTACTTAGATGAAAATAACTTAAAATCAACATTTATGTCTTCAAGCCACCTGTAACATTTTCAGGTGACTCCTGGAACTCCAGCGGGTAAGGAACTGATCCGCGGCGACATCATCTCGAAGGTCGACGACTACGACGCGCGAGACCTGCGACATGAAGACGCACAGAACCTCTTCAAGAATGCTTCTAACCAGATCAGAATAGTCGTGCAGAGGTAAAACTTTTTGAACAAATCGAATAATAATTATCAATTTAAAAAAACCGACTTCAACAGAACTGGACCAAATTATAATGCAACCAAATGGGAAGCACCAGCTTTCAAATAAAAAAATAATCATCAAAACCGGTTCACCCAGTCAAAAGTTCTGAGTTAACAAACGAATTGATAACATCCTTCTTTTTGGATGTCGGTTAAAAAACACTAAACAACATGCTTAATGCATTTTAGACGCCTTCAGATGGCCTAAAACTCGAGCGCTTGAAACTCGACCTTTAAAAACTTAATACTTTCTGCATTATGCATTTTAAACATCATAGTTCAGACCAGTCGGGAGGATATCTTGAACTATCTAGTTAGAAATCTAACCGTTCTAACTATTCATAAATCATATTTTCTTTTCCTTTTAATTCTTATTAAAATTCTTTTATTCAGAGTAGTGTATAAGCTTTCAAAGATTACGGGCTGACTGTGTAAGAACAGTTAAAAATTTAATTCCCTATAAGTCAATAAGATTCTAAATAAATTAAAAAAAAAACTTTTTAAAACTATCACGGTTCACTACAGTTATATGATTATGCACGTGATATTTATCGTGATAAGATTGTGGATGGAGCTCCCGATATTTCGACGCAGTTACATGCACCATGAACATCAGAACATCAACAATGTTATTATTAAAAGTAATTCGAGAATAACTCACGGACTTATAGTCGGAATAACTCACGGACTTATAGTCGGAATAACTGGCTCTTACGAGTACGTGAATAGTTCCCTTGTAATATAAACAAAATCTAATCAATGTGTTTGTTCTTAATATGGTGAAGTGTAAAAGTACAGTGTCACTACAGGGGCGGATCAAGTTCTCATCTGTACTCATTACCGCGAGCATCCGGCAGCTTTGTAGGGCGCGTGCCCACGCCCACGTTCTATCACGAATATGCCGAGTAAGACTGCATTAGGTGTCGTGAACTTCCCTCTACCTAGCTGCTAATCTGTTGAACCTTGCGATACTGAATCAGAAGGCAGGAAAGATACATAATAATAAAAAACAAGGTTTATAATTACTGTAAACTTTCACATCAATTTAAAATGTATATGATGGTTTACTCATACTGATTATCCTAGGGCAGGCATCAAGTCGTACGTTATAAAAACTAATAGAACTAGTAAAAAGTTTTCATCTGTTATTTTACAAGAACAGGCATATTCTTGTACTAATATTTCATTTATAACAAATACTAGCTTATATTATTTCAAATTCTTATATTCCCCTTTAAAATCATATTTGTTTAATCGTTGTCTCTATTGTACTTTGCGGTTATGACAGTATTGTACGTACTTTGGCAACTTGTGTTTGCTTTTGCGAAAACTTTACTGCTATAGAAATAAACTCAATAACAAAAACAAACTTAGCGCAGTTATCGCGTAGAGCGCTTGAAAATGAGTCTGTAATCTAAGTAATAATTTAACTATTTACTCTTGTTAACGCGGGTTGCGTTAAAAAAAACTTTATTTATCGCGAATAAGTCCGCGTTTGACCACCAACTCGCCTGTTAAAATGCTAAATGTTTCTTTATAGTTAAAATGTTATACTTAAATTCTGTGTCGAAGTTAGATACGATGGCGGCATGTGTTGTATATTTTACAAATGATATAGGTAAAGTATTTTTCATCATCACGACAGACGAGCATTAAGTTCGTCCGGCCAACTCCTGTAAAAAATTTGAATTAATTGAATATTTTTCTATTAGTTTAAACGAAACTTTGTCGTACATTTACAAGTCCGTGAGTCAGGAATGCGACTGTCAGCCTTAAATCAGCGCGACATTGCGTGATAGGAGAGATGCCGGAATCAGACGCGACACATTTGTCAGACATCTACAAAAACAAACAGATGTTAATTAGCTATTTGTATCGCTTTTCAGAAGCTTCATGTCTAATATTACAAGTTTTTTTTCGTAGTATGGGAAGTAAGAACAAATTGCTTTTCCCCGACTGCCCCAGAAGATTATGTAGAGTTAGGCGGTGTATGTGTTTGTCAGTTCCTATGTGACCTCCTTTAGCCTAAAAGACTTGATATATTAAGAGAGGAAGATGATAGGTTCGTCATAAGCCCGGGTCGTATATTTATTTTACAGCCGGGGTGTTTTTTCTTTCTTTATTATACCTTGTAGATTCAGTATCACAAAATGTAACCTTTTTAAATTGGATATGTTTCTCTACCAATTATTTTGTACACTTCTTTCCACCGATTGATTTTGTATTTTAAATTACTTGGCATGTTCTTTCAAC
This sequence comes from Agriopis leucophaearia, assembly GCA_949125355.1. NCBI lineage: Eukaryota > Metazoa > Arthropoda > Insecta > Lepidoptera > Geometridae > Agriopis > Agriopis leucophaearia. The sequence goes on from OX421267.1 coordinate 7,775,232, forward strand.
TTTAAACTTATAGAAATATTGTTCTAAAACCGACCCTATACAATATTCTAAGAGAAGTATAATAACAAGACAGTGTCAACTGAACCTTCCGAGTATATTGTAACAGGTGTTGAATTTTACATAAAAATACCAATTAAATCAACAAAGATCAACTCTGTCAACATACCTACATATTCAATATTCGTGTTTGCATGAAATATCATTTTATGTACCGGTAGACCTTGGTATTCCAAATATCCAGTCGTGTATTACTATCGCACTATGTTCCTGCATTTCAATGTTGTATGCCTGCTATATGTCTGTTAAGACGCCAAAACGATAAATATTCAGTGCGGCCAGCTTGTGCATTCAGGTGGCGAAATAGGAAAACCAAATTTTCCACGAATTCTATAAATTTTGAATAGATACTATTTTGATTACCCGTAATATACCAGAAAACTTTGTCGCACTGTTCTTTGGAAATGGATTATTGATTCTAAAAGTAACTTTAAAATGTTTTTTATCGTTTTGTCGTTAAAGTCCATGTTTGCATAACTCATATTCATGCATACGTTTAGGGATGCAGACCGCGAAGGCGCAAGGACCGTGACTCCCATGGCGCCTCGGTCGCCCATTCCGAACTCAGCGGCAGCACCTTACAGGTAACTATTTCATAGCATTGATTTTGAGGGTATTCATAAGTTATTCTCATTTACAGTCGCACGAGGGCATCACAGAAAACTTTTCTGTATGATTTAATCAGCTGTAATTTTTTCTCTTCTAATGGGTTACTCAGAAAGGGTATTCTAAGCCGAAAGGGATCCATTATACTCATCATCATGAACAACTTTTATTTTGGGACCTGTTCCATATAAAACGATCACTTGACAAAATGTATGAAACAGCGGATAGTTTTGTTAGCGATTTTAGGGTTGGTTCCATAGTAAAAGTTGTTCTTAAATAATGAGTATAACTAGTAGTACCCCTTTCGGCTTAGTACACCCTTTCCACGTAACCCTGTATTTTAAGGACATACGTACACTACATTACATAGACTCAATGCCGACTCAAGTGTCAAAGCGGCGTTGTTGCGTACAAGCGGCCGTGGAAAAGTCATCTCTCTTCGGTTTTCGCTACATTAAAAATTATACTTCATTTAACAGAGTTTAAAACTTAACTCCGGGCGGAAGCGTGCCGGGACAACTAACAAAGTTGTCCCGATAAACCGGGAAGAGATTTTATTTTTCACGGCCGCGACGCTGCGCCGGCGCTGCTTTGTTTCTAGCAGGCCTAGCACGGGCCGTGGACAAATTGTCTTTCCATCTTTTTTATCCGCGCGTAGGCGCGTCAAAGCTAAAATATGGATACGTTTGTTTCTTTCTCGCGGGGGAAAGACAATTTTTCCTCGGTCCGTGCTAGGACTGCAGTGGGCGTTAGTCCTTTAAATATATGTCAAGTCATTTGTAATCTGTGTGTACACCAGGGCATTGTTATTGTTAGATCATTTTATGTTGTACGTTACAAGTTCTAGCCGACAAGGGGACGACGGTACTACGGAAAAAACGTCCGTCAAGCCTAAAAAGTCTATTAAGACCGGCAAGGCACGATTCTCGGGCCCCAGTTGCTCAGAACAAAGTTTAACTCAGCAAAATAATAACGAAATTAATAATTATTATTTCGCTAGTTTACCTTGTGATTATGTACCATAAAAGTTTTAAGGCTGTTCTTCATAATTAATCCAGTCTTCCTGTGGCGCAGGGCCGAGACCGTCGAGTGCTTGGGTCCCTAAAACTCGGGCCGGGATTGTTGCCTGTAGATATTTATTTATTCATAGACAAATAGTTATGACACTAATAGCGACGCTAAGGCATGTGACAACTCATGAAATTCAAGAACACAATAAAATTGAAATTGTAAATTAATTTAAGTCGATAAATTGAAATAAAAAACATAATATCTAAAAATTCAAAGGTCAAACATATTACAAGATCTATGTTAATTTAATAAGAGCAAATTAACTCAAACAAAAATATAAATTAGAACCAAATCAAAATTTCAAAAATGATAATAAATAACTAACACAAAAAACTATACAAACATGCACAAACAGACAAAATGAAGCGTCAAATATCGACGTCTGGGCGTTAAGCGATCAGGGTGTTAAGAATCATATATAGAAGAGAAACAGAATCATTATTGAGGTGTGTTGTTCCCGGCAGAAGTCAGAGCCCGCTGCCGCCGCCAGTGTGGAAAGGCCCCGAGTCGCTCCCGCGAAGCACTCCTTTGCCGTCCCACTACACGCAGTACCCGCACCAGGTCGAGGGCGAGTACCGCACGCTGCTGCTGTCCCCCAACTCCACGCGCACTGACGAGTCGCTCGACGAGTCCATAGGGAGCCAGGTGAGTGACGCCACGCATTACCCACCTACCTCAACATGCAGCACTCACCCGCACGGTTCAGTATTATTAGCATTTATTGTTTTGCGCGACGATGCCATATAGTAATAATCTATAATTATCTTCTCTCTTTAATCTATTGCCATGATTGCGTAACAATGTTTCGATTTGAAGCAACGCCTCTCTGCGCTCCTCTTTCCCATTGGGCACTCTGGGCACTTGCCCAGGGCCCCGCGATAGACAGAGGCCCCTAGTTCCTGCCAGATCACTAAACGATAACCAATATTTATTTCGACAAATTCAAAGAATAATGACTCACTACAATACCCACTTGCCTATTAGATTTTGCATGCGCGAAGCTACTCTACTCTCGCCCGAAAATAGAGCTCTGTTAAGATCATATCCCCCACACATACCCATTGATCGGAATTACGTTCCATTAAATCCCGCAATCCGCACTGCAGCACGAAGGCACAGTACATGAGTACTCACAGAAATAGCACTCCAATGGGGTCACTGTCAAAATGGCTCCAGCATGTGTTTTATTATATAGGTAATAGGGACTTATCGCTCATTATTGCGGTAAAAATAGGTACCTTACGCTTGATATTTTACGACCATGTTACAATGGCCGCAGTCACGAGCTGATAAAGTGAAAACTGCGGGTGAGTCCGGCGAGAAGAGTGGGTGTTGTGTTCTACCCTCACTCGATGCTTTAAAGTCCCGATAAACATTTAAACATGTGTTCAAATCGCGTAAGTTATTTTTGGCGCCAGCATAACTTGTCCACTTTAAAAAAGGGTACAAGCGGTATAGCTCATCGTCTTCTATAATTAGTTTTTACAAGTAAGTAAACCATTCCATATTAGCTAGCAAAGATACAAAGCAATATCTACCCTGCAATCCCATCGAGGCGATATGACATTTACAGTTAAATGAGGGAAAAACAAGTTACAGTTAAATGAGCCACTGTGATATTTTCTGAGCAAAACTGACAGTCATTCGGAAAATATTTTTTAGTTTCATCATTTAGCCAACTTTATAAACAAGTTATTCGGTTTGAAGTGCTGTGCTGGTTTTCTATCAAGCGCAAGGTAGAAAGTACTACTTGCGCCATCTAGAGTAGAGTTCATATTTGAACTAGACGTGTAGATGTTTTTTACCACTCACATGTATATTACTTACTAGTCGTCCGCCCCGGCTTCGCACGGGTGTAAGCTCGGCCTTCGGCCTCGCTAAAAAATATAATATAGCCTATGTCACCCGGGGATAGTGTAGCTTCCCAACAGTGAAAGAATTTTTCAAATCGGTTCAGTAGTTTCGGAGCCTATTCAATGCAAACAAACAAACAATCAAATCTTTCCTCTTTATAATATTAGTATAGATTAGGCTCCGTATTCAAAGGGTAAAAACGGGACCCAATTACTGAGCCTACGTTTTCTGTCTGTCTACCCGTCCGACTCGCACTTGGCCGGTTTTTATATTTTTATACCTATTTGCTCATTGGCAAAGTAATAAAATTTGAAACACGTAAACACAGTCAATGAAAAACTAATACATTTAGCGAGAGCTCTGCGTAAGTCTAAACAAAACAAGTAAAGCTTCATGGATTTGTTATTTTAATCATTACGTTTCCAAATTAAATGTCGAGTCAAGTCACCTCGACACATTTCGCACCACGGTCATGCGGGTAATAAATTTGCAAGCTACAAAATATCCAGCGCTGGCTAACCTACATCAATCTGAAAATTGTTAAGACTATTATAGTACATTTGAAATATTGTACGCTCGTACACGATGTCACCTCTAATGAGATGGCAAAAATTGGCTGACAATTTCTTTAAGAAAGGTCGAGTCCAATTTTCGACGAAGTGCACACGGCGCGTCTTAGTTGCGCTGGTTGAGAAGGATGCGGGGTATCCATACAAATATGCATTCTATCCTTCCTTCTCTTACACGCCCTGGGGCCTTACACCCAACTCTAAACGCGGGCACTAATCGATGCAGTTTGCAAAATCACGCGACCGCAAACCGTATCTCGGCGCGTTAAGGTTCGCGTTCGCGTGATTTTGTAAACTGCACCTATTCGGGCCTGCGTATACAGTTTGGCGTAAGGCCTCTGGTTTTAAGTTACGCAGATTATTTGTACCGCGTGCAAGACGCTTAAGGCGAGAATATGCTGCAGCTATGGGGATGAAGGGTTGCAGATAGTAAACTTCTAAATCCATTTAGTAACTTCCTTGACGATGAACGTCGCGGAATCATTGGTGAAACAAAGTCAATTACACTGAATATTATTTAATTATTACTTAGATACACCTTATAGTGCAACGGCCTGCGAATAACCTCATGACTGCCAAAAGGGTCCGTAAAAAATATATTTGCCTCAGTAGGTAAATGAAATGGGAAAAAAATGTGGTTGTAAATTAGGCGTTTGAAAAAGAAGTACCTATTCAAAAACTTTGAAAGCATATTAATGCCTCCGCCGCCTTGTCCACTTCCATATACTTTTAATCATAAATTTAAGCACCTACATTTGCTTCAAGTGAATTAATACTAAAACATTGCGGCCAATTTGGCTTTAGAGTTGAATGGGAGACCCACCAACGAATTTACTCAGCAAAACTGACAGCTACTCGTCTAAAAATTTAAGTGTCCCGATTTGACCTTCTCTACGAAAGTTAGACTGATACGAATAGATAAAATATTAAATTGTAATTGATCAACACGTGTATGACACCGAAATAACTGAGTTGAAATCGCGACAGTACTTTTTACTGAATCACACTCTTAACCCAGTGCATGAACTGCGTGGGATGAAGTGAAACTAATTTTATCTGAGGGTCATACAATTTTATTACTGTGGCTTGTACCGCAAGAATTTACAATTTGACACTTACTGAGATTACTGATCGACAACAGTCGAACTGTTTTGATCCGTTGCCAAAATTACAACCACGTTTCCTGACGACTGTAGTCCCTTAAATAACGACCGGATGTTGTTTTTGTGTAACATTCTCAGAGCAATCAGTAAAAATTTCAACAATAGTAATATAGTTTCACGTAGATCGTGAAATCGGAGAGTTACAAGGGAAAGTCCCATTTCACTATACTCTGCCTATCTTCATCGCGACTTTGTTAATCGAAGCCAAGGTCTTTTTGGGGATCACAAGAACAACAAGGAAACCTCATATTAACTGACTGACTGCCCCGGTGGCTCAGTTGGTAGTGAACCTACCTGCTGCGCTTGGGGGCGTGGGTTCGATTCCCATCTAGGGCAAACAATTTTATGTGATGAACATTTGTGTTTGTTCTATGTCTGGGTGTTGATATCAATTTAAGTATCTATTTAAAATTATATATGTACGTATATCAGTCTCTGGCAGCCATATTACAAGCTTTGCTTAGTTTGGGGTCAGATGACCGTGTGTGAAAAAAAAATGTCCCAGATATTAATTTTTATTTATTTTATTTATTATTATTAAGTTGTTTATCTATCCGTCTTTTAACTACTATACCCTTTTAATTTTACCTTGTATTTAGTTACTAGTGTTACTACTCGTATTATTTAATTCAGTGGTTTCACCAAAACTTTTTTGACACAACTTTACACCCGTCGCAACTTTACAAGTATACCGTCAACGTGTATGACAGCAGCCCTCAGCTTTAGCTACTATATTGAGAGCAAGGCACTTTGATTCCACTTTTATTGTGCGAACTGCTAGTTTGTGGAATGCACTGCCTGAATGGGTGTTCCCCGATAGTTACAATCTGGGTGTTTTCAACTCAAGAGTGAATCGGTTTCTTCTAGGCAAGCGTGATCCACCGTAGGCCGCATCATCGCTTAACATCAGGCGAGTTGGCGGCCAGGCGTAAGCCTATTTTGTAATAAAAAAAGGCTCAATTGGCTTCCAAAAAGCTGGGATCCTCTCGAAGGTGCGACGATACTTCACGTCGGATCAGTTGCTTTTATTGTACCAAACACAAGTTTGGCCTTGCATGGAGTTTTTCGCATCTTTGACATGGATCAGTCAAGTGCCAGCTTGAGGCGGTGGAGTTGAGCAACGTGCCAAGAAGCTTCATCATCATCATCATTTCAGCCATAGGACGTCCATTGCTAGACATAGGCCTCCCCATCTATTTCCAAAAGGACCGGTTGGAAGCGGCCTGATTGAGCGGGATGAATCCAGCTTTTTCCTGAGGTCTCTTTTAGGTCGTCTGTCCATCTTGTTGGTGGATCTTCTCGTCCATAATACCTCAATGCCTTTAGACGAAACTCTTCAACCAGTGTGTGTTACCAGTGATGGCATATGGCACTGAAATGTGGTCTCTCACTATGGGCCTCATTAGCGAGCTCAAAGTCGCACAACGAGCTATGGATAGGGCTATGCTCGGGGTTTCTCTACGAGATCGAATCAGAAATGAGGAGATCCGTAGACGAACGAAAGTTGCCAAGAAGCTTATCAACAACGAATACCTAGTTCAGATAAGCTTCTTAGTCTTGAACATCAGCGCAAAGTTGCTAGTCTATCGGTTTTTTACCGAATACATTTCGGAGAGTGTGCATCGGATCTGCATGATCTATATCCCTCCCGTCAATTTTTCACTTGGTTGGCCAGGGGGGCAAGAGTTCATAGTTGATATTTCAAATTAACAAACCCGTACGAAGCGCCTTGCTTGCACATTTATTGTGCGAACTGCTAGACTGTGGAATGCGCTCCCTGAATGGGTGTTCCTCGATAGTCACAATCTGGATGTCTTGAAGATGCGAGTCGGTTTCTTCTAAGCAAGTGTGTGCATCGTACCCCGCACCATCGCTTAACATCAAGCGTGGTGGCGATTGGTGGCGTAAGCCTATTTACCAATAAAATAAAATTAACCTTCTTGTTTTATTTTGTAAACTCTAGTAGATTACAAAATAAGTATGAAAATTAAATAACAACCTATAATTTTGGGAATACTTTATTAATTTTCTGTCATTTCATGTCCTTTATTATGTGAAACTAACTAGTACGAAAACAAAAAAGTTTATTTTTCAAGTTTTGTGAACGAGGTTGTTGGTGCCGAGTTACAAACAAAATATTTAATTTATATAACTACGGAAGCTATTCAACAAAACTTTACTTTAAGCGCGTGTATAATATTCAAATTTGTCCTTGACGATTTCAGCAAAATCTGTTAACTGGACCGCGCTAAACCGATAGCTGGCGTATTCTGGAGCCGTGCCAAAGCGCTCAGCGCTAATGATACTGAATTATAATTTTATTAATTAGAACAGCCCGTTACAGGGACGGAAGCCATATCCCAAGCTCGGCTAGTAAATGCTAGAGGCAAAACTTGGAGTGTAGCGATAAATCATCGTACGCTGAGAACGTTCCAGAACGAATCTAAATCCGTTTTCTGAATCATGGAACGCAATAATAGAAGCGGCGTTTGGTGTATGATCACGTACTATTATATTGATACTACTACCTCTATCGAATATAATAAATACCATCAGTCATGGTATGAATAAAGGTGCAGTTCTGAAATCCAAATGATGTGCTCTAAATATTTCCTTTAGACAGCTTTATAAGTGAACCGTATATAACTATGAAGTTCAGAAAACAAAACTTTCTAAACAATCTGGACTAGATCAATTTCTTTCATCAGATTATGATATCTTTACGGAAGGTTAGATGTTGTTTTTAAAACTTAATATTAAAAGTTGATTATTACTAAACCACACACTTCATGGTTTGAAAGTCGGGGCCCCGATTCTAATAAACCAACACTTTTTGAATTGGTAATCAATTGCCTCAAAATTGACACTTGTGACATAATTTCTTACTAAATATGTAAAAAGTGAAAAAAATTGAGGCAATTCATTAGCAATTTTAAACCAATAGTTTATTAGAATCGGGGGGCATTTCTTTTTTGTCAGTAACAGTATTTACAAATCATAAATAATGGACAGTTTATGGCACAAGGCTTTACTGTGACCGGGACTCTGCGCCCACGCCGACGTCTATTTTCCCGCCATATTTCCAAAATAGAATGCACTGAAATCGCGTTGTTTACTCGTGAGGGCGCGCTGGAGCGACTCTCGGCAGTCCGCGATCACACGTTGAGCGATACGTCCGTGATACAAGCTCTACCACGATGGCACTCAACCCTAACTTCTTCCCCAACGGGTACCAGGATCCCATGCATCCCGAAGACGAAGTGGTCACAAATTGGGTGCGTGCTCTCACTCATCCTAACAACCCTTACTTGTGTAACATCGATATCGACAACCTAACCGATTCACCATCCTTCGAGAACCTCCAGTGACCGCATGGTAATCTTCGAACCGTTACTGGGATGTTTAAATCCAATCTAATTTGGGAGCACTCGTCTCTCGCGTAGTGTTACAAAATATGTGATGTAATAACCCTCGACGGTTTTACGGCGTAATTTCCCGGAAAATATGTGAGTGATTTCTTACTGGGAGAGTTACGGCGGCGAAAAAAATATGAAACTACCTGCACGAATGAATCTTACAACGACAAAGTACTTCGTTTTATTTATATAAGTTCTACGTCTAAAGTATAAACAGGTGATTTAGTTGAAAACAGTTTTTCTCTTTTCAGTTGAACATGATGTTTCGAGTCAATCACGAGTGCAAGCTGATGCTTGGACACGTGATCAATTTATTAACTCTCAGTGTTGCCACTAATTTTGATCGTTGACTGCGACTCCCACATCTTTACATTAGCTAAATAACTTCTGGTAATTTATTTGGATGTAAAAAAGAAAAAAGCAGTCTAGAATTAAGAAAATCTTACAACATCTGAAATAAATGCACTTTAGTTTAGACACGCTTAGTTTATTAACTATATAGAGTCATTGACGTACCTACATCCTACATACTTTTGAAATCTTTGCCTGCACAATTTTCTGTTTACGCAATTAAAAAGAGCATGAATGTTCAAAAATTTGTACTATTAAGTCGACTATATACTTCCACAGTTTTTTTATTATTTTATTCGTAAGAAACATCAAAAAGATCACCATCTACATATTTTTGTTTTTGTGATGCATTTCACGTCTTTTGATTTGCTAACATCAGATTTGGCCGCATCGGACATTAAAAATGTCCAAAGATATTTTACGAGACAAGCTTCGTATAATATTTAGGACAATTTTAGATCTTTGCCTTTCAATATATCATTGAAACGCGTCATCTTGATATGAAATCGCCAGCTGTAAGACTATTTTCGCACCAATGTCACATCGCGAAATTTTTACACCCACTTGAACTTTCAGCACTAACGTACAGTCTATACGTAGGTAACGCGATATTCGCTAGATTATTCTCCATGCCAAGAAATACTAATTCATGGCTGAATGTAGAGCAATACATCTATCATCATATATGAGATGAATGACTCTGAAATCATGAGCTCTGATTGAACTGAGCTGCTAAACTGTTTTTGCATGTCAAAGTCCATGCAATGAAAGCAAACAACGGCAAAGTGTGTTGCATTGGGGTTTAGAGAATAAGTTTAATTCTGTGAAAAAAATCGCCAACATATACCTACAAAGTAATAAAATTAAAAGAAATAGACTGTAAGTCAAGATTTAAATATGTGTGCCGGTCTAGCTGTGATCTATCCGACGACTTTTGAATCTCTCCAAATACGAGTAAATTTGTAGTGGGTACATAATATTTTATTTGTAATCTAATAAGCATTGAAGCACTAATGCTTCGTCTCCTTAATCGTCTCCCAATTTGTTTACAAAACGAATTCTGAAACGTGCAAAGAGTATTTTCAACGGTAATCATCATAAAGCAAACTGTTAGCAGTGTATTAATGGTATTAGATTTTATAACACCGACTTGAGAGTTGCGTCAGAGGCGAAAGCTCTTGTAAACACCGACGCTGGACGCAAATAAACGAAGCTTGTTCGCTCATTGGCACATTTACGATACTGCTAGTCCTGTTGGAGAAAACAATATAAATGTCTAAAATTGTGTTAATTGCACATGTGGTAATCTTGCTATTTCCGCTACGTTTATGATTTAGTCTTGTACATGGTTACGTGGAAAGGGCGTACTAAGCCGAAAGGGATCGATAGTAATGAAAATAAATGAATATGAATCATTGTGAACATCTTTTACTGTGGGAGCAATTCAGAAATCACAAAAAATATATCAGTTGTTCCATAGAAAACGGTAATTCACATTTGTCAAAATGTATGGAACAGCTGCTATTTTAGCGAGTTCAGAGTTTGTCCCATAGTAAAAGTCGTTCATATTGATGAGTACTATATGGACCATTTCCGCGTAACCCAGTATATGCCAATAAAATGTATTAAAATTGTGATTCGGAAATGAAAATTTAAATGCCATACATATTGATTATTCGTTAAGACTAATTTTTCAAATTCGCGTCTATGTGTACCTCGTGCCGTGTACGCGAGCACTGCATAATTGCATAAAATATATAGGTATATATATAAGGTCGGGGAAAAAGTTTCTTCGTATTTTATAAACAAATTCATGACATATTTTTTTCAAGTTTAATTACATTTAATTATAATATATATGTGCCATTTTGTTCGATAACTTGTTGCCATCTTGTAGGTGGTGACATGATCCCGTTGCTGTAGAAATTTTGGGACTTCTGATCAAAAAAATGCAACAAGTAGTTTTGACAGTCCTCTCTGGATGTTAATCTAACACTACCCAAAGAATTCTGAAGAGACCGAAACAGGTGGAAATCTGAGGGTGCAAGGTCAGGGCTATATGATGGATGCATTAACACTTCCCAACCAAGCTCTCTCAATTTTTGCTGAGTGACCAAAGATGTGTGCAGTCTGGCGTTATCATGATGAAAGACCACGCCCTTTCTGTTGATCAATTCCGGCCGTTTTTTCTCAATTTCTTGTTTGAGTCTCATCTGCTGTTGGCAGTAGAGATCCGAATCGATGGTTTTGTCCGGCGGTAAAAGCTCATAATGAACGATGCCCTGCCAATCCCACCCTTCACACAGCATCACCTTATTACGTGTTAATCCGGGTTTCGCTACAGTCTGTGGTGCTTCACTGCCCTTTGACCATGATCGTTTGCACACATTCTTGTCGTAGGTGATCCATTTTCATCACCAGTGGTCAATCTTTTAAAAAACGGTTCGGTTTCGTTACGTTTCAATAGAGAATCGCAATTGAGTACACGATTCATTTGGTTTCTTTCAGTGAGCTCGTGTGGCACCCAAATATCGAGTTTTTTTGTATACCCAGTTTTTTTCAAATGGGTCAAAACTGTTTTTCGGTCGATCCCCAGTTCTTCAGCTACGTCGTAACTACTAATATGCCGATCTTGCTCCACTTTTTCAGAAATGGCATCGACTTTATCCGTAACAGGGCGACCAGAGCAAGCTGCATCTTTGACATCAAAATTCCCGGACTGAAAACGCTTGAACCAACATTGTGCTACTCTTGATGACACTGCATTAGGTCCATAAACGTCACAAATTTTATTCGCGGCTTGTGTCGCATTTTTCCTTTTTTTGTAATAAAATTCCACAATATATCGAATTTCTTCGTTAGATTCACTCATTTTATCGAACAAAAAACAATTGAAAAATGGCGGGAAATTGCTTTTTACTTGTTTTATTCCTTTTTTTAAATGTCATATTTTTAATGGTATCAAAACCAGCCAGATACAAACAGTACAACCGATGAGATTTTTACTACAACTTTATACATACAAAATACGAAAAGACTTTTTCCCCAACCTATTATGTAGTTGCCGATTCTGGTGCGTCAAAGTTTTAAACATGATTGAAAGTAGGTAATGACATTTCAGACGTGTCTTGTCGGTTTTGATCGGAAAATACGATGTTGACTCCCCGAAACTCTAAACAAAGTGCAAAGTAAACTTTAGTTTCACCAATATTATTGAGAGGATTGACCTAAAAATGCGTGAATGAAATAGGCTGAGAATGATGTATTTTATAGCATTGCACTTATACTTTTAGTTCTTAAAGCTTAAAAGCATATTTGCAACCTACATCGAATCTATAGAGAGATATTAAATGTCTCTATATTCATAATATAACCCACAAACACGTTACAGCCTTGTGATTAAAATTAGACACGACGGTCGCCGCCTAGCTTGAATAATCACTGGACTTTATAAAATGCCTAGTAATTCATTTCGAAATCATGTCTCCATAAATTCATATGTTTTGTAGGTAGAGATTAATCTTGAAACAGCGTAGCTGGTAGCATATTCGGAGCTAGATAGGTAACTGCGTTTTTATACCAGATGAATGTTTTTACCGAAACGTAAAAAGTAGGATGAGACGCGTGAAAACCCCTGTTGTATGAATAAAAACACCAAAAATTAGCATATCCTCAATACAACACAGGAATTTAAAAAAACTGCAAATTAACTATGTCATAAGCTTATCACACTAATATCATATATGTGAAAGTTTGGATGGATGGATGTTTATTACTCAATCACGCAGAAACGGCTGGATGGATTTGGATGAAATTTTACATTGCTTATGTCCTGGATTAACACATAGGCTACTTCTCATCATCATCACCGATTTTTATCACCACGCGGGTGAAACCGCGGCGCGCAGCTAGTACTTCATATTCCTGTCAGCCACTTTTTTTTTTGTTTTTGTAAAGTTAGTTGAAGTTTTTAATTGCTAGGAATACAATGTCTTAAATTAATAATATCCAAATGGCCACACACTAAATCGGTTTCTTCTAGGCAAGCGTGCTCCATCATAGACCGCATCATCGCTTAACATCAGGCGAGTTGACGATCAAACGCAAGCGTATTAACACATAAAAAAAATGTCCACAATAGATATATACTCGTATAAGCTAAAGTACTAGCTTGACTTGGACGTGTCTTTGAATTTAATGTCTACTGTCGGTCAGACTAGGGTTGCTACTATCAGGTTTTAAGAAAATTTTGTACCTATTTTGTACGCTTATTCTATGCTGTCGACACACACACGTCGAATCTCAATGACGCGGCGCGTGCGACAATTGCTCTGAGCGTACCGTGATGTATCGTAGCGGGCGGGGGAAAGAGCGTTCGTTTCATTAGAGGTTAGGTATGTCACTCGATTCGAGAGTTGAACTACTGCTTTATCTTATATACGAGTATATATACTGTACTAAGGCGGAGGGTAGAATTGCTTAAAACGAGGATTACATACATAGAAGGTATATCTATAAATATTTACTCGTTCTATTAATTTCATTGAAGACTGAATACAGAGATCATAAACCAATGCGTAATATCACGTCCAGTGTTTATTTTACGATGCCGTCGCATTATAAGACAACAAAATGTATATTTAGATTGTTTAATGATTGCCAACTATTCTAGATCATGGCTGTCCGTTCAGCAGAAACTACAGTTACTTATGCTACCACGTATATTCATTACAAGCTTTTGCCCGCGTCTTTCCCCATGCGGTTCGAAAAAACCATAGCCTATGTTACTCAGCGATAGCATAGCTTACTATGAGTGAAAGGTTGTTTTAATCAGATCAGTAGTTCCGGAGATTAGCCCGTACATACAAAATCACAAGCTGTACCTCTCTACGATATTAGTGTATTGAAGTTTACACATTATACATTACACATTTACACACTCATTCATACTAGCAACCACAGATGCTATAAAAAGCGCGGCGAGTTCGCTGCTCTGTACTAGGAATCATGCAAGTTTGGACTGAATTATAAATGTTTGTAAAATATTTTTTACAAAAAGTATAGTCAACTGGGAAGTTTAAACAGGATTCACCCCCTAACTTACCAACCTGAATATTTTCTTCAAATACCCTTCAGTACCCTTGAGATATATATTATGAATAAGTACCTACTATATAATAATTTCTTTACAAGAAGTAATGATATCCCATCAAAAACATAAACGTGAAATGAGAGCCAAGTTCAATATTATGATATATGCCTTGATTGTTGACTTCAACGATAAAAGAAGTGAGATCTCAATGGATGCCAAGTTCAATGGTTTGTCCTGAAATGTATTTATAACAACATAAAATATTTTATAAAAACTTAAAATATCATTTCTTCTTCTAACTTAGGATATTATAATATTGAAGCCTAAGGTCTGACTTTGATCTTTTATTTATTTTTCTCATAGAGGGGGATGAAACCTAAAGTGTACCACTTGGTCGTAAATATATTTTTGCAAGGATTCTACGTTAAAATCCCTTATTACTACGTTCGGGATTATATCCTAGAATCCTTCGCTCCGTTCTGAATTCAAAATAGCGCTCTCGCCTCAAAATATTATTTTGCCCCCTTTTTTTTAAATATTTATTTTAAGTGTTCGAAAAGAAAAGTTCGAAAATGTCGTACAAGTTTTGCCCCCTTGTTATACAATCTAGGTACTATTTACACTCTAATTGAGAAACACTTTGAAGTCAGTTGAAAATCTTGATTATTCCACTATACCCACCGCCAGAAAATTCATCCACATATCATAGATCGGTGGAAATAGCACACTGTGCATTTTACGCGTTCTTTTTTGCCTCACACCTGCAATATGTGGAATGAGCTTCCTCCTGCGGCATTTCCGAGTAGCTTTAATATGGGGTTCTTCAAAAGGGCTGTTAATAGAGTCTTTAAGGGTCGGCAACTTATCTGTGATGCCCCTGGTGTTGCAGGTATCCATAGGCGATGGTGATCGCTTACCATCAGGCGGCCCATTTGTTTGTTTGCCACCTATGGCATAAAAAAATACCTCTTGAGAAAATCCCCCTCAGGGAGGAAAACTAAACCCTATAATAAAAATAAAAAAATCTCTGCCGATAAACGCCATTGACAAACTCATAATTTTTGTCCGATTTATAGTGGTTAGAAAAAAATAATATACGTTTAACGAAAGTACATTATTGAGCTTTTATTAGCTCAGAAATATATCCACAAACTATTTCTTGTACACTCTTAACTAAATCGTTGGGTTGTAAAAATAATCTAGTAACTGACGCATCGATCCCCTATATAGTTCACAATCATACTTATTACGAGAAATTAAGGTTAGTGTAACTAGGACGTTAAATGCACAAATCATAAAGTAACATTTTCATTGACAAAAAAAATATCTAATAAGTTGTAATAAGTATGTTCTAGGGCAGTGTTTTTTCAACCTGTGAGTCGCGACTCTCTGGGGGGTCGCCAAGCCTCCATAAAGGGATCGCGGGGGGAAGTGAAGCCTTGGTAAAAGAAAAAAAAACAAAGTTAAAAATATTTACAAAGAAAATATTAATCAAAGAGTAAAATATAATAAAATACAGCTTATAAACTGTGGAAGGTAGGGCGTCGCGATTTTGTTTTTATACTAAGGGAGTCACGTCCTGAAAAAGGTTGAAAAAGACTGTTCTAGGGTATCGAATTGTAGAGGTCAGTAGAGGTGGCAAAATTTGAATCCGCCACCGGCACCGGATAGAACATTACATTGATGGGTGCGTCATGTTATTCCAGCCGTACCGCACGACGCCGCTGGTGCTCCCGGGCGCGAAGGTGCGCCGCGAGCCCGGCCCCACGGAGAGCTACCTGCGCCACCACCCCAACCCGTCGATGCGCGCGCCCCCGCACCACGACTACCGCGACACGCTCATGAGGCAGAAGGTATGCTGGTACCGGCCCTACTCTAGAACAGTCACGCTACTCATCGACTCTGACATCTGTAGTTTGTTTCACGACACAAGTCCCATTGACACAGCGCTCCTATCGCGTATTTCAGTGTAGACGTGACAAAGCTATTAATATGTATAAGTCCCTACGTCTGTCTCGTTTACGCAAGAGAAAATTCATTCTCGGCACGCATGCTTACAGAAACCAGATCTAATTGCCACTTATACACAGCACTATAGTGTGGCTTAGTTTGTTTCTTAAAATATGGACCCTATGGTCTCCAAATTGTCACGGGACTTCTTTCGTGAGACTTTAGCTGTGATCTTGCTGTGGACGACAGGTCATGCTTAGATATTTTTAGATCTTTCGAGGGAATCCCGAACACGATTGCTTACTTTTTAATCTAGTAGTTAATGAATTGATAAAGTATAAACATACGGCCTTACTTAGAATCGTCGCTTAAGTTAAAGAATGCTTTAAATTGCTGACTCATTTTCGCGATTGACAATTTCCATCAGCGAAAAGATGACAGAGCAATTTTAGGCAAGGTTAAACTTAAGTAGTAAGATCGATAATATTTATTGCAATTTGCTCTTTACTTTCCAATTTATATAAATCAGCGTGAAAAAAATAGGATAAGGTCTGCCTAAAAATTATCTCTTTTGGAACAGGTCTTTTTATCTCTCCGTTCACAGCTTGACCACATCTTTCATTAAGTGATAGCTAATCAGTATTATTTAAGAGTATTATTTAAAGCTTTATAAATTATTGAAAGCAATATCGATAAATTAACAACTTTTATTAACTTATCTTATTATGAAATTTCCAAATTTTCGCTAAATAAAAGTGTATGTTTTGTGTTCGACAGTTGTTTCTTTATCGATATCCCTGCTTCTATGAGCTTTCTACCTCGACAGAGAGCTCAGACAACAGTGTTAGAGTTTTATAGACTACTAAAATAGCAGACGACATGCTCTGTAGAGATTCACACAACTGACTCTTCAATGACTTGAAGATTAAACCAAATATCAGACAGATTTTACAAGGTAACTGTCAAATGATTTTCTATCTCATGTAAACAATCATGATAATTTGAGCACTATAGATAAATCATCCATGTAGTATTAAACATGTAGCACTTATTTATGCCCGATATACAGCATTTTGTTGTTTGTGTAGTCTGTCTATGCACGCACACACTCCACATGCACACTTCTTTCTAGCGTTAACACTGTACATGTAGGAATTAGATAGCTTTGAATGGCTGGCACAAGTACAAATAAGCAATATAACGCCCTAATGAAAACGACTCATATGTTGCACATCTCAAAAGGCAACGTAAAGATTCCGGTCAACTGACCGTGTCTGCCAGAATGGAAATTTAAAATTTAGATGGACTTGAATATAAGATTGTACAAATTGGTGTTAACTCTTGAGCAGCCGTTACAAATAAATATGGTATACAGTGATTTTATACCAAATGACAAAAATATACACCTTTAAAATACCTACAACTTGAATGAACATGACGTGGGAATAAAAAATACATCAGGGCCCGCACCGTCTGCGAAAAGTTAAAAGTTACTTTAGCGTTAGGTTGAGGCATCGACAAACTCTAGTTAAAATCATCCTTGTTTGAGGTAATTTCCCGCAGTCACCTAAACTGAATCGCGTTTAAGAGCTCACGGCCGCAGGAAGTCTACTACAATCTCTATTATTTTTTAAATCTTATATTGTACATTGTCTTCCTATCTGAACAGTAGAGAAACCAAGACAACATTCAATGTGAGATTAGAATAATAATAATTTTGAGATTATGGTAGGTCTCCAGTGGAGATAAGCGTATCAGTGTCAATTGAAATCAGACTCAATAGAAAAAAGAGAAACTGTCAGTGTCATTTGGACACAAACTAAGTTCCAAAGACCTCTTTTTATTCGTAACGGCTGTAAAGCATCTGTGCAAGCACGAGATCAGACTATCATTCGTATTTTTGCTGGCGACTCAGGTAGCCGAATCGGTGTTGCAGCGAGTGGTCGGCGAAGACGGAGCACCCAAGGTGGTTAACTGTGAGATGTGCCAAACGCTTCACGCATGCGCGACAAACTTCTGTTACGAAGCCTATCGACTTACTACTGGAGGTTTATTGCTACACTTTCACCCTGAACAAATATTTATGGAATTGAATAGTTTTTTGGACCTGCCACAACATCTTGTACCTTTTTAAAATCTTAATTTTTTTTCTTTTCTCTTTACAGAAAAGAGATAAACTTATATATTCCATCTGCCTATATAAGATTGAAATAAGAATGCTAAACTATTTGTGGTAACCTTTTGGTTCTACATAAGACCGTAAATAATCTATTAAACTGAATGACGCTAATGCGCTTACTTATTGTCCAGATTTGCGTTCATAACTTATATATTAATTATAATATGACAAGTATATATCAACCCACCTAAAGAAACTACATTAGTCCATATTTATTGATCATGGGTGAGATCCAAGTGTTTGCAATATGCCGTCAGCCTCATAACTTTCATCTGTCTATATAAGTCATCGTTTGAGCTTTCGTGTTGCGTCGTTGTATCGTAATTCATCAGTTTTACTTTGGGAGAGATCAGCTACGTTTTCCAAGCCATTTGCATTGTAAATAATTTTGCTAAGGAGTGCAATTTGTTTGGGAATTGGTGGCGGAGGTGTCGGTGGAATCTAACGGTCTTACTTATAAACGTTAGTGAAGTTAATCTATACTTAAAACTGCTGTCAACTTTTCGTTGACAAAAATAGTGACGCGAAAAAACGAGACAGCAATTTTAATTTAACATACACTTGACGTTTTTAAGTAATGCCGTTGTTTTGTGTTTTTATTCAATGGTTATCTTTGGCAGGTGGTGCACAAACAATTCAACTCACCAATGGGCCTATACTCGGACCAGAACATTGCTAACTCTATTAGGCAACAAACATCGCCCTTGCCGTGAGTATCTAGTAGTTTTCAAATAAGATTTGTAGATGAAATTTGAGTCCAATTTAAATAGGATTATAGCACACGAATATATTCGTCTTATATAGTAAACTACACAGAATAGGTTCTTGCCTAAAATTTAAAGTAAAGTTAACGTTGATCATAGTTGTTAGAATCAGTTTAAAACTAATTCGACCCCAATGCCCAATGGCAAATACTTTGAAACCCCCAATGTCAGTCACTCTCGACTCGACCCTGCATATCTTGGCAACGATATTGAACAACATGGCGCAGTGCCAGACATAACATTTAACCAAAAAACAGACTGACACAGCGCACATTTTTGTAAATAAATTGTATAATTTCCATCATTGAAACGAAAAATTCCTTGGCTTTGACGCAGTGCATAACCGATAGAAAAAATAGGGTGATAAATGTAGGGCAATGAGCAGGAAACGGGAAGCTACGACTGATGTGTAACAACTATGTGTCGCATAATGCATTAATGAAGTATTTGTCTGCTTACTTAGCGCTAACGGCCATTACGGGCGGCCGCACGTTGTCAAGAGGCAAGTGTTTTACTAGAAACGCCGCAATACAACTGTCGACGCCCATCCTCATGACGCATTAATGCTTTTTATATTTTTATTTTGCTATTACTCGATTCTGTGCGATCTGTATCTGTCTCACGCCACGCTCTATCGTCTAGCATGGAAACGACGTCGACTTGTCGGCCCGTTCGACAACGAACGTTCATAACTCTCGCCCCACGATCACGCGACAACATTGTGTGATTCAGCGTGGCGTAATATAACTACACTCTCACACTACACAGTAGCATAAGTTAATCTTTATTTTAATCTAAATATAATTAAGAATTAGAACATATTCTACATAATTAATGGTAGTATTTTTATCGACCTTTCCTTCCTGAAACACAAACACAACTAAACTGTACGTCGTATACTAACCGCTTCCGCGTCCTCCTAACGTTCCTACCGTGTCGAGTCTAATGTGTTTTTTCTCTCTATTATTGTGTTGCGCCCGCTAACCGACTAAAAACTAACGTCCCGCCCCGCTACCGCGCCGCCCGCCGCCCGCCTTCGGTTCCCGCCGCAGTCACAAGCCCACCATGCAGTACGACCCGGCCAAGTCGGAGACCTTCCGCGCGCTGCAGGAGGATGGCCTGGGCGATATCGTGCAGGAAGTGCCTGTACCAGTCGAGACCAAGGTCTTCACGGCGCCCCCTACCAAGGTACCTCATCGCATCCATTTTATAAACCTACCCTCTTCAGAAACGTTCGGACAAACTAATCTATGCTTTGTCAATTTTACGAGAAGTGTCTTGCCCGGAATTTTAATTAAAATATTGCCTGACGATTAGGTTAGGCCGTAACCTCTTGAACGTTTCTGAAAAAGACATAAATTATAGAGCAGTATTATTTTTCTGCATTTTATTTTATTTTTTTAGCTTGCTTAGACTATACAGTATACATATTTATTGTCTAAAAATAATAAGACACAAACTTTGGTGGACGTTGGCAGGTCAGCTCAGGCTATGCAATGCTATGGTAGGTACTGTTCCTGCGCTTTGCTGTAACTGGCAAACTAATAATAGAATAATTTGTGAAAACTATTTTCGCGAAGTTTAGTCGATCTGCGCAAGCTATTGCAGAGAACTTTGTTCTATCCATTATATTTAATACTAGCCGTCCGCCCCGGCTTCGCACGAGTGTGAGCTCGGCCTTCGGCCTCGCTACAAAATATAATATAGCCTATGTCACCCGGGGATAGTGTAGCTTCCCAACAGTGAAAGAATTTTTCAAATCGGTTCAGTAGTTTCGGAGCCTATTCATTACAAACATACAAACATACAAAAATAGGTACAAATCTTTCCTCTTTATAATATTAGTGTAGATTAACCATGTTTTATGGCAATAATGTTGAAATATGACATTTTCAGAAGCAAGCGCCGACCCTGAAACCGACGAAGACGCCCAACGCAAAACCGAAAGGAAAACAAACGACCTTCGTAAGTTTTGTTTCGTACTTGGATGTCATTTCCTACACATCAGATCTACCCAGAACAATACCAAAGGAAGGATCGCTCTGTTCACTTCCTGGGACACCTTCTCCTTCTCTGGGGGATTCGTTTATAATTTTTCCCCAGCTGCATCTCAACATGACTCCAAAGGAACCGCAGAGGCCTAAGCCCAGCAGCTATACATTCATAAAGGTTGGCTGTAGAGTCAACTCTAAAACACTAAGTCATATGTGTATTAGTATTTATTACACATATGACTAAGTATTGACCCATGCATATTTCCAATGGTCGCACCAAGGTGTACTTATTCGATTAGCGGTTTATATAATTTCACAGAAGTTTTGTTGGTTTTTATTTATTTTTTATTAATAGGATTGCGTTTGACCGCCAATTCGCCTGATGTTAAGCGACAATGCGGTCTACGATGGAGCACGCTTGCCTAGAAGAAACCGATTCACTCGTGATTAGAAGACAACCAGATTGTAACTTTCGGGGAACACCCATTCGAGCAGCGCATTCCAGACTAGCAGCTCGCACAATAAAATTGGTACCAAAGCGCTTCGTACGAATTTTCCGAATATCAACCATAAAGCGGTTTCGATTTTTCGTGCCCTCTATGGCAGTCCGATGGAAAAATGGGCAGGAAGGAATTAGATCATGCAGAGCCGATGCACGCACACTCCGAAATGAATGCGATTAAAAAAAAACTATACCTAGACTAGCAACTTTGCGCCGATGCTCAATACTAAGAAGCTTAGTCTGAACTTATTCCCCCTTATTAATAAACGTGGAGTACCACTGTTGTGTAATGCGTTTGTATTATCTTTGTTAATAGGGGTAATTGTCTGTATTTCAGGTAAATTCCCTACACGAAGAGCACATTCAACAGTCGAATTCATTCAAACGTCTGATGTACCACGTGCTTGGAGACACAGAGTTCTAGGGCTGTGAGCGCGACACGTCACCGTAGCGGGTACTTCCTAATTATGGCAAATTGTAACACGTAGAGTAACTCGATACTTCCATCAATATTGTAATGAACTTGTCCCATAGCGCACGCAGCGTGCGTCATTGAGGACATGCGATATGCCGTAATATACGACTGATATTTCTTTACCAGTTTCGTGGCGGTTAGTCGATGGCATAAACTCTAGACAACAGACTTGTTGGTTTAGTAACGAAGAAGACTAACAAACATTAAATTTAGGATGCTATTTATTGTAATGCTCCTGGCGGTGTGTAATATTATTTTTCGGTGGATTTAATCGTTCTAATACTCGAGTATTAGTGATATAATTTATATTTACCATAAGTAGAAATGTAACTTTTATTACTAAGTGTTGATTTTCTGTTTGTACAGAAATTATATTGTTTATTATGTATACAATTGAGATGTTGAGTGTACAGTCTAGTCATTACTGACCTGAGCTCCGGTCATAACCGCGAATGTTAAATTCGTTCACCCTAATTAAATTATTTATTTTTATTTACATCATCGTTTTATTTTCTTCACAAATAGGGTTAGCTGGTATCACGATCCACTAAAACAAGGTCTGATATTCCAGGAGTGACACAAGCCTAGGTCACTGTCCACTTGCCATAAATAACAAACATCCCTAGTAAAAGACGCCACCTTGATTAATTAGCTGCCATAAATAACAAACATCCCTAGTAAAAGACGCCACCTTGATTAATTAGCTGCCATAAATAATAAACATCATAGTGAAAGACGCCACCTTGATTAATTAGCTCTTATAAATAACAAACATCCCTAGTGAAAGACGCCACTTTGATTAATAAGCTGTCATAAATAATAAATATCCGTAGGGAAAGACGCCACTTTGATTAATAAGCTGTCATAAATAATAAATATCCGTAGTGAAAGACGCCACTTTGTTTAATTAATAAAAATCCCTAGTGAAAGACGCCATTGATTAATTTGATTTGATTAATCAACGTTTCGCGATGGCGTGACTTTGTTTCCCATCCGCATAAAAGAGAATCATTGCAAAGTTCCCATATCAAAGATACAAGCTATACTAGCGCCGCTTTAACACTTACCTACTATGGGGTAGGCAAGTGTTAAATCGAAACGTATCGGCGTATTATCGAAACTACAACGAAATAAGAGAAACATGAATTTCAAAATAACTATATTTATTTATAACTCGAAGTTAACTAACAATGTTTACACAACAAAATTAAAATACAGTCTTACGAATTTCATGATCAATAAGTACTCAAGTGATCAGAACAAATTAAAATAAAAATTTTGAGCAAAAAATTCAAAGGAAACTTACTATTGTCACTTATCATGGCTCAATACCTTCACAGATTCAAAATGTGTATCAATAGTTAGACCTTAATTTGTACCCCCAAGTCTTAGATTTTGAGCAGCCATCGGTAAACAATTATAGCAAAACTAAAGTGCAGCTGACCTCAGATCTAGAAAACTATGCCACCTAGCAAAAACCTGGACACTACTTTCCTAATGAAATAAATTAGCACTAAATATCTTTTGAACATGGTCAAAATAAATCTGTCCCATATTTTTTATTTATTTAAAATAGGCTTGCCTTTGACCACAACCTCGCTTGATGTTAAGCGATGATGCGGTCTACGATAGAGCACGGTGCCTCTAAGAAACTGATTCACTGCGATTTGAGGACACCCAGATTAAAACACACATTGTTGAAATTACACATAGATTATAACTATCGGGAAACACCCGTTCAGGCAGTGCATTACACAGATTAGCAGTTCTCTTTTTTTTATCGCGAATAAGTTATCTTTTGACCACCAACTCGCCCGTTGGTAAGCGACGATATGGTCGAAGATGAAGCACGCAGACTTAGATAACACCTATTCACTTTTGCCTTGAAAATAAGTTCGAACAATAAGTATCGTAGTATCAAAACGCTTCCCAACATTTCGGAACATGAACCACAAAGCAGTGTCATCTAAAATAATTAATCTGTAATTATAACTAGTAAAGTGTAATGTTTGTGCAGACATATACTATACCCGAGGTATTGAGCTGGGAAGTACCTCAATTCAGCTCGGGGGGCCTTACGACTATCTCTTAGAGCCGTAACGACACGTCATCTTGGCTGACGTAAACCACATCAACCAACGAGAGAATAAGAGAAAGTTATATTCTCACTCTTTCTCTCCTGTTGGTCAGACGGCGGTTCCTCTGCCAAGTTCGAGACGTCTGTTACGGCTATTAACGCGGGCAGTGAACCTTAACGCGACGAGATACGGTTTGCGCAATTTTTCGCAATGACCTAGCAGAATCGCTTAAAACAGGTAGCCGTAAGGGGTCCTGTACTCTCATGCTGTAACTTTACAATGATGGCCGGTCAAATTCCATGACTGATACAAATTGGGTGAAAACAATGATACATTATTTAAATCGGGATTGATACAGATTTAAGAATGCTCAACTTGATTGCTTATATCACAATATACATATTATACAGATTGGGTTGGGTGACGTCTCGTGCGCTCAAGATCACGTACACATTGCCCTACATTAGGTTTGACACAGTATAACGCACAATACATTTTTGTCCCTTTTTTCCCTATTGACTTATACTAGATGATTATTATGAGCGCCTTATTCGGTGAGATCATTAATAAATAAATACATTTTAATTATGCCAGTGTCGTTGATACTGCGTCTCTAACACAAAGATATTTAAAATCATAGATTGCAACATTGCCATAAAACCATACTAAAATTCACTATTTACAAAAATCAACTTAATTTCTGAAATGCGCGATTGTGCGCGACACATCGTAGTTGTTTATTTATACCTTTTTATAAATATAGTTTATTATATATATTAAAGTTACCACTAAACTTTGTTGCCGTATTTGGTGCGTTTATGTTGAATCTATAGTTTTTAATATTTTTGCTTAGCCATCATTGAACATTGATACACTTTAGCCTCGCCACGACCAAAAACATTTTTGCTTTATCAATAAATACATATTGATTAAGCATTTCAAAATAAAATAAGGCACTACTTCTGACTTCGATGAGCTTCCTATTATTATGAATACGACTCTCTTAGCACAGAGACTCATGGAGATGGATAATTTGTTACAAGCTCTCTAGTGGAAACACCGATCACAAAAGCCATATTTCAATATTTACAGCATAGTTATTCGTTAAAATTTGACATTTTGATATGTAAAATACAAAAAATAAGTACACGACACTAAGTTTGAATATGCGTATAACTCTTGAAAACATTTCCAGGCACCCTTAGGCCCAACGCCTACTGCACTGTCGAGGCGAGGCCGGCCGTACAAGCGGCGAGGATATCAACTCTTCCCGCTTGGAGAAGTTGGGTGTTGGTTCAAATTTGTACCTATAGCATGTCCATTATGTTAATCGCTTTTTGACACCTCATACAAAGCTGACGTAACTTTGTAAAGCATCCAGCGAATTATATCCCATAAGCAATATTGCCTTCAAATTGACGTAACCTTGTAAAGGGGTATAATGCTAGTTCCAACGTATTTGTACGGGACATGATTTGCTAGACGCTTTACAAAGTTATGTCAACTTTGAATGAGCTGTTAAAAAGCGATTAACATAATGGACAGACTATATTTTAGTTAGACTAGTTTAGTTAGGCGCAGCGAGATAATTTTGAAACTAAAGTAAATCGGAAACTA
This sequence comes from Agriopis leucophaearia, assembly GCA_949125355.1. Lineage (NCBI taxonomy): Eukaryota > Metazoa > Arthropoda > Insecta > Lepidoptera > Geometridae > Agriopis > Agriopis leucophaearia. The sequence continues at coordinate 7,800,970 of OX421267.1, forward strand.
TTTACTTTTCGACAGCTTGTACGCCCACGCCTTGTCTCAACTTTACCGTGAGCGTTGGGCCTTACAATACTTGCTCAATAATCATCATGATTTTAATGTATACATTTTATGACTGATTGATGTCACCATACCTTAATTATCATACAATAAACAGTGTGGCACGATTAACAAAAAAACTATGGACATTATAAAGAACTGACCCATCACCCAACATTCATGCGCTCGTGTGTTATTATACAATCTGTTATGTTCAGTGTCTTGTAGAGTTGGACCACGTGATTTATATAGACAAGTAGATATTCCTCGATATATTGTCAACATAATTTGTATATAGAACACATAAATAACCGTTTTTTTTGCTAAAGAATACCTATATACATTACAGGGACTAGTTTAGTACTATAATTATAATTTACATGTACGTTTAAATGAATTGATTACCAGTTACTAAAATAGTTGTATGCATAATTATCTCGGTCAGAAAAATCGAATTTTCAGAATATATTCAATAATTTTATCCATATTGACAAATTTATTGATATTTTGTATTATTCATCGCATTGTACTGTAAAATAAAACAGCTTAGTTATTGACGTGATTTCAGACTGCCGAAATGGAAATTAATGTATATTCTACATCGAGATACAATACGTATAGAGTCATAATCGTGCCAAAAAACTGTCCGAACCAAAACTCCGACGCAGACTTTTTGGTTAGTTGAAGGAAACCGCGAACCGACTACAACGCCGCGCGATGCCATAGCGGACAAGCGACATTGAACACTATGCAAACGACATATAGTCTAAATTGAAGTAAACGTGGCATTGTGAACTATATAATTGATGTCTAGGTATGTTCAACGACGCTCGGACATTTTTTCACTGTTTTTACTTAGAGATTGTGACTCTATAAGTATTGGATCTCGATGATATTCTACTATTTTTGGACTGGTATTCACTTTTTATTTAGCACCAAAATTCCCGTCTATTCATTAAAATCTATCTACTTATAATTGTTTTTACTAGCAATTTTTCATCTGAAGTTTATACCTACATAGGCGTCTGACATAAGTACATATATTTATGTGAATATCTATAGAGAAAATAAAACAATGTTTTGCTGTGCCGACTATGTCGACCTAGAACATATGGAGAGACTCGTTGAAACTGGTTTCCAACTTAAGTTGTGCACACAATCGAGTTAGAATTCCATAGCAAAATAGTTCAGAAGTATACTGGCAATAATAGAAAAGGGAAATGTTTGGCAACCTTGTACTATTTACATGACCATTACATATATATATATATATATAAAAAACATCTTAGTAAGGACGAAGGAAAGAGAGGGTAAGGTTGAAGGAAAGAAAGGTCCAGGTAGACCAAAGAGTGTTTACAGACCATTTAAGAAAAAAAATATCATGACGTACATGGATGTCAATATGACTGAAGATCGGATAGGCTGGAAACTAATCTACCAACAACAGCATGACTCTTAAAGAAACCAAAAGGTAAATAAAGCATGCTGTGTGTTACAAATGCTTTTTTTTATAATTTTGAACATCAAAAATGTGAAACAAAATGGACCGACTTATCGCTGAAGTTTACAAGTGAAAAATTTAAATTAATTTCAGGTAGATTTAGGTTAATTAGGCATGAAAGTATAGGAAAATTATATTTATTTTTTGTAAAAATCCTGTAGCGTTTTGGCGAATTTATTTTCTATCTATCTCATTTCTGATTTTGAAAGTGGACGGGGCATACTATAAGAGGACGAGAGAAATGGTGTAAAACTATAATGTACTGGTATCCGAGAGACAGAAAAAGAAACCGAGGTAGACCATTTAGAAGATGGGTGGACGACATTAAAGCAGTTGCAGGCAGCACATGGACCAGAACAGCTGAAAACAGGAGTCTATGGAGGCAGATGGAGGAGGCCTATGTCTATAATAGACAAACAGACAAAAATGATAATTAATTTAACAAAAAAAAAATATATATATGAAGGAAAATATTGTAATTAATTTAATACTATTGTTAAACTTGAGAAATAATTAATCAAATGAAATAATAATAGTGCATGTAAATTTTTGTAAATATTTGTCTGAATAAAGGCTCTTTTTATTTTATTTTTATATCTGATTTTCCATGGGCCGTCCTCTTCAAAACGGCGGCGGAGTGTGAATTTTAAACAATGTTCAAAGAGCTTAAATAGCGGGTAGCTACTATTAGTGAGACTTGAGTCTCCACTTAGTTTAGTCGCAAACTAGTTTCAAATAAGTTTCACTATGAGCGGTGCATCGCATAATAAACAGTTTGATCATACATTAATGAAATGAAATGAAAATATATTTGGTGTCTACAAACGTTGTCAGTCATAATTTTACAAAAGTTTGTTTTTACAAAATAATACTCCATGATGAAGAGCCTTGTTACCAATACAACCAATACAATAAAGTAAAATCAGTTAAATCGTAGTATGATGGTTACTGACATGCCGGAGTCATTTTTTTTTTTTTTTTTATTAATTAATAATAAATAATTTAATAGGTCTACTATGCTTTCGAAATATTTTTAAACGTTTGAAACGTTGTTGCCATTCTTTTCTCACATGAATGAAATGAAAAAAAAATGCTGATCATTTTAGTCCTCTCAGATTAATTTAGTTTAATGGTTGGTACATCAGAATAACAGATCTGTATTAAACTAGAAGCCGCAAGCACGTTAAGTTCCCAGCGTGCCATAGTTTTGTACATCGCGAGAGTAATTTAGTGGTACTCCATTCGCCTGGCCAAGTGCTTTCGAAAAGTTGTTACCTACTTAAACTTTCGCTCATGGCTTCTTCGGTGTTGCCGTAATTTTGCCAATGTCTTGCTTTAAGGTAATATAGGTATATTTTGTAGATTGGTCGGTCGAGAGACAATGCAATGTCAGCTAAACGCAGTTCTTCGGTTGTATGGTATCTTCTTTTTTGAAGTTATATCTTATTGATACTTCTAACCCGCTACAAAGTACAATACACATGACGGCACAACACAGACAGATATAATTAGTAAAATTTAAATAGTGTGTTACAGTTTAGGTACTTTGGCACAATTGTCATTTTTGTATTGACGTGCTACTGCCAAGACAACGGAGCTCGAACCAAGTTGAATCACAGAATTAGGTTGGAGCTCTGATCCAACTTAAGTCGGAAACATACACGCAAAGTAAGTGAACTTGCGGCATCTAACCTGATACAGATCTGTAATTAGAATCAATATTCTTAGCTGTGACATCTAAGCAACATGGCTGCTGCGTGCCGTGAGATCTTCAGAGATGATGAGAGTTTTCTGGTAACTCACATACCACAAGTTTTTAAAATTTACATAATGGCATGTCGACACCAAAATATAAAAAAAATAGATTTCTGGTAAAATAAAAAACTTTCTCAGCCTTTAAAGTTGAGATCAGCAAACTGATGTTTCTCTATTCCCCACCACCGGGGCAATAATTTATTGCACTGTTTGAAATAATATACAAAATACACATTTATTGCCTGTTTTAAATCCCAAATTGACGGTGTTTATAAATAATATTAGGCGGCATGATAGGACGACGCAAAGCGAAGTAATTTTAACTCAGCTCACTTTTATTCATAAAAAGATAAATTTATCGGTTTTTTTTTATAAATAATATAATTATATAATATAAACATGGTATTATTATAATTCTCAGCTAATTAATGTTTTCAATCATATTTATATGAATTAAAAGTGATCCCATGAGTTCAATTTTTCTTCCCGGAGTGATTAAAGCACCTAAAAAAGCACATGAAGGCGTTTTGATGCGTTTTAGAACTCGCACATCTACTGAAGGACACACTCGTTCACGACATTGTATCGAGCAAACTAAGTGCGCCGTGCTTTCACGTCCTAGTAAAGACAAACCAGGTTGATTGAAATTTGATTTCATTCAAATTTTTATGGTATTGCACCTGTCAGAACTATAAAAAACTTGGATCAATTATAGTTTCTGTTGGTATAGCATTTGTCTATGGTAATAGTAAACAAATAAATGTGTAAAGGTAAAATAGATTAGATTAACGTAAAATATTGTCATATCTTTATCTTATTCCTGTTTGTAATATGAAAATATATCGACACGGAAAAGCAAAAAACGCTAAAGTTGGCGCTTTTTTTTAGGCCCAAAATGAGTTATATATATCGTTGGATTGGATTCTTTCTACGTCGATCTGTGCAGGTTTCATGGCAATCGGATTGCTTTTTCGGCGCTTCAGAGTTTAGGAAATCTGAGAAATAGCCCTTATAGTCTAAAGCGACGATTTTTCGGTCTTTTTGAGACACATGGCGCGTATTGAAAAAAGAAATTGCGTGAAATCTTTTCGTCCAAGATACCACAGTGCCTAAAAACAAGGGTCTTTGACCAATGTGTGTTGCCAGTGATGACATATGGTACTGAGACGTGATCCTTAACTGTTGGCCTTTTGGAGAAACTCACGAGTCACACAACGGGCAATGAAAAGAGCTAAGCTCGGAGTATCTTTGCGCGATAGAATCCGAAACGTAGATATTCGCCAAAGAACCAGAGTCATCGATATACCTATTAAAATTTGCAAGTTGAAGTGGCAATGGGCAGGCCACATCGCTCGAAGAACCGATAACCGATGGGGAAGAAAGGTTCTTGAGTGGAGACCACGAACCGTAAGACGCAGCGTAGGTAGCCTCCCACTAGATGGACCGACGACATCGTGAGAATCGCGGACATCCAGTGTGGAGTTTAAAGCGGGAGGCCTATGTTCAGCAGTGAACGTCTTATGGCTGATGATGATGATGAAGAAAAATGACGCCAAGTGTTTTGTATGTGTTAAAGACAATCATCTGAGATCAGAGTGTTCTTTAAAAAATAAGTTTTGTTCTGAGTGCGGTAAGCAAGGACATATTTTTCGAGTGTGCCGTTTACGTCAAACAAAAAAACTGGATGTGGTCAGTGAAAAAGAAACTGGAATTGAAAGTGATATTCAACATTTATTTGAGGTCGAGGAGGCCAATGCCGAGATGTACTGTATGTACACCAATTATATGGATAAGTGCCCCCACTGTTTATAAATATAATAGTGGAAGGAAGCATGTTAATTTTGAATTAGACACTGGCTCTGAAGCTAGTACTTTAACTGAAAAAGACCAAATTAATTTGTTCCTTTATCGAGATATAGAAAAAACGAATATTTCATTTAAAAACTTTGATCAAAGCATATCCAAACCAATTAGAATGATACAAAATGTTAACGTGGTACGGAACAATGTAAAGAAACAAGTAGATGTGTTCATTATCAGTAATGATAAACCTAGAATTTTAGGCCGGAATCGGCTTAGTGCTTATTGGCCTTTGAAATAAAATAAAAAAGTTTATGATCAAAAAGTAAATGAAATATATAATAACCCAGTTGAAATAATTAAGAACAAGTTCACGGAGGCATTCACACCCTGTTGGGGTGATTTCAAGGGAGAATGTATCAGCTTGAAATTAAAAAGTGATGCAAAACCAAAATTCTTACCGGAGAGGCAAGTACCTTTTGCGCTTAAAGATAAAGTTGAAAATGAAATTAAAAGGCTATTAGATATTAAAATAAGAGTATTCCTACTCCTCCTGACCTGGTACAATCAGACTGCGGCGATCCCACCGCGATAGAAATAACACAAGACACTGCTGCTGAGCTATTGGAACCAGACTACGAGAGCAGCACAACTATTGCGATGGAAGTCCTGCAAGACCCTGAGCCTGAGTTCCTGCAACCAGACTACGAGGGCGGCGCCTCCATGACAATAGAATTCCCACAAACCCTTGCTCCTGAAATCATCCAACCCGACTTTACAAGAAATTAATCTCTCGTTATGGGATTTTCTTCTATCTATAATCTGTTTATGTCCAGAGAAAAATAAATTGAAATTTGTTTGCAGCAAATTAAAGTCACAATCGAGTTAGAAGAGATTTTTTTTATGATACTGACGAGACGAGCGAAGTCGCTCGCCTGATAGCTCTTCACGCTTGCTCATAACAGTTCAACGCCACTCAGAATTTTGAACATCAACAGTTAAAAACCCTGGATGGCAATGCACTGCGCTCATCAGCCCGAGATATAAGATGTCAAATCTCTGTGTGCCCTGTAATTAGAGACAGAAAAAGATAATAAACACTTTGACCATAGTGTTGATAAAGAAACAGCTACAAACAGCAAAGAAAAACAAAAAAGTAATGAGAAAAAAATCTGAAATATAACGAAACAGGCGCGAAAGAATAATTGACGAATACAATCCGAATTTCAAAGCGTTACACGTCACATTCAAACCAGCAAAGGAATTGAGCCCTCATTGCGAGTCAGCTGCTTGCAATAAATCTAAGTTGCGCGGATGTCACAATTTTACTGAGCCAGAAAGGCAAAGTATTTTCGAACAATTCCCCAGAACTATGAGCTGGGAACAGAGACGCCAGTTTGTGTGCTTGAACGTTTCTGAAGCGCCATGTAAACGAAAGGTAACAGAAAGCAGGCTTCGCCGATATATATCAAGATATATATCAATTGATTTTTATCTTGATATAATATCAATTGATTTTTATCTTGATATAATATCAACTGATTTTTTCCTGTTTCTGAACTAAAATTTTTGGAGATTAATGTTTATCCTGGCAACACGTAGCGAAAAACTACAATTCAAAATAATTTAGATTGTTTCCCAAAATGGCAACCTCATTTAAAGTTGGGGAAATCCCCTTTACTTTAACTTACCAGTACGACTAGCTTTTTATTGAAATTCATACCTTAACTTCATATCATGAAGATTATTATAATAATAGGGTATATAATTTTACAGATTCCTTTAAAAATTTTCAGTGTTTAATCCCCTTACAGAATGAAATTCGCTTCTTTTTCTAAGTCTATGTAAGCAAAAATCGGATTTTTTCGAACCCTGACAGAAAGTGAGATCTCCAGAAAAAGACTAAGTCCTACTACTTACTGGTCTCCAGAAATTCAAGTGTAACTAGAGTCCAAGTTGTTCGAGATATGTTTCATCGCACGTTAGGAATGTCGGAATGGTTCCTTAGGTACTGGCTTGATAAAACTAGAACAACAAATGGCATAGGTGAAAAAATCCCCGAACAGACGAGCCCCTAAGGTAAAAAAATCCCAGAACAGACGAACATCTCCAAAAAAAAGAATAGTTAAAGACATTGACTGCCTTCTTTGAGAAATTGCCGAAGTTAAGCCGAAGTAACAGACAAAAATTCTAAAAATTGTCTTAACGTGTTCAGGTGCTTATTTTAAGACGCGCTGCGTGTTTTTATGATATCTCTCAATTACAGGTTTTTTAATCTACGTTTTTATTATATGTATAGATAGATAGATAGAAGATATAGATGTTAACTGTTCCATAGTAATTTTTTTTGATAAATATTATTTCCTAAGTTTTGGTAGATAAGCACTTTTTTCCTAACCAACTTTTACTCAAGACCTCTATGTCATGGGTATGTAACTTTTTTCCTGACCAACATTTACTCAAAACCTAGTTTTTTTTTGCTAAAGCGACGCTTATTTTTTTTTTGTTTTACATGGAAAACAAACAGATCTAGAAGAGCTTGGTACTTGCACAATTCGCAAATTAAGATAAAAATAAAATAATAATACGTTTTTTAAATGAATAGATTCCGATTAAAAACTTTAAATATCCAATTTTTTTCTTCTTCGAAAAACAATCTTTAAACTCCTTTCCCAAAAGTACTATTTTAGCGTTTTTGCTTTCCACTGACGATATATTATCCAATATGCTGAAATGAAGTTCAAAACACGAGAGAGCCTAAAGAGATTCTAAAACAGCGACAAGAAAAACACAGCGTAAAACTTCAAAGATACATATTTAAAACTGTAGATTCAAGATTATCAATAAAACCAAAATAGTTGACCTAATTGCAAATAAACAAAAACCAATATAATTTCTATGACATTGTGACTCGTTTCCCAAATGTGACTGTGAGCAATGGCGTGCTTTCAAACAAACGCTGCACTTTGTAGCCATTTTTGGCGCGTCGATGTTGAATCTATAATTTTAAATATCTTTGTAAAATATTAATAAGAGTACACAATATAATGGGAAATGTTATAAAAATTATAGAAGTATCAAAATATGTAAATAATTGGGACATTGGGATTTATGTAGATTTCTATACTTCAATATTTATACACAAGGATAAAAAGGTTTAAGTTTCTATAAATCATCTCCAAAATCATATTTACACCAAACTTAATTGATTTATACAATGATGTTTATAGCATCGCTACAAAATTTCGCTTTGACCGCGACCTGTGTAAAATGGACAGTTAGGCCCAAAGTCGACTGCAGAGTCAAAGCGGCGTTGCTGCGTACAAGCGGAGTTGAAAAATCAACTCTTTTCCGTTTACGCTAGATTGAAAATTTTATCTCATTTAGTTTAGTAAAGTCGAGGCGCTAAAGCGCGGCGGGATAATAGGCTACCGGACCGTTTTTTTATTGTCTTATAACAAAGTAGACCATATCCGAACACAGAAAAGAATATTGAAATTTGTTCAAAATTATGGATGATATAAGAATTTTAATATCTTGACTTAAGATAGAGAGCGCACTATATTTACAAATGACGTCACATGTAAGTACGCCATACAAACTCCATACTGACACTCACCTTGCGGGACAGGGACAGAGTATCCTTTCCTAATCCGAAAAAAAACATTAAACGCGTAGATCTACGAACTTTATTAGCCAATTTAAAAGTGTATAACATTTAAGTATATCTTTCAGTAAGCTTGTTATTTTTAATAATTATGAATATAAAAAACCGACTTTATAAAAATGACAGAACTGGACCACATGGGAAGCACTAGCTTGCAAATAAAAAAAGAATCATCAAAATCGGTTCACCCAGTCGAAACTTCTGAGGTAACAAACATGAAATAATAAAAACTGTCGAATTGAGTACCTCCTCCTTTTTGAAAGTCGGTTAACAAAATAAACACCAGTCTGATAGCCTATTTTGAATCTATGATATATCGGTACTGTACGGAATAGTTGACTGTTCCACTCTCGTACGCCATGACGCCGCCTCGACACTCCAGTGGGCGTTGCGCCTTTAAATTGCTAACTATACAAATAAACCACCCCCATTCCACTGTACAGAGGTAGCGAGGTAACTACCACAAAGACAGAAGACAAAACTTACCGGAACAGCCATTATTTCGATCACTATTTCTATGTACAGAAGGAAGACTATTTACAATAACTTAAATTATTTTAAAAATATATCCGACTGCATTGTATAAATAGTAGGTAAGTAACTGAAGAGTAACAACGGCGTGCTGTGTACCTATATATACCTATAATCGTAGTAGATATAGATCTCTTTCGTACTGCTTTATCTCGTAAACTACTGAGTATTTCATAGTAGTTTTATATATTTTTGAAATCTGGTGAGTGAGCTCTACGTAATGATGGTAATATTGACCCATTTAGCAAAGTTTACTTACTATTTTTCCCTTACATTTTTTTTCGCGGACGTCATCTTCAATTCTTTTACCCTATGTCACTCCCACTATTAAAACGATTCAAATACCACCTTACATGTCGAAATCCATTAAGCCGTTTAAGCTGTAGGGCGTGCCAACGAAACCACCATACATACATACATTCGAAATACATAACCCTCCTTCTTGCGCAGTCGGGTAAAAACAGAAGATGTCACAACGCACTGCACATCGAGTACATCGGTATGAGGAGATCAATCGAACCATACTATCGGTCACAAGCGCACACTCCGCCACGTGGCGGCGCCACAGTCCGCGGGCGGGGCGCGTGGAAGCGGGAGGCACTCGCGCCGGGTCACCACCGCCCGTCACACGTAGTCGTCGAAGTAGACTACGTTCCCGTGACGGAACGGAAGCAAATGCTAGTAAACGGTGTCGTCCGGGTAGAGCAGCAGCAGCGGCGGCGGCGCCCCGCCTCAGGAGGCGTGCGAGGCCAGCAGCGACTCGTGCGAGGCGCGCAGGTTGGGCAGGGACCTAGCGCCGCCTGCGCCCGCGCCGGCCGCGCGCCGCGCCTCCAGCGCTAACATAGACTGTATGTTCGCTTCCAGCGGGTCAACGGAGATGTGATACACGCCGCTCTGTCCGCTCGAACACTGAAACAAATATACTATATAGATACTTATAGCTCAAAACTAATCATTTCATCTTTATTTTTAACCGACTTCCAAAAAGAAGGTGGTTCTTAATTCGACTGTTATGTTTATACCTCAGAACTTTCAACTGGGTGAACCGATCTGGTAATTCTTTTTTATTTGAAAGTTGGTGCTTCCTGTGTGGTCCCATTTCAATTTGGTCCATTTCTGACATTTATATGAAGACGGTTTTTTATATTGAAAATTATATACATTACTAGTAGCTAGGTTTCATGTCATTTTCTGTTGTTAGGGTTCCATACCCGAAGGGTGTCATCGTATTACTAAGCCTACGTTATCTACAATGTCGGTGGCTAAATAATTATTTATTAGCCGATGAAAGTTCAATGACACACAGATAACACACAGTTGCATTGCTTGGTAGGCCAACAAATACATTCGTACCGAAATCGCAAGTCATATCTGGACATTTTAGACACAAAAATCAATCACTGCGCACGTAGTTACAGTGGTATTACATTGCCCAAGCTAAAAAAGCCAAAGAAAATTACAAAGCCGTACAAATCCGGAGGGATGGTAGTAGAACCCCCACCGTGTTTGAATTAGAACGGCTGTAAATTTGTTATAGCCAGTTGCACCCATATAAACGAAACGTCAGTCATTTGATATCAGTTAGCAACTGTGACACGGAGTTCGACGCGTTGATCTAAATAAGAATGCTCAATCAAGGTTCTGCCATAATACCAGGTGACAGATTTTCCTTCTCATTTCCGTTCTATTTACTTCTCTTTTCTGTGGTAACCCCAATCTAGACTAGATCGGGTCACTATAGAACGAATACGAAGAGACTACGATAAGAATTTACGTAACATATATCATTCGTCGATTCATTACATAATATATATCATTCGGTAGTATTTACTTAATGGTAAACGTCGCCACTTGTGAGTGTAGCTCGTAAGTGTTTTCTATATGTATGTAATTTTTATTTCTGGTGTACATAATAAAGAGTTTCTATCTATTTATAGCCAGCGGTGTAGCAGGCGGGTTCATTGGAACTCACTCTGTGCAGAGGATGGTCGGGGGGGTGGTGCGCGGGCGGGTCGGGGTCGACGCGCGCCGCCAGCCGCGTGTCGGAGTAGCGCCGCGTGTCGGGCTCCGTCGGCGGCGCGCGCGCACTCGGGACGCGCCGGTGCGGGTTCCCGCGGTACGACTCGAAGCCGCCGCTCTCGTCCTGAACACACACGGATACTCTTAGAGCGTGGACCGATTTTTTGCTGTTTGTTTATAAAGGGCGCCTCTATTTCACTCTCATATTCAAAGACTAGCTACCTAGTAGCTTTACCTTGTCTGTGCGCACATTTGATGTTTTTTTTAATACAAAATTACTGTCTACTTTTGAAAAATGTACTTCGGTCATTTTGTGAAGTTAATATTTATTAAAATTTTGAACAAATTTTTGATTAAATAATTTTATTATGACCAAAAAAAATGTATAAACAGTAGTAGTAGTAGTATTCCCCGTTTAATCTGGTCATTATAATAAAATATTATACAAAAAATTAGTTATAATTATTTTAAAATATTAACGTCGTAAAATTACCAAAGCACATTTTTCAAAAGTAGACATTTATTTTATGTCTTTAAAAAACCCACCCACCCAGTATTCTGGGACACATCACATCGTGGCTGACGATGTGATGTGTCCCAGAACACCCAGATGTAAACATCGTGAGTGTAATGTCAGTTACCTCCTCATGATAGGCGGCGGGCGGCGGCGGCGGCGGCTCGATGTTGGCGACGACCTGCCCGCGCAGGCTGCGCTCGCGCCGCTTCACGCGCGTCGCCGGCGACGCCTCGCCCATCGGGATCTTCTCCGGCGCGTTGTGAATTAGCAGTATCCTGTCGAGTTACATTACAACACTATGTTCATACAAATCTAAGCGACAGACATTTATAAAAAAAAAAACACCAAACAGATAGCGTTCAATTAATAAATATCTGGGACATTTTATGTCTGTGCTGCTAACCACTGAGGAGTTCCTTCAATGAGTCAAGACCCAACCCTGAGTGCAGCATCCACGTCATGGTTAAACTTAAAACCAGCTATCATAATAAAATGCGTACACAAAATGTCATGTCTGTGCTGTTGACCGTTGAAGAGTTCCTATATCTGGAGATAATTCAGGATGTCCAGGTCTTGCTTACCATAAAAATGCATTGTCATCGGAACTAATAATAATAAGAAGTTAAGATAAGAGGAAGTCGCGTAAACAAACAAACATTACAAGTTAAATAAAAACTTATTAAAAACACATTATTGAGAAATACCGAGACGAAGGTGATGAAAGTACCCAACCAAAGCAAAGCAATGAGTTTGCTGATGGCAATGATAAATCGTTATTGGCTGATAGGCACCTTCAAGACAATAAAAACTGCTGAACTTTTTTTAGTAGGTTAAAAAAAGTTAATAGTAACGAATTAGTAACGAGTTTTGTAGTGGTTGGACTCTTTTGCAGGGGTCCGCCTGGGGAAGTACCACACCTTTGCCAGTTAATCAACCGCCAAGCAGTAGTGTGCAAACACTACTGTGTTCCGGATTGAAGGGCAAAGTTTCCAGCGAAATTACAGGGCACACAGAGATTTGACATATTATATCTAGGGGTGAAGAGCGCAGTGCATTGCCATCCAGGGTTTTGAACTGTTGAAGTTCAAAATTCTGAGTGGCGTTGAGCTGTTATAGGCAAGCGTGAAGAGCCATCAGGTGACTTCGCATTGTCTCGACACTCAGTACCATAAAAAAAAACATATTGCCAATTTAAATATACGTACATACAAAATTTCATCATAATCGGACGTGTAGTCGTAAATTTGTATGAAACTAACTAAATTTGTATGAAACTAACTATATTAGCGACGGTGTTCGCTTGCTGTGTCTAATCACGGCTGACACCCAAGAAATCTTACAATAGGTACTAGTAATGCTACAATAGGCGTTGACAACAACTTCTTACAATATAACTATTCAAACGATGGTTTTCCTTATTTGTCCTTAGGTCAACAGGCAAGCCATTATAATTTATATTCATGAAGCCACACACATAGATACAATTTTTTCTCCGTTGGCATGTAACATATTATATTCTGCATAATTCTGCGCTAAGATTTAGAGGACGGTCTGTGTCTAAACAACATTTATTTTGATTTTTCAGTGCACAGATCTTTTCCAAACTAGTTTTAATCGACTGCCAAAAATGAGGAGGTTATCAATTCAACTAGTTTTTTTTTAATGTATGTTACCTCAGAACTTTTGACTGGGTGAGCTGATTTTGATGATCCTTTTTTATTTGAAAGCTGGTGCTTCCCGTTTGGTCCCATTTTAATTTGGTCCAGTTCTGATAAAGTCGTTTTTTTTATATGTATTGATAATTATGTATCATTTAGAAATTTTATTTAGATTGACAATTGAGAAGAGATACCTAATGCTACCGGAATTCTCGGGATCCTAGTTTGGAAGAGTATCTGGAGGGGTTTCTCACGAAATCATTGGCAATAATTCCGTAGTATTGGCAGTTTCGTTGGTTTTCTATTCCAGCAATTATTTCCACGCACATTCGTATATGATTTGGTTACGAACGCACTGCCCTATCTACTCTCCTACCGTCAAAATAAAAACGTCATGTTATTTAATGGTTAAGAACAATTTCGATCAAATATCCAGGATTTTTTAAACCTTAATGCTGAACTTCTAATTATTCTTTACTTTCTGATAATATTCTCACTAAGGAAAGTTCTTTTTATGCCTTAAGTGGCAAACAAGCAGATGGGCTGGATGATGGTACAGTCACTGTCGCCTATACTGGGTCCCATAGTAAAAATAGTTCATAATGATTATTACAATGATATCCTTTCGGCTTAGTACAGGGTATAATTATGCGTAACTCTGTAACATCAGATCACACATACTTTGAATACATTCTAAGGGTCTATTAACTCGCCTTTTGAAGAACTCCATGTAAGCTACTCGAAAATGTCACGGCATAGACGCTCAGTTTTTTTTTGTATTTATTTTAGGCATAGCTATTATCGACATAGCTATTAGAATTTGCAAGTTGAAGTGGCAATGGGCAGGCCACATCGCTCCACGAACCGATAACCGATGGGATAGAAAGGTTCTTGAGTGGAGACCACGAACCGGAAGACGCAGCGTAGGTAGGCCTCCCACTAGATGGACCGACGACATCGTGAGAGACGCGCACATCCAGTGGATGCAGATGGCAGGTTGTCGTTCAGTATGGAGGTTAAAGGGGGAGGCCTATGTTCAGCAGTGGACGTCTTATGGCTGATGATGATGATTCATTTTAGGATGAAGTAAACTATGCTAGGAGCAATGAATCTTTTATTCGTTAGTCAGTGATGTGAGTTAAAAAAAAATCTCGCAGTTTTAAAAACTAATAAACACGTTTGAGAATCGCTAATACTGAAGATCCTGTTAAGGATAATGGAACAAACTACATATTTAAATTATTGCATTGTCATCGGTTCTTAATAAGTGTGCAAAAATTCAATTTAATTTGACGCTTTCAAGTAGTTTAAAATCAAGTTCAAAGATTCCTTTACATAAATACATACCAAGCTAATAAAAGCGTGTTAATATACCTATTATGAGCCCGCCAGCGGTTGCACAGATGCATGTACTGTCTGCATTGAATGTACATGAACACAGCGCCGCCGGTGAACCCCACTGCCACCACTACTAGCTTCGTCCAGAACGGCCAAGCTGGAAATAAGAAAGCATAATATTGTAGGACGATAGAAGAGAAGGTTAAAATTTCGTTTGTGTAGACGCGGCGCGTCGGGTAATGTCTCAGATCAGACAAACAAGGGAGATATGGTAAGGTGGTGTGGCAGGTGCGAACACATCTGACTTAAATCAGACTTGATACCTTTAGTTGAACACACCCAGCAGACGACCTTCGCGCCTTTTTTGCATATCAACTATTAGTTGACTATTGTCGACTAAGTTTATTGGTGTCGCTGCAAGTTACTTTAGTGTGTGGACAATTAGTAAGTGTGCCATACCAGGCCTGGCGCACTCCGCACTTTAGGTATGAAACTAAAAGTAGTCGTCTTGTCGGACTTGCCGTGCCCGCTGCCGCACGATAGACAGAGATAACGCGGCAAGAGATACGCGATAGACAGAGAGGCAACTTCTAGGTTAATATAGCAGTTAGCGCTCGCACGCACTTTATTTCGTAGTAGCAAGAGTCGCTACTTATTTAAATGATTTTGAGGAGTGAATCTTCTGTACTTGTATTTATAAAATATATATTCTGTGGTCATACTAACAGTTTTTACGTTTTTGCAGTAAAGTGAAAAAAGTGGGTGAAAACGGATATATTTGAACACGGACGATAATAATTGTACTAAGGCATATCTTCCTTCTGATCTAAGGGTGATACGGTGGGATGATGGGGTAGCACTAACACGGGCAACACGAAACAAAGTCATACGTTTGAATTAAGTAATACACGACACGCCACTCAACACTCCGCGTCTCCATAAACGAGGCATTAAAGCGACTTTAACTCAGTAGTTGCCGCGTTCGGACCCCAAACCGCAGGATGTGGGTTCGTAATCAATGACCTCGCAGTGAAACAAATCATCATCGTGACTATGGCGTGGTGGTAAGACTGGCTAGGCACTTTTTAAACAAACTACAAGTATGTCGATAAGCACCATATATATTTCGGCAGGATCAATTAAGCAGCAGTTCCTAATCCAGACTACACGAGTTCACCTGCTTCGACCACGTCTTCATTTAGAAACAAATTAACTGTCGTAAAACCGTTATGACCACCACAAAAAAATCTACATTTACATACATAAATACGCAGACTATTCTTGATCTTGTCTATAAACGCATTATGATGGGAAACAGCTATTGGCGCGTCGGTAAAACCGACTTGTATACCGTGACGGCCAACGACATGACGGTATCTTATGCCGTCATGACTCCATGCCACCTCTCTCGACTCTCTTGTGTGTGCGTGCGCGTATACTATACTACTTCCCTGTGTGAGTTTCATGTTCACATCTGCCGGGCGTCCCGGGACGGCCAACAAAAAAGCAGTTCCGTCTGAAATGTACTTGAAATTATCGCAAAGTGTATAAATGTAGGTGATTTTAGTAACAATGTATTTAAATATTCTAGCTACAGCAAATGGTTACCACGAATGAGTGAACATTATTAAATTTGCAATTAATTTTTTACACAACTTGTTTCATATCTATAATTTAGAACAAGTAGTGTTGTCAGTACTTGCATTTCTGCAGGAAAATTACGAACAATGTTGCAAGATAAACAACAAAATGGAAGATATAATCGTGCAAAACGTGAATGGATAGTCACGTTGACACAGTTTAGCATAATTACATGGGGACTTTACCGTTGTAGTGTTAAACCGTAAATAAAATAATCTGGTTAAAGAGTTGAACAAACTATCTACCTACTTGCTTACTATGTGCAAGCGTGTGAAGGTTATGACTGTACAAACATGTCAAACGAGTTTCTTTTATTAATATAGGTATAAAATTTAACTAAACTAAAAGATGATTTAGACAATTTTCTAACATAAATATACTTTTCTTTTTTAACTGACTTCCAAAAAGAAGGTGGTTCTCAATTCGACTGTTTTTTTTTAAATGTTTATTACCTCAGAAGTTTCGACTAGGTAAACCGATATAATGTTTTTTTTTTTATTTGAAAGCTGGTGCCGCCCTTGTGGTCCCATTCAATTTGGTCCAGTTTAGACATTTTTATGAAGTCGGTTTTTTATTGATAAATTAACGTAACAAAAACAAACTGTTAAAAATAAAATTATATTTAAAAAAAAAACACATTCGTAAACCGCACTTGGTAAGGACATGAGATACGTTTCCATTACAAGCTTTGCTTAGTTTGGGGTCAGATGACCATGTGTGCAATAATGTCCCAGATTTGTATGCTCCTGTATGCTACTTAGTATGTATGTGTACCTACTACCTACTACCTACCATGTTCTGACAAATAAATTATTTGTATGTGATGTTTGAATGTCTTGAAATAATTATCAATATACGCGGAAAGTGTGTACTTAAGCCGAAAGGTGTCCATAGGGGTCCATCATAATGAACAATTTTTACTACCGGACAAACCCTGGAATCGCAAAAAAAAACGTCTGTTCCGTAGAAAAAGGTCATTCACACTCAACAAAATGTATGGAACAGTTGATATTATATTCGCGATTTCAGGGTTGGTAAAACCCTGACCTTAAAATTAGTAAGCTCGAAGAAAATTATTGATTTTGCCAAGTCAACAGACGCTCGAACAAAATTAATCGTATTATTGGAACTGGTTAAAACCACTCAGCCAAGGTCAAAGAATTTTTTGTGGGACTACCTCGAGAGCTTTCTCTACGTAATAATAAACCGGCATAAGTGCGAGTCAGGCTCGCGCCCTGAGGGTTCCGTACCACAACAAAATACAATAATTATCAATAAAAAAACCTACTTCAAAGTTAGTAAAATGTGTCATTTGGATCAGGTGAAAGAAATTATAAGGTCGTGCAAGTAACGAAGTTACCAGTTATAACTTGGTAATGAACAGAAGATTGACACCGGCTCACACTTGGCCATTATGTATTATTTGTTGTTATACTTTAGATTGTTTAATCATGCCAAGTTTGATACTTGTACGTATTACTTTTTTTTTACATTAGAGCAATTACAAAAACACGTAAAAAAATACGTTTATTGTTTGTCTTTTTTTAAGAAATAAAAAAAAGACAAACAAAAAAATATCGCTAATATATACGCTAATCGCTTAGCTTAGACTATCGCCACAGAATAGGTATATATTCTGTTGCAGTACCTATTCCTATTTTCTCAACTCCGAGTTCTAGCTCTAACCCGGGATTCAATACATTTGGTCAGAATGGTGCGTCAGTATAATACTCTGACAAACAACCGATATCGACTTTTGGTGACAACAGTGTTAGAAGTCTTTGAGATCTGACTACCTGAACAGTTTTAATTACATATTTGTCGTTGTCCATCGTCACCATCATCAAATCAGCTCGCTGTCACCATAATATTGTATTGTCATCGGAACTTGACATATATGCCAAATTTTAGCTCAATCAAACACCGGGAAGTGGGTCAAACTTTACTTGCAAGATTTGATTACAGACAGACAGACACTCGGACATGTGAATCTGAATAAAAGCTTGTAAAAATATCTTTAACCTCACCATAATGGGTATGTTATGAGTAATACGAGGTGAGATAGCGGTCATAATATGACTGCTAAATTTAAGAGTCTTACAAAATGCATGGTTCTATTTTAGGTAGATCTTGATTTTCGGGTATAAAACTAAAAAATAACGCCGTGACTGTCAAGACGAATATTAAGTAAAGTATATCATTAAAAATTGATAATTTTATATCAGTTACTAAACGAAATCCACTCTCAAACTTTCAAACTACTTTTGTGAATTGGAGTTAATAATTTAATAAATATTTAGCATTTCCAAATATTTAAGCCGTTATTGAAAATAACGGCTTAAAATTTGGCTGTTTTTTGGGGCCGAAAGGTTCTCGAGTGGAGACCGCTGACCGGTAAGCGCAGCGTAGGACGTCAAGATGAACAGACGACCTAAAAGAGACCACAGGAAAACGCTGGATGCAGGCCGCTTCCAACCGATCCCTTTGGAAATCGATGGGGGAGACTTATGTTCAGCAGTGGACGTCCTATGGCTGAAATGATGATGATGATTTTAAATAAAAACACAGTTCATTACAGGAATAGATTTTTTTATAGACCTTTCTATTTGATAGAATCAGAACGCCGAAAATTCCGTTTTCGTTGCTTTTCTCATCCAAAAATGTGAGAAGGCTCTTAACAATAATAACAAAGTCTAGACCTGCAAAGGTCAACCGAATTCACACTTTGTTCGTAATTAGTCTAATGAATGAATATAAAACACCCGTTTTATTACCGCTTTTAATTTTATTGTCTCGCTAGCAAAGGTTAAGGTGCTAAAATTTAAGGTGATTAAATTAGAGTGCCTAACCTAGTTAATGAAAGCCAGAACCCCTGAAAATAATACCGACTATCTAGGTCGGAAAATTACGTGATAACTTCTAGTTAAAAATACCACAGTGCCTAAAGACCAGGGTCTTTAACCAGTTTGTATTGCCAGTGATGACATATAGTACTGAGACGCGGTCATTTCCTGCTAGCTTTTTGTAAAAACTCAAGTTGCACAGCGGGCAATGGAGAGAGCTATGCTTGGAGTTTCTTTGCGCGGTAGAATCCGAATCGAGGATATTCGCCGAAGAACCACAGTCATCGATAGAGCTGCTCAGATTAGTAAGTTGAAGTGGCAATGGGCAGGCCATAAGACGCTCGAAGAACCGATAACTGATGGGGAACAAAGGTTCTTGAGTGAAGACCCAAACCGAAAATCGCAGCATAGGTACGCCTCCTACAAGGTGGTCCGACGACATCGTGAGAGTCGCAGGCATCCAGTGGATGCAGATGGCAGGCTGTCGTTCAGTGTGGAAATCTAATAGCGAAGCGGTGTGGTAGATGTTGCAACAAAGATAGAGACAGAGATGATTAGATGGTTCGGACATATAGAAAGGATGAATGAAAGAAGATTGACGAAAGAAATTTGTGTGGCGAGCGTGAATGGGCAAGCCGGTAAGAGTCGACGTAGGTGAACATATCACGATCAAATCGAAAACCTTTTGAGAAAAGGGTGAAAACACTCATTAAATTAGAAGAAGCGAAAGATGTGTTTCAGGATCGTAGCAAGTGGATAGATATCTGCCTACCTCAATGGGAAAAAGCCGTGACTTTGTATGTTTCTAGTACCTATATTGGCTACCAGCTACAATCTTACTATTTGAAAACGTAGATAAAATGACCAGAATTTACGGTTTTGATTTCGATTTTTAAAATGTATTGCAACTGCAGGAGTATTAAAAACTCGGACCGAGTGTGTCACTGTTGTTATTAGTTATTAAATATTAAGCTACATTCCGCTTTCGACCATCGTGTTATGTTTATCGTATTGTATTACTGTGTTCTGGGCCGACGGGCAATGTTTACTAGGCATGAAATATCAGGACTTCAAGGACTATAAATAATTATCAATATAAAAAACGACTTCATCAGAACTGGACCAAATTAAAATGGGAGCAAATGGGAAGCACCAGCTTTCAAATAAAAAAAGGATAATCAACATCGGTTCACCCCGTCAAAAGTTCTGAGGTAACAAACATATA
Organism: Agriopis leucophaearia; assembly: GCA_949125355.1. Lineage (NCBI taxonomy): Eukaryota > Metazoa > Arthropoda > Insecta > Lepidoptera > Geometridae > Agriopis > Agriopis leucophaearia. The sequence goes on from OX421267.1 coordinate 7,821,501, forward strand.
AATACCCTTTCGAACTAAAAAAATATTTTTTTAATCGGATTACAATTGGCGATAATATCGACGAACATGCAAAAAAAATATACAGACGAACATAGTACTCTTCCTTTTTGGAATTCGGCTAAGAATCGAAGTTCAACATTTTGGGTGGCACTTACTGCAATAGAGTTCAGCGCGTGAGTCACCTAAAATATGGGCATTCGCTTAAACACGTAGGAGACCAATTGCTGAAAATAATGGCAAAATAAACAAGCTATAGGAATAATTCGAAACATTCTAAAGGAAGTTCGTAACTAATTGACTCAGTGTTTACATCTTTAGTAACCTGGAAAGTTTAGGTATTCAATAGTCGTCATCGCAACCAGATGCTCGCATTTCGCGAGTGCGCGTATTTGCACCGGATAAATGTATTTTCATGGAAAACGTGAGATGTAACGACAGTGGATATATAAACATAACCAACATGACTAATGAACAGTCTTCAAACAAGAATGTGTGAGAATGATCAGACAAATACCTTGACCTAATAGTCCGAGAGCCAGGTGAAAATTTGGTTAATTATTTCTTCTCGATAGATAATTGGTGATATGCATCAGACAATAGTATCATAAAGCCTTATGACCGTCAGCTGCGGCGCAGTGGGGGGGATGAGCGGTTGTAACCTCCCACGCTTGAAGAAAAAAAAAATACATTCACTCATTTCCTCTCGGCTAAAAATTTATCAAGTTATAGCTAACCCAATATCTCAACAAAAAAAAAAAAAACAGCTGGCTATAACATAGTGTATTGTTCGTCAGCTGATGTCTCGATCATGGAAAAAAAATCTTCAATTTCAGTGATGTCCTCTCAAATAAAAATTTACCTGATGATAGCTTATATGTAACTATTGATAAATATATACGTCAGCTGGCTGTATCTAGGTGGAAAAATCGTCAGCTGATACTTTGAAGGTCGTTATATAGAAGTTAGCCAGAAGCATTTACTGACTATTTAAAGGCATCAGCTGACCAGGTTTCCCTCGAGTTACTGCTAGCTGATTTTTTTTATTTATCACAGAAGTATATTCAAAATCAGCTCACAAATTTTCATGCGGGAGGAAATGACGTCTCTTTAATTATTCTTGTTATTTTTAAAGATTCAAACAACACACGCCAGCATAGCATAGACAATATTAAGGTACGCTTGGAGGGGGTTAGTTGTACGCATGCTCGGGGTACAAAGACCCTTTTGTTGATGGCATTGGAACACGTTTTTAGAAGTAGAAAAGAAGGGGACTAATGTACGTTTAGAATAGACGAGCCAACGTAGTCAGACGAAAAGAATATTCTAGAAACATTATTGTTGCATCTGTGAAAAACCATAAAAATGTCTAATGTAACGCCATTTTGCGTTTTTTGTAAAAAAACAAAATCTACTTCCAATTTAAGATCGTTCAGTGAAGAAAATCTCATTAAGTGCAGTGCTATATTGAGTGTTCGAAAAAATAATAAACTAAGTGGACACGAGGCTGTACTTCCTACAGTAAAAAACAATTTTCAGCTGTACCACAGTGAGTGTTATAGACGCTTTACGGCTTTGCCCCCAAAGTATCGCAAAATAACACCAGAAGACACATCTACTGCGAGATTACAGTATGTATCTAAATTAATATTTTTTTCCTTTTATTTTTTAGGCTACGATTTTTATAAGCATCATACAATACTCTGTACATTATTTAGTAGAATATTACGTGCCTAGTGTATAACATTACTATACTTTAAAATTTGAAAATATTATGATCCGGAAGACTATGGTTGGGAAGAAATCGACAATAAATATAATTTCACCTGGTTATTTGGAAGTCAGTTGCCAACATCGATTGATGAAATAACTATCCAGCCCGAAAAAGGTATCATTTTATTATCAAATTAATGATTTTATGGTAAAATAAGCATTTTAATTATTTTTTTGTACAGAAGATGACGATGAAAATATTAGAGCAGACAGCTCTGACAGCGACTCGGACAATGGATCAGAGAGAGATGATTATGACTCAAGCCAAAGCGAAAATGAAAATGATTAAATAACATTGTCATTCTTATTGTAATTTTTCATAATTTTTTTATAATAAATATTTTTATCGAGTAACTAGTTAATTTATATTAAGCAAATTGATTATTTAAATATTGAAATATATTTAAAATTATTTGATTATATACATATAAGTTTAAAAAATATTGATACGAAATAATTGTTTCACCTCAACACTCATATTGGAGTGCTATGCCGAATAATTAAAGAGACGTCATTTCCTCCCGCATGAAAATTTGTGAGCTGATTTTGAATATACTTCTGTGATAAATAAAAAAAATCAGCTAGCAGTAACTCGAGGAAAACCTGGTCAGCTGATGCCTTTAAATAGTCAGTAAATGCTTCTGGCTAACTTCTATATAACGACCTTCAAAGTATCAGCTGACGATTTTTCCACCTAGATACAGCCAGCTGACGTATATATTTATCAATAGTTACATATAAGCTATCATCAGGTAAATTTTTATTTGAGAGGACATCACTGAAATTGAAGATTTTTTTTTCCATGATCGAGACATCAGCTGACGAACAATACACTATGTTATAGCCAGCTGATTTTTTTTTGTTGAGATATTGGGTTAGCTATAACTTGATAAATTTTTAGCCGAGAGGAAATGAGTGAATGTATTTTTTTTTCTTCAAGCGTGGGAGGTTACAACCGCTCATCCCCCCCACCGAGCCTTAGCTGACGTTCACGAGGCTTTATGGTTCGATTTTCTGATGCATTTTACTAATTATCACTTGAGAGGAACTTGGTCATATATATCTGTTACTGGCTCTCGGACTATAAGCTGGTAGGTACTTGTGGCATAGACTGCTATATCTGCTATAGTTAGACGTATGCTCACGAACAAGATGAAGCAATATTTTTCTGTCTACAATTGCAATTTTATTGTTAACTAGTAGCGCCCCGCGTTACATCCGGAATAAAAGTAGCCTAAGTTACTCCTTATAACATCAGCTATTTGCCAGTAAAAGTTCCATCAAAATCAGTCCAGCCACCGTTGTACGCTATTAAGTGCTGATGATACCACTAAGTTCTACCATCTCTCTGTTTAGTTTTTTCGATAAATTATTTCTGATTCGGATTTCATTACAAATGCTATTTTATGCAGAACACAAGCTATACAAAGATGAGTGATTTTTGTTTGTATCATATAACAAGGAAACTAAGGTTGAAATGTTGCGCCCGCACCTTGTCCTATGCCTTGCGCCTAAGCATGCAAATAACACAAGCGTGAGATAACCACATCACGTCTAACGCACAACGAAACCAACCAGCCGAATCAAAAACATGCATAAACGTAAGCACATAATTAATACCTTCCTTTATTACAGCATAAGTACTTCAAGTTATCACTTAATGGACCATAACAGGCGCGTGAGTCATAAGACAATTATGTACCTACACAGCTCATTTTGATACATTCGACATGTTTGTTTACAGTCTCGTCACAGATCTATTTCGAGAAGTAGGTAATAATATCGATAAAAATAACGAGTTAATTATAACAAATGAGAACGGCCCTGGCCTAGAGGAAAACTCGATTAGCTGTTAAAAACTACAGTCTAATTTGGTTTTAAGTAGATGCAGAATAATGCTGTACATAGCAATAGAGCACAGCAAAACCTTGAAACAGTTTTAGTGCTTCTTAGTACCGTACCTAACTCTGTTTTTTTGGATAGAATAGATCTACGTTTGGCCCTCAACTCGCCTGATGGTAAGCGACTGTGTGGCCGAGGATGAAACACGTTGATCTAGAAATCTATTAACTCTAGCTTTGAAGATACCTAGATTTTTTTTTATGATATGAGTGACGCGACGAGCGAAGTCGCTCGCCTGATGGCTCTTCGCTTGCCAATAACAGCTCAACGCCACTCAGAATTTTGAACTACAACAGTTCAAAACCCTGGATGGCAATGCACTGCGCTCGTCACCCCGAGATATAAAATGTCAAATCTCTGTGTGCCCTGTAATTTCGCTGGAAACATTGCCCTTCAATCCGGAATACAGTAGTGTTTGCACACTACTGCTTGGCGGTGGAATAGCTGGCAAAGGTGTGGTACTCCCCAGGCGGGCCCCTATAAAAGATGGATGAAACAAAGAAGATGGCAGGGAGTTCTATTCTTGGGCAGTACGTATCACAAATGACGACCCAAAGCGTTGAGCACGAATTTTTGGAATTGAATTTCAGTGAATTTTCATACTTTTTTTCACTATACCACTAACCGCTTAACGAAAAAACTGTAAGTATGGCTGACCCTGGTACTTATTTAACGCACACCAAGAAACTTGTAGCAACACCAATGAACTAACTAATAGTCCACATGCGAAGGCAGCAAGGTCGTCTACAGGGTGAGTTAGACTAAAGGCATCGAGCCTGATTTAGGCCAGATGCATTTGCCCACGTCAGACCACCTTACCATATCTCCTTTGTTTGTCTGATCTGAGAGACCCAACCTGATACCAGTGCCGGATTTATATTTTTTACGAGTGTAAGCCACTTTATTTCCGCCGCCCCATGTACCTTTCTAAAATAAAAATTTTTGAGCTTCCTCTAAAATTTGCCGCCCCTGGGCCGCGGCCTTTATGGCCTATTGACAATCCAGGACTGCCTGATACTCTCGTTGAGACGGTCATGGGCGCGGTAGGTAAGGAATTTCGATAGCTCTAGAATCAGCCGGCTTCGCGAAATCTTTTGGCGAAGCAAAAAGTTGCTATTTGACTTATCCTATCGATTTAGCGGTATTCAAACTCAGCTTGCAACTCTTTAACACAAAACACCCAAACAAAAAATAATATGGAATGGTAAAATAACCAGCCAAACCTGTACGATGATATTCTATCAAATTAGTCGAGAGTTTGGACCGGTAATTTTATCTATGTAATTATAGACATCTAAACGGTATTCTATACGAACTTGCGCATTAACTCCTTTGGCTTGTCAGGTTATCTAAACAAGATTTCTCACAAATAAACCGGACAAGTGCGGGTCGAGCTAGCGCACCGAGGGTCCGTGCTACTAGAAAACACAAAAAGTATTACGAAAAGACAAAAACCACGGCCAGGCGGTCACCCATCCAAGTAACGACCGCGCCACATGTTGCTTAACTTGGTGATGAACTGAAATTTGTCACCGACTCGCATTTGGTGATTATTTATTACTAGCTGTACCGGCGACGTCGTCCACGATTTCTTCAGAAAAAAAATAGCCTATGTCCGTCCTCATGAAACATACTATTACCTCCCAAAATTTTATCAAGACCGGTCGATCGAGAGACTTTCGCATTTATAATATTAAGTGTGGATTTGTTGTTTTACTATAGAGCGTGTACTTTAATCATGCCAAGTTTGGCGGTTGTACGTATTACCGTTTTTACTAGGTTTATACTTTTAAACTTTATTATTATCTCTTAGTTAATCCGCCGTAACATTACATATTCGGTAAAAATTTCAACTGGCTATCTATTGCGGTTTGAAAGTCGTTAAAAAAGGGTAGGATAGACGGAGGGACAAACAGACACACAACGTTTATACTCTTTGGGTACGGAACCCTAAAAAGATATTTTTTTACACGACTTGAGCAGCCTGATTGTAAAGCGCATATGCTACCGCTCGACCACTATCCTGTGTCCCAACAGTGAAACATGGTAGGCAGAAATGATGATGAAATTACTTAGAAGGTTTATAGCCGGGGTTCTGTAAGCATACCAATAAGCCCCCTGTTGACTTCTTCGACGGCGCGCTCGATGAGCACGAACAGTGACCACATGACGCAGAGCGCGGCGACGCAGTGGAAGAGCACCGCGCAGCACAGCCGCCGCCGCTCCACGCCTGACATCTCCAGTAGCCGCCACTGAAACACAAAAACAGGACGTGCTAGCTACCCTCGTGAGTTTGTTCCATTCTCAGCCTTATCTCAATAGTACTAATCTATATAATAGGTCGGGGAAAAAGTCTTTTCGTATTTTGTATGTATAAAGTTGTAGTAAAAATCTTATCCGTTGTACTGTTTGTATCTGGCTGGTTTTGATACTATTAAAAAGATGACATTTTAAAAAAGGAATACAAAACGTAAAAAGCAATTTCCCGCCATTTTTCAATTGTTTTTTTGTTCGATAAAATGAGTGAATCTAACGAACAAATTCGATATATTGTGAAATTTTATAACAAAAAAGGGAAAAATGCGACACAAGCCGCGAATAAAATTTGTGACGTTTATGGACCTAATGCAGTGTCATCAAGAGTAGCACAATGTTGGTTCAAGCGTTTTCAGTCCGGGAATTTTGATGTCAAAGATGCAGCTCGCTCTGGTCGCCCTGTTACGGATAAAGTCGATGCCATTTCTGAAAAAGTGGACCAAGATCGGCATATTAGTAGTTACGACGTAGCTGAAGAACTGGGGATTGACCACAAAACAGTTTTGACCCATTTGAAAAAAACTGGGTATACAAAAAACTCGATATTTGGGTGCCACACGAGCTCACTGAAAGAAACCAAATGAATCGTGTACTCATTTGCGATTCTCTATTGAAACGTAACGAAACCGAACCGTTTTTGAAAAGATTGATCACTGGTGATGAAAAATGGATCACCTACGACAAGAATGTGCGCAAAAGATCATGGTCAAAGGGCAGTGAAGCACCACAGACTGTAGCGAAACCCGGATTAACACGTAATAAGGTGATGTTGTGTGTATGGTGGGATTGGCAGGGCATCGTTCATTATGAGCTTTTACCGCCGGGCAAAACCATCGATTCGGATCTCTACTGCCAACAGCAGATGAGACTCAAACAAGAAATTGAGAAAAAACGGCCGGAATTGATCAACAGAAAGAGTGTGGTCTTTCATCATGATAACGCCAGACCGCACACATCTTTGGCCACTCAGCAAAAATTTAGAGAGCTTGGTTGGGAAGTGTTAATGCATCCACCATATAGCCCAGACCTTGCACCCTCAGATTTCCACCTGTTTCGATCTCTTCAGAATTCTTTGGGTAGTGTTAGATTAACATCAAGAGAGGACTGTCAAAACTACTTGTTGCATTTTTTTGATCAGAAGTCCCAAAAATTCTACAGCAACGGGATCATGTCACTACCTACAAGATGGCAACAAGTTATCGAACAAAATGGCACATATATATTATAATTAAATGTAATTAAACTTGAAAAAAATATGTCTTGAATTTGTTTAAAAAATACGAAGAAACTTTTTCCCCGACCTTATATATAAAAGAAAGTCGTGTTAGTTACACTATTTATAACTCAAGAACGGCTGAACCGATTTGGCTGAAAATTGGTGGGGTGGTAGCTTAGAACCAGGAGACGGACATAGGATACTCTAAAAACGGCTGGACCGATTTTGATGAAATTTTGTGTTCCTGGAGCGGGTCATAGTAGCGAGGCCGAAGGCCGAGCTTACACCCGTGCGAAGCCGGGGCGGTCGACTAGTAATTTCATAAAAGCAAACACAAAATCGCCAAAGTATGCAGTGCTGTCAAAATAAGCAACATGAGGGAGAAAAAACGGCTTACAAATCGCAAATAAAATCAACAAAGGCGAGAATAAATAAGCTCGGTGGGTAGAATGTAGCATCCACATGCATCTGTAATGTGCCTGAGGGTTACACTCCACTGAAGCGGACCAGAGCTGCGGAGCAGAGCGGCGCGGCGACATAATCCCTACATTTAATATACGTGTAAATCAAAATACTGTCATACACATAGATTCTAGGATATTGCGTAGCATTTTTTTAGGTCTGCGGTCATACACGACTTTTATCTTCTACCTCACACGGGCTCAATTTTTGACGCGCTTGTATTATTTTGCAGGAAAATATCATACGAAATAAAAGATTTTCCAATGATAGAAAGCAAAATCGAATGGTTCAAACCACACGTTGCGTTAGCGTGTGTGATTATTACCAAAATGCGACTTTTGTTTGAGATTTGTTCGAAAGTCAGTCGTTTTGCATGATTTCGCATGATATTTTCGTGCGATATATCATACGACAGATTAAAAAATCGAGCCTCTAAAGTAATATCCGACATTGGTACCACGTAATAAATGTTTGCATGATTCATTAAAGGCCCTATTTACCTAGAATATAAGTTTTTTTTTTTTGCAACAGTTTCCATTATTATAGGAATTATAGAATAAGTTCTTCATTTTGTGTATGTTACGCCATATCAAATCTTCGCCAATATTATCTCAAGGGTGGATATAATGTTCCATTAAAATGTTGAAGTAAATATTCCACCTCTCAGGATGTAAAATTATGGAATTAATCATGTTTGTTAAAATTCCCACTCCTCATAAAGTCAATTGTAAAACACAGACTACTTTTTATACCGATTTTTTAACGATTTCTATAGCTGGTGAAACCGCGAAGCGCAGCTAGTCTATACTAATAATATTATATTATAAAGAGGAAAGGTTTGATTGTTTGTTTGTTTGCATCGAATAGCCTCCGAAACTACTGAACCGATTTAAAAAATATTTCACTGTTGGGAAGCTGCACTATCCCCGGGTGACATAGGCTATATTATATTATGTAGCGAGGCCGAAGGCCGAGCTTACACCCGTGCGAAGCCGGGGCGGACGGCTAGTTGATTAATAAAAGTGCACAGAATTGATGTTAATGTAACGTCAAGTCAATTTCGTACAATTCCATTGGTTAACATTTCATAGCTCTGCTTTTGTAGTGTCACCCTAAAATACTCATACATGAATGTTGTAATGGTTGTAACACAACAGTGATAAATGTCAGATTGAGGCAAGGTTAGATAGAGGTAAGTTCGAAATAGGATCGAGATGGGACTGATGGGATCGAGGTGAGATTGAGATATTAACATAACAAAATAAAGTCATTGTGACATGGTATCAATAAATATCATATCAGTGATACTTTTTTTTACTATCCCTTTGCAAAGCACCTGTCTTTTGAAGACAATAAGCCTTATTTAAAGCTGTTGTGTGTGGAATAAGCCCATTGATCCAACCTCATAGTTTTTCTTAATTTGTTAAACCTTGTGGTAACTTCCGTTTTACCCTCCTTCAGACCTTCTTAACATTAACATCGTTGCTATTTCATTTGGGTGACTCATTTTGTAAGTCAGTGATACTAAAAAACTACTAACCATGCGGGCCTGCAATGCAACCTTTATACCTTTTTTCTTTAGGGGTTGGTGGACGGTAGCATTCTAGACTGAGGAATTTTCGGCCACAAATAGATGCATTAAAAGAAATTGTTTTTTAAGTCAATTTTCCTTGGACACTGCGCCCTCCACCACTCCACGAGTCAAAGGCCATCTTGTAGTTAGATATACGACAAGCAGGATACACCGAAGCCCAATTCTAAGACCCTGGCTCCAAGTTTACCGATGAATATAAATCGGGTATGATACCAAATAAGTAAATAGATATTTGTACGTACCTCATTGAATGGTTTTATTTTTGTGTGCATAATGAAATTAAACTTGCAAAGTTCACATGAACTGGTTTCCGAGGCTGTCAGCCACTGTTGTAAGCAACTCTGATGTACATACTTCAGGCTCCCTGTAACAAATTAACATGTGATAATAAATTTCATTTAATCACTAAACAGAGATGAGAGCAAAATGGAAAACGCCAGTTAGGCGAAAACTTTGCTACAAAGCTCAGTGATGAAGAAAAAGAACGGAAGCATAATAAACAGCGAATTAGATAGATAAATAAATACTCTTTATTGTGCACATCTGAAAAATAAAAATGAAGTAGAAAAAACAAATCAAATCAACAAGTTGTAAAACAGCAATAAGTAGTTATAACAGTGTTAGCAACAACAGATAAGCTAAGAAAGCTGATGCTTTTACTTTAGACTTCCTAGAAGAAGGGTAATGTTTACTAATGTATATGTATGCTTGTCAGTTTTATAATTATTACCTCATGCGGCCTAAAACGGCTTGACAGATTTTGAAGTGTGATGTGTCATTAGATACGTCTTAGTATCCTTTTTTGTAATATACCTGTTACTTTCTCTGTCTCTAGACTGTGTTTAGTCCGCCCAAAGGCTTTAAATATATCGCTTTTAGCGATAAGGCCACTTGTGGCACTAGCTCGTATATGTTTCGCTCGTTCGTATGTGTTTTCTATCTGTTTGTAATTTTTTTAATCTGGTGTACACAATAAAGTGTTTCTAACTAATATTAAAAACAAATCTATTCTACATAATATATATACCTAAAAAAAGAGCCATGCAAGTTTGGTTAAAATAAATAAATATTCAGGACATTTTGCACACACAGTCATCAGACCCCAAACTAAGCAAAGCTTGTACTATGGCTGCCAGAGACTGATATACATACAACTTTTTTTTTTAACATACTTAAATAGATATTAACACCCAGATATAGAACAAACACATTATATATGTTAATCACATGAATGTTTGCCCTATGTGGGAATCGAACCCACGCACCCAAGCGGAGAATGCAAGTTCACTACCAACTGGGCCAACGGAGCTATCAGATTTTGATTAAATTGCTCAGGTTCTGCACAGGTTCAGACTTTCAGGTTCTTATCGTTATGGATGATACAAATAAAAGTTGACTTCCGTGCATCGCGGCCGATCGCAGCCGCGCGTCAGAAGTCAGAACAATACCTGGTTAAAATGCTAATGAATTCATTAAAACTGGTTTACATTAGTTCTTGTTTTTGTGTTAAAAAATTTAGAGTATATACAGGGTTACGCGGAAAGGGTGTACTAAGCGTCAAGGGGTTTGTTATACTCATCATTATAAACAACTTTTACTATGGGAGCAAACATGTAAACTCGATAAAAATATCATACATTTTGTCACGAGTCAATGATTGTTTTCTATGGAACAGCTGATATTTTTTTCGCGATTATATTATATATATATATATATATTTTTTAGTTGCTCCCATAGTACAAGTTGTTCATAACTATTGGCCCCTTTCGGCTTAGTACACTCTGTTTGGGTAACCCAGTAGTGTAGTGCCTACAAATAATTGTTGATACCTTACCATTATGTATTCCAAGGTTTGTCTATTTAGCAACAGCTGGCTCTGCTGTTTAATGGGCATAATGTAAACAAAATGAGCTAAAGAATGTGTGGTTATCAAGGCCATAGCTCATCATCATCATCATCAGCCAGAAGACGTCCACTGCTGAACATAGGCCTCCCCCTTAACAAAGCTGATTCATTATAATTTAGTTTTCCTTGATTTTTACCCACAATGATGGAAAGCAAAAGGTACACACGTTTGGTAAGAAGGTAAGAGTTTGCATGTGATTGTGTTTATATGCCACAATTTTTCTCCAAAAGGACTGCTCAGATATTTTTATTTTTTAACTATTCAAACACAGTTTCATCATGTTGATTGTTAGCAATGGCTTTGGCTACAGAAACCTATCATATGCGTGTCTTATGTTTTATCAAAATACCTCGCGCCGACTGGAGAATCGAGGTGGCATAAAAGCAGCAATAGAAAATTTGACTTCCCCCATAAACTAAAATTGTCCTGATGGGCTTCCTTGGTGTGTTGACCTTGTGTTGTCCATACAGACAAAAAATTTCAGACATGTCTGGGAATTCAGGCTTTTTGGTCCGAAATGTGGGGGAATTCTGAAATGTCCAGAATTCTGGAAATGAATAAATGATAAAGACGCACAAGATCATTATGCCGCGACATATGAACTTTCAAGGAAATGTCCGGACATTTCTTTATGCATTCGGATTTTCGGCCTGAGCTTTTTTCTTCTTCTGGTAACCCTTGTTGTGCTTTACTATTCTAAACTTTAGTAGGTACATAAGGTACAATTTTTAAGCTAGTGTAAAATGAAAAGAGATGACTTTTCCATGGCCACTTATACGCTGTATGCCGCCTATGCTCTTACAATGCCGAAATTTATGAGCACTGTTATGGTTATAGTCCGATATTATTTGGATAGAGAAACAGACAGAATAGTTAACCATCAATTGAAATATACCAACAAAAATTTAAATAAGATTTGAATAGAATACACTGTTTTCATAAAAGAATAATATTAGACTGGGTAGAATTTATACTAAGATTAATCCTATTTAGGTGGTTGTATATTTGATTTTGAAGCATACAAATAACTGGTTTGTAGTATGATTTTAGCTACAAGAACTTGCTTTGCTGTTGCAGTGTTAGTGTAGTAGATTATATGCCTACATAACATGATAAGTAGTATCTGAATTTAGAATGATAAATTGGTCTTAAAATTTTATTATTGCTTCTTCTATACCAACGAGCTAGGAACCATAGATATTTTTTTGTGAGCTACCTATAGTATAGTTGAAATGCAACAATATTTCCTTGTTCTAATAACATTAGGAAACCTTGTGTAGGGTTTTTTACCTGAGCAATAACAGGGCGCCAAAAGCGGGTTGTGTGTTTCACTCTCGCAGTGGCAGATGCGGCAAATGTCTCCACTGGAATTGCTGCAAGATGTTCGACTGCTGCCAGACCCCGTGCGGACCACTTCTCTGCCACATCCACCGCCCAATTCCCACGTCTCGATATCGGAAGAGTTTTTTACACTTATCTGCTGCACAGGCATTTTGTACTCTCTTCAACCTCACCTGACACTCAATTCTCAACACACCAAACTAGAAATTTTATTTACAAATCCATCGAATACTACACAGTTTATTTACAAATCCATCGAATCAGTTAATAAATCGACATAGCATACAATGTCTTTGTGGTTTCAACACATTCAACTTCTGACAAAACAAACGAGTTTATTTATAAATAAATTATTTTTTTCACCACATTTCGAAGCCGAATTCACAGCATGTTATGAATATATTGTTGTATGTATTTTACAGGAGAAAAATTACAAGAATTACAACACAAACAGTGCAATAGCCATTACTATTTACTACCACAGATTCTACAATTTTTTATTTTTTTTTAAACTTTTTAATAGGCTAACAGACTACAAAATAATGTATTGTGTTTTCGCGTCGCGTAGAGAACATTGCTGATGGCTATAATATGTCGATGGTTCAAGTGCCAAACATCTTAAGGGCCCTGTTCGCACGGGCAAACGCGCGCTATCGTGGCCACCTCACAAAGTTGGGCTCTATTGATTAGGAAATAAAGTTCAACTTTTGGTGGTTAACTTAGCGCGCCACGATAGAGCGCGTTTGGCCCGTGCAGAATAAATGCCAAGGTGAAACGTTTCACTTTGGCGGTAAAATCAAATTTCAACCAGTTATTTTGTTCTTGTAGCTTGACATTGACATTTTCCACTGTTCACAGAGCGAGTTCGTAGGGGCTGCATTTTATTATTTATGTTATTCTGATGCTGTGTACTAATTTTTATTCTTAGATTGATGTATATTTAATATTTATGTGGTAGTGTTGCTTGTGACTAATTCATTGATGTAAGTATATTTAAGTTATTGTAATTCTTTTGACTAACTCTTAGATAGATGTATATTTTAGTATTGTAATTATTTGGACTAATTCTAATTCCTATATTTAACTACTCTATTGTATTAGGAATCAACCTCTAATGATAGAAGTAATGTTTTAATAAATTAATTAATTAATTACAAACATGCTCGTAACGCGGCGCGTTAATTTTACCTCAAAAAGTTGGCCATTATTTCTTAGTGAATAATGGCCATTTAATTAGAGGTAAGCTTAACACGCCGTGTTACGTGCGTGTTTCAGGTTATATTCGTATCAGATACAAAAACCTTGAACTTGAGTATTTTGACTGTTATTGCGTAACAATGGTGGATTATTATTCACTAAGTGTTTTTGGATGTGCTCGAGTGTGAAAAAGTGAAATAACGTGGTGAAATATAAAATTTAGTTTTGTTGCCAAAGCTCCAAAGAAGCCATTAGTAAAGTCTCCACCACTTTACTTGGGCATGACTTAGAGTTAACCGTGACTTACTTTGCTTGACTCTGACTATTAAGTACTATGACTTGTTTGATGCTATTTAATACTCAGGAAATCTTAGTATTATTCTGACTAAAGGACCCTGTTCACATGGTCAAAAAAAATTACTTTACATCATGGTCAAGAAAGAAAAAAACTTGACATTTGCCTTGCCTTCTGCTGGTGCCTGCTAGCTAGCTAATTTGACTTTTTGCGGCGCGGCGTGTTCGAGTATTCTACCGTGAAGTGAAATAGTATAAATAAATTGAAAATGGGGGCGCCTGATGAAATATCGGCAGAAATCAATTCATTTGTGCACAATTATTTATTAAGTGTTGATAAATCACTCGCTCAGAAGTTTTTACAGATTACTAAAGCGGTAAGTTTCTTCATTTTTAAAAACCACGTGTAGCGGCATCTCACATTGAGCTCACACGTGTTCATATTTTTTGTCTCCAATCTTAGTAAATATTAATTGTTAGTTGAATGTACTAGTCATAGTATCTGTAAAAAGATATTAAACTAAAATTTATTAGTGTAATAACCTATGTGTAGTACTTGCTTACCTGGTAGGAAGTAGAATCTGAACAAACAGCTACAATGATGGAAGTCGACGCATGAAAAAAGGCAAATAAAAGGCTATTGTATATTTACAGATCACATTCTCGAAGTTTTCATCGCGTCAACCATTCACTGAATAACCTTCAATGAGTTGTGTTTCTTTGACCCACACAATTTTCCCAATGTCTATAGGCAAAATTGCAGCAACGCTGCTGACGCCATTAAAAAATAACATTTTAAAATGGCACCTTTGCGAGAAAGCAAAGTATAAAAATATTACCTCATGTACACTACAACAAATATTAGACATATTATGTTTCATTTTATTGTTTTATGCCATTGGTTGGAAACAAGTACACTGGCTGCTTGCTGTTCGTGCTCGCATATCATCAAATAAAATAAGAGTTATACTATTAGTGTCATGGGTTAGGTAGTGGCTCATCATAGGCCCTTGAGCCTGCTTAGATTAGATGATTATTTATAAAATGTTATGTTCACCGATGACTCATTAACTATTTAAATAAATTACATGCTGTTTCGATGCCATTGCTCAAAAACGCTGCAGGAAAATATTGTGAGGAAACCAGTATGTCCAACAACCATTCACCAACATTAACTGGGCCAACTTGGTGGATTAGGGCCCATACTCTCTGAGAGGACTAATTCCAAGTAGTAGGAACATGATAGGCAGATAAAGATATTGCTTTTATCGTACAAGATTACACAGAATAGTAATACTAAGCCGCAAGGATGTTATTGTACATCAGCAGGGCTAACATACGCACCGTAACAAAATCCTGTTGTCATTTTGTCGAGCGAGAATGTGACAATGCACCTATGTTTTAGCATGCGTCTCAAGGAGATCAATTCGGAAATCACGGAAACAGTAAAGGGAACTTAGTCACCCTTGTCCGTGGAAAGACACCCTTATCTGGAAACCCACACATGATCCCTTGGTGGTGCCAATCGGGTGACAACCTACTGCTGGTAGGCCTTAACCGCGGTTAGTAGTACTCTGTTGTGTTTGTGCATTGTCTGATGACAGCCACAGGAAAGTAGGGTGAAAACAGTTGCCTGGATCAAATATGCACATCAACAGATTTAATCATGGAGGGCAGCAGGACATTGAGATTGCAGAACTCTCACCGAGTCTGTGTTCCCCAAAAAGTACTTAGGCTAACTTCAAATCGGGAGAGAAAGACAGGTTCCTTCTAAGCAAGACTGCTTCATCCTAGTCCGCTTAATATTTGCGCATCAGGGATGACGTGGACAAGTCCAAGCCTAAAAAAATCATTCACACCAAAGAACAAGACTAGAATAACAAAATTTTTGTGCCAGTTCTGGGTTGGTCCCACAATAAAAGTTTAAGGAGGTGAGACTTTTTGGCATAGTACTACTGTTCTGTGTAACTCTTTGTATTAGATAATTATGCTTTTATCAACTCATGTCATCTAAGTAAAACCCCTTGTGCTATTTTACTGCTGGTGGTGAGACATTAAATTGTTATGTTTCAGAAACCCCTTGCTAAAAATGCACGCACACTCATTGACATATACAAAAGTACTCGGCCTCCTAAAGCTGCCCAACAGGACTCCGACAGGTGAGCTAATAAAAATGAAATCAATGGATTTGCCAAAACATTTCATTTGTAATGATAATAGTATAGAATCCTTATTCTATTGAACAATATAACAATGAGCAGTTTTACACTCCTTATTTATTTGCTCCCTAGATGGTGTAGGTCAGTTTCTCAAACTGAAAACTATGTGCCCAGAAGACTGGGAACCCCTTCAAAACTAATAATGGTCTATCTTTCTGGTTAATGTATTTTTTTTTAAGCACCATAATGTAAATGATCTACTGCTGAACTCTAGGATATTGCGAACCCCACTTTGATATATTGTGGCGTAGATGACAATTTTAGAAGTAGTAAAGGTAGCCTGAGTTAGCTGGTTTTTATTTCAAGATTACACTATAATTCCAAGTTTGTATTACCATTTTTACAATAGATCCAATAATATATAATATAATCGTTACACGCATAAATAAATAATTATATATAATATAATTATAGAATAGAATAGTTTATTTTTTTCTGTGTTCCGAATTGAAGGGCAATGTTTCCAGTGAAATTACAGGGCACACAGCGATTTGACATCTTATATCTCGGGTTGACGAGCGCAGTGCATTGCCATCCTGAGTTTTGAACTGGCAAGCGACTTCACTCGTCGCGTCACTCAGTATCATAAAAAAAAATATGTATCTTGTTATAGGAGCCTTTTTATTTTTTTAATTATTTGTTAAATATCTGTCATAATAACTCAAATATTCTGTGAAAATTTAAACTGGCTATTTATTACAGTACAAAAGATAAAAAGTTGGACAGATGGGACAGCAATCCATTAGGAATAGAGTATAGAACCATTTTTTTTTTGTGCACTGTATTAGACGCTTTTGTGCAACACCTACTTGAAAACTTACTTAAATATATCCAGGGACTTTATGGGTACCTGTTTTAAACAATTCTGTTTAGGTGATTGATTTAGGTGATAACAGATGCATGATCGCAAACCTTATCTCGGTGCGTTCAAGTTTGCTTGATTTTCCGCAATGCACTGTTTCGAGCCCGCGTTTAGAGATAACCATAAAGCGTTACCATTTTTAATTTT
This sequence comes from Agriopis leucophaearia, assembly GCA_949125355.1. Taxonomy (NCBI): domain Eukaryota; kingdom Metazoa; phylum Arthropoda; class Insecta; order Lepidoptera; family Geometridae; genus Agriopis; species Agriopis leucophaearia. The sequence continues at coordinate 7,838,727 of OX421267.1, forward strand.
TTTTTTACTTCGACCTAGCCTAACCTTTGACCGTGATCTCACCTGATGGAAAGCAATGGAAGATGGAGCACTTTTGCCTGACCTAACCCTAGACTTTATTACATTATTTAGTTCCAGTGATGAAGAACAACCTAAAAAGGCACCACAAGTAAACGGCAAAGCTCCAGCTGCCAAGAAACAGGAATCATCAGATTCAGACAGCTCGGAAGATGAAAAGCCAAAGGTGAGTTTGTATTCACATCGTGTACCCAGTAAGGCAGTGATTTTTAATTGTCACAGTGATTTTGCATTATGCAGGTAGACATATTTCCATAAAGCGCTCTACCCACTTGCAAAATTTCATTGAAATGTGTTATAAATATTCTCATATTGTTATCAAGTATAATAAAAAAGACAATGAAAAAATTTTGAACATCACTTTTGTATTTAATTGTATGGTATGGTGCACAAATAACTGTATCACTATTGGTTCATAGACCACTTCCCACACAAAATTTCTAGTCTTTTGGGTTTGCCAAAGCTAATTAAAACATGACAAGCCATGCTTGATGCTGGTAAGTATTACTGTTTTTACAATAGAGCAAATACAAAAAATCGTAAAATAAAACATATGATGTATTTTCTACATTACCCTTTAGTTTGTACTTTTTATTATTATTTCTTATTTAATCCGATGTAACATTACATATTCTGTGATAATTTCAACTGATTTTCTATTACGTTTTGAAAGATAAAGCTGTTAAAAGGTAAGACGGACTGACAGACAGATAGCAGACAGTGAAGGCTTAGTAATAAGGTCCCGTTTACATCCTTTGGGTACGGAACCCTAAAAGCAATTGAATTGAGAACCCCTCCTTTTTTGAAGTTGGTTAATAAAAGATGTTGAAGTGACAATGGGCAAGCCACATCGCTCGAAGAACTGATACGCGATAAGGAAGAAGGTTATTAGTGAAGACCACAAACTGGAATATGCAGAGTAGGTAGACCTCCTACTAGATGGACGATGACATCATGAGAGTCATGGGCATCCAATGGATGCAGATGGCAGGCTTTCGTTCAGTGTGGAGTTTTAAGTGGCAGGCCTATGTTCAGCAGTGGACGTCTTCTGGCTGATGCTGATAAATGATGAAAAAGCACTAATGAGTTCTATGATTTTATTAATCAGTTTCGTCACTACCTCTGAACACAATCAAGCTTATTTTCAGGCGTCATCCTATAGAAACATTTTCCAAATATTATATCTTGTTGCAGGCTAAAACTCCAGCTCATAATGCTAAGGCTGCACCACAGGTACTACACTATTTAATTACTTTGCAAATTTTATTTAGTATTATGCATAATAATGATGATACACAAGTAATGAAATGACTTTGATTTCACATAAATCTTATTCGTCACTACCTCTGACCTTACATCTTTTCGTAATATTACTTACATTACCGCCATCAGATATCAATCGGTAAATCAAATTCCAGGCCAAAAAACCAGTTCCAGCAACTCCAGCCAAGAAACCAGAGTCTTCAGATTCAGACAGCGACAGCAGTGACAATGCCACATCACAACCCAAAAAACCACCAGTAAAACCCATTGCTAAAGCTACACCAAAAGTAGCAGCTAAGAAACAGGAGTCTTCTTCAGATGACAGCAGTGAAGATGAGGCGCCAAAGAAGCCGCCGCAAAAACAACAGCCTGCTAAGCCTCCAGCAAAGAAGGCAGACTCATCTGACAGTGATGATAGTAGTGAAGATGAAAAAGCTAAACCACAACAAAAAACTCCAGCGAAACCCACCGCCCCTGTGGCTAAAGCCACCCCAGCAAAAAAACCCGAATCATCAGACAGTGATGATTCTAGTGATGATGAAACAGCTAAGAAACCAGCTCCCAAACCTGTAGCCAAACCCACCCCAGCCAAAAAGCAAGAATCTTCTTCTGATGATAGTGATGACGACAAACCCGCAGCCAAGACTCCTGTCAAGCCAGCAGCTAAAGCTACTCCTGCCAAGCCAGTGGCCAAAGCTACTCCTGCAAAGAAACAAGAGTCTTCATCAGATGACAGTAGTGAAGATGAGAAACCCAAGCAAAAGCCAGCTCCCAAACAGACCCCAGCCAAGGCTGCACCAGCCAAAAAGCAGGAGTCTTCAGATGACAGCGATGACAGTAGTGACGACAACAAAAAAACGCCCGCCAAAGCCTTGCAGAAACCCCAACCCACGCCAGTTAAAGCAGTTATGACGAAAGCAGCTAAAAAAGATTCATCATCTGAAGACAGTGATGATAGCAGCGAAGATGAAAAACCTAAGGCAAAGACACCAGCTAAGCCTACACCTGCAAAGGCTGCTGCACAGAAGAAAGATTCATCTGATGACAGTGATGATAGTGAAGATGAAACTCCAAAACCAGCTCAAAAGGCTACACCAAAACCCGCCAAGAAACAGGCTTCTTCAGATGATGATTCCAGTGATGAAGTAGATTCTCCACCAGCCAAAGTTGCAAAGAAAACTGATGACGATGAGGTAATTTTTGTATAATTTATTGTATGGTTACTAAATTTGGTGTATGGGGTTATCAGTTTTATAAAAATGTGGCTTAATTTTCAGTCCAATGAAAATGGCTTCCAAGGTGGACGGAAAAGGAAAGCTTCTGGTGATGATGCAGGCTCAGCTAAGAAGCCCTACGGCAATTTTGTAAAGGTATGTTTTGTACTATCTAGTTATTCTATTAAAATTATCTCCTCTCTCAGTTCTTGCTCCTCTTTATAATTATTGTAATCCCATTTTGTAGTGTTGTGATTTCAATCATGTTTAATTAATCTGTCACTTTTATTACTGAAACACTATACTGAACTAAACTCTCGACTTTTAGGGCACAAACATGGTCTCAACACCCAATGATAAGACTGACAAAAAACCTGTTCCATTCCGTCGAGTGGTTGATGAAAAAGTTGAAGTGGACCCTAGACTTAAGGACAATTCATTCGACGCCAAGGTAAATGCCCAAAAACTGCGAAGCCAAGGCAACTCCATGTATCACCAATAATGGAACAAAGTAGCTTGCCTTAATGATGGCATTCCGGCTCACAATTTCGGGCATTTACTGTTAGCGGTCCTTACATAGGGTTGTCTTGGTGTATATAATATTAGTAAATCTCTCCACCAGGAGGGTGAAAACGAGGATGGAGAGGATGAAAATGAAGGTGGCAACAGTTACGGCGGGTGGGGCGACCGCGGCCGCGGTGGCCGGGGTAGGGGTTTCAATGACAGGGGTAGGGGCTTCAGAGGAGGTCGCGGTGGTAACGATAGAGGTGGTCGGGGAGGGTTCGGAAGCAGAGGAGGATTCAACGATAGAGGTGGAAGGGGAGGACGCGGCGGGTTCGATAGGGGGGGCCGTGGTGGGTTCGACAGGGGAGGGCGTGGTGGATTCGACAGGGGAGGCCGTGGAGATCGTCGGGGAGGCCGTGGTTTCGACCGTGGCGGACGCGGGGGTGACCGCGGAGGCCGCGGCGACCGCCACTCGTGGGGTGGAGACCGGGGCGGGTTCAACAAAGGAGGATTCAATGACAGAAAAAGTTTTGGAGAAGACAATTCTCAGAACAAGAAAATAACTTTTGATTAATTTGGTAAGTATTATGTTATAAATTTAATACACAAGATAAAAGCCGTAACAGTCGCATCGAACCACGAACCGCAGTCTGACCAACGGGAGAGAAAGAGTAAGAACATTATTTCCCTCTCTTTTTCTCTCGTTGGTTGAGGTGAGGGCCAGCCATGCTGGCCCCTCTGTTACGGCTCTTAGCTGGCCTGGAAATTATAACCTATCAATCAGTAATAAGTCTAAATGCAGAAGTAGTCATTTACTATAGATTTTACATTCAGGCAGTTATTTTATGTTGTATAGTTGTCTGATATTATTTTATGCTAAATCAACCTAAATCTATGGCATTCAACATCTTAGGAAAAGGTACTAGCTATGCTAGTGGCACTTTACAGTTGTCCCCCCATTTGGCGTTATCAATGATCTGTTTTTTTAAATGCCATAGGTGGCAAACAAGCAGGCGGACCGCTTGATGGTTAGCTGGTAGCTGATTCCACATTTTGCAGGTGTGAGGCAAGAAAGATTGCGTGAATCGCACAGAATGCGATTTTCACTAATCTATGATATGCGGATGCGAATGACGGCGCGTTTGTCTTAGTTTTTAAACCATCTTGTTATGGTTTGCGTGGGGCATTGAAGAGCCCGCGTTACTTTTCTATAGTTATTATTTCGCAGCACAAAATATTATACATACTATGAAATAAAACAAAAAGAAGCGTAACAGACAGATAGATATTGTCTGACTATGAGAATAAGCCATTTTTTTATTGATCTTCATCTGTTCAACGCCATCTATCGCATTGAAATGGAAAAATATTTTTTATTGCCATTTGGAAAACTTTTTATTGTGAAAAGGTAACCCTAATCCCAATTAATAAGATCCCTAAAAGGCTACAAACCATTTTTATAACAATGACATGACAGGAATGTATTTTTTTTTTTTCAGTTTGGAGCACGTGGTTCTTGGGGAGAACGGGCCAACCAAGATTTAAAGCACACACGCGGCAAATCATTCAAGCATGAGAAAACGAAAAAGAAACGCGGTTCGTACCGCGGCGGAGCCATCGATACTGGTGTCCATTCCATCAAGTTCGACGATTGAGTGGTTCCTCTGTTTTGAATTTGTTATTGTTATCACATTTGTTGTATGTACGGAACTCACCAGCTCTTGTCAATCTATGCATCTTAATACTGCATTCCTCCATTACAGTATTGTACCTTGTAACAATAGGTACTTACATCATATTTTTGTACTGTTTTCTCTGTAGTTATATAATATGACTCGTTTTTAAGGTTTTCATAAGCTAATAGTTGTTTGATGCATTAATAACTTTGACTAAGATAATAATTATATAGGTCATAAGAAATCTAGCTTAGTCAATACAAATAGTTCTGCCTATTTACTATAGGGCCCAAATTCACTAACTACAAACACGCTCATAACGTGGCGCGTTAAGTTAATCTATAAATATGGCCTCTATTCCTTAGGAAATAAAGGACAACTTTTTGAGGTTAACTTATCGCGCCGCGTTACGAGTGTTTTTGTAGTAATGGAATCGGAGCCCACGTGTAATTACATGTTCAACATCTTATATATTTTAAATTACATAGAAGATAATATTAATGTACAAAATGTACTTGTTTCTTGACATATTTTCGGTTTGGATATACAATGAATCTTATGTCCTTGTGTATATAGAAAGAACTAATAATAGGTAAGTTTTATGTAAATAAACTATCTTAAGGATTTATAGTCCATTAAAATTTAATGAATAATAATAATATGACTATGAAAGAATATGTTCAAGGACTTTTTTAGTGTTAGATTAATAAGCCTACCTACTTTTAAAATAAATTTCTATGTATGAACTTGTCGTTGTTTTTTGACAATGTACCTTACCTAGTCATAGCCCATACGATCTGATCGTCCTCGTTTGCAGGTGTGTGCCGCTCAACGTGGAAGTTTGCGTTTGTAGAACTCGAATGTATGCAATAGGTACGTGTTTACCTTGCCCCCTTCAGGTCATGGAGTACTATTTTAGCTTTGATAATATATATAGTCTAAGATCCGACGACACTAAGTAGTTTAATAAGACTACCAGATGATATATATAATTAGTCACTTGATTAATGGGAGAACACGAAATGGCGATGCTGCAATGCAAAAACCTGGCGGTTCTATTAAAAAAAAAAAACAAAACGATATCTGTCTGATAAGACTCCCAATTTTCGTTTGTTCCTCGATGCAGGGGAGGGGTAGGAGTATACTATAAAGCAGTGCTGCAAGCCCCCCTGGCTGGCCTTATCAGTGGCAGCAGCATGATAAGCGACGCGAGGTATCTAGTCTGAAAAATTCCTCAAAAAACCAAAGCTCATACGAAAGATCATCAATTTCTCTGTAAGAAAAACCACTGCTGTATTTTCCAAACAGCTGCGTTTGGCATTTCAATTCAGTTTTGTCAGCAAGTTCCAATTGATTTTTAACCGACTTACAAAAAGAAGGAGCCTCTAGTGTAGTCTCCACCATTTTACTCAAGGAACATATTACTCACAAGGAGATTTTACTAGTGCATGACTTCAACTTGATCGTGACTGACCGTGGCTTACTTTGCTTGACTTTTAATGTGACTATTGTTTGACGTTATAATATTATTATACCTTGTAAACTTCATTATTATTCTGACTGATACTGAAACTTCCATAGTCATGAAATAAAAAAACAGTATTTATTTAAAATTGAGTATGTATTTATTTTTATATTCTTATAAGGTAGTGATTATTTATTAACAGTCTCAGTTTTTTTTATATATTATCAAAACTTTGAAAATAAAATAAAAAAAGGTGAAGGGGCGATATGGCCTTAAAAGCTTTAGCCTGCACGATGGACGAATAAAAAAATGTTCTGTCCCGTTACATTACTCTTTGATTCTGTCAGTGAAATCTCTTCTATTGTATTCTCTCTCTTTGCTATTTATATAACAAAAAAACTAAATTGTTTTGCTTTGAATAATTATTGATGTAATTATTTATCCTATGTAATGAATTGGTAATTAATAGTGTACTTGTCTCAATATAGGCGAAAAATCGGTATAAAGTTAATTATAACTAAATAAATGAACAATGATTAATCAGATAAGAACCGTGTCAGTGGTATGTCGCAGATCGTATAAAAATTTTGGACACAAAAGGCAGTCAATACCAGGAGTGACTACACTATGGCAAGGCTTTCTTACCTTCACATTTTTAGGAATGTGTCTCGACTGGGACCGGTAAGTAATTTCAGCATAGTAAAGTTATACGAGGGGGGGGGTTGAGCTAGGATCCTGATGCTATGCTACCTCTACGAGCCACCTTTTCAGTTAGATAATAGCATTTAATTTGTGGCTATTGCACTAATTGCACCCACGTGGGTGGTTGGAACCTACACCCTTATTAAACCTGTGCAATAAATAAACCTGATTTGGGTCAAATGATAGAAAACTGGGCAATATAATGTGACAGACTGAAACATTTGTACAAAAAACTAGGACCCAATCATAGATTGGGGATCTCAAGGGTTTCTGGGTTTTCATATTAAAATTGATAGCTTCAATTGGAACCCACACAAAAATATTGGTACCTAGTTGTTTGTTTCTTTTTGTAGCTAATAAATTTAGTAATAACTTTTATTATTTTGTGCAATAGTATTTTGATTTAGTAGTTTGTTAATCAATATACTAGGTGTATCTCTAGACTATGGCGGGATGCAGGAAATCTATCTACCAAATTTCAGCTTCAAGTAGTTTTAGTGACTTTTATATACCAGGCCTTACTGCTAACTCTTAACAAGGGCTATAAGAATTCGAATAAACGCTAAAACAATGCAGTATAATGTGGCGAGATATGATTTGCGGTCACGCAACTTTTTAAACAGAATCGCATAAAACGGGTAGCGTTTAAGGCCCTGGTCTATCTATAGATGATGGACATCATTATAAACAATTTTTACTTTGTAACAACCCTCATATCGTGGAAATAAATCATAGAAAAATGTTCCATAGAAAAATATCATTTACACTCAACAAAGTGTAAAGCATTAGCATAATTGGTTGAATTTGTATACATTTTACTTTTATAGAGTGCAAACGGTAATAAAGTTAGGACTTTGTTTTCCTAAATTGCTAATTTATGTGTGTTGATTATGATATATTTTGCATCCATTGTTCATAAAGATGAGTGTAATGATCACCTTTCGGATTAGTACCACTGCTCTGTGTGACCCTATATGATCATCATCGCTGAATAACCACCAGGGGCCTTATGCCCAACTCTAAACGCGGGCCCGAATAGGTGCAGTTTGCAAAATCACGCAAACCTTAACGCAATGAGACACGGTTTGTGGGCGTGTGATTTTACAAACAGCACCTATTCGGGCCTGCGTTTAGAGTTGGTCGTAAGGCCCCTGGGTGTCCTATGTTTTTGCTATTCTCTAATTGAAATTATAGTACCTGTGTATTATACATTTTCAGAATAGGAACGTGGGTATTTGGAGAAAATACTAGTAAAAAGAATGAATTGGACTTGGACACAGATGAAGCCAGCTGATAGAAAAAAGGACTTAACAAACAAAATGTATCAAATCCCTAGGTAAATATTATTAGTTAATTAAATTTTATTGTTTTACAATTTGTGGTTTGCATTGATTATCCACTTTTGATGATCCATAATATCTAGATGCCTAAGTCTTTTTAACCGACTTCCAGAAAGAATAATTCTTAATTCGTTTTTTTTCTTTATGTTTGTTACTTCACAACTTTCGACTGGGTGAACCAATTTTGATGATTCTTTTTTTATTTGAAAGCTGGTGCTTCACGTGTGGTCCCAATTCAATTTGGTCCAGTTCTGTCATTTTTATGACGTCGGTTTTTTATATTGATAATTATTATTCCATACTTGTCTTGTAATTTATTTGAAAGACATTTATGCTCCAGTTTCTACTATACTTTTTCCAAACCTCTAATACCATGCCGCGGAGTAACACTCGACCAGTGTGTGTATGTCATCACTTGAAAGTGCTGACATAATTATGGTACTGAGACGTGGTCCTTATTTGCTGGTCTTTTGGAAAACTGAGTTGCACAGCGGGCAATAGAGAGAGCTATATACTCGGAGTTTCTTTGAGCGATAGAATCCAGTACGAGGATATTTGTCAAAGAACCAGAGTCACCGACATAGCTATTAAACTGTGCAAGTTGAAGTGGCAATAGGCTAGCCACATCGCTCCAAGAACCGATAACCAATAGGGAAGAAAGGTTCTTGAGTGGAGACCACGAGAACCGGAAGACGCAGTGTAGGTACTAGTAGGTAAGCTTACCACTTGATGGACTGACGACATCGTGAGAGTCGCGGGCAGCCATTGGTTGCACATAGCAAGCTGTCGAATCAGTGTGGAGTTCTAAAGGGGTGGCCTATGTTCAGCAGGGGATGTCTTCTGGCTGATGATGATCTCTTTCTTGTTGGTTTATTTGACTACTCTCAAATCCTGATTTAGTTATTTATATAGTTAATAAATAAACAGATTTACAAAATAAATAAATAAATATCTGGGACATTTTTGCACACATGGTCACACATACATAGACACACATCATCAGCCAATTAACGTCCACTGTTGGACAAGGCCTACCTCATAGAGAGGGGTGTTGCCATAATCCCCACGCTTGGCAGGCGGCTTGGGGATCGCAGTACGTTCACCGTGTACTATTAGGACGCTGCTGCCCATCCTCCGGTGGTTCTGGTCGCAGTTTTAGGACATACCTGGGTACACACATGGTCATCTGACCCCAAACTAAGCAAAGCTTGTAATATGGCTGCCAGAGACTGATATACGTACATATTTATTTTTAAACACATACTTAAATAGATATTAACACCCAGACATAGAACAAACACAAATGTTCATCACACAAATGTTTGTCCTAGATGGGAATCGAACCCATGCAGGAGAGACAGTTGAAATAAAACAACGCATACTGGAGAGACAGTTGAAATAAAACAACTCTTATAAAATAAAATACTTTATTAAGCTCACATATTTTATGTGTATATGCTAATTGGGAAAGTCTAAATAAATATTTCTTAAAATTAAGATTATTGTCAACAGTAAATAAAAAAATGTAATATTCATCAATTTCTTAGTCTACATGGTAATACAATAGTATAAAGATTTATTTTAAAACGCAAATAATTCTTATAATGATTATGTATTGTTTGTTATATAATAGATATAAATAGTTAGATGTATGATAATAATTGTAAAGATTACATGGTTTAATTCGTATTTCGCAGTAACCGACATGTTGGTGCACCAAACTAAAGTAAAACGTCTCGTAGGCATTTTGCAATCTTTTTTATAATAATGTTTACTGTTAATGTTAGTTCACTGCAACATTCCGAAAGCTGTGTACAAAGCCTTACTGTTTACATTAGAGGAAAATAAAAAGTAAGTATCACAATATTGCCAGCAGTTTCAATAGAAAAAGCACCAAATTGTTAATGTAACATATTGCTATTAGACAGGGGTTAACATACTATTTACATCATGTTTAGACTTTTAAAAGCATTACAAAATGTATCAAATACACTGTAAAATCATAAACCCAGAACAATTACTCAATGACTAGTTCACTACGCAATTATGCAAACATTTTCGATCAAATTTTCACTGTAATCATTTTTTATTTCCTAAACAATTTTGCTTAATATACTGATAAACGAGATTATATATAATCAATAACAAACAGAGAATTGCAGCATGATAGTGTATTGGCATGTTGTAGATAGCACTCAGTACTCCAGTTTTCTTCTTATTGACACTGTTTATCTTCTTTCCCTTTTTATCATATGTATCAGTATAAGATTTTGGTTCATAGTTTCCCTTTTCAATTCTACTAGTGGGTTCCTCTTTGTGGTAACTTGTGGATTCTTGCTTCTCAATGGTACTACCAGCCGTTCGTGTACTGGTTTCGAAATGATAAGCTTTCTCTTCATACAGATGGCTGACATGTTTCGTTTCCACTATCGTCTCTCCAGCCTCTTTTAAAACTGCTGGTGATGGTGTTTTACGTCCTAAACATACATCGAGGCTCTCTTGCAAATATGTATCAATCTTCGACAGTTGCTCCGACACTAAAATATTTGCTAGTGGACTGTGACCTCTAAAAACAGGCTCGAATATATTCACACTCTCACTAGGAGCTCTAAAAACTGGCTCGACGATTTTGAGACCTTCACTAGGAGCTCTTAACACAGGCTGAATGATATTCAAACTCTCACTGCTAGCTCTGAAAACTGGTTCTGCAATATTCAAACTTTCCTCACTAGGAGCTCTGAAAACTGGCTCAGCAATATTTAAACTTCCCTCGCTAGGAGCTCTTAAAACTGGCTTAAATGTATCTGGTCTCTCAAACACTTCTCTTTTATAATCATATATTATCAGATCATCAGAAAATCTTGTGAACTTCTCTTTATTTTTTACCGAATTTTCGACGTTTTCATCACATAATATTATTTCTTTAAGTGCACTATCAGAGTCAAAAAGTTTCTCCTTACATAAAGAGTTTACTATTTTGTAGCTTTGCAAGTCTTCAAAATCGTTTTTGATGTATTCGACTGGAGTTTTAGATGGAGTCGACCTGAATTGAGAAGGCGTGAGAAGGCGCGGACAGTCAAAGTCAGGCAGCACCGGTGTGAACTTCACTGTAATCACATCCTGGTTCGTTACCGTCTCAGTTTTAACTATATCGTCCACATATATATCCACATAGCTGTTGTCGTCTTGCAAGTGGACGGCGCTAGGTGAGTCCGTGACGCCATGATGGGTCGACCTGTGCACCCGATCGACGGTCACTTTGCTGAGCAGCTTACCGTCTGTGCTTCGTATGTCAGAAAACAATCCTCCCTCAAAGTGGAGGGGAGTTTCCAACTTTCTTGTTCTCAGTGGCGAGGGTGTTTTCATCGCTGGAGGAGTGATAGGGGAAGGAGAGACGGGTCGGAAAGTAGTTGTCGAATAAACAGTGTCTGAGTTGTATATTATTCGTTGTGGGCTTCTAGCGGGCGTGAGTCTTGCAGAATGGTCGACCTCCTTTAGCGAAGAAACTCTGTCCTTCGAGGTTCTTTTTGCACACCTGAAATTATTTTGATGAATAAGTAGATATATTCTTCTACAAAGTACTTTATGTTATCAATAAAAGTACACAAGGCAAATTTTTATATTAATTTATATTACTGTCTCTCTTTACGCACTCTCCTAGGTAACAGCAACATTATATTACAGATAAGAAATGTAGCCTAGTCAATTCCACTAATAGTCAAACACACATACAGCACAATAAAACATCAAATAGGTAAACTCATATTCATCACAGTAACATTTAATATAGTAATAAAAATATACATAAAATAGCCAAAACTACGCAAACGAATTGAACGAATAAAATAAAATGTTAGAGCAAATTCTACAAGCAAAATAATTTTGTAACAAAAACTACCCGATGCACGCATATAGAACTACTATAACTTCCTGATTTTTGGGAAGTTTGAAAATGATTTCAAACATGGAAATATAATAAAAATAAGTATGTACATATTTTGTGTTAATTTAACAATGTATATTAAAGTATGGGACACACTTTGGAGGATCACACATGGTGTTATTTGGGGTAAACATTATCACAGTAGTGTGGGGCGTATGACGAGCAACGTACTAATGCGTTTAAATGTAAACAGTGTCGTCGATTTAAGGATTGCCCTGAAGTTGGACCTTTAAATTTAATTTAACTTCAAAATAGTCTGAATAACTTGAAAATGTACTGAAGTACTAAAGAAGATGTTGTTATAAATGAGAGGACTCGCGAGCACTTATTTTAATTTAACAAAATTCAATTAATTAAATCACACTTAGGGAGGAGCATATGCCTATAAAAATTAAAATTTTCCACCGTAGGAATATTTACAAGTATTCATAGAATAATAACTCGTAACAATGGTTATCATATCATTGATGGTTGGCAAACAGAATAATATGCAATGTTTTGTTGTTTGTTATAAGGAAAATAATTATATTAAGTTGTATGCGTCATCAAATAAGTTGGTCAATTTGAGCAAGGATTGCAATGGCAGTTTAGGATAGACTTGTGTTCGTTAAAAAGGATTTATTTATGAATCTGTCTGCCACACTGGCGGTTTGACTATTTTATGTTTATTCTTAGTTACGAAACACGCTTTCAGTTCGTGTTTAAGTTAATTTTTTAGTAAGGTCTCATCATACGCACCGTGCAGTTGAAGCACTGACTGTGGTAGTTATTGTTGAGCGCCTCGACCCACCTGTCGCCCGCTTCTACGGGGAAACCGCAGGAGAAACATTTTGTCGTGAACAGCTCGTTCCAGTCTGAAAAACACAACGCGTCTCATCATATTAAAGCCTTATTTAAAACACGAAAAACATAAATTTTAAAAGGTTCGCATCGTTCCCACACCGTCGCTTACGATCAGGCGAGTTGGTGGTCACATAGATCTATTCTATAAAAAAAAAATACGACAAATACCTGATTCACAGTACGGCAAGCCATCTTCAAGGAAGAATGGATTGTTACCAAACAACTTTCCACAGTAGACGCAGCTGAAGCACTCAGGATGGAAGTGCTTGCCGATGGCGTTTAAGCAATCCTGAAAACCAAAATCATTGCTTTAAAGAATATTTTGATAAAATCCATTCTGGTTTATTGCTTGAAATTTCTGACACTTACGCCCTTAATTTTAGCGTGGCATTTGTCGCATGCGGGCGCGATGTATTGTTCGAAACAGTATTCGCAGTACAGCTGACCGTTCTCTTCAACGAAACCGATGTCCTGCAGTGGTCTTCTACACGTTGCGTTGACGCATATGAAATGCTCTGGGCACCAAATGCGCCCCAGGGCGGTGATGAAGGGTCCTCTGTGTAACACAGACGTACAATCAGTTATAACTGCTACGGGATAAACTTGTTACGAGTACAAAGGAATATTATACTACATGCTAAACTTAAGGAAATACACATGCTTTAGTAAAATAACAACCATTCACAAAACTTACTTGAATAGTTTTTCATGATGTTTTCTTATTTTATTTGAGGTAGGTATTAAACTATGTTGCAAGTTACGTTACCTTGTGATAGCTTTGTCACACTTGTGACATATAGGTGGATAAAGACCATCAGCCATATCTCCTGCTGTGCCCGATGTCATTGTGCTTAGTGGTCTGGCGATGATGTGTGAGTCTCTCCTTCCGTCATCGTTTCTTATACATTTTTTTTGTCTTCGTCGTACGACTGTTTCTGATTCTGCATTATCTTCACTGTCTTTACCGAGAATGGTTTGTTTGTTTTCTGTTGTCTCAATGTCGACGTTTTTCAAATTGTCACCATTGTGTTCAGGCTTGGCTGATTTATAAGTATACAAGGAATTGTCGCACAAAATGTTTGGCAGCTCATTATTTTTTGATTGATCTTCGTGCGTTGACTTTAAATTTTTTGCAGGTTCATATACGAGTGATTTTTCAAAATTGTTAGTTTTGTGCGAAGCTTTGCCATCTAATGTATTGCTGTTACTTTTATCTCCTAATTTAATCCCATTATCTGCATTATTAATCCTATTTGTAGAGTCTTTTTCAAACATTTTCTTTTTAGTCAACGTGTTCGAATATGTGTTATTGAATTTAGACTCTGGCATGGTATCGTTATTCGAATTATTCATTCCATTTAAAAATGTCTTTTTTTCGAATCCTACCTTCTTTCTTAAGGTGTCAGAATAATAGCCCTCAGATTTATCTTTGTTGGAATCTTCACTGCTAGAATAGCCGCTTCCACTGTGAGATTTGTCACCATTATTCAAAGACATAAAGCTACTGTTAAGATTTTTAGGAATGTAATCTGATGGCTTTTTTGGAAGGGTTGTATTGAGAGGCTGTGTAATAGGAGTGCTGTGGACATTAAATGTCGGAATTGGTGAACTTGGTATTGGCGGCGGCATCGGAACATTTTTAATACTAGTGTTAGCCGGATGGTTTATCATAATAGTTTCTTTTATTTTATCTCCAATGCTAACTATAGACGGATCAGGGGCTTTGTAAACTCTGTCAATATTAGTTTTTGGAGCACGTCTTAACGTATTTTCTCGACTATTTTCCTCAGACGATAAGTTATCAGAATTTAAAGGATGTTTAGTAACAACAGTGTCTTGTATTTTATCAGCCATTGATTGTATGTGATCCGCAGGTTTAATTTTTCTTTGGATACCAATTTCATAACCATTTAACGCCATTTTCGCCATTTTTCTAATTAATCTTTCCTCCGCTGGACTCTTGAATTCTTGTTTGTGTGGACTGCTTGTAGTCGTTATTTCGTTAGCTGTTAGATAAAAAAACACACAAATAAACAAACATGTTAACTAAACTAGTGTGAGAATATCTAAATTTGTTATTTTGGCCACACTTCAATTCCTAACATTTATTACGAATCACGCATTCTACCACTCAACGCCATGCAACACCCAAACCACGACATCGATGTGAAGTTATCTCGTAGTCACCTAATATTCCCATTACAGGAACCGCAAAGGGGTACGCGGGAGCCAGGCACCGCAGCTTTGTTCAGTACTCCCCGTCCTCGTTTCGGAGCCGATGACACTCCAAAAGTTTTGCCACGAGCGGCAGCCCCTACACTCGAACCTGTCGATGGGGTAGGATCACACGCTGGACCTTGGTTAGCACCAGAAATCGAAGGTTTTGGTGGATAATCTTCTAGGTTTCTACTGGCGGTTGCAAAATTTTCATTAGTAAAGTTAACTGATGAACCCTGGGCGGTCGACAAACTCATGACAGGAGGTGGAAAAACTTGTTTAGCATTAATGTTGGAAGGCTGTATGTTAGAACTCATTTGTTGATAGTTGTTAGAAGTAGATGAACCCCCTTTCCTTATTTCTATAACTTTAGCCGACTGCGTTCTCTCATATTCTTCAAATGATTTTCTGCTAGTCTGTACTTTAGTATTGCCGAACTCTGAAATATTTTGCGACTGCATATGTCTTTGAGCATAATTCTGTTTGTTCAAAGAATCTTCTTTAACTTGCATGTCACCTGCTTTGTAATTTTCACTCTTGAAGTCGGTATTCGAATAGTTCTGTTCTTTTATCACAGAAGGTTGATCTTGTGCCCAGCTTTTGACTCCTGTTTCATTATATACCTCCATATTGGTAGGATAATCATATTGAGCCAGATCATGTTCTCGTCGTAAATTTGATGTTGCTTGAGATAATAATGTTTGGTGTGGTTGTCTTTGAGGAGTGCCTTCCTTAATGCGAGGTGCTTGAGCTTTTAGGGGGTTTGGTGGAGGACCTGGTGCTGGAGAACGTGATCTTGGTTTCGGAGTAGGAGAGCGACTAACTTCAGGACTCGATGGTTCAAATAGGTGACTTTCGGGTGCCAAGTGTTCAACGGTTACTAAGTTCATCTGATAATGAGGAATTATTGGCGCAGGTTTGTTTATCATACTGGGAGTAGTTGGCCTACTACGAATAGGTGATGCTCTCAAAAAAGTTTCATCTGACACTGGCTGAAAGGTCATAGAAATAGGTGAATCTTTTTGGCATTGTATTAGACCCGACTGATACGGAGCTTGTTGAAGTAGTGGTTGTTGATATGGCATTTGTTGAATAGGGGTTTTAATTTGCAGAACTTTATAGGATGGCACAGGTGCAGCATAGGTTTGGTTAGGTTCTTGAGATTTACCTCTTGCTTTAGTTGGAGGGTTAAATGTTGGAGTTACAGGACGTTGCAAGACTGCTGGAGCATTGCAAAGTTCGGGAGTGATACCTCTTTGAGATGGCAACATTTCAAAGTTTCTCTGATAAGTAGGAATACTATCGGGTTTATGTAAGCCCGCCTTTGATCTGATAGATGTTGAAGACAAACTTTCTTTTTGGTCTAATTGTTCGAAATAGTTTTGTGCATTTTTAACGGCGGAATATCCTTGTTTGTTCATGCTGCTAGATGACATAGCAGAATGCATAGTAACCGATTCCGAAAGAGAAGTTTCTTGTTTTGAAGTTGTATGTTTTGCAAAACTCGTTTTTAACTCGTTAGAAATAGGAGGGAAATTAGTGAGCTTACAAAATTCTTCTGGTTGTGGAGGAGGAAATACTTGTTTTGCCACTGGTTTAAAAGCTGAAGAAGCAGTAGATGTTTGAAATGAATTTTGTGTAGATGAGAACTCAGACAAGTTCTGATTGGAGACTTGTGTTGTTTGAGTAGCTATTGGTTTAACTATTTCAGAAGATGTAGATTGCATTTGTATTGTCGAAGTAGAGGATGTCGTAGTGGAAGACGTGTAATGGCTTGCTTGGTACGGAGTGTTTAAAGGTAAAGGACTATACGGTCGTTCCGGAGCTATAGTGAGGGCATCTTTAAGTGATCCTCTTTCTATAGGTGCAGAAATCATAGTAGTAGGTGTAAATGGTCGATCAGGAGCAGTAGTTAATGCGTCAACCATCGGTGAACCTGACATCTGCCGCTGAGCTATGCCTTTTGGTTCTATGTTTATCTTGAAATCAGGTGGTATGTACGGCGCTGTTTCTTGAGGCATTGGTACTGATGCATCAGGCTTTTCAGGAGGATTATATTGCTTGATGGGTGGAATCGGTGAAATTGGACGATTAGGCTGTTGTATGAACATTGGATTTGGTTGTGTTGGAGTAAGGACAAGTCCTGGTGCCTCTACTGGAGGTGTGTGTTCGATATCTATATTATGTTCTTCTTGATTTGTTGATGTCCCAACATTGTATTCATTTGTATGAAGAATGTTTACAGACTGTTGTGGCACTGCCAGTGGTGAGTATGGGCGATCTGGTGCTGTGGTCAGAGCTTTCACCATGGAGTGTTCTTTAAACTGACTTAAATTATTAACTTCAATTTTGGATGGCGTTGAAGTATCAAAACTTTGTTTTTCGACAGCATTTTCTTTTATCATAAATTGGTTGATATCTGATAATACTTGAGTATTCTCAGAAATCATATTGGCTGATGTAACTGCCGTTTCAGAGCTTAGACCATTTTGCTTTATGATTTTTTGTGTTTTTTGTACGATGTCGTTATTTATTTCGTCAGCAGACATTGTATTTTCAACTCTGGCCTGTAGTTGGTCCTGAATTTGATCTCCCGGTTGAGGAATAATATATTCAATATTTTGATGTCCAGAATCACTCGCAAACTGCTGCTCTGATACTATTTGAGATTGTTTTACTTCATTTGTATGAATAGCCTCTGCTTTCACAGCGTTTGCTATTTTGATGGGCTCATTGGATGGTAGTTGAACGAATGGGCCAGGCCCAGATTGGTAAACTGTCATGCTTTGACTCCCTGAGGATTCCTGGGAAAATGATTGTACAGTGCAGCTACTTGTTTCTTGCACCGTTTGAGATTGATGACTTTTAATAATAGACTCAGATTTAGATGAAGTAGCCGCCATAGATGATAATGCGCTTGACGTAGTTGAAATGTTTAAGGAAGATTCTTTCTGTTGTTGGGGGGATGAAGTCTGCCTTTTAGACTCTTGCAACGTTGCAGTTTGTGCAGTCGAACCATTATTCATGTTGTTTACTATTTGCGGTACAGAAATAGTTGGTATTGGGGTGAGTTCGCGTTTTAGTGGTTCATTTTCAAGAGGATTCAGTGGGGGCCATACAATGCTTTTCACATTTTGTGCTGTTAGTGAGTGACATTATCATTCGGTAGGTTAAGAGTGGATGGTGGAAAGAATAGATGAAAAGTAAATATTAGTTTTGTTGAAAAAAGCTTGTGCAATTTGATGTAAATAACTAATAATAACAAAAAGATCGATTTTAATTAAGCGAGAATGTTATACGTTCGACCGATAGTCGTCACCGGTTCCGTTGCGTTGCGTGACGCAGCGCTCGGTAGGTATTCGGTGCCAGGACTTGGGTTATTTTAATGTTGCGATTGACATTGGCTGCCGCGTAGCGCATCACACTAAATTGTAATATTATGTACATTTATCTGTAAATAAATAGCTGCAAGAAGCCGAGCTGCGCTAATTTCTAACACCTATTTATAAATTACCTTTAAAAAACGAAACTGGGGCCTCTGTTGAAAATAAACACATATCAATACCGATTTCTGATCTAAATAACTGAATTCAAAACTGAATACAATTTTGCTATCCAATTATTAAATTTTACCGTACAGGCCGGTGGTTGAATGCTCAATTTCAATCACAGTTCAGATTTGTTCATTCACACAGCTAGTCTTAACATAATTCATAATCTCTGATACATTCACATTTTAAATGCCTCAAAAGTGTAGTTTGAAGAATGACGTGGCTATAGTCTCTTTCTTTTAATGAATACGGCGAAATGTGAAATGAATGAGGTATTTATGAATGCTCCGTATGTGTCGGCTAAACAGCAAAGGTGACTCGCTTACTCGGTGCGAAAGGCGCTGCGGGCGCGGGCGCCGGCGCGGTGTAGGCAGCGGGTGCGGGCGGGGCGTAGGCCGCGGATGGGTTGTAGGCCGCAGATGGGGTGTAGGCCGCGGGTGCAGGCGCCGCCACGGGCCGCGCGGGAGACATAGGCGCTGACCGCGGCGACAGAGACGGCGAGTACGCAGACCCGATGGACGAGCCGAATGGCTTTGGCCCGGACAAATTGCTGTTAGGCTGCACAAAACATTGCATTTCAACTTAACTACCAACATAAAAAATTGCAATCACAAAGTCCAATTGAGTGACGGAAAACTGTTAGATTAGTCCATCATGATCGTCTACTGTGGCAATAGATACGGGTGGTCATGGCATTAATGTTTGAATATCCTTTACTTATTTTCTTAAATGAATACTCACGCTGAAGAGAGAAGAGCCGTTGGAGTAGTTGTTTGTAGCCAGCGGCGGCAGCGGAGTGGAGTAGGTGTTGGTCGGAATCCTGCCACCACTGCGGAAACAAACAGTTGTATTAGCAAACATTTCAAATAATGTATTCGAACCGGAAGAAAAGATCTTATCTACCTAGGACAGCGTGACAATAATTTCTGTCAACATAACAGAGTTCAATAAAACTGACATGTACGTGGTTTCATCAAATCACTTTAGACCTCAATTAAAATTGGACTAAATTTCGATGCGGCCTAGATGCAGAGGTAATTCAATAATGTCCTCACTTTATTACCTCGATTATCGGTGACGACTACTGAAAGCGGCCGAATCATCGGGTAATCGAAAATTATATTAATCCTAACGAAATAGCAAAAAACTGTTATAGAAATTAATAGAGGAACTTACGGTGGCACGGTGACAGGGTCTAGGTTGGGCGCGGGCGGATTCTGACGCGCCACGAGCTTGGCGTGAATGTCGCAGTACAGTTTGCCGTTCAGGTTGTAGTAGCCCTGGTTCTTGAGCGAGGAACCGCATGTCGAGCACTTGAAGCATTCCACGTGCAGATTCTTGTCCTTGATGCGCACGAATACGCCACTGTCGCAAACAACGGCGCCGTTAGCAGTTCTACTTATTTGGACATGATGTATCAAAGTTGGTGTTGATGATAAAGATATTCTCACAACATGTAAAGGATAAATGTGTTGTTTCTAATTCTAATCATGCTTAGATGCTTACCTACCGAATAACTCGTGCGTATTCATCACTTCTGCCAGGCATTACATTTACCGTGCTCATCTAATGAACAGCGAAGTGAAGACATGCTCAGTGATGAATAGTATAGGTACATAGGAGACTACATCTGCATCAATATAATTATTACATGATCATTCCGCTCAACTACGAATACGATGAATAAAAGTGAAAATATGAAGACTGTGTTAATGATGAGTTGATGAGAAGTGTTTGAGCTAAATTCATGCACAGCTATCGCTCATGTACACCGGTCGGTACCCAGCTGACGAAAGGTAACGTTACCGAAATAGGTACCGCACAAGAGTGTCATGTCGATATCTGCGCTATCAATGGCGGCTCCCGCCGTGGGGTATCCATATTTACAAGCCAGCACGGCGAGAATCGCAGCAAAGAACATCGAACAAGTTTATCTACCACAAAATAGAACCAGGCACAGGTCGACACGGTCGCAAACACGTCTAGGCATTCCGGGAGGCGCCTCTTACATAATGTAGCGGTTACAGTCGGAGCAATAAGGAGTGTCGTTGACGACGGGCAGCGAGTCGCGCGGCTGCGGGTGCGCGGGCGCACCGAGCGCGATGCGGCCGTCCGGCAGCACTTGATGGCAGCCCACAGGGATGCTGGGCCGGTGCGAGACATCTGGCGCCAGCTGCTCAGGCGTCGGCGTCTGCGTGCCTGCAGAGGCGCGCGGCAGTGGGGGCGCGGGCGCCAACTCTACGCGTGGCGTGCGCGAGCGCGACCGGTGCGTGCGGTGCAGGCTGCACGGCGTGCCGGCGCGCGCCACACTCGCTCGCGAGTAAAAGTGAGAAGGCTCTGCTGGCCCGCAACAAACGGTTATTTCACATTCTGAACGGAGACAGGGAAACGTGGGGTCACCACGTAACAGGCACTTGGATCGGGGGTCGGAATTCAACACATGAGATCAGGGCTGCAGGCAGGACCTCTGATGATTGACGAACCTACGCGGCTACTAATCAGGGAGTCTCGAACCGGGTTCCGAATGCTAGAATGCCTAGTGTAGTCAGTGCAGGTCTTATCACCCCCATTTTGAATTAGATGCCTAGTGCCAGTTTCGCCACCGTGTCGGCCCGAGCGGAGCGCGACTTACGTGATGAGTCGCTCGCACTCTTCACAAATGTTCTGGCCGACGGGCAGGCCACCGGTGTTGTTGAGGGGTGCGTCGGGTCTTGTGACGGGCGCCTGCACGCTGCGGAGCCCGCTAACTGGCGTGGGTGCCGCCGGTCCTTGTCCGTGCCCGTGCCCGTGTCCGTGCCCGCTTACGTCGTGCGCCACTACATGGCGTTACGAATCGATTTAAGTAATTTAGAAAATGCATCGAAATGAGTTTAAACTTCATTATGAAGAAAAAAAAATCACTGGTAAAAATGGATGTTCATAAAATACTCGATATGTGAACCTAAACATATCCTCCGAACTATGAATATCATACAGATGATGAGAAATGGTTTATCATACTAATGTGTTGGAAGACAAAGGAATGTTAGATTTCAGTTTTGTGCTCCAGCATATCATTATCTAACGCTGAGATTTATCAAACAAATGATCGAGAGAGGACAACATCAGGAGCAAGGTATCAACCACAACACGCACCTGGTTCAGGGTCGCTCTGCTCTTCCTGCAGAACCTTGAAAACTGCACTCTTCTCTGCGTCGTATGTCTTCTCGTTCTTCTTGAAGTTCACGCTGCCAAAACATACGCATAAGTTGAAGGAAATGTGGACCACAATTATTTATAAAAATTATAAATTCCAATTAATGAAAAATTCAGTCTTAATTCTACAAGTATAAATTGTTCTTTTTTAAACCCCTAATGAAAGAGCTGATTATCTTTAAACGGCTGAACATATTGTCTTGAATCATAAGTACCTAAGAACACTCCCGACCAAATAACCTTTCAAACAACAAAAAAACACATACAATTTATAACACCCCTCTTTTTCCGTCGGGGGTAATAAAAGGAGCTACTATATGGCGGTCGCATAACTCAGATATCGCGCGCGACCCCTTTTACATTTTGCCACACAGCCACACCCCTCTGTCGCGTGCGCCGCGGGCGATATCAAAGTTTTCGGCCGACCTATATAGTAGTCAGGTCTTTCGGATATAGGTAGTCCGTAAGCTGTTGCTTAAGCAGTTCTGCACAAGGTGTTACAACTACAACAACTACAACTACAGCGGTTGTTCACTGCAGTGACATAATTATTTATCGTGTTTAGGGTGGGGTTTTGTCTGCATCTAGCTTTGAACCTTTTTGCCAACTACCCGCATTTTTAAGCCTGAACATGGTACATGTAACTGCACCGAAATATCAGAAGCTTCAACCACAACCACTGTAAATATCCGGTAAATAATCATATAATTGAAGGTTTGTTTTGTAGACCAGAATACTACTTTTCGCATGAAAAGGTGTAGCAGAGGTAGTAAAATTCCAGTCACCCCAAAGCTCCAGTGGCGAGGACTTCAGTCTGCGCCGAGAGCGTCTCTGCGATGGTTTTGTCGCTGTACATGTTGACGGGTGTATTGTACTGCTTGTTCACGATGCTCTTCACGGAGTCGCTGCCGTTCATCTGAAAGGGAATATTGTGTAGTGAGAATTGTGCCAATTTGCTTTCTACGTTCACTGATAGGTATAATCAATTCGTCATAAGCCTGGGCTCCGCACAAATACTTACTCTCATCCTCCTGATAACATTCCTATTTAATTAGTCATGATATTAATTCTTCCTTTAGCGGTTGAAGGTTAATAACTAAACTTTGACGGGTACCTAGTCTGTTTTGTGTCACAATTTAGGATAAAAGTTCATAATTGTGTATGAAATTTAAATCGTCACTTATGAATTCATGTTAAAGGTTAATAGCTCTCTGGGGTGGTAAAGCATTGACAACACCGCTAGTGTTGCAGGTGTCCATATGCGGTGATTGCCGCTTACCATCAGGTAAACCGCTTGCCTGTTTGTCTCCCTTTTTATATTATAAAAAAAGCTAACCTTGACTGGTAGTCTGTACCTACTCTATTCTGTGTCACAATTTGAGATAACGTCGCCTGCATCTATTATTGTTTGTATATTAGGTACTATTTAGTTAGTTTACTTATTGTATTTAGAGCGGCGATTGAGTTTAAGGTATGATGGGACTGACATGCCATTGTTAACAAAAGTCCCCAAAATAAATACATAATAAAAATTCTGAACTGGAGAGTTGAAAAGTTTTAGGAAGAATATAAAACTAAATCACCATCTATGAATTCATGCAATAAAAAAACAAATTTTTTTGGACACTAAATTATTAACTGATAATTAAAATTGACTACACAGTTATTGTTTGACTGCCTCGGTGGCTCAGTTGGTAGTGATCCTACTTTCTGTGCTCGGGGGCGTGGGTTCGATTCCCATCTAGGACAAACATTTGTGTGATGAACATTTGTGTTTGTTCTATGTCTGGGTGTTAATATCTATTTAAGTATGTATTTAAAAATATATATGTATGTATATCAGTCTCTGGCTGCCATATTACAAGCTTTGCTTAGTTTGGGGTCAGATGACCATGTGTGCAATAATGTCCCAGATATTTATTTATTTATTTACATATAAGTATAGTGATTGTTGTTGCTCTTGTTGTTAACTAGACTAAAATTGACATGGCAATTACAGGTAGGTTACAGATACACAGAGATTACAGTTTTTTATATTGTTTAATGTATGGATAGCTAAAAACTGAAAGAAATTATTTAATTTTGATTAATATATCAATCAGAATAAGATACTTACGTATCCAAAAGGCTTAGCGACGTTGTTGTGTCCGGAGCCAAACGCGCGGGAGGGCTGCGACGTTGCCTTGAGCGAGGTGTTAGTGACGGGGGTCGGAGTCCCGGACAGCGGCCGCGAGCCGGGCCGCGGCAGGCTGCCCGTGGGGGTCACTGTAGGTCTCCAGGTGCCGCCACCACTGCCACAAACAAAACTCAAAATAAGACTATTTTTTGCTGGTAAAGTCTCTTCAAATGGCTTAGTTACTTAATCAAAGGGAGGCCTATCTATTTCTAACAGTGGGTTATTTGATGAAGATGATGAATGTTTCTTGTTTCGCTGTTTTTTTGAGAACTAGCAAACTTTTATTGAATCTTTTAAACCGACTTCCAAAAAGGAGGGGGTTATCAATTATTCGATTGTTTTTTTTTTTATGTTTACCTCAGATCTTTTGACGGGGTGAACAGATTTTGATGTCCCATTTCAATTTGGTGCAGTTTAGATGAATTCGGTTTTTATATTGATAATTATTTGCTGGTAAAGTCTCTTCAAATGGCATAGTTACTTAACAAAGGGTTACCTATTTCTAACAGTGGGTTATTCGATGGAGATGATGAAAGTTTCTTGTTTCGCTGATTTTTTGGGAACTAGCTAATTTTTATTGAATCGTTTTTCAAGTGTCATTAAAATATGATGCGTCTGGGAGATTAGATAATTTAAACAAGCTCTAGCTAGTACACTGGTCACTGTCATTGCCTTATCTAAACTCTAAAGTAGTCAGTCCATCAGTACCACTCGAACCATAAATGTTTTATTATGGTTCGACCTCCGTTACCACTTAGGTACAGGTACCTATAATGCACGATAAATTTCTTAAAATGCACTCCCTGAATCTTGTCGGGTGATGTCATCACGGCGAGACTAAACAATGCATCGTGTAGGTAACCTACCCATCCCGTTTGTTAGACTTTAATCGGTTGCTAATATAGTGGGAGGAACAATGCGTTCGGTTAATGCTAATCGCAAGATTCACATGAACAATCGATCCTTAAATCAAAAAAGACTTGTGCTTGCAAAGATTTAGACTAGACAAAATCGCAGATCTTGTATAAGCGTACTTTCAGAAACGTTTGAACTTGTAAGTATTTTGCCATTTCAGAATTTGTGCAGTGATCCCTCGGCCAATATACGTAAGCAATAATATAATTAACATTCATCTGCCCTGAATTGTCCACTGTTGGGCACAATACCTCCCATTGACCATTGAGTTTTTTGCCGATCGCATAGGCATCTACATCAAATTCCTGCAATCTTTTAATGTCGTCAATTCTTATTCTCGGATAATGGTAAAAACTGACCAAAAGCGTGTCGAGTAAGGTTCCATAGCCAGTCATAATTGTGGTCACACTCGTAGTTCAGGAATGGGTCATTATAGTATAATTCAAAAAAACGCTGCTCTGTGGACTTAGCCAACTACTTTGACTGCCATTTCACATATGTATTACACCAGAGCAACTTTTATGATTGAGATCTAAACTAAAACTAATCGTGCGATGTTGACTGCCCCAGTGGCTCAGTTGGTAGTGAACCTACTTTCTGCGCTTGGGGGCGTGGGTTCGATTCCCATCTAGGAAAAACATTTGTGTGATGAACATTTGTGTTTGTTCTATGTCTGGGTGTTAATATCTATTTAAGTATGTATTTCAAAATATATATGTATGTATATCAGTCTCTGGCTGCCATATTACAAGCTTTGCTTAGTTTGGGGTCAGATGACCATGTGTGCAATAATGTCCCAAATATTTATTTATTATTTATTTATGTATCTTGCAATTATCTTAATAATAATTACAACATGAGAGTCTTGCTTGACTAATCTCAAAAACAGTACATAGGAGAGGCTAACCGTTGTACGGTGAGCTCAAGCGCCTGGCCGGCCGCGCGAATGGTGTCCTGCGCATCCTGGTGGCGTAGCGTGTACACGTCGGTGGCGTTGACGCGAATCAGCGCGTCTCCGGCCTGCAGGCCTGCGCGCTCGGCCGCGCTACCGCCATTCACCTAACAACAACAAAAAATAAATTCTAAAAATATATTTTTAAACAAGCTTTTAAAATGCGTATACAACATTTCGTGTCCGTGCTATTAACCGTTGAGGAGTTCCCTCGATAGGAGCTAACCCTGAGTGCAGCATCCAGCTAATCCTGGATGTCGATTCAGGTTGTGCAGAATGCGTTTACGTGACATTGGTGTTGTCTGAAGTAAGGTTAAGTAGGTAAATCAAAGAGAATACAATAAGTAAATCAATATCGTGCTTAACCTTATGTCATTTACTTGAGTTTGGAATTCCTTGCCAGCTTTTTCTTCGATTTAAAAAGGCTTTATGTTCAATTGCCAGCTTGTATCAAACAAGTAAATAATTGATTGAATCAGGCGTTACTTTACAGAAAGTCAGAAGTTACAGAAGTCATCCTCAAAACTGTTTTAGGGTTCCGTACCCAAAGGGTAAAACGGAGCCCTATTACTAAGTTTATGAATCTCTAGTGTACCTATATATATCTGCTTCAATATCGTTAAGTATAATAAGGGATGAATTACTAAGCATTACTTCAATGAATTTGGAAAATACCCCATTTCTACTTATTTTTACAATTATAAGCTAGGTAGGTACTTGACACTACAGTTTTTGGCTTTAAGGGGTTATTAGTTAACATAATTATCTTCGAATTAGTATCTTCTTTTTTATAGACATAATTACAAAATAATAACAGCTGGTTTCGCCAAGAAAATGTAAATCGATTAGTCAAACATGCACATAAAAACTCGTGTACATATCTAACTCTACAACTTAGATGCCGTTTTTCTTTATCATCAGTCAGAAGACGTCCACTGCTGAACATAGGTAGGCCTCCCTTTTAGAACACCACACTGAACGACATCCTTTCTTATTGCATAGTAAATAATAGGTATCGTCAAAACAAAATGCGTAAATATTTCGCGTGAAGTTTCCCTTTCGCCACGCCTTCAATCTTATTATCTCGGTTACAAAAAATGCATACTGGCCATACTCATTCTACATCCCAAGAAACCTGTGAAACAGGTTGAGGGACATTGCAGGCTGGTCAGATTACTTAATTAAAGGTCAGTAAGCACATGCAATTTAATAGCCTAAGTGAGAGACGCATCGCAAATAGTTGAGATGCAAATTTTAAATAGGTTGTTAATTCTCAAATAGATTTTGTGTCATTTATTTTTGGTGGGTAAGAATTGCGTTTATAGTAGTAGGCTAGGTACCCAGTTATCTAGTACCTACCTAAATCGATGCCTCCGCATATAGTGAGATTTGTTTTTCTTGTATTTAGTCTAGTTAGAATATACGACGTAACGTAAACCTTATCAACAATAGATCGGTACTTTCCTTAACTCTTTTGTTTCGTGTTCCACAACACGTCAAAAACAAATGCACTGAGCTCAGTTTAGGCATGTTGGTAAAGCATAGGTGATTCCGCCGCCGGCGTCTACATGCAAAACGTTTTGTTAACTTTCATAGATTGTGCTCTACAATAGGTTTATACGTCAAAACGTATATTCTAAACTTTCTCCTCAATTGAATTTACAACTCTAGGTTCACATCATCGCTTCAAACATTTTCGCTTGATTGTAGGTAGATACAACTAACTTCTAAACACTTTCACATTCAATTTAAAAGCATAGGTATTTAATAGCCTAGATTTTTTTTCTCCAGATAGTCATGAATAAAATATAAACGTCCTGCGGGGTAAGGGTAGAGTAGTGGGAGCGGAAGGAAGCTGCAGTGACGTCAACATGAGATCATCTTGTCTCTCACACAGACGTCAGGACACGATCTTTGCAAACTGCTTGGAGCTATAAAAAACTGATGGCAATAACACGTTTGCAAATTCGAGCTATTTTTAACTGACTTTAAAAAGGAGGTTCTATGTTCACAGGTTTTTTTTTTAATGTATGTTCACCGATTTCTCCGCCAACTATGAGTTGATTTTGATACCTTTTTTGTTTGGTAGGTACGCTAATACTTCAGAGGTGGTCCCATATAAATTTAGTAAATTTAATCAAAATCAGTTTAGTAGTTTGATTTTAAATCAAAATAACTGAATAAATATGTCATCTTAGTAAACGAAATTGCGTATTTACTAATTATTATTAAAGTCGGTTTTTTTTTAATAGATAATTATATATTTAAGAGAGCGAAGTTGATAATAATACAAAGTAATTAAATTCCACAAGTTTTGATGCGCGTAGAATGATGATATTACGGAGATGCAGCCGTCTGTTAAAGGTGTGTTGAATGTACTAATTGTCGTATCCTTTAAAGTCTGCTTAAAACTGCAGCTGCTGACATTAGCGAAGTTGACATTAACCTCGTTAATTCGCCTTACTGTGCTATTCTCGCTATTTTATAAGCGACAATGAACGCAGTCCCCTCGGCATAATTTCCTGCTCCGTCAGCTGTTCAGCGAAATTCTTATGTTACGGTATAAGTTAAAACTATGTACCTACACATATTACTTTCCTTCCGGTTTTGTTCAGCTCATAATACCTTATTAATTTTGCGAAATTAAAGTATATAGGATAGGATGATAAGACGTGATGAGAACGAGTATGACCGCTAAACAGTATGTATGTCAAGAATGTAATATGCAAAGAAAATGGCTAGATGCCCGCGATACCTAGTTTTAGTTCAATTCAGAGAAGCGCACGCGATTAAATTAATTGAATACATCTGCATAACTCGAAACATTTGCATTTTAGATGCGGTTGAACTTAAGACACTTAAGTAATTTAATTAACATCGGGATTAAAACTACTTTTTGCTGTATCGGAAATGGTTGTGTTGTAGGCCGCAACATGTCCGACTCCGGCGCCCGCGCCGCACGTGCATGCCTTATACGGCTGTGGAAATACAACAACAAGAAATTAAACGTTGCCCAGACGACGGCCGAGGTCGTGCACCATTACGTTTACTTTATCGTTTACTAGCATTTCGTTCCGTTCCTCCTCAGAGTCCTTGTTCTTTCCCTTATCCGAACCTATTCAATGTTGAATGAAAAGTCGCTTATTTTCGGCTGTAAAGTTCTATAGATAGGAGTCGAGGTGTATCTTTAGGGTTCCATAGAAATTCGTGAAATAAAGTAAGTAAATGTTAAGCATATCTAAGTAAATCTTTATGTTAGTATTTTACGCGGTATTTTTATTACATTTTGACATTAAGCTAGCAGTCTCATCATCATCATCATCAGCCTATTGGAATATCGTCCACTGCAGGACGTAGGCCTGTCATAATGCACGCCACAAGGCACGATCTAACTCGCTCTGGCTTCGTTAACTTTTTCAGCTGGTAAATTCTTACCTGTGACGGGAAAGTACCTACCTATAGGATAATAATTATGACGGCAAAATTGTGTTATTTGGATGCCATATGATCATCCAAGTAACCGATTTTTAATTATTTAATATGTTATCAACTTTTTTCAACTATGCAACTTTATCAGACACCTATATAGGTATATAGGTGGTATCATAGACCAATTTTTTTTTGTGACATCCTAAATCTATGGGTGGTATAGATATTTTTGAGCTCGATCGAATGTTTGTAATAATAACCACCGAAGCGAAGCGCCTGTATCGTTTTATCAGGGTATGCACTCTACATACCCTGAGGCATGCAAGCCGACACCTAATTAGAATACCCAAATGGCGATAATCCGCAAAAGGCGTTGTCGCTGCTATGCGTTCTAATTTCAAAACAAATCCCTGCCGGTACGTGACTCAGATTGTGTTCCATAAACGACAGAACCCGAACTGTTGCATAACAACGGCTGTGGCCAGTCAGCTCCGAGCCATTCCGGTTAATAAGAGTGAAACTGGTACGTGCGTACCTACTATAAACACTGCAGGCGGCGGTAGCGGCAAAAAACACTCCAGAAATAGTACCGGCATAAACATGTCGGGAAATCTGCTTTTCTATCGGCGTATCATTTCACAGCGCTCGCGAGCTTAATTAAAAAGCTTTATTTCAAACATTTGTCGGCAACTATGAAAATATTTGTGTGTAAAATCTCTTTTATTATAAGAGAAAAAAGCAAAACAAAGGGAAATAAAGCAGTGACGCAGTGCCCTCTGGAATGCAAGCTGGGAGTCAAAACCAGTTCGCCATTAGAACATCGTCCACAACCCGCGAAGATGCGACACGAGCGCTTTCTTCTTGATACTTTGCTAACTATAAATAGCCAATGTATTGCCAATAACATCCTTCATATCCAAAAATATAACGCTTAAAATCTAACAAGGTTTCCAAATAGAATATAATGTTAAAAAACCTACTATTAACCGGTTTACAAGGATGGAGGTCAAATGTTTTTAAACGCTATTTATTCAAGTACCGACTGAAGTAACTGCGTTCTCGAGCGATGAGCATGTTTCACTGTTAACATGTAAAACCATAATTTGCCGTTCATCATCATCATCAGCCAGAAGACGTCCACTGCTGAACATAGGCCTCCCCCTTTAACCTCCACACTGAACGACATCCTGCCATCTGCATCCACTGGACGCTCGCGACTCCGTTCCGAAATTTGCCGTTTCAAGGCGTTAAACCATTGCAAAATTACATGTTGCTGAATGTTTTCTAGAAGGGCTCATAAGCGGAAAGAATGGAAAATATATTTCAAAGCCAATATCTGGTATTAATGAAACATGGGCATGTAATGATTACTTATTTATTTTCGATTACCAATTCAAATACATACAAAGTTTAAACACGTCAGTACAATGAACCAATAAATATTTGTTGGACACAAATCTTGCATCGCTAGAGTAGGTGGTTCAGTCACGTTTATCCTACCTTGTTACTCCCAACCAACGACCCATCGGTAATAATTCAAGCAAAGTACCGTTGTTTCTATTGGGGAGGCCATTATCATTATGGTTTGCTATCTACCTATTGACTTTGTTAAACGTCATACTCGATACACTAGCGACCGATCACTTCGCGGTGGAGCCGCAAAAAATAGCAGTTAGGTACTGTATCTACCGACATCTAAAATTCTAAACATAGTTTGTGCAATTGTGTAGTTAAATTCTTGTCTATTTACGGGTTCATTACATTTTTTATTATCTATCTGGGTTAGGCTAATTTTTATCTCTTCTTAAATCTATTGAATCATTGTGTCTGGCTCACGCATCCGCTATTGTTCTGCTGCTGTAAATTCATGTTTCATGTCGCCCTTGACATCATCTTCAATATCTAGGTAGCTAAAGGATTTCTATAGATTATAATTATTTCATCAGGTATAAATACAATTCATTGTATCTAGAGCTCTGTCTATACCTATGAATCCTACATAGTGGTGGGTCAGCCTTCCTTACTTTTGTCCTCGTCATCGCTCCTTCCTCGTCATTGTTTTCAGAAAGCTAAAAACACTTATAAGTCTTTTACTTAGTACTTTATACCTAGAGCACCTGTCAAAAACCCTGCTTAAGCTTAACAGTCCTACATAGCTGCTTATTATATTTACTTTTTACTAACCTAATGAAAATAATAAATATGCGGAATTGATACAGAATTTTGTACCAGTTCTTTATATTGCTAATTAAGTTGACTTAAATAGTCTTCGTGTATTTCACGAGTAAATACAAAAATATTTTCTATTACTTTTTAAGTGGGTGTTTGTTTGGGATAGTAACGAATGTCAAAGTCATATCGAGGTCGTGTAACAGTTAGTGTGTCGGTAAAAGCTCATACAGATAACTAATAGCATGAATATTGAGGAGTTACAAAGTGTACTTGACTTATGTTACGGTAAGTGGTAACACTATCTGCTTCACTCTTATGGCTTATTGGTTTAGAAAACGACAGTCGCATATTTACTAATCATGTTAAAAAAGTTTTCCTGCCGAAATTGTTTTAATTATTTCGTTACAGACTTCAGTTAATGAAATTGGCGTTCTGAATAGGCCGGTCGATAGTCTACTCCACATTCGCCGCGTGTGGGTGGTGAGATAAAAGTTTATCTATACGCAAATGTAATTGAATCTTCACAGAATCTACTTATTGATATAAAAAGTATCATTGTACCGTTACAAACATGTATAAGAATGAGTAAGAAGACTAATCAAAATCTTCATATAGTCACTAAGTTTTTATGTTATGGAAGAATTTATTTACACAATTTAGGTTTTAATCTTGTTTTGAATTTCAATATGTGTAGTGAATATACCATTGAAACGGAAATTACAATTTAGCAAAATCCGATCAAATAGAGTAAGTAATAAAATAAACTCGCTTATTTTAGGATTCAGTCCGTAGCCCGAGAGACGAAAATCCGTCACGCATGCAATAAAAGCAATCAACATCCGTGATCCGTGTGCTTGTTACAGCAACGTGTTGAGAAACCCTCGTGAGTAATCTTATGGAGACACGGTGACTTAATATTGATAAGTTTCGGGTTTTACCTTTTGCACGACGAGGGGGGTGCCGAAGTCCTTGCCGCCTTGCAGCCGGAAACCCAGCGGCTCTTGACTGGATTTGTTCAGCCGCACAGATATCAACTGTGCCATCTGTCAAAAGAACAACTAATTAGATTGATGATGGACATAGAGAAAGTTAAGAACCAGAATTTTATATTCTCTGAGCCTAATGACCCCGATCTTTTTGATGATATTATTAGGTTGCTTGCTACGCTTCTAGAAATTCGGTTGGTATATCTCCTCTAAAGTTTAACGATCTTGGCAAAGGCCGCATGTAGACAAAATCGCTATTTTTGCTACCTGACCATTGTCTTCTTGGCAATGAATGAGAGCGGTTTCTATTTTGACATTTCAGTTTCAATCTCGTTAGTCCCGAGACCCGAAAGTTATTGGAAAGTGTTTATAAAAATAAACTCAAAGTCGAAAATGTGGTTGAGTATTTCGCTCAGTCTCTCAGTGTTAGTACATATGCTGGCATTTGATTGACCTAATTGATGATTTATTTTCTCTCGGGTGGCTTGCTGACCGCACCGCGCACTCTGTACTGTGCAGACATCTTGAGATCTATTTTATCTCCCGTCAACATCTCGCCGATCCAAAAGACATCAGTGAAAGGAGGCTGAGAGTAAGACTCGTTTATTTATACAAGGAATAAACAATAGTCAAATCATTTATCGGTCTTAGATTTCTCTTTGGATATTTAATTTAATTAAAGAATTTACTGATACCATCGAGAATATGTTATGTACTTGTAGTTAGGTATGTCGGCAAAATAGAGAAGAGTAGGTATACCAAAGTTCTAGTTGGTAGATAAACACAACGAAGTTGAACAATGCGCTCAGTATCTTACCTATACATGTTTTATTAGAAATTGTCTCATCTGCACTAGTGAGTAGGTAGAGCTGACAGTGCTCCCACCTTCCAGATGTCTAGATGTTTTTGTGAAGCTGACTATCTGAATAACACACGTCACGTTTTACGTAAGAAAAAAAATATGGCCGAGCCATTGACCAGATGTTAGCGAGTCCGACCGAATGTCATGTAGTGTATAGCCCATACAGTCACTTCCAGAGTTATCCACTCCCGGGGTATTTTTAGGAACTAACTACTAACTAGTAAACTCTCCACAAAACGATTTTCAAGTGTCAAATAAAATATACCTAGAAATTCAGTGCTGCGCCTGGTGGATAATTTTAGCAAACTTTGTAAGTTTTATTATTTTCTCCAAGTCATTGCAAAGACGGTTTTTGCATCGGCATAACGCCTCCAATCAAGAGATCGTGACACTCCCGACACTCAAAGAGCAAACGTCTTCATCAATTCATTTCAATTCACAGCATAAACAGACAAATTACGAGATTGAACATTTTTGTACAAGCAGCTAAGTGCTTTAACGAACGGTCGTTTGTTGATGAAAACTTACAATTTTAATTTGTTTACAGTTATTGCTATTTAAGTAGTAGGTAGGTAAGGTATAGTTAAATGCGGTAGACACAAAGTTTGTACATCATAAGATTTGTAGAGCCATATTTTAACAAATGTAATACACATGTCCTTTCTCTGGGATGATAAACATTTATAGATAAGTATGCTAAAATCTCCGTAATTATGCATCTTTCATCTATATCGATGGTATCATATCAGAGAGATGAGCATTATGATAGGCACTGTGTCGAGGATTATACACATACCTACCAGTTGGATTTGCATCAAGATAATGTAATAAAATAATAATTTTATTCAATCATTCCGCATTATAAATTCAAATGGCTATTGTGAATGTTTTCTATTGATTTTCCGGTCTTCTCGTGTCATCTTTGTTTTCTGTGTACATTGTCATATATCTCGGAGCCTTTGTTAGTGATTGAACGCAGTTTATTCTACGGGTCCGCCTTATCTGAGGAATGCGATGTGTGATAATTATTTAAAGCTTCTTTACGACTGCAACCATCCTAATGTGTTTTTACATTGAGTGTTTGTTGGTTTACTTTACATAGCGGTGTGTGGGAGTGGCGATAATATTTGGCAGGACGACTTTTGGACGCCCGTTACTTTTGTACATAAATATTGACAACTGAGATTACGTTTGTATTTTTGTTGGTAGGTATGTGGGCAAAAAGATTGCCAAATACTGTTGTAGATAACCATTAAATTACATTTAATGAAATCTGGTAAGAAATGTAACAACTATTAAGTATCGGACGTGTTTACCATTGAGTCCATGAGGTATAGTGTAGTCGACAAAAATTGGTATTAGCATTTCACAATTTTATTTTTTACCTTCAACCAAAAAGTACTTAATTCTTATAGATTGAAAGTTCCAAATCCACGTACCTACCAGTTTTGAATTGGAACTGACCTCGCAATAACTCTGGCGAAAGTAAAAAGGTAGGGTAAACAAGATGACTGGCAGAACCTCTGCCCCGACCGGCTATTAAGTTTTACAATCAGCTGGACAATCGAATTTCGTCGAACAAATTGAAGAGACTCACTTATTCCTTCCACGCTCAGCGAAAGTTCCCAGAATCGTCCGTCAGTTCTAGTGATTCCAGCTGACACGTCAGCGTTATGGTTATGTTTTAGTAGTATTTGCTTACGTTCACATAACTAAAGATTTTTTCATTAGATTGTTAGTCATACGTTATTCGATGACGTCACCGGGTTAATATGAGTAACCGCAAGAGCCTGCGATCGTCGCTCGCGCCGAGAGCCTATCGGTCGTAAAACCGATTAGTTACCTCGGAATTTAGGTGAAATTAATTTTATTTAAGTACGTGACTATAATCTGACTGAGATGGAGCCTTAGTTTCGTTTAATTTTAATTAATTGTGATTGATGTTTTTTAGTTTTGGTTACACACTTCTTACTTATCTATTTTAGCCAATATAAAGTTTTTAGAATAATTCAGCGAGTTTCTTTAAAGACTTTATAATCACATTAATGGGCTATTTATTTTTAAATTAGAATAGATACATACAATTTAACTAGAGGAAAAACTGTCCTAATCTGTCCTGTGTATGTCCTAAAACTGCGATCAGAACCACCGAAGGATGGGCAGCAGCGTCCTTATAGTACACGGTGAACGTACTGCGATCCCCGAGCCGCCTGCCAAGCGTGGGGATTATGGCAACACTCTCTATGAGGGAGGCTTTTGTCTAACAGTGGACGTTAATTGGCCGATGATGTGAACTAGAGGAAAAAGAAAAAAATTATGGATGAAATGCTACGTTTTGCTTAATACTTACATTTTCCTATTGAATCAGTGACCGTATTGACTCAGTCCAAAAACGATATTTACCTATTCATATTTGTCTCTACTGTATATAGTATTAGTGTCAAGTCCGTCATTAGTAAAAACAAGATTATCGATCAGCGCCTCTAAAATTAATGGATCCATTACTGCCTATTGGAAAACAGTTAGATTGTATCTACCTGCATTTCAAAACGTTTAAATTTATTCATTGATTTTAAATACTGTTGCGAAGCTTCATTGATGAGTGTGAACAAACTGATAGACTATTTTTCCTTAATCTAATATTAGCTATGACTAACAATTTGCATACAATTACTCAGGGCATGTTCAGCTAAATAGTTAAAGAAATTGGCAAACATTAGTACAGTAGCTCTGGAAATTAACGGGTAGGTGAGAAATTAAATACGCGCCGACACCTGTGCCTAGCCAGCATACCTAGCGGGAATCCAGGGTGCGTGGGAGCATCTACGGACAATGAGTTACGGTTCATCGAGAATTATGGAATAATAATGGTATCACGTGAGATAGCGATATCATTTTTTTTCTGAAGCCACGAGAGTTCGTCTTCTGATTTTTTAAATGTAGGTACTTATTTATAAGTACATATATATGAGAATGTAAAGCGAATACTATATATCGTTTATTTAACAAATCTAAGAATATTCTCCATCTTTCACCATCGAGACAAATAAAACGAACATTAAAAAACCCACCACCAATTTTGATAAAAGCTCATAAAACGATCGGCAGATTTTGATAAAGCATAATCCATAACCACCGCAATGAAACCTGCTTTCAAACATAAAAAACCGCATTCCAATCAGTCAAGCCTTATTGTAATGAAAAAATGATTAGGAAATAGAACAATTGTAAAATTAAAACATACCTACAATACGCGATACGCGCAACCTGTGTTACCTTAGCTTAGGTGTTACCCCATGTGTGTCCATGTTTAAAACTACGTTCCGTCGCGTCGTGGGTAAAAATGAGTAGGTACGTACATTGCATCAAGATTCAAGAGGCGAGACAGGGGCTAAATTCCGTAAGCATTCCCTGAAAAAATAATTCCCTGTTGCCCTTTTTACTATAGGACGTGTCATTATTAATATTCCGAAAACCCGAACAAAGAGCTATGATCCTCCTGTTATTGTGCGAACCGCTAGACTGTGGAATCTACTGCCTGAATGGGTTTTCCCTTTTCGCCAATAGTTACGATCTGCGCGTCGCAAGTGAATCTGTTTCTTCTAGGCCATCTAGGCAAGCGTGCTCCATCGCAGACCGCTAGGCGAGATGGCAGTCAAACGCAAACCCATTCTAAAGTAAAAAAAAAAGAATAATAGCGACCTCAACTGATAAACAATATTAGCAAAGCTTTTAACATAATTGTCTAAAACAAATAAATAAATAAGATAAATGGAAAAGCCTCACTCGATACCTACCTGAGATATGTCCAAATAAATTACCGCTTCGTTTACTTTAAACGCTCTTGGTATTTTGCGTGTTTTTTTATAGGCCAATCCAACGGCATATGTGAATTGTTAAGCAAGTTAACGTTTCAAAAATATGTATTTTATCTCTAAGGTGAAAACAGTGATGTCATTGTATGTTGTTACAAGATACGTCGTTTGCCCAGCTGCGGCCTTGCGGGGTCGGAGTGCCGTCGAAGCCTCAAAAATCGATACGTTTATTACCACAAGGTAAGGTTGCAGAGATAAAGTGTGCTTTG
Organism: Agriopis leucophaearia; assembly: GCA_949125355.1. Taxonomy (NCBI): domain Eukaryota; kingdom Metazoa; phylum Arthropoda; class Insecta; order Lepidoptera; family Geometridae; genus Agriopis; species Agriopis leucophaearia. The sequence continues at coordinate 7,876,273 of OX421267.1, forward strand.
TGTAATTACACGCCATTATACCTGCGCATTTGGGTAGCTTCGCCTTCATTATTATCTGCTTTTTGTCCTTCATTATCCTTCCCGGTTATAACTACTACCTACCAGCTATTACAGAGGACCTTTCATATTGTTTTTATTTAACACTTTAGTTTAAGTACCTATCGATGGGTACTTTACCTACTTAAAAACATCAATGCTCATATTTTTGAGCATTAAACGCTCGAAGAGCTGTAGGCAAGGAAATGAACGTGAAACAAGTAATTGTTATCAAAGATTTGCAAACATGATCTTCCAAGTTCACAGCTCTACATATTATCGAAAAAAACAATGTAGATACCGCCACATTTGAGCAATAGTGGTCACGTACTTCAATTTTCTAGTAACGCATAATCGAGAGAAGGCTAAGTTGCATACGTTAGGTTACAATGTCGATCGATACATAAGAGTAAACGCATGTTGCATGCCGGAGCAGTCCGGCGCGGGCGCAGGCCGAGGTGTCGCAACGACTGGCGTCTGTTGTTCTCAGCTATTCGAACCAGCTGACACGACTCCGTGGCGCCGCCGCCGTCCAATCATAAGCCCTGCTTGTGTTAGATTAACTCGAGGAGCTTATCGAATTATCGCACCTATTTTTAAAAGCATTGACCAATGTCTTGGCATTTTACTTTGTTACTTTTGTTAGGCACATCGTGCAGCTTACTGATTACGTGGATTTGTTTCTACACCAGTCAATATGAAAGACAATGCAGGTATTTGCTTACTTAACTAATGTTAACTAATTACTGTTTAAAGTAACATGTTCTGTTACTTTAAGCAGTAATTAGTTAAGTAAGCGTATACCTGCAAATATCTTCTATCCTAAATCTTTTATTTAGGGTTCCGTACGCAAAGGGTCTTATCGGGATCCTATAACAATGTTACAGATAGCCTGTTGAAATTTTCACAGAATATGTAATGTTACGGCCGATTAACAAAGAAATAACAATGAAAATAAAGAGGGGTAACGTTATACAACAAACGTATTCTTTAACGGAAGTAGTTTTGACTGCTCTAGTGCAAAAACGGTAATACGTACGTACAATACAAGTCTAAATTGGCATGGTTATTAGTACACATCGCCTTTGATCATGGTAGAGCAAGATTGTCTTTCGCGTGTTTCATTTCTGAAAACTGTATATTTATGAATCCATTCCGGGATAAAAAGTGTTCCATGTGCTAATCCAGGATATAAACTATTACCACGTCAAAATTTTACGCTGTCTACAAACAACACAAGTGTGCACTGCTGCTTGCCATGCCGCGCCCCTGCCCCGAGGCGCCATCAAAATGTTATATTTCGTTCGGTTTTTTTTTCGCATTTGGCATTTTGGCCCCCTTTGCTATCTGGCGCCTAGAATGACCGCTCCTCTCGCTCTACTCCAGGGCCGGCGCTGGTAGTACATCACTTTAAACTCTAAGTAAAACAAACATGCGAGTCGGGCACGCACTAAAGATTTCGTACTGAATGAAAGAAAATAAAAATATTTTTTTTGAGTGCAGAACTCTCGGTGCTTCAGTCCAACCCACACTTGGCCGGTGTTTATTTATCTACATAAGTAATATATTGCCCTATTTTTTTTTAATAAAAGATGTCTACAACGCCCGTCAATATATATTGAGCTACAGCTATTTGTGTTTACCAACGATTACACATTTAATATTTATTTCACAGGTACAGGTGTTTTCGTTTTTAATGTGACGTGAATTGTTTTCATCTTTATTTTTCGTTATTGCGTGAGCTGTAAAGAAATGCATGTATGCAGCTCTGCAAATAAGTCATACCTACACCGGAGTCAATGCACACAACCTTTTCATATTGTTAGTAGAGCCCATATTTTGTAAAAAAAAGTTATTCTGCAAATATTGGCAGATAAGATTTATTTACTTACCTACCTACACGCCAAAAGTTCAACAACCTAATCGATTAGTTTTGTCATCCACCCACCCAGGCTATTCTAATGAATACCTACTTAATACATTCAAAGCTATGAAAAGTTATCAGGCCTAAAATGCATCCTTTAACACCCTTAATGGTAAATTAAGCCCATGTACGTACGCCGTTTTAAAAGCTATAACTTGATTTCATAACTACTTATTTATACAACTTTTCACCCGTAAAAAACATCGCCCATGAAGTGGTTGGCTTAAAATAAGCTGTATTTATGTAACCTCGTGTTATTTCTGTATCCCCGCAGAGTCGGACGTCGTCGCGAGTTCTGGCGTAAACTTGGCACTTCGCACGCGGCTGTCAGCATGCCTCCACGATGTTCCAGGATTTTATATGAACCACTGAACGTTAGGTAACGCGTTGTATAACCCAGTATTAATGTCAATAACCCCCAAACTGCAAGTGGAACCTTGGTGGGTAAATATAGAGCCGTGGCGAAAGATTTGGCGACCGGCCATAGAGACGCGTCGACGAGGCGGGCGCACGCCTCGCTGATAACATAACTTTACTCTTCACTAGGTACATCCAGTTCAATCGCATAAAAATATACCTACCTAACTTTATGTTCTACCATCTGTAGTTAGATGCATATTTTGCTCGTCACAGCACGTTGTAGGCAGATAGAATAAGCTTGTTCAGATCAACGTTATAAAGGAATCATTTTTACACCAGAGTATTATTAAGACTAGACAGAGATATAAGCAAATGGAAACCTACAACCTACAATACTACCTAGAATTTATAGGTAGGTAGTATCCAATAGGTTTCCATTCGCTTATCTCTACTCGTAATACCAAGTTAACATGTGTATGTATTTACCTCTCTATATAAGCAATAGATAACAATAAGGAAACCAGAACTGAATTCTAAACATTGCTTTGCATATGGCAATTGTTGAAACCATCCTTCATTTTGCATTCGTTGCGCAGAATCTGTGGCACATGTTCAGCGTTATTAGATGACAGTAAATGTATCTATTTCATTCTAAACATTAGATAAGACTAATATAATGCCTTAATCATATTGAAAACATGATCACAATCAAGCATATCGTAAAAGAAATCGTGTTTTATCTAATGTTACGTTTCATTCACAACGTGGCGTCACTATTATAAACTGGCATCTAACATTATGTTTCAAGTAAAAATAACTTCATTGATTACAACGCGACGTCAAGTTCAATGTTGTGCTTAAAATATTTTACACACGGAACGTCTCATTTATTTTAGTATGTCATTGAAAACAGCCTACATATCCACCTTCTCGTAAAGTCAGAGAAATTCTCTAGCATTTTTACCGCATCTTGTGAGAATAGAAGAATCATTTCTGCGTGTTTACCCACCTACGACTCCCGAAAATTTGGCAGAATCTCAAATAATTATCTGTATATCACTACCCAAGTTCCAACGAAATTAGAAATAACCGTAGCAGTGAAATAAAATTTACGCCTGTATTCGTTCGATCAAAGATTTGGGTCACGCTCACGGCCCTTGCATTGCAACTGGACAGGCATAAGTTAGGAACTCGTCTATCGGGCTACATTTTGCTGTAGGACTTACCGCAAATACATTCCTACAATAGTTAACAACTTCAGTTGAATAGCCAAGCAAATTAAGCGTGAAACAGTAACTGATAGCGCTCTACAGTCAGTTAAGCTGATATATCCATTACACCGAGTATTTCTTACCGATGAATAACCACGTTGCGGTCATTCCTAGAAGCTACAATAAGTTCGCGTAAAATGGCGTGAAGTCTGCATGACACAAACCGCACGAATTATTTGACCAAAGAAATAAAGGTAGAAAGAGCATACAAATCAAACTTAATTTTCGATGTGGCGAAGTATGGTCAAGATATTTCATGGCATGTCTACGTAACTCTATTTATTACCTGACTGCCCAATTTCGGATGTGTATTTTTTTGTCTGTCTCTACCTCCAATAGCCTAAACAGCTAAAACATCAGATTTAGAAGCGTGAGGTTCGTCTTGAATCCTTATCATCCAAAGTGTCATAGGCTAAATTTTTGCAGTCGATTTTTTGTTTTTCTTTTAATTACTTTGATATGGGGTGTTCTTATAGACAACATACCGACCCGGGTATGTCCTAAAACTGCGACCAGAACCACCGGAGGATGGGCTGCAGCGTCCTAATAGTACACGGTGAACGTACTGCGATCCCCAAGCCGCCTGCCAAGCGTGGGGATTATGGCAACACCCCTCTCTATGAGGGAGGCCTTGTCCAACAGTGGACGTTAATTGGCTGATGATGTGTGATGTGTGTTCTTTTAGACGACGGGCTTGTTCGACAATACCATTGTACCTACGTACTCATCATCATAAACAAGTTTAACATTGGGACCAACACTGAAATCGCGAAAAAAACATCAGCTGTTCCAAACACTTGTTAATGAAATTTTTCTATGGAACAACATTTGTTTTTTTCGCTATATCAGGTCCTGAATAATATATTACAAACACATGTTCCTATATGCATAAAATATATATGTACTTACAACCGAATTGCGAAATTCCTCTTTTTATTGGTTTTAAACGGATGTAGTACATGATGGATCCCATCCCAGTACTTCATTGACATCTTTATGAATGTCACTGAGTGCAGATCACATTAAAATCATCTTGTTTATGATCCAGCTCGCTGGTTCATGAATTGCAATTGAAAATGATGCTTATTTAGATCAGAGTAAACAAGTCTAGGTATTTTTGAAGCTGCATTTGTACATTAAGGTCGATTAAATCCTGTACATAGGTAATGTTTTTTCCTTATGCTAAACGTTTGTCGAAGGTAATTACAACCGACATCGTGGCTATATTTTGCAGAGGTACTTAGCTGTTTTTATCAGGACTTGTCGCGCAAAAAACATGTGATCAAATCGCGAAAGTTTAAAAGTTACTTTTGTACTTAGCTGTTTTTATTAGGCTTCAAAAAGAAGGACGTTCGAGTGTGTCGAGTTTTTTGTAAGTACTATTTTAAGTGATGCGGATGCGCCTATGTTTTTTATGGAATAGGCTATGGAATAGGTTATCTCGAGGGTGGTTTTATTTAAGTTTGAAGAAAATTTGCTACTTCTAAGGGTAGAAAATTATGGGATGAATCCTGTTTGTTAAATTTAACCCACTTTGTCAAACGATTTGAATTTAACTTGGCACATAAGGTGTAGACGCATGAAAAAAAAACAGAGATGATCTGATAATGGAAAAGTATTGAATAATTTTCTTCAGATTTTTTATTGCGATATTTTCAGCCCTACTGTTGTGGAATAACTTGCCTAATAAAATTAAAAGCTGTACCTACATAGTATTGAAAAGTCCAAACATGGACCGGGGACTCAGGTAGGTGAGGAACAAAGACTGGGCTTTTGAAACCAATAAAAACACAAACCGTATGAGTAATCTACTAAATAACCACGGCCCGGACGGACGACCCTGTCTGACTCATCCGTCACTTTATAGGTCAATATTCTATAGGACAACTGGACATACACATAGTCAGTAGTTTAATTTATATCTATCTGCATATGTATATAATAATCTATGTACCTTTGTGTGTATGTTCCTATAAATACCTACTCAGGACATTTTTGCGCACACTGTCATTATTATGACCCCAAACTAAGCAAAGCTGGCTGTATTTACTATGGCTGCCAGCGACTGTGATATACTTTTATAAACATACAATACATACTTAAATAGATATTAACACCCAGATATAGAACAAACACAAATGAATTCACATGATTTTTTGCCTAGGTGGGAATCGAGCCCACGCCCCCAAGCGCAGAAGGCAGGTTCAATAGCAACCGGGCCAACGGGGCAGTCAGATGTCGATGCCTACATTATTATTTCAACCTAAAATTTAGTTACTAGTTACTCGACCGCTGTACTCTACATACGAAATTTATGAGAGTTTCAAGAGATAATCACTACAATAAAGTATTTTTGAAAACTTTTTAACCAACTGCCAATAAGGAGGTGGTTCCCAATTCGACTGCTTTATTTATTTATTTTGTTTGTTACCTCAGAACTTTTGACTGGGTGAACCGATTTTTATGATTATTATTTTTATTTGAAAGCTAGTGCTTCCCATTTGGCTCCATTTCAATTTGGTCCAGTTCTGACGAAGTCGGTTTTTTATATTGATAATTATTGTATGTAAACTTTGCGTTTTTATTCTAGAAGTACAATAGATACGATGAAATCAATATTTATTTTTAGTAGATGTAACCTAAAATTTTGTTACCTACTTACACTAAAAAATGACAACATACTAGACTATGAGAATACACGTAAACACTGAGGAGAATTCTCTCCTCTCACGAGGAGACAATCACTACAGTAATAAATATTCTTTTGTTTTGGGCTGTTTACAACCAGCAAGTACGAGTAGGTACTAAGTTGCTAAATTATGACGTATGCTTACGATTAGATCATAAGATCACTTCCGAAAATCAGAACGTAAATACAGTGAGGAAATATAGTTTTTGCAACTCCTACCTAACAATGTTATAAAGATAAGAATTTTAACAAAAGATATAGTAGTAAGTAATGATTTTGATTAAAATTACGTTATTTGCAATTTTATGAAGATAAATTTATAAACTTCCAAATAACTTTATTATTGCTAACTAGCTGCTACCGCGGTTTCACCCGATACCCCACAGGAACCCTTAAATTTTTCGGGATGGAAAAATGTCTATTCAAAATGTCATCCAAATTTATTGAGCCGTTCTAGCGTGAAGAACAACAAGCAATAGTATGATTATACTTCTTCATGAGTCATTGTGATGGTACAAAGAAAATAATGAAAATTATCACATTTACAAGGACGCTATTCGCGCGACTGTAACCTAGGTAGGTGTATCTGTAAATGCATGAAATTTTCAAGAAACACACAAGTCGTTAAACGTTATTTTTACCACGTGTTTGGTTAAACCGCATTCTTATTTCTGTTTGGTATGAATTTAACTGATGTTTGAATTTATGGTGGACTTACGACATCATAGGTACTCGTATTGTCGGGAACGAGTCGACGCGACTAGCGAGAGACCGGGAATAGTGGCATAAACAAAGGGATGCCTAGGGTCATAGGGTATATAGGATCTAGGGGTGGGTCATTCAGGGCTGATGATGATGATGAATTTAACAATCTTCTACCTACATGTATACAATAAAAATCAATTGCTGTTCGTTAGTCAGGCTCAAACTCAAAAACGGCATGACCGTTTTTTGTTTTGTTTTGTTCGCCTCAATACAGGGGTGGTTTAGAAGAAAAATCGAACTGGAAAATTTGCCGGGAAACACACTACACTACACATTACACTAAATGTGCTTTTTTTCTATGAAATTTGGACGGGACAACGTTTGTCGGGTCAGAGTCTATTATATTAATGAGTAGATATTCGAAACTTTAAATATAGTTCAGAACTGCGAATTTAGGGGTTCAGAATAACGCAATATTTATATCCTTTGTCATAGCTTTTAATATTATAAATGTGATAGTGACTTTATTTGTTGTTTTTCACGCAGAACAATGGTTAATTTTTTCCGGAAAATTTTACGGTTCATGAAAGAATATCCTTGCGGATGGAAGGCGCGGACGCAAATAGTAGTAAAAAAAGGTGATATTTTGACATGATTTCAGTGTAAAGATTGTCATCAAAATAACAAGCACATTGATTAGGCAAGTCATAAACTTGCCTGTAACCAATAATAGTATTAATTCATAACATCACAGACGTAAAAATTTTTTTGCTGACATACTAAATCTATGTATAACATAGCTTTGTAAGTGCCAGAATATCTTGTATTATGACAGGTAATATAGGTACTTAGTTATAATGTAATGACAACGAAGATTCCATCATAATGTCGTGAGTATAATTATGGCGTACCTACGCCGTACGGTAATCGATGAGGAAAAAACACTGAAAATAATTTCGTGAAAGTAGGTCAAGTAATTTGCAAGGTAGAGTTTGCATGTCCGACGTTTTACTTGGTAAGTGCTTGTCAAGCTTTCAAGTAGCTACTCTTGAGAATATTTTGGAATATGCATAAATACTAAATACCTACTACGAACCTTGTAAAATGAAAGCTATTTTCATAGCTTTCGCCTTCATTGATTAAATCTATCTCCACGTCGTCGCAACATTGAAGAGAATCTCTTTAATTTGCATATTCGTTTTCCTCATCCTTTGTTCAGTTAAGAACTCGAGTTCCTTGATTGCACATATCAATTTACACATTATATGGTAAATAACGTGAGCAAAAGGTTCGGTCTGTGGTTTTAAATTATCATTGTTGACACAAGACTTCTGAAAAGTTCGGTTTGAATTAAATGATGCGCTAAGTAACCGCAATGTTCCGTGCAGAGGAGCATAACTGGGCGCGAGTGTTTTCGCTTACATTATAAAATCAAAGGGCTCGCGAGTATAAAGTCTTAAATTCCCCTTTGGTTTGGGCCGTTGCACTCTCTGGGCGTAGGACTCGTCTAACCGGCCCGCTATCAGTCTGCAGTTCGATTCATCGCGCGCGGCGTGGCCGGCCGAGCACCATGCGGCTATCACCGATCGTTACTACAGGCCATATTCAAACTAAACACTCCGACTGGCTGGTTACAACTATCCCAACTCGTTAAAACGATAACAGGAAAGTTCAGAAAATGCCATTACACTTTTACGAAGACATCATGGACTGTGCGCCGGCGTGCTGTAACTGCCGGCTCGCCCACCCCGATACATGCGATAAAATAAAAATATTCACACTGACGCATACTCGTAAAGCCACAGCCATAATAACTGGACATATAAATGGGTCTAACATTTTGTTCGGGATGTTTACTTTTTAACTGAAAACCAGCACCTGTCTCTAGTGACGGCGGAAAAGCATTTCGCACCCACTGTATTGGTACCGTGGCATGTCGTTAGTATCAGCGACTACGGAACTGCGTGCAAGTTTGTTTGTAGACGCTAATCGACGGAACCGCTGAGTTTGTTCGTGAGTAATGAATCCATCAGATCTGATCTGATTGGTCAATGGTTTGCTGGCTTGTTTTGCTCGATGGTATATCCTTCGTCGTAAAGATCTAACCGATCGTCTGCAATCCAATTGGTCAACGTGCAATCCATCGTATCAATTTATCGCTGTCATCTGCAGTAATCTACTCTCATTTCACTAACGACGTCGAATATTATTTATTAGGTATGTCGTCCAATCGCTTGGTTGAGTAAATACTGACGAATATTTCATTCAAGGGCTCACATTTCTCTGTAATTTCGGTCGTTTGTTATTGCCAAGAAGTTTAGAGCAGCTGCCAGCAACTCAGTTAATACCTAGGTATAGGTATTGTGCAGTTTTTTGTAGACATTTTTCAAAACATAAAAAGTGAGTCTCCGGGGCAACCATGATGCCTAGTTTAGTTGGCGCTTATGCAATTGACTAAGATCCAAGACTGGCTTCAGTGTGCTACTGTTAATTTGTTTCGTAGTTTAATATTATTACCGAAGTACCTAAAGGTGACATCGGTTTTAATATTTATTGTTAGCGCAGCTGTTTCATATTAAACAATAGTATCAACTTTAGTCATTGATATAAAATTCATAATGTAAGTTTTCCGCGTTAAGTGTAGAGACGGTAACTTTGCATATAAAAACATGGGTTTGATCCATTATTATCATCATCAATAATTTTCTATATTTATATAGCTAAATAAATCATGTAAGTTTTCCGCGTTAAGTGTAGAGACGGAAACTTCGGATATAAAACCATGGGTTTGATCCATTATTATGATCATCAATAATTTTCTATATTTATAATGCTAAATAAATAAATAAAAAGGTCTGGAAAGGGTCAATACTAAAAATCTGGTTCATCTAATAAGTGTTAAAAAAATCTAATAGGAAATTAAATACTTAAATCAAGCACTGATACCTAATATTTTTCATATCATATTTCTTGAAAGTAGCCAAAAGCATCGAGTCCGAAATTAGCGCGAATCCCGCGCTATCGATTCCAAGAACAGCTGTTTATTTTAAAACCGCGATGCGGTAACAAGGGTAACTGAGGGTACTTACGTCTGGGGTCGGGAGCGCGACGGGGTGAGTCTCTTCACTTAGCACTGTCAATCACTGCTTCAAAACACGGCGCGACCGTTTCCAAATTGGCGATCGCGCTCGCGAGATATTAATAGAGCGGTAATACGACACCGGGCGCGGGCGCGGGCGTCGGTCGTTCGGTCGTGAGTCCGTGGCGAGGTGTGGCGCGCGAGTGGCGCGCGGCTCGCCCGCCCCCCCGCGCGCCACCCTGCCCGCTGCGCCCGCGCAGCCTCCGAGGACGATACCCTCGCACCACCGCCACCACAGCGCATCCCTTTGTGCAGGCTTACACGCGCAGCAACAATGCAGAGCCTACACCGCTGTGCTAGTCGACCGCTCACGACTTGCAATCTTAAGACGAGACCGGAGCTCGGGTCCATTACATACTTCATATAAGTTATTGTTTTTCGTCTAATTTTGATGAAACTCGCCAAGTATGTTATTAGCTTTTATTGGCAAATTCTATTGATTTAAGTACACATATTTTTTAACACATTCAAAAAAAGTTTCAGTTTTTCCAAGAAGTTTCGTACTAGAATTTAATTTTAGAATAAGAATTTCAGTTCATATAAGATATTCATATTCCTTAATTAAATTTACTTATACTAACCAAGTTTCATCAAAATTGAAAAGTAGTTTCCGAATTATTCAATTATTACCAATGATACGTAATTAGATTGTTTTTAAACCCCCTATTAAAAGAGTTGATAGTCTTCAAACGGCTGAAAAGTTTTTTTTTAAATATAGCTAAGTATTTTGACGTGCTTGCAACTTCCGAACGTGAGTGATATATAGACCACTTTTGCTACAATAAATAATTTTTCATTTTCATAAGAACCCTCTCTCGATAAAGCCACCATTCAAACAAAAAAATAATCAAAAGCGCTTCAGCCGTTTAGGAGCTCCAATGCCACAGATACACACGTTAAACTTAAAACACTCCTCTGTTTGTGTCGAGGGTTAAAAAGAAAAAAAAACACTCAAGCTCCGATTTCGGCTATAACTTCATCATCATAAATATTGCTGCTCTAAACGCGGCCGAATACAGCCAAAGGATCAATGAAAAAATAAAATTTAGAATATAAAACGTTATATTCGATCGCTGTGCCACCGTAGTCCGTACATTCTCCACTTCGTCGTACGTAATAAACTCTATAAAAATAATTTAGATAATATTCAACTACTCTTCTTCCACCTCGTCGTCTGTCGTGAACTCGCTCTCGTTGCCACCCTGCGGAAGAAACATCAGCGTTACAATCATCATCATCGTTTCAGCCATAGCACGTCCACTGCTGGACATAGGCCTCCCATCGATTTCCAAAAGGACCGGTTGGAAGCGGCCTGCATCCAGCGTTTCCCTGAGGTCTCTTTTAGGTCGTCTATCCATCTTGGGGGTGGCCATTTCAGTCATAGCTCGTCGATTTCCAAAAGGGTCGGTTGGAAGCGGCCTGCATCCAGCGTTTCCCTGAGGTCTCTTTTAGGTCGTCTTTCTATTTTGTGGGTGGACGTCAAAACGCCGCGCTTACCGATCCGTGGTCTCTATTCGAGAACCTCAACAAATCATCACAATCATCATTATCGCTCTTTATCTAAGAGATGATGTATGTGGGTTCCGATATACATCTGCGTTCATGGTTCCCTCATTTCCCACTTTTAGCAATTATAGTCAGCCTAGTTTTAGTTTGCCTATTTCCATGGTAATTTTTTTTCACACCACCTGCTCGACAATGTCTAATTATATGTCATGCAAAACAAACCTAAAGTAAGTAATGACTGCCCTACGGTTTAGCCGGGCAATAATATTGTACTGAATTATTTATTAAGTGTTCGTGGACGTGATGGAGTGTGGGTCAATGATATAACGCGGTGAAATATACATTTTCGTGTTCTTTCCAAAGCTTTATAGAAGCCTCTTGTAAAGTCTCCATCACTATACTAGGGCATGACTTTGACTTGGTCGTGACTTACTTTGCTTAACTCTGACTGTCACTGACTTGTTTGACGACATTTCATCAAACTTAATAATATTTTAATAGTACATATTAGGTAAGTATATAACGACACTTGCAAATGCACAAGAAGTGCGACGCCAAAATCCGCACAGAAGAATGAATGAAAAAATAAACCAGTAAGTGTATGAAACTGCAGCCGGGTCAATATAAAATAAAAATAAAAAATGGGTATAAAATGGGTCAATGAATGGCTTAGTTGTGGAAAATGCACCCTACACAAATAACTAGTAGGTGTAAGAAAGTAGTAGTCGCGAGTAATGTTACCTGGTCGTTGGGGTCGGAGTCGGTGTCGCTGAGGTCCCACTGCGGGTGGTCGGCGGGCACGGCGGCCGCCTCCTTCACGTCCAGCTTCATGTCTTGCTGCTGGTCCATGCCGATGTACGAATCTGCACACACAAGTGACAACTCGTACCAACACTACACAACGCTGGTAAGGGAAGTAGGGGTAGTCTTTATTAGTAGTAGTAGTTAGTACAATGACCTCTTCTCGGCTTAGTACAGGGTATATGCGTAACCCTATATAAGTGAATGGTGGTAGTGCATACCTGACCGCAGACAGCAGGCTAGCGTGTAGAGGCCGGGCCAGCGCGGCGCCGTGAACCGCAGCTGCAGCTCGTGCGAGTCCACGAGTGCGGTCACGTGCGCCGGCGCCGTCAGCAGCGTGTGCGACTTGCGGTCGCAGATGTAGCACCACCAGAACTCCTGCTTCTCCTGCACAACATCATAATAGACTTGTTGCATTTATTACAAACAACAGGCTTAGCAAAAGATATAATTAAATACATTACACAAGCTGAAAAAAATAATTTAAATTGGCTGATACATTTCTCAGATATAAGCGTTTAAAGTTTTTGGTGAGGATAAAGAGCGGATGCTCTGTCCCTCTACCGCAAAGCGTGTGTTAGTATAGCGTTTGTACAATACAATACTGTATTAATAACTCCATAGTTAAAAGGCAAATTGTATGGAGCGCGCACGGCTTGACGTCATACATTAAAGGTCTCTGCCCACTAAAAAAATATAATAGTTTGTATGAATTATTATGAGATTATGCTGACAAGACTGTTCCATCGACTCTGACAGCCCCGTTAGCTCAGTTGGTAGTGAACCTGCCTTCTGCGCTTGGGGGCGTGGGTTCGATTCCCACCTAGGACAAACATTTGTGTGATAAACATTTGTGTTTGTTCTTTATGTCTGGGTGTTAATATTTATTTAAGTATGTATTTAAAAATATATATGTATGTATATCAGTCTCTGCCAGCCATATTACAAGCTTTGCTTAGTTTGGGGTCAGATGACCATGTGTGCAATAATGTCCCAGATATTTATTTATCAACGACCAAGACCGTAACGGCAGCGAATTCCCGACGAGAAAATTTTGCATGGTCCGTGCATGGCATGCACTACGATATAACCACTTGACAGCTTATCCTTTACCCCACGTGATGAAAAGAAGTGAACTTACGAGAGGGAAGTAAGGACAGTGAACAGGATGCGAGCTCTTGGAGCGGCCTTCTAGTCGTTCGCGCTTCTGTAGTCTCTTTTGGAATTTGTCCCACTGGTCGTCGTCATCTTCTTGCGCCGACGCATTGTCCCGAGACTCGTCCTCGGACGCAGAGTTGTGTGATCCCTGGTCGTCGGAACTACCTTCGTTCTCAGACTCGTCGCCTAACAAAGATGAGTAACATTTAAATGAGTTATTTATAAAACAAACATAATTTGTAAAAACACTTATGCACATAAAAATGTGGTTCTGCCTTATTATTCGTTAGGTTAGCAATGGGATGTTTTCCAAAAGACAAAAAAAAATAATTATCATTATAAAAAACTGACTTCATCAGAACTGGACCAAATTAAAATGGGAAGCAACAGCTTTCAAATATATTCCATCTCAAACCAACCGTGGTTTTTTGGTGCAACATAAAATTATAAATTGTATTGTTAAATATTAAGAAAAAAACATCAAACTCGGTTCACCCAGTCAAAAGTTCTGAGGTAACAAACATAAAAAACAGTCGAATTGATACCCTCCTCCTTTTTGGAAGTCGGTTAAAAGTATTAGTTAATAAGAATGCGTTGACGAGACATGGATATAAAGATTATGCAAAACCAAAGACAAAGGTCAATAAAAAAAACTTGCTTTAACTCATAGATAGACATATCTATTTGTCTGTCATGCTTGTATTAGTGTTATTTTATTTCGTAGTATTTATTGTATTTTATGGTTATTGTTTGCTAACAAAGTACTTGTTTTTCCACAACAACACAAATTAGTAGGTACATAAGTGTGCCTTACCTAACCGTGTTACAAAATGTCTCCTTTTCCTTGTATTGTAGGAAAGTTCAAGTAATTGAACAAATGAAAAAAAAAACATGTCTCGTCAGTGCCATCTATCGATGGTTGCAGAACTATGTTCCTAGAGCTGTCAGAAAACCGCCCACTGATCCACTCCGCATCTATGGATTGTCACCCTCAAATGTCATGAGTTATGTCGCATTGCCATCTCTATTTTTTTTAAGTCATAATTTTTGTATTGATTTAATTAATTAATGACTTAAAATTTACTGTACTATTATTATTTGGACATTATTATTATTATTTTTTGATTGACACTGTTAACTTATTTATTATTTATAATTTTGCTGTCATTTTTATTATTATTATTTGTATATATTACTTTAATTTATTTTTATATGATTTGTTCTAAGTAAGTTTTTAATTAATTGTATGGGTTATTTTGTTGCCTGCAATAAATGAATTTGATTTGATAATAGGCTTGTCTCCTCATCATGCCTGATGTTAAGCAAAGACGCGGACTAGGAGTACACTTGCCTGGAAGGAACTTCTTTATTCTCCATTTGAAGACACCCATATCTATGACTATGTTCAAGAAGGCCACAAGTTTGGCAAGAAGTCTAACTACATCGAATGAGATAAAAAGAAAACATTATGTGCAACGTGCTCTGCATTTTTATCGTTCCAACTAAAAAAAAACATTTGACAGAAGTGTTAGGCTTACCTTCCTCATTTTTCTTTGGTTCCTTAGGTTTTTTCACCTTTTCGACCTTATCTGTGTCATTAGCGACGGGCGCGGCGGCGGCGGGCGCAGCCTTAGCTTGTTTGTTAACAACCGGTTTCTTAGTCTTCTTGCCGGGATGTTGTTTCTTGGTTTGTTGTTTCATCCACACCGGTCGCTTGTACGTTTCCTTCTTGTCGTTTTTGTCGTTCTTATCGCCGTCCGCCTTTTCTGTGTTCTCGCCGTTCTCTTCGCCATTTTCGTCTCTGAAGGAAAAACAAGATTTTTATGATTTTGTTTTCCCCTTTCTTAAGTTGCATTGGTAAAAGGCGTCTCTTAATTTAATTACAATCTAGCCCAATGGTAGGCTGGTAAGTAATTTAATTCTAACCTAAAATTCTATGCATGTTATTTTAAGAACTATAAAATGTGTCCAATAACAAGTTTCTTAATGTCTCTATTAACTATAGTACGTAAGTATGTATCTCTTATTTATAGTATGTATTGGTAAGTACATAGTACTATTTCATTATTCAGTATTTATTTTTATGTATATTATATATATATTATCTACACCGCCGACTCTTAATCCTCTTTCAGTTATATCCATCCAAAGGTTGCCTGGAAGAAATATTGGTACCCGCACAACGCCGACGCCTCGTCTCGATAAACGAGGCCTTCATATAATATTCATCATCATCATTTTAGCCTATCATGTTCCCACTGCTGGAACACAGGTCTTCTATCAGAGAGAGAGGATGGGCCGTAATCCACCATGCTGGCCCAGTGCATGTTGTGTTATAGTTGAATGTCATGTTTTTGGACTTTTGAGGTTCTTGGACATACCGGACTCCTCACGATGTTTTCCTTCACCGTTTTCGAGCGATGGCATCGCAACTCCACATAATTTATCTAGGTAGTAAATAGGTCATTGGTGCAGGGCCGAGGATTGAACCGGATGCCGACAGATTGTAAAGCGCACATGTTACCGCTCGACCACCATCGCTCTCGATATAATATTGCCATGTTGTTACTCTTTGCACTTACTTGATCGCCTTCTCTTTGATAGTGGTGTCGCCAAAGAGTTCCTTCATGTTGGTCCGCCTCAAGAACACTGTGACAGTCACGATCGCTCCTGCCGTTACCACTGTCGAGTTCTCATCGTCTATCACTGGAAAGATACCACATTATGTATTAACAGTATTGTCATGGATAATGAACCCAGATGTAGGCAATGCCGTAGAATGCAGATCCTAAAAGACAAATTTCTTATAACCAGTGCTCATCAGTAAATTATTTCTAGTAGCTCAGGTAATTAAACCAAAAAAGAGAATCAACTTTAGATTGAGAGACATAATTGGATTATTGATTGCCCCGGTGGCTCAGTTGGTAGTTAACCTACCTTCTGCGCTTGGGGGCGTGGGTTCAATTCCCATCTAGAGAGAACATTTGTGTTTGTTCTATGTCTGGGTGTATTATCTATTTAAGTATGTATTTAAAATATACATGTATGATATCTAATAATAATCTCTGACGGCCATATTTCAAACTTTCATAGTTTGGGGTGAAATGACCGTGTGTGCAAAAATGTCGCAGATATTTATTTATTTATTATGCTATGTATGCTGCGAACTCTCCACGCTCTATCTCAAAAACGGTTAGGCATATAAAAAAAATTCAAACATTTGTAGAGAAGTTCCTGCTCTACAATTTTTATGATAGATGAAATACCATTAAATCCATAAGAAGCGAGATATTTGCGTAAAGTAGAGACAATTTATTGAATGCCAAAATAAAGGTTTACACAAGTTTACAGCTTATTATCTCTCATTCCGAGATGAAACTCCTAATTTGCTTGGGCTATATATAAAAAAAAGGTTGAAAGTTTATATGAAAATCTACGCGTACGAAGTCGCGGGCAACAGCATTAGTTTAAAATAAAATTACTGCAAACTTACCTTCAGTATTAACTTGGAAGTGTATGTAGGGCATGTTACCCAACACTTTCACCAGATCTTCGTACTGGTTATCGTTAAGGAATCTCAGGACTTGCCGCCTCTCATCTCCGGGCAACTGAGCGAGTTGGAGCAATGACTTGATGTGCTTCTTCCTGTTTGTGAAATACTTCAGGTGGTCCTCCGTTATGTATGGAAGCTGCAGAAGGGGAGATTTGTACTCCCAAAGACCTTGGACGATCATGGGCGACAGTTTCATGCAGTTCTCAATTGTTTCGATTGTTGGTAAACGGGGAACTGAAAAGCCAAAGCATTGTTAGATTGGTTTTTAAAAACTGTGGTATTATTATGAAAACTAATGCGATTCTAGAACGCTTTCTTCTAGATGTTAATAAGGGAATTCAGCGCCGGCCTGTTTTTTGGTGCGTTTCATTCATAAAAACTATCATACAGGAATCGATTCCGGGATAAAAGTATTCCATGTGCTAATCCAGGATATAAACTACTTCCACATAAAAAAAACATACTGTCTACAAACAAGTGTGCCTCGCCGCCCCTGCACAGAGGCGCGAGACGCCATAAAAACCGCTCGTTTTTTTTTTGCCTTTGGCATTTTGGCGCCCCTTCCTATCTGGCGGCTAGTGCGACCGCTCCTCTCGCTTTATCCCAGGACCGGCGCTGAGACTATAGTGCGAGATGCTTCCGCGTATGAATTGCGCACTCCTTGAAAAAGACAATGGAGTTTAAACTAAAATGTAGGTAGAGTATGTGCTGTGGCATTGTAAAGCCACAGAAGAAACTAGAATCGCTACCGGTTTGCATGAGGCATCATCATCTTCCTCATACACTTCACCACAACAGCTAGACTGCTTTTCATCATCATTATTTACACATCCATCTACGCAACTGGAGCAACTGTGCCAGCGCCCCAGAATCTTCACTTCAATATGTCAAGGTTCTGGTTTGGCTCAGGTAGATGCTGGAAGGGGGAAATGCACAATACACCCTAAGCGGGGCGTCATTGCAGGACTTATCGCGCCCATCTCAACTAAGAATGAGAATCGTTTTTTCTCTCTTCCATGGTATTTGGCTCCCTTTAGTTTTGATAAATAATAATTGGGTTATTACTTACTTCTTCTAGCATAGGCGAGTGCTATAAGTTGGTTGACACAGTTAACCATCTCGACGATAAGGTCGGGGCACCGCGACACGACGTAGCGCCGGTCGCACTCCAGCGTCTCGGGCCGCATTCGCATCCGGGACAAGTGTGCGTGCAGTAGCGCGCGAGCTTTGATACTGTATGGACGACACAGTGGTTGCTCCTTGTTCTTTTCACCGAGGTTTGGTAGCTCACGGAGAAGCTGAAATTTATAACTATTGCTGAGGAAGAATGCAAGCCACAATGTAACTCAAGTGTGATATCAGTGCGTTGTTTGTCATTCAGAAGATGAATAAATTTTACCCTAAATATTTGTGGATTTGTAGTGGATTTTGCATTACCAACATCATTAACAGTTTTCCATATTCCTCAGCAGATATCGGCCTTGGCTCTTGTTATGCCATCTGGCCTGGTCCTATGCTAATCAAGTCTTACTCTCTCAAGTGACTTTTGTCTCGCTCTCTCATTAGCTGAGAAAGCAAGACAAAATTCAATGTAAGGTTATATTTAATTATAAGAATGTTTTTGAGATTATGGTAACCCACTAAGGATCGACATTTACAGATTCACTAATCACGAAATCTCAAAATCTACTTGACCTACCAATCTGGAATTTGGCAGAGGTGGAGAATTCCTTATAGAGACCTACACCCCATAAGGAATCTACCTGCCAAATTTTAGACTGGTAGGTCAAGTAGTTTCGAGATTTAATTATTAAAAGGGGATTTCAGTAATTATACATACAGTACATATAGTAATTTGACGTACATGCTGTCTACGCACATTGTTCCGGAATAAAAAGTATTGTGTGTCAGTCCTCATGATACATGAAGTGAAAAGGTAATAAAAAGACTTCCACAGATTATGGTCTTACTTAGGAACGGCTGCTAAGTTAATCTATGCTTAAAACTGCTCTGTTGACTTTTTGCTGATGGCAATTGACACTTAAAAATAAGACAAAGCAAAATTTACTTTATGTACAAGCTTTTTTGGAATTTCTAATCATATTATGCAAACTGATATGGTTTTTACACATTTCACTTTCATCATGAGCACGGCAGTCCGCAGAGCAAAGAGAGACTAAGTAGCGAGCGCGCACTGACCTTGAAAGAGACCACGGGATGTGGTTAAAATTAGTCAGAGTGACCAGCTTAATATAACATGAGTAATTTCTGAATAAAAAACAAAATTTCTAATTACTAGTTTGATTTTCTTACCATAGGCACTTCTTCGTTATCTGTGACTCTTTCAACAATTTCTGAATTGTGTCTCTTGTCAAATTCACAAGATGCTGCAAGGATCATTAGAGCCCTCTTTAAAGGCATTGAGGGGGTCTTGTGGCAGAAATAAAAGTACATTTGTGTTGTGTCCAATAGAACTTGCTCCCCTGAATATCTAATGGAACGATACCACCAAGTGCCAACCTGAAACGCCAAATAATATACATACAGGCTGTTTTGTAAATTGTGTCGGATCTGCTAGGTTGTTATTACATTTCGTAAAGTGGCTTTACTACATTTATCATCATCATTATCAGCCTTTTAAGTTCCCTCTGCTGAGACACAGGCCTTCTCTCACAAAGACAGAGGATGGTCCCCCTTCATATAGGTTTTCTGAATATCAACCATGAAATAGTGTCACTCTTTTTGGCCACCCTGGCTGTCCAATAGAAAAATGGGCATTTGTGCCGATGTTCAAGGCTAAGAAGCTTAGTCTAGACAAGAATGAGATTTGTATTAATTATCACTTACAGCAGTAGGTAAAGCCACCATAAACACGAGAGCATATAGTCCAAGAACCCACACACTGTTTTCTTTCTCAACAATCCAGCTAGGCAAGGCAATCCCAAAGCTCATAGCTCCTGGGCCATCTGGGTTACCATACTTCTCCCAGTTACGACGGGCTTCATCATCTGTTAGAGCCTAAAATACAAATACACCATAATAAGCTGATTATATAATTAAAATTTGTTGCTAAGAGATATCAGGGTACTTACTGATAATGAACTTACGATAATTAGCAAGAAATATTTCAGTGAATTAATTTTTTTTCTTTAATTCTGACCACTGCAGATTGTAAAAAGCTTAAAGAATATTGCAAATTCTGAAAAGTTTCTACCGGATTTTTAAACTTAAAAATATAGGACCTTACTTAAAAACGTTACTCAAGTTGATCTATGCTTAAAATTGCTCTCTCAACTATTCGCTTACGGCAATCGTCACACGCGAAAACGAGACAAAGCATATTTAGGCGTATGTCAACTTGATTAACGTTTTAAAGTATGGCCCTTAATGGGTAACTGATATACTACAGTGTAATGTTTTCATTCAAGATTTTGCATTACAGGAGTCAGAGCTAAAAAAAAAATAAGCGAGTAGAGCATAGGTGTTTTTTTTTTGTAATAAAAAAAAACAATCAACTTTTAACAAACAAGTTCAAAATGCATGGTACTAAAATTTTTGTGTGTACATTTTTTCCTAGTGGTGCGAGATCTCAAGTTAGCGACTTTCCCAAAAACAAAGATAGAGCACTTTCTGTGCTGTAGCTTACTTGTGGTAAAATTTACATAGACACAGAAGAGAACTTAAATACTTATACATCCTTCAATTTCAGTATCTCAGACAACCTGACCAAGTACAAATGTAAATGAAGTTAGGAGTAAGACGGATGAGAATAATAGTAACTAAAAAAACTTGTTAGACAACGGTCGGGTGTTTTTGGCACCCCTCACATGTTGGGGCCCCCTAGGGCCACCACTGCGCTTAGCATCCTGAGATATTAGAAATTCCATTTCGTTTTGGTAAGACTGTATATTTATCTTTATATAGTTATACAACTTACCTGGTAGGCTTTAGTGAGTTTCATGAAAGCTTTCTCATCTCCAGTTTCCTTATCAGGGTGAAGAATTAAAGATTGTTTACGGTATGACTTTTTGATCTCAGCCTGTGTAGAACCGGGCGGGAGACCCAGAATTTCATACGGATCAAAGTTGGACATTTCATAATCGAATTGTGACACTTTGTATGCTAAGAACCCGAGAAGCACCCATCCTCCTATTATTGCGAGTTTTATGAAAAAATTCTTAACACTTCTGTAGGGCTGCGATTGTTCTATGATTAACTGTTTGTGTACACAGTTTGGACACTGACATCTTTCTGCTATTTTTGCTGGATCTAGAACAAACATTAAGTGGAATAAGTAATTAAACCAGCAAACAGGGTATATCTATGAAGTTATGGATAGTATGTGTTTAGATAAGTAAAGGTATTTTTTAAATTAGGGAACACTTACCTCATTGAAATGTACGGCGTGACGCCGAATCAGTGTCAACGATTATTATAACGGTACATTTTAATTTTGGGAGTACAGCGAAAGTAGCGTACAACAATGTTAAGATAGAGATATTCCATTAATTATTAGTTCTTGATAACTTTCTTCACAAAAATTTGCCTAAATACGAGTAAAACATGAATAACTCTTACCCTCTTTTCTTTTCCTGGGCCAATAGTAAAATGTAGCAGGTACAAGAATTAGCGCAAGGAATGAAAGCACAAAATAGAAGAATGTGGAGCCACTTTCATCGTATTCAAATTTCTGGCCACCCATTTTTTAAATTTTAAATCATTTGATCCGGGAAAATCATCACACGCTTCACATGCAATTTTGTAGAAGGAAGACGTGTCATTCGTCAACTGTGTCAACTGAATTCGTCATTTTGACATTAGAGTTTGACAACTCACTTTTTTCGCCCGTTAATGAGCAAGCTTAAGTCATTAAAGCCATAATTGTCTCGTCTTATGTATTTTACTAACCCAGGTATGCACAGACGCTTAAATAGAGTTTTGGAAACAACATGAAATAAAACGTTTCAACTCATTATATCACTTTCTCAGACGATCACATTCACGAATACTTGAATCTACTATTAATACTACACATTAAAATGCAAATTGGGCAACATACAAGCTAACATTATGTAACACTTCAAAAACAGTTAGACTGCCATAGATTGCATAGAATGTCTACTAGAGCACTGACACATATAATGTTCTCTATGACTGACACTTTTGACAATCAGCAAGCACTCATTGTCAAAATTTAATTCTGAAAAATTGACGAAAATTTATAAAAATTGTGGAGTGATGAAGAAATAAAAATACTATAAGTGTTATCAATAATATTGTAACTAAATGCAAAACGTTAATACGTAAATTTGTTATAATTTAATTGAACAGTTTACCAGGTACATTTATGATATCCGTATACAAAAATATTTGTTACAATTCTGAGTCGCAGTTTTTCAGCTGTTGCGTAAAAACATTCCATTTTTCAGATGTCTGCCAAAACAATAGCAAGTGCTACCGTCAGGGCCGTTAAAAAACGAGTGCTGCCTTCTAGGGCAGCACTCGTACTGACCCCAACTGCAGTCCAAAAAGTTAAAGAATTAATGGCAAAAGAGGCAGCCAAGGGTTTTGTAGGATTGAAAGTTGGAGTACTTCAGAGAGGCTGTAATGGTTTGTCGTATACTCTGGACTATGCTAAGACTAAAGACAAACTGGATGAAGAAGTTAAACAGGATGGAGTTACCATAATCATTGACCGGAAAGCTCAGTTAACATTATTAGGTATTGTAGTATCAATTTGGTTCTTACTATCAATTTTGGAATCTGTGTGTGTTTGTGTGCTCATAATATTCTTTTTCAATTTTGGAGTGATAAGTCTTGCACTGATTTCTCGTTAAGAATGTATTCTGTATTTCCTTCTGATAAAGTCTACCCAAGTCATCCTAGCTCCTTGAAGCCACCGAATATGATTGTTAAGGTATTACTTTATGGAAGTTCATCTTCAAAACTGTTTCTAATTTATTCTTTGTTGTAGTTGGCACATTACATAAATGAAAATATACCAGAGATTTGATAATGAAATATAGTTTTGAATAGATTACCTATAAATCTAAGCCGCTGGCATAGATGTAGGGGAAAATTATGATAAAACAATATTATTAATGCTTAAAATGTAAAATAAGTTACTGCATACATTTTAGATTATTTTCATCTCTTGTGTCCAAACCAAACCTTACTGTTGAAGCTAAAAGTTTAATAGAACTTCATTTACCTTTTGTATTTGTTTTTACAGGAACTGAAATGGACTTTGTGGAAGATAAACTTGCTGCAGAATTTGTATTCAACAATCCAAACATAAAAGGAACATGTGGATGTGGTGAATCTTTTAGTATATAGAACTGTTTTTTTTTAAACTAGTCCTAGTATAAATAGTTATATGATCTACAGTAGGTAATGCTTTTAAGCAATAGGTCTGAAATACACACATCTGTATCTTGGATTTTATAGACACAAAAGTGTATAATAGGAGTTGTATAAATTATTTGGCTATTCAATAATTATTATGTTTGTTATATAGTAGAATAGGTAGGTACATAAACATTTCGGCTTAACTATATTTTGTTACATGAAAAAATAAAATTATTCTTTCAGTTTTGTTTTTTTATTTTCCATATAGGTACTATCATTATAATCAGCCTATTTTATTCCACTGTTGGACATTACATTACATGCAAGATCATTGTTACATACCAATGAGCTTACATATTACACACTATTAGATAGAAATCCTGCGCATTCAAATAAGTAATAGTTGTTAGTTCCAAATAAATTTAAAAATTGCCTGGAACTAACTAACTAGGAGCTAGTTTCACCAGGCGAGTTCACAGCGAGCGAAGCTTACGCAAAAAAGCTACACCGAATAATAATTATGAAAATAACTCTTTACTGAGACGCCTAATAAAATAAAGTAACTTTGAAGTTTGTGATTGCATTGCAACAAAATCTATTGCACAAAATAAAAATATCAATGTATCGCGCTTGATCACAGACCAAGGCGCTTAATAAATAAATCGTCAGCCGGGCATCGAAGTTACCCATAACCACGATGCAGCAACCGGGGCGGCCGCCACCCCACCCAGCTTAGAAGAAAAGAAAGGATTGGGTGGGCCCAGCCAGTGGGACTCTGTGGCCTACAGCATACATACATTTGGCCTACATAGATTTTCCATAAACAAGAAAGAAAAAATATTTTTTTTTACACTGGCAAGTACAAAATTTTGAAAAAAAGCAAATCATCTTTCATCTCGTACTTGCCTAAAGCCGTATCTCGCTCTCTCTAGTAAGATGGAGGATTTGTCGTGAAATTGGTTGCGAAGACAATTTTTCTTTGTTTACGTGTCGAATTCGTCGGGCGATCTTACACAAGCGTTCCATGAGTTTCGTGTTTTATAGTATATGGAATCTGATATCAGAAACCCAATAGTAAAAAGATATTTGTGTAAAAATTGACGAAATGAATAACGGAGAAATCGGGGGTCCTAGAGGCCGAGGACGTGGTTGGCAGCAGCCCGAGAATCAGCCACGGGAACTGCGTCGGCCGCGTATTGCCACGGAGGATTCGAAAGGTAAAATCACAAATTCGATTCGTTTAACCTGAATTATACTTTCACGAGCCGAATTCAACGCGTCGCGGTGTGACGTCGTCATTCCTCGCCTGCTAACTGCGTTCGTCGTAATTACAATAGTTCAGGTGAAAGTAAGGATTTCCATTTCTAATGACGTCGCTGTAGTTTGACAAACGTTGCCGTCCATGATTATAATGCATATTTTTTTTGGTAAGTTTGTATTGATGAATTTGCTTAATACTGTATTTGCTAAATTGTGTGAGACCGTTTTTATCTAATTTCGTAGTTGAGCCTCCCAAGTCTAACCTGTCGGCCGAAGCCAAGGAATGGTATCCACCCAATTACACTCCTCAAGCGGTACCTGCATACAACCCTGAGCCTGCCCCGTACAGGCCTCACCGATTCTCGGTGCAGGACCGCTTGCGTCAAGCTCAAGACCAGAACCCTTACAGCTTAAATGAGATGTCCTACTCGCTTGAAGAAGCTGAGAATATGGACTTGAGGGTAAGTAACTATGTTAGTTGATAATGTAAAAAAGACATCCTTATTTTTAACTGACTTCAAAATAGGCGGAGAATCTCTGCTACACTGTTTTTTTTTTATGTATGTTTACCGATTTCTCCGCCAATTATAAATTGATTTTGATGATTTCTTTTTTGTTAGGTAGGCCATACTTCAGAGGTGGTCCTATATACATTTCATCAAAATTGGTTTAGTAGTTTGGTTTTTGTTAGTTTTTGATTTAAAATAACTGAAAAAATATGCCATCCAAGTAAACGAAACTGTGTATTTACTAATTTTGAAGTCAGTTTTTAAATTGATAATTATTGTTGACTGCTCTATATTGAAAATATGTAATTTTCCATAGGAAAACATTGCCAACTTGATAACAGTTATGTGTGAGATAACTTTCGACCCGGGTAAGTTTGACACCCTTTGCGGCCCACTGGTGGACTCTTTTGCCACCATGCTCCATGATGTCAGCCACACCAGGGCCCTGGTTGAAGCCATCGTGAACCAGGTAAAATAAGCTTTCATGACCTCATTTTATCATTTGATCAACTAGATTTGCCTCAGTGGTAGAACGTCTGCCACATAAGCAAGAAATTCTGGGTTCAAACCCGTCCAGGCAAAATATCTGCTAAGCCATGGCATCAAGGATGCCATGGAACTCTTACAAAGAAAACTTACACTCTGTATGAGTTTGAAACATTGTTAGTTATTTTCTGGATCATTTCAAAGTAACTGCATAGCAAACATTGCATATTTAATTTCCTGTTGTAAATAAAAAGATACATGTATTTAAAAAAGCAAATAATGCAACCATCTGAGCATAGCCATAGCCCGGTTTTAATATCGGGAGGTTAAGAGCCATCAGGCGAACGACTT
Source organism: Agriopis leucophaearia (assembly GCA_949125355.1). Taxonomy (NCBI): domain Eukaryota; kingdom Metazoa; phylum Arthropoda; class Insecta; order Lepidoptera; family Geometridae; genus Agriopis; species Agriopis leucophaearia. The sequence goes on from OX421267.1 coordinate 7,902,369, forward strand.
CGCTCGTCTCGTCACTCAGTACCACAAAAAAAGTTCAAAAAATAAAACAACAAAAATGTGCGTAAAATGCGTCATCACCTCAGTATTAATGTATGTGGATATTTAGGGGGGAGGGGGAATTGAACCCCTCCGTGCATCTGAGTAAACTTAACCAAACCACTATTTATCATCTACAACTAAAAAAAACATCTAGTACAATTTTTTTGTAAAATTTTATTACTAATGTTACAATTTAATCAATTTATAATCATGATTAGAGGCAATATCACCTAAGCTGTTAAGTTGATCACATAAAAATGGCACATGTTTATATTTCTGCATAAATTAATTTTGGTGAGAAATCATTCTGATAAACCAATTAATATTGAATGTAAAATTATTCAGATGATGCTGTTGATTTTGTGAGCATTCTTTGATTAGCTCTTTTATGTATTTTTCTATGAACCCTAATGATACTCTAAAATAAATATAATCTAGGCCTATAATGAGAGATATAATCTAGGCCATTTCAAGGCAAGAGTGAATAGGTATCTTCGAAGTCTGTGTGCTTCATCTTCGACCACATCGTCGCTTACCAACAGGTGAGTTGATGGTCAAAAGCGGATTTATTCGCGATAAAAAAAAAAATTTTTTTTGGTTTCTCACTACTCAATCATAACAAAAGAATTTCAAAGGAAATTTGATGAGGCATGTTCAAACATTTAAAAAATCAGTTGATCTCAGTATAGCCAAACAATTATAAGGAATCCTTGTTTTAAAATGATATCCTAGAAATGGAGATGAAATCCCACTATGCAGCTTAAATTGTTTTTATTGAATAATTGATTTTATTGGCTTGCGCTGAATTGCCACACTGTCTGATGTTAAGCAATGATGTGGTCTGCAATGGAACATGGATTGATCTAAATATGACCAACTACAACATATTTCTTTGTAAAATTTCACTAGGATCTGTTCAGCCGTTTAGTAATGAAAAAGTAACATGAACAGAAAGATAAAGTCTATTTTTGTGTCTCATTGAGAATATTAGCATTATAATGTTTCCTGTGGAATTACTGGACATATCTAAATAATCTCAATTAATTTAAAAATATACTTATTTAAAACGAGCTTTTTCGTATTCTTTTTAGCAAACCCTTTAATTTGATACCCTTATCATCTAGGACCAAAGAGCTTGGGAAGACAAACCCAACGAACTCAAACTCGACGATAGGTCGTTTCGCTTAGGATTTCTTATGGCCAGTTTCTGTCTCCATCATCAGACCAGCTTGATGGTACCATGACATTGCATTGTAACCGAATTTACATAGTATGCTAAATTTCAGCTCAATCGGTTTAGGATAACTCGTTTAAAATTCAGTTGCACGATTTGTCCTGCACATACCGCGAACGTATGAACATACGTACTAACAGGGCAAGTTAAATAAAAGCTTGTAAAAAATAAATGTATTTGTGGTCACAGAAAAGAGAAGAAAAAATATTATTTATTTATTTATTGATTATAGGCGAGCATCATAAGCTGATATGCCTATATCACAGATAGAACAGATACTTGATTGAACATTCTTATTTATGTCAACGCGTCGAACTCCGCGTCACAGTTGCTAACACAGTTGCTAACACAGTTGCTAAGGCTTTATATGGGAGCAAGGAGCTACAACAAATTTCTTTCAAAAATGCCTTGACAGCCGTTCTAATTTAAACAACAAAAAAAAATTTTTCTGTGTTTATGGTATAGTCGATCGGTGAGGCCAACTTCCGGTACAACGGCGCGCGTCTGTGCTCGATGTACGACTCAGTGGCTCAGCCTGAGGAGTCCACGTTCCGCGCGTGCCTGCTTGAGCGCTGCTCTGTTGAGGAGAACAAGATCATCAGCGGCGTCGAGACTTCCGACGAGAACATGCGCGGCTTCGCCATGTTCCTGGCGGAGATCTACACGCAGCTTGAGGACAATCAGGTTTGGAACTTTAAATGGCATTCGCAAACTGGTGTGATCACACGTAATTAGCGGACGCAGTGGCGCACCATGGGATTTATTTCGCTCATTTCCTACTTATGGTAGATAGATGGTTAAACAGAACCATTGGCCGCCAACTTTTCTCCTAATGTCACCCCAATCTAATTGATCTATGCTTATAAAAAGGCCCTATAAATTTCTGCAAACTGCAAAACAAAAATATGCTAAAATTTTACACTTCCTTGGGCCTGTATTCACTAACTTCAAACACGCTTTTAATGCGGCGCGTTAAGTTTACCTCCAAAAGTTGGCCGCTATTCCTTAGGCTAATTTAACGCTAATTATTCTTAATCTTGCAAAATATATGCAAAAATATTACTGCAATTAAATTGACTAAAATATGGCAAAACTTACGCTATGCCGCTGAGTACATAGTTGCCAGACCTGTGATGGTCACTGAGTGATAGCGAAGGTTTGCTTGAAGTAGAAGAATCCCATTTCTATACTTGGTCCAAGTTTTTTAACTCTGATATCATTGTAAAAGGCTAAATAAAAATATTCTATTTTATCATAACATTGTAGTATACCAATTACCAGCTCTTACATGAAAAAACCTAACATAAGAAATCAGAATTTTTAGTTTTCATTCAAATTCACACAACCTACTACAGCTCTCTGAGCGAAATATGCGGAAACGTATTAATAGTGCTAAGATATCCAAATTATTTGTAAATTAGTTATGTATCGCTGTACGTTTTCCGAATAAAATAAAATAAAATAAACTTAGACCGAGTGTAGATGTAAATGTTATATCTGTCCTTTACTCTGTCTTTGGCATTATCCTCAGAAAACCTGGCATTCTGTTCATGGCTACGTAACAAATCTGGTTCTAGAATTTTTTGACACCAAAACCAGGATACCTTAACCTCAAAAAATGTTTATAATAATCTTACATTGAGCTTTGTTTGACTCCCACAAACTCGGGGTATCGTACTGTGGGAGCTAGGGCCTCACATATTTTATTTTATTCAATCATTGTTTTATTTGATAATTGTATTAAATATAACTTAAATTTAGAAATTAAGTTTATTAATATCTTGCATGAATTTATTGTTTAATAACCAACCTAATGTAATATAATAAGATAGCATAAGCTGCAAATTTTGGTAACCAAAAAATATATATTATTATTTGTCTCGCCTAAAGAGAGAGCAAAACAAAAATCAATGTACGGTTTGCTGTATTAGTAAACAAAATATCTGTGTCATAAACAGGATAAATAGATAATAAAAGGATCTACTTATTTATATTATTGTACAAATGTGTATTGTATGTTGGCTTTCCTTATAATAATTATGTATATTGTTTATTTAGGGAGGAAGGCTGAGGTCTCTGGGTGAAAGCCTGTGCAAGGTTTTCCTTCATCTGCTTGACACTGAAAAGGAAGCCAACATCAAATCCGTCTGTCAGCTGCTAAAGGTGTGTACACCTTAATATATTTGGTCAAATTTTTTTTGTTGCGACATCTGCAATTTTTATTTTGTTTTAATAAAACTTTTTTTTTAAATATAGATTTTACTGCAGTATATCGACTACCAGCTACAATGTCACATTTAAAAACCTAGCAAAAGTACTCAGAATATTTTAATTTAGCTTTTTCCAATCAGCTGCCGCTGTCAAAGCTACAATAAATTGGACTGCAATAAAAATTAAAATGCCCATTCTTTCCTTACCTTATCTGATAAAAATATAATCCATATTTATCAAAATATTAAGTTCAATTTATCTTTAGCTAGGTCAATGAACTAAGACCAATATAAACTAGTTAGTCTTGTTTGGGGGATCAATGCCCTAATCACATGCTCATTTATCTCAGCAATTTTGTTTTTCTCGAGTAAACTATTTTCAGAATTTTAAAGTAACGGGTGAACTTCAAGAATTTTAATGTTAAACATTTAACGTGAAGCATGAGATCTTTGAATAAATAATAACACAATATCACAATGACAACAAATAACAACTACAATAAATAACTGAGTGGTTATGTTTTTGTAAGTTTTGTGTTATTTGTTCATTTGTTGCTTTAACGCAAAGGTTATAATAGTTGCATTAAAGAAACACAAACATGATTTCATCATCAATTTATTCTTGTAGAATTTTGAAGAAGTTTCTACGAATGACGACTTTGATACTTTGCTTGGGAAATGGAAACATCTAAAAAAACCTATGTATTCAAGAATCATATCTCATCACAGCTATGTAATGAAAAATCATAGCTGTGGGGTCTTCCTGGTCATCTCAGGATACTACAGACCAGTCCACGGTCAACTCAGGACACTGCAGACCAGTCCACGGTCAAACTTGGCATGATTATAGTACAAACTCTAAAGTATAACAACAAATAATAAATAATGGAAAAGAGCGAGTCCGTGATAAATTTCAGTTCATTACCAAGTTAAGAAATGTAGGGCGCGGTCGGTAGTTGGATGGATGACCGCCTGGGCGTGATGTTGTCTTTTTGCACTACTTTTTGTATTTTGTGGTGTTACGGATTCCTTAGTGCGCGACTCGCACTTGGCCGGTATATTTTAATTGATCCATTATTATACATTGTATTTACTATTGACAGTATGTTCTATTATAATGACTATTTATTTTAAAACATTCACGGGTCTGGCCCGGACATTTGTTAGCCATTGGTAGAGCCGAAACCAACACCAAGAGGCCCTGTTTAATACAAAATACATTTACTATGGAATCTATATAAAATGAAAAGTCTAACTATTGTACAATATAGGATTTAAAAAATCTAGGCTATTGCGGTGAATAACTTGTGGATGTGATAACAGATCTATAGGATGAGAAACGGCACCTGCCTTATCTCTTTCCCGCCCTATTATTATTATTTCTATTAGTTAATTACACCATGACATGTAACTTTTGTTATGAATAAAGAATATGAGAAGTAATTGTGAATGTGTTGTGTGTCAGTTGTCTGGCATAGCGCTGGACGCGGACTGTCCGGCCGGCATGCATGCTGTTTTCGAGCGGCTGAAGCGGCGTGCGAGTCTGCCGTGCGTCGCCAACGTGGTGGCCCTCCGCGCCGCGCGCTGGGGGCTGGCGGAAACAGCGCCGCCCGCGCCTGCCCCCGCCCCTGCGCCCGCTCCGCACCAACACGACCCGAGCCGCCGGTACAACCACCGTGAGTAATCTCATCCCTCGATATCAATTCCATCAACTATTATACACTCAGAAAAATTAAATAAATGGAAGCGTTAGCGTTATACTACGTTTATAATACGTTTTAGTTTTTAACATTAAGTTTTTGAGAAATTGTAATTAAATAAATATACCAACAGTTTCCCCTTTAGCACTTACACCCCCCCCCCCCCCCCTCGTCGTCGTCCCTTCGTTTACATTTTGAGCACATCGATTGCAGTTGTGTGCGCTCAATATTGAAGTGTGTGTTTGTAGAACTAGTAAGAATATGTCGGTGTGTACAATACGTGTTTACCTCGCCCCCTTCAGTTTTTGGCAGACTTTTTTGGCACTAGCTCGAGTTTAAAGGCAGATCCAAACTATATAATATCAAAGATTGTATCTGTGAACTATTTGCTCTTATGGTGCATCCAGATATCGCGAAGCATGCGTCGTATAAAGTGTTCGTCACGATTGTCTCGGCCAAAGGCATGCGATGTCATTTTTCCGGACGGCACATGCTCAGGGTGAGCCTGCAAACGACCACTCATGATGCTCGCGTTTCTCGTGCGAGAAATTAATTGTAGTGATATTTGACGTCTCGCGTCATCTTTAGGTGCCTCTCCACTACTAGAGATTGACCATTAGCTCAGAGAACTTATCTCTATCTTGTACCAAGTGGAATAGTTGTTTGACGCTGTCATTGCTATATTGGTCCATCACTGGATGTTACTCAACCACGACATTTTCCTTATTCCAACGCACTTTTGCCTTCAACTTTGTCCATTATAAGTAACTGGAGAAGCTGGTATTTTTCATGTCACAAAACGTGACCAAGATACCCAACTTTCCTTAATGGTAGTTCATGGCTCTTGCCGACGCGCTGGACAACACTGAAGTTGGTGACTTCCTGCATCCAGCTGCGTAGCATTCTCTGGTAGCATCACATCACGAAGGCTTCGAGTAACTTCTGGGTGTTAAAATTTCCACTGGACAGTCGTAACAGGGGGGAGCATCCGCATTCTGAGCTTTAACGATAGTTTGCGGCTGCACAAAACATTCTTCATATTTTTAAGGGTTACTTATGCAATTTTGACCAGGGTTCTAATTTCCCTGCTCTCAAACTGCACTTGTGAATTTGGAACTTCTTAGGTATGATATCATCAGCATATCTCAGATTATTTATGATCCTACCATTTATTTTGACTACTTCCAGTCCTTCCAGTTCTCAGATATTGCTCATAAATAAAGATTGAAGAGCAGGGGTGACAAAATACAACCCTGTTTGACTCCACTGTGTTCTTTTTTATATTTATTATAATAGTCGTTCCTTTCAACTTGTTTCCTTTTTCGTTGTTTTTCCTGTACAATATCACAAAGGTATTCGCGCGCCCAAAGTGCAACTTCGTCATTCATAACATTAGTATGGAAAACAACCTTGACACGACTTGGTGGTTCCGAACATATTAGTGTAATCCTCGGTTGCAAGAACAACTGTCGAAATCGGTGGATCTCTGACGATAATCTGTCAATATTTGTATTTTGAGATTTGGCACTCCTATTGATGTTTTAAAACCAAGGTTGTTTTTATTATTTATCTCGTTTTTAATACGCAAGGTTTTGTGAAAACGGAGCTAAGTAACGTCATAATCATTCATTATTTTCCAGATTTTAATTGATTCATTGTAAAAGCAATAATATAATACATAATTTCGCATGATTTATTTTCGTGCGAAATAGCATACGAGCGATTAAAAAAATCGAGCCCCTGGAATGTAAATGAGGCATAAAACAGCTATTTAACATGTGTGTATGTATTGCGCAGTAAATGGTGGGTGTGAGACGGCAGAGGGCTACCTGGCGGACGGGCACGCACTGACGGCCGAGGAGCGCGCCTTCCTGCAGAGCAACCTGCCGGCCGGCAAGAACATCGCGCTTGACGAGGACATCCTGTGAGTACCACACAATACCAACATCACCACCACAGATATTAAACTAGCCAAAACTGGCAACTCTTTTACCAGCCAAAACTGCCAAATGTTTTACCAGCCAAAACTGGCAACTCTTTTTACCACCCAAAACTAGCAACTCTTTAACCAGCCAAAACTGGCAATTCTTTTACTAGCCATAACTGCCACCCCTTTTGTTATGATTAGTTTATTATTGCTACCTACTATAACCTGCTAGCCTAATAAATAAGATTAAGATAATAGGGGTAGATGACTGATGTTTATATCATTGAAACCAATTGCTTTGATGAAGAATTGAAGTATGCATAATATGTTTATTGAAAAAAAAAATTTAATCGGTTATTAATGTTTAAGCGTGAATGCGTATGTGCGTGAGTGCTTGTTTTTATACTGGGAATTCACGTAGTTTTGAAAGAAACTTTGACTTCACTTTTGCAGTACGCAGTAAACCATCTGTATATTTTATTTGATCTGAGACCATCATATTATACAATATTCTTACAAATAAACTGATATGAATGTGATAGTGAAAAGGTCAATTTGTAAAAGGTTCTTTTAAAGGCTCAGCGGACACTCACTGTCCGATATTGGATTGTTAATAACAGAAGTATTGTATGCGTTCCAGTGAAGAGCTCGAGAACGAAGCTTGGGAGACCGGCATGGACGCCGAGATGCAGGCGGGCTTCCTCGAGTTCCTCAAAATGTCCAACCAGATCAAGCGATAACCGCGCCACACATCTCTAACCTCGCGGAGACAGACCAAACTGTGTCTACCTTACGACTTCGAAAACTAAAAAAAATATAAAACTTTATAAAACACAAAAATATTTATAGGGAAATGAACAAACTCATATTGCTCTCGAGCTGCGGAAGGTGGCGCGGCGGGCCGGCGGCAAGTGCGAACATTTCTTAGATAAAATTGGACCTAACGAATGACGTCTTTCTAAGTAGTTTAATTGTATTATGGAATATTGAACTTGTGAGGTTTTCGTTTCAGCCAGTCGATACAGCGGAACCGGTCATCTCGAAACAAACCGCGTCGCGCCTTTAGTAAATGAAACTGAACTGTAATATTCGTGGAGTACAAATATTGACGTACTTAAGAGCCAGAATACGGGTGCAGCGTTGTCGCTCGCGCATTTCATGTTTTTTTTATATAAAATGACTCTACTTTTAAAAAATAGGCTTCGGTAATTTTACGACGTTAATATTTCAAAATATTAAGGACACATTTTTGTTTTGTTCCCTGTGCGAGTGAGATAACGGCGCGACATACTCTGGGCCTTAATTACTTAAGATTGATTTCACAGCTATGTGGATTGAAGTATGGACCTCCTGCGTGGAGATCTGGAACTAAAATACACGTACGGTGTTTAAAGCAGCGTTTTAAAGTGACCCGTATTACTCCGTAGGAAAGCCCTAAGGGGATTGTACGAACTGTACGCGTAGCTGTGAAATCAGTCTATTGAAATGCATCTCAATTTCAAATTTTAAATCATGATTACTTGCGTAAATATTCGTACTTCATCTATACAGGGTTATTTTTAATTTAGCTAAAACCTCTCGTAGGCAGCTTCCCTACATCATATTGGACAACTTTTAGTTCGTAACTTTTGTTAATGTGTTTTATTTTCTTCAAAATCCATAAAAATTAGAATAGTGAATCAAATAGTGAGTGAAAATAGTGAATTAGAATAGTAATATTGAATTATACATTTATAAAAATTTCAAATGCGTAAAAATAATTTGACACGTGACTAAAAGGAATGCAGAGTGACGGTTGCAGTGACGTCGTCTGGCATACAGTGTTTTTTTTTAAATCTTATTAAGTTTTGTGAATAGTCATGGAACAAAAGTTGTCAGATATGATGTAGGGAAGCTGACTGCGAGAGGTTTAAGGTGAATTAAAAATAGCTCTGTCTATCACGCATTGTCACCCGCCTCGCTCCCGGCTGCGCTCGTAGCATAGTTTTGACAATTACAAAGCTGTGACTGATACAAGAAGCTCAGTGTGCCACAAGAACTATGCGCTGACCCAAAGACAGCACCAACGTCTGAAACACGTCCAGAATAGCATTAATTACTTTATTTTAGGTGCTCGTTTAGTAAATAAGCATTTAAATATCAACACTGAAGCTTGTTAATTTTATATTTGCTTTTTTGTATAATGAGCCAGATAGGAAACTTATTTAAGATATTTTACCCTTTTTATGTTTTTATCGAGTTAATATTTTTGGTCTGTGGTTCCGGGAGGATGCGTGTTTACGTATAAGAATTGTGAAAAGTACATTGATGTGAAATTATTGTTAGTGGTTATTAAATAGAAATGCGCAGTGCATAATGAGTTTTTTGCTGCGAACAAGGTATTTACGGAAATAGTAACGCATAAAATGTCCACACATGGTTGACAGCACTGTGTCTTCTTTCTCTCATTGTTACAGCATCTGCCTTTCTTTGTCTCTAGCATACTTACAGATCTTTATCAAGTTGGAAGGCACCAGTAGGTCAAATTGTATAAAAACAGTTTTTTTATCGAATACATTTCGGAGTGTCTATCAGATCTGCATGGTCTAATTCCCTCCAGCCCGTTTTCTATCGGACTGCCAGAATGGGCATGAAAAAACGTCGCCTTTAAAAAACCCGTATGAAGCGCTTTGATCCACTTTTACTGTGCGAACTGTTGGGTGAAACGAATAACACATGAATCTGTTACTTCTAGGCAAGCGTGCTCTATCGTAGACCGCATCATCGCTTAACATCGGGCGAGTTGGCGGTCAAAAGCAAGCCTATTTAATAATATTAAAAAACCAGGCATGCCGATTTTTTTTTACGTCGCGAAAGTATTTTAGTGATAGTTTGACTCCATTTGCACGTTCATCTTTTTTCGAAGGGTTTTGTCATTTTTCTATTGACATCTGACATGATATTTTCAAGACGCCTAAGATCAAACTGAATTAAGTTGGAGCACATCCAATAAGACTGGAAACGGATCGCAAAGCAGGTGAAGTTGCGTCTTCCAACTACAGATCTATGTACGCACTGCATATGCAACCAAGTTATAAAAAAAAAATATGGGGGAGTCACCTGACGTATTTTCAAACAACTGACTGCCATCCGTAGAAAATTGTCGATTCCATCATTTGTCAATCTCTAAAGATAAGTTTGTATTCGTCTGTCAGAAGCCTTTGCTAGGGGATTTTTTTTGTGGGGAATATTTTAAAACTGAGTTATAGTTCCATAAATCTTGTTCGTAGGTTACTTGGTAATTTATACGTAAACACCAGTTAAAATAATAAAAATCCTATAGACTAAATGTAAACAAGCATACATGAGAATTTGAATAATAAGCAAGCTTCATTTGAATACCTTGTTCGTTGTTAACGTTTCCCACCTCTTAAATTCGAAGGCCACATGTGGACCATTTGTTACTTGTTTACATTTTGTCTGCAGACTTATATTTAGTGATCTCATAAATTCTCCATTTATTTTTCATTTTTATATGCCTGAAAACATGGATTTACTAAAACATGGATGTCGGGTCCAGTAAAAATTCACGAAATAAGTGTTCTAAGTTAACCTTGTTTACCTTATTAATAATCGTGGAGTAGCCTTGGAATAGTTACACCGTGTTTTGTGTTTAACTACTTCAAATTTTGAAATCGATCAAAAAGGCGTAGATCGTCAACACATGGCGTATTAGAGTCTACTCCATGTTTATTAATTTAATTTAATAAGAGTATAATTTTAATTAGAAATACTGACTAAATTGCCATCATATCAATGTCTAATTTATTTTGCAACAATTGTATATACAATACTTTAACAGCTTCTATGGTTTTAGTCTCTACCTTTGGTTTGGAAATTTTTAAGCGCTGTCCTGATATCCATAGATTTTAGTATCATTGCCTGTAACAAACTTTTTTGCGTACTCAGAACAGAAACAGATGAATTAGCAAACTTGTGAGTGACTTTGTTACTGAAAATGGCTTTCATTCATTCCATTCTGGAATACTGCTGCATGTATCAGAAGGCTGACGTTTATCTAAGCAACTATTTATGATTTGACTTATACTGGTTTTTATTCATAAAGGTCACAGCACGCAGCTTGGCACCGGATCGGTTTTTTCTCAATTCGATATTCTTTCAATGAAGTTTCATTGAAATTACATACTGCAAAGCGTACTAACTGGCATCGTAACGACATCGTCTCGTCATTGCTTCTGGGATGGCATGTAGACAACGGTAACCCTAGAGGATATATATATATATATAATTATATATATCGGGAGGTGCTCTAGTTACGAACCTGCGTTTGGTTGAAAGCGAATCGATGCTGATCCAGTCCCAAGCTTATATGCTGTGACCTGACTCAAGGAACTTAATTTTATTATAACATTACAAATGACATCACATCTCAGCGTATAATATCACAGCATTTGTGTGCGCCCGACTGCATGGCACTTCCAATTTCTGCACAAATAACCATATAACAGTAGCGAACATCTAAGACTTAATACTTCCTCAATGAAGACTTTTGTTAAATAAATAATGTATTTTGCCAAATTCTCATTTTTTGAGTGATTCTGTTTGGCTGTCGGAGCGAGTGTGCGAGTTGCCTTGTGGGGACAGAAGTCCAGAATATTCGTGAAATTAATTGCCCATTGTTTTTATTTCTCAATATATACATGATTTTACATTAATAAACTACCTGCGATCATAATAATGAACTGCTATGATATTATGTAATAATGAATTTTTTTAATAATATTTATGAATACCGGATTTATTTATTTGATGCAATTAGGAGAATGTTTATAATATTCCATTGTATTTTTGTTGCAGTGATATTATGAATGTTATAAGAATAAATGGATATTTTAATAAAAGTCATTTAAATAACAGCAAATATGTTTCATTTCATGTATTCGTGAGAGTGAGATAAGAATGTTAGTGCTATGTACTTACTTGTTTATTTGTATGTTCGTATCTGGTACATAATGTGAGCAGGGTTATGTCAGAGACATGATAAGATAACGCAAAAACCAAAACGAAAGTCATACTCATATCTTTAACAACACTTTTAATTAGATTTCTTATTCATTACTGGTAACAAAATGGAATTAACAATAAAAAAATATACACATATACAGGCTACAAAATCAATTTTACATCTCTCATATTCAGTAAGTAGGTCCTTGTAGGTGACCAATTAGCGCTCTAGGGTAATAATGTAGCTAGAAAAGCCCTAGGGCTGTAAGTAATAAAAAAAACTTCACTCTTTAAAAAAGTTCGCGTACATCTAACCATCATACTGGCAATAGACATCATGCATTCAGCCCAATGACAAAAGTAGTCGCTTCGCTATTCAGCCTTGTCTTCGTATGAGTATAATCATTGATAATCAATGAGTATAATAGTCATCAATTTTAAATATCGAACGGCGAAGCATAAAAAGAAACATAAGGACACATGCCTATTAAACCTATATATTAGGTATGATATCTATTATGTGCCATAAGTATTGTTTAGATTCTCACATTTCAGGCAGTACTTTATACGGATTAAGGATGCCGTTAGGGTCCATGAGTTGTTTCATATCACGCATCAGATGCAGCGCGCTCTCGTCCTTGCTGTAGTGAATAAACTGAGTTTTCCTGAATCCAACTCCATGCTCGGCGCTTATGGATCCTTTCAGCTTGTTGACTTCTTCGAATATGAAAGGCTCTAATTGAGAGCAAACTTCTTTGGTGTACTCCGGAACGGTCACGTTTATGTGGATATTCCCGTCGCCTATAAATATTAAGGATAATGAATTAACTAAGCTAGAAAATAGCAGTTCGCAATTATTGTTTTATTATCAAAAAAATACTGATCATAAATAGAACTATCAAAATTTGTTCAAAAAGAAATAAGTTGATAAGTATTTTAATTTCGTGTTAGACAGACTGCGCACATTATGACGTCAAGCCGTGCGGGCGCCATACTAATGCTATACTAACAAACGCTTTGCGGGAGAGGGACAGAACATCCGCTCTCTATCCCGACCAAAAACTTTAAACGTTTATATCTAAGAAATTTATCAGCCAATTTAATTATCTTTTCAGTACATATGTGTAATGTATTTAATAAGTATTTAAATATATTCTCCGCTAAGCCTCTTTTATTTGTAATAAATGAAACATATACACAGGTCTATCTATTGTCTCGTTTAGCTAATTAGGTATATTTAAGCTAAACATAGCCAAACAGTAGCCAACTAATATGTATAAAGTAATTTTCAAAATCGATTGTAAGATTTTCTACTATATGGGTGGTGATTTATGAGTATGTACTATGTAGCAAAGGGTATAATAGTAGGTATAGGCACAGTGCAGGCACAGATCACCTTGCTAGTAAAAGTGGTCAAACGAAAAAACTCCACGGATAGCTAAGTTTTGTTCAGAAAATACTATGGTGGCTCCATAAACTCTATGGAGTTGTATTTGTAAACACATACCGATGTGTCCATAGCCGCACACGATGAGCGCTTGCTTGCCAAGCTTCTGCCGCAGCACTGGAACCAGCTCGTAGTAATTGTTCAACGGCAGCGAGACGTCGTATTTAAACATGTAGCCTTGGCATAGGCCTGCCCCAGCTATGCTCTCGCGCAGGTTCCAGATAGTCTGGCGAAAAATATCGAAGCTAAAATATATTAGAATTACTTACTACTTAGGTATATACTACTAGAAATACATGCGCACAAATGCGGTCAAATTGCGCCTTTTTTCGTTTTCATGACCAGAGTTTCTCAATGGACACCAACGACCCAGACTGAGGTACTTGGCTGATCCATCCGAAAGGTGCATGTACAACCAAACTTTTAAACCAATCTGGCAACCTGATAGATAGCCCATATTGTGCTGCTGTATTGCAGAACAGATGGCCGAAAGGTTCTCGAATGGAGACCACGGACTGGTATGCGCAGCGCAGGACGTCCACCCGCACGATGGATGGACGACCTAAAAGAGACCGCAGGAAAACGTTGGATGCAGGCCGCTTCCAACTGGCCCTTTTGGAGATCGATAGGGGACGCCTATATGTTCAGCCTATGTGTATGATGATTGTGCTGCTTGCCGCTATATTTTTTTTTTCTAACCTGCATCTTCCCCGGTTCCGAGGTGACAGTCCCGTCCAGTATGAGACCGCTCTCCATCTCTTTCGTAAGGAACCTGTTGAGCTTCTCGCTGTCATGGTCCTCGTCGCTGCCGTGCGTTTCTACCAGCGCGTAGAAAGGATACTCCGATATTGGGTTTCTGGGAAAATGTTGCGACAATAAAGACTTGCTGCACCCTGCTCTTTAACCCTCAATATTCCGGATAAAAGTATTACACCAAACCTATTTTTAAACGACGAAAAAAAGAGGTTTGCAATTCCACGTTTAAATACCCTGCGCTAAGCCGAAAGGAGGTCATTGTACTCATCATTATGAACCAATTTTACTATGGGACAAACAATGAAATCGCAAAAAAAAAAAAAAAGTTCCAAACATTTTGTCGAGTGTCAATGACCGTTTTCTAAGGAAAAAGCTGTTTTTGTTTCGCGTTTTCAGGGTTTGTCCTATTGTAAAAGTTGTTCATAATGATGAGAACAATGACCTCCGTCGGCTAAGTACAGGGTAACCCTGTACATATATTATTTTCTTATCTAAATTGTTCTGTGACTAACTTAAAAGCTACCATACTTACGGTAATTTTAGATTTCTAACTGTTGAGTTGATCGCTTCAAAGTCTGCCATTTCAAATGCTGATAAAATCTCGCCTAAGGAAGACTTTGCGCTTTTGTACAACTGCAGGATGTTCTCAAAGCTTTTTACACCTGAAATAATTATCAATATAAAAAACCGACTTCATCAGAACTGGACCAAATTGAAATGGGGCCAAATGGGAAGCACCAGCTTTCAAATAAAAAAATAATCATTAAAATCGGTTCACCCAGTCAAAAATTCTGAGGTAACAAACTTTTTTTTTAATACAGTCGAATTGATAACCTCCTTCTTTTTGGAAGACGGTTAACAAATGACTAGGTTAGTTTGGCACAGACAGCATGTAGATTTTTCTGTGTAAATTTTTCTATATAATTAAGTAAAACTTTTCGAAGATTTTTATCTGACATACCTAATAATAGTAAAAAACTTAAGTCATGCTGTTCCATACATTTGATCAAGTTTCTTACATTAAAAGATAATTACGATTACGATAATTATATCGTTTTTGTGAGGACCCATCATTATGAACAACTTTTATATGGCAGTAATGGCTTTTATATACAGAGTCAATCGCGAAATAATTAATATCAGCCGTTCCATACAGTTCCTAACTTGATAAAATGTATGGAACGGCTGATATTTTTTTCACGATTGCCTCTGCATATAAAAGTCATTGCCGCCATATAAAAGTTGTTCATAATGATGGGTCCTCACAAAAACGATATAATTATCGTAATCGTAATTATCTTTTAATGTAAGAAACTTGATCAAATGTATGGAACAGCATGACTTAAGTTTTTTACTATTATTAGGTATGTCAGATAATTATTTATCGTAATCGTTTTTGTTCGTTACTAATGTACTTTTGTCTATGATCCTATCCCCTCCCTTTCGGCTTAGTACACCGTTTCCGCGTAACCCAGATTAAGGTAACCAAAAAAAGCTTACCAAAGAAGCCCACAGTGACAGCCTTAGGTAAAACGGGGCAGTGGATGGCGACTTTTGTGACGACTCCCAATGTGCCTTCTGAACCGATGAATAGGTGCTTCAGGTGGTACCCTGTGTTGTCCTTCTTTATGGTACGAAGACAGTCTATAACAGTTCCGTCAGCTTTTACCTAAATATAAGAAAAGGATTAGATAGCTACCTAATCTATATATCTACTATATTAGCCGTCCTTCCCGGCCTCGCACGAGTGGAGTTTTTTTCTAGTAATAAATATAGCTTATGTTACTCGGGGATAATGTTGCGTACTAATAAAATAAAATACACGATGAAAAAACTACGGAGAAAATTGAATTTCCCATACATTTTAGGTGAGTTTTATTAATGCAAAAAAAGTTAAATTAGGTTAGTTTTTTTATTGAAAAAAGTTAGTTTATATTTGATTAGTTTTTTTTTTTTGCAAAAAAAAGTTAGGGAGTCTGTTTTTATATTGTAAAAGAAAGTTAGGTTAGTTTTTTTTATATATAAAAAAATTGAGTTAGGTAAGATTAGTTTTTTAGTACAAATAAAAGTAAGGTTAGTAGATTAGGTAAAAAAAATATAAAAAAAAAGATATGTTACATTTTGTTATTGTAAAAAAAGGTTGTTTGGTTAGTTAGTTATTTTTTGGAAAAAAAAGAGTTAGGTTTGGTAAAGCTTGTTTGCCGCACTAAAAAAAAAAGGTGAGGAAAACCACTTAAGAATAAAAAGACGTCGGCGCAGCAGCTTCAAACGAATCTTAGCCGGTTGTAAACTTACTGCTTCAATTCCCAGGATAGAGCCGTGCAGGTTTCCATATCGCAGCAATCGGACTCCCCCCGCGTTCGTACTGGCATTCCCCCCGATATGGCAGGTCCCTTTTGCACCCAGATCCAGCGGCATTATGAGATTCCGCTCCCGCACATAGTTGTCTAAATTCTCCAGAATGCATCCCGCTTCGCACACTAACGCTCCTGCAAAATCGTCATACCATACTAAGTAATGTTTAGTTTAGCCGGGATTTTGTTCGGAGGGAGCAGCAATTATTTACTTTTCGATTCAAGATCACTTCGAACGAGCGCTTATCCATAAGCTGCATCTGGCTAAGCCCTAGCCAATACTAAACACATCAGTTCAACAATATACTAGGGCTTCAGGGCACACCACACTCCTTCTGGGGTGCCAGGGCAAGTCTGATCCCCCACTCCTGGCGAGGACTCAAGCCGAGGCTCGTACCTCCGAGGAGCCTTGAGCTAGTTGCCCAAAAACCAAAATCGAATTAGGCCCAACACCCTCAGCGTTCGCCAACTAGTCCGGTCAAGATGTAGAGCATAATTCACATTAAAAATAAACGTATATAAGTACTTTTTTTTTACTTTTTTTATACGTAAGTACTTTTTTCTAGTTAAGAGACCTAAAGTAGAAATGTTGCTATTTTTATCTAATTTGCTTGGTATAAAAAAGGGACAGAGTATTTTTTTAATAAATGGGTTAGTTTATAGGAAATACTCTGACATATTTATACGAATGTTATAAATACGAAAATGTTTTTGTTTATCAGTTTGTTCGTTCCTATATCACGTACCTAGTATCAGAACAACGGATCTTCGTGATTTTTTTGATAGAGATAGTTGGACGGCCTGAAAGTAACAAAGGGTACTAATTATCTCGATAAAATAACGATTCCTGTAAAATAGCAGGTGCAGCCGCGGGGCGCAGCTAGTCTAGATAAAAATTACGCAACTGATATGTAAGAACTTGGCAGATATTAACCGGTATTTATAGAAACTGGTAAGAACGGGTATATTATCAGGAAAGTGTAGGTTACCCGATATCTCGTCCAGGCTAACTACTGTGTTCATCAGCGCCAAGTTGAGCACGATCTCGTCGAAGACCGGCACGGAGCCCCCCACGAGGCCAGTGTTGCCGCCCTGCGGACACACCGCCAGTCTGCGCTCATTGCAGTACTGCAGGACCTTTGACACCTCTTCTGTACTTTTGGGTTTTAACACCACTTTTGATTGGCCTAAAAAGTCATAAGAAAATTATAGAGCGGAATGCATCGCTATGTAGGTACCTACAGGGGGGTTACGGCTACCTATTTAGGTGATAAAAAAAGTTGCGCAATCGCAAACCGTATCTCGGCGCGTACGGTTACGGTTGAATAGGACACATGTAATGTACAATGCAATTAAAATAACAATAGGATCGGGCTAGCGCCTTTTTTAACCGAGTTCCAAAAAGGAGGTTATCAATTCGACTGTATTTTGTGACGTCAAGACGGCCATTTACATTCCTATTCTTATTTTAATCGCATTGTTCGTACAGTGCGACATAAAAGAGTCTGCGGAACTAACGTTGTTATCTGTCTAACGACAGACTAAAATCCAAAAATATTTAAGTATATAGCGCTGGTATATTGTGTTTTAAACACTTAAAATAAAGAATCCATTGGGTTTTCTACTGAACAGTGTTCAATGTAGGTACCTCACAAGCTGTTTTAGTGTGCTATTTATTTGCGATAGTGGCGTCCTCATTATTTTCTACTCTTTTATGTCGCACAGGTATCGAATTCAATAAAAAATTACCGGCCAAGTGCGAGTCGGACTTGCGCAAGAAGGGTTCCGTACCATTATCTATAAAAACGGCAAAGAAATCACATTTGTTGTATGGGAGCCCCCCCTTAAATATTAATTTTATTATAATTTAGTTATTTGTTTTTAAAGTGAAAATATAACTGAATATTCTGTGATTATTTCAAGCGTCTACCTTGCCGATATCAATATCGTGCAAAAACGAGCAAAAAAAATATCACGTTTGTTGTATGGGAGCCCCCTTAAATATGTATTTAAGGGGGATAACCTTAGATTAAGTATAACTAACTTCCTCTCCCTGTATTGTGTAATGTAAATTCATTAAAGTTAACAAAATAGTAGTAAATTGTAACAAAAGTCACGGACCCCGGTGTCTGTGGAGTGATATTTTAATTATTAAAAAAATAAAAAATAAAAAATATATGTATTTTATTCTGTTTTTTGTATTTGTTGTTATAGCGGCAACAGAATTACATCATCTGTGAAAATTTCAACTGTCTAACTATCACGGTTCATGAGATACAGCCTGGTGACAGACGGACAGCGGAGTCTTAGTAATAGTGTCCCGTTTTACCCTTTGGGTACGGAACCCTAAAAATACGAAGTCGAAGTAGGTACGAGTAATCAATACCTACGTAAAATATAGCATCGAAATTCATGTATATGTTACCGGCAATCTGTATAATTCAAGCATTCTATACATTACCTAGGCAATGTATATAATACCTGGGGCGTTCAGGCAATGTATGAAATATTATGAATATTATACATACACATTTTGTATGAATGATGCGTATTTTACGTATCGAATAAGTAGGTACCAAGGAAGATTATCTTCCTTGTTCCTACTCAGCAAATGTGTTACTTTTCATAATGTTGAAAATGTGCGAAGGAGAATATTTAATATCTAGATATTATTAGATATATTCTTAGGTCTTGGGTATTTAAGAAAATACGATGGCTCTTCTATCTTTCAACTGCACAGATAAGTTGGTCTCTGTAAATCATCAATAATTGGTTTCAGTATATAATGTATAGGTAGGTACCTAAGTTTATACCTCAAGGCATACTTGGCTCGTACGAGGCATCACGCGCCGCGCCTCGCGGTGGCCGCGGACGCCGGTGTATTTCGTAACATTGGTACCTATGTTAATGATGAGTATTGTTATTACCTCTACAATTCTTTATCCAATCAATGTTGAAAGGTAAAACATCACTCTCCTCAGTTAAGACTCTCTCTTCGCTTAGAACCGATTTAAAATAATTAACGTCAGTCTGCTGCAGAGATCCAAATGATTTTCTTTGTACGTTGTACTTCTCCTAAAATAAATAATACAGTAAGTACACTTTATAACGGCTCCCGTAATTTATATACAAGGACAGAGTTTAACAATCACGCAAAAACAGCTGGACCAAAATGAGTGAAGTTTGGCGTGGAAATAAACGAACCAATAGTCAATACTTTCATTTCGAACTATCAGTTCTCTACTTCACTACCATCACAATATATTTAAATCAACGCTTTATTTATTCTGAAAAATCAACCAATCAATTTGCATTCACAACAATATTTATAAAAATCTTATCTTACCGAAGATAATTGTGGCAGTGCTTGCGACGCAAATCGAACTTGTTCCCAGACATTGTTTTTACTAATATTCACTAATAATGTTACAGACTTCCACATCGTAACGTCTACAAACACGAACACGACACGAATAAACTAAAAGCCAAGCCACACAATTATTATGGATTTACGATAAACAACTAGCATCTTTTAGACTCGCGTGTGTCTATGACTTAATCATCATAGATTTGTTATAGCATTGTGTAGGTAGGTCGTCACGTGATACATATAATAATGTAGGTTATCTTTATGCAGTGATGCGATGCGACGTGATGCATGCGCGGTTCACCTAGAACTGCATACAACATTCATACTAGATACCTACAAGCTCAACAATTAACCGAACAATAAATTACTTTCTAACAACTAGTTACGTACCTTGTAGGTACATAAAAGTGGCCCTATGGAACAATGTTTTGTAATGTTTTCCCACCCAGGCGATCGCATTAATTGAATAGAGTTGAATGCTAAGTTCCATACGGAAGTACCTACCTAACAAAATAAATATTTACACTTGTTTTAATACGACACCGATTGCGGCTTCCGGTGTCAAGCATGGCATGACTAACAGACACAGTTAAGTCAAGCGACTATTAGACCCGTAACAGACACGTCAACATGGCTGACGTCAACCACATCAACCAACGAGAGAAAAAGAGAGGGGAATTATATTCTCACTCTTTCTCTCCCGTTGGTCAGTCGGTGGTTCGTCAGTCAAGATCGACACGTCTGTTACGGCTAATAAGGTGTCGTCGCGTTGCGTGTGGTGTGGTGTATTTGACCCCACACCACAGTGTGATTGATTAAAAAACTTGATGTCAGCCTCGTTAGATGTCAAGTCATTTGTCAAATACAAACAAATGTAATGTCATTTCAGTGTGAAATGTCAACGTCAACGCGGTTTTGCTTTTGCTCCGTATACATATTACTGGGTAACCGCTTACACGTGTTTATTTCTAAAAACAATTTTTATACAATATTGTTAAAATGGTCAAAGTAAAGCCGAAAAACATAAAGAAAAAGAAAGAAATCATTACACAAAAGAAGGAAGAAGAAAATGTAGTTGTACTGCCTCCAGTTCGGATGTCTGATGATCCTTTGCCGAAAAAGGTATTTCTAGTTTGCCTTATAAAAAAATACAGTATTTATCTGTTTTAGATGGTCATCCTGTATTTTGGTGTCCTTTTTATATGTAAAGAGAGGTCTCTTCTCAGACCACATAGTGCACCACTATATAAACTTAAACTTTTAGGTTAAATGGATCAACAGGCAAAGGGTGCTGGTTTTTGCTGCACGAGGCATCAATCACAGACACCGCCACCTGATGGAAGATATCAAAAAGCTAATGCCTCACCACAAAACGGAATCCAAGATGGAGAGAAGCAAAAACTTGTATGTCGTGAATGAGATCAGTGAAATGAAGAACTGCAATAAATGTATTCTATTTGAGGGAAGGAAAATGAGAGACTTGTATTTATGGATGGCCAATGTACCCAATGGACCTAGTGCTAAGTTTCTGGTTGAAAACAGTGAGTGCATGATTACCTATTCATCAGATTCTCAGTGATACACACCTTTATTCTTTAGCGAACAAAAAAAAGTATTTGAGAATCAGATACCCTCTACGGTTTTTGCAACATTCTTCTGTGCAGGCTTTAATTTTAATACGTATTTGTTGTACCATTATCAAAACTAAATTTGACATCTCTAAAATTATCGCCATCATTCTCTCCCATATTACAATTAAAAGGGACACAGTTAATTCTAGTCCTGTCAGATTGGTTTAGTGAGTGGTATGACAGAATCGAGGCTATTAACTGCTATTTGAATTTCAAGTTTCTTAAATTTTTCAGTTTATACAATGGGAGAACTGAAAATGACTGGTAACTGTCTGCGAGGATCGCGGCCACTTCTTTCATTTGACCCTCAGTTCACCAAGTACCCACATTACAGCTTGTTGAAAGAGCTCCTGATACAGACATTTGGTGTTCCCAATCACCACCCTAAGAGTCAACCATTCTTTGACCATGTCTACACCTTCATGATCTTGGACAACAGGATTTGGTTCAGAAACTATCAGATACTGTCTGAAGATGGTGCATTAGCTGAAATCGGACCAAGATTTGTATTGAACCCTGTAAGTTAAATGTAGTAAAGCTGCCCTTGCCTGTAAATGTTATTAAAAAAAAAACAGTGTATGGGATACACAATCTTGCAACATGGGTATGATCATATTAGGGGGATGTGGTTGTTCAGAAAACTGGTTTATTTGGATAATCGAAATGTATTTTTATTTACCAATAATAAACTGTGTATAATAAGGATGTTTTTCTGACATGCATAGGTATTATGAACATTTAATGGTATTATGAAATTTTAACAAGACAACACATTTAGTTTTTGGCATTTTATATCTCAAGTTTTCTGCGAATCATATTTTTCACGAATTTGATATTTTATCAACAGCTGGTCATTCTGTGCCTAATTGATTTATTCAACTAACATTCAAATAATCAACACTACATACTGTATTTAAAGGTTCCAAAGAGAATGTCTATTTCTGTGCCTAAAGTTACATTCTAATAGTTATCTTTTACCCACTATTCAACAGAAATCATTCAATTCTCTGAGATAAATATTTTACCCACTATTCAACAGAAATCATTAATTTTTCTGAGGTAAATATTTTACCCACTATTCAACAGAAATTATTCAATTTTCTGAGATAAATATTTTACCCACTATTCAACAGAAATTATTAATTTTTCTGAGATAAATATTTTACCCACTATTCAACAGAAATCATTCATTTTTCTGAGATAAAGCGTAGGCTTTATAGCAAGTGTATTATTCAGGGTCTGAGCTACCTAAAATCAATTTGGTCATTATGGAGTATAGTGGGAAGAAACATTTACACTCACCAACTATCGCATTTATAATATTATTTATTTGGTTTCAGGTAAAAGTATTCTCAGGTTCCTTTGGCGGAACAACAATATGGGAAAATACTAAGTATGTGAGCCCAGCGAAACTAAGACAGGCATTCACCAAGAAAGCAGGAAGCAAATATGAGAGAAGGATTGAAAAGAAAGCTATGTATGAAGCAACAAAACCAGAGACGGGGTACCCAGACATTGAAGGTGCTGATTTCTTCAAGGGTGATGCTATGGAAAAGGCTCAAGAATTTATTGTCAAAGGTAAATACTTAATATCTATGAGAAAAAGTTTCTGTGGTTTCTCTCAAAGAAAAAAGTACATGTAGAAAGACTAATAGTACAATTTTATTTTTGACTTTTATTTTTATTTTTTATTCTGAAATAGGCTTGCGTGTGACCGCCAACTCGCCTGATGTTAAGCGAGATGCGGTCTACGATGGAGCACGCTTGCCCAGAAGAAACCGATTCACTCGAGATTTGAAGACATTCTGATTGATAGATTATTTCACATTTTTATTGAATTCCTTATAGAAATGGTGCAAGAGACACTGGCTAAATTTAAAACTTAATGTTTCATGATTGGTATTCTCAGTTCTTAAAACCCTTTTCATAATTTCAGAAGAGCTCAAAGAAGAACCTGAGTCTGGTGATGAAAGTGGTAAAGAGAATGGAGCAGTGAAACCAGCTTTCGTGAAGAAGTCCAAAAGTCGGCCGGACATGGCAATCAGACGTAAGCAGCTAAAGGCCAAGAGCAAGATGATATCCGATCAGATCAAGAAAAGAAAACAGTTCAAAAAGAAGAAACCTGGAAAAGCTTAAAATAAATAAAAATCGGTTATTTCACACAAATGTCTTTTATTAGAGTAAAAATAGATTAAAAATGATGATTACATAATTAGAGGAAGATCTAAAAATTGAGGTAACTCAGGTACAAAATTATATGAAAAAATATGGACACAAAAGAGTCCATTCATATTATAGACCCAAAAAGAATCTGACAACCATTAAAATGCAAGCCTTATAATCACAGATATACATCTGTGCTTATAATTATCATATTACGTCATAAAGGAGAAAAGTTATGTAGTTCGTTATTTGAAATTCCGCTGCTTCCCACTAGTTCAATTGTTGAACTACTGAGTTTACGTCACAATAGTTAAATCGACAATCTTCTTATATAAAATAGAAATAAGAGTTTAATTAGTGACGGGGCTACTGGGATTACTGTCACCCAGGGTCACACAATTTACGAATCTTAAAAAATAGAATTTGGAAGGGGAAGCTGGCAGATACAGCTCGAGCACCACACACACACACACACACCAGTACAAATGCGTGAGCGAAACGAGCACGAAAATTTCAAGATTTATAGCAATATGAAACGCAAGTAGAAATGCGTTTATTTGCCACTATTGTTGAATTAGGCGAACCTACATTTAAGCATCAGATCAAATTCAGTTCTTACCCACAATCCACCTCCTGAGACCACCTGGGTGAACCGTGGAAAGTTTTTTTCCAACGGCTCACCTTTCAGTTAATACATCAATGCCTCTAACTTTCTATTGCTGACGGTACACCTCAAAAATTTGGTACTGGCCACTATTGAATGTAGGCAATTTACTAATCGTCTACATGCAAACATCGGATCAGGGGGGGCTCTATTTTTGAATCGCTCGTAAGATATTTCGCACGAAATAAACGAAATCGTGCAAAATGATTACTGTCGAAATCCCAAAAAATTAGCACTTCATATCAAGTGGTTTGAACCATATTAATTTGCTTTCTATCAATAGAAAATCTTCAATTTCGCATGATATATTCGTGCGAAATCATACGAGCAATTCAAAAATCGTGCCCCAGATTGAATGTAGGTGATTTCCCAATCCCCTACATTCAATCTAATGCACTGATGAAAGGTAGACAGCCCACCGTTGCGCAGCCCAATGAAATTGTCACCTGGGACAATTGATATACATTGTAGTGTGTAATATTTATGAAAGGCACACATTTTCATGTATAAATAATGTAAGATCTTATTTTTGCTATATGCAACACCGAAGAATGTGTCATATCATGACACATTTCAATACTCATTTGACCACAGACCTACTACCTATAGACTTTCAATGAGCGTGGCTAGCTCAGTGCCTCTCGCTTCAACAAGGTGTGTTGCCACATTAAAATTATTTGCTTTAAGTTAGGGTAATTTACCTACTATGACGAGTAGTGAATCTCTTCAATGAGTAATTTTGGAAACTTTGGAAAATCTTGTGAGAAGGATATCTGAAAAATACTTATGAACAAAAGAAATTAATATTAAGATCCAAATCCATCCGTTTAAAGGTAAGACAGCTTTAAACGGCTGTATCTTTCGCGCCGTAATATCGTCAGTTGAAACTTACACAGAATATGTAATGTTACGACGGATTAACTAAGAAATATAATTAAGTCAAAACTAAAGAGGGTACACATCCACACATACAACAAACGTTTTTGTTAAGGTATTATTGTATTTGCTCTGGTGTAAAAACCAAACGGTACGTAACGGTAATCGGTACAAGCGTCAAACTTGGCGGATTATAGTGCACACCCTAAAGTAAAACAACAAATAATAAATACTGGCCGCGTGCGAGTCGGTCACACATTTCTGTTTCCCACAAGTTAAGCAACGTCGGGCGCGGTTGATACTTGGATGGATGACAGCCTGTGTGTGATGTTGTGTATTTGCACTACTTTTTGTATTTTGTGACGGTACAGAACCCTCAGTGCACGAGCCCGACTCGCACTTGGCCAGTTTATTTATTTTCATGGATGGAATTATGGATAACATCCCAATTAATGAGATACTTAGATAAAACTCTTTATTATTTACAGTACTCATATCACACACGATAAATCAGACTTCAAAAAAAGATTATTTTGTTTTATTTGAACAAAATCACGCTGATGATGATTTATGATGATATATTTTCTTTGATTTAAGTACATTTAAGTGTGTTTATTAGACCCTGAGCAGCTGCAGTTGCTCAAAAATATATTTTTTCCCTTTCTGATATTGGATTCGGCATTGAAATGACTGGAACAAATTCTACTATGTTTTCCTGGCACCCAATTTTCACAACCAGTAGCACTGATCCATTTTATTCGTAAGCCAGGATCAGTTGGAAACCTGCAGAACGAATAATTTATGTTAATTGTGGTGGGTAATTTCATTTATAAACTGGCAACATTGATTGTTATTCTTCTCAGTTAATATTTTGATAAAACTCATAGGAAATACCACAAATCGACCAAAAAACGGACTAATTATGAATAAAATATTTACGCATTGATATCCTGAATTTATTTAGGTGATCATTACAAGCTCTATATGTTTACTTACGTGTGAAATGATATTTCATCGTTTTTTCTCTCACTGCGGTACTTGCAGCCCAAAATGATACAACCAACCATTGTAAATGTTTGTTTTACAATTATTTCTAAGACGAAACACGCATTTATCACATAAAATCACCAAAAAAATGCAATAAACAATATTCAGACCCGTTTTGTTTGTCGCAGAACCGTCAGATTTTGACATTTCTGATCCAAAAAACAGGCCACGCCGATAAGGACAAAAAAGTCTTGTTATGTCCTTTTTGTACTTGTGCTGAGCCATATCAATTTGTCTCTTTCACTTGCTTTCACTGAAATATATTGCCGGGCCCTGCATTTGACCTAGTCCTTTATGACTCAAGCTTGTAGTCACTGTGCTTAATTTAACCACAAAGAATATTCAAGATTTGAGTTGAATGTTTTGAACAGGATGTATTCAGTGCTAACTACAATAAAAGATAGCTACACTTACATAAGCTTATCCAATGGACGGATATTGAATTCTAAATTATTTTGCAATACATTTAGTGGCACGAAAATACTGTATAAATGGTAGTCCATATAAGGATAAATTGGAAATACATTTTTTTTAAATATAAAAGTACAGATCCATCTCACTAATTAAATAAATTTATCACAAATAATGAAAAAAAAAAAAACATTTGTGCTTCTAGTGTAAAAATAAGAATTATAAAAATATATTCTAATTCAAAAAAGATTACATTGAAACTATTGTACTTAAATTTATGCAAAATACAAAAATAATAGTGTTTTTTTTTTACTTTTTAAAGCTTACCATACATATGTAGGTACAAAAACATAGCAAAACTACCATTCTATGTAGAATTTATTTGTCATTACATACAAAAAGCTTGTAGTTATTGTAAAGTTAAAATTTACTTAAAATAGGTTATACAATATAAATATATATGCTAGTTAAAATTACTCAGCAATTTATTTGATAATTATAAAATTAAGTTGTGATTTACCTGATCATAGGTAAATTAACTTGACAGAAATTTATAAAAAAGTATAAAAGTTGATTAATTTTTTTTTTTAAGTTTACTTAAAATAAATTATGCTATAATTATTATACTTGTTAAACCTGCACAAAGCAAAACAACAATTGAATTCATTAAAAAATATATGATTTCTGCAGAGTTTGTTGGTCATTATACAAGTACAAAAGTTAGTTATATAAAAGTTATTATAGTAAAAATAATAAGTTTTCTTCAAATAAATAATTATTATGCTTGTAAATTGCTCAAAGCAAAAAGGCAATGAGATTCATAAAAAAAAAATATGCTCTGAATTCTATGATTTGTGCTAAACCTTTCTCAAAATTGTGTAAAACATCTATAAAACTCCATGATTTCCTTATTAACGTGATAAAATAATCTCTTAGAAACTGGTAAATATTCCTTAGATACTTAATTCGATACTTATCTCTAGCGTGCGTTATTAAAATAGTGTAAAATAAAATGTATAATGATAGTTAAATATAAGCGTCAAAATATTATGATTCATGAGGATGGCATAATAGTCTTACAATAGCATGAAAATAAATTAGTATTATTACCATCGAGATACAATACCTATAGAGGCACAATCTCTAAATGAAAACAGTCAAAAAAACGTCCGAGCGACGCTGTACATACCCAGACATCAATTATATAGATCACAATGCCACATTTACTCCAATTCAGACGTTATGTCGCTTATCCGCTATGGCATCGTAGCACTAGCATCGCGCGGCGCAACATGTTCAGACACTTCATCAGTTGACCACTACAGATATAAAAAACACGCCCACTGATTCCACTGAACTTCACGTCATTTCCGACCAATAATGTAGGTACGCCATCACTATGCTTTGTTTATATTTTGAACTGACGTTGAATGGGCCAATTAGCATTTAGTAACCGTTCACCCCGCCCCTCAGGTATTTGACTGAATTGTTTCCATTGAAAATAATCGTAACTACAAGTCTGGGCTACATAGTAGCTATACCTAGTCTGTGCTTACAACTAACCGAAAAGTCAGCGCAATGCGTAGCGTGCGCCGAGTTTTGGTTCGGACATTTTTATAGCATGATTGTGACTCTATAGGTATTATATCTCGATGCTTATTATTCATCATTTTACGAGGAGGTACAATAATAATTACAGCATGGAAAGTCTTCAACTTCGGCTCAGTCTGTAATCTTATCTGTAACAGAAGAACAATATACTTTAGAAATACATTCTTATTTAGGGCTCCTTAGATTAGAACTTACAAGGAACCTGTTGTATGGTTCGTACTGTGTCTGTCCATCGTAAACTTCTATAGTTATTAAGATAGCATGAAACTGCACAATTATTTCAGTGTAGATATAGATTTCAATTATAAAAGTATAAAAAAACGTATTTTAAGTGTAGCTCTGGTACATGTGAAATAGGGATTTTTATTTTCACTGTGTTGTATTGTTGATCTCTCAAGTTAAATTAAAATTGCGCAGTCTCATTTTTGCGTGTGACCATTGTCGTGAGCGAGAAGTTGAGACAGCATTTTTATGCATAGATCAACTTGAGTAACGTTTTGAAGAAAGGACCTAATAGTTGCCCCAATTTGCATTTCTAAACTACATTCGAACATTCTGAAATTCATCATTCGAAATTGTATTTTTAATTAATTAATTTTCGAACGTTTGGTGATCCAAACTTTTTGAGTAGTATTTAGCTTTGCCAGCTGTAATAAAATAGTAAAAAGCTATATGAAAATATTTAAGTTCAATATATCGATTTACATTGGCAGCTACAATCATATGCTCTCAAAGCAGAGGGATCAGACTAAGGTATTTATACAGCTTTTTACAATTTACTGCATATGCCAAAACTAGAAAAAACTTGGACCAAGTATAGTTTTTAACAATTAGCCCAGGAACATGCAAGGAAGGAAGAAGAAGATATGCTTTATTAAAATTTGTTTTTGTTCAAATGTCCTCGTACTCTCTGTTTTTCCCAATTTATTACTGTAAGAAATGCAAAAAACTGTAAGCACACTTATTCATCTTTCTCTTGCACATTAAGAAACTTGCAGTGACATCAATAAACGAGCCAAAAAGGGCGGTGAAGCCGAATTCGACTATCCAGTCCAAGCAATTATTTGCTCCGACAGCTGCAATAACATAATAAAAAAAAGGTAAATAAAATTATTTTCTTTTAATATTTCACTGATGAATATCGGGGAACTGCTACAGTCCTTGACGTTCAAAAACCTACAGAATTCGTGGTTTTCATTCGACTTTTTACAACGTTATTGCAGATGTCAAAGTATACAAAAGATTGGACCGACTCTAAAGGCACGTTCAGGTTCAAAATGTCCCTTTTCCAAAAAGTAATTACCGGTTTCGCTCGCGTTGAAAATGTCGAAAAGTGATGATGATGAGCACGCGGAGTCCCGGTCCTAAATATTTCCAATTTCATCTAAATCGGTTTACCTGTGTACAAACTAGCATACACACATTCGCATTTATGATTTTGCTAGGTTAGGTTTTCGCGATTTTCAATGCGAGCGAAACCGTTAATTATATTTTGGGAATGGGACATTTTAGGAAAGGGACATTTCGGGAAAGGGTCATTTTGGAATCGATGGACATTTTCGTAAAGGGATATTTTGAACCTTGATTGACCAATGACCAGGCTTGATGAGAGCATCAAGCCAATTTTGTGCCTGATGCGTTCGCACCCGCCATGCTAGCTTAATGTATCTCCCCCTTGTTTGTCTGGTCTGAGGGACCAACACTGCCCATGTGTGGACACGCGATTGCTCTCGAATCAGTACATAGCAGCAAAGCTCATGCTAGCAACTCACGAGTTCAGTACTTGTCTTGTAGATCCTGCAACTCTGCGCCGTCAGTGTCGGTCGGCTTGTGTCCGCCGAGCTCGGCGAGTCGCGACGACTTCCACCGGCCGTCTGCACCGTTCATGTTGCGGTCCTCGCACACGCACAGGAATAAAGAGTCCACTACCATCTGGAATTTATTATTGATTTCATGCTTTTGAATAAGAAGCTAAATTGTTTTTTTTAATCCCTCATAAAACAGCTGAAGCTATCCGACTACAAAAAGAACTTCTTAATTCAGTTTTTTAATAAAAAAAAAATGTTACTTCATAACTCCGTCATTTATTAACAGATTTCGAATTTATATATTTTTTTTCGGAAAGGATATACTTTCAGTGTGGTCCCATAGAAATTTCATCAAAATCAGTATAAGATTTGGCTTTTAAATCAAAATAACTGGAAAAATTTATTTTATGGATGACAGTGTGATAATCCAAGTAAGCAGGACAATAATTTTATTATGCACAACTTTAAAAACATAAAATTAAAGAAAACTTAAAATACTAACTAAAACTTAAAATAACGCCAAGTAAGCTAATTTGTCCATTTTATACTAGTTTTGTGGAGTCGGTTTTTTATATTGATATTTATTTTTTACCATCAAACGGCTGAACAAATTTTCTTGAATCATAGCTGAGAATACCTCGTCAAGTCACCTTTCAAACAAACACTGAATCAAAATCGGTTCAGCCGTTTAGGAGCCACAGACGCCTGTCTGTACGCAGATAGATACACACACACAAACAACTAAGTAACAAATATCTAAGATTTCACCACAGATACGAAGCCTAGGTGTGAAAGTACATTGTATACATTAGACTTGATACTAATATAATATTGGACACATGTCCAATATGCCCATGTCTAGAACTGTTTCTTTGACAAACTTCTAGTGTAGTTAAATGATTATTTACGGGATATTTACCGTGGTAAGGTTGTGGAAGGAGCTCCCGATATTTCGGCGCAGTTACATGCACCATGTTCACGGGAAGACTGAACAACCTTACCACGGTAAATATCCCGTAAATAATCATTTAACTTTAGTGAACAACCGTGATAGTCTAAAACAGTGTTCTAGTGTAGTGTATTTGTGTTGTGTATTATTTCTTTTTAATTTTTTTTGCAATAATTTTTCCATGTTATACACAACACAACCCTTCATTCTTCGTAATGAATCTTTACTTATTTATCCGAAAGTTGTATGGTCTTCTATGCAACCTCACTTCGATCTTTATTCCTAATCCTAATGTATTCTTCTTGTGGTAAATAAAGAGTTATTGTATCGTTTGCTTGAGTTAGGATTATTTAGTACATTGTTACACATACCTCATACAGAGACAGAATGCAATGCGCAATAAAGAAGGAGTAGATGCATATGACAAGTGTAGGAACGGCGAAGAAATGCAGGTCAGAGTTCCGCTTCAGCAGCAGCAACCCGATGATACCGGTGATTGCAGTCACGATGCATTTCCCCAGGAACAAGATGAAGTCTCCCACGCTGTTTATAGTGGCCACTTGCAGGGCGTTGTTTACGATCGTACTGAAGGCCTGCAAGGAAATTGTAAGGTGATTAGAAGCAAAGCTTCGTCCCGCATGGATGAGTTTCACATAAATTGTAAGGCCCTTGAAGCGTTTGAGAGCGTTTAATTTAACACATTCTCTGTGTACCTAAGAACTGGAAATCAATACCCCTTACGTGCACACACAAGTCGTTGCAATACTGGTAACCCTAAACAAATAGTTGCCGAATTATGGTTTTTTAACCGACTTCCAAAAAGGTTTTTTTTTTCATTGTTTATTACCTCAGAACTTTCGACTGGGTGAACCGATTTTGATGATTCTTTTTTTATTTAAAATCTGGTGCTTCTCGTGGTCCCATTACAATTTGGTCCAGTTTTGACATTTTTAAGAAGTTGGTTTTTTTTTATTGATAATTATTTCTACTCCATTGCTGGTAAATGAGTTCTGTCAAAGTGGTTAATGACGCGGGTAAAAATAACACTTCTTACGCATCAACAGCATCTGAAAATGCAAAATATATAGAGCATTCAAAGCAGCAATTCAACAGGTAATGTCTTAGTGCACTCATCAATATTGTATATTCCCATTTGCCCTTTTGATAGATACATCGATAAACTTTTTACTGTTCACACCAGAAAGAGTTGTTTACTGTTCTTTGTTGTTTTTGATCATGCCTTCTCGAATTAAATTATATCAATTGGTGAGTATGTAGATTGTAGTTGAGGTACTTACCCTACCAGCAGCTTTGCAGAAATGGCACCTCTCAATAGTGATGATTGTGTAAGCGTTGTGGTTCAAGTAACGGATGAATTTCTCGAGGCAGTAGAAGCAGCAAATTCCGCATTTCAGGCCGCATTTCGCGCAATCCGAGCCCTTGTCCGCTCTTGCCGATAGTCTATAATGAACATGTTAAAATGTTAGCTTCACAATTTCTTCCACAATGAAAGCCCTTGATTATATTTATATTGTGTCGGTGGTTGTTTGAATAGGTAACAACGCCACACTATGGTAGAGACGCGGCGACGGGGTAGCTATCAAGGATTTTATACCCAAACGGATTGCGTACACAATAAAACCGGCTAAGTGCGAGTCGGGTTCACTGAGGGTTCCGTATCACCCCATTTTTTTATCGCTAATAAGCCCGCGTTTGATCACCAACTCGTCTGTTGGTAAGCAACGATGTGGTTGAAGATGAAGCACGCAGACTTAGAAGGTACCTATTCTAACCTTCTAGCCTTGAAAAGGGCCAGATTAAATCTCTCAAGAAACAGGGAAGCCGGCAGGTTGTTCCAATCCTTGGCCGTACGGATTAGAAACGTAGAATCGAAACT
The DNA here is from genome assembly GCA_949125355.1 of Agriopis leucophaearia. NCBI lineage: Eukaryota > Metazoa > Arthropoda > Insecta > Lepidoptera > Geometridae > Agriopis > Agriopis leucophaearia. The sequence goes on from OX421267.1 coordinate 7,935,467, forward strand.
TTTGGTACGCATCCAAGGAAAGTCCACAATGTATAGGTAGTAGTGGTTGTCTACTAAAGTACAAAAAAGTAGTGCAAAAAGATAAAATCACGCCCAGGCGATCACCCATCCAAGTACCGACCGCGCCTGACGTTGCTATTTAATTATTTGTTCAGTATATCGCACCTTTAATAATAAACCGAACTAACTCAAAAATCATGATTTTTGGGAAATTGCATTCAAAGTTTTACAAATTTGGAGCCACGTATGTTTTGGTAAAAATTAAAAAAATGTGGGCATTCTACAGAAATGTAAATGTATTTAGAGTATTGTCAATAGAATATCCTTTCAAATAACAGTTATAAATAACAAATATTATTTATCCTTTTTAAAATACAAAGGTTTAAAAAAACATTACTGACTTAAAACTTTTCTTGATAAAAAATACAGGCTAGTATTTGACATGCTACATGACACAAAACCTATTAATACAGATTATTATTGAAAAAAAAAAAGTTTTTTTTTTTTACTTTAAGATTTAATGCAGCTTATTACTAAAAATAAATATCAGACTATCAGAGATCAGTGCAGTTTATTATTAAGAAAGAATCATTGCATGTGGTTGTATTTAGGTTTAATTCTATTTCTATTAGCGAACACACATCTCACTCTGATCACTGCCGGCGTATCACTGATTCGTCTCATTTAGTGAATTTTGATTGGATTAAACACCAGTACCCTTAGTACAAGATTTGATAGTTTTCGAAAACTTTTTTCGTTTTCGTTTTGATGCATACATTGCTGGGCTGAAAGCTATTCGAAACTATTTTTCGTATTTGAGTGAAGCAACCTATACTGCCGATTACTACCGATTTTAGTTCATCCGCGATTCCGCTAGAGGCGCTTTACTAAAATGTATGGGACAATACGGAAACGAAAAAAGTTTTCGAAAACTGTCAAATCTTGTACTAAGGGTACAGCAAACCCCTATTTCATGGTGAAGTAAATACTTACTTGGCATGTAAATATGTGAGGATCAGTCGCGGTATCTTGAACATTGTGATAAGGAAGGAACCTTTGGCTACCGAGCCCAGGTGGTACTTTATCAACTTGCCGATCGAATAAAGAACTGGCGACGGATTCGCGTTTGGCCCTCTGAAAATTAATTATAACAATTTAATATAGTAGTATGTAACACGAAAGAGAACAAGGGGACGACCACAGAGAAGGTGGGAGGATGACCTACCGAAAGGGTGGTAGAAAAAAACGGACAAGTGTGAGTAGGACTCTCACCCTGAGGGTTCCGTACAAACTTAACAAATATGTACATATAGTTTACCATCCCCGGAATCGAGTCTCGACGAAAAAAGGTTAAAATATTGAAGGACAAACTTAACTTTGTTATAGTACTTTAGTAGATAGTAGTTGAAGAAGATTAGAGAATAAAGGCTATTTTTCAATTTAAAAAACGTGACATACAAACCAACAGACGTACACCGCAAAATTTTAATGGTTCCTTGTTTTGTTACGAAACAATAAAAAGAAGCAGATTGGTAAATGTGTTAGCAAAAAAGAAGCTATAACAAGGAAATTTCTGTATGGAAGCAATAAACTGTATGGAGTTAGTATCCATTAATTGGCTGTCATTCTGACATTGTTGTTGAATATTATTTCACAACTCTTCTTGGATAACATTTTAGATCTATATAAAGTTCTTGAAAAACTAGCAAAATGGATAAGGACTAATAAAGCCATGATCATAAAGGAAAATAGAATAAAAAGGTATTTGCCACCAACCCATGTATCGGGACATTTTCAAACAAACGGCTTATTCATATCCGCCATTTCCTCGCAATTTTGCGGATTTGGCGGTAAAAAACTCATGGGAACCCATTGTCACTATGGCGTGTCTATAGAAGACTTTCATTTCAGCAGCATTGCTCGGAATAGCCTCGCTAATCGCAGATTCTACGAGGGCTAGAGGCGCGCACACCCTACGCTAAGACCTTCGCCCTTCACCGTCTCACCAAGCTGTAGGAAATATTTTATCTTAAGGGTGAGAGAAAGATGAAGTCGAGACGTCCCTACCAGTAGCGTACGATGACACGAGCAACCGTGCCGACGAGCTGATGAGGGCTGCACCGGGCTGTGAACTTGCATTCTCTAATCTTCCTAGGGACAGTGTACCCTACCTCAGCATGGAAGTTAGGCTCTAAGTAGCTTCGTAGCAAAACAAGTAACCATTATTCTGAACTTATCTGTAACGACTATAATTTTTATTTAGTGAAAATTATAGTTAACTGGCTGACCCAACAGACATTTTCCTGTCCAAATTTAAGTAAATTTATCGTTTAGAATCGTGAGTTGTCTTGTGTTCAGACAAAAATCCCATAGGAAAAGGACTTTCAGTTTTTTCCGAATTAGAAAATTTTCCAGGAAACCTTTCCATAAAAACTTAATTTCTTCTATAAGGATTCTAACACTAAATATAGTCAAATAGGTCCAACCATTCTCCAGTGATGCGCTTACCAACGATCAGCATTTTTTTAATTTATATAGAAGATTTAGTCCCCCAGCCCTGACCTGACAGTTACCTGAAGTACCAGTGCGAGACGGCGCCCGCAATGGTCATCTGCTGGCAGCCCAGTATGAACTCACTGCCCCAGATGAGGCACACCAGGCACATCCACCACATGCTTTTCACCCACAGCGGGTTGAACTCTATCGTCTCCATAGTGAATGCTACAACATTTACACAAGTATTCAGAACCGTATGGAAGGTTTCCGCCCAGTACACCGCAACATACCTCAACCGTATTGGCACGTGCAAAAAAATATACTTTACATAAATCGATTTGATGCCCACGCTAGACGGATCTGACAACAATCAATACCGTAGCGTATCGTGACAGTGAATTGACGACCTTTTTATTTTATTTTCTGATGCCATAGGTGGCAAAAAAAGCAGACAGGCTGCCTGATGGTAAGCTGTAACACCAGAGGCATCACTAAGACGTTGCAGACTGCGACCCTTGATTTTGGAGAACCCTTTGTTGTTTTTATGAGGATATAAAGCAGTTAATTGAGAGATCTGAAAAATGTGTTCGTCTTGGAGGAGAATACATAGAAATAGAAAAATAATTTGGAAGTGAAGTTTTATTTTCCCCCTTGCGATTTTCCATTTCGCGAACTTTAAAACGCGCCAACGTAGCTTCTCGGAAACACCGCGGAATGTAGCGGAATGCTAGTTTGCAGGTGTGAGGCGAGAAAAATCTTGTGAATCGCAGTTTGCGATTTCCACTTTATAGAATTGTTGATATGGATCTATAGTCTGGTAGGATTGTGTATTTTTTCATGACTGGTATTTTCTCAGATCAGTCAAACAAGGGAGATATGGTAAGGTGGCGTACGAACGTATCTGTCATAAATCAGGCTTGTACTTTTAGTCGAACTCACCTAGCAGATGACCTTGCAATCCTTTTTTTTTAACCGATTCCAAAAAGGAGGAGATAATCAATTCTTTTTTTTTATGTTTGTTAGCTTAGTTCTTTGGACTGGGTAAACCGATTATGATGGTTTTTTTTTAAAAGCTGATGCTTCCCGTTTGGTTCCATTTTAATTTGGTCCAGTTCTGTCATTTTTATGATGTCGGTTTTTTATATTGATAATTATTTGCAAGTGGATTCTCAGTTAGTTCATTGGTGTCGTCGCCACAAGTTTCTTAGTGTGTGTGAAAAATTAGTAAGTACGCCATACTTACAATTTTTGCATAAAGCGGTTTAACGGTATACTCTTTTTTTTAAATAAATCATGGAGACATTTTACACGTACGAAAATTGTACTAAGGCATACCTCTCTTTTTTGTCTGATCTGTCTGTACCTTGTACCATTAGTACAAGATTTGATAGTTTTCGAAAACTTTTTTCGTTTTCATTTTGTTCCATACATTGCTGGGCTAAAAGCTATTCGAAACCTTCTTTCGTATTCGAGTGAAGCAACCTATACTGCCGATTACTACCGATTTTAGTTCTTCCGCGTTTCCGCTAGAGGCGCTTTGCTGAAATGTATGGAACAATACGAAAACGAAAAAAGTTTTCGAAAACTATCAAATCTTGTACTAAGGGTACAGATCTGATAGTTCATACCGTATTTATAGTATGGTCCAGTCTAGTGGGCAGAGTCCTTGCCTATTATCTCATCATTCTGTGATCTCATCACTCTATACTTGGTCCATGTTATTATAGATCAGACAGCTGTAGATTGTGAAAAGCTGAATGGAAACTATATATTCTGATCAGTTTTGCTTGGTTTTTAAATGTAATATAGTAGCTGGTAGAGGATTTACTACAGTGAAATGTTATAAGAAAATGTTTTCATTCAACATTTTATATTGATATTGCAGCTGTCAAAGCTAATAAACTTGAACCTTGTATTACTATAAATGCAAAAGTCTGACTCTGTTACTTTAGTACGACTAAATGATAGAACCGATTTTGATAAAAATACCAGTTTTTATTTTATTTTTTTAGGTACTAATAGGCTTGCGTTTTACCGCCAACTCGCCTGATGTTACGCGATGATGCGGTCTACGATGGAGCACGCTTGCCTAGAAGAAACCAATTTACTTGTGATTTGAAGACACCTAGATAGTAACATAGTGTGTACCTACATCATGGTGATAAATAAATAAAGATAGAATTACAACCAATAGTAACCCATTTCTAAGCCTGTCATTATCATCATTTCAGCCTATCGTTCACACTGCTGGTACTCAAGCCGTCTCTCAGAAAGAGAGAGAGAACGAGGATGGGCCCTAAATCCACCATGCTGACCCAGTGCATTTTGGTTCATGTCGTATGTCTTTGAACTTTAGAAGTTCATGGACATATCGGTTTCCTTACGATGTTTTCCTTCACCGTTTTTGAGCGATGGCATCGAAACTGCACGTAATTTATTTAGATACTATATAAGACTTTGGTGCAGGGCAGAGGTTCGAACCCAGTGCCATTGGATTGTAAAGCGCACATGCTACCGCGCGGCCATCATAGCTCTCTATCATCTAAGCCTGCACAGTATAGTTATTCAAGTCAACTACATAAGGAAATGATAACACGACAAGATAAAAAAGTTTACCCATTTAAGCAAGTGACTAAATGCAGATTGAATTTGTATGGATGGAGCCAGTTCACTCTTTTTGTATAGGAATCGAGATTTCTCTCAGTAAACCTGTTATACGTTGTTGCATTTCTATCTAGAAACTATTGCGCTAGATAAAAATATATAAATTAAAACTTACTTTTAGGGCTGGCACTCTTATTTATATTCTGAGCTTCTAAGGAAATTCTGTCGATGCGATCGTCAAAGGTGCCGTTGATGAAGAAATTCGTTTTGTACGGAATTCCTGGATAGTTCGCCGTTGCGAGACAAACCTGGAACAATAAACAAATCAAATTGTTTGGAGTTTTTAGGGTTCCGTACCCAAGTGGAGTAAACGAGACCCTATTACTAAGCCTACACTGCCTGTCTTTCCATCCTACCTTTTAACGGCTGTATCTTTCGAACCGTAATAGATAGTCAGTTGATATTTTCACAGAATATGTATTGGTACGTATACGTTAACTAACAAAAAATAATAAAATCAAAAAGTGAAAACTAAAGGCGCCTCCCATACAACAAATTTTTTTTAAACGTTTTATTATTTCCGACGTAATATTACATATTCTGTGAGATTTTCAATTGGCTATTACGGTTCGTAAGATACAGCCTTTAAAAGGTAGGACATACAGAGATAGACAGACAGCATAGGCTTAGTAATAGGATCCCGTTTACACCCTTTGGGTACGGAAACCTAAAAATAATATTTCTCTATGAACCCAAATCTGAATTATTCTTAAAGTTTGTTGCGTAACATAGTACAGATACGCGAGCGCGCGCGCTTAGATGGTCAGCATAAATAAGGTCACCGATTGCTTTAGTCAGCCGATTTAGTCGGAGTTCAACTGAACATGCGCTCCACCACGAGCGCGCAGTCAGCACACAGCACCGACCTTCTTTCAGCATGCTTTAATAACTCGCGCGTCAGCACTTGTTTGTGGCCGAGTGACGAATTGCATAAAAAGGAACACACCTAAGCATTTCACAATTTAGTAGGTAAATTAGTGTAAAAAAATAACACTGGCAGGAACACTTCAGGTGTTCTTCGGTATTCTTTTGTCAGGCGTCTGATGACCATGACTGAGATTCGCTTCGTGCCCCTCTCTGTAGTCAGCAAATTAGCTAACGGAACTGCCAGCAGATCGTTTCAAAGGCCCCGTTCAAATGTAAAGGTCCTACTTTTTATGTCCTATCTAACAGACTTCAAAAAAGGAGGAAGGTTCTCAATTCGACCCGTATTTTTGGTATTTGGTGAATGTATGTTGTCTATGCTCTTAAAGTAGGTACGTCGTCTATCCAACCCCTCTTTGTATTTTAAAGTTTAGTTTTTAATGCCCTTTTCAATTTCGTAAAGCCAAATCGCCAAATTTTCCTATCCCACCCGACTAAAATCGGAGCCAAACCTGAATCGTATTAACATTAGTAAAACTACTCGCTCATCATCACCTGAAGGTCCAGCGATGCTATCATAGTTTTAACTACATAATAGTACACGTAAAACAATAACACAGCTAATGCATTGTAACAGTCGAGGCTCACCTTGACCTTGCAAATGAGCTATCGTGCAACTATTCTAATAAAAGCTCGATATCTGAAGCGCGGCCTTCTAATTTCGATTAAAGAATTCGCATTTGGGAAATATACGCGTTGTTTTAACCGATTTCCAAAAAAGAGGAGGATTTCTCAATTCGTTTTTTTTTAATATTTGTTGCCTCAGAACTTTCGACTGGGTGAACCGATTTTGATGATTCTTTTTTATTTGAAAGCTGGTGCTTCCCGTGTGGTCCCATTTCAATAAGGTCAAGTTCTGTCATTTTTATGAAGTCAGTTTTCTATATTGATCATTATTGTATTCTCAATTGTTACTATTTCTAAGCCAATAATATTCTTTCAATACTTTTGAGAGTTCAGTCCAAAGTACATTCATATATCTTCTTTCAGAATCTGGATGGGTGTTCGAGAGTGGCATTTACTTTTACAACCGAGCTACCATGTTTCGGCTGGCCAGTTGAACTAAAGCGTTAAGACACGATTATTTGTTCTTGAATAAAAAAAATAAGCTATTCGGGAGACCTTTGATTGAACTGAAAACTGACTCTAAGGGAGCTTTTCAACCAACACGGCACAAAGGAATTTTCCTCTGGTCGTGTTTCCTTGTTAGCGTTGTTGGCGTCGCGGGCTCTGTTGTAGTGTCAAAAAGACTAGCCAAATACATGATTAGGGTTACCATTCGTCCTGATTTGTACGACTTTGTCATTTGTACGGCTATTTTAGCTTAGGCGATGTAATAAGAGTAGGTATTTAATAAAACGTACGAGTACATAATTAATATAAAATCAGTATTTAATCTTATCTGGCTTTATGTCGAGTCTTTTCAACTTTTGACATAGTAACCCTACTCATGATGTATAACATATAGCTCATAGCACATTGCATAATTGACGGACGGTTAAACATAGTACTTAGAAGTTTTGGCGCCATCGTAGAAAAAAAAGTACAGAAGATTCACTCTAATCATTTGTTAAGTAGCGACTCTAGCTACTACACAATAAAGTGCAATTCAGGACGCGCGAGCGCTAACTACCTACAGCTATATTAGCCAAGAAGTTGCCTCTGTCTATCGTAAAGTAACTCTCGTCGCGTTATCTCTGTCTACCGTGCGGCATCGGGCACGGCAAGTCCGACAAGACGACCACTTGTAGCTTCATATCATACCTATAGTTCGGAGTGCACCAGGCCTGCTGTGACTTGTTTTGACGATATTTAATCAAACTTGAAATTATTTCAATATTATATAGTTTTGTGCATTTGCATTGTTGATAATGCAATTGACACAAGACATGCAATGACAAAATCTTCTTAAGAAAGAAGAAATAGTACTCACCACGACAAGCGACCAAAACGTGAAGAACAGGACGAGGAAGAAGAATGTGATTATCGGTTGCACGAACAGCGCCGGAATGGAGCCGAGACAGTGTGCAGTCTCCTTAAACAGCGCCGCCAGGAAGGTCACGCGCGACCGCATCACCCACACCAGCAACAAGAGGATCAACTACAAACAAAGCAGTCCGTGGTACGACATACCGTCAGGTTCAAATTCTTGACACAGATGACATAATTTTTAGGTTCCGGGAGTGATTTGACCTGCAGGCCTAGCACAGGCCATGGACAAATTGTCTTTCCGCTGTTTTTTTTTCCAAGCGTAGACGCGACAAAGCTAGAATATGGATACGTTTGTCTCTTTTTCGCGGGATCAAAACGGTGGAAAGACAATTTGCCCACGGCCCGTGCTAGGCCTGCTGCAATGACGTCCCGCTTGAGGAGTTTTGTGCATTTCCCCCATCTAGTCTACCCATACCACCCAATGTTTTTGAAATAAAGCACGGCCTCGAGTCACTGGCATACTAGTTCCACTCCTATTTCGTCAGGTGTTGTGGTGTTGAAGACTTGTTTTGGAGTTTCTTTAAGGAGTTTTTGATCTTAAGCCGTATACTTTCTGTGGCCTCGCAGCGCAATACCACATGCTCCAACAACTTTTTTTGTTTCAGATTTAAATAATTTCATAATAAAAATTATAAGTTTAGTGTCAGGTAGGTATAGCGTTTTTTAAAGATTTAATTCATTTTTGTTTCAGGTTAGGTTGAATCAGCATAATAACAAAGATCTGTAAAATAATTCCTTATTTTGGCGTTGAAGCAGAAATAGACTACTACTAGATATTTGTCTAATAATTTGATCCCTAATTCCTTATTGTACTTGATACGGCGACGTTGAAGCGGAAATACACTAGAGATTCGTCTAATAGTTTGATCCCTAATTCCTTTTTGTAATTGGATACGACGTTGAAGCTGAAATACACTAGAGATTCGTCTAATAATTAGATCCCCAATTCATTATGTACTTGATACGACGTTGAAGCGGAAATACACTAGAGATTTGTCTAATAATGTGATCCCTAATTCCTTATTGTACTTAATACGGCGACGTTGAAGCAGAAATACACTAGATTCGTCTAATAATTTGAACCCTAAATCGTTATTGTAATTGATACGAGGTTGAAGCGGAAATACACTAGGGATTCGTCTAATAATTGGATCCCTAATTGCTTATATATTTGATGCGACGTTGAAGCGGAAATACACTAGAGATTCGTCTAATAATTTGATCCCTTATTGTAATTGATACGACGTTGAAGCGGAAATACACTAGATATTCGTCTAATAATTTGATCCCTAATTCCTAATTGTACTTGATACGACGTTGAAGCGGAAATACACTAGAGATTCGTCTAATAATTTGATCCCTAATTGCTTATTGTAATTATTTTTCCTTATTCTAATTTCCTTATTGATACTACGTTGAAGCAGAAATATAGTTTTGTTTATTTATAAGTAGAATAAAAATCACAATTTATTGACTCATTGAATAGTTCCACTATCCACCTCCTGGCTCCATCATCAGATCAGTTTCATGGTACCAAATTATCGAATTGTCATCCGAATTACATATAACTGCAAAGTTTCACTACGATACGACAATTAGAAGTAAACGAAATCGACTTCCAAGATTTGTTTACATTGTTAATTAATTACATGCTAATAATGTAAAGTGTCAAAAGACACTAGTTGAAATTACTTTGAGGTAGAGGGCCTGCGTCTGCGCTGAGTCTTTTGAGTCTTGCCACTGAGGTGTTTTTTTTTAAATAAATATTTGTCTATAACAAAGGATATTAAATTATGAAATATCTTACCGTGATTATAGTTGCAATAATGGAGTACCATAGAAAAGCCTTCTCATTTTTGAATGATTCCTAAAAACAGAAAACAACATAAATGTATTTCATAAAACTATAATGCACAATGTAAGTGTAGTTTAATAATTTCTAAAAAAAGTATTTGCAGTAGAGCAAAAACAAAAATATGTTTCTTGTATGGGGACTTATTTTTTACTGTTTGATTTTATTATTATTTCTTAATTAATCCGCCGTAACATTACATAGTCTGTTTAAATTTCAACTGGCTATATATTACAGTTCAAAATATATAGCCGTTAAACGGTAGGACAGACAGACTATGCGTACATTTAGTGATATGGTCTCGTTGACATCCTTTGGGTAGGGAACCATAAAAAGATATACTAAGCTTTTAAGTATCTGAATTTGAGGATGAACTTACAGCCAAATACGAAGTATCAGAAAAGCTTCTTTGCTTAGTCCTTAGCTCATGGTATGTATACCATAACAAAGCAGTTCCTGCAACGCTCACTATCGACACTATGATCATGAATATCCAGGAGACCAATGATGCCAGTAAGTGAAGGATTGATACCATGATCAGTGAACATACTGAAATTAGCATAAAAGTATTTAATATTTATTCATTTAGTTTTTTGTCTGTTAAGGTGATACGTTTCACGTATGGTGGGAAATTAAAATTTCAAACAATTTTTTTGATCTTGTAGCTAGGCCGGGTAAGTATTCTAAACGATCATGATGTTTGCGAAAATTAATTATTATTCTTTACAAACTCATGAAAAGCTATTTATCTCTAATGCACATTATTACCTACATTTGTCAATAAACAAATTTTTGCTGTTTCAAACGGTTTATTGACAAATGTAAGTAATATGGTGAGTTACTGATTAATAACTGTACACGTTAATATTTTTAAAAAAATCAAAAATTTTCGCAAACACTGTATCATTTCACAATAATTACCTGACCTAGCTACAAGGACAAAAAAACTGTTTGAAATTTTAATTTCCCGCCAAACATGAAACGTATCACCTTAAGGTAATCTTCTCTGATCTTATTCATATGTCTGGTTTATAAAATAAAAAAATTTGGTTGTCAGGCCTCTCTAGACCTGACTAGACTTGACAAAATTAGGAACAAATACATACAGGGAAATTTTAACCCATAGCAAAATTGTTGACTGATAGTCGCCTGAGGTGTTATGGAGATGTGATGGGCAGAGACGATGTACATATTGTACATGCCTTTCGAAGGCCACTGGAGCTGCCCGAAGGAAAAAGCCAAATAGGTGATCTAAGGTCAGCACAGTACTAATAATGTGATATACAAAAGATAATGGACTAATGTTAACAAGTAACGAGTATTTAATATAATGAGTTTGCCCTTAATTAAACCAGTTTAATTGGGTAGGTTAGGTGCCTACCTAATTATTGGACTAAGCTAACAGAAAAATTTATGTTTCAGAAACAAACGAGAAAGGTCACAGTCAACAGGAATAAATCAGTGTTTGAATGTATATTTCATCATCATCATCATCAGCCAGAAGACGTCCACTGCTGAACATAGGCCTCTTTAACCTCCACACTGAACGACATCCTGCCATCTACAATGTATATTTATTCAAAAATAATTTGCATACTCGTGATAAGTTCTTTATACCATTTATTAGCAAGTAATCCATGCAAATACAGCTATTTAAGTTTAAATCTACACTAATATTATAAAGAGGAAAGATTTGTACCTATTTTTGTATGTTTGTAATGAATAGGCTCTGAAACTACTGAACCGATTTGAAAAATTCTTTCACTGTTGGGAAGCTACACTATCCCCGGGTGACATAGGCTATATTATATTTTGTAGCGAGGCCGAAGGCCGAGCTTACACTCGTGCGAAGCCGGGGCGGACGGCTAGTATGACATAAATCGGTCATGTTTTGAAGATATAAGGGGTGCCAGGCCATGTTAATGGATTAATAAATAGACCCCTCATAGATTAATATGTTACTTTAATGTACCTATAATACCAAACAATCATATTTATTCAACTCTATTCAAACAGCATAGTTTCATTTTGTGTTACTTCTCATGGACTAGTTCTTTTGATCTAATGTGTGAAGGTGACATCATTAGTGACTCAGTGTGGCTATTTTATTCAGTTGAGCTTCCCTCCCACCTCCCTCAATTACTTAGAATTTCATATGTGGCTTATACACAGCTATGAAGTAATTTTATTTCACGACGAGAAATGTTACTATCATAATATATCAATATGGTATGACAGTGTGATGAAGTAATAAAGGAGTCATTATGAAAACTTAAAAGTTAAAAAGCAAAATACCTCTGACTGACTGACTTTATCACGAAATTTTGAAAACTACTAGACCTGTAAAGCTGAAATAGATTCCTTATGGGGTATAGAAGTCCGTTAAGAAAAGATTTCGCGAGAGGGCTGAATTATATGTGGGGCAAAAGGATTATTTTTAATAGGTTTGCATTTCACCACCACCTCGCCTGATGTTATGCGATGATGCGGTCTATGATAGAGCTTTGCACTTGCTTAGAACAAAGCTTATATAAAAATCTACCGGTACAGAGTCAGAGGCGACATATAATTCTCGATTAATAATTAATTTCATGCCATTAGCATGCTGGGTACTGGTAGTGGGCTGAGCATTTGGATTATCTTTAAACCTGCAATAGTCTACGGGGAATTGTATTTTTTTGTATAAACAGCTCAGTAGCTTAGGTATTTAGTGTTAATTTGACAGTATTTAGTTTAGTGAACAGGATTTAATAGATACAAAATGTATCCTTCATAAATTTATGATAAATTTTGCGACTTTAGGGGCTTTACATTCCTTTACTTTCAATATGAAAGTAACACTGCTTTTATGTCTGGTTGAAGCATTTTCTTAACCATGATTATAATTGGCCGAGCAAAGGGAAGATCTTAAGAGTCTTAAAAGGGAACAAATCAGCATTTGTCATTTATGAGTATGTATATTTGTTCAACGATAAATTCCATGCCGTTAATCTAATCTTCATGAAATTTTGTAAGCAAGTAATTACATTACAGTTAATTTTTAAATTTCAATATGTAGAAAAATCATTCTAATAGTTGCAGAGATATAGGGGCCACAAGGGCAGTTTGCGGCTATCAAATAGTATCAATTCTAAGAACCTCAAAAGTTCAGACATAATATTCAAAAGCATTCACTGGGCCAGTATGGTGCATTAGGGCCTATCCTTTCTTTCTGCATCGCCTGTGTCCCAGCAGTGGGAACATGATAGGCTAATAACAATAAAATAGTATCCATTATGATGAAATTTGGCAAAGAAATCATGATAATAATGAGAATGAACTTAGCAACACTTTATTTGGGATATACATATGTGGGAAAACCAGAAATCATGAGCATACTCACGATTTCATCATCATCATTATTATCAGTATATCATGTTCCTACTGCTGGTACACAGGCCTTCTTCCAGGGACAGGATGGCCTCTAATCCAGCATGGTGGCCCAGTGCATGTTGGTGAATGTCAAAACGTCTGTGTTAAGTTCTTGTCTTAGACATACCAGTTTTCCTTCAGTTTTTTTAGCAAAGGCATCAAAACCGCACATTATTTATTTAAGTGCTAACCAAGTCATTGGTGCAGGGCCAAGGATAAAACTGGGTTCCAGGAAATTTTAAAGTGCACATGCTACCTCTCATCGACCATCGTTCAACACACACAGGGATCAATTAGATAAAAAATTATTAAAATGTACAATTAGCAGTTACTTACTAAATGCTATAATAACACATATAATCATCTCTTTCCAGGATGAATATAGATCTGAAAGCATCTGTTCAACAGTGTCCCAGCTATTTAGTAAATCGTAAAAATCTGTGAACACTTTCTTCGCAATATCTTGGGCTTTATTAGGGAAGCATCGGTTCAGCAGTGGAAATGAATCGTACACTGGAAGAGTGGGACACGGTCCGATATAATCATTCAGTTTGGGATAGTTTGACACAGTTGCCACGTCAATGTCATATCGGCACAGATTTGATCCTGTTTCTCTGTAGAAACTTTGCAAGTCCGCCAAGGTGTCCATCTTTTTGTTAGGACATTCCTTCACACATATTTTGAGTGATCTTTGCAGTTCTTTTATATCCATAAAGAAGAGATACTTTTTGTCAATAGTGCTGATGCCTGCCAGTGGAAAGTTGACGAGTTTCTGGTTGTTTTTCACACCACAAGTGTTTCCAAATGAGTCGAACCCATTGATGAGCCTTTGTGGGTTTCCATAAACAAAGGATATAGCTGCCACTATTATCTGAAATTAAATATGACTGTGTACAACTCAATTTGTTTAGTCTCTGGCACTGTCCAAAAGTCACCCTCGTTGTTGCTTGAACTACGCAAATAATAATTGAAAGGTTGAACGGCGGTGAAGGAGTAAAATTAAGGAATCCAGATGCGGGGTCTTACAAAAATTCGAGATATACAACTCATAGAACTCCAGAATGAAAGTTTTTTGATTAAAGCTTACCATTAAAATCCAAAATATAACGTAAATAATGAGCCAAAGCACATCAGTGCAGCCTTTCTTCGGGGTTTCATTTTGAGGAGCTATTTCACTTTGTGCACAGCCCATCTTGTGCAGACAACTTTAACCCACGATTCAAAATGAATTGTGTATGCCGGCGGCGCGAAATTCCTTACAATACTTATCAGGACATTACAAACAAACATAAATCCAAAGTAAATCTAACAAAACTTTTTTAACTATGGACTTGTTTATGATGCGCGCGCGTGACGCGATTTGGACGCGACTTGGTTGGACGCACAGGCTTGGACGCGACCAATCGGACCAATGAATGAGATTTGAAGCTATTTTGAAGTATAGAAGACAGTGTTGCCAACCTCGACTAAGCGTCCATCCTAGCGTCATCTCGAAATCCCCCTCTCTCCCCCTAACACTAATTCAAGATCACTGTAAACTATTTTAATGCTGATGTCTACGAGATTACACAACTTCCTAAAATTTAATTCATCAACCCAATCAATGATCTTCTAATTTACATTTCAAAAACCACTACAAAAAAAATCGCCCTAGAAAATTCCCCTAAAAATAGGTAACTACTGAAAAATGCGTCTAAAAATTGAACGCCTAGTGTATGCCCCTAAAAAAATATGGCCCCTTAAATACCCTTTTTTATCAAACATAACACCAAATTAGGGGGGGGGGACCCCAAGTTGGCAACACTGGTAGAAGAATACGTCCTACGTCATGGCATTTCATTGGACGGACGGACTGACTGGCAGGCTAGGGTTGGGATTGACTTTTTTTTTTAATCTTGGCTACTGCGCCCTGTATTTTATTTATCCGTATATACCAATGATCTTATATGGTAGGTGAAACGTTTCACTTTGGCGGGAAAATCAAATTTCAAACAGTTTTTTTGTCCTTGTAGCTAGGCCGGGTAATTATTGTGAAATGGCATAGTGTTCGCGAAAATTGTTGGTCGTTCTACGGTTGCCTGGAAGAGATCGCTTATAGCGATAAGGCCGCCAATTGTTTCACTAGTTTTTAAGTTGTTTTTTATGTTAACTGCTATGTAAGTTCGTAATTTTTGGTGTGAACAATAAAGAGTTTTCTATCTATCTATCTATTATCATGTACAGCTATTAATCAGTTACTCACCATATTACTTACATTTGGCAATAAACCGTTTGAAAGAGCATAAATTTGTTTATTGACAAATGTATGTAATAATGTGCATTGGAGATAAATAACTTTACGCGAGTTTGTAAAGAATAATAATCAATTTTCGCGAACATCATTATCGTTTACAATAATTACTTGGCCTATCTACAAGAACAAAAAAACTGTTTGAAATTTGAATTTCCTGCCATACGTAAAACGTTTCACCTTAAGTTGATGATGATTAAGGTATAAACAATTATAATGTTATTTAGTGAGTGTTCGTGAATGTGGCAGAGCGTGGGCAAGGTAAATTTTCATGTTTTCAAAACTCCTAAAAGCTTGCTGTACCTAGTAAAGTCTCCCTCACTTTACCATGGCATGACTTATTTGATCGTGTCATATCTTTGCTTGATTCTGAGTCAAACTGAGTCTGACTGTGACTTGTGACCATTGAAAATATTTCAAAACTTGAATCTGGAAAATGCACAACACGTGCGATGCCTAAATCCTCCCCCCACGAGGAAATAAAATAAAAAACATGTAGTGTAGTAGTGTCTTACATAAATTCTCTTTGATGTAGTGTAATGTCAACGTTACATCACAACAACAAAAAATCAAAAATCATAACCTGAAAATTGGACAGTGGACTTATATTTAATTTACTTTACTTGTAACTAGTTTGTCTCTATTGTAGTCTCTTTGCTAACTTGTGATTCCTAATTGTATTTTCATTGCTTGTTATTTTAAGTAGTTAAGTACCTAACCTAATTACAAAACAATAGTTCTTTCCCATCACTCAAAATGAATACGAAAGCTCTGTTAGAGTTCAAAACAGTATTGATAAATAGTTTATCCAAAAGGTATTTCAACAGTAATATAGCTGCAGTAACGAAAGTGCACAGAGAAACTTATAGCAGAACATATCCTACTAAAGTTGTTCTCTCCGATGGATCTTCTATAAACATTAGATACCATGAACCTCGAAAAATCGTAAAGGTGTGTAAAACTTTAGTAGCTACTATTCGTATTGGTTATCTACTTGCTGTTCCCCGCTACTTCATACTCGTGGACTTCCATATAAATTTTCAACCTCAATTTTCCCCCTTTGATCTATATATATAAAAGAAAGTCGTGTTAGTTACACTATTTATAACTCAAGAACGGCTGAACCGATTTGGCTGAAAATTGGTGGGGAGGTAGCTTAGAACCAGGAGACGGACATAGGATACTCTAAAAACGGCTGGACCGATTTTGATGAAATTTTGTGTTCCTGGAGCGGGTCATAGTAGCGAGGCCGAAGGCCGAGCTTACACCCGTGCGAAGCCGGGGCGGTCGACTAGTTTAAAATAAAACTTGGATTTTTAAACCTCTTCTACCATAAGAACACATGAGAACCTCCTGGCTAGTTTACCTTGAATGGATTATGCTTACTTGCGAGGAGTGGGTCCTAAGGGTTTCTCATAAAAAGCTTCAGTTTGAGCACGAGCCCTCTCAAAAAAAAAAACAGCTTCTGGGGAATAATCGCCAAATTCATGAAGAGTTGAAATCTGTGTCGGCAATTTGGTGATCGGGAACCAGAACCATGGCCAGGCTAGACATAGTCTGACCCATGCAAATCTGGACTTTATTACATAGTACTTTGCTACTTCATATTTCATTTCTACAGGTTAGAACACAGAACCAATTTGAATTGCTTTTTAAATTGTGGCTCCTGTGAACCATTTGAACAGCCGCTGTTTGGTAAAAAGGACATTTTGCTTCGTAAAAATCTGTAATAGTACCTTTTAAATTGAGGATGTTTTGCTCCCATGACATAATATTATGTTATGGATGATTTTCCAACAGGGACATTTTACTCTGATTTACTTTGAGAATCACCTGCTCAGTATTAACTTTTTGATTGTTTTGTGAGTATATTATGACAATGAAAACATGACAATCATTTTTTGCATCTTTTGTTACAGCTGCCTTTGGATTTATCTACTTTATCTGAAGAAGAAAGAAAAATTAAGTTAGAAAAACGCAAACCCAAGAGGAAAGTCAAGATTACTGATGATATTGAAGATGACTTCAATGCTAAGAAATATTTGAAGTATATGAAAAAATAATTTAAAAAAAAACATAGGTTTTTAAAAATCACTAATAGATAATAGAGTCACTTACTTAATATAATGAGATAAAAACTTTCACGCTGTACGATTTATTTAAAGCAGTTAAATTAAACATATTATTGTGTTTACAAAATTGAATAAATACATAGTATCTAACTAACCGAAACCACCTTCCTGATCTAACTAATCAGTTAGCCTACTACGAAAACAGTTGGATTATCCATAGTAGACTGCTGAAGGTGAATCTCACCACTATAATAGTTAATTTGTTATCTGATGAATGCCAACAGCTGCAGTAAAAAAATTAAAGAGAATGAAAACTATTGATTGGCTGCAACTAGGGTTATACTCCATCTGGATTAGTCCAGACTTTTCGTTTTTCCAGCTTTTTATTTAAAAATATTACTATACGTACTCTCACTGTTTGTCTGTCCAACCGTCCCTGTTTCTTGCGAACTGTAATAGTAAGCCAGTTGAAATTTTCACTGAATAAATGTAATGTTACGGCGGATTATCTAAGAAATAATTATAAAGACAAATAGTAAAAACAAAATTGGGGTATACAACAATATTTTTTTTACATATCTCGCTAATATAAAAAATGTTAATTTAATACGTACAAGTGTCAAACTTGGCATGATTATAGTACACACTAAAGTATGACAATAAACAATGACCAAGTGCGAGTCGGTGACAAATTTCTGTTCATTGATAAGTTAAGCAACATATGGCACGGTCGGTAATTGGATGGGTGACCGGCTGGGCGTGATGGTTTTTCGCACCTCTAGCTTGTGGTGGCATGGAACCCTCAGTGCGCGAGTTCGACTTGCACTGGGCCGGTTTATTTAGCTTGGGCGATGTAGGTAAGTGTTTGATCTATAATATAATTTAATATATTACAGTTACCACTGTAAAACCGGCCGCCTCGGTGGCGAATTACTATACTCTTTGGGCTGGTGTTGTACTAAAAGGAAGGACGCTAAGATGTTTAATAACGCATTAACTTTAGTAATAATATTTTAAGTAGTATTTCATTATATGTCGTTTCTTAATTCTATTGTATGTTCTTTATGAACACAACTGTTGTGACTAATAACTTAAAGCCTGTACCTTTGTACACAGTTGAACAATAAAGCATTATACTATACCATAACAAATAAAAGGAAAGTGGTAGGTCCTTATTTCATGAAAGGTAATATGGTCATAACTACTTTAGCAATACACATTTTTCCACTTTTTGGAGATGATTTTGAAGTCTGTGATTTGCCATCACTGTCAAGTTCAAATGTCAGTAATGTCATGTCAGATTTTTTGTCGTAAATTGTGTAAATTCGTAATACGGAAAAAAAAGATTTTCTTTGATCTTGACCGTGATTGTGTAAAAGTTGTTTAAAATACAAAAAAAATAACCAAATTGCCTGCTTACTGCGCTCAAATATCAAAACAAATATATTATGTACGTTAGAAATAGCTAGCGGCATACAACCAAGCTTTTGTACAGAGTGGGTGAAATGCCCTATGTACTTTGTAACCTCTAAATTATCTTACGTAAGACAAATCTAAACGAGTAAAAATGGGGAATAGAGTGTCAGCTGAAGCTGCGTTTAGCTCTAGCACAGTGGGCGGTAATGCTAATCCACCACCAGAATGCCCAATGCACCAGAAAAACGAACAGAAACCAGAATCGAAGCCTTCAGAATGCCCAGTTCAGCATGATGGCCAAGACATCAATCCTTACAACATGGTAATTTAACGCTTATTTGCCGATATATTTGATAAATGCTCTGCAAAGGCCTTCATGCCAAAATAGTGTAGTTCGATCATTCCCATGGTGGACAATGGGAATGATTAATGCATTTTATGGAAGCCTATGAAAGATAACATTACTAACCTTATCTGTTACTTTTAGATGCCTCCAGCAAACCAACAGCCTGCCCCAGATCAGCCATTCTCCCTTCCCACACAGCGCCAAGTGTCGTCTATTCCTCGCGCAATGCCTGATGGTTCCACTGAATTTTGGGTATATCCAAGCCAGCAAATGTTTTGGAATGCTATGCTACGCAAAGGTTGGCGTTGGAAAGATGAAGAAATCAAGCAGAAAGATATGGATGATATTATTAAAATACATAATGCTAACAACGAACAGGTATAAATGATCAGGCTATAAATATAATAAATGTTTATTTATTGCTTACTGCAAAAAATTATAACAAGTTTTTTTTTAGGCTTGGCAAGAAGTATTGAAATGGGAAGCACTTCATGCTAAGGAGTGTGGTCATCCAAGACTCAAAAGCTTTGGAGGAAAAGCTACAGATTATAGCCCAAGAGCTCGTTTCCGGTCACTACTAGGGTAAGCACTAACAAAACTTTTTTGAAACAATATTAGCCTATTTAACTGGTTAGACAATTCAAAAATTTTACAACTGGTAGCATTAGGTGAGTTTAAATTGTAAGTTTTAGTGTTTTAAGTTAGCAAAAGCGTCATCTCTCTATCAACTTTGGGGCCTTTAACAGTTCTAGTCGATAATTACTTGCATGTAGCAAGAAAAGGCTAGTGTCTTCGTTTTTATTTAATAACTCTTAAAAAAACCTGATAATACAGCTAATCAACAAAAAAAATATTAAAATTTGTTCAAAAATAAATAAGGTAGCGTTTTAATTTCATGCTAGACAGAGAGTGAACTATAGCATGTGATGGTCAAGCCATAAACACGCCATACAAATGCTTTACGAGATAGGGACAGAGCATTCGCTCTTTATCCCCACCAAAAACTTTAAACGCTCACATCTCAAAGATTTATCAGCCAATAAAAAAAACATTATCTAATGTATTTAGTTATATCTATCTAGTCTGTCTATATAAATTTTGAGGCTGACAGGAAAGCAACCTGAGTGGATACAGCAATTAGGACATTTACCGGACAGACCCGGTTAGCTGTTAGGACAGACCATTGCGCAGGTTCACATTCTGCCGGTCATCAAATTTTTTAATTGTCCCTAACACTCAAATAGTAAATCCTAAAGTGTGAAACACTTCAATATGAAGTTATTACAATAATATTATAATTTCTTTCATTTTCTTCAATTATTAGCATCAGCAAAATGTCATAATGAACTCAAATTGAGGAAATTGTTAGTAACTTTAGTTCTATTTTTGCAGGTATGAACTACCTTTCGACCGTCATGACTGGATTGTCGATAGGTGTGGAAAGGATGTCCGATACATAATTGATTACTATGATGGAGGAGAAGTTGATAACCGGTACGAGTTTGCCATACTTGATGTAAGGCCTGCTGTAGACTCCGTCGAAAATGTATGGGACAGAATGAAAGTCATGTACATGAGATATCGCTATGAGTTTATTGGCGAAAAACAAAACACAAAACTAACCAATTAGGAATATAACTATATATTTTGTTTTTATTTCATGGGAATTTACTCACGTTGTTAGATTAAGTCCGCTGAATGTGATTGAAACTATAGTTGGAGTCCCCCTGCTTAATAAAAACAAAAGTGTGAAAACCATGTCAGTTTCCAAAAACCAATATAACTGCATACTTTAAGTTTAGCCTTATTCATTAAAAAAAAATACTTTTCCTTTAAATCTTTTACAGCTCTAAAACATGTTTTGACAAAAAATATTTTATACTAACAACAATCTAAGATCTGGACAGGTCTACTGCCATGTAGATTGTAAAAATTGATTGAATTGATTCTGACCATTTGTGCATGGTTTTTAAATGTAAAATTGTAACTGGTAGTCGATATACTACAGTGAAATATTAAAAGAAAAAGTTTTTATTCAACTTTTTACAATATTACAGCTATAGTTATATGATTATTTATGGGATATTTACCGTGGTAAGGTTGTGGAAGGTTCTTCAGAACATGGTGCATGTAACTGCGCCAATATATCGGGAGCTCCTTCCACAACCTTACCACGGTAAATATCCCGTAAATAATCATATAACTGTAGTGAACAACCGTGATAGTTTAAAACAGTGTATTATTACAGCTGTCATATTTAAAACTTGGTCCGAGGACAGATATAATTGGTTTATTGGATGTCAAATTTTATAAGAGTCAAGAGCTTATAAGATTAGTATTAATATTGCTCAGGGATCATCCATTAAGTATTTACAGGAAGTCAGTTGAAGTGAGATATCACATTTATCACGGTGCTTAATTTTCCAGAATTAGATTATACCTGTATTTAAAGTTATATAAAAAAAAGGTACTTTGTACAAAAAAATACACATGATTTGTGATTTTTAGTCTAAAACCTCAACACTTATCACGAGGGGGAAGTGGCTAAAAACATCATGTGATTAATGGGCGACCCCTTATGGATGTTATTGACGATTTTTTTTAGTTGTAGCAAGTTTGTTCTTTTAGATTAATTATTTATCTAAATTATAGTAGGTATTTGTGTGGGGTTCTTCTGTCGGCAAGTCTGTCACTGTGGAAACTCTTTGTGATTATAAATCAGTTAAATTGTATTTTGTAGAATTATTATTATAGGATGATGTACTTATTCCCACCAAAAATCTCAATTAATCATGTTTTATCATAGTGTTATAGTCCTCTTAATTTATAGAAGCTAAAAATCTTTTTAATAGCTATTTTGTAGCAACATCAAAAATCACATTGGTGTGAATGATGAAAAACAATCTAAGCTAAAATAGATTTAGTTCGCATTAATTTAATGATAATACGTAAGAGAGGAGTCAACATAAGATCTTAGGAACATTAGACTAGAAAATTTTGTGACAAAAAAAAACATGATTCTAATGGTATCAGACTCAGCTTTTATAACCATCAAAACTGCAGTTATTTGTTATTATCACTATTTGGTTTCCACATGATAACAGGTGTATTATTCCATGACCTGCGCTATTTGTGCATGCCCAAGAATAGCCAGCCTGGCTGACTATGCTTGTGCATGCGATGTTATTTCTGTCCCTGTCCTACTTATGTCAATCTCAATGAGAGAGATGGTAACGAAACTAATTTTACAGGACCAGTAATAACCTACCAGAGGTCTTATTGTATAAGTGTGTTGGCAATGGTAACTGTATGCTATCACGAACAATGCGCGCAAACTGAATAGCAGGCAAACACCATTGTCACTAGGCTTACACAATAACACCCAGATCAAGAATTATGATTTATTTATTATATGGTTGTTCTTATTGTTATTCCTTGATCAAAATTACTACCATAACAGTAATCCGAATGACATTAACAAAGCATTGATACGTAGAAAAATAAATTGTTATGAGTAATTTTAGTGTTTTTACAATCTTTTATTTAACTTGCCCTGTCAGTATGTACGAGTATGTGTGGGACAAATCTTGGAACTGAATGTTAGACCTGTTATCATCAACGGATTGAGCTGAAATCAAACTAATATCATATAATTATGTGAAAGTTTGGATGAATGTTTGTTACTCAATCACGCAGTAACGGCTGGATGGATTTTGATGAAATTTGGAATATACATTGCTTATGTCCTGGATTAACACATAGGCTACTTTTCATCACACCGCGGGGCGCAGCTAGTATCATATAATTATGTGAAAGTTTGGATGGATGAATGTTTGTTACTCAATCACGCAGAAACGGCTGGATGGACTTGGATGAAATTTGGAATATACATTGCGTATGTCCTGGATTAACACATTGGCTACTTTTCATCTTCATCACCGCGGGGCGCAGCTAGTTTTGTATACACGTTTAGCTTGGATGACAACGCATGATTAGCTAAATGACGTCATTTTAATTCCAATATGGCGGACTCCCAATTATGACAAATCAGTTATTTTTTATGCACTCCCATGATATGGGTATCAAATGAAAGGGTTCGCTAAGAGTACGAAAAATAAAATGACATCATACTAAATTCAATAAGGCGGACGCCCCAAGATGGCGGACAAAATTTTCTTATCTACTATCATAATATGGGTATCAAATGAAAGGGTTTGCTAAGAATAAATAAAAAAAGCATGTTTTGTTAAAAATATTTTTTTAGTTAATAATTTTATAATTAAGTATGTACATATAAAAATATTTCAGTTCTCCATAGTAGAAACAATGCTGTTTGTTTGTTGTCCTTTGCATTCGTTCTTGAATATTTCAATTTGTTGCTCAATGTAGCCCTCGAAATTGTTGTATGGACAGGCAGGCAGGACTTTAAACTTCGGCTTTCCTTTACTACAATGATAGACTGACCTCAGAATGAGCACAGGCGGCTTGTCTGGGAATTTAGTGCCTAGAAAAATTTATAATAATTGTTACCCATCAAAGTTTAGAATAGTTCTGTATCTGTTATTTTTCTATTAACAATGATAATCAGAGCTCGGGTCAATTTCATAGTAACAAGCAAACATATTTTTTTAGGAAACTAGTTATTGATTTTCATTAGACTTGGTAAGCAAAATTAAATCTGTTTTATGAATTTCTATGTCAACAATTTAGATAGATTTGCTAAGTTTGTTTTTAGCCCCATTGGCCCAGTTGGTAGTGAACCTGCCTTCTGCGCTTGGGGTTCGATTCCCACCTAGGGCAAACATTCATGTGATGAACATTTGTGTTTGTTCTGTATCTGGGTGTTAATATCTTTTTAAGTATGTAGGTATTTAAAAATTAATATTAATGTATATCAGTCTCTGACAGGCATAGTAGAATCTTTGCGTAAAAAAAAAAGTTGGGTACATCAAAATTGTAAGAGTAATTTCCAAAAAAATTGCTTGTATGTTTGTATGAATTGTATAAAAATGACCTGGGGGCTACCACAACATCGAAATTATTCTTATAATAATCTTACATTGAACTTTGTCTGACTCTCTCTCTCTAATCAAGAAGCAAGACAAAGTTCAATGTAAGGTTATTATGAGAATTTTTTTGAGGTGGTAGCCCCCCTGCAGTGGTATCCACATCACAACTCAATCGGAAAGGTTTTATATATGATTCACATTCATCTTCATCTACATTCAGGATGATAGAGGAGAGAATGTGGATCTATTCAAAACTTTTAGTGATCGAGTTGTGAATATCCCTACTGAGCTCCTTACAATATAATAACTCCATAGTTACACTCCTTACTTACTTCATGATTACTTAGGTACCTACCTATATCAATCTGTAGAATCCAATGGAAGTCATTCATCTCAAACAGAAATGATGCATTGTTAGCATCATGTTCCAGCACTGCTCCTTCATACTTTACAATCAACTGTGCCAATAAATTCCTTTTCAATTTCTCATTGTTGAGCAAATCTTGAATCTGAAAGTTTTTAGGCATTTTCATATTACTCATTTAAAATTAATATCAAAAGTTTCAATCTAGTATTATTAGAAACTCTGTATTATTATTTTTTATTGTAAAATATGATTGCGCTTTGCCGCCAACTCGCCTGATGTTAAGCGATGATGCGGCTACGATGGATCACGCTTGCCTAGAAGAACCCGATTCCCTTTTGACTTGAAAACACCCAGATTGTAACTATCGGGGAGCACCCATTCAGGCAGCGCATTCCACATACTAGCAGTTCGCACAGTAAAAGTGGAATCAAAGCTCTTTCTTTATGGTTTTTCCACTTTTATTTCTACAAATAAAACAATATTCAGTACAATCAAATCCATTTGGTGTCTTAGTTGCGAATGAATCGGTTTCTTCTAGGCAAGCATGCTCCATCATCGCTTAACAACAGGTGAGGTGGAAGTTAAACGCAAGCCTATTATAATCCTATTGTTTTTTTTTTATACATTAAAATAAAAAACAATCCAATGTATGACATCATTACAGCAATTTCATTACACTATCAACTGTTCTTGCAAAACAAAATATGATAGAATAAGAATTTCTATCATATTATAATATTGAAGTGTTTCACACTTTAGGATTTACTATTTAAATGTGATAGATAGACAATTCAAAAGGGGTTTGTAAATTATTGTATGGAGGCTGGCATAGTCCCGATCCTTCTTTTTTTGTTTAAATAGCGTCGCCTCATGAAACTTATATATTTAGGAATTTAAAGACAAACAAAAAATGACAAAAAACAATGTCCTAAGGTATGTCACGTTTTGGAGATAAATTGAGCTTTTTATGTTGGAAAAAGTTCTCATTCGTCAGGAAAATAACAGCCTCATATTTATTCTGACGAAAGTGGAATCTGTCCTAAGTGAACTAAATCATTAAGCGCAAAGTGAACATAGTATGTAGTATGGCTTACCTTATTATTCAATAACTCCGTTACCATTGGGACATAATCCATGAGGACTCCTGATTGATGCATCCTGCAAGGAAAAGCAAAATGAGTATATTACACAAAAATCAGCTTTAGCTAACCCACTGCTGGGCATAAATAGCATTGTCGAAGGAGGCTCCCTTTTATACTATTCTTCTTGATCCCTTGCCAATCGCCTCCATTTGCATCCAGCTGCCTTTATTATTAGGCAGTCTGACTATTTCGTAGGTCAGCCTGAATTCTGCCAACCAAGTCTATTCACTCCACCCACTCTGTTTGGCCACATGGTTTGCCCAGTGCCATTTAATTTAGCCTACCTCAACATCATATTTCTTTGTTCGGACTTTATCTTGTAATTTGATGGCGCTCTTCATGGCTCTGTTTATCTGCAATTTTGTGCAGTCTTCCCCACAAGTGTCTATGTCTCGCTAGTATAAGATGTGTCTTCAGGCATTGTTGTACCACACAACGCCTAGACCTGTTTTACATACACATAATAAAAAATATTTATAGACAAATACTTACGGCGGCAAAGTGATATTTCCCAGAGATTTGGTAAGTAGTGGTGACATTATTAACTCTGCATTTGTTGAGTTTGGATATCTCACCAGCAGCAATGCTGAATCTATGCCAGGATTCTCTTCAATCCTAAAAACAATACAATACAATAAGTCTTTATTAAAAACCACAAAAACAAGGATAACATTATAAACTAAAGTAATTATCTAGGCTTTTAACGGGCGGCCTTATCGCTTAAAGCGATCTCAATCATTGTTGGAATATAAGAGATCTTTCAAACTAAAGCTGCACGCTCTTTGCCTCCTAAGCATGGCGTGCAAGCACATGAAACCTATGCAAAACTGCTAAATAAATAAAATGTAATGTCTTTACTAATTTACTGCCGCTAATGGACAACCTAATAACCTAATGTTAAGGTTCGCCTCTGCCTCAAAAGATCCTGGTTGTGAGATAGTGTAAGAGTGACTAGCAAACTATTCCAGTTCATTAGGTCGGACCTAAGTCTAATGATAGATACCTACCATCATAGGTCACTGTGAGCTAAACAATCACCTATACAAAATTAGAGTCACAGACAGCCCTCTGTGCCGAGGCTGTCTACAGGAAAACGAGACCATGGAGCATGTACTACTGCATTGCAAGGCCACAGAAGATTTACGATTAAGGTCGAGAGTCCTTGAAGAAATTCAACAACAAGTCTCCAATACCACAACACCTTGTGAATTACGGGGAAGATCAGTTTAGGCAGCGACCCAAAGCTGTGCTCCGTTACCTTGAGGAGCTCGGCTGGTTTCTGTACGCTGGCAAGGGCAAATGCACAATACGCCCCAAACAGGATGTCAGTGCAGGTCTTATCACCCCTAATATGAATTAGAACCTGGTTGTGCTGAGGCGCGCGTACCTACTAACTACGCTTGCAGCTGCGACTGGCGGCCGCCGGCCACTCGTTCTGGCGCACGGAACGAGACTGCGAAGAGGTACGCGACCACAAACCGTATCTCGGCGCGTTAAGGTTCACATTCAATTAATTTGTCAGTTACCTAACTGAATTGCGTTGAAGAGCTCTCGGTACAAATGTTTAATTACTTAATTTGACAAATTTGTACCAGGTTTTCAGAATTTGACTAGCCATCAGTGAAAAGTTATAGCAAAATAAAAGTTTAGAGCTGGAGTACAGCTCACCTCAGCTAAGTACCTCAAATATTGTAAAACTATACCACCTAGGAACAATCTGTCTATGCTATCATTTAGACACTTTCTAGTCGGAATTTTGTTAAGAACCTTGTTTTACACAGTGAACTGTGGTCAGTGACACAAGGTACAGTGAACAGTTATCACTTTTGAGATGGCTAAGAAATAGTATATATTTTTACGGTCATGGAATTTATTTGTGAGTACCATAACAGAGGTATATCCAATAACCCATATATAAAGAGTAAGAAATATTTAGTAAAAGCATGAGATCTACAGAACTTACTCTTCATTGAAAAGTTCTGGTAGCCTCGAAGTGTCAACATTGAGCCTGATAAGGAATTCCACAACATGACTGCCGACCCACACTTCAATGTCTGCTTCGGTCGTCAAAGCATCACCAAGTAGCGCACTGTATTCAAAGAGTGCTCGGGAACTTTCATCTTCATGCAGCTTCTGTACCTGTGAATATTTTTTATTGCATGGGACACTAATAAATATACATTTTTGTAGAAGAGTGTACTGGAGAAGTTTGGCTTGTAACTATGGAGTTATTAATAAAGTATTTGTATTGTAATGATGGACATGAGTGGAGTGGTGGAGTCAAGTCAATTCTTGCTTGGAATCCATCATATTTAATGCAGAAAACCAGTTCAGTCCCTCTAAAAGTAACTCCTTATTCACAAATACATTGTTAACTCTTTATAACGAAACTCAAAGGCCCAAGCATTTTTTTTTCATTTTCAAGAGTTTTTGTTATGTGGAGTGAAGAAAGAAAAATAACAAAATTTTACCAACCACAACAATTTTTAAGATTTGTTTCTATACATAATAAATTATTCTATATACATATATAGTCTGTTATCTTTGTCTGGTGTTTTTGCAATGCCAGTGCTAGAGACAATGCGAGCCAAGAGTAATAGCACATATGTTCGAGAACAACACAATGACAGTAGCAAAGGTGGCTGTTTCTAACCTCAGGTCAGGTCAAGTCTCAGCGCCTTTTTAGGAATTTCGGCACCTCAAATGATTTATTCAGTGTCTTTTATAAACTGATAACATTAATAATAAACTTATAATACTTACTCATGAATTTCTAAATATGAATGAATTTCTTCGTAATAGAGGATTGCTGTGTTACACTATAAAGTTTATTAGTTTTAAGGTAAACCAACCAAATTGAAGTAATTCCTACATTGTAAGAAGCTTTTCGTTATAAATAAATAAAATAAATATCTGGGACATTTTTCACACACGTTCATCTGACCCCAAACTAAGCAAAGCTTGTAATATGGCTGCCAGATATACATACATATATAATTTTAAATACATACTTAAATAGATATCAACACCCAGCCATAGAACAAACACAAATGTTCATCACATAAATGTTTGCCCTAGGTGGGTATCGAACCCACGCCCCCAAGCGCAGCAGGTAGGTTCACTACCAACTGAGCCACCAGGGCAGTCGGTAGGAACGACATTATAAAGAGTTTACACTGTATTTGTTAAGCTACATATTTTTTAACTCTGACAGCTGCAGTACATTATAAAAAGCAGAATGACACTATCTATACATTCTAATTGTTTTGTTGTGTTTTTGAATGGAAGATTGTAGCTGGTTGCTATATTACAACAGAGAAATCTAAATATATTTATGTATAAAATGGTAATGTTAGTATGTGAAGACAGGGTTTTCTTTATCACCACCAACTCCAATCAACTTCCCGTTGGGGTGGTAAATACCCCTTGGTCTCCAGGTGGGAGTAAGGGAGTTTGGTCGCGGTGGGTGGAAGGGGGTGGTTTTGGGTGGCGAGAATGTGATAAAATATATTTCTTTCCTTTTCTAACTCATAAGAACTCATGAGAACATCTGGAAAGATCTCTTAGTTAAAAATTAAAGACAGATTTATAAATAAAACTATTGAGCAGTTATCTCACCTGGTGGCATTTATATAGATTGACCAATTCTGATATCACATCGCTGAGTGATTTAGGATCAGCTTCATTCCATTTTGCCAAACTTGGTACTTTTTCCTCCAAGAAGTTTTCATCAATGCTATTAAGGAATGTATCATCATCAAAACGGAAATCTGGTGCAAACCAAGGTATTGTAGGATCAAATAATACTTCCCATTTCAGCTTTTTTGAACAGTATGGGAGCACTAACCGAAATTGACACTCTCCTCCCACAAAGCAACCTGTAACTCGTTCAAAGTCTACCTTGGTTTTGCATAATCCTGAAATTATATTATTAAAGATCTTTTAGAGTATTCAGATTAAACATATGCAATGCTTAAAATTGCTCTGTAAATTAGTCACTGCCGGAAATGCAAAAACGAGACAACAATTTTATGGTCTAAATTGCTAAAGTAAAATTTAAAGGTTAGTTATTATTGTAGTATTTGTACCACAAAAATAACTTTCATGTCATGGTATTCGTTGATTGTACGCCTCATCCTGAAATGGTTTTCTTAAACATTTTGTCGTCGGCGTTAATCTTTAGTATTAGTAGGTCTATAGTAATTTTTAAACTTTCGCGATTCGAACACATGTTTTCATATTTAGTAGGTCTATGCTTGTGGGGAATAGACTCGCTATCTAGTTACTATTGTTGTTCCAGGGCATTACTTTGCAACTTAGATTAGGTACATCTTTGCAACTAGTTTATCAGACATTTGATCAGCATATTCTGGGCCACTGAATATTCTATCAAATATCGGAATATAAATTACCAACCCAATACCTACCAAGTTTTAAATCTTCGTACACGGTTTTTACATAAGGACGAAAGACTGGAGCGATTTCGTTTAAAATTCCTGAGGTCATTTTAAATTATTTTCTATGTAGCCGTAAAACGCATTGAGAGTTTTTATGTAGCGTTACTGTTTTTTTATAGTGCTTTTGCCTTTTAATTTTAGCACATCACGACTCTAAGTAATTGGTAGTTTATGTGAGTATTATATTCAACTATAACTCTTTTCTTATCTACAAAAGCCGTAGGTTTTTCTTTTTATATTCTCATTTCTTATTGCAATTTCTTTAATTTTCTCATTGTTTTTTTTTCCTTCGTTTTAATGGTAGTTTAATTGTTGTCAATGTCATATTTACAGTTGGCCATAAGCATTTTTTTTCATCTTCACTGGGTTTTGGCTTAGCATGTCTTGTCAATTTACCAGTTTCATGTATTTTAAGTTTCTACTTTCTCGAGAACTATGGCTCCACCACCCACGACGCCGTTCCGTTTTTCTGATGGATCGTATTCGGAACTAATGAAACCAAAGTCACCGACACGCCATTGATAATAAATAATTAATGGACACGACATAGCTCAATACGCAATAGCTCAATACGCCCAATACACATATCGCAATACGCATATGTAACGCATTAATATCGCAATAAGCGCGGCTGGCCGCGCGGCCCTTGTTAGTCCTGTTACTTTAGGGCCCTGATTCCATAACCAAAACATGCACGTAACACGGCTTGTTAAGTTAACCTCTAAAAATGTGGCCTCTATTCCTAAGGAAATAAAGGCCAACTTTTTGAAGTTAACGCGGTGCGTTACGAGCGTGTTTGTAGTTATGGAATCAGGGCCCAGGCAGTTTTTTACCGTTTTGTCATATAACCTTATTTTCTGAACAATTACTGACTGTCAGCACAACCCCTACTTTAGGAGTAATAGTTTTCCGTGTGCAGGCCGCTGCCCTTGTGTGATGTATTGGGTGGGGCAAGCTTTTTCCCTTGTTTCGTCCAATATTATCCGTTTCTAGCTTTAGTTTTTTTTGGCACTTCAATCAATCGGTATGTCAGAAAAGCTTGTATAAACTTTTTTATCTGTGGTGAAAATTGGAACAACAATCTTTGAAAATTCGCATTTTTCAGTTTTTAGGAGTTTTCACCACAATTGTCTTGCTTTCCGTTGCATGGAATAAAACTATGAGAGAAATGAACGCGGCAGCGCAGAATAACATTTCGGATCTCCTAAAACTAGCCAGGAAATTTAACTGTTTTTATCTATCAGGTAAGTATGTTCACACACGGTATTCTTAATATATTTTATGTTCTAATAAGACTTACACCAAGCATTTTCCGCTTTTCTTGGTCATTTTAGGTTTACATCAAGGGATATGTAAACCGTTCATAGTAGCCGGACATCAAGTCGGTTTAATTCGGCCTGATGTCATGAAGCATTTACAGAGGTTTCCTGAGGTAAGTGCATCAGCTAGTCCATTAGAGTTTGATAAACTGTTTACTAAATTAAGTCTAGATATAATTTGTGTTTTTGTCACTACGCCAAGAAATCTACTTGAGATGTTGTAGATGACAACATTGTGCAATGCGGAAATTATATTATATTGGTTCTTATTTCATATTAGTTATCTTCAATCGCTAACTTTTGAATGAACACATTTTTATCAACTACGTCATCAGGTGCATCTTCCGGTTTTATCACTTTTCTAATAATAATAAAATGCATGATGAAGATTTGTAGGATGCTCGCTACTCTCCTCTTTTTATCAAATTTCATCAAGATTAGATCAGCCATTATAATATTATGTGAATAGAATAAATGACAATCAGATACACAGTTATTTTTGCATTTTATAGTATAAGTGCAATTCAATAGAGAATATTAATTATTGCATGATAATAGGCATTGATAATTCAAACTAATTTTGACTGAAAAAACCTAACCAACTTGCCTCTTTTGGCTAACATTAATGTTATATGGACCTCTAAAAATCTAAATCATCTTTTTTTACTTGCCTTGAGAACAATGCGAAACTACATAATTTCCTGTAAGTCTGATCAGCCCCTTGGTTGATTGGTTGTAACACAGTGTAAAGTAATTATTGTGAAGATACAACATTTATTAATAGTTTTGTTATTTTCTCAACCATGAAAGCTGGACTAGATTGGGTTATCTTATACTTTACATAAAAATACTTCTTGTATATATTAGTTCAATTTTTCCAGGACTACTGATCTGATTATGATTTAATAACTCTTGTATGAAAAAATTATCGGAGCTCTGGTAATTTTATTCAAAAATTTTAATCATAATATGACAAATTTAAATATAAAATTCTTTTAATATGCTTACAAAATTTCATCAAAACTGGACAAGTAGTTTTCGAGAAATTTAACTTGTATGTTTCTTTGAAGAGTATACAAAGGACCCAAGTCCCGGTCTCACCTTAACGGCATCACAAACACAAAAGAATTTGCTAGTAATTTTAGGATTGATCCCACAGTAGAAATATTATATTTATAATGAGAATTATCAGCTCCTTTTGATTTAGTACCATCATCCCGTGTAACCCTGTATACATTATTCGTCGGGTTTATGTACATAAATGTGTCATTTGCAGGTTTTTAGAATTGCAGGAAAGTTTGTAGAATTAAACCCAGCATTCCGAGATTACAAAGAGCGAACATTGAAAGTAGCAGACATACTACAAAAACTGAGAAAAGAAAATGAAATAATTGCCCTAAAAGGGTGGCGAGATGAGGTATGACTTTAACCCGTTTTAATCTTATGGTTCTGTCTGGTTTTTATTAGGATATCATGAAAATATCTTTACTGACACTGGTTTGAGCCAAATTAAGAGTGGCTTACTAGATATGATAATTATGATTAAGTGAGAGTAGGTATTTTATTTTTAACTGGACTATCAATTCGCGACATTCATATTAATGATATAGGTACCTAACACGTTTTCGCGACTTTTATACATTGTTTTTTTTTTTTTTTAATCTGCATCACTTTTTATGGGTTGGTGGGTGGTGGTTTAATGGGTTATCATGACATTTCCGGGTGATACAATCATACCTTAAAATGACATATCGTGAAAATCACATTGAATGGACTCATCATCATCATCATTTCAGCCATAAGGCGTCCACTGCTGGACATAGGCCTCCCCCATCGATTTCCAAAATGACCAGTTGGAAGCGGCCTGCATCCAGCATTTTCCTGCGGTCTCTTTTAGGTCGTGTGTCCATCTTGTGGGTGGACGTCCTACGCTGCGCTTACCGGAATGGCCTGTAAAATGGGCTTATTGAATGGACTGTAAAACGTTTTTACTATGATTTATTTTAGACCTTGTTTGAACCCAAAAAAATATATTCCCAGGGAGCTTATGACAATCCCATAGTTTGACTAGCTATAACTATCTTTGTATGAGATTTACAAGTATTTCTTAAATCTGCAGTGTTTTGAAGTGAGTGCTCCATTCTACCATGAGAGTTTACTGGAGATGGACCGGAGCGCCATATGTCTGTTTGGCATCAGGAATTACGGAGTCAGTGTCACCGGCTATCTGAACCACCCCACTAAAGGGCTCTGCATTTGGTTACAGCAGAGGAGCTTCACTAAACAGACTTGGCCAGGTAACTGCAAATCTATTATACAAGTTGTGCTTTTTCTATCATCATTATATTAAGACCTCTCCCAAGACACACCACACTGTCCGATTTTCATTTACAGCTAATAGTGGGCCTCCCTTAGTAAAAAGCATTCGTTTGAGGCCGTATCATCCGCCTTCTACATCTTCTGGAAGACTTGTGTTTTCTCTCTACCAATGACGGTGCCATGAAGCCACAAGTTTGGAAATCATGTCATATGATGTAGGTAGATGTCCCAAATAAGATGATGATAAGATGTTTCGAGGCCATCTGCCAAGCACTTCTAGCTTATTTCTCTACCATTGAAAACCTACATGAAACAATCAATTCAAAAATTATGTCATTGTGACTTTGGAAAAGATATACATTTTTGATTAATATAAGCGGGGCCTCCTTAGTTTTACCATTCCTGTGATCTCTTAGATTTTTCTCTAGTAAGTAGTCCATCTTCAGGTCACCATGTAACTTTTCAGTAATTTGGTTTTTAAATCAAAATAACTGGAAAAAATTCTGTCATCCAAGTAAATGAAATTGCTTATTTACTAATTTTGAAGTTAGTTTTTTAATTGAAAATTAATAACAATAAATTAGAACTTGTATACTTGCGCCTAATTCCGGGAGCATTTTTTCCAACAAAAAAAACCGACTTGCTGCCAGGTAATTCAAGATGATGTCATATCACGTAAGCAAATTTACAGTAGACTCACGTACAATCACCTATCTTTGCGGAAAAATAATTAAAATATTCAAGTGAATAATTTTCTGGTGTTTTGTACCATGAATTTAACATGTACACGGCATTTCATTTTGTAGTCGCAAATTGTAAACCGGATTGTCTAAAAGTTTAAAACGAGGCAGTTCACTATTTACATTACAATGGGCCGCTACTGCTTAGCTTACTTACAAATGTTGAAGAAATGCAAATTACCCAATAGCATGTCAGGCTCAGAAGCTGTGTTATTGTTATTTTTAAAAGTCTGGATTGTTTTTGATAGGAGTATTTGCAAGAAATGTACTAAACACGATGTAGGTATAAATCCATACATACAGATAAAAAAATAGTTTAAAAAACCGGTACCTATAGTCTACAGACCTACACATTGTTAACACGTGTACTGTATACAGGGTGTACAGAACTATGTCGTTATCGCAGCCTCTCATTACTCCTAATAATAATTTCAAATTATACTTAAAAAAATAAAATAAAAAATACTATAACCTAAATATTATTTTCCTTTTTTTTTCTTTATTAGTTTCCGATTTGGTGAATACAACAAAAATGTTATATCAGTTTACGACGTATTAGAACCGAAATGGGGTTGGGCAGTAGATTTTTTACACATCATTAGCATAGCTAGGAAATTTTTATAAGTTTTTCTATATGTATAATGGCTAATGTCATATTGACAAAATCAAATCTCACAATGACAAATTAAGATACTGTTACGAACTAAATAGTTATAGCAATGCTAGTGCCAATGTGACAGTTGCCAATCTCATTAAAATGTCTGGAATCGATACTACTGTTTCTGAACAAACCATTTTCATGGAATAAGTTAATGATGTTACATCCTGTAGATACTATAGCTTAGTGCGTGGCCATGTTGTGTTGTATCACATTACGAGGTATGCGGCGAGCTGTGATAATAATGATCATCATCATCATCATCAGCCAGAAGACGTCCACTGCTGAACATAGGCCTCCCCCTTTAACCTCCACACTGAACGACATCCTGCCGTCTGCATCCACTGGATGCCCGCGTCTCTCACAATGTCGTCGGTCCATCTAGTGGGAGGCCTACCTACGCTGTGTCTTCCGGTTCGCGGTCTCCACTCAAGAACCTTTCTTCCCCATCGGTTATCAGTTTTTCGAGCGATGTGGCCTGCCCATTGCCACTTCAACTTGCAGATTTTAATAGGTATGTCGGTGACCCTGGTTCTTTGGCGAATATCCATGTTCCGAATTTTATCGCGTAAAGAAACTCCGAGCATAGCTCTATCCATAATTATAATGATAAGTCCTCATAAAAGGCAGGAAGTTATAACTCATTAATTTTAACATCTACCAGATCTGAGTTTTTTTTGTAAGTACCTAATTGGATGTGAGTCGTAGGTCGTATGAAAAATCCCAAAGATATGCAATTGAGACTAGACTGAGCTCTGAAGTCAGCCTAACTTTTTTTAAAAATTAACCTATGCTGTCCCACTCCTGGGCAAAGGTCTCCCCCATCTCTTTCCAGACAGTGCGATCACCCGTCAAATTTCGCCACTGTGTTAGGAAAGCGTCGAGATCATCGCGCCATCGTTTTCTCGGCCTGAATTGGCTCGGCTGTTTCCAGGCACCCACTGTGTGATCTTCTGGGCCCATCCGTCTATCTTCTTGATACCCATATCAAGAAGATAGACAGCTCCATCAGGTTCTTGGTCACCATCTAGAACTAAAGATCTTGGGAAGACAAACTCGACAGGGTTACTTTGTTTCATAAATTTTTCACCAATTTCAGCTCAATTGGTTGAGGATAAATGGTCTAAAATCCGTTGCAAGATTCGTCCCACACATACTAACAGGGCAAGTTAAATAAAAGTTTGTAAAAATAGAGGGAGATATTTTTTTGATGCCTAAGGCCCTTCGTACACAACGCTACGCAAATCTTCGATACTCGACGTTTTTAGTCTCCAAGCGACTACCGCCATACATTGAACCTCGTGTACGAACCTCAATGGATTTGTATGGCGGTAGTCGCTAAGCAAATCTTCGATACTCGAATTGAAATGGCCTTAATTGTCGTCTAGGGCAAGAACCCTGGCAGTTTCTGGGGAGTAAATCAGAACTATTTGAATTTAGCATTCCCATGTAGGTAGATTTCAAAATCTAACCAGCAGCGCTAACACCAAGTAGGAGCCATCCTTCGAGTATACATTGAATGAATACGCAAAGGATCCACCCTAGTGGTGTAGCCTCTGCGTAGTCTCAAATGTGTCCCAACTTGAGAACGATTCAAGATTATCAGACCAGCATTTAATATGCAGTTTAGTTTGGTTCGGGCCTACGGTTACGAAGTGCTTGAATTGACATTAAAATTTACTAACGTCGATCTAGATTTTATTACATCCATTTAACAATTGAGCGATTTATCTATTTAACAATTGAAGCAATAGTGGTGGTAATGGTGGCCGGGCAGTAGTATGTGCGCTTTACAATCCAACAACACCCGGTACGAGGATCGAGGCCCTCCATATCAATGGCTTATTTAGTGCTTAAATAAATTATGTGGTTTCGATGTTATCTCTCATCCACGGTGAACGAAAATATCGTGATTCGTGACGAAACTCGTATGTCCAAGAAAGAACCTCAAAAGTCAATGACTTTTTTTTTAATACAAGTTGCGCTGGTAATTAGCTCCCCTTAATTTAATTACAATCAAGCCTGTTTAGCTAATCAGTAATTTAATCCTAACTTAAACTTCTAAGTATATGTTAAAAACTAAGAATGTGTCCATTAACATGTTTCTTATTGTGTCTATTAAGGCGAATACACTTTGTTGTGTTCTTTATAGGTAGCACTACACTACTTAACACTAATTTTGTTTTTCACTACACTAACTCGAACTGTTTTGTTCTCTTAAGTCTTCTAATAATGACAATGACATTCAAAGACATATGACATTCACCAATATGCATTGGGCCAGCATGGTGGACAATGGCCAATCCTCTCTCTGAGATGCCTGTGTCCCAGCAGTGGGATCATGATAGGATGATAATGATGATTTAAATATTATTTCTTATTATCGTAGGAAAATGGGATTGCTTCGTGAGCGGTGGGCTGGCGGTCGGTTACGGCATCCTAGAGACCACTATAAAGGAAGCCGCGGAGGAAGCTTCCGTTCAAGGAGAACTCGTCAAGAAGTTGGTGCCGGCCGGTTGCGTCAGGTATTTTATCATTATCAGCCTTCCTTGTCTTTTATTGAATACCTGTGGAACCCCTGCCAGGGGTAGCCAAGTGGATGTAGAGCCAATGCTGGGTACGTGAGAATCTACCTCGATAATGGCTAATCGGGTCCAGCTAAGTAAAGTAAATATTTATTTCTGAAACGTTTTTACATTATCCCATCTGCGTAGGTATACACTAATTGTGTCTAACATAGGTTATAATTGACTTAACAGCGGGCCCCAAACTCGGCTAGGCCGGTCTCTTGGTACAAGGTACAACCCACGATTTAAGAATGATGTCGATCTATTGTACTATTTTCAAAACTTAACATAATTTGCCAGGTCTAAAATTGTTGCTACATCTTTTTCCCACAATATCTAGAAAAGAAAATAGACGCAAATGATTATAGAGTCCTGTTAGATTGTTTTAATTTACCGAGTGACACAAATAAATCGACGCCAATATACTTAATTTATCACAATATTATATGTATAACAAAATAATATTATAAATGCGAAAGTTAGTTAGTATCAGTATGTTTTATCCCACTGTACTCTGTAACAAGAGATTAGGATAAAAATTGGTTTGGATTGTGTTGCTTAAACCCTGGATTAACAAATTGGCTACTTTTTATCCCGAGGATAATTTCGGCTGCTTACTTTATAGCGGGTGAAACTACGGGTCGTTCTCATAGCACAGTGTAAAAAGTAAAAACCAAACAGTGAGCCAACGCCTTCAATGTTGTGCGAAATACCATTTACGTCGAGACATCAGTGTACATTGTACGCTCACTAGACAGCTCTGGGTTAACTACCAAATACGCGCGACTGGCGCTACTTCGTAGGTACTTACTCGTACTTACCTAGGAACCGGTTGTATCGTTACTATGAATATACATATATTATATTAAATTCTCTACATATACTATTACGTCAAAGATAATATAACCACTTGATCGCGCATGAGTCATAATTTGCTTGTGCACGATGTAACCTACGTCTACGTCGGTCGCAGGAGAGGGATCGTATGGCGCTTGTGATTGGAGAAAACAAAAGTCATTAATTAAATTCGCGCCTAGGATTGGCCCGGTCGAAAAAGATCCTGCTCAAAATTCAATTCCTTTTCATCACAGGGTGTAAAGTAAAGGATGAGCTGTTTGTATATGTATTACATGCTTTTACTATACCATATTACAGTGGATTCTCAAAAGATCTTGTCACAGTGTAACTCGTTAATAATTTTTTGCCCATAGAGTTTCCAACTTTCTTTCGTGTGTGGAAATTGATGAAATCGCTCTTTAAAATCTCTGTTAGATGATTTGTAATCTCGCACAAGTCCGACAAACACATGTTGTACAAGCCATTTTGGTGTGTGAGTAAAAACGAACACACTTCAGCTGAATGTTGTGTACCAAGCTACTGAGATGGGCGATGTATGCAGCTTGGTACCGCCAAATCTGCGTCTAGCCCTTCACACCCCGCACGATTGCTCTGTCTAGACGACTTCGTTGGAGACTACGTGTATAAGAACTTTTAGACTGTGGCATAAAAATAAAATGACTGAATGTAAATGATGTATGATTCTAGGCGAGCTCGAACATGTTTTATTTAACGTTTTACGATAAAGCTCATGATTTTCTCGTCTATAATGTATTAATTAGTAGCATTAGCATACAAATGACAAGGTTAAGAATACTAAATATATTACAACTACTAAATTTATGCAACATGGCGACGGCGCAATTAACTTATTTAGATAACGCGTTTCATTAGACTCAAGACTAAGTTTCTATATACTTTTTTTGTATTGAAGTGTTCCACACTTTAGGATTTACTATTTAAATGTTGTAGAGAATTAAATATTCGACGCTATTCATGGCTTTAGCCACTGAGCTACGAGCTCGTACGGTCGCTTTTTTGTCAGACTCCAAATTCTCAAACGCAATTTTTTCAAGTTTCTGTAATTTGAAAGACAGCTTGTCTTCTCTCTGTTGTAAAAAAACACATTTACGAATTGAATTATGAAATGCTTCTGCTTATTCCATTGACTGATTGAGTTCATAAAAATTATTGTCAAGGTTGTATGAATTAGGTTTCATTATATCGTCTATATTTCCCAATTCTGCTTATAGAGCCTTGACATTAAAGACACGCTCTTTTTGCGAAGCGATATTGTCTTCACACTAGTATTCTAAATGCAAAAATAATTCTGTTTGGATAAAATGAGACTTGGAACCAAATAGTAACTATATTCGGTCCAAGTTTTGTTAGCTTAGACAGCTGTAATAATATTAAAAAAAAAGCCGAATGAAAATATTTTTCGGTAGGATGGGGCACCTGAAATTTAATTTTATTTCCCTGTAGCATTAGCTTAAATCGGCTACTAGCTTTCTAACGTTTAAAAATCTAGCAAAAAGGATCGGAAATTACGGTTTTTATTCCGCTTTCTACAAAACTTAGACCGAGCATAAGTCTTATCGCTCTGTCTGATAATATTTCACAACTAAACGGCTCTGAAATTTGTCAAAAAATCACAATATACACACATATATACAAAAAAAAAAATGGTATCTACGTGAAACCGCAGGAAATCTAGTTAATATGTAATTCTCAGCCTAAATTTTTCGTGGCCGGGCGGTAGCATGTGCTTTTACGATCTGACGGCACCCGGTTCGATCTCCGGCTCTGCACTAATTACTTATTCAGTACTTAAATAAATGATATGAAGTTTCGATGTCATCACTCAACAACGGTGAAGGAAAACATCGTGAGGAAACCGGTATGTCCAAGAGCCTCAAAAGTTCAAACATATATAATATTCACCAACATGCACTGGGCCAGCATGGTGGATTAGGGCCCATACTCTCTCTCTGAGAGAAAGCCTGTGTCCTAGCAGTAGGAACATGATAAGCTAATAATGATGAAGAACTGTCCTAAGAAATTATAACGGAGTAGTTTGCAGCACAAACAATCGTCGGAAAAAACATTGGGCACGTTGGTTACCGAGTTGTATCGATAGGATAGCGTAACATTTAGTGTCGTGATAACAATGGCCGCTATCTTGAGGGATTCGAAACATCCGATATAATATATTTATTTACTAACTAGTTTTTTTGTCCGCGACTTCGTACGCATAGATTTTCATATAAACCTTCAATCCTTTTTTCTTCCCTTAATCCGGCCCTTGCGCAAATTAACATAGCCTATACTACAATCTGGTCATAGCTAAGCATATTCGTGAAAACCGCATTTAAATCCGTCCGCATTTTCTTCCAGGGGTTTAGGCGATGTGCGTGGGCTATGTTCAGCAGTGGACGTTTTCCGGCTGATGATGATGTAGTAACTGTGGCTCATGATTTTCCAGTCTTTGTTTTACACGGGTTTAATTGTAAGAACATCATACCGAGTACGACAAGGCTTAAATGATTTGAGAGACGCGTCGCTGATTGTTTCTATTTAAGTTAAAGAGAAAAGACGACAGTGGTAGTTACACTTCAAACCACATTCTTACTGAATAATCTTAATTTATATCCAATTCGTTCGAATCCGTTTAGCGTTGCATTCCTACTTTGCATTGGGTTAATGCAAAGTAGGTACTAAAATTATACCAATAGTTAAAAAAAAAAAAACTGTTTTCTCCATCTTGCTAGACCTTATTGTCAATTATCAGTTTGAGTTTGGCCCTACCTCGCCTGATGGCAAACGAATATGATGCTGAAGAAAGATGGAACACGCTTGTCCAGAAGAAACCTAAATCTTTTTAACCGACTTCAAAAAAAGAGGAGGATCTTCTATGTGCCACTGTTTTTTTAATGCATGTTCACCGATTCCTCCGCCAATTATGAACTGATTTTGATGATTCCTTTTTTGTTTGGTAGGCCATTTTTTTGAGGTGGTCCCATATAAATTTCATCAAAATCGATATAGTAGTTTGGTTTTCAAATCAAAATAACTGAAAAAAATATGTCAACCAAGTAAACGAAATTGCGTATTTACTAACTTTGAAGTCGGTTTTTTACATTGATGAGTATTTAGAAATACACTTAACACGTTAATGTTCCAGTTTCTATTTCGAGAGCGAGAGGGGCCTCTTTCCCAACACGGAGTATGTCTACGACCTGGAACTGCCGCTGGACTTCATGCCTCAGAACGCTGACGGAGAAGTGGAGAGCTTCGAGTTGCTCACAGCTGAGGAGTGCATCCAGAGAGCGCTGTCGCCTTCCTTCAAGACCACTAGTGCTCCCGTCCTCATTGATTTCCTGATTCGCAGAGGCTACATCAACCCTGAAAACGGTATGCGTTCATACTTTTTTACTCTCTGTGATGTTTTTCGAGTGTATTTGTGTTTGTAAGTTTCCCACCACTTAAACAGCCCAGCCTTAAACTGTAACCTTAGACAATTTGATGGATCTTATAAGATACTAGCGGACCCGGCAGACGTCGTCCTGCCCGACCGGGTCTAATTATCTTTTCAAACCATCCAGGAACCCATTATGAAATATGCATACAAAATTTCATCCAAATCGGTCCAGCCGTTTAGGAGGAGTTAGGTGACATACATACACACGTACAGAAGAATTATATATATATTAGGATTTATTTGTAAGGTGTTCTTAGATTTGTCTTTATCATATACTATAGTGTCATAGACTACATATTGCGGTCAGATTTAGAAAAAAAAATTGGCCTTCATGAGACGCCCGGCAGATGTGAAACATGACGGCATAAGATAGCGTAATAATGATTGCCGTCACGGCATACGAGTCGGTTTTACCAAGAACGATTATGAATCCTTGGTTTTACTGACAAGGAGCGCCAATAGATGTTTCACATAAAAAAACTCGTTTTACAGTTTGGTTACCATTGGTGCTCGATTTTTGAAACGCTCGTATGGTTTCGCACGAAAATATCATGCGAAATGAAAGATTTTCTATTGATAGAAAGCCAAATCGAAGTCAATAGGTGTCAAGTACATTTCATTAATATACTAGCTCTTGCCCGCGACTTAGTACGCGTTGATTTTCGTATAAACGTTCAACCTCCATTTGCCCACCTTAATTCGGCTCGTTAGCAAAAAAACATAGCAGAACTCTGTAGAGTTACGAGTTGCTAGAACTGAATAAATAATGCACCTGCCAAATTTCAGCTTTGTAGGTCAAGTAGTTGTTTTGATTTCGTGATGAGTCAGTCAGTCAATCGGTCAGGTATTTCGTATTTTTGTACATATTTATATGTACAGATTATCCCATTGTTTACAAACTTGCGACAAGTTAATCTATGCTGTAAAGGGGTTTGTTCTTCTTGCTGAGAAGAAAGGAGTCGCGCGAAAACGAGATGCACTATCGATATGATGTTTTTGCTAAAACAGACTTTTTTGACGTGTCTGAATCAGACCATTATGTCAAACTAATGATGAAAAATTAAAAGGTCCCTTTTAATTTTATATGAAAACTCAAACATGATGAATACTGATCAGATTTTTGAGAGGCGTTTTGTTTCCTCATGTGTATGCAATGTGTAAATTTGTACAGTCTCCATATTAATAGAGCACCTAAAAGATACCAAGTAGTAAGTAGTGTATAGTTTTGGAACCTTTTTTTTTCAAATCGTTTCAAATTGTTTGCAGGCAGAAATGTTTTTTTTTAACTGATTTGTGTTTATAGTGTCAAGTTGTCAAATCAACAATTTGTATCACCAAATTATCACGATGATGCAACTAATTTTACAACACTATTTATGAGTGATAACGATAAGATCGCCACACGATTTGAGCCGTGCGCACGCGCAGTGACCGCACGGTGACGTAGTACCCAGGAGGGGGGCGGGGTGGAAGTGGTTTAGGAAAATAGATTATTCGTGTGCAAATGATTTTTATATTACTACAATCATTGCTATACGTTTAGCCCAAATAATTTTTTGCTTGTATTTGTAAAATTTTTGACAAACATTTGGAAAACCTACACTCTAGCTCGTTTATGTTTTTGAATATTATTAAGAGCCCTCTCACATTTTTGACAAATAAGCCAAGGAAAACAGATTTTTTGGCGTTTTGATTCTATCAAATAAATATGAATCGGTTTCTGTAATAAATAGATCTGTATTTTTTGTTGAAAATAACGGCTTAAGTATTTTTTTTACTTGGATGGAAAGTTCGAAAGTGGATTTCGTAAAAGTACTGACATAAAATAAATAATAGATGAAAAATATATCAAATGTTATGTTATGGTTTAATTTATTTATACGGCTTCTTAAATGATAGGCTTGCGTTTGACTAGCCACCTCACCTGATGTAATATTCACTTTAAAAATACTAAAGAGCTACTTAGCTTTTGTAGAGTTCTACTATCCATCTCCCGACTCCATCATCAGACACTCGTCACAAAGTGTAAGGTATG
Source organism: Agriopis leucophaearia (assembly GCA_949125355.1). NCBI lineage: Eukaryota > Metazoa > Arthropoda > Insecta > Lepidoptera > Geometridae > Agriopis > Agriopis leucophaearia. Next base: position 7,979,861 of record OX421267.1, read on the forward strand.
GGACTCGTTAAAACAAACCAAATGGGGTTACAAGTAGCCATTGAAGAGTTCCACTATGCACTTCCTGCCTCCATTATCAGATCAGTTCGATGGAAACAAATTATTACATCGTCATCCAAATTAGATAAAAAGCTCATTAGCTCATAGCTTGCATAGTTTCAAATAGTATATAACAATATTAGAACATTTAGAACTAGGTTTTAAAATGTTTAAACCTAATTTATTGTTTGTTCATTTGCGTGTTAAAAATGTATCGCTTTCACCCGTCAGAAAAACAAGGGCGTGCGAGGGCAGGATGCATGCATGTAATGATATGTGCATCCTTCTCTGGTTGTGCAGGTTAGATGCGCTGTGCCCAAGGCGCAATATAGATTCACCCTAGAGTTTATGAGTTTGAGGGTTATTTTACAGTTTTCGCGTACTTATTGATTACAAAGTAGAGTGAACTCTGATGTGATAGGCAAAAAGTACGCCAATACCTACACGTTTCCAGCCTAGTTTTGATTCTGCACATTTATTTCCTGGGCGGTCGTCGATCCCGCACGTCACGTGTTCACGTGTGGCGTGACCCTAATTGACCAAAAGGAATGGCGGAGCCAAAAAAAAGTATTGCGATATAAACTCTATGTCATGTTATGTACACCTGAATATCGAACGGCGCCGCTCGATTTGTTTTTAATTAGATTTGTGTCAGGCAGGAAGTTCGGTCTGTAATAGGATACAAGGTTCATGAGACAGTTCGCCTCAGTAGGTATCTGTGGGGCTAGTACGAGAACTTGCGAAAAAGTATTCGTTCCGTAAACGATAGCAAATGTATGAAAAATTCAGTTTCCCTTTACGTCCGATAGAAGCGCTGTTCAATTTTTCATACATTTTGCTATCGTTTACGGAACGAATACTTTTTCGCAAGCCGCCTCGCCCCGAGGCGTAATATAAAGCGCAATCAAAATTGTATTTTTCGCTTTTGTCATTTTGGCGCCTCTTGCTATCTGGCGCCTAGAGCGACCGCTCCTCTCGCTCTTCCCCAGAGCTGGCGCTGGAGACAACCTACTGCATTAACTAATGCTATGTTATTTTGCGAAAGGGCCGGATTAAGGGAGGAAAAAAGGGTTGAAAGTTTATATAAAAATGTACGCGTACGAAGACGCGGGCAACACCACTAGTAATATAATAAATAATTTAAGATGTTTTAACCGACTGCCAAAAAGGAGGTTATCAATTCAACTTTTATTTTTTTTATTTTTTTATGTTTGTTACCTCAGAACTTTTGACTGGGTGAACCGATTTTGATTGTTTTTTTTTATTTGAAAGCTGGCGCTTCCCGTGTGGTCCCATTTTAATTTAGTCCAGTTCTACTTTGTTTTATTTACAATGTAACAATTAAAAAGTCATTTCCTAACAATAATTATTATAATAGACATCTGTCGGAACACCTCAGTACTAAATCAGGCATGCGCTCTCTAAAAACGATAGTGATTAATGCATGCGCTATGGATAGAGGGCGCATTTTTGGTCCAGTTCTGAAATTTTTATGAAGTCGGTTTTTTATATTGATAATCATCGTAAAATCAGTCCAATACCCTATCTTCTGTGATGTTCCAGAGCCGAACTACCGGTACCTGGTAGAGCTGCTGCACGTGCCCCTGCAGTCCGTGTACAGCTGGCCGTACGCCGCCGCCTCCGCCAACGGTGACGACCAGGACATACGAGTACACAACTGAAGGCAAACCTTCCCCAAACAATATTTTCATGAGTTGTGTATTATGCCTTCATTTCTTTAGTTACTAGGAACTGTATTATGTGGATGTACGTTATTGATGTAATGTTATGCTTATTTTTGTGCCGAATGTACGAACTAAACTGTTGACACTTGAACGTTGAAATCTGATATTCAACTCGTGTCCGTTGTACCAAACTTAGCCATTTTTATGGAACATTACGATATTAGGTAGACATGTAATATTTATTTTAATATTGAATTTAGTGTGAAATGTACAAAGAGATAACACTGTATTGTGGTACACCACATACATTGAAAAGTAAAATAATAAAGATGAAAAAATTTCATCATGGCACCGTTTATTTTTTTTATTAAGTACCTACTTATAATTCTTCCATTTTATGATGGTTATAATATAATTATTGAATAGAAAATGTAGCTGACTCATTTAATACTGAATATTTTAGGGCTTAAAGCAATTTGAATTCGCCTAATGTGTAATAATTGTATCAAGGATTGATATTATAAAACGATTGGGTCTTTGGCTCACTATTCGCAATATCAATTACAAATAAACAAACAATGTTTCTTACTTGAATCTACCACTTCTGTGAATCCAATTAAATGTTCATCTAAAACATGGCACTACGTAGATTAACACAAGCAAATGAAAAATGGCAAAAAAATATTGACATTATAATTGATGGCGAAACTAGCAAGCCAAAGCCCAAGTCTAAGTGTTACCTAAGTACGTTTTAACCTCTTTCCTTAAGGTCAGCGCACACGTCAACTCGGCACTGGATTGGCATCGCTTCAACTCGGGCCGTACGGTGGGGCTAGTACGAGAACTTGCGAAAAAGTATTCGTTCCGTAAACGATAGCAAATGTATGAAAAATTCAGTTTCCCTTTAGGTCCGATAGAGGCGCTGTTCAATTTTTCATACATTTTGCTATCGTTTACGGAACGAATACTTTTTCGCAAGTGCTTTTACTAGGGCCACTGTACTATAATCAGCATCATATTGGCATCGCCTCGGGACAAGCTGGTTGCGCTTGCGACTCGTCACATGGTTACGTCAGGTCATCACTTACGTCTCGCCATCGTCTCTCAGTTCAGTGGCCTTAGTACGAGCACTTGCGAGTCATACATTTTGCTATCGTTTACGTAACGAAATCTATTTCGCAAGTGCTCGTACTAAGGCCACAGATGGCGCGTAGACACTCCGTGGTCGCCGCGCTTGTAGGGGCCATTCATATTCAAATTATTTATTGACATTAAAACGAACATGCATTTACATTTATGTCACAAGATTAAATACAAATATTCATTCATTATTTTAAAGCCACAATAATAATATAAAAGGACTCTACTGTTGGCCTTGATTTTTGCCGTATTAAAGCCCGGGCTAGACCAGTGAGTAAAAATTAATAAATGAAGTAAAATAGTATTAATGTCAAATCCATAAAAAACATCGTCAAAGCTAATTGAGCTGTCACGCTCTACGCTGCTGTCACCCTATCCCATTGAACGGTCAGTTTTTCACAATATGTAAAAAAATATGCTAAAACGCTTTTCCACTTATCAAATAATATGTCGAAAACCATGGGTGGCGCGCGCGGCGTCACCTTCTGCAGCCACGCTGACACCTCGGAGTAAATCCCGCAGTTCCTGAGCCGCCCCGGGGTCCTATCCAAAAACTATACACTAGCCTATTTAAAAAACGCTAGTGAGATGGCACACGATCGCAATCCGAATCACGAACTGATCCATAGCAGGCCATCCGGTTCCTGTTTGATATGTGTGCGGTGACCATCATTATTGTGGTGTTATTTAATATAATAAGCAATACGTAAAGTGACCAAATCCTCATGTTCTTAGCAACGTTTGTGTGTGAAGTTGTCATAGTTTAGCTAGGTATGGTTAATTTCTGTGATACTTTACCAGTTTTGGTATAAGGCAATAAATATTTATCAGTTTTTCATTTCGGATACATTCAAAAGGGATTTTTGTTCGCTGCGAGCGCTGGATTATCTTTATAGTCTGTGGTTTCCTCTAAATTGTTTTAGTATTGATAAAACTTTGGAATTTGGTATACCTTATGTGGTAATTAAATTTATTGGAATTTATCTTACTCATAAGTTATAATTATCTAAACTATAACGTAGAATGTAACGTTTAGTATAATTTATAGTTTTAGGTGCTATTGCTTGATGCATGTGTTTATGGTGAAATACTTAATCAATTGAAATTTTGTCTAGTCAAGCGACAACAGTGACAACATCCAATGAAGTATTTATTTAGATTTGCTTAAATTCCATGATATTTGTAAGTTATTCAAATTAATATAGTAATTATGACCATGTATTCTATTACTCAAGCACCATTATGCTCATCAATTAGATATTTCAAGGAATCTTTTATTTAAACTTTACAGAACAAAAAATGTGATGGATGCTTTGGTTGAAATTTTAAAACAAATAGGATAATTACCGAACCTTTGTTGTATTGTAAAATGATTTCTTTGTATTTAAAAGCCACCTGGGACAGCGATGTTATGCAGTTAATGACACATTTTCATAAATAAACGGCTGCATTCGCAAATTGTCATCGAAATTTTGATTGCATACAACTACCCCCAATAATAATTAGTTATTAGGGTAGGCACATGAGACGCACGAAGTCCGCAATGAAATCAGGTCCAATTCTGTCTTTAGAATGATGGCATCGGTATCGCGTATCGATGCCTTAACAATACCGTATCGGGTAACGTGGATACACTTTAGTCTGCGCAAACGCACTTCTCGTAATCGAACAAGAGGCCTTTACCGTAGGTCGTATTGTACAGAGTATTATAGATCACTAAATGAGACTGGAATGTTATTCGACGATTTGGAACCTTTTTCGTGTTAACATTTCAATACCTATTGACAAAATTTATACATAGTAGCAAATGTAGTGAAATGAATAGATAAAATGTTAGTGACTATTATTGACATATTAATTTGTAATGTCTTAGCAGTTTTATACATTTTTATGAACACGTAATTGGCGAAAGATTTTGTATCAATATTCTGTAATACATTGTACTTAATTTATGAATGTAATCGTTTATATTTGCGATAGTAATAATAGTTTTCCTAAAAATAAAACGTTAAAAGTGAATTTTCTTTTACTCGACCCTTTGGTAGTCTACTACTGAATGATGATTGAATACTTATTGCTACGATGTGATACCATGTTACTCTTTTTGTACCGGAACGGAAACCCACACCTACTTTTATCGTTTCGGTAAACAGTTCCACGGCATTGCATGTTACAATCTGGGTGTCTTCAAATTACGAGTGAATCGGTTTCTTCTTGGCAAGCGTGCGAGTCCGTCTCACTATTCCCGTGATGGGACAACTGACACTATTTCGTCCCAGCAGTCCCATGGGATAAGTGACGGTAGTATTTTGAACCCACTAGTCATTTTCGAGCAAACCTGTAATTGAGCCTTGAATAGAGCCAAGGGTACAAAACGAAGTAGTGTTTGGAGCGATGCTGCGTAAGACGCGACCGCACATCAACCAACCATCCGAGTACAATTTTTTAAATGCATTATCACATCATTCGCTATCAACTCCAGTCTATAGATGTCTGCATGACTATACAAAATACCCTGAGGACAAAGCGAATGCAGGCAAATACCTTGCTTTCATATTGCCAATATATAGAGTACATAATAAAAACAAGGCATACACTACGTAGCAGAGTAGCTTCTAGTGTGGTAGAACTCTGGTCACATTCTGCAGGAATGTCTACATACTATAAAGTCGCTTTCGGCGTCCGCGCTTGTCTGTATACCGCTAACTAAACCACGCATCGGATTTTGATGCGGGTTTCACCATTAGTTAGATAATTTTACACGGAAGGTTTATACAAAGAGAATACAAACGCTGGGTTTATAATATCTAATAGAACTTACACCCGTGCGACGCCGGGGCGGGTCGCTAGTAAGATAATAACAAAAACACGGTTTGATTTTATACATTTTATTTAGAATATAAGGACACCAATATTGGCAAAAAGGTTTAAATACATAAACTATGTATTCTTATAACACAATATTAGTAAACAAATCAACAAGATTATACAAGCAACAAATAGATACATATTGTCTGCTGTCGTTCAATAAAAGGCCAAAAACCAACTACAGTAGGTCCACGTAAGTGTGAAGTACACAATTGTGGTCACAAACAGAAACTGAAAAATTAAACATTGTTCAAATATTAAACCTACATATTTATGTCCTAAATGGGGCTTTATAAGCAACCATTTAGGGTTAGCAAATACTGCGGCCGGCCGGCAAGTATTACGAAACTTACACTAATGTAATAAAAAATATGTATTTCTAAAATCAAAATATGTATGTACTTATAAACTTTACAACTGTTTGTTTCATCCCTTTAAGGGCTTAACGCCTATAATTCATACAACTTTGGCCAACCAGAGATCGAAGGTTGGTTGACCAGTTTGTGAAAATTTGGTGTTGAGATTATTTTACACTACTTTACTTTTTTATTTTATTTCATTGGTTAAAACAACGGAAGAGTATAGAACATTACGTACTATTGCGGAAGGCGAAAAGATTTGATTAAATAACGTAAAATCTGTTCACCGAGGCACACATAGTGCGAGTCTATTAATGCCTAATTGTAAAAGTCAAAGTACGCCATTACTCACAAATGCGCATTCAAGAAATGACTCGCAACACTAAAGCAATTTGTTTGGTGTTTGTGAATGGTCATTTATTTGATAATCGGTTCACAATTTTAGTTCATTATTATGGTATCTAGAGTTTTAATTAACTTTGTATCATTGTCATAAAACGTCCTGCAATCGGCCGACCACACATGACGCGTCCAAATTTACCACAGCGCAGCGTAGCAAGCACCATTTTTACCGACTTCCAAAAAGGAGGAGGTACTATGTTCGTCTGTATGTTTTTTTTGTACCGATCACGTGTACACCCGTCAGAAGAGGATGGAATTCTGGCCCCTAAAATGTTATAAGAGTACTTCTGTTGACAATATGCAGCCAAAACGAGATGCTGTACTGCATGATCACTAGAGTGAAAGAGACAAGTTGCTTTTTGTCTCGGTTCATAATGTATGGAAACTGTTCTGGACAAACCTATAACATGTCTGATTGGTAGGATTCTCCTTAAGGAGTGTGGCATATAGGGTCAAATCCCGTACAAAGCGGATCCAAGTGCCTTACATGGGGATGATGGGAATTCAAATTCCCAACATCCCAATTGACATATGCAATAGAGACACTGGGCGTTTCAATTCCCAGCGTCCTCATTGATGGGGACATTGGGAATATACAGGCTGTAACATCAGTCTTGCGACTCAACATCGGACAGTCACAGATCTCTATATTGGCAGGCTTGCTTAGAAATGTTAATGATGCAAATTTACTCCGTTTTTTTTTTTGCGGATGACAATTACCGTTAGCGAGAAGTTGACAGAGCATTGTTAAATATTTACCTGTACCGTTTTATAGTAAGGTTGTTTGTGGTGTGCTACGTGGCATGCAGGGAATGTGTTCGCGCCATGATAGAAGGTAAGTATTCGCTAGTAGTCGTCTCCACGCGACACGACCTCCTTGCACGTCGGACGCAGCAGGATGGTGTGTTCGAACTGCGCCGTGTAGCACCCCTTAATGTCGCAGAGCGGCGGGTAGGCGTCCACTACACCCTTATCGCAAAGATCTTTGAGAGCCATGGCGTAGCGCGAGGCACCCGCGCGCTCCAACCAACGCTTGCAGAACGCAAGGGTGCCGAAGTTCTTGTTGATCGTGTTCAGCAGTTGCTTGGATGATTGCAGTCTGGAAATTAACAAATATATTATTGTTACATACCGGATGTAAGGGAAATGCTCCCGAAAACGAATAGTGGGGATAGTGCTGGTGATTGCTGATATAAAACCACAAAAAAATGGTTTTTCTTTTTAACCTACTTCCAAATAGGAGGAGGTTCTCAATTCGACTATTATTAAATGTTTGTTACCTCAGAACTTTCGACTGGGTGAACCGATTTTGATGAATCTTTTTTTATTTGAAAGCTGGTGCTTCCCGTGTGGTCCACATTTTTATGAAGTCAGTTTTTTTTATTGATAATTATGTTAGGTATTCTGCCCTACTTATTTCACTTGCAATAATCGACATTTTAGGGGAAATTGTATCCCAAGGGGATAATCTATGCACAAAAAAATATTTTGATCTTGTTCTTTAGATACACTTAAAAAGTTATAAAACATAGACATGTTGTTTATATAAGGTCGGGGAAAAAGTTTCTTCGTATTTTATAAACAAATTCAAGACATATTTTTTTCAAGTTTAATTACATTTAATTATAATATATATGTGTCATTTTGTTCGATAACTTGTTGCCATCTTGTAGGTAGTGACATGATCTCGTTGCTGTAGAAATTTTGGGACTTCTGATCAATAAAAATGCAACAAGTAGTTTTGACAGTCCTCTCTTGATGTTAATCTAACACTACCCAAAGAATTCTGAAGATATCGAAACAGGTGGAAATCTGAGGGTGCAAGGTCAGGGCTATATGGTGGATGCATTAACACTTCCCAACCAAGCTCTCTAAATTTTTGCTGAGTGGCCAAAGATGTGTGCGGTCTGGCGTTATCATGAAGAAAGACCACACTCTTTCTGTTGATCAATTCCGGCCGTTTTTTCTCAATTTCTTGTTTGAGTCTCATCTGCTGTTGGCAGTAGAGATCCGAATCGATGGTTTTGCCCGGCGGTAAAAGCTCATAATGAACGATGCCCTGCCAATCCCACCATACACACAGCATCACCTTATTACGTGTTAATCCGGGTTTCGCTACAGTCTGTGGTGCTTCACTGCCCTTTGACCATGATCGTTTGCGCACATTCTTGTCGTAGGTGATCCATTTTTCATCACCAGTGATCAATCTTTTCAAAAACGGTTCGGTTTCGTTAAGTTTCAATAGAGAATCGCAAATGAGTACACGATTCATTTGGTTTCTTTCAGTGAGCTCGTGTGTCACCCAAATATCGAGTTTTTTTGTATATCCAGTTTTTTTCAAATGGGTCAAAACTGTTTTGTGGTCAATCCCCAGTTCTTCAGCTACGTTGTAACTACTAATATGCCGATCTTGGTCCACTTTTTCAGAAATGGCATCGACTTTATCCGTAACAGGGCGACCAGAGCGAGCTGCATCTTTGACATCAAAATTCCCGAACTGAAAACGCTTGAACCAACATTGTGCTACTCTTGATGACACTGCATTAGGTCCATAAACGTCACAAATTTTATTCGCGGCTTGTGTCGCATTTTTTCCTTTTTTGTAATAAAATTTCACAATATATCGAATTTCTTCGTTAGATTCACTCATTTTATCGAACAAGAAAACAATTGAAAAATGGCGGGAAATTGCTTTTTACTTTTTGTATTCCTTTTTTAAAATGTCATATTTTTAATGATATCAAAACCAGCCAGATACAAACAGTACAACCGATGAGATTTTTACTACAACTTTATACATACAAAATACGAAAAGACTTTTTCCCCGACCTATTATATATAAAAAAAACGTTTTCCGCATTATTCTCGAAACCGCCATTTGTCAGTACTGTATTTGTTATGAGGAGGGCAGTATCGTTTGTGGTGGTACCTGAGTGGCACGAACTGTTGTTCGAAGTTCTTCATGTAGTGCGAGCAGTCCATGTCGTCGTGCACCTGGCCGCGCCCCGTGGAGCCGAAGGTCTCGATCGCGTAGAACTCGTTCTCCTCCATGCGCGTCGTCTCGCCGCCCTTCACGATCGGCACAGTCTTGCCCGCGTGAATCCCTACACAACAATCAATACATTATAATACGCAATCAATACATTATTATTCTTGAGTGAATCGGTTTCTTCTGGGCTAGGGTTCATCTCGGCTCGAGAATTCCCGGGAAATCGTTGGTCTTTGTTCCCAGGAAATCAAGCCCGAGAAATCATGTACCTATATAGAAATTTAATCGCCGTTTGTGTTGCGTGGCGGCGCGGGCCAAAGCGCAGCGGCACCCTTTTTCTAAATAACCAGCCAAAATGGTGCTGTCATTATAATGAGTCTGAATAATATTATTTCTGTATTAAAAAAAAAAGTTAATTAGCTTATTCATAAGATTAATGTTTTTGAATATAATCAATAAAAGTTTTAAAATAAATTTGATACTTTTATTTGAGAGGAAAACCACTGAATCTGTTGACGTTATTGGAACCAAATAATATGAGAAAACGTACGTAAATCTGAATTTCTCGGCAACCCGAGAAGCCTCGAGAATTCTCGAGACCCGAGAAATTGAAAAGCTTGAGTAATCATGAACCCTATTCTGGGCAGAGCGAGCTCCTTCGTAGACCGCATCTTCGCTTAAGGCGAGTTGGCGGTCAAACGCAAGCCTATTACAGAATAAAAAAAATATAATACTTTTTTAACCGACTTCTAAAAAGGAGGGAGTTCTCAATTCGGTTGTTTTTTTTATTGTTGTGATCTCAGAACTCCTACATTTATGAACAGATTTTGATATTTTTTTAATTGAAAGGAAAAGTTAGTACAAAAAGTATAAAAATTATCACCAGCCCTGACGAGCAAGTCCGAAATCAAACAAGAAAATTGTCAGAGAACGATCTTGAGGCAAACATGAGACATTATTGTTATTGTATTCTGATTCGTAATTTTAAGCTATTGCATAGCTTCTATCGCGGGCCTTGAGCGTGGAGACTGAATCCAGAAATTCCGTAACGAAAATAACCTAACACCCCGCACTCACTCACTCCTCTCACCGCTAGATGGCGTTGTAAAATATGTTTGATAAAAGAACGACATACATAGAGTTGTAAAACCTACATAATTTTATTTGTTACAAGTAAATAAATAACTATAATTGCATAAGTTGATAAAAAATGCTATGCTTTACCGCGGCAGTCCCCGAGTGCCACACGTCTTTTTTTTTTTTTTTATTAATTTTTTATTGTATAACTCGTTACACGCCTTGGCGTAGCTGTAAGTGTAACGAGTATTTGTCTATAAATAAATGACCAATGTGTATGAACAAGGGGTTAAATATTTTGTACTTACTATAAGGTCCAATGGAGTGGCCATTCAAGTTGCGAATGGGTTTCACTTGATAAGTCTCGCCGTCTAATTCAACTTCGTGTGATTCCATCACCTGAAGGGACAGAAAGACGGTCAAACAAACAGCAACCATGGTGGAAACAGTACGACGGGAACTATTCTCTCATTAATATTTGAACTTTTTTTTTATTTCAATAGGTCGCACCCTTAGTATATACTGGTTTTTCTTGACGGCAATATGAGGATGTAGTTTGTTGGGGTTGTCAAGGACATGCTTAGTGTTGCCAATTTTTTTTAATGCACTTAGTGGCAAACAAGCAGTCGGGCCCCCTGATGGTAAGCGATCAACGTCGCCTATGGATACCTACATAACAGATACGTTGCCGACCCTTAAAGACTCTATTAACAGCCCTTTTGAAGAACCCCATATCAAAGCAGTTACCTCTTGCACGGCTGACCCGACGTCACACAGCCTCACGTCAACTCCAGAAGCCTTGATGCCTGCCTCAGTAGCTTCCTGCACTCCCTTCACCAGCGGATCGTAGCGCGGGTTGAAGTGTAGAGTGAACGCACAGTCGATGATGCGTCCGTTGATGTGTGTGCCAAAGTCGATCTTCACCACATCGTCGTATTCCAACACTGTTGTGTCGCCTGAAAGTATTTTTTTGTAATCATAGTAAAATTAAGAAACTCAAATTGACAATCCATACAATACTAACATTATAGCAGAAGTAAGTCTGTCTCCATTGGTGAATTTTTTGACTAAATGACAGAACCGGAACAATAAACTGAGCTTGACATTTGGCAAAGAAATATGCAGTTGATTTCCATTTTTTACAATGAATGTCTTCCAGCTATGATACTTTAATCACACGGCCATTTTAGCATGTGGGTGAAAATTGACACATTTAAAAGTGATCTATTAATAATTATCAATATGAAAAACCGACTTTATCAGAACTGGACCAAATTGAAATGGGACCAAATGGGAAGCACCAGCTTTCAAATAAAATAAGAATCATCAAAATTGGTTCACCCGGTCAATAACAGTAACAGTAAGTATAGTTCTGAGGTAACAAACATAATAAATAAATAAAAAAACAGTCGAATTGATAACCTCCTCCTTTTTGGAAGTAGGTTAAAAATGTCTTAGAATTATGAGGAAGGAAAGAGGTTACTTGTTTTGTTTAAGACGAGACTCGGGCCATTTCCATACCTTCTATACAAACATACTAGTTTAATTTTTCAGAATTACTGGTCCGATTTTGATGAAACTTGGTAAGTATATGTAATCGGAATATATAAATTTCTTTCGCAATAAAAGTGTTTAGCTCCCTCTCTCTCTTGGTTTGTTCTGGCTTTATAGCTTAGGCTGCATAGTCGAGGATATTTTTTTTTTAAGAACAAATATTTGGTATAGTAAGAGTTATTACCAGTGTTGGGTGTGTAATGGGCAGCGCAATGGTTGCGGCTGCAGCCCGTGGGGAAGGCCAGCCCCGCCTTGAGCCCGTCCTCGCCGATCAGCCGGCGCGCCGTTGACTCTAGCTCCTCGCATATTTGGATCATCGACATGCCAGGTTTGATCCAATCGCGCATGTGTTTGCGAGTCTAAAGACAAGTTGAATAAGCTTCGGAAAAATTTGTAGCAAATAAGACTATAATAAAGGTATCTTGGGAACATAAGCGCAAGACATTGTGAAAAGTGAACTAAGGTGCTTATTCATTGGGTGTCCAAGGATGGGTGCAAATGCTATAAAAGGCTCGAAAGCGTTGGTGCGAACGATTTAGACGCGTTTTAAACAAAAGTATATTGTGAAGACCTGTACCCGGTAGACAAATAGGTGAGAAAAATAGGTATCATTGCTCAGAGGACAATGCTAAGAAGTCCTTCCTTGAACATTCAAGTTAGCCATGTATCTATTACAATTTTGAGCTCAAGATTATGGTTTCAATTTATTATGATTTTATTAAATCAATAGTCTTATCCAGAAAGATACAATAGGGTATTGCAGCATAACTGTGCTTTGTTATGTTTTTGAGAATAATACGAGAAGTTGATGTAGAAGATACATGTTTTAGATGTTTTCAAATAAGGGGAAAGTTGTATAATAACCATACTTTAGCGACCGTGAACACAAAAGTATTAATAAAAAGTATGGCTAAGCATGTGGTGGCAAATAGTAAGGTTCCATAGCCAGAATTATAATTGTGGTCATTTTTACAATTCAAAAGTCGGTAATTATAAAAATTTTTTAGCTAATGAAGCAATGTGACTTTCAGAAATGTCATCCTGACATATTATACTTTTTGTGGTTTGGTTCTTTGACTTCCTTCCAAAAGAAAACATCCCAATTTCACAAGTCCCAGAGACCACCCTAAAATTGCAAAATTATAATGTTTTTTATACTTTTAAAATTGAGATCTATACTAAAACTAATTGTGTAAAGTTTCATGCACTTAGGTACTTCAATATGTTTAGGTAGAAAGGTAAAAGGTTCCAAAGATTTTGGAAGTACGGACAGACGAACCAACAAAACGATCTAGGGGTTTCTTGTAGTATTATGGAACCCTAAAAATGGCATCTTACAAACAGGGATATTCTAGTACCGTTGCATTGTGGTTTAATTAATTGTAAATAACAAGATCCAGCCATCCTGTTTTGAATTCATTCTTCATATAGACCGTTTGTTTATTATATAAATATTACTATTATTAAACTGATAGATGTCAGTCCTAAGCATTTAGCCATAGAAGTAAAAATTGCACATTGCTCATATGGACCAGTCGTAAGACAGCCTGTGGACATTGAAGTAGATAAACAAACCTGTCTGTGAGCCTCCGCAGCATGCCTGATTTCCTGATAGATGTCCTGTTGCAGCCTATCCAGAGCTCTCTTCTCCTCACTAGAGAAGCGCTCTTTGGCAGTTCTCTCGTCGATACCTTCCGCTGGACCATGATCCATAATCTGGCCCTCGGGAAAGTTACCTGTAAAACGAACATTTATTGCAGACCAAGCATGAGTCAATGAAAATTTGTTCAATAGTGTTTTCAGTTTTACATATGGGTGGACAAAATTTTAGGTGCACTAGTAAATAAATAAAAACAGCTGTCCATAGAAAATGGTCAATGACACTCGACAAAATGTATGGAACAAGTTTTTTTTTTGCGATTCCAGGTTGGTCCCATAGTAAAAGTTGTTCATAATGATGAGTACAATGACCTCCTTTTGCCTTAGTACAAGCGCCTTAGTAGCCTTAGTACATTTGGGTTATACAAGGTTACGCATATACCCATATGAATAACCCTGTATAACCCAAATTTTACCCCAACTTCAAAAATATGGTCGAAAGGAAAATAAAACTGCTTTGATACAACAAGTAGTAAGTGATACATCAGGATCAACAGAATTATCTTGTGTACTAATATAACAACTTTGCTATTTTTGATTGCTAATCATAGCGGGTAATGACTTTTACTGTTGATAAGAGGTTATCTTATATGACATAAATAATGTACAAATGCAGGAGACCCTCTAGCTGGGGTCTCCGGTCGGTAGATCTAGTGATGATTCATGGTATGAGATTTCTTGTGTTGCTATGGAAACAGCTCTGCCGTCATAAGCCCAAGAGCGGTACCTCAGCCTAGGTGTATTTCGAGATAATCGAGTTTTTGTGAAAGTCGATTTTTCGTTACCCTAAATATATATAATTTAATTTATTTTCACTTATGCCTATGTTAGGACCAATATATTTCTTAAATATATGTTTAAAAACCCAACATTATTGTTTTTGTGTTTTTATGAGATACCGTCATTTCGTTTAGAATTAATAGTTTTTAAACATGAGTTTTAAAAGAAAAAAATCTTTTTTAGTGTTTTATTTCAATGTTCCAATGAAGATACGGTTATTTTGATTACTCCATCTGGTGCGAAATTTTGTAAAAAACATAGGTAAAAGTAGTTTTATTACTGATTCCTCTCAAAGCTTCAGTCATGAAAAATAAAAAATTAACGCGTTCCACCTAACTATGATTCATACATTTCAAATAAATTAGGTTTTTTTTTAGACGAAACCGATTCACTCGCGATTTGAAGACACCCAGATTGTAACTATGGAGAACACTTATTCAGGCAGCGCATTAC
This sequence comes from Agriopis leucophaearia, assembly GCA_949125355.1. Lineage (NCBI taxonomy): Eukaryota > Metazoa > Arthropoda > Insecta > Lepidoptera > Geometridae > Agriopis > Agriopis leucophaearia. Next base: position 7,994,866 of record OX421267.1, read on the forward strand.
TAGCACAGACTAGCAGTTTGCACAATATAAGTGGAATCAAAGTGTTTTGTATGGGTTTTTCGTAATATCAACCATAAAGCAGTGTTGATTTTTCGTGCCCGCTCTGGCAGTCAGATAGAAAAATGGGCAGGAGGGAATTAGATCATGCACACTCTCCTAAATGTATCCGATTAAAAACAGATAAACTATTACAACGTTGCGCTGATGCTCAAGACAAAACTAAGAAACTTAGCCTGAAACAGCGATTCGTTGCTGTGAGCCTCTTGATGAGAATCCATCTATTCCTAAGGAAGTCCGATATCCACGCAAAGAAACCTTTAGACAAGCCAAACGAGGAAAGTCGAGGGAAACAGCAAGCGTTTCTCCATATGTCTCGATGGCCTTACTCTAGATGTGTGTGGCGTACGCTAAAAGATCCCCAGTGGACCAGTTTAGGCGGAATCCATATTGCCAATCACTGAGGAGATCTTCCAGACACGCGAGGAGCATGTTGTCGCATCAAGCTTCCATGACTTCTGCACTTAACCAGTCAAGTGAGAGACGAAAGAGATACGAGTCAGTATACGAGACAATTCAGGTGCGCATGTCTTTAAAACTATGGCTAGAATTACATCCGTGCCACTGGCTTTGTTCACAACAAGATTGCGAAGGGTTCTAGGATCCTCCATTTGACGAATACAAAATTCAGATGAGGATATCTTTTTGCATGACCTGGCAGCCTTGTTAGACGCTTTCGCTCTCTGAGAGAAGGCCTGAGTCCCAGCAGTGAGAACATGATAAGCAGGAATGATGATATATATAATGTAGATTACAACAAATAGTAATAAATAAAATTTATCTTACCATCAGGATAGAGGTCAGCAATAGGGATAGTTGGTGGGTTGGTCTGCTCTTTACTGAGCCCTTTGCCCGATTTGCCTTTACTTTTCTTCTTCTTTTTCTTCTTTTCGTCACCTTCACCTCCATCATTACCTTCAACAGCCAACGCTTCAATTTTTTCTGCTGACTTTGTAATTTCTGCATCGTTTTCAGCTACAGTTGAGTCTGAAATAAAACAAAACCAAGTTTGTAATAAAAAAATTGACTGGAAATATGACAATTTCAGGGTTGAATCTATAGTAGTAGTTGACAATGACCTGCTTTTATAATATAACGCCGGTAGCACACCTCCGCTGCGAAACCGATGCTTGTTTTATATCGTATAACATACAGCAGTATTTTACAGCAAACTTGGAACGGAGACGCCGCTCGTCACGCTTGGCATTTCTCGCACGCGTATTTAATAATATTCTGTAAGGAACGTATAAGGTTCATATTTCAACGAGTAGCGGTTTCGCGGTGGAGGTGTGCTACCAATATAAAACAGTATAGAAAACATGATTTTACACTTGTCAGCTAAAAATGTATCAGATGAGCTATTTTTGTAGGTTTCTTTCAACAAGTGAACAATCTTACAAGGGTATTAGAATTAGAAGAATTTGTTGCTGAGACATAATAAATGTTAAAACAATGCTCATCAGTTACAAGTTACCTAAGTAGGTAGTACCGAATCTATTTGTGGTTTTGATAAGCGAAGCGCGAGAAACGCGATGCACTTGTTTGGTTATAAGAATCTAGATAGCAAGAATAGGAAGTATTAAGTATAAATTCTGAAGTAAATACTTGTATTATCCAATACCTCATGTAGTGTACAAACCTGATGCCTTCTTCTTCTTCTTTTTCTTCTTCTTCTTCTTAGCGGGATCTTTGTTTTCACCATCTTCTACTCCCTCCAATTCTTCCTCCTCGCCATTCTCAATCACTTCCTCATCACCTACCTCACACTTGTTCTGAACTGCTGCCATTTTAATAACGCTTAGCGTTTCTTACAAAGAAATAAAATTAGGCGTCAAATTTATTTTCCATGCGACTTTCCTGTTCTCAACTTCTCACTGTTTTTGAAGGAATGGCGTTCTATGCTAAATTTATTGTAGTAGTTGACAGATGACAGCAGGATAGTGATAGATAAGTGGTATATATGAAAGAGACAGTTGATACTTATGCTATTAATTTAATTAACAAAGCGAAGTCGAACCACGACGGAGTAACTGGTAACACAAAATTCTGTGAGCTGGTAACCCTGCGAATTTAGGGCTTTTAGGAGGGCGCATACTACCTATATAAATTTTAATCCTTGGGGCGCATAGCGATAGCATACCTACAAAACACGGAATAGGGTAGTGGTGAAACGGTTTTACAAATAAATTAGTATTGGAACCGCTGTTGCATACAAATAAAAAATCATATTTTGTACACAAAGAAATTCTTCATGTCATTGGGTTTTTATTATTGAGTCGATATAATCCTATAAGTTATCTACCGTTTATTTTAAAATATGCAATAACTACTAAATGATAGACTTCATTTTATTGTTACGTACGAAGTATTTTGTAACGTTTTTCATTCCGAACTCAAATACAACTATATTAATTTATAGTACGAGTTCCGTGATTCCTCACTAGATGTCGCCGAAATGATGTGGTCGAAGGCATGTACTTTCGAAGTTCTTTAACCCGTCTATTTTTATAATTTGTTATGTTTTGAACTATAATTAAGTAATGTAATTGATGTTGTACCGTTTTAATTAATAATAATTAATAATGAAATCCGTAATGTTAGAGATGATATAATTTTTCATCACGCGACTTCACCCTATGCGTAGGTATGGGGTTGTAGACGTACCTACTATAAGGACAATATGAATTTTCATAAAATTCTGTTTCTTTATTAAAAAAAATAATAGAAGGTACGAAACACCTCTTGATATTTTTTTTGTTCTGCTTTAATTTTTGCACTGTAAAACGGCTAAGGAATATTTGTAATGTATTGGCGGATCATGCAATCAATAGCGGAGAGTTTATAATAAAGTAGGTACTCTTTGGCTAGAGCTCAACTGGCGCAATGGTGCCAAGCTCCGCATAAGTATGTCAGTTTTTTTTCTAATGTGACTTTTTGCTGTTGGCTTTGCGGCATCTGCAGCTTGACCGGACTAGTTGGTGAACGCAGAGGGCGTTGGGCGTTGGGCCAACATGATTTAGATTTATGGGCGACAAGCGCAAGGGCATCTCGGGGTACGAGCCTCGGCTTGGGCCGTTGCCGGGAGTGGGGATCAGAATTGCCCTGGCACCCCAGAAGGGGTATGCCCTGGGGCCCTAGTAGGTTGTTGAACTGAATGATTATTTCGAGATAATCTAACCGATCTTCTGACAGATCCTGGGGGGCTTCGATCCCGCCGGCGGGATCGTTGTGTATGTGTGTGCCTTTGGTAACCGGCGCCTATACCAAAAGTTGATAATTTCCTGTTGCCAGGAGCAGTCAGATCGGACGAGTCCAGCGCCGCCGAGGTGGCGACGGCGATGGGGACGTCCGGGTCGCCTAAGATGTTTCTGGGGCGTCTACGGAGGGGTGGATAGCAGCCAGTCACGCCTTATTTTCATCCCCCCCTTCCATATCCATGGTATTTGCCCATATTTCTACAAGCCCTATGAAGATGGTTATTTGCATGGATGTAAATGCACGTAAATGGTTGTCTGTGCTTTACACACAATGAAAAATACTATACCTACTACGAAATAAAATAACACAAAACCATAGTATTTTATATTTTAATGCAACTCCACGGACACCAGGGTCCGTGACTTTTGTTATAATTAATTAGGTACAATCTATTTACTTAAGTTACCTATTCACAATACAGGGAGAGGAAAGTAAGTTAAATCTTAACATAAGGTTAAAACAATTTGGTCTTGTTACTACTATTTTGTGTGTATACCGCGAGCAGACCAGCGACCTGCAAGCTGCACCAGAACACGAGTATGACACAATGTGCCAGCCATCGCCCTTCTCAACGATATTTGAGGGAAGAGAGCGGCCCGACACACGACGCCGCCGCAAGAAGGTACCTTTGATGGTTAGCATGAATTCTCGCGGCATATACCTGGGCCTGGTCCAGGGCCTCCATCATTACCACGTTCCGATCTCTGATAGCCATCTGCATGTTGTAGGTACCTACTCTTTATGGTCTTCGGTGACGCAGCCGATGCTCGACTCATGAATCGAGTGATGGCATCGTCTTCGATGTAGGTACCTAGCCGGCGTAGTACACAAAGGTGTAGTTTTTTAGGGTTCCGTACCCAAAGGGTAAAACGGGACCCTATTACTACTTGACTCCGCTGTCCGTCTGTCACCAGGCTGTATCTCATGAACTGTGATATAAATAAATAAAATGTATTTATTTCAGGCATGGAACCCATATTGTTACACATATGTTACAGTTACAAAAGAAAATTAGAAATAGATCATACTTAAAAATGCAATAATAATATAAAATTGTTAAAATTATAGAAATATCACAGTCATTTTCGGTTCGCACTCCGGTGCACTGTCAGCCACGATTTAAAAATCGGGCTACCAAGGTAGTCCCCCATGCACTGCAATATGCCGTTCTTCGAACTCCTCAACCCAGCCCAGAAGGAAGCCACTCTGGATCTGATGACAGCAAAGAAATCCGGAACCCGTGCATCGGCGAACATGCCCGACGCGCTGCAATAACGTGCTTTTTTCATGAGGATGCGAAAAGCATCATTGTATTGCACCCTTATGGTATGATACGTTTTGCGTTTAAAATTAGTCCACAGCTGACACGTGTATAGACACAGACAGTATGCTTTAAACAATGTTGTTTTGACTTCTGTGTTGCAGCTGGAAAATCGGCGCGCGAGCATGTTACACCTGATGGACAGATTCCTTCTTTCTCGTTCCATATCCATATCATCACTCAGATCCTCTGTCAAAATGTGACCTAAATACTTGAACTGCCGAACGGCCTTCACCGGCGAACCCCTCAAAAACACATTCGGTATTCTCTCCGGTCCTTTCCCAGCCCTAAAAACCATCATCTCTGTTTTGGCAACATTATATATGAGACCGTGCTCAGCAGCGTATCTTTCACATATAGCCAGCAGTTTTCTTAAACCGTTGATAGAGGGGCTGAGAAGCACCATATCATCCGCGTAACTAAGGTTATTGACGCATACATCACCAACGTGACATCCTATTCTGGTGCTTCTCAGCTCCTCTATGAGACCGTTCATATAGATGTTGAAAAGGTCCGGAGAGGTCAAACCCCCTTGGCGGACACCGCAATCCAGCCTATATTCGCTGGAAGTCGAGTCGCCCCATCTTACTGCATTAGTTTGGTTGCCATACCAGTATCTCAACAGATTTACAACATTTTTTGGTACTTCTGAGTCGGACAGTTTGTTCCAGAGAATTTCATAATTAACTAGATCAAATGCCCGACTCAGGTCGAGAAAACAGGCGTACACAGAAGTGTCTCTGCTTGTGTAATAGTGTGCCGTTTGTTTCAAGCTAAATATCGCGGCATCCGTTGAGAGACCGGCACGGAAACCAAACTGAGCATCGTCTATTTTAAAGTTATTCACCAGTGAAGGCCTCAGCAGCCTTTCAAACAATTTATTATATACCTAGTTAGACAGTTGAAATTTTCACAGATGATGTATTTCAACTATTTTGATTAATTTCAACTGCCTATCACGGTTCATGAGATACAGCCTGGTGACAGACGGACAGACAGACGGACGGACAGCGGACACTTAGTAATAGGGTCCCGTTTTACTCTTTGGGTACGGAGCCCTAAAAAAAAATGTTTGAAACTTAAATTTCTCGCCATATGTGAAATGAATCACCCATTTGATGATGTTTTGTCATCTCGTTTGCATTTGTGTGCCGCTTAAATATTGAAGTTGCGTTTGTAGAACTTGTGGTATAGAACTAGTAAGAATTATCAGTGTGTGCAATACGTGTTTATCTCGCCCCCTTCTGTTTTTGTCAGACTTTTTACGGTCGAGTTTAAGGCAAATCCAAAATGTGATCCAAGGTTCCCCTACTCTCAGAGAGAGAGAGGGGAAGAGAGAGGGGATGGTCCCTAATCTACCATGCTGGCCCAATGTAGGTATGTTCGTGAATGTCATAGGTATGTACGTACGTCTTCTAACACATCTAAGGGTGGAAAGTTAGGTATTTAGTTTCGTTTGTTGAGTTTCACCCACTTCCCTTCGTCCAAGTCGGCTCTTTTTTTATCTTAATTTACCTACTTAGAATAGGTAATTATTCTAAGTTAATGTACTTTATCTTTGCACCCTACTTTTATTGACCAGAAATTTCAAATGCAATGACTGGTTTCCAAACTGTGAGGAGATGGAACTATAACTATTGCTGTCATTAAAATATGATCCCTAAGACAATGTTAGCTCGCTCTGGGACACAATATGATTGTGCTACTAGCGATATTTTCGATACGATATTTTCTTTGGTTCTCTAAGAACCAAAGAAAATATCTGATAAAATTCTGATTTCTGAAAAGCTAAACGAAAAAATTCTCACTTCAGTGGTTTTGTCTATAAATTTTGTTGCAGGATTGAATTATAATTCATTTATGGAACAGTTGATTTTGTTGTTACGAACTTTCATAAGTCGTAGAAACAAAAGTTTATGGTTATCACAGACATATAAATTAAATGTCTGTGATGGTTATGATGTTCAGAAGCTGTTCTTAAGAGGTGGCTGGGTAAATTAAAAGTAGGTACCGAACCCTGAAAAAACCCTAGAATTGTACATTGTACATGGCCGGACTTTTGCGACCATTATCCTGTAGTGTAGCTAAAAATATATTCCCTGTAAGCCATGTACCTAACTACTTATATACTCCTAAATAGTCTGGTTAGTACTTCTGCTACAAAATAAATAGACACAGAAGGCCGGCTTCGGCTGATTTTGATTATAATAACCACGGGCAAGGGATCGTCCATTAATTACGTCATGTTATTTTAGAAATCTTTTTAACCCTTCCCTTGGTGATACGTGGTGAAATTTTAGACTATCACCCCTTCCAAAAGCCTGTCTACCTTTTGGTACAAAGTATCTTTTTTTTTTAAACAGTAGGTAGGTATATTATCTTAAAATACTGTACTTAATCTAATTTCATTCTGGAAAATTAAGTAGTGTGATAAATTACAAATCGCGCGTTCAAGAAAATATAAATACACGTGTTATCTCACAAAAACCCCCACTTCCTTCTTGTGATATTTCGTGATGTTTCCTGAATCCCAGCCCCCCCTTTCAAGCCTCAACCGCACTACTACTAGGGCTAGAAAAACAACTATAAAGTTCTGTGAAAAGTTTAGATTTGAGGTTTTAACTGACACCAGTTTATCAGGTACTTATATGTTACACACAACAAACATATAAAAACACATTTACATATTTCTAATAGAAAGGGGTAACCAAATAAAAGTCTATAAATCTTTAAAGTACTTTTTCGATTACGCCATGTACGAAAGGCTACGGTACGGTACGGGTTATATTATATTTTATAGCATAAGAGCGATCGAGCTTAGCTCGGTTTTCTAAACATTGTATATACCTACCTAAGTAAACTTAAAAAGAAAACCTTATCTAAATACGTACAAAGTTTTACCCAAATCGTTAGAGCCGTTTCCGATAACACGTAATAAATTTATTTACACGAATTGCTCGTTTAATGTTATTGCATTATTACATATTTTTGACCGACTTACAAAAAGGAGGAGGTTCTCAAGAACCGATTGTGATGATTCTATTTTTATTTGAAAGCTGGTGCTTTCCGTGTGATCCTATTTCAATTTGGTCGAGTAATGACATTTTTATGAAGTCGGTTTTTAAATTGATAATTATTATTATAATATGTAGATAGATAAGGTCTTATGACAATGGAAAATCATTCTAATTTATAACATTTGTCACACGAAATGCCAAAACCCGGGCACTAACGCGACTGGCGTTCGATCGACTTGATCCAAGATCGTTGTATGTACTACGTACATGTCTTTCTGCGAGTGTGCCTGTTAACGCTCGTTGTATGGAGCCTGCCTTCTGTACAACCTTTTTATTTTGTGCTCCTGCCCTGTCTCATATTAGATATGTCCTCACCGGGAAATAAATCCCTACTACCTACTACTACCATCTACTAAGGCATTACCTATAAACATAAATTAGCTAGGTACCTATAAACAACTACTTCCATAATACCGAATTTGAAATTAGTATGGAATTCGATAGTACGTATTTTACGCTAATATTCGTACTTAGGCCACAGGTGTCCTGTTAACGAATTCGACCCGAACGCTATTCGGTAGCGATAAGTGATTACATTTTAAAAATGCATTGTAAGAAATGATCAAAAAATCTCCCTTTAACTAATGTTTTTAAAATACGGTTGAATGCAAAAATTTACGCGACAATAACAAAAACAACTGACTATTGCGAGCGGCAAAGGTTTTTCGCGGTAATTACTGACCTCAGAACAGGACTAAAAAGCATTGAAGTAGTGATAATTTAACATAAACGAATAAAACATGTTAAGTACACTATTTTCTTAACTCATAATAATATGCCAAAATTGTTGTTACCAGAACGAAACAGATTAAATTTTGGCAGGATGGCAAATTGCAGGGTTGTACACTATTATAAGATATACTTTGGAGCCTGTAAAAGGCTCCAAAGGCTACATATTATTTGACAGACGACCTTGTACGCTTTGTAAACCACGTGACGGATTCCATGCTCTTTATTATTCTGTGTTACTGACACCCGCTAAGTCTGTCAGCAAGTGGCTAAGGCAAGTGGTCACGGTGACAGGTCATTCAAAAAAAGTTACATTATTTATGCTTTACGGGAATCGGAAACGAGTGCCACAATTTGTATGTGTGTCGATATAAGAACATCCTACTTTTAGCGCTTTTTTAAAACCTATCTTCTTTATATATAAAAATCAATTGATGTTGTTTGTCTCGCTAAAACTCGAAAATGTCTGGACTGATTTGGCTAATTTTGATCTTGAAATATTTGTGGAAGTTCAGGGGAGGTTTAAACAATGAGTAAACGGCTGGACCGATTTGGATGAAACTTGTGTTCCTGGAGCGGGTCATAGTAGTGAGGCCGAAGGCCAAGCTCTACGCGTACGAAGTAGTGGGTATCAGCTAGTATAAAATAATAATAAAAAAGACTTGTGACGTTTCCTAGACAATTTTTGTTTACAATTACTATTGCCAGTGGAGCTACTAGCTAGTGCCTATGCTTGTATTTGCCATCAAGTGGCTTTGTCGCTAAAAGCGATCTCTTCCAGGCAACCAATCAAAATTGCTATCGGTCGCAATATCTGCCGGAATAGTTATGAGGTCATGTGGGTGACAAAATCCATCGCCGTTTAATATATTGAATTGCTTTGCTTGAGCGGACAAACAAAATGACAATTGAAGTGCTTTTTGTATTTTATTTCTTAGATTATTTACAGATTTTTGTTTCCCAATTTCTGTTTGTAGCAATGCAGTGGCAACTGGATAGGATTACGCAGACACTCGTCAAATACTTGTTTGTCCATATCCTTTATAAGTCATAAGCTTAATTTGTCAATTTTGCAATTCGTCAAATCCTGATGTAGGCTTGTGTAATATCAGACCCAGAATATTAGACCTAGTTTTATTGAGTAATGGGGGTTACATTCCATTACAAAAATTTACCTCGCATGTACCTATATGTTCGTAGGATACAAAATAAAGACTTGTAGAGTTTTCTCCCATATCTTTTTATTCTAAATACATTAATATTCTTTAATTCAACTCAAATATTCATTTTAAACTATTACAAGCTATTTTTTATTTTAATTTTAAACATAAATAATAAGTTATGCATATGTCCAGCATTGCACACTTTTAACTTGTTAAATATAACTAGGTATTATCCAATCTTAGCGATAGTTCTCCATACTGACAAAACATTATACACAACACTGAAAACTTTGGCGAAATTAAATCTTTCATTAATTTATCATAATTTTAATGCTACATGGGCTATTGAATGACGTTATGCCCGATACTTCTACGCTAAACAGAGGCGTCTAGGGGATTCTCCGATAGATCTTTGCGAGTCCCTTGTCTTTGTGGAATTAGTTTTAATGATGATTCTTGACGATATCGTGAAATGCAAACATATAAATAAATTTAAAGTTTTAAAATTGTTTATTGGTATTAGAGTAAACGAACAGATATTGGCGCGATAACTACCACCCAAGAGAGCGCGAGTGGCGTGTAGTGAGTTTTGTAATGCTCGACGTAAGGCGCCAAATTCCAATAAAAATTACCTAGTACTATTAGTACCTGATGTTTTTCTACTTGTGTTGTCGCGCGAGGTCGGTATTGACGACGGAGGGGATATGAATTATAATAAATTCATTAATGGCCCTCTATTCGACGCGTCATTATGCTGTGCGTCTGAACGAATTGAGCAATCGCCGCATGTTATAAAAAAATTAGACAAAACTATAGTTAATCGGAACGCGGGACAAATATCATCAAATTCGTGAGTGTCTCGGCAGAATCGGGACAGGTGGCAACTCTGTCGCCATCCCCAAAGGCCGCCCCTGACGCTAAAGAAACATATCATTTCTTTATATAGCACTGTCATTTACTAATGAGGTATCTAGTAAGTACTTAGTTACGTTCTTTGGCAATATATTGCAAACTTCGTGCTCATTGTACGTTAAAAGCACCGGACATAATTATGACATTGGTGATTCCAATATTTCGATAGTATTCCATAAGATGCCTTAGTAGTTACATATAGGTAGATGAATCAATAGAAATTAGACGTCAACGAGTATATAAACCTATTTACTTAGGACAAGTGTTGGGTATATGCAGCGATACAATATTACGAATACTTTAAACTATAGTTACCAGGTTGCAAGTAGGTGTAGTAGGTACATGCAAATTGTTTACAATAGTATGTGAAATTCGAAAGATTGGGTAGATACGTACGTACGATATACACAGATCTACTGCAGTACGAATATAATAATTCAACACAATTAGTTACAAATACTTTGTTTTTATTTTAAAATTAAATGATTCTAAGCGTAACTTTTCTTAACACACAAGTATTTAAGCGTATTCAATTTTTATGTAGATACATTATGATTTAATATGTTAACAATTTCTAATTTTAATACACACAGTGAAGAGAGCGACGATTTTTCAGTTTAGTCCACAGTACCTAAAGGTACCTATAGTAGGTAGGTATATAAATCGTCGATAGAAGAGAAACTACCTACAGAAACGAATTAATTGGACCATCTTCATACTGATGAGTGACAAAGGTCTGTCCGTCTGTTCTCATATTTAGGTGTGCAACACTTGAAACCTATACCCAAATATCGTGATCGTTCACATTGTCATTTGGTTACGTAACAAAATGGAGAAGGTTTCACTTTATCCGCAGTGGAACTAATGGCGTCTGTTATCAAAATTATCATAGCTCATGCAGGATACGATGATACGTTTCTTGTGTTAGCACCCTCAGTTAATACTTCTGGCAAATACGACAGAAATAAAAAATAAAATGAAGGTATCAGGAACTAAATTCATTTATTAATTTAAATATCTTTTGAGTACATGAAAGTATAGAGACCAGCTCATAAAACTCATTAAAATATAACGATGAACAAATGAAATGCAAACATAATACAGTTAATTAAGTAAAACACGTTCTTATAGTGTTCAGAAAGAGAAGGTTGGGACAGAAAACAAGAATACAGTCAAAGAAAGCCGCATGTGCGCAAATGTTCAAATTACACGAATTGGCTAAAGTGATCAGATCTGCAGCGACATTGATATTTCTACATAGAACGATGATTAACGATACAAACAAATACATATTGTGCGAAAACAGAGTGCTACGCAAACTAACTTAGAACGTAGACAGCTGCACAGTATTGCAAAACCCGGCCTGTGACCGCGGTACGCAGTTTTGACACTTAAGAAAATAAAAACAAACTCACTCGAGAGAAAACTTAGTCGCAAACCACTCATATGTTAGTATCCAACATTTTCAAAAACTTCAACCCGTTAGTTGCGTACGCGAAATTTCAAGATGTCTATGGTACTAAACGCAGTGAACGCAATGTTCTATCCGCGTTTAATGTACTAACCTATTTTATTTTCATTATGTGAATAATAAAAAATACGTCACTTTACAAAAATAATAATACACTAGTCTAAAGAGAAAAGTAAATAGATCGCCAGCGATCGTCGTAAGAAATGAGGTGCAAGGTTTACAAAATCAAGTAAAGCTAAATAGTAGGATGAACTTGGTATCTAAGTGTCTTTTGACTTCGGCCGAAGAGAAGGGAAGCCTCTTATATGTTAGATAAATTCTTACTTAGAAGCTTTACACGTGAGGTTCAAGTGCGAGCGTCGTTTTAGCTCTACCGAAGAGGTATCGTCAAATTAGTCAATTCTAATTTGTAATAATGAACTTATAATTTCTGTAAAACCACTGTCGCACTTTTACAATTTATTTAGTACGTCGAGACTTGGTAAGTATTTACAAAACCAGAGTGGAAATGGTCGTGTAAGTCAAATTTCCCTCCGCTAGCAGCAAGAGGCTGGCCGAATATTAAACATTCAAAAAGAAAAGACACAACAACAGCGTCGAAAGGCAATTTTTAAAATTTACCTTAATATAGTTTTAGGATACCTAGGTATAATGTTAATATATTTTGGTGAATAACATCTTTATCGCAAACCCGTATTAAATATGAGAAAAGTGAATGATATGACAATATAAATTACCCTTTCATACCAATTAATAAGCGTTTCAATGTCCTTATTTAGTCGAGCCGATATATGCGGCGCCGACGACTAAATTCTACTTACGATTCATTAAATTTACGAATCGAACACTAACTACTTTACATGGGATTTCATCGAACGTCTCCGTGAACGTTAGAGCTTTTTAAAAATCTTTGGTTAGACAAACGAAACAATAGGTACAAATACTAGACAATCGAAAGTTACAGTCATTGGAGGGACATAATTAGTCGTTAAGTAATTCTACACAACATTGCATAATGATCACGTAAAATTAATCAATACATAGTTCGAAATGTCACGATTCACCCGCACGATCGTCCCATTTCGAGAGTAAGCGTCAACAAGTATTTATTTATTATCCAACAAAGTCCGCGGGCACTGTCCCGGGCGCCGGCGGCGCCGCGCCGGGCGAGCGGCGGCGCCCGCGCGCGTGCGCTCCGCCTCGGGGCCGAAGCTCGGCCAGCGTCCGCCCTCACTGCCAGAGTCTCCACCAAACTTGCATTTTCTCCGAGAGCTTCTTGCAAATTCCCAGTAGTTTCCGTCACATCCCGCCATCCCCTTCACCCTCGCAATCTTCTGAACCTTCACCCTCTTCAAGAGTTACCTGATAATTGACAAAAATTCAGTTAGGAATCATTCGTAGCTAGCAATTCCTATACAATGAAGTATTTCAACGATTTGGAACCAACATCATTTGTAGATAATTTTCTCAGACAGGGTCGTAGATAAACATGTGAAAAGGTTATCTATTTAGGATGTATAAGACTGGATAGCATAGTCTCTTGATAAATGTGTCAGAGAGTATATTTTGATTTAAAATACATTATGATTTTGGTTTATGTGTTGATGATATAATTACAAGTGGGTTACTTACTTGAAAACGTATTTGTTCTGGGCGATCGTCATCTTGTCCAGAATGCGATTGTATAGGCGCTGGCGGTGGTGATGGCGGAATCATGCTCTGATAATAGTCGCGATTCTCTTCTAAGGTGTCCAAAATGTCTTGGGCATCGGGATGTACCAAGTCTGCCCATGTTTCCCATAACGGATGCACGATGTAGTCGATAAAACCGACTTGAGACTTTTCTATTGTAGCATTGTGCCTATCGCACATGGGGCTTATGTCCATTCCCTGGTCTCTCTCTCTGTCTCCTTGCTGGAAGAACTCTTCCATTAGTAGAGCCACCCATCGTTTGTACAGAGGCAGTGGTTTGGTAGGATTGCTCAAATCGGCGCAATGTACGAGATTCTCTAACACTTGTATTCTGTCCGTGTAATTGTCTAACAGCAGCACTCCACTGCCAGCCACCTTCTTGGTTTCAACCATAGTCTTTAGGTCTGCTAGAAGAGTCATGTGTTTTGACATGTCTGTCGAAAGCACCATGTCGATGACCATTTTACGTAGCGTCTGTCTCTGTTTCTTGTGAAGGTTGACAAAGATGTCACAGCCCTCGTTCTGAAGAAGCTTGAAAGCCACTGCGAGATGATGGTTCTCTAATACTGACTCATCGTTGTACATGAGTGCTAGCTCGGAGCTCGAGTTGACGAGGAACTGGTTAGTGAGTCCCGGGTGGTCGACATCGTGCACGCAGGCGGCGAACAGGGCGGCGCACGTCTCTATGGGTGTGAACACCGCGTCGAGAGCGGGAGTGTTCAGTAGGACGTGAGTAGACTGGGCGACGTCGGCAGCGTGAAGAGAGTTGTGGAACGGATTGTCACGGCAATAGTGCTCTTCCAGTGTGATTGCGAATGCGACGAAGGTTCGACCGGGAATTTGCAGAGTACCGAGCAGTTCTCTAGATGTAAACGCTGAGTATGCTACAGCAGTCAAGGGCCGTCCACAGGAAAGGTCTCCAATGCGGAATATGTCGACTCCCCATCGTTCGAGATCGCCTAGAATCTGTCCAAGCTCAGCCTCATGTGGTGTTTCTACGCCGTATCTTGGAACACGTTCTCCAGTAAAACTGTTCGTGTGTGTAAGTGTCCTTTTGACGCCCGATATCTGTAACAAAATATTTATTTGTTAGTAAAAATTTAAATCTATGAACCATTGGGGAAAAGTTGAGTAAAATTTTCGTAAAACTTACACAACTTACTTGAGACATGGTAGTCCCAGGTCCAGTGAGGCGCGGTTTATCCTTCTTCTTAGCTCGCGCTTCTGCAGCCTCGTCAACTTGCATAGATGGTATGTCCAACTCTTGTTGTTTATCTGATGAAGAAAAAAAATAATTATACTTCTATTGGGTTAACGAGCAGGTGTCTAAGCTAAGGTAGGGCTTAATTTTTCCCAACCTCGCATTATATCACTAGTTATGATTACGACTGACGACCCACTTAAAGTAGATATTACGTCGTTATCGTAAAAAATCCTAAAAGCTCCGTAATAATGAGCCACAAAACTTTATTAGTTTAGTAAAACGGTGTCAATGGGTTTTGATGTCAAAATAAAGTATGTAGGTCTAAATATTGTGATGTACCTGTCTTTGATTGAAATAATTTTGGATTACTTAGATATTTTTTGATATTATCACAATAAATAATAATATATTGCGCGATAAGTCCCGATAAATATGAAAACATGTGTTCGAATCGCGAAAGTTTAAAAATTACTATTATCACAATGTCCTTTGGGAAGTAAATACTTAGTGTTGAACACCACATTAGGTTCGCAGTTGGAGGGTTTTTTCATCTATCCGTTCTAGCCGAATTGGCAGGTAAGGCGATGAAATCTTTTTTTTTTTGTATTTTTTTTTCTTTCATCCCAAAAGTTGTTGAGCATAGGCTCAAACGTATAAGTAGGTATTTATTTATATATATGTATTATTTAATTGTAATGTCCATGTTCTAAATGAGGTGATTTGTTAAAGTTTGACAGTTAATCCCCGGTACATTAAGCCAGGATTAGATCGATATTATCTTCCATTATTGGAGCTCGTTCTATCTAATCAAACGATAAATAATATAAAATGACGCAGTAAATCCCATATTTAGCTCCAAGTACATGTAAACACCACCAGCCGAGTTTACGAATATAATAATTTTAAATTTGGCACATTTTCTAAAATACCTACCTGTGTAGACGTTTTGTTTGTTTGCTTTGGACGCCAATATATGTTTCAGATAATATTTACCCTTGCTGTTCATGACACGAAAACAATAAGGAAGATGTTTACAGTTCCGAATATGCGGTTATCGTCATTAAATTATATAAGATTGATTACATGTATTGTGACAAGGTTGGTCTTGTCATTTGAATATTTATCTATCGAACTTGGTGCACGTTTCTAATCTCGCCAACAGCGCCAACGACGCTAATGAGAACCAACACTGCACAAATACATTCTTCTCGTGTCGTGTTGGTTCTCATTAGCGCTGTTGGCGTCGTTAACGCAGTTGGTGTTATTCGGAACATGCCCTTGGTCTTGCTAGCCAATGTTACGTCAACGGTATCGGTATTAATCAGCCATTATGTGCCATAATTTAGTGTTGCAAGTACTAAGTACTTATTTGCACGACACTAATTAATTTACTGATGTATGTTGTTAAATTTATTAAAAGCACTTCGTAACTCACATTAAACATAAAGAGTGTAACATTCATCATCCCCTTCCATTTTTTTTTATAAACTGGTGCTTGGTTAGCTACTTAGATAATAATGGCGCATCGCATGTGCTGCGTCGTAGACCGTAGTCGTAGCATGGCTCCCGCAAACAAATTAATTAAGCCAGGCCCCTCCTTGGCCCTAAGTCCCCGGACACGTGCGTTCCTCATGAATTGCTTCAATCGGTGAGTCATTGTGCTATTCAAATCCATGCCCCAAATACAATAATTTCTTTTTGAATATTCATGAGATACAAAAACAAACGAACTCGGTTGGCCTTTAGATTATTGATTGCTTTGTACAAGTATGTGTTAACATTCGATATATATGTGTATTTGTTATTTATTTGTACTCGTATGTCATAGAAATTTGCATTCACTTTGAATGCCCGAATTTATGAAATAATTTGTCGTCGTTATCCTTAACCTAACTTTTCCTACCCTAAGACTTCTTATTACATATTTATGATGTTTTTACTAAAAATTCTATAAAATATTAGATAAGTACTTGAATGGTCAATAATTATATTTTAGAATTGAGTACCAATGGACTCGGTACCTACCTATTGTATTGCGGTTTTGTATCATCTGGGTACAGTACTCTTCCACTGAATACATGACAATATTTTTCCTTAAAAATTAATAATTTTCCTTAGGTCATAGTCGGGCACCATGGAAATATTTATAAGTGGAAAAAAATTGTGCTAACTTAGCTATGTACTCACATGCTTAGCTCACATATGATTGACAACACATAAAAGTTACGTCTACTACTTTAACAATTATATAGAACTTTTTGTAAATTGAAGAAGCCGGATTCTTCGACTATAGTTTCAATGACTATTATTATATCTACATAAAAGCATGTAGACATATTCGCACGCGTTCACGAGGACCGCGGGTTATCATCGCTTCACTTACTCGTATCTTCTGATAAAACAATTATAATATTTATTCTTCAGTTATCCAGATAACATGTGCATTTTATTTACTTATACACTTGTTACTCTGTGCAAATTGTTTTAGAGTTTATTTTCTCTTAGCTAGCCAACAGAGATCATTTAAAAACAAGTGCCAACCGGGTTCTTCTGGTTATGATGAGGGTCAGCTCAATTTTACGAACGAATCAAACTGGTACTAATTTTTTAGAACATGGCATTTGCAGACAACTTACTTTTTCTTGGCGGGCCACTCAAAAACACTGCGAGTGTACGATAAATGATAGAAAAAATGTGCATTCAGTTAACGAGAGAAGGAAGTTTGAATGAAAAGCTACAAAACTTAAGCTAACAATTCAAGGTAGGTACACCTATTTGGTGGTAGGTACGTATAAAGCCCGGTGAATCAATTAAACGACCTTCAAAGCTTTACAGTTGATTAGAGCCTTGAGTTCTAGGGAACGATCAATCATTTTCATTAAGTAATGAGGGCAAAGTTTTAAACGAGTTTTCATTTTCCGCAGGCAACATTAAACAAGTACATATAGTTAATCGACTCAATCAATATCTAATCGCGGTACATTTAAATTTAAGTATTGATACCAAGTGCAAAGTTCTATGACGTAGCAGTATGAAAATAAAAACATACTCAGGTGTTTCGCACGATAAACAGGGCAATAAAACCATTAAGAGATTGTAAATCTTGGGCGGGCGGCTCCATGTAAGCAGTGATGCGTAGCGCCTTGACGTCACGCTACGGCGTGCAGTCTTGATTTACGGTGGCGCCTCTGGTTTTGGGTATAGATACATCAGTGTCTGGTCGATACCAATCTTTACACGGTAAGTACTTATAAATCGGTAACTCGTGACTGTCTGAGTATAAGCGAATTTTAAAATAACTTTTAGGGACTATGAACGCTATCATACAAGTACATTTAATTGTAAATCTTAAAAAATAAATGCTTGTGTTTGACCGCCAACTCGCTTGACGTTGATGAAAACTATAAAACCAAGAAAAACTTACCCAAGAATGTAGAGCAGATGTACTCTGAGATCTGGTTGCCGGATTTGCTGGACTCCGAGAAGTGGCTGAGTTCCTTGTTCAGCATCCTCTTGAACTGCAAACGCAATATTTCCAATAAATGTTCCATGTTCGCAACCCGACTCCGAAACCAACGGGCCGGTGCACAACGTTCGCTTTGTCTCTCGGCACACACGCCCATTTCTCAACACAAAAAAATAAATAAAAAAAAAGTAGTCTTAATCACTGATTATTCAGATTTATTTATTGTATTCGCGTTGTGGCGGATTAGCTCACGAGTTTAGAACGTCTGTTAACTGTGAGCGCTATCGTCAAACTGAAGCATCGAAACGCCGTCACCTCGAGTATAGCAACCGCGCCACAAAGCTGTGTCGTCACGACAAGAAAGATATCTACGGCCTACGCTCTATAGCGTAAAGGCATATAACAAACCACATCAGTAGCACCAAAATACCTATACCTAGATTGACCTATTACTTTGAATTACTAGAAAAATGTTACTTCATTCATTCAATAATCCTAATTTCCCCCATTACTATACATGAGGAAAAGTCTGACATTTTAGCACAACGGCCTTGCGCAAAATTGAATGTCTAACTGAATTTTCAAAGGTACTGGTTTCATATGTATCTAGCCTTGATACGGTTGGTTTTATCCAGATGCAATTGAGAGCCTTCTTCGTTGAGAATTGGTCCCAATGCAGCACATCGCACTGCACACAACATACTTTACAAAATGCGTGAAATTTTGATTAGAATTAGAGCAAGATGTGTTTGTGTAGATTGAAATAGGAGATATTGTTAATGAGCTGATAAGGGCAGTAATCCACGCAGTCTCACATGGCATGCCGGTTAGCGACATGATAATTTGATCATGCGAAATAAATGAGTCAAAATATGGCTTGTAGTTGTCAGGTGTGTGCCTCTGGAGATCCCAGTGCACTCCGTCGGTTATGCAGGCCACTGAAGCCATTTAGGGGGTTTTAATAGGTGCATTCCTACATAACCTAGCTAAGCCCCTATATAGCTAAATATATTTAGAAGATTCTCTCACGTTACAAATAAAAAGTATTACATTACAGTTGTTTACGTGCTGCTGATACCGTAGGTACCTCTCTCACGCGACAACTCGCAACTAGATAGAGTTAAACTCGGAGTGTTCTTGACACACATTGATTCTTATCGTCTAGCGTTAATCATCATTATCCCTGACGTATTACGAAGCCACATAAGCTTCTGGATTTCCTTCAGCAGCTGTTGAATTTTTCCACTGAATTCATATATTTGGCATCTATCTGCAGACAGATTTAAGTAAATATTTCCTGTACTTTCTTTGTAAATATTAAAGAAATTAAATAAAATTACGTTGGAAACACAAATAATTATTCTGTGGAAAATAAAATAGGATATAGCAATGTCTGTCATTCATCGTAATATTATCTCTACGTGTATAAATCCGTGTCAGTGCTAAATATAGGTTTCCAATTTCCAGATAAAAACTCTTGTACAAGAGAATTGGTTACAAAAAACGTTAGCTGACTACTTATTTCAAGTAAAACCACTAAATCCTAAGGATGTGAGTAGGCTAGATTATAAATATAAATTCATTCGTTTAGGTATTAAGAAGTGAATTCGATGAAGTTTGAAGGAAGTTGAGCAAAAATCCAGAAACGTAGATAGAATAAATCTAAAGTAAACTAGCTTTTGCTATGAGTACTTATATAAAAAGTTCCAGAAAAAATTAAACAATATTTTAGACATTGCTTACTAGCTGTACCCCGTGGTTTTACCTACTCCCATACGTATAAGAGCAGCAAATTTTTAGGAATATAATTATGTAGCTTACATATGTATCAAACTATCTGTAGATATATCAAATTACATCCTTCATCTAGCCATTACAGAGTCAGATGTATTTGTCTTTGCATCTACAAAGACAGACACACTTGCATACACATTTTCATGAGTGATCTCATTATCACAATGTTCTAAGAAAACGATCTCAAAAAATTAAAAATTAAATGTTACATATCCTGGACGGTTTCCAAAAAATTAAGAAAATAGGTCAAGTCGCACTAGGTCAGCAAAACTTGAGTGGAAAACTTCACAATACTCATTAATCCTGTGAACACCATGCAAAACTTTTCATAGTAAATTGTTTACCAAGAGATGAAAGCAATCTTTATTTCGAGTGTAAAATAGATAGTTTTCCCGTGTGAAAAGCAAAATGTTTAACTCTGCTTTTCATTTTGATAGTATGGTAAGTTAAAATTTATTGTTTTATATGACACTGACAAAATAAACTAATCTTATAAAGTAGAAAAAAATAGGAACTTTATGAAAATATATGGAACCTAAAATATCTTTGCACCATGCACAATTTGCTTCGTGGATCATTGTATTACTTTTTTGTACTTTTTGTATATTGAGTTTTATTTCATTTTACATGGAAAACAAAATAGGAATCAACCTCTTTTGAAAAGTGATACTTTTAATCGAGGTTTTGGCGATGAGACGAACCCACAGAATAAGTATAAAATGCTATACGATCATGAAAAATATATATGAAATGAGTGATTAAGTCATTCAACAATGAAACCACCAGTGTGGTAATGAAGAAAACACATTTAGGTTGAAACCTCCGCCTCGAAAAATGGACTACGTCATGTACCTTTCTATTAAATAACATACATCATCAGCCAATTAACGTCCACTGTTGGACAAGGCTTCCCTCATAGGGGTGTTGCCATAATCCCCACGCTTGGCAGGCGGCTTGGGGATCGCAGTACGTTCACCGTGTACTATTAGGACGCTGCCCATCCTCCGGTGGTTCTGGTCGCAGTTTTAGGACATACCCGGTTCCCAGGGTTCTTTTCATTGTATGATCGTTAGAAATGAAATGCAATAATTACCGTGACCTGTTAACGGTTTTCCATAAAACGTAAAAAAATACGGTTATCCAATATGACGTACCTGCTACTACTACTACTATTAAAAAGGAAAATGAAGTACAATTTATCGTACGAACTTGCTGTGGCAGCGAATGTGATTTTTTCCAATAGGTATCTCCAAGCACATGGTTATTACTCATCCTTAGACTACGTCTACATTATAGTGACGTCGGTTGATCGTGCAGGAAATTGTACCTAACTAAATGTCATTATTTGTTTACATAATATTGAGTCTACATCGTCTGGGTAAATGGGCATGTCTCATGATCATTTGCCGTTCAAAGTTTAAGTTACAGTTGCTCCCATAATACGTAGGTAAGAATGTGAAGTATGATGAAATTAGTATTGTATGTGAACTTTGTAATGCGTTAGTCAAGAGTGCTGTATTACGGCACCATGCATGCTATCACCACCATCACCAGAATGTTCACTTACACCATCAAATAGGGTGAACAGAATTTCAAATCATTATACACAGTTTCTTTCCGTTTTCCAAAATTTGATAACTCTTCGAAATATTCGACTAGTTTATTTTTAACCAACGAAAATAAGGAGGAGGTTCTCTAGTAACGCGTTTTTTTCGAGCATGTTTGTCTGCCAATATGAAGAACGTCCCACCCACAGAAAAGAAAAGTAAATAGAACGGAAATGAGAAGGAAAATCTGTCGCCAGGTATTGTGACATAAATAAGAATGAACATTCTTATTTATTCATTTCTTATTTTGGCAAAGCAACTGTGTTAGCAACTGTGACGCGGAGTTAGACGCGTTGACATAAATAAGAATGGCAGAGTTGCTATGGGTTTATATGGGTGCAAGTGGCTACAACAAATTTCTTACAAAAATGCCTTGACAGTCGTTCTAATTTAAACATTTTTTTTTCTTTTTAGTGGTCCCATCGGTCGCTTTTGTTTTTTTCGCTCTATCCCATACCACTAGCTGGCTTGATGCTACAATATATGTTCCCAGTCGTAGTAACGTAGCATGCTACGACGCCCGCTACGCGAGTTCACAGCCTCTTGGAACACAGTTTTGGAAAAAAACTAGAAAAAACAAATAAAAACAAATGCGTAAGTATTAGCGTTTTAAAATTGATACGATTATAGCGAGTAAAGATTATACGAGATTATAAAGAGTAAAGTAAAATCACGGTAAAATTAAAAACGGCAAAGACGAAGTCTTCAATCTTTTTCTGATTGTAGTATCAGCTACGGATGGCCCGAAATGTATACTGAACGCTTGATTTATTTTATTGTCTACGTCATGAATGGTATTGCCTTCCAAGTAAGTGAATTAAGTTGACATTTGACCGCAATGTGCAAATAGGAGATCAAATTCGAAACGGGAAAATCCATAATGTTTACAAAATTTCAATTAATTATACGCAAACGTTACTGTGCCATATAAATTGCTTACCCACTATTTAGTAAAGTAACTATTGTTCATTTATGGTGTACAGTATTCTCCAGTTTTATCGCTAAACCAACTACTAGTTCCCCGGATCTGACGTGACTACGTGATCGACGCGCAATAAAGGTTAACACTACCTTTGGAGCTTTTACAAACGATAAAAAGAGGGAAAACCAGCGTAAAGTTTGACCAAAGTACGTTTACGTGTATTAAAACAGGATATTCCGGAAACAAATGATTAATATTTACAAATCAAATATATCGAAGTAATTATGTGTACGCGCACAACAAAGCGCCATTGTGGCATTGTGTTGTACTCGTATTTTCCAATGAATGGAAAAGCGGCTTAAACTATGAAATATTTAGAAATACATAATAGTTATTTAGATAAGTACATAATAATAACACAAAATTATGCGAAAGTGTGTTTGTGAGTTGTTTTTTTTTTTTTTTTTCAATAACAACAACGTATCGTTCTGGTTATTTGCAGTTGGAGAGACAGAGGAGACTTTTTATCATGGTAAAATTTACGGTTCCTGAGGGAATGTCCAAGGGGGTGAAGCCGCGGGGCGCAGATAGTAACCAATATTTCAAACATTCAAACCACGAATAATAGAAGGAAGTGACGTTCTCCTTTTTTCATAAGAAATCGTACGCTTTTATTTTCACACACACCGGAAACTAACATCAATATTTCGAGAAAAAGATCTTCCTTCGGTTTATCTTTCAACATGGTTACTAAACTGACATGACTCTTGTTCTATTATTATATTTATGGAAGAAGTAACTGTTCAGAGAATATGAGAAGTAATGTAATGATTTCTTAGGGTTTCGTTATTATTACACATTGAAATGAAACATTTTTAACGGATGTTATCTTGTTTTTTACATTTGTTTTATTCGTGACGTTTTTAAATACTTTGTAGTTGTTCGTGGTCATAGGTAGACTAGATGATGGATGTCTATATACATTTTATGAAAATAATAGCTGAAGCCCGCTGTATTACCCGCGATTTTACAGTTTTCCGCATTTCTGGGGGAAAAAGTACCATAAAAGTCCGTCCTCATGATACAACACTAACTACTTCCTGCCAGAGGGTTTGCAGTTCTTCGCAATGTTAACTTTAATGACTGGATTCAAAGCAGGCGGTACTTGCCAACCGTACCCTCCATGAAAATTTTGGATATATATTAAATACGAAATAGATTTAAGTGCGTAATTTGAAGAGAAGTAATGTTTTTTCTCCTAGGGAAATAGTCGTACCATGATGTGTTACTAATTCCGCACCCGTTATAGTTAATCTGATTAACAATGATAGTAATTAGACTGTTTACAGAGACAATTATGTGAAGATAAGATTATCGCGTATGTATAGGAGTGTACATGGTAATAAGTAGATTGATATAGCCAAGAATTATTCCAGATGTTTCACGTTTGTTTATTCGGTGGAAGGTAGCCGTGACCCACATAGAATATATAAAATATCTACCGTGGAAAAAGTCTTATTATATTATTATATTTGTTTCAGTTTCGAAACTTTTTTGACAGTTACATACTGCTCTTGTCGAGCGGTTCTAAAAAAAATACAAAGAGAAGATTAGAATACAATTACATGACGCGTGAGGACGGCACTTGGCAATGAGCTGTTCGTTTCCTATTGCATAAAATATTACTTATCAACGACTTTAATAACGTCATATACATTTTAAATTAGAAATATAATATTAAGTAATGCAATAACACTTCATTGACACTGTGAAAAGAACATTACAAAAGGAATAAGTTAGAAAATTATTACGTATAGTTGAATTCCATGTCACTACATTTCTGATCTTGATAATTTAAACGTAAACATAAAAAGCCGCCTCATCGCTAAAAGCGATATCTTTCTGCCTTTTGTTAGTAATTTATATACCATTAGATTTTTTGTCTATTATGTGGAATTAGTTATAGTTTTGTTAATAACATTTATACAATATAATTAAGAAAGTATAATTTTCTTGTCATGACAGTGACTGACGGAAAGTGATGCAACACTATTCAAAACGGACCAGACTTAATTAAAAAGTGGTAGACGTGACTATACGCATGGATCACCCGTAGGTTGTGTATTGAAGATATCTGATAAAAAAAATGTCATTATGTCAACATAATACTAACTACTTACCTACTTGTCTAGGTCCATATTATCTTTACCGCAACGTCATGAAATCATCCTAATTCACCTAAGCTGTAGGCGATGATCCGGTCTACGATGCACCATACTTATTTTTGATCTAAAAGAAACTAATGAATCCTTGCCTCAGTAGCCCAGACTTTTTTAATCCTATACTGTACAATTTCATATTCCTTTTTATACACAATCCATAATTTTGTATTTTTATATTCAAAAGGGCCTCTTGATGTTGGCTTCGGTTCCACCAATGTCCACCAAATGTCCGGGCTAGACCCGAGAATGTAATTGAATATCATAATATTATTTTGTAATTATTATTATGATATTTATATACCATACTACGTACCTCCGTATACCGTACCTCATACCACAGACCAGCACAACACTATCAAGAATTCAACACAATAGCCCAGGTTTTTTTATATTCTACTAGTTTTCTTGCCCGCGACTTCGTACGCGTAGATTTTCATATAAATCTTCAATCCTTTTTTCTTCCCTTAACGTACGCGTAGATTTTTGTATAAATCTTCAATCGTTTTTTCTACCCTTAATCCGGCCCTTGCGCAAAATGTGTGGTTTTTTTTTGTTATCTCGCAATTACAGTTTTTTTTATCTCTACGTTTTTATTATATGTATAGATAGATAGATAGATATAGATACTGTGCAATTGTTTCATAATTCCCAATCTCATCTCATAACTGTACTTTATACTCAACAGGGTCTCTTGGTGTTGGCTTCGGCCCCCACCAGTGCTTCTCATATATTATATATTATTATCAATATCATAATCATATATGCATATTGCATGTATATGTCATAGTTATCAATAATGTATAAATACAATTGTTTTATGGATTTATCTTCTAGTACCCTCTTCATTTTAATTATTTTGTTACAATTTGTTATGACTACTTTGTTAGAATATAGGGTGAAGGACCGTTAAGTTGAATTCCAAGATTCCAAGTCATCTATATCTCCGATCTTGATAATTTAAATGTAAATATACCTAATTGATGACTTCATAATAATATTACGTCACATAACCTGTTGGCATTGCAAATTAAGATAATGATAACGCAACACTTTTTCCTGTTACAAAACTCGTTATAAGCATTAAGTAAGTAGATATACCGGGTGTATCTCTAGACAACGACGGCCATATTCAAGGATATCATTGTAGTATCATTATAAACAACTTTTACTTTGAAATCAACCCTGATATAAAAAAATTAAATAAAAATGTTACATAGAAAAATATTATGTCATTAACTCAACGTAGTGTATGGAACAGCTAATTTTTTTTCGCGATTTCAGTTAGGTCCAAAAGTAATATCTATACTAATATTATAAAGAGGAAAGTTTTGTATTTTTGGATGTTTGTAACGAAATAACTCAAAAACTACTGAACCGATTCAAAAAAAATTTCACTGTTGGGAAGCTACCCTATCCCCGGGTGATTTAGGCTAAATTATATTTTGTAGCGAGGCCGAAGGCCGAGCTTACACCCGTGCGAAGCCGGGGCGGGCGGCTAGTATATAATATAGCTCGTATGACATAAACCTGTCATATAAAAATTTATTGAAAAGATGTGATTAAAAAGGCCTTAGGAAAATTGAAAAGTGGTTTAATGGAATGGAAATAATACATAATAGATGCGTACTTTTTAGAGAGTTGACTAAAGTACGTCAGTAGGTACATTTTCGCAAAAAGAGTTGATTTATTCTCTTCACGCCATTTCTTAAATGTGTTGTAATTTAAGATTTATTAGGCAACAAATTCAGTGTTAAGTTTTTGGCAATTTCTCTAATTGCTTCTAGGACAATATCACCACTCTCGTCTTCACTTGATTCACTGTCTGAGTAGTTCATATCAAAATCACACTGTAATCTCATCTCTGCATAGTATAAAATAAAGTCGCTTTCCGCATCTGTATGTATATCCGCTAATTCCTTCTAAACCACGCAACCGATTTAGATGCGGTTTTCACCATCAGTTAGATAATTTTTCACGTTTTAGTTTCATAATTTCATTTAGATATTGTTTTTTATTTGTGCACAAAACATTTCGAAGTGTCAAAGAACCTTTAAAAGTATCTTCTCTTGTTTATTACCAAACTGTGAAATTAATAGATGTATTTTCGCACGGTGTAAAATTTGACTACTTAAGTCACGGAGAAGCGTGATTTAAGTGCGGGTTTAGGTCACTCGGCTCTGCTGTAAAGTTGTTTATAATGATGAATATAATGATATCCCCTAATCTAATATGTCCGTCATCTAAAAAACACCCTGGATAAAAGATACTTATGATGCGTACATATATATATATATATTTTCAATTTATTTAAAAAATGTCTATCGATACGAACAATAAATGATTCGGTAATCGTATCTTTAATCAATTATGTAGATATAAATCAATAGTTTAACAACACCAAATTAAAGAAAGACCTTTGATAGTGTTGACAGGAAGTTAATTACCTCATGTGACTTAATTACGATAAGTAAATATTGAGGGTCATATATAGAGGCTATACTTACATATTTCATTAAAGGTTGGTATTATACAATGTATTAAAAAAAATACACTTGGCAGCAGCTTGTGCAGAATGGCTTGGTTTGTTTATTACAAGGACGTTATAAAGCCTAATATAAGCTATAATAGATTAAGAGCTAATATAGGCTATAATAGATTAAGAGCCCGCGACAGTCAGACCTTCGTTATTTTATAAAACCTGAAAGTTTATCTGTGTATGTCCCTAATACAGGTATAAACGATCCCCGACTATGAAGAATGGATCACGGTAGCTTTGAAAAGTAACAGGCGAAGGTGTATAAAATTGCACCTCAAATTCGTTAAGGTATAAAGCTCAGTTTTATATATTTTATTTGGAATAATGTCACAAACCACGTTGTCCATTGTCAGACACTTGGTACAGTTGCAACCCCCTGTCAGACACCCTTAAATTATAATGAATTATTATTAGGAATTATCAAAACATGTTTTCTTGTTGTTTGCTCGCAACTGCGAAACTATGCCTAGTCTTTCATATTAACTTTCATCTTTTATTTGCCCTCCTTCGTTAGGCCTTTTCACAAAATCCTTTATTAGCAGAACTCTACAATCTAGAAGTAATCTAACCTGTCAAATTTAAGCTGCGTGAAAAAGTAGTTTCGAGATTTAGTAATGAGTCAGTTATCAGTGTGCAAGTCAGTGAGTACTAAGTAGTATCCGTTATCGCCAATAGGTTATGGGAACCCTGAAATAACTTCTAAGTATAATTTACTATTCAGTATGTAATCCAATGATGATTTACTCCATTTTTTTTAATCATTATTACATACTATCAACATTTTTGAATTCAATATAGACATCTAATATATTTGGGTGGACGTGTAGTCAAACAACTAAAAAAATAACTGAACTGTTTGACTGTTAAGGAAAAAAAACAGTATCTACACTTTTTAACAAGCTGTAATTTTCATATACCTAAGCCACTATGGCAGCTTTCCAACGTTCAACCAAGGCATACCCCTTTTGTAGAACCAGGTCACTTAAACTTTTGTCGTACCTATTTGGTTTTATTTATACTTTCCCTAGCTTATTATGCAATAAATGACGCTTATTGCAATACTATTGTGATAAATCACGAGTGAATCGGTTTCTTCTAGGCAAGTGTGCTCCATCGTAAGCCACATCATCGCTTAATATCAGGCAAGTAGGCGATCAAACGCAATCCTATTCATAAAAAAAACTTTACAGTTAACTACTTACAAGCAGTTTCGCATAGGTATACCTACAACAGTCAAACTTTCTACCAGGTAAACATTTAGTTGGTACTGATCGAGTTTGTACGTGTCAACTTGCACGGGAGTTTAACAGGAAAACAAGCATACTAACTTAAAGCTCTTTATACTTCTTGATCCAGAGGGGTTTAGGCTGTGCGCTGTTGGTCAGTGAATGTTTTTTTATTAATCCTATTGGCGTAAGAAACTAATGTATTTAATTGAACGTATTGATCAACTTAACTTAGGTTTATAGTAGATTAGTAGCCAAGGGCTGTAAGGCATCAATTGCAGCCCGAGATATAGTTCGAGGGTGCAATTGATGCTTACACCCGAGCTAACTACTCTGCTTCACATCTCGATTGTGAGGTAAGTAGAAAAAAACCGGCATTACAAGAATAAAACATTTTATTAGTTAAAATTTATAGTGAAATGAGAACAATTTTTAAATTTTAGGGACAGGTGTTTTTTGGGTATGTTAATAGTTTGAGATTGTAATATTTGTTGGTCATGGACAAAATCTGACTGGATGAAGCTTTCTTCAGCAGAAGTTGATGGTTGCGGATCATCTCTTGAGAAAGATGTTTCATTTTTTGAATTTTCATTGAATCGGGAGTGCAGCTTATATCTTCATCACTTGCAGAACTCATGTTTTTTTCCTAATTAGCACGTAATTATAAATAAAAAAAAAACAAAAACAAACAATATTTAAAGTAAAAGTTTTCTATTCCTGCCTTTTTTCATCTTTTATAAAATTATTTTTTTCAAAAACGAAATTGAGCTTCGCCGTTCGATATTTAAAATTGATGACTATTATACTCATACGAAGACAAGGCTGAATAGCGAAGCGACCTCTTTTGTCATTGGGCTGAATGCATGATGTCTATTGCCAGTATGATGGTTAGATGTACGCGAACTTTTTTAAAGAGTGAAGTTTTTTTTTTAATTACTTACCGCCCTAGGGCTTTTCTAGCTACATTATTACCCTAGAGCGCTAATTGGTCACCTACAAGCCCCATTTGGAGGTAATAAGGACCTACTTACCGAATATGAGAGATGTAAAAAAACTTTATTAACACAAAGACAGATTTGTCACTTATGTTATAACATATTTTAACTAAATTATCGTGTTCGTCGTCGCTAGTACTAAAAAAAAAAAAAAAAAACTAAGTAATTAAAAGGTAATATAAATAAATGGTACGGAAAGTACTCATAAGAATGGTATCTTAGCACATAAAAAAACGGACCCACTTCACGCATTTTGGTGTTATAATGATTTATCTGAGATAATGTGTTCAGCCAATTGTTTTTTAAATGCGTGAAATGAGTTTACCTTTTTTTATATGTGAGGGTATTTGGTTGAAAAGTCGCGCTCCTTCAATAGTAACTTAAAAACATATATTATCTCAAATGATTGTTACATGATACACAACTAAAAATAATTTATTACAAGTTGAGAAATCTGCCGAAATACCAAAAATCTGCCAGATATGGTTACACTGGACCATTTTGGCAAAGCGCACTCGTGTCGGCGTCAGACTGAGTGGCGTCGCAATAGTCACAGCGGGCTTGGCTCTGAGGTCGGAAGCTACGTCATTCTCCTAACCGGGTCATGTGATAGGGAACTCTCGTAACACGACATGGCGACTGTGTAACATAATGTCAAGAACACCGTTCATATGGCTACTGATTTAGTAATGTTCACGTTTACTATGTAACTAAATATCCTTCAAAACAAATATTACGAGGTATTTCTGTTTAGATATGAGCTGAATTATTACGGTACATAAAAACTCATATAGGGTCGTACAAGAGGAATTTGCATTATAGTGCCAAGAAATGACTAATGTCGTTGCTTCTGTCATCCGGTACAATAATCTCGGCTAAAGATTACAAAGGTCCTCAAAAGTAACCTTAAATGTCAGTTAACGTGTTTAGGGCAACGAAACGTTAAATCTTTACCAGGGTCGCAGTTATTGTATCCTATTCGTTTTTACTACCAACAGCATAATGATACAACTACTACAGTCACAATTGAGGATGCTATAATGATACTGACATATAGTGAACTCAGTAGTAGTTGCCTCTGGATTGTTTTTAATCTAGAAAGCACTGAACCTTTACGAAATATATTTAAAGAAAATGGCTACCTCAAAACAGGGATTTATAAATTAGAAATATGCTTTGATAAAGAATAATAATGACAATTACTTCTGTGATGTTCACTCAAGTCGTGCTGACATATTTCTAAACAAAAGTACACTATATGCATTATGCATATACGTCAAGTAAACAATGCCATGTTCTACAATAGGAATAGTTTATTTTATACTGGCATTATAATATAATAATTTGCCTATCTAAAGAACGAAGGTCATCTAAAATAGCACAGTTTAAAGTAAAATTAACAAAGCCTAGCTAATAGCAAAAGTTTACTATATAGTTAAATAATATTTGGATGATAACTAAATGTTAAGTATCCAGTATTATTCCGAACAACGAACCAAGTGTCAACCTTTTTTATGTTAAGTTTTATGTATGTGTGGGAAATATTAATTGATTAGTTTTATACATGTAATTACACGTCCACAACGAGTAAGCTGTTGACACTAATCTAGTTATTAAAACATCTTTTGTACACAGTTTTTAAAAGAAATATATTTTGATTCATGACATTTTGTGGAAGTATAATGAAATAAAGTCTTAAATTTAAATTTAAAATATTATCATGCCAGCGTAACATTTATCAACTAGTAGGTAGACCAGTAAATTAGCTTGCATAATAATTATACAAATATTATGTAACAACTACAAAAAGAAAGGTTTATCGTTTATTAAGTCAAGAGTTACATTCAGGGCTTGGATTATGCATTGTTCGATGTTCGTGTCTAGTATAGTCGTTTATATACATGCTATAGACAAGTTTTTCAGAGTTTTAACCCTGGACCCTTACCTCTGGTTTTAGTTGTTTTTTGACTTGAATTCGATGAACATCTTACATTAACCACGAAAAGTTGCGGTACTAAAAGTGTTACCAAAAATGACGATAATCGGAACTTTATTAACTAGTAGTTGGGTCGATAGTTTTAAAAACCATTCGACCGGTGTTGTTGCGAATCCCCTAAAAACATTGGATACGCAACGCTGTCCATTGTCCGCTGTCCCTATACTTATTGTAACTGCGGGAAAACAGCGGGATGTTGCTTGTTAACTTCTTTTCGAATGTAAATTTATAGCACATTCATTTATTTATTGTCAAAAAAAAACCCCAAGTGCTTTTAAGTAACTTACCTACAACCACCAAGCAAGGAAAAGCTTGCAATTGCTTTTATGTAACTTATACATGTAGGGATTGAACGAGGTAGTTAGATAGGATTGATTCTACTGTACGCGTCATAAAAAAACAAAATTGTAACAGTAATAGTAGTAAGGTGTTATTGCGATACGTGCTAAAAAGATATCTTCCTTATTAGATGATCGATTAGACGTCGACGTCGGCTAACGTCAGAAGACGAAGTGTTTGCACAGTGCAAACGTGCTTCTTCGAAAATTATATTTTCATAGAAGACCTCGGGGAATTCATAATGCTGTTTATTGAACGTTACACAATTGATCACAAGCGTTCTATTGTCCAATCATGACACGCGCATTACAACTATTTACATTATAAAAAAATTGCGTTTAGTGTTAATGTTTAAGTTCATTAATAGATCAAAACTTGCGAGCGAGTTCTCCGATGTTTCGTGCATTTTCAACAGTTTTGAAGAAATAACAATTAATAGATAGGAATGAAACGGGAAGCGAAGAATGAACGTAGGAATGGGCAGATGTTTCCGTCTATAGTTCGCTTACAAAACAAAAAAAAACTTTTTGAAATAAACGAACTCTTTTAATCAGATGGAGTAAAATATTACCAAGCAAAAAATAACTGGCCAAGAGCCTACCACGCATATGGTAGGGTTCCGTTTTCCGAAGCCAAAGTCATATATTGTGGTCACAATCATAATTCAGAAATTCATAAATAGTCATAAATAAAACTAATTGAATTTTTTACTTTTTTATCGCTAGAACTCAAAAAGTTACAATCAGAAATGTTCAAAATAATTTTGAATTAAGGTTTTTAATATGACCTATCTGCATGGCAAGTTACAAATTTCTATGTATAATACTTTAGAAATAAGAAAGGGGGGGGGGGATATATTTTTCATTCAATCTTTTATACAAGTTACCAATTAAAAGACTAATGATTATGCCACTTTGGTATACACTTAATAAAACAGTGAAGTATGAAACATTACCTTCACTTTAAAATACCTATTCAAAGATACCCCACACGAGGGGAGCAGTGAAATAAATTCATCCCCACATGTACCAGAGCCACCCCTAAAAGGCATTTTTTTGATACTTTTAAAATTGAGATCTATATTAAACCTGTATGTTTGGTAAGTTTCATGAATTTATCTTAATAACTATAGAAATAAGAATATTAAAAAATTGGATTTTTTTAATGATTAGACGGACGGACAGGACGAACTTATAAGGGTTCCTTGTAGGACTACGGAACCCTAAAAGTAGCTTAGTAATAATCGCTTAATTCATAGTATTATTTAAGTCTTCAATAATCTAAAAATCTACGAACGAGACAGCTGCTCTACCCGATAACAGGTAAAATAGTTACAGTAGGCATATGAAGATAATACATAGTTTTCCTGCTCGTTTCAGTGAGTGTATTGTTTCTTCATTTCTGAGAATGTTCGTGGTGATTGAAATGCTTCCGAATATCTCAATGACGTTTCAGTTTCGCGAAGATAGAAAATAAGATGTGTGATAGGCGGGCGCGCGCGCTGCCGACCGCTGGCGCCGCCCCAAGCTGCCTACGTGACCGACGTAGCGTCGAGCGGGACCAGCCAAATAGCATTGGACCTTCACCCATACCAAAAAACAACAATAACAACATTTTATCTCACTCGCCGTAAGGCCAAACTAATACACATTAAAATAATGCTCTCGAACCAAGCGCTTGTTTTCCATTCCAAGCATTTGCTCGTAAACACAATATGATTGTCTATAATGTTTACATGAAAATTGCCGCAGTAAAACAGAGTTATGGACTTTAGCTCCGTTTGAAGATCAGAAAGATAACTTTAGAGCACTGTCATGGCGAGATTATACCCCAGATTAATATTAGCTTCCTTCTTCTTGGACGTAAACTCGACGTCAGTTTAATCTCATATGACAATATTTTGTAGATCCAAAAAATACAGGACAATTCAAATAATAGAAAATGATAAAATACATTTCAAAACTACCATGATAAGATTTTGTCGAGGTTGAGTTTCTAATTGAATGCAGGGGTTAGTCTAGATAATGACCCACGCACTCGTTTTACTTACGATGTAAATTGGTTGGATTGGAAAAGGACACTAAACCTTGTCTTTAGGGCTCTATCTATTTGTAAATGTGTTTTGTCAATCGATTTCGATACCTAGGAGCTAATGCGGTTACTGCCTTGTTTGACATTTAAGTGTGGTAGACTGAAGTTCTCAACGCCTACACCTTAGAAGATGAAGTTACCTATTAATTACTTAGACTCAAGTAAGTTAGTTGTTGAAACTTATTAGATTAAATTGTAGCTACGCATAGCCAGTCAACCATTATAATAGTTCAAGTAGAATTATTTAGCACTGCGTTTACTATTACTGCTGTAAGTACTGCATTTTCTGAACAAAGTTCCATGATTACCACACTAATAATAATATTATAAATGCGAAAGTTTGTGAGTGTGTATGTGTGTTACTCTTTCACGCAGAAACGGCTGGATTGATTAGGAATATACATAGCTTATGTCCTGGATTAACACATTGGCTACTTTCCATCACCACGCAAGTGAAACCGCGGGAGCTGCTAGTTTTACTATAAAGTATAGTCAAAAAAAGTAATTTAAATAACAATATTTTTGCAAGTTATAATGTTTTTTTTTTACAACGGACTAGGCCTGCTTTAGAACACAATCTCACCTAATTGGAAGCGACGATGTGGTCGAGTATGTACATAACATGCTTTGCTAGGAAATACCTATTCACTTTTTTCTTGAACGACCCCTGATTGTACCTGTTCGGAAAGACAGACGCAGGTAAGGAGATCCACAACTACGCTGTTCGTTTTTATTATTGAAATACTATTTCACACTTTAAGATTTACTATTTAAACCGCAGGATGGATTGCACGGATTTGGATTCCGCAGTTTTGAATCCAGTCAATATTTTTTTTTATTGTCTATTTATATTTATGTAGTCAATGATCTTTGATTATTACTGTAAAAATCACATTTTAGCGATATATTTAAAGACTAGTGCTGTCGCCCGCGACTTTGTACGCGTAGATTTTCATATAAACTTTCTACCCATTTTTCCTTCCTTAATCTGGCCATTGCGCAAAATAACATAGCCTATACTTCAATCTGGTGATAGCTATGCTAAGCATATTTGTGAAAACTGCATTTAAATTCGTCCAGTGGTTTAGGAGATGTGTGTGGGCAAACAAACACAAACATTCTAAAAACTGTCTTATCGGGTTCAGCTTCTTATTTTAGGACGTATATTGTATTTTGTTTTGATATCTTGCAAGTGCAGATTTTTTTATCGCTACATTTTTATTATATGTATAGATATAGATGTTACAACGTACCTATAGCAAAACGGATAATAACTTGAAAGAAGTTCTTTTAGAGGCAGGACTTGCGTCAGTCACCGGGAAGCGGCAGGGTCGTTGCGCCCTTCGCTTTTAATGACGGTAGAGTCACGCACACACTGAAGATACTTACATAATACAAACATACCTACACATGTCAGAACGTACCCCTATATCGTTGGAAGCCAATGTACCCCAAGTTTCACTACTCAGTGAGCTCATTATTCAGAATTAGTTTCACAAAGGTCTGTAAGGAATCATTTAACCTTTATATCTATAGTATGCATAATGCATATATGTACAATGTACGTTTGAGATGTTGGATTTCTGACGAAACATTCAATAATATTATGAAAGTAAGTGTTCGTGTGTGAGTATGTGTTCGCACTCACTTCTGTAACAGCGGAACGGATTTTAATGAAATGTTGTATGTAGGCAGCTTATATAGGCCTGGATTAACACAAGTGCAACTTTTATCCTGAACAAAATATAGTTTCTGTAGGATAACCGGTGTGACCACGGGGCACTGCTAGTGTTCAAATAAATATGCATTGGATTTAAAACAATGGAGAGATGGCAATTAGCGAGTAATTTTCCTTGAAAATGAGGCGGTAAATGTACGCTTTCAGCTTTAAAAGCTTTGGTTGAAATTGTTTCTAACTTTTTGTGTTGCAAATATATTGTACTCATTTACACTGACGTCACTAACACAACGATTGGATAGGCTGACTTTATGGTGGCTTTTTAAAAAACGGCTTTATAAATATAATTTTAAATTATATTGAGTTTTTATAATAAAATTTCTTTGATTATGTTAAACTAACAGAGTAATAAAATAAAATGTTTAATTTGTGAGTTTACCAGGCCGTGTAACCCTTAAATAAAACATTGAGTG
Organism: Agriopis leucophaearia; assembly: GCA_949125355.1. Lineage (NCBI taxonomy): Eukaryota > Metazoa > Arthropoda > Insecta > Lepidoptera > Geometridae > Agriopis > Agriopis leucophaearia. Next base: position 8,031,095 of record OX421267.1, read on the forward strand.
TAACCCTTAAATAAATGCTTCTAGATGGGGCACAAGAAGTTGTGGGCATGTTAATACTGTCTACCAATACAAGAAAAAACACACATTTATATTTTAACTGAAATAATGTATAATAAAATTTTCTAATCTTGGCAGGCAACACGTACAGTTATCTGTATAAAATTTTGGTTTATATTCGTTCCCCTGAAATCATTAAAAGTTTTCCGTCTCAGAGAGGCTTCCAACATCGATGTGCGATCGTAGGACGACAAAGTTCAGATAAAGTAGGTATAATACCTACCTCGGTCCACGAGCTAAACATATTTTACTTTACATCAAAACAGTTTTTTTTCCAAATTCTTTTATACTCTAACTAAAATTCAAACGCTGTAATGTAAGGGGTCTGTACATCGATCATCTTCATACAATCATAGTTAACATATTTTTTTGAAACTACTTGTACGATTTTCATGTAGTTTAATATGAGTATTTACATTGAAAATATTCATGGTTTTAAATATTTACAAAATAATAAACGTAAAAGTAATTTGTTTTTCTCAAAAAAGTTATCCCTTACAAGCATTCATATTGCAAATTTAAATACACATACCCATATTAAACTCGGAATGTATACTTTCTATTTTAAAAACAACGTTTGTGTGAATATGACCCGATGTCCTGGGAGCCGTAAAGGATAGTTCTGAGTTTATCGTTTATTAGTTTAACTCGGGTGGGTCTGAAATAACTACGAAATCATCATAGAGTGTATATATTCGTTGACGTGAAAGTTAAACAAACAATGATAAGTGAATTATAAAAATGTAAATCGTCTGTTGGAAATAGGTTTTTCAAAAATATTTATAGTGAAATGGGAATAGTTTCATGCGCAGACCACAAACATTCTTCCATGGGCGACGGATTTGAGAGATTAATCGTATTTTCCACACCTACGTGCGAATCTCTGAAATGTCAACAATAGAGGTCGTAGCACCGTTGATTGGAACGAATGTGTGAACTTATAAAACATATCCTAAATCGTGCTCCTGCAAATGTGAATTTCCACTATTTCTCCAGTTTTGAAACGTCTAACCCAACGCAAATTGCAAATCACAACAAATTGATGGAAAACTGAAATCGTTTTAGTTATTGATGTTTCGTGATCATCTTGGTTTAGATCACTAAACCAAGATGATCACGAAACAATCAATAACTTAACATCTTGGTTTAGATCACTAAACCAAGATGATCACGATACATCAATAACTTTAAAACGATTTCAGTTTTCCATCAATTTGTTGTGATTTGCAATTTGCGTTGGGTTAGACGTTTCAAAACTGGAGAAATAGTGGAAATTCACATTTGCAGGAGCACGATTTAGGATATGTTTGCCGCCTTACTGTATAAGGTAGTGTATTTTTTTTATGTGAAAAAGTATAACTACGTCATATATTCCTGCTTGTTAGACCTCTTGACGCATTTAATATATAGTAGTGACCTAAGTTTATTATGCGATCACTGACCACAGCATATAGTTAGTAGTCACTCGTTAAATTAATATGTACATTGTGTAAGTGTAATTTATGACACTGTGTTGATTGACAGTTTCATAAATTGCAATTCATCAGAACTACAGTTACTATGCTTAAACGGTATTGAAATCCCAATTCACGGCTTCTTTGAAACTCTCTTTATTACAGTACCTGCGACCGTCGAGTGTGAGCGTAAAGTATCTGAATAAGAAATGAGTCCATTTGATTCTTAAAAGCTTTACCTTAATTTATATACAAAAAAATATACTAAAATTGGAGACGTTTTCCTGCTTTCATCGAATCTCATAATAATTACGGAGACGTATAATTGCCGAGAATAGTTTAAACTCCAAAAATAACCGTAAACATCAAACATACCAAACATAAGTTAAGTGAACCAAAACAGTAGGTAAGTACTTTGAAAACTAGTGCTAGCCGAGAGACAAAGGTATGATTTATTTTAGAACATAAATAACAACGTTTTCTGATAACTCAAAGAATTTAACTGTTGTAAAAAATTACGTACGCACAAGTTTACAGCCTTCATACACGTTAACAGTTAATTTCTTTGATCAATAAATATAGTTTTCTTTACGCCGAGCCGTAGAGCAACAAAGTAGGTGCGTAAACTTAGTAAATTAGCATATAGAGGTGCGTAAACTTAGTAAATTAGCATATAGATACTTAGCCTATCTCTAGTTAGGCGCAAGACACTTAAGACAAGGCACTGGCGCGGCCGCTCTCTTTCAAAGCAATTTCATCCTTAGTATCCTTCCAAACAAAGAGAATTTTTATTTAGTATCGTAATAAAAAGACATTCTCCCAAAACACCCAAAAGGTTGATATTGCTTTGAAGAAGAGCGTCCGCACCCGGTCTTATGTGTGTATCTTACGTCATATATGTAACTTTTTGACCGACTATGTGGATCTACGAACTCGTGGTATAATCTTTTAATGCCATAGGTTACAAACAATCTGACGGGCCGCCTGATGGTAAGCGATCACCGTCGCCTATGGATATCTGCAACACCAGGAGCATCACAGATACCTTGCCGACCCTTAAATACTTTATTATAGTCTGTGCTGTCTGTGAGGTGTAGCATGGTGACTGTGACATTAGCCGAAAGGCCCTCTGTGTAACTTGCAACTCGCGACTTAGTCGCAAATTTGACAGTTTTACTATGACTGAACAGTCAAATTTTCATAATTAGTTTTCGGCTAATGTCACAGGCACAGACCTGCACAGACTATAACAGCCCTTTTGTAAAAACCCCATATTATAGTATCATATCATATCGTGGTATCATTTATACGTATTAGTAGCTTAGAGTGATGATTATTTCATTTAATGCATTCACTCGAGTTTCAATAAGTCAATATAAAGTGTTTTTTCTCGAACACAATTGGTTTTTAGCAAAAATACGAAAGGTAGCATAATGTTTGGAATGGCATAATATTTAGAAACAATATCGTTCAAAAATACAGTTATTGAAGCCTGTAACGGCCTTGTTTAGGTAGGTACAGTGACGAGGGTGAGCTTGCACGAGTGAACACGGGAAGATTTGATGAAATAATTATAGTTTACGGGACAAAACCTCTGTTGGTTTCAAATTCAACCAACGGTACGTCTGACAGATATTGATATAGGTAGAAATAGTTTAAACTAATAGAGAGACCGCAGGAAAACGCTGGCCACTTCCAACCGGTCCCTTTGGAAATCGATGGGGGAGGCCTATGTCCAGCAGTGGACGTCCTATGGCTGAAATGATGATGATGATGATGATGAATAGTGAGCATGACAAGAATTCTGTAAACTGCAAGAATCGTCTCAATTCTCTTTGTGGAGTAAAATAAGTGTTGTTTTTGTTTAACTTTAGCTAGATCAAGCTAAGAGCACCTTTCAAAGTGCTCTTGTTACCCAGCAGATAGGGGAATTCTATTTCATAAATATTATTCTGTGTATATCTACTTCTTATTGTCAACACTGTGATACCTTTCATATAAATGTCCGTACCTACATTCAATGCAATGAATCTGTGCCAGTTAGCCACCGGACCGAAAGCTTACCTTGAGCGAAGCCATATCAGAGACGGAGCGGTGAGTTTGTATGGTCTCCAGCTGGTCCAAGCACCAGTCCAGCTCCTCCACGGTTTCGAGAGCTAGCTTCATATAGGCTTCGTCTGTAACAAAATAGAAAAGAGCGTTCAAATAACTTCAGTTTAATTGATGGACCCAGAGTACACGGTTGAAACAAGTAACTATGAATTATTATTATAAAATAAAATATTAAATCAATTCGGAAAAGAGCTCATAACAGTTAACCAGATGAAAATCTGTTCAATATTTTCATCAAATAATATATAGCCAATTATAAGCGTTCCCAATTAAACAAGCGTTCAATATATAACAATTATCAATATAAAAAAAACCGACTTCATAAAAATGTCAGAACTGGACAAATAGGACCACACGAAAAGCACCAGCTTTCAAATAAAGAATCATAAAAATCGGTTCACCCAGTCGAAAGTTCTGAGGTAACAAACATAATTTAAAAATAAGCAGAATCTAATTGAGAACCTCCACCTTTTTGGAAGTCAGTCAAAAACACATGTAAGGGGTCCATCCGTTTGCGAGCTACGAAGTTACAGACAGACACACATACATAATTATATAGGAGTCAAACTTATTAACATTTGGTTTTTGACGTCAGGGGTTAAAAATTGTGTGTTTAATCTCTCTAAACTATACACCCTGGTGTGATATCTCTCTATCACATACCAGTATAGGCAAATATAATTAGACAAGGTTGGTATTACGTTAGGTTATACTACATTAGTCAGCATACCACTTTTTATTAACGTATAAAAAGTGATACGCTGACGGCATGGATTTTTACGAGGAAAGCCACGTACTTTTTACCTCAGATAAAGCACAGTATGCTTGTTTCAAACCTTACATTAATTGAACCAAGCTACGATTGATGAATCATGAAGTATAAACCCTGATTATTATTGCGTTGCTAAGAGGGGTGAGAGTGATGATAATTACGTATAAAGCGTTGTTTACGACCAAGTTTATAGTAAAAGTCAATTTACGTCAATTTATCACATGGGGAAATTTCATCACGCGTTTAAAATTCTAATGGCATTTGAATTAATAACACGTTCTATGGAGAAAAATAACCTGACAACGGTATTTCATTTAATAATTCTATTCATTTTGTTCACAGGTTCAGACAGTTTTAGTTTATCTCTGGCTGATTCAGTGAAAGGCTGATCATATTTCGCAAATGATAACTTTGACCATAATGATGTACTACCTCACTTTAATTTAAAAAAGAAACAGTAATACACCACAAGCGTCACGTTTATTATTAATCCCTTCTTTATATACTGCCAATAAATGTATGATGATGTTTAACCAGGGACCATCTTATAATCCACACGAATTTATCGACACCTTATTTATCAAAATCGTTAGAGGCGTTCAAGCTGTTAGGAACATAACGCCAACTACAACACCAAATTTAGCATTGTTAATGAAAGTATAGTAATATACATACAAATATACTAACTGGAATTTAGTCGCAGTATCCACCTATTTCAAAGAAGACGACACTGTCTGTCTCTACTTTAAATAGTAAGCTTGGTATTTTCTGAGAAACATCTTCCAATACAAAACTATTAACGGGACCTCGGCAGATATTTTAAATATCGTTGTTTTCTATTTTATTTTGACGAAAGTTTTGTTTTGTCTAAACCTCTGGTGAGCATTATTCCTCAATAGCTATAAGGTCGTCGATTTCGAAGAACAATTAACACAAGTTTAACGTAATCCTTAGGCGCTGACTTTGGGGATAAGATACAGCTAAATGACCCCCAACGATTCACGACGCAAATCCGAGGAACAAAGGCCGAAACAATTACAAACGTTTAATGGTAATCTTCTACTATTAGAGATACAAAGACTGATCTTTTTAGATGAACGTATTAAAGGTTTTGTAGGTGACTCTTACCTACCCTCTTATCTTTGTGACCCGGGTATGTCCTAAAACTGCGACCAGTACCACCGGAGGATGGGCAGCAGCGTCCTAATAGTACACGGTGAACGTATTGCGATCCCCAAGCCGCCTGCCAAGCGTGGGGATTATGGCAACACCCCTCTCTATGAGGGAGGCCTTGTCCAACAGTGGACGTTAATTGGCTGATGATGTGAGGTGACTCTTAGTGAGTATAAGACACCAATTTTCCCTTCCTATTAATATTCTCTTCGTCGTCATAATATTACAATCTTGCTTACCGTCTCCTAACAGATTAGTCGTAACCTACTAGTTTTTGAACTAAGTTTCAAAGTCTAAAGTATCTACATAAAATAAATAACAGCAAGAAACAGAGTACTTATTAGTTTACTAAAGAGTAAAATATAGCATAAGCCATATTATAGCTATCAGAATAACAAGGGGTAATTGTCGTAATCAACGTGATCACCAGATAGACGACGTGACCGATATCACCCGATATCAAGTGCGGACAGTGTGGTACACATCATGTCTATAAAGTGACATGTGGACATTCAGTAGCTGATTACAACCGGCTGTCGGTAGCAAACTAGTAAAGCACGTCATTGAATAGTTCAGATAAGTGTCTTAAATTATTTTACGCTATTTATGGCAAACCCCTACAAACAGCAATTGAGAAGAAAACAACTGAACTGATGGTATCTGTCTATGCTAAAAACATCCATAGGTGGACAGTGTCAGGGAGATAGTACACACTGCAATTGATTGCATAGTGCATTGTGAGAGTCGCTGGCATCCAGTGGATGCAGATGGCAGGATGTTGTTCAGTGTGGAGGTTAAAGGGGGAGGCCTATGTTTAGCAGTGGGCTCCTTCTGGCTGATGATGATGTGTACACACTAATAGGCATGTGTGCTATTTATTTTTTATTACGTCATAAAAAAGCTGAACATAAATAAAGCCAATAAAAAACTAAATTAAAATTTGTTTAAAAATAAATAAGTTATCCGTATTTTAATTTTATGCTAGACAGAGAGCGCACTGCAGGAAGTTATGATATCAATATTGCGCGCGCCATACGAAATATGCTATTCTAAAACACGCTTTGCGGAAATGGGTTAGAGCATATCAAAAACTAGTTATCTCAGAAATGTATCAGCCTATTTAAATTATCTTTTCAGTATGTGTCTTTGTATTTAATTATATTCTTCACTAAGCCTGTTATATGTAATGAATGAAACACCAGACAACTAGCATATTATAATAGTTTAAAAAACATTACAAAACGCGGGGTCATTACCCTTGGTGACGAAAGTCTGATTATGGAGCCGGGAGGTGGATATTGGAACTCTTAGTATTAATTAGTTGAAAAAATAAAAACCAACTCGAGGGGTTCACTAGTAGCTATTGAAGAGTTGACCTCCTGCAAAGTTTCAAGTCGATACGACAATAATTAGAAGTAGATTAAAAAAATAAACTTGATTAAGATTTGTTTACATTCGAAAGTATTTTTTTTAATGTTTGAGGTGTTGTTCCACACTTTAGGATTTTCTATTTGAATTATTATTTTCAATTTTTTAAGTTTTTATATTTAAGTTTTCGTTCATTTTCTGTTTTTTAAGTTGTGCATAATAAAACAAACACACAAACTTTCCAAGTAAAAATAATAATATTTATCTAGGTATATCATTTAAAAAAACGCCTGGGTGGCGCAGGTTCTAATAATGCCGGTCGTAATATTTTTTATTGTCCATAGCATTTTTGGTTACATTTGTTAGTAAGTAAGAAATAAAGTTCATAAAAGTTAAGTTGATAAAAACGAGTATTTATTTGTTCGAGACGATCATAGTTCTAGATCGTGATTTTGTGCGTCACACGTGTGTATTGGAGATAACTTCTTGACACGGTTTTGACCCTAACGATATCAATAAAATATTTATATCTAAAGAGAAACAAGCGTGGATGTTCAGAGTGTGACAGACAAATAATAAATAATAATTTAATCCAGTAAATGACATTGTTAATAATATACTTAGTAAGTATGATATCAATGCTTATTAATATGAATTACGCGTTTGTTTATGTTATGTCCAAACCGCATTCCAATAATCCAAGATTTGAATTATAATAATAATTGTCTTAGTCAAGGAAAACTGGGAGATATCTAGCTAGGTACATCAGGTACAGGCATTGTAAGTAAAACAGACAATATTTTACGCAGAAACTTTGAAGCCGTTGGAAGTTTTTCTTTTATTCGAAGACAATTATTTTAATTAACTCGCGGCAAAGTGCTTTTAACATTCACTTTTATTACAAAAGTTTTGCTGGATCTACGACAGCTTTCCCCCGTAGCCTATTAAACTGACTGCTCAAGGAATCGTAACACGTAATTCTGAATAAATAAAATATTGTCGGCCTTTCGGTGGCGATAGTGATCGAGTAAACTCGTAGAAAAATAAACTTTATAATGATTCTACTATACAGAAACTAGAGAGTAACTGTGTATGTTTGTTTGTTATCGTTTCACGACTAAACGACTGGACCGATCCTAATGAAATTTGGCAAGGCGATGGTCTCGAAGAAATTGAATACTTTCCCCCGCGGAAAATACGGTAAAACATAGTTCAGGTAAAACAGCGGGACACAATTAGGTAAAGAAAAAAATCTACCTACATAACTTACTGTCAACTGTCTGGAACAGACATTTAGACATTTTGGCAATCTTATACATTTTAAAATTACATGAAGCATTTAGCACAGAAAAGAGCAAAACTAATTAGACATCTCTGACATATTTGACGGGACACAAATATTATTCTCGCTAGTGTGGCATTGCCATCCGAAATTACCGTGACCTACATTCCCAATTTTCCTGGAAGTGACACCGGGAAGCCGCGCACCGAGCCGGGGCGTCCTGAATACAATCCCAGACCGGGACTAACGCATCCAATCATTAGTACCTGTCTGTTACGCCACGCTCCAAATAGGGCAAACACGATTTTGTGATTTATAAAAGGTCAAACGTTCTCGGAGCAACAACTGTGATGTATGGACACCAGCACAATAACAACTAATGATGATAAGTGGATGCTGTTTATTTAGCTGCTGACGTGCCAATGATATCGACTTCGGCACTTCAGGCTACCTTGTTATAAACAGATTTTTGATCGCAATTCAACAGGTTTGATGGGGTGTAAACATAAGACCGTTTAAAATCATAAGTTCACTTACTGTCATTCCGTTTGTTCGAATAACCTCGAAATACTTTGTAGAAAGAAATACCATTACATACATTTTGAAACAATTTATAAATTATATCGGCCATTACATGTTTTTAATGCGAGTATAGGTATTTTCTGTCAGAGAGAAGATAAAGAACTAATCCGATGTGAAAGAGTTAAAAGCTATTTATGACAGTTCTACAATCTAATTTTAGGCTCTAATTATAGTTATCTATTGCTGATAAGGATTTGTTTTCTGTACTTACGTCAAACGAAATGGAAAAGTCGGGTATTTTTAGTTCGGAGCAATAAAAAACACTAACAAACACTAGACAGTCACATAGCTTCGGATTAGCGTGATCCGTTTAGAGGCAGCAGAGCAGAGACCTGGTGTGCTCTTGAAACCACTATTGGTAAAGAACTGCTGGAAATTGTAACTTAGCGATTACTCGTAAAACAGTACATTGAACGGTGTCAATCGATCTGTCACGATTTATGGTCATTTTCCGATAGGACCTAATTTAATACGTACCTACCTAAAGGTGCTATTGATATCAGGACTACTGATTTTCACTGGTCGTATAAATTTCGGTTTTACAGAGGAGATGGTTTTTATTACTTTTCTGTACAGCAATCCGTGCATAAACTACGAAGGCATCATTTGATCAACTATAATATCCTTCCGATTTTGGAGAGAACAGTATTTGGCTGGCATATGAAGTTATGTTCGTTTTGATTCGGACTGATTGAGGTTCTGCTATTTTACTTCTTACTTGTCTGCGGTTACATGGCATCTATATACTGCTTACTAAGGTTAAATGTAGTATCATCCAATTTGTTACAGACGCTGGCAAAGGTAATGTACCTATCTTTGTTAAAACCATATTTGTGTGACTCTATAAAAAGGATTATTTTTATATTACAAAAACCTCTTTCAAGCACTTTTTCAGCTTTTACATCATACTTAACAACTTTTGTTCCATAAATTTTTATAAAACTTTTTTTAGCGTTGTATTTTGTAGATGCAAGAGTTTCTAAGCTTCGCCCGGGCCCTTGCGATCCTTCTCTGTTGTTTTTGTATGGAAGAAAAAGAAACGAAATAAAAAGAGTGAACCTGCCTGCGAGAGGTTTTTCGTAGATTAAAAATAGCTCTCTATAATCACGATGAATTTAAATTTAAATATTTTCACGACTAATCATCTATTTAGCATGTAGACTCATATCAGAAGCTTCATAGACACAGTTGTAGTGTAATTGTTATTAAAGAATCTGGCGTTAAATCAGGAACGAACAAACGTGATCAGAATTCCGAGCGACAATGCCGAATGTGAAACAACCCTGGATATTGCAGAGTACCGTTAATTAAGGTCATGTACGCAGGACATCGTACGAAAATAAAAATATCTTTTATGAACCGATTTTATGTTGAGTAAATACCTACTCATTCATTCATTCCATTCAAAAAATCCTTGATTATGTGAAACTACTATACCTAAGATAACAAAATAAAACAAAAAAGTTATGTCTACTTTTCAAGTATTGGTACTTCAAAGTTTTGTAAGTTTTGTAATTGTTGAGTCAGCTTAGTTAAGAATCTAAGCTACGTTGCATTTAAGTTTTTCTCAAAACCTGGACAGGAAACAGACTTGTTTACAAAACTCCGTCAAAACAAAACTGTTATCAAAATAATGAAGGATTGCCTGTTGATAATCATAATCAGTAGTATGGGAGAGAAATACAATTCCGAACAAACGCTTTACATGTGACATAGTTCCAAGAAATACTGCATTTTTATGCGTAATAAACGAATGTGTAAATAACGGAATCGATTATTTACAAGGTTTGAGGAAAATGAAGCATGAGGTAGTAAGGGTTTTGGCACATAATGTGTTCTCTTTCCCAGAATTTCAGAAATTCATGAGCAAAATATGTAGATGGTTAACACATTTCAGTTCGTCATTGGTTCGTTGTCAATGGTGATTTTATCCCGATGATGTAAAGCAAAAAAGAGGGTAACAGCCTAAAGAAACGCCCCAATCGATTTTGATGAACAAAGTGTCATCGACATTTCGCTAGGAAGCTATCGAGCATTCTTTAAGTTCAGGGATGGTCATTGGTTAGGTGACGTCATTATACTTACATACAATATGGCGATTAGCTCCCGCTTGCATTGGAGACGTAGTCACACTATACTCGTAGTAGTACTTGTGCTACATTTTGTATTACATCCACTCCTACATGTGTGGTATCAGGGAATGGATATTTTAAAATCAAAGTGAAGTTTGATAATTTTTTAACCAGTACCGTTTGTAAAATAAGTTTGATCCGGCAAAATTAACATAGTTAAGTTTTTAATTTTCTTAAAGAAAAATACGTACTTGTTACTTTGATACCACCGAGACGTTTTAAGAATAAACGAATGAGCATCGTAATTTCTATATCGGTAAATTTCAGGGCTACGTCTTACATACTTGAGATAAACCTATGATACATCGAACTGATTCTCAGTAGCGAGATTACGTAGAAAGTAAATCTTCCAAGCGTAGAAACAACACCTACTGACATGTGATTGTTTATGCTGATGATACACAGGTTCGTTTAATTTCTAAAGCAGGTGCTACACGATGCGTTATTGTGCAAGTGCCATTTTTTATGGTTGAGAGGCGTTTGATCATAAAACATCTGATATTAGATGATGGTGTCGAAGATGGAACATACTTAACCTGGAATTGGAACAAGCTCTGGCTCTGCTAAGGTTATCGGAACACACCGTTAGGGGCTTTGCGATCGATTTTCAACTTAAAGTGGTAGCTAGCTTGCTGAGTACTAGAAAGTACCCTCACGTATAAGCCTACCTATCATGTTCCCACTGCTGGGACACAGGCCTTCTCTCAGAGAGAGAGAGAGAGAGGATGAGCCCTAATGCACCATGCTGGCCCAGTGCATGTTGGTGAATGTACAATCAGAATGTCATGTCTTTGAACTTATGAAGTTCTTGGACATACCGATTCCCTCTCGATGTTTACCTTCACCATTTTTGAGAAAATTCGATGATTGAACTGGGTGCCGTGAGATTGTAATGCGCACATGCAAATACCTTTCTGCGAAAGTAACTTTGTGGCGAAAATGACGTTTTGCGAAAGTAACCAAATTTTAATGATGACATTTTGAAAGTGACGTTCTGCGTCACGACCTGTCTTATCGCTCGGCCGCCATTGCCTGAAATCCCCTAATGCCCCATTACCATGCTGTAGTTTTCTCATGACGTTTCCCCTCGCCTGCAGCTTGAGGTCATTGCTGAGATTTGAACCCACTCGAACAGTGTGGAAGTCGATGAAATCACTCAGCTAATCATAGACACAAAAAATCCTGCTACCACGTTTTCTAAACTTAGCTTCGAAATAAGTATTTACTAACAATACTATTTCACATAGCAAGGAAAGCAAAACGTGACGAAATCTCGAGAAAGGTTTCGCATGCTTAAAAGATGAAACACATTTTATCATACTCATTTTCCTTGTAGATATTCGTAGCATATAGAATTTCATATAACTTCACGTCAGCAGCACCCTTCAGCGTTAATTCTGCTGTCTCATCTTTTTACAGGCGAAATGTTCACAATACTCGTATAACGGTGGTTTTCACGCGTTACATTATTTTAGTTTTTGTGATCTACTTTCATCGGAGGAGAATATCGGTCAATGATAATAAAATTTTATCATTTTAGATAAAACTTACATCGCAATTTACTGTACTGCTTACCTTGTAAATGAAACGCATTATATGCATGTGAAGCCTTGAGTTAGTAAGATAGTGTAGTAGGTTTTGTCCTTATCAACTTTTATGACTTTATAATAAATCTGGAATTGGAGTATCACAGACAAGGTGAGCTGTCATCGACTGTACGTTTTCGCATTTTCCTACGACGTAGCGGTAAAAATGTTTAAATGTTTGGGGTAAAAATTGGTGTGATAGTGTGCATGTTTGTATGTATATTATATCATTTTTGACCCAAAACATCTGGACTGATTTAAATATGCGGTTTTTTTATTTGAATTAATCCTTTCTTAATCAAAATCTGTTTAACGGTTTAAAAGTTACGTAAAAGAATCACGGAAAAGAGTTTCCGAATTTTTCGTGTTTTTTTTAATTTTGTTTTTACTTGTTAATCTATATTTATTACAGACGCACTTGCACTTACTCTACCCGAAAACAGCTCTGAATATATTTTATTCTCGACTCTTTTTGAAATACCGTAAAGTTGTCGTACTCTCAAATACGAAAGGTACTCAACTACTCATGTCAAAGTACGCATAGAGCTGTCAAAACCTCAAAGTACAAGAGAGACAATGGTTAAACTATGAAACAAATAAGGTGAGATCTTACGGGCCATTGAAATAAGGGCGAAAGAAATATAAACAAGAATTGCGTATGTGAAAAGCGCGTAAAAAAAACCTCAATATGACTCCAAAGATAGTATTTGGTAGATACCTAAGTGATGGTTCTTTGAACGTGTTGGCTTCGTTGACATTGTTTACCATAATCTATATTCAGGGAAAGGCAGATGAGTTTAAAATGCAAACATTTATCTTACTTTTAATTCATGGTAAATTATGACTAATGACGTTGAAATTCGTGAAAGTACTTTAAGTTTCCGTGTATCTGTATATTTCCGAGTCTTTCATATATGGGTTATAGGTACACATCTACGTATTTTTATTGAACACACCTGCACATGAAATCACAGTAGGCAGTAGATAATGAAACTTCGTAATGAATGTCTATGTAAAGTAAATAGATATATACACTCCTATATACTTGGTTTTCCTTAAAATAATTGTTTATAAAGGCTATGCTAAGCAGAAAAGGGGCTTATTGTAGTCATCGTCTTGAACAACGTTTACTATAGGATCAATCCTAAAAAAGTGAAAAACCGCTGTTTAATACATTACATTACTATGAAGGCCTCTCTGTGCCAGCATCTGATAGGCTGATGATGATGATACATTACGTTGAGTCATATTTTTTTTCTATGGTAAACGTACAAGCTGAAATAGTCAAAGAAAAGAAACCAAGCAAGCATCTTCTGCGATCACAGGGCTCATAAAATCCTAAGCGATCTTAGTTCAAAATTATAACCACAATGAGCCCCTTAAGGCTAAGCGTAAAACTTTTTCAGAATAACTCGTATAGCTTGCTACCTCATCCATCATGTAGCAGGTGTTATTATGTAACTAAAAGAGAATGTTTACGAATGATTTCTAAATAAAGAGCCCTTGTTAAAAGCTTCGAATAAAATTAACGTACCTCCAGGGTTGAAGTTTTTAGGTTGCGGCGTGACGGCAGTCGCTCCCGATGATCTACGCGATCTGAAAAGGAATACAATTTTAGTCAAGTCATTCGGCATTTACGTACGATTGTCACTGCGTTACCGCTGTGTTTCATTACTGGAGCAAAATAAATATATGTACATTTTATCTAGAATGTTATATTTATTCAACGTGGCATTACATGATAGATTACGTTATTTGATCTTTATCGAGGAGTAGGTTCCATTCTGTTTATTCTAGTTACGTATTTATTTATATCTATTTAGATTATGTTTTCATTATTATGTTAAAACGCACCGCACAATTATCACTAGTTTACTACACGCTCAATTTGCTTCTGCTTCTTTTCGAAGCCTTCTGTCTGCTAATATCGACCTAAAATATGAATATTAAATTTATAATAACGTCATAACCACGCAGCGTAGGACGTCCACCCACATGATGGACAGACAAAAAACCGCAAAATAAAAGAGACCGCAGGGAAACGCTGGATGCAGGACGCTTCCAACCGACCCTTTTGGAGATCGATGGGGGAGGCCTATGTCCAGCAGTGGACGTCCTATGGCTGAAATAATGATGAACGTCATAACCTCAGATTAGACATACAAGGGAGATATGCCTTAATGCGATTATCGGTAGTGTTCAAATGTCTCCGTGTTTCACCCACTTGTAACCACGCCACGCGACCTTACGCTATAATTAAAATCTCCCTTGTTTATCTGATCTGAGATAATAACGCTCTCATTTGTCTGTATCTCTCGTTTTTTGCGTTTTTTGACAGTTCCGCACGTACTTTGGATTTGCGTGTGCGACAACTTTAGTGCTTTCATAGTCGAAATTAACATAAACTCAGAGCGGTTTTCGTGTAGAGCACGTGCTAGTGCGTCTGTTGTGTGAAAAGCGCCAAAACGTAGAGTTCTTACATATTTTTTTACAAGATTGCTAAAGTAAATAAATAAAAAAGTTTGTAAGTATGTTTGGTTAACATCACCTCGCGAACACTTTCGCATTGTGCTTAAGAGCGTACATAATACCCATCCTAAAAGATTAAACAAAGAAAGTAAACATCAGGAGGCTTTAAGCACATTGTTTACTTTACGAAGAAGCTCTTATATTTAATGAGATTAAGTTTTCAAAGGCTCTGACAAAGAACGAGTGGGCACGGGTCATGAGATCGCATCTTTCCTATTTTGTCTTTAGAAAATACGAAATATTTTATCACATTGATATACTCCTACCGTGAAATATAATATATTGATAGGACGTTCCCACACAGTCAGTTATAAATATATAACGTAATATAACACGATAATATTCTCTAACATTTGTTACATTTTGCTTTAGGTATATATATATAGGTACAAGCTGCGCCCGCGATTTCACCCTCGTAAATAATCCCCTGGAATCGTGCATTTTTCTGGAAAAGTATATAACTTAAATGAATCTTATCGTCTTGAATTATTGGTACTCGTAAATCACGTCAATCCGACGCTCGGTCGCTGTGTTACAGAAGGACAAACAAACACCTCAATTGACAATTTTAGTAAGGGGTAAGGTATCTATGCAATATCTACTGCTCCTACACACTAATGTGTGGAGGGAGCATAAATAGAAGAAAAAAGTTGTTTTGTAATAAGTATATATTCATATTAATTTATTTCATAAAAAATATTTTCATGTCAAAATTTTTTAATAGTATAAGGAAATATTAATAATCATTAAGTATAAAAACAATTTTAAAAAAATGTATTAATTAAGTCTTTGTACAATTGTACACCATGCATGATGTATTTAAACATTTCGACATGCATATCATCGAGTTTAATAATTAGGTATTATACTCGATGATGTTGACCACTGTTGTTATATCGTATTAAAAACATACGATATTTTACTATCATATACTGACATCGCTCTGAAATAAAGTGTGATGTGATGTGTTTTTAAATGTTTATTTTATCTACAATCACACATGGCAGTAACACCAAGGGCACCATTATCAGAAACTCATTTAACATCTGTTTTTAGTTCGCCATTACGAAAATGTTTGTATCGTAAAGACACGATTACAAACATTGTTCTATAATTAGATGCACCGATGGATAGTGTTGATAGGATAGCCAGTGGATATGTATTATGATTTTCTAAATTTAGTATCAGACATATGGCGGGATAGCACTTGTAAGGTCATCCTCGAGGTCTTATCTCGACCAGATGGGTTTGACGACTCTAATAATAATAAGTCTAAACAAAACACTGATTAAATTATTCATCATCATCCTTATCAGCCAGAAGATGTCTACTGCTGAACATAGGTCTCCCCCTTAGACCTCCACATTGAACGACAGCCTGCCACCTGTATCCACTGGATGCCCGCGACTCTTGCGATGTCGTCGGTCCATCTAGTTGGAGGCTTACCTAAACTGTGTCTTTCGGTTCGTGGTCTCTACTCAAGAACTTTTCTTCCCCATTGGTTATCGATTCTTCGAGCGGTGTGGCTTGCCCATTGCCACTTTAACTTGCAATTTTTAATAGCTATGTCGGCAAATATTTTTTTGGCGTATTTTCGAATACTGTCGCGCAAAGAAACAAATTATTAAAATTAAATAAAAAATTTTTTTGTTAAAAAGTGCAAAAAATGTCACAAAACAGATTTGAGACGGGTTGCAGTGGGATGTGAGCACATTTATTACCCCCAGCCAATAGATAGGCTTATAAATACTGTACCTATCATACAGGGTCGCATTTAGGGAAGCAAAAATATGATGAAACACCTCAAAAATATCTAAAATAATCAAGGTGTTTCACAATATTCCCGAAAAGTAAAAAGCGAACGAAAACCAATTCTATTCTGACATGTTTAATATAAAAAGCCTTGTCTATTGATAAATATGTCACAAACACAATTTATTCATGGAATATCTTTTAGCAAAAAATAAAAATAAAATAGGGCCTATTTTTTTTCTGCAGTTAAACGGTCTGATAGTTACCAAGTCAATAAGTTTTCTGACCAATAAACTTACAGGTTTTACTCTGCAGATAACCTCTGAGTATTGAAAAATTCGAAATCATGCTATCAATAGACTGAATCCCATCTGATTCTTTAACGGAGGATTGAAAAATCGGCTCTTAGTATCATATATTTTGATAAATATATTAGACTCATAAAAGTGTACCACGATTCAATTTTCTATTCTTGAGAATTTCCTGGGGTTATGAGGGTAAGATATATTAAATTTAAATATTTAAGGTTAAATTAAATTACATATTTAAGTAGTATTATAGATGTTCAAAAAATTTCTAGAATCCTACAACTTGGCCTTTGGTACTTAAACGGATCTGGCCCAGACAGAAGAGATTACTTATGTTTAATTTCAATCTATACTTATCATGATATTATAATAGGAAAGCATTTCAAAAGGTTAAAGGTTTGTCTTTGACGTCAATCAACCTTTTGAAAAATATTTTTAATTTCCTCAATATCAAAATATCTCAGTTTGGCCGGGACTGTAAAATCATTTTTTATTTAAAAACTTATCTTAAGGGCCTAAGTCAGCACTCAGTCTGATAGTATAAAGTTGTGTGAAAATTAGGCGCTGAGATGCCACCCTAAATACAAGTCAAGATTTTTAATAGTAACATTAAATAACAATACGAGATTAATTGATTAATGCGATGATGCAAAGGCAAAGTTAAATACAACGAGGCAAAGTTGTGAATTCTCCAAATTTACAACTTTCTGAGACAATGACTCTCAGGTATCTCTCCGTGGCCGAGACTTACCTCAATGTGACAGAGTTGTTGGGTATGTCGGTATTGTCGGTAGAGGACATCAAGAAATTGGTGAATGAGCGTTTCTTTCGTCGTCTGACAGAAGTACCTACTTAACTACTACAGTGAACAGTCTAATAAATTGAAAAAAGGATCAAACCTCGGAATTAAAGATAACCTAAGCTGTTAACTCGTATAAGTAAATCTTTGTTTTTCATTTTATTAATTGGCTCAAAAGTCTCCTAGAATTAAGTGTTTGTGACAGTTGCTTTGAACGTATACGAGTTTCTGTAAGACTTTTGATAAAAGGTATGAATAAACCAACTTTTATCGGGCCGCAGAGTGACTTTTATCATCTCAGAAAAATTCTATAATAGTATTTGTATAGGTACGAAACTATGAGACGGAATCAAAGATGAGAAACACGCAAAGGTTCAAAATAGTGGCATTTTTAAGCATCGAGTTATGTAGCATGGATTACAGCATGAAAGCTTAATTAATAAGATATACGCATACCTACGGAGAGTGATATATAATCTGATTTCAACA
Source organism: Agriopis leucophaearia (assembly GCA_949125355.1). Taxonomy (NCBI): domain Eukaryota; kingdom Metazoa; phylum Arthropoda; class Insecta; order Lepidoptera; family Geometridae; genus Agriopis; species Agriopis leucophaearia. The sequence continues at coordinate 8,049,490 of OX421267.1, forward strand.
CAAACCTAATTAAAGAGGTCGTTACAGACGCACGGGATGTTATTTATATTGTAACCGAACACGATTGTATACGGAGGCACTTGGCTATTCATTACCGGCATGTCACCAAAAAGGGGGTGTGGGAGGCTAGCAACCCAACTGTCTTCGCGCCTGACTCAGTAATCGCGTGCCAGCCACCACAGATTATTCACTACGTACTATACAACATGACAGGTTACTCAATATGTAGTACAACGTTGGCCCGCCGACAAGCACGAGACATGACGACGCGGTCGCCTGCGTCATTGATTACGCCGCACCGTAACTAAGAACGAATAATGAATGCGTGGATGTGTCATCAGCGAATGTCTCCGAGCAACAAAAAAAAATTGAGGCTACTAACGTAATATTATGTTATTATGTATGCAATTAGGTCTATAGAATGATCTCGAAAAGTTTTTAAACTTCATCTGATTTCTTATATATGCATATATCACATTACGACAATCATTGTGCAATATCAAGGTATATTGTCATAGCATAAATAAAAATAATTATCAATGTAAAAAACCGACTTCATAAAAATGTCAGAACTGGACCAAATTGAAAATTCGTGAAAGTTTTATTTCAATTTATTATACTTGTCACAATGGCTGAGCAACAGAATAATATCTTATTATTTATTTAAATATTTAAATACTTGAATGGGTAATCATAATAGTTGAGGACATCTTAGAGGTCATATTGAAGAAAATGTTTTTTTTTTTAATATACCATCATCATACCTATACGAACATGTAAATGTTGATTTTGCGCATGACTAAATTCGTATAGTAGGCATGAAAATAAATTTATTTTTCGTATTTCCCATGGTAGATCAAATAATAATTTTACATTTAATTTTGTAGTAATATGCCGTATCAAGTGTTTCCACCATGTGTGTCCGACCTTGCCCACGCGCCTTATTAGGAACAATAATTACCTATGACAAGCCTCTGCGTTATCGACACAGACGTAGTCGCGGTTACAAACTGACTTTCGAAATATATAATAAACTTTTTTGATATTCTAATAAATATTTATGAGCTGCTTTAACAAAGCTTTGTATCACATGACATCACATGTGACGTCTTTTATTTCAGTATATCGAGTTATGTTTCTTTTACAAGCTCTAATAGCTAGGTTCTGTATTAATTTTGTAGTATCAAAACTCATAAAATTATACTCTCGATTGACCAGTTGTGTAGGTTAAATTTATTATGTACAGAAATAATAAAATAAGTAAGGTGCCAAGATACGGCAGCCTTTATGGGGGGCCCATTCAGTGGGTGGCAAGTCATCACCTGCCTAAATATATTTTGAGATGAGACAGGATAAGGCAGGTGCCGTTTCTCATTCTATAGATCTGTTATTCCATCCACAAGTTGTTCACCTCAATAGCCCAGACTTTTTTGATCTTACACTGTACAATAGTTTCATATTCAATTTTATACACATTCCACATTTGTATTTTTTATATTCAAAAGGGCCTCTTGGTGTTGGCTTCGGCCCCACCAATGCCACCAAATGTCCGAATACGTTCAAATAAGTAATAAGTATATTTTAATAGAGTGTTTTTGACTATAAATACATTATGAAATGACGTGGAGACCACAGGTGGACTAGAGCTCAATATCTACAAGGAGAACTCAAAATAATATCAGTAAATTATCTTATAAACACGGTTGTTCACTAAAGTTATATGATTATTTACGGGATATTTACCGTGGTAAGGTTGTGGAAGGAGCTCCCGATATTTCGGCGCAGTTACATGCACCATGTCCACAACCTTACCACGGTAAATATCCCGTAAATAATCATATAAATTATCTTATAATTGTTCCTTGTCTCGAGATATTTCCATGAATTATTACAGTTTGGCAAATTATTTAGTCTAATAACAAAGTTTAGGATTCCCCGAGTCGTGCAAAGACTGACGCAGAATCTCAGTTGGATTAGAGATATTATGAATGTTCTACGTTCTGAGTATACCTTCCAAGTTTATTAATAAAGTATATAAATTCTGAGACTCTTGTCACAAACACAAACTTTCATCGAGGAAGCTCTAAAATAGAGATGACAGGTACTGCAAATTGTCTTACGTCTAAGTACATATGTACCTACTCTAGACTCTAGGTAGGTTAGGTACGTTTGTCGTGAATATTTGCAACTGTTACATAATAATTGAAAAGCAAATACAAATACAATACAAATATCTTTATTTACCCAAAAATGCATTATAAATGTACAGTTTTCTAGTAGTCCCCGCACTAGGGCTAGCCTGTATCGCGGGAGACTGTGGTTGATTACAAAATACTATGAATAAAACGAGAACTTAGTACTTTTATGGTTACTATTAATGTTTTTGGGCAAGTGATTGTATGTGTGTATGTGGGTGTGGATGTGTGTACGTGTGTGAGTGCATGTGTGTGTGTGCGTGTGTGCGTGTGTGGGTAGAGTTATAAATTTAGATAATGATAGCGAGTGTGTGAGGGTGGAAGAGTAAAGTGTTCTAAATAAATGTTTTTATAATATTAATTTAAGTTATTAATAGTTTATTTATAATTGAATGATAAATAAAGCATCCGTAGCATGGTAATTTAGTGTTAGGAGCAATTTTTTCACTTTCACCTTGACGCCGTAGGTGGAGATATCACTAAGATTACAGATCTTCATCATGCGCTTATACAAAAATGGAAAAGTGTAAAGGCTAAAACGTCTTGCAAAGGAAGACTTAACAGCTGGAACCATTACGTTTGGTCAATTAAAGCTAAATTAGAATATTTAATATCCGATAATGTGGGATATTCAATTGTAGTTCAAAGGGTGTACGTACGTGTTAATTAAATTTGTAAATCGACTCGTGCTTGGAAGTCGATATGAATTCACCTTTCAAAACGATTATAGCAAAGTGCCGCTCGCACTTTGCCTCGATGCTATTCCATTCACACCAGGCACTTTAGTGATTGTTTCACTAGCCTACGCTTTTAGCCTGGCAAATAATGCCAATCCACCAAAGCGGTGAACAGCGGGGTATACTATCGGTAATCAAATGCGTTTATTGCTGTTTTCTGATGAATTTTTCACGTCAGCTATAAGCGACAATGTACAGCTTCTAAGCGTTCACTCTGAGGCATATTTGATGAGGTCGTACTTCACAAGAATAACGTTTTTCTTTTACTGAGATAAATGTCTCTTTTACTAAAGTAAAGTGCCTTTTTGAGGTAAAAACTGCTCCGTCGCTGTAGGGTAGACCTGATAAATGACGAATTTGTTTTATAACATTTTATCATTTGAATTGAAACTTGTCAAAATCTTTTTCTTATAAAAAAAAAAAAGTTTATAAAAAAGTAAAGCAGAGATCTCAATATACCTACGTATACATTTCTCTAACGGCAACAAAATGCGGTGCTAAGGTACCCTCATAGGCTGCTTCCACATTAACTTCTACTGACTCTCGCGCATTTGAAAAATAAGTCGTACCGTTATTTATAGCAATGTGGTTGGTTTTTGTAATTGTTGGTTTATTTAAAAAATCTAAGTACCTAAAAAGTACAGTTTCATTGCTAAAATTTAATTTATAGTTTCTGTAGTATTTTTATTTGTGGTAAGGCAGAGTTCACAGAGACTGATCACCTAATCTTCGAAAACTTTAATATCAATAATATTTATATTATGGTATTGGAATAGAAATTAGACATACACATATTTTTAACACGCTTTTATTAGCTTGGTATGTATGTAACGGAATCTTTGAACTTGATTTTCAACAACGTTAAACCGTCGAATTAAATTGAATGTTTGCACACTTATCAAGGCAAGGACCGATGACAATGCAAAAATTTAAATAGTTTGTCCCATTATCCTTACCAGGATTTTTTGGATTAGCGATTTTAAAGCGTGTTTTTTAGTTTTTTAAACTGCGAGAATTATTATCACGGAATTCGCCGTGCTCAGACTTTATAACAAAGTATGTAGGTGTGTACTTTAATTTAATTTAATTTTAATTTTATTGTTTATCTATATGATTATAGCATCGCCTTAGTAATGTACGCATGGTGCTTTAGTGTTTTTTTTATATTGAACAAATAAGTAACATTTATTGTACCTGAATCTGTCTCAAAAACTTTACTCGTATATCTATATTCCCTCACTGTTAATGTTTGTTGAATGTATGGAGTTTTGTTGTATTCATTATTAGAAAGATTTTATAATTAGAATAAATATAGTTGCAGCCACATAATCAAAATAATACGTAATGGACAGGTAAAATATCATCATTATCATCATTTCAGCCATAGGACGTTCACTGCTGGATATAGGCCTCCCGCATCGATCTCCAAAAAGGCCGGCTCAGTCGGTTGGAAGCAGCCTGCATCCAGCGTTACTCTGCAGTTAAAAAAAGTGTAGGTAAAAATATAGGTAGGTAAAACTTACTTGCCGACTGGCACGTTAGTGAGACACATAAAGTTGTTACGGACGCTGCGCAGACTCGCCAGCACCTGCGCGAACGGCGTCACTATCAAGTCTTCTCCGTGGCTGTGGACAAAACAACACCGTATTAATATGCAGTTAAGGGCTAACAGTTTGGTGATGCCTGTTGATGGAACAAAACAGAATAGCGATAAATAGAGCAAACATTTCACAGGAAAAACGCAATAATAACGCTTTCTATAAAATAAAACGGTTACGTACATGATAAAGCTTTGCACAGGGAGATCTATAAATGGAACCCTAAATACCTACTCGTAGACATCAGGGATACATACGGAAGAAAACAAAGAAAGGTTTTTAAAATATTTTTTAAATAATAATTGTAACAAGCTACTTTCCAGTAGTTTACGTATAAATAAAAAGACTATACAGCTAATGGCATCATTTAAAAAAAATAAAAAATTATAAGCACAATCAATAAATGCAAATCAACGTCTCTTAACAACGAAAAGCGTAAGTAAATGATAAATAAAAACAAACATTTTATATCAAAAAAAATCTGTAAGGTTTATCATTAATTAGATTGAACACATTCAACAGTCAAAACCATTCGAGTTATCTATTCAGAAGCTCTGATAAAGACCGTAAGCAAAACATAATTCGAAATCGAATGTAATACTATTAGGTACTCACTATACGCTAAAATCAATTTGATAACATTACAAACACTACTGTGTTCCGGATTGAAGGGCAATGTTTCCAGCGAAATTACAGGGCACACAGAGATTTGACATCTCGGGGTGACGAGCGCAGTGCATTGCCATCCAGGGTTTTGAACTGTTGAAGTTCAAAATTCTGAGTGGCGTTGAGCTGTTATAGGCAAGCGTGCAGTGCCATCAGACGAGCGACTTCGCTCGTCTCGTCACTCAGTCTCATAAAAAAAATATGTCTTTTATATTTTTAGAGCTGTTATATTTAGTTTAGACCAGCTTTTATTTAAAAGATGCAATGGATATTTAATTGTTTTTATTTTTGCTACCATTTTGAAAATATTAGTACAATATTGGTATTGGATATTGTATTGACAGATTGTCACCAGAACTAAAGGTGTATGTAAAAATTCAGCAAAATCGGTTAGGAGGAACTGGCTTTAATTCAGCCTGCACGATTTGACCCAAACAACTAACAAATATCACAAGTTGAATAAAAGCTTGTAAAAATGGTCCATACTCGTACAACATAATTAAGAACATGTAAAAATGTTAGGTAAGTATTCATAAACGGCTTTAGGCCTTACTTAAAAAAAAGTTAATTTTGTTAATAATGTTTAAAATGGTTATATCAAGTTACGTGTGACTATACTACCCACTTTAAATTTAGAACTAACTACATATAAACTGTTTATATATAAATGTCTGTAAAAATTCAATGTAAAAAGGAAAGAGTCTCTCCTAACACAGGTTGTTACGGACCCCGATGTCCGTGGAGTGATATAAAAAAAACCACAGGTTGTCAAAACTTAACAGAAGAGGCCAAAAACTTGTAAATTTAAAAATCAGACAAATAAAGATTATTGAATATTACCGTTAGAGAGAAGTAGATAGAACATATTTTAAGCATCGTTTAATTTAAGAGCAGAACAGACAGAGTAGAGGTTAGGCTAAGGTTCGAGTTCGAGTTCCAGTGATAACCGTAGCAAAAGACTAAGAAAGAGGGTAGAACGTTTTGTAACTAACTTTGAACTTTTTCACCAACCACCCGCATTCTTCAGTCTTCCCTCAAACATGGTGCATGTAACTGCGCCGAAATATCGGGAGCTCCTTCCACAACCTTACCACGGTAAATATCCCGTAAATAATCGCATAACTTTAGTGAACAACCGTGATAGTTTAAAACAGTGTAGAACAGACAGAACTACTTTTTTTGCACATTTTCATCCTTTTTGAAAATAAATAAATCAGGGAGTAGTGAAGGAGATTAAACAAACTCGATTTTTTAAACTCCTTCGTCAATAAAAGAATTATTCACCAGACTAATTGTTTTTTTTTTCAACAAGTGATTTCAAACATATTAAAAGTATGCGTGTTCCTTCACAGTGGTTACAAACCTACTGTTGCAAACGTTTGTTAGATAATATTTTAAGAAAAAATTAAAACAAATAGGAAAAGGTTTTTCTTTCAATTTTAGAGCGTATTATGTAACGTTATAATTAAATATTTAAACTAAGTAAATAGTAAAACATTGTTTTAAACAATCACGGTTGTTCACTAAACTTATATGATTATTAAACATCGGGAGCTCCTTCCACAACCTTACTACGGTAAATATCCCGCAAATAGTCATATAACTTTAAGTAAATAGTTTTTTATATATATTTTCTTAAATTTTCAGATAAATTTGCAAAAAAATGTTTGCTTTTATTTTCACAGATGTTACAGAACCGAATAACTTTTGAACTGAAGAACATAAATAACCTTCTAAATGTACTCACACAAGTCAACAATAGTAAACGACCGTTTGCGTGTTCTAACGCAGCAACGTATTTTTATCTTATACAAAATCTCCGTCAGTTATACAAAAATAAGTTTGCCTAACAACAGCAAGAAACGGCCGGGAATCTTTCTTAATTAGAGATACAATTGCCAAACACGTATTTGAATTAAAGTACTGAGTATTATGCAATATTAATTTAATTCCGACGGGATGTCTAAAATTGGATGACCACAAAAAGATGAGGCACTTTAAAAAAGTGCTTTAATCATTTGCAATAACTAAACGAGACGAAACGCGTTTGATTGAAATAAAAGCGGCCAAGTGCGAGTCCACTGAGGGTTCCGGATCACCACAAATTGTTAATTACTAAAGTACAAAAACGTAGTGCAAAAAGACATCATGCCCAAGCGATCACCCATCCAAGTACCGACCGCGCCTGACGTTGCTTTAACTTCGGTAATCGTACGAGTGCCGGTGGTCAATATAAATTTGTCAACGACTCGCACTTTGCCAGTTGCCAGTTCCGATCCGACTGCTCCTGGCAACAGGAAACATTCAGTTTTTGGTATAGGCGCCGGTTACCACAGGCACACACACACACAACGATCCCGCCGGCGGGATCGGAGACCCCCAGGATCTGTTAGAAGATCGGTTAGATTCTCTCCAAATAATCATTCAGTTCAACAACCTACTAGGGCCCCAGGGCACACCCCTTCTGGGGTGCCAGGGCAAGTCTAATCCCCCACTCCCGGCGACGGTCCAAGCCGAGGCTCGTACCTCCGAGGTGCCCTTGCGCTTGTCGCCCAAAATCTAAACCATGTTGGCCCAACGCCCTCTGCGTTCACCAACTAGTCCGGTCAAGCTGTAGAGGCCGCAAGGCCAACAGCAATAAGTCACATTAGAAAAAAAACACTTTGCCAGTATTTATTATTTGTTGTTTTCTTTAGAGTTTGTACTATAATAATAATGCCAAGTTTGACGCTTGTACGTAATACCGTTTTTACATTAGAGCAAATACAGTAATACGGTAAAATAATACGTTTGTGTATGGGCGCGGCACCCCTAAAATTACATATTCTGTGAAAATTTCAACTGGCTGTCTATTATGGTTCGAAAGATACAGCCGCATGGACAGACAGCGTAGGCTTAGTAAAAGAGCCCCGTTTACACCCTCTGGATAGGGAAATCTACAATAACCACCATCAGAGTTTATGAGTTCTTTTACACGTACTCCACCATGTAAACAACAGTTTATTAGGTTTATATTAACTACGACTTCCGCGCAGTCATATTTAACGCTAAGTATTGAAGCTTTCGGTTTTGATTATTTTCAAAAGTACCTTCCAAATCATCCAATACAAGTTCCTTTCATAAAAAAAAATAAGCCCTGTATTGTTGACGGATTATTTTTTCAAACGATGATTCAAACGATTGAACAAAAATGACGTATCGTGAGTATGAAACCTCACTCTAATTTTAAGAGACATATTCAATTTAAAGTAGCACTAGGGGCATATAGGTATATAGGCAAATTTATTTTTTCATCCCTCTTTACATGTCGCCTTCTTGTATTTATGATGACGTTACCTACTCAGTGGTCATCCCTAAACTTATAGAAATCTATCGATACCTCATTTAATCACAATATATTGAGACGTTTCGGCTGTAGGTGGGAACATGCATGCCTACATAACTATATAACGTAAAAGCAATAAACTCCTCTTTGCGTTGCGTCGTTGAGCAATAAATACCATGGGCCTACCATGTTCATTGTCAGCCTATCATATTTCCACTGCCGAGACACAGGCCTTCTATCAGAAAGAGAGAAAGAGAGGATGGGCCCTAATCCACCATGATGGCCCAGTGCATGTTCGTGAATATCATAATATGTCTTTGGTTCTTGGACATGCCCGTTTCCTTACGATTTTTTCTTCCACTATTGTGGAGCGATGGCATGCTGACTTCAGCATACTATGTATTTACAAAAAAGAACATGATAAGATACTTAATGGAACTGTTTAGATTACTTCGTAGTAACTTTGAAGAAGTATCATCCGAGGGAATTATTTTAATTGTGTAAGTACATTGACTATAGCAGGCAGCAGCTCACAAAAAACCATGTGTACGTAACATTCAAATAATATGATGGTTAGTAATAGTAAATCGACGAAAAATATTCAATACTTATTCATAAGGGGAAAATATGTATGAAGATACATATTTACACACATTATATAGGTAGCTACTTTGAGAGGATATTAGGGGAAGGGAGATTTGTTTTCATTGGTTAATACCTACAACTCGGGAGGAAATGAAATGATATTACGAGCCAATAACTTTATGTCGACGCTTTTAAGTGCTTTAGCAATATTACTTGAGTAAGAGATTCTGAGGACACAGAACGAAGATGCGGAACAAGACAGAGGCTTAAATGAGTTTAAGTTTAACATCGTTATAAATTCTGATCGCTTTATACTTAACTAGCCGACCGTCCCGGCTTCGCACGGTTGTAAGCTACGAAATATAATATAGCCTATGTCACCCGGGGATAGTGTAGATTCCCAACAGTGAAAGAATTTTTAAAACCGGTTCAGCAGTTTTTGATTTATTTCGTTACAAACATCCAAAAATACAAATTTTTCCTCTTTATAATATTAGTATGATAAACTCAAAGACAATTACAATCGTCGGTTATCCTAGACTTAGCTTGTGGGCAGGCGGCTTGCGGTCAAATGTCCTTGTTTTATTACGTAAACAAAACACATCTATGTCTTCTTGAATTACTTTGTAAGCAGGCAGCTAGCAAATCATCATGTATTTCTCAACCCAGTAAAAATAAATATCAAGAAAGACATCACGTGTCTATGATTACATAATTATATTTGTCCTTCTTCAATTCTCCAGTCTTGGCCATTTAGTCAATAGAATCATGTGAATATCCTCACATGATTTGTCATATTTTCAGATTCATTTGCTATGAATAAGCTTGGACCTGTGCCCATTCTCCTACAACGAACTAGGTAATATGGACAATTGGACGTCACGTGAATTTGTTACAGACATGCTAAATGTCACGTGTGATTTCCATGTAGAAAATGCATTACACGAAAAACAAAAAGAGAAATTGTTGTTGAAAAAGTTCATTGAACGATTTTGTTTTGATGCTGCGTACAATTTATTGTCTTCTCTATTCGGCACCAAGAGTTGACAAATACTGAGAGCGTCAGCGTCAGCAATCATTTAAATCGTTGTACCATTAAAACTGGCACGTCCATTAATTTAAATTGTGACGTCAATTGATGCAAGGGCTTCGCTAGTTGGCCCAACTAGATTTTCTTTATGACAGACGCGTTTGAACCGAGTTATGGTCAGTCTATTAGCTCTAACGAGCGTGGGCCGAGTTACTCCCGCTGGTGCCGGACGCTACTTCTTGAATACCTACTGTCATCCTGTTGAAGGCGACTTATTGAGTTACTTTAGGTAGCTCAGTTTAAATGTAACGTTAATCTAAGTAGTTTGTTAAAGGTCAGATATGACGAAGGAAAATTACCTTTTGGTCATGAGACGTGTTTAGAAAAGATTGCACAAACAACAGAATATAAAAACGCGAATGTGTGTGAGTTAGCTTGTTTAACGTTCATTCATGCAATAACAAATGACCGGTCCGACGTTATTTTTTTTCATAGGTAGAGATATTTGATATAAGACTGGACAGTGCCAAAGGCTACTCTTTCACCGGAAAATGTAGTTTCATTGGGATTAATCTTGTAGTAAAATAAGTTTATTTATTTCTTTAAAAACGTTTTATCTTTCGGTCGTGTATCTATAGGAAACATTCGATTATGAAAATAATTTGGCAATGTACCGCTGTCTCTACAATGATGGATAACACGAAGACATTTAACATAAGCATAGATAATATTGTTATAAGCACATACCTATTATCAATGTAAATATTGGATTACAAAATAAATGAGGTTTTCAACCCTAGTTTCGTGAGTAATATCGCACACAACCAATAACTAGCTTAGTCGTATCGAAACATGTCGCGAATACTAAGCAGGCAATAAACGTTATTCACTTACTCAACGTAAACAAACAGAAAAATATTTGGAATATAGAAAAACGTTGCGTAATTGGATTAATACAGATATGTATACAAGTGGATGGTAGCGGATAAAATAGAAATTAACTTATAAAAAAAGGTAGGAAGATTTAGGAAAATAACGCATGATAACTTAACAACCCAGTATGCACATGATTCGGTAGTAAGTCAGGTTACTAAGTTATCCCTGAAGCCCGGACTCTTAGAAAACAGACTTAGAAAATGTTCCCTGCCTGTCGTGAGAGCCGACTAAGTGCCTTACGTGCTTTAGGGCACGGAGGTGGTCAGATTTGGTCCGACCACTTATTCAAACGAATTTAGGGGGAAATCAACGACGCAGGGTGCCTGCGACCTTGTGGGAGGGAGGGGGAAACAGTTTCCCGGAAAGTTTGCCTGAGGCAACGTGTTAGAGGGGCACCAGTGCTTTCTTATGGAAATCCCGCCCCGTGCCTCATGCATTTCCCGCCCGTCACAAAAAAGGTACGCTAAGTTATAACATACGTCGAAAAACATTCTCTGCTCAGTCACCATCTACTATACGATTCAGGATGAAATTTTTAGGTCTGTGCCATCTACTAAGTCTTATCGCCTTTGAAATTGGCAGAACTAACCGAATTTATCTTAGACACGTCTTCACTGTAGAAGACAGTGAATTTTAATTCATAGCACTATTTTTGTACAAGAAAATTCGTCAAGTATTTATATTTATTAATAAAATGTTATTTTGCAATCGGTTTCAAACGAATCATCAAAACAAATTAGAATTGATGTAATCTACATAAATAAAAATTAAATAGTGTTCGTTGATAAGCGCATCACTTCACTTGAGAACGGCTGGATCGATTTGGGTTTTTTTTAATGTTCGTAATAGTCAGAATATGGTTTTAAAGCAAAGAAAAATTTGAAAAGTTGCTTGGACAATTGGGAAATGCGGGAATAATTTGTGTTTTTTTCTAGTGGAGTATTGTATGAACTCAATACCATAACTCAAATAAATTCAGGGTAGCTAGTCTTCAAAAATAATAATAACAAAAAAATACATTATAAGTGCACATTTTTATATAGGTATGTAGACACATATAGATATAAAAAGAAGAAATAATTGAACATAGAAATTATCATCATAGAAATTGATTGGGCTCACTACAGAAATTGTCATTCCCTAAAATACTCTTAATTACTGTAATGGATGTTGATTGATATAATGGTCCGAATTCTATTTCTGGATTACTAATTGCCTAAAGAATGTCTCCAAAAATAAACATTACTCGACTCATACTAACCCACTTAAATATTGGGAATGCGTAAGTATCTATATTACGAATTTGATCAATGTATAATTAGAGCTTAGAAGGGTGGTCAATTAAGTGACCACCTTTTGAAAACTGTAAAAAAAATACACGTTTAATGATTGAATTGATAAAACTTGGTAAGTAAGTTTTATAATTTTTAAGATATAAAAAAAACAATACTTACTGTTTAAAAATATATTTTTATTTTAAGTATACTTATCATGTTAGAAATGAATTCCGAACAGTAAACTATTTTTTTTTTATAATACAAGGGGGACGAGACGAGCGAAGTCTGTTTGAACACTATGTATCTATTACCTGTCTGTGGAACCTTAAATAAACATAATATATGTATACTAGCTGTAACCACGACTTCGTCCGCGATTTCTTCAGAAAAAAATTGCCTATGTCCGTCCTCATGATATATACCATTGCCTCGCAAAATTTTATCGAGATCGATTAAGACGTTTAGCCGTGATTATGTAACAAACAGACAGACAGACAGAGTTACTTTCGCATTTATAATATTATAGTGTGATGTGATACACAAACGGTAAAGTTGAATCCGCTTTAAATGCTTTGTAAGAAACAACAGCATTTATAGCAGATAAAACTAATCACGTAACACGCCACTTTAGTTTGGGTATGCATTATATTAAATTATGAAATTATTAATCTCCCAACGGTTCCGTTCGCGATGAGATAAAAGGTAAATTACCTTAATTAAAATACCGATTAAAACAACCTAAGTAAACATTCCTAGAGGTTCCTAGAGCTATCCATTTCTGACGAGATGAGTAATTGTGTCGCTCGGGGAAAGCTTTGAAATGATTGAATCTTCTCTTATAATAAACAAGAGGGACTTAGAGACAGTTCCTTTGATGGCAAGTGTTATTCACTATAAACAGAAGTTAGCTAAAATAGCAGCACAACTATCAGAGCCAACAAATGAGTAAATCTATACGTTTAGTTAAAATACTTATATGGAACATAGAACTCTAGGAGAGCTAATCTATTTTATTACTAAGACTACTAACTAAATGAACTTCTTAATTGTTTACCCACAAGCGTTCGACCGGAGTATATGAATGGCTTTTAATATTCTTACCACGAACACGTAGCGACTTTACTGTAGCAAATCCGAAGCACCTTTGTAACAACGTAATTTCAAGAGATTTTTTTTTCCAGTAGGATTTTATGGGATTTCTAATTTGGGTCCGTTTTACGAACGAGGGCTCGCGCCAAATCACGTACGCCGCTAAATTGAATAAAACCTCATTTCGAGATTACGATGGCGCTTACTGAGTTACGCGTTCGCACCATTCCACATGTAAACAATTTTATTATACGCTTTCATTTGTCGCTTCGGTTGGTGCACAGCGTTACCTACGTAACAGGCAGAATTCTGTGAGCTTTACTTACCCACTCATTTCCAATACACCATCACACTAATATTATTAACGCGAAAGTTTATGTGTAAGTGGGAATGTTTGTCCGCACTTAACTCCATAACAGCTGAACGGATTTGAATAAAATTTGATACGAAGGTAGTTTATGCGATACGTTGGAAACACAAACGAATTAAGGTGCTTTAAGGCACTGGTAGTATTTAATGAAAAGTGCACACGAGAACAAAATTTTGACTCATCATTTTCTATCATCACAGAATTCCCACTAAATATTACATGCGTCTTTGTAGGTAGGTATACTAGAAAAATAGCTAGGGCAAATGTTTAAGTAAGTAAAATCTTAGTAAAACGTAGCCGGACTAAGTAAAATGAATGTGTATATTTTTGTTTAATACAAACATCTTCGTCAGTTTAACTAATAACTATAAGTTACAAAATGATAAATAAAAACCACCAAAGTAATAAAAAATAAATTACCTCATAATTCGGTTAATAATTCGGACTCAAGCTCAGCTCCATAACCATAATTTTAAATATTTCATTTTTATCTCATTTAAATTTTTCTTGTTTTTTTTTTTTTTTGGGTTTTGCACGCAGTACTGGTCAGGCTAAAGCCATTAAGGGCGTACCGCCTAGTCTAACGTATTTTACTGACATAAGTACGTATGCTCCAGTGAAGTAATGGAATTATTACTATAGGTTGACTGTTTGACTATACATGGCTTCTATGTAGGTTTGGAAACATCATGAAAATACACGTTTCACCTCATTGTATCACTTGACCACACTATTGACCAGTGTGTTTTTTCACGTTTGCGCCATAACTACTTTTTTGTTTTGTAAAATAGAGAATACCTTTGTTTCTTGAATATGTCAACTGTCAATAAAATAGTAACGTCTAAGCATGGACATTGTTGACGTAAATTGCCATTAGGTTTTATCACAGACCTACTACCTATAGATTTTCAATGAGCGTGGCTAGCTCAGTGCCTCTCGCTTCAACAAGGTGTGTTGCCACATTAAAATTATTTGCTTTAAGTTAGGGTAATTTACATACTAGACGGGTAGTGAATCTCTTCAATGAGTAATTTTGGAAACTTTGGAAAATCTTGTGAGATGGAAGGATATCTGAAAAATACTTATGAACAAAAGAAATTAATATTAAGATCCAAATCCATCCGTTTAAAGGTAAGACAGCTTTAAACGGCTGTATCTTTCGCGCCGTAATATCGTCAGTTGAAACTTACACAGAATATGTAATGTTACGACGGATTAACTAAGAAATATAATTAAGTCAAATCTAAAGAGGGTACACATCCACATATACAACAAACGTTTTTGTTAAGGTATTTTTGTATTTGCTCTGGTGTAAAAACCAAACGGTACGTAACGGTAATCGGTACAAGCGTCAAACTTGGCGGATTATAGTGCACACGCTAAAGTAAAACAACAAATAATAAATACTGGCTGCGTGCGAGTCGGTCACACATTTCTGTTTCCCACAAGTTAAGCAACGTCGGGCGCGGTTGATACTTGGATGGATGACAGCCTGGGTGTGATGTTGTGTATTTGCACTACTTTTTGTATTTTGTGACGGTACGGAACCCTCAGTGCACGAGCCCGACTCGCACTTGGCCAGTTTATTTATTTTCATGGAGGGAATTATGGATAACATCCCAATTAATGAGATACTTAGATAAAACTCTTTATTATTTACAGTACTCATATCACACACGATAAATCAGACTTCAAAAAAAGATTAAGTATTTTGTTTTATTTGAACAAAATCACGCTGATGATGATTTATGATGATATATTTTCTTTGATTTAAGTACATTTAAGTGTGTTTATTAGACCCTGAGCAGCTGCAGTTGCTCAAAAATATAATTTTTCCCTTTCTGATATTGGATTCGGCATTGAAATGACTGGAACAAATTCTACTATGTTTTCCTGGCACCCAATTTTCACAACCAGTAGCACTGATCCATTTTATTCGTAAGCAGGATCAGTTGGAAACCTGCAGAACGAATAATTTATGTTAATTGTGGTGGGTAATTTCATTTATAAACTGGCAACATTGATTGTTATTCTTCTCAGTTAATATTTTGATAAAACTCATAGGAAATACCACAAATCGACCAAAAAACGGACTAATTATGAATAAAATATTTACGCATTGATATCCTGAATTTATTTAGGTGATCATTACAAGCTCTATATGTTTACTTACGTGTGAAATGATATTTCATCGTTTTTTCTCTCACTGCGGTACTTGCAGCCCAAAATGATACAACCAACCATTGTAAATGTTTGTTTTACAATTATTTCTCAGACGAAACACGCATTTATCACATAAAATCACCAAAAAAATGCAATAAACAATATTCAGACCCGTTTTGTTTGGCACAGGACCGTCAGATTTTGACATTTCTGATCCAAAAAACAGGCCACGCCGATAAGGACAAAAAAGTCTTGTTATGTCCTTTTTGTACTTGTGCTGAGCCATATCAATTTGTCTCTTTCACTTGCTTTCACTGAAATATATTGCCGATCTGTATATCTGTGGGTTTTATTTATTACGTCCATGCTGAGGTCCATGCGTTGAAGTATTTAATCTAAATCTATTTAACTGTCACAGGACAGAAAAAGTTTTCATATGTTGTTTTAAATAAAAGAGGCGGAGAAGTTTTTGCCACCAAAACTTGAAAAAAACATAATATACAAACTTTTTACTTAGATATTCGAGATCTTTGTTACAAAGTAGAAAATAGACTTAAAAGTATGCCTAGCTCTTTATCTCAATATTATTACTGTATCTTCGTTCTGAGCAAACTAGAGGCGTTATAATTTTGCTTTAGAACACATACATTAAGTAGATGCGGGTGCGAAAGGGCCCTCAAGCAAGCGTGAGCTGAAACTTGGATAATCTTTAGACGAGTTTCTTAATGACCTTCGCAACTTAGTATCCATCTAATCTACTCTACTTGTACCTTGATAACATTGTTGAATAATCGCGAAGGACAGTGCAGTCGTATGCAGACGTTCAAGCGATCGATTTCAAATTGTTCCGTTTATTATTCAAGACGTGGACTTATTGTTCAGAATGGATAAAACTGTATCCATCGGTAATATGTATGTGTCTATGCATACACACTGGCGGTATAAATAACAAATAAATTCATTTTATTTCGATCATTGTTTAAGATCATACATACGAAATATATAAGAAGTTAAAGTTTTACTTTTTTATCAATAGTTTTGGATAGGTCAGGATAGGTTCAGTTTAATTTAGTTAGGTATGTACACTATTCATATATAACTGAAATACATGTTCTGTACGAGGTAATTAGTAGATATTTCACAATGAGTTTAGGAAAAAGGTCCAGTAAAAAAGAATGTACTTAACTATTGTAATAATTTTGTTTTCTATACAAGAACCGGAAGATCAACATAGTTTCTTGCTGATTTATATTTTTACATAGATATAGACAATGCAAGTTAAATAAAAGCGTGTAAAAAATAACACACCTAAAGTGAGAGGAATAAAACCCATGGGAAATCATAGGAAAATTTTGCATAGTCCAGCCAAGAGCACACCTATAAAGCTCGAAGGCCGAGCTTTATTTCCCTTGACGTGCTCTATTGCGCGGTTCATGTTATTGCGTTATCAGAAACTCTGCACCAACAAGCACTACCGAAGTATCTCCGAGCAATGTTTAAGTTATTAGATGTATGATTAGACACGACAAGTGCATGCGAACTACGCGTAGGCATCCCCTGATCAAATGACGGAACTTCAAAGTTTATTTAAGCCTCTCTAGGCCAGTAAATGTATTTTGAACTTCCTTCCATTAGTCGAAGAGTTCATCATCAGTGTTATAATGTATGTTTAAGTCTTTTTAATTCATGTATTCCATTATATTAGCACTCCGTCCTTTACATTTTCGGTATTTCATATCCATGCTAAGGTTGCCTGAAAGAGATAAGGCCACCAATTGTTTCACTAGTTTATATGTTGTTTTTGTCTTATGTTTGTAATTTCTGGTGAGAATAATAACGAGTTATCCATCTATATGCCATGGTGTGATAGATAGATAGATAAACTCTTTATTGTTCACACCACAAATAACATATATACACGATAAAATAGCTTTAAACAAAACAAACTAGTGTAACAATCGGCGGCCTTATCGCTAAGAGCGATCTCTTCCAGGCAACCTTAGGGTGGAGAGGATTCATACAGAAGGTAGAAGGCGGGACGTGAAATAGTGAAAAATATGATACTTACATTCTAATAATAACACATTCTAATACTTAAATAACCTAAAATAACTATAATATACTAATATATAATTATGATTAGTTGAATAAATAATAACAACGTCAACAAGGTGGTAACTGCGACTGATAAAATTGCTTAACACGTTCTTTGAAAACATTGAGTGATGGTGTGATGGTGGACGAGCGGAAGCATGTGCGTTAACCAATCATTTATTTAGTATTTAAATAAATCATGTGCAGTTTGAGTTTCGACGCTACCGCTCAAATAAGGTAAACATCGTGAGAAAGTCGGTATATCCAAGACCCTCAAAAGTTCAAAGACAATATGACATTCACTAACATGCACTGGGCTAGCACCGTGAATTAAGGCCCATTCTCTCTCTGAGAGTTGGCCTGTGTCCCGTTGGAACTTGATCGTCTAATATTGACTATCTATATTAATTATTTCCTACCTCCTATTCGAAACATTGAAATTAATGTTCACAGATTCCGCGTAAGTTATGCCAGATTGAAGAAACACAATGTCGAGACAACGTCTCAGTTGAAATGCCTGTATAACGCGACCTTTCAAGGCTTCTTACATACATGTTTAAACTGAAGCAACATGTTTTGTTTCATTGTAGACATATCCTTCCACGCTCGCAAGTCAAGGCGACGCACACTAACGATGCTAATTGGAATATGGCCAATTGTGGTACTATAGTTGAGCCTTTATATAAACATTAGAATCAATCTACATATCAACACACAGATCTCTCACTAAGATTCATCCAGTGCACGGAAAAAATATATGTAACGCTTCACACTCAAGCTCATCCTGGTGGAGACTAAGATTGCCTTTGTCAAGAACTTTATAGAACGTACACAAAGACACGGATAACTAGCACGGGCAGAACAGATATTTAAATTCATCATTCAAACATCTACCCGTCTGAGAATTGAATTTGGGACCTCCTGTTCATGAGGTAGACGCACTAAAACTGAGCCGATATCAGTCGAAATATCATAGAAAACCTTTTTTAATTAAATTTAAACTCATTTATTGCATTTGGGTACAATAATTATATTAAAAGCCATAGCTGTCAAACTTTGTGTGGCAATACGGCAATACCTATGTTTTGGTGGGTAGCCTTACCGACATGATATTACAAGCTTTGCTTAGTTTGGGGTCAGATGACCATGTGTAATATACTAAATGCATAATGTCCCAGGTTTTTTTATATTTTATTTTTTTATGATATTTTGTTTGTACATTACGATTATGCTAAATTATCATAAAAATAATTTTGTCGTTACAATTTCAGATACTATCAGTTATTTTATATATTTGAATCTAATTTGTAATCTATACATATAATAAAAACGTAGAGATAAAAAAATCTGTAATTGCAAGATAACAAAAAAAAAAACACACAGGTCGTCTTAAAATAAGCAGCTGAACACGATAGGACAGTTTTTAGAATTTTTGTCTGTTTGTTTGTTTGTTTGTTTGTTTGTTTGTCCGCGCACATCTCCTAAACCACTGGACGGATTTAAATGCTGTTTTCACGAATATGCTTAGAAATTACCAGATTAAAACATAGGCTATCTTATATCATTTATTTTAATTCTTTATTTTTACATAAACGAAAATAAAATCAATGATTTATTTCTTCGTTACCCGAAACGTAATATGAGGATCGTCACATAGCCTCAAGCAAGGAGATCCAAAGTAAAGAGAATGTTATTGACATAGCCATTAAAATTTTGAAACTGTCAACTGTCATTCGGTTAATCAGTTTAAATTTAAAGAAGGTTCCTTAACCTTCTTAGATGAATGAACGTGTAGATCAAGCATGTAGGCCTTACAACCTCTTTGGTGATTCATTCCAGTGTATGGAGTAGGAGTGTGGCGTACTCATACTCCTTGCGCCAACCTTCGTGAATTTCATTCCAATTTTCCACGACGTGTGGCGCTGGGGCGCGAAAAGAAAAAATAATAAAAGAACACCGATTTTCAAATGGAATTGTCATTCGCTTTTTCTACGATTTGTCTAAGATTTTTCTTTGCATTAAATTTATAATTTCTTTCCGACTCAGCTATTTTATTCCATTGTCGGTAGCTTAACCCTCTCCTTCTATATAAATAGTACAAATCCACTATAATTGGTGACCACTGAATGGACCGTACACCACCGACAAAGGTCAGAATGCCGCTAGATCGTACTGATAGCACTGCGGCTGACACGAAGAATAAAGATGATGACAATGTATTCCGAGTTGGCGTGCGAATTCCACCGTTTTGGCCCGAGAAGCCGGCGATTTGGTTCGCCCAGATCGAAGGCCAATTCGCGATTTCCAACATCACTGCAGATAGCACCAAGTTCTACTATGTCATTGGACAACTTGACCCGCAATACGCAGCTGAAGTCGAAGACATCATCGTCAATCCGCCTGTGACCGAGAAGTACGAAAAACTCAAGCTGGAGCTAATTAAACGTTTGTCCGCATCAAGAGAAAAAAGGTACAGCAACTTTTAACACACGAGGAGCTAGGTGATCGTAAGCCTTCTCAATTCTGACGTCATCTACGACACCTAGCAGGCCCCGGAGTTCCAGAAGACTTTTTACGCATGATTTGGACCAGCCGCCTACCGAACAGCACGCAGACCATCATTGCTTCGCAGCAGATGACGTCATCACTCGATGTGCTGGCAGACCTAGCCGACCGCATACATGACGTCCCTATAGCCCAGGTCGCATCTACATCCAGTACCACACCGGGAAGCTCCAAGCTCCATATTACATTCTCATGGTTTTATTCTATGTTAGCATTTAAAACACAAAATATACCGCATCCTATTTTAATTCAGTCCCGCGAATAGAAGTATTCAAAAAAGGCCCTTTGTACATGAAAATAAACCTATACAACAAAATTCCGGACGCAATAAAGAAAGAAATAAATAATAACATTTTTCCAGAACCAACTTCGTAAGTTTCTAACCCAAAAATGTTATTACGAGATAAAAGATTTTTTCGACGATACATTTTAGAAAATTATAATTAGAAAATAAATATCGATATATAAATAGTTAAGAAAGTAGCGTAATAAGTTTTGTATCATCTCATATATAATTAAGTAACCTATCACACTAAGTATGTATGTTTTTTTTTGTTTTGTAAAATTACTTCACCCTAGGTTAAGTTTGAATAGTATATATAATATTTATGTAATAGATTTAACTATACTTAAATTTATATGTTTATGTCTGTGGTCTGGTTTTGTGAACAGCCACTACATAATTCATTGCTGCACCCTTTGTGCAGGGTATATAAACTTAGCTTTTAGAAGAATACAGTGTATATTTGCAATAAGAATAAGAATATAGAAATAATTTTATTTTACTGTGATATTTTAACAGATAAATAGAGTAGTTCCATTTCATGGCTTTTTAATCAAGGTATAGATACAAATGCACGCGAAATAAGAAATAACTAGCCAAGAGCATGTTAAGACAAGCATTATGTCAGGGTTCCGTGGCCAGCGAAACTGGCCGGAAATATACTTTTAATGGTTTAGACAAAAAGAAAATTTCAAAACATGCTCTGCACTGTGGTCACATTATCTTTTTGATTTGAAAACTGTTGACGGTGTTATTTATTACTTTTATGATTCTATCAATACTTCACACAGGGCGACTTAAAATAAGCAGCTGAACATGTAAAGAACAGTTTTTAGAATTTTTGTTTGTTTGTTCACGCACATCTCCTACACCCCTGGAAGAAAAATGCGGACGGATTTAAATGCGGTTTTCACGAATATGCTTAGCTATGACCAGATTGAAGTATATGCTATGTTATTTTGCGCAAGGCCGGTTTAAGGGAAGAAAAAAGAATTGAAGGTTTATATGAAAATCTACGCGTACGAAGTCGCGGGCAAAAAAGCTAGTTGTACAATAAAATTTAAATTAAGTACTCCATTAATTTGTTATCATATATTTATTTCTCAGTTTTATGTAGAAAGGTGTATGAAATGAAGCAAACAAAAAAGCCATAAACAATACACTTAAACTTATAATCAAAAACAAGATGTTGTCCGCGTGGTAAAGTACCAAGAACCCTGGCTGCATTCCATTGAATTCCATTTCGTTGAATTGCCAAAGAAATTCTCTGCGCTAAGAATGAGCCAGCTATCACATTTAAAAAAAATATTTATTTCTTAGAATGCTTACCATGATCAAAGTTACGAATTATCTGAATTTTACCTTCGTTTTTTTTTCTGAATTTATACATAAAAAATGTAACATTAATATCATTGGTTTACATTATATTACATTATATCATCGATATTTATATGTACTAAATTCATTGCATTATATTACCTACTTTAGTTTTATATTAGATTTTTAATTACTTTGGGTTTTGCTCTGTGATCCCGTACAGCAAAATTGTTGAAGTATACAATAAATGAAAATGTCAAAGAATATTGAGTTGGTTATAAAAGAAAGCTTTTTAATTATCATCTGCTCTTCGTGATATTTATAGCTCGCCAGGCTGCTGGGTGCATCCACGTGTTTCCAATTAACGCTTACACACACTACACGGGTAGCCCACGCTGCCTTTGCTTTTATATTTATTACTAGCTGTTGCCCGCGACTCAAAAAACTCATTTAACCTTCATTAGCCCCCCTTTATTCGTCCCTTTTACAAAATCCTTTATCAGAACATAATTTGAGTGAATCGGTTTCTTCTAGGCAAGCGTGCCAATATGATCTGATTATATCTGAGATATATAATCTAGGCCTGGTATCTTTTAAGTTTGCGTGCTTCATCTTCGACCACATCTTCGCTTACCAACAGGCGAGTCGGTAGTCAAACGCGGACTTATTCGCGATAAAAAAAATTGGCGCTTAACATTAGGCGAGTTGGTGGTCGCAAGCTTATTTCTAAATAAAATAAAAATATCAGCTAAAAAAGAAAATTTTCTTACTTTGCTGTGTAAAATCTTAATAAACTTTTCAGCCCTTTCATGATTTTTACTGCCTCTTAAAAACGAAGGTAAAATTCAGATAATTCGTAACTTTGATTCATGATAAGCATTCTTCGAAATAAATAAATAAAGCAATTCACTCGTCCTGCACTACTGTACACTATATGAAAGCCATATACATGTATAGAATTCCTTTAATTATAGCTTTCCTTTCAGCACAGGTATATGGTTCCTCAATTGTGTTCGTACGTATTTATCGACGTCAAGTGCTCAATAAGAAGAGGGAGTGCCTCTTATTGAGCTTTATCCACGTTCCGGCTTATAAAGAAAATTCTTTGCCGGTATAATTTTGAGGCGAGTTATTGAGTTATATTTCGCAGAAAGTCAAGATGTGACCTTTGACTTCTGCGGCGTCAACTATACCTCAAAGGACATCTTTCGGGTCCATGTTACTGAATTCGCCGAATTTAATTTAATATTATCTATCAAAGGTTGATTTAAATCGCGCCGGACCTTTTCCGCTGTACATAACATTGTAAGGTTGTAGCTGAGACAATTTCCAAATGAGCAAATGACGATGACGATTGGAAGCCCTGAATTAATTTGAATATAACGTTGATATAGTTGTCATTACCACGGGTCATTACGTAAGTGCACAGTCAAATGACGCGTCCAAATTACGATGAATGTTAATGAAATGAGCACGTCAACTGCACGCTATAATATACGCTGAGATATACATGACTCGTTTGTAAATAGCTCGTTTGTGTTAACTCTAACTATCATGCTATCATGGGAAACAGCATGTGTTCTATGAGCAATGCTTTATTGATCAAACGAAGCACTTCCTATTATTACCGATTTATTTTGACCCACAAGATTATATATTTCATTGAAACATGACTAAGTACTGAGTAGCAATAATAGAGTACTTAAACTAGGTATATTAACTTCAAAACACAATCCCTATAATAAACGTTAGTGAGTCACCCAAAAATTATTTAAAAGGCAAGCATAAACTCTTAAGTTCACCAGAAGAAGGGTATTACTCGTGTTTCTACGAAGTAAAGTACCTTCGATTGATGTTTGTGGGCGCCAGTACCGAGCCCAGAATTATCTATTTTTAATAGCAGCTCGGCCGGTCATGCTGCCTTTCAGAGCCACGCTAGAAGAAAAGTGCTTGTAGAGACAGTCGTTGGTAGTAGGTACTCGTTGATTTCGTTTATAGCCGTCATTGATGTCATGGCAATTCACCTCTGTATCATTCATGAAATTTGGATCTAGTTTTTCGATAAATCTGTCAATCTCGGCATCATAAAACCTATATTCTACCTTTGTAGTAGTAAGCTGTTGGGCTTCTATGCAGAGTCCATCTGGGTAAGTACCACATCTTGTCCAGTTATTTAACCGTCAGTAGTGTGCAAATATTCTTATGTTTTGAATTGAATGGCTTTTTACAATAAATCTACTGGGCATAAAGAGATTTACCATCTAGTATCTCATAGTGATGAGCGCAGTGTATTGCCACGCAGGGTTTTGAACTGTTAAAGTTCCGAATTCTGGGTAGCATTAAATTTTTTATATGCAAACATGACGCTAACCTTCAGGCGAGCAACTTGCTCGTCTCAGTTGCAAAAATGTCACAGTTGATTTTTTTAGACAAGGTGTATATTTTGTTGGATATTTAGTCACATATTCGTCTAGAAAAATGGTTCTAGGTCAATTCATTTTTGGTTCTTCATTTTGCTTGGATTTTAGATGAAAGTTTTATGTAGTTTTGATTCGGGAAGTTTATGCAAAAAAATTGGTGCATGAGTATCTCCTTTATTTGACTAAGCTATATTTAAGTATCGCTGCCAAGTTGCCAACCGATACTGGGCTTGGATTTTCTTTAGACCAACGGGCTATGGGCAGTAGCCAACGGTTTTTGTATAATAGGCCAAGTAGTTTGCGTTTTTAGTGTTAGACAGTATTTTATTTAGTTTGTAATTGTATCTATTTATTTTGGAATTAATGGGATTAATCTTACGTGAGTAATTCCCGTGTAATATAAATAAAATGTATCTATTTAGATTCTTTAGTTTATACTTTGAGTAACAATGTGCGCAGTGTGTACGCTATTATAATTTTACTATAGGTACTCTTTGATTATTGTGCTAATGCCCGCTTAAATCATTAAAAAGACCTCTCAGATTATGGTACACTATCTTGTTTACTATTCTGGATTTATTGCGCTGGCGTGATACAGGTACCTACACTGTCGTTATCAATTGGCTAAGCACACGCCTGTTTGGTTAGGATTTCCACGCTTTTTCATAAAGTTGTGAAATAAATTATGGTCTAAATTTCTAAAGATTTATTCATATCCGCAAAGGGCATGAATCCCGCGTTTCCTATTGAAATTCGCTCAGGATCCCCAAAAACAAACATAAGGACAGCTATTTTCTAAACGATGAAAAGAATTCTTTATAATATGAAGAGAAATCTTATCTAGATTTACGCTCAGTTAACAGAAAAGCGTATTTAGAAGAAGGTAAAATATTTATTATATTATGATCCTTTCAGGTTCACGACATTGATTTGCGAGATCGGAATATTGGAAATATAATGCTTCATGGCTACAAATGGATTAATTATGATCATTATGTAATGCAGTATATCTACGAGTATATTCAAAGTAAAACTTGTTTCCAAGCAGTTGACGACCCTGTTATGTATACAATGTAAATAATTATAAATAATTATTTCACAATGTTTCACTCGGTACATGAAGTGTTATCAGATGCAACAACATTGTGTTGGTGGTGTAACAATAGATTTGTACTAAAGTACTCACGCATCTCGTCTGGTGCGTTCATCCCAGAATTTTTCCCAGAATGTGGATCTGTTCTTGATGCGCAACACGCTGGTGCTGAGCGTGCGCGGCAGCGTGCCGCCGCTGCTGCTGGCAGACACGCCGGTCGACATGCTGTGTTCTGATGCCGAGCTCTTAGCGATGAACCCGCCGCTACCAGCCCCCACACCCATCCTCTCCGACTGAGACCCAGATCGCTGCATGCTGCGTGTCTTCACTCTCAATTATTCAATATTCATAATGATTTCTCATTTACATTCATCGTGTCAGTGCTCGTACTAAATTTCTGACGTACTTCGGGTATACCAATACGCCTTCTATGTTTACGTTTGGAAGGAAATGAGATTCCCTCGTAATTACGGCGTCCCCGCGCAATGTCAATACAAATATAACGTTTCGAGGTATCTCGATTTGAACGAGTTCTAACACATTGGCGTGCAACTTGCGCTTAGATAACTTTATCACTCTCGCATATCCTTATCAATAACAATAATGTATAAAGTAAAACTCGAGTTTTTACAACTATAACAGTGAATATCACAATCGTAGTTATCACCAGCGACTAAATTGATTTATTTCACAAAATAACAATTCGTGTAAAAGTTAGGCCAATCTGTGATGCAGATTTGTAAGTCGAATAGCACCCTAGTTCGGCAATCGCGTGCTGCGGTCGACCTGCGACCAGGGCCAGCCAACCTGTCAGATCAGTGAACGACCTCGACAATGTTCGGTCCCGCACACTCTCCGAGTGAACAGTGACGTTTTTGTAGTATTTTAAAGGCGAGTCGGTCCACTCCGCGATCGCGTAGAGAACACTTTTAAGTCACATTTTATTAGGGGTTTCCGTAAAGTCAGGGTTCAGCGGCGGCTCGGGGTTGTGTGCATCGCGTGCCGCTGAGCATCGAGGTGGCGTGTCGCCGGCAGCCCGCGCGGACTATCAATGGAGGCGAGCGCTCCGGCGCGCGGCGGTCCCGCTCGCTCACAGCCCGGCCGCGCCGCCGCCGCCGCTCCATCGCCGCGCCGACTACTAGCGACTCCGCCCGAGGATAAATTTGGCGCTAACAGATACCGGTGAGACGACGGGCGCCGGTAATCAATGTTCGACGTGAAAATCGTCGCGCTGCAGCATCCGTTGTCAGCGAGTCAGGTGGAATTGAGACGAGTAACGGGTGTAAAAGAGGAGCTACCACGCACCCAGAAAGAGCGCAACATGTGTCTCTGATATCGATTGTCTGCCACGTAACTTGACAAACGAGGTGCAAATCCTTGAAGCCGAGACCACGGATACATTGAGGGGCACGACTGACGTAGATAATATTATGAATGATAAAGGCTTCATCATTACCGATTCAATTGCCAAGGCTACTTAGTAATAAATGCCTACATTGTTAAGAACAGATTGAATACGTCACGTTTCTTTGTTCATACCCTTTGTCTGCGAACATGAAAGTTCACAAGTAAGAAGACATTCACCGATAGAGTATTTACTTATTTTAGTGCTTTGATCATAGCAAAATTTTATTTAAGTTTACGTGTTTAGTTCATTTGAATGCGCTCGGGGTTTATGGCGAGCAAATATTTAGATATTAAGTTTTTATTTGAATGCACATCAACAGTCTGCTATTGGGAATGTCTAGGTGTGTGGGAGGATAAGAACCGAATCAATCTACGACGAAAGGGCGTCGCCCTTTCGAATCAAACTTAATCAATAAACATTTAATCTTCACGATCTAGGTATATTAGACTGTTTGTCTGTTCTGAGTGAAAAAAATTATCAGCAAGTAAGCCAGAGTTTTAATTATCACAATCGAGTGATTGCCATAATCATTGCTTTATTTAATTGTGACCGTATTCGTATTTCGATTTAAGTTAATGCCCAGTAATTCCTCACTTCCCTGGTTAGGCCTAGTTGTCACTCTTGCAAAAAGGATGACTATTTTAGTTTTTAAAATTTGTAATATCATTTACTACCTTAATGTACATACTCGTAATCGTTAATGCAGTTTGAAATTAGCACTCAAAAAAACATCAAAGCTATGACGTCAGTATTAATAGAACTATGTGATATAGGCACTAAATCATCCGATCAATTATTTGATCCATTCCTGTTGCGGACACCGCCTACACTGAAAGTTGATAATTATCCCAACGAAACTGGATAGTGGCATTATAAAGCCAATTTAATTAAAGACCCCATAATCTTTGAAACAAAGATAGCCCTTTGTTGTATGGATGATCAATTAACCCCCATTATACCCTTAACTTACTTCACGCTTTACGAAACAGAAATGTCGAATTTGTTGATTGCTGATTTGAATTCGTAATATCCTGCCGTTAAATTAAGAGAATGTTTAATTCTCAATATGCCAATATGTAAGTGCCAATAAATAACGTTTGCAATCTTTCAAAACGACTTGCAAAAGTAGCAGGCTACGAAAAACAATCTATATCTATCTATCTATTCTATATATATAAAAAAAACGTAGAGATAAAAAAATCTGTAATTGCGAGATAACAAAAAAAACACACAGGGCGTCTTAAAATAAGCAGCTGAACACGATAGGACAGTTTTAAGAATTTTTGTCTGTTTGTTTGTTTGTTTGTCCACGCACATCTCCTAAACCACTGGACGGATTTAAATGCGGTTTTCACGAATATGCTTAGAAATTACCAGATTAAAACATAGGCTATCTTATATCATTTATTTTAATTCTTTATTATTACATGAAATAAATTAAAAATCAATAATTTATTTCTTCGTTACCCGAAACGTAATATGAGGATCTTCACATAGCTTCAAGCAAGGAGATCCAAACAAAGAGAATGTTATTGACATAGCTATTAAAATTTTGAAACTGTCAACTGTCATTCAGATAATCAGTTTAAATTTAAAGAAGGTTCCTTAACCTTCTTAGATGAATGAACGTGTAGATCAAGGATGTTATAGGCCTTACAACCTCTTTGGTGATTCATTCCAGCAAAGACCTTATTTAGTATAAGGTCTTTGCATTCCAGTGCATGGAGTAGGAGTATTACATTCTCTTGGTTTTATTCTATGTTAGTCAAAGAGAATATAAGTAATAATGTTAGTATTTAAAACACAAAATATACCGCATCCTATTTTAATTCAGTCCCGCGAATAGAAATATTCAAAAAAGGCCCTTATTGTACATGACAATAAACCTTTACATAAATATTCCGGACTCAATAAAGAAAGAAATAAATAATAACACTTTTCCAGAACCAACTTCGTAAGTTTTTAACCCAAAAATGTTATTACGAGATAAAATATTTTTTCGACGATAACATTTAGAAAATTATAATTAGAAAATAAATATAAATATCGATATATAAATAGTTAAGAAAGTAGCGTCATAAGTTTTGTATAATCTCATATATAATTCAGTAACCTATTACACTAAGTATGTTTTTTTTTGTTTTGTAAAATTACTTCACCCTAGGCTAAGTTTGAATAGTATATAATATAATATTTATGTAATAAATTTAACTATACTTAAATTTATATGTTTCTGTCTGTGGTCTGGTTTTGTGACCAGCCACTACATAAGTCATTGCTGCACCCTTTATGCAGGGTATATACACTTAGCTTTTAGAAGAATAAGGTGTAAATTTGCAATAAGAATAAAGAAATAATTCTATTTTACTGTGATATTTTAACAGATAAATAGAGTAGTTCCATTTCAGGGCTTTTTAATCAAGGTATACATACAAATGCACGCGAAATAAGAAATAATTAGCCAAGAGCGTGTCAAGACAAGCATTATGTCAGGGTTCCGTGGCCAGCTGGAAGCTGGACAGACAAATTTCAGAGATGTATCATCCCGACATGACATGATATACTTTTTATGGCTTAGACAAAAAGAAAACTTCAAAACATGCTCTGCACTGTGGTCACATTATCTTTTTGATTTGAAAGCTGTTGACGGTGTTTCTACTTTTATGCTTCTATCAATACTTCACACAGGGCGTCATGTTAGCAGTTTTTAGAATTTTTGATTGTTTGTTCACGCACTTATCCTAAACCCCTGGAAGAAAATGCGGATGGATTTAAATGCGGTTTTCACGAATATGCTTAACTATGAACAGATTGAAGTATAGGCTATGTTATTTTGCGCAAGGGCCGGATTAAGGGAAGAAAAAAGGATTGAAGGTTTATATGAAAATCTACGCGTACGACGTCGCGGGCAAAAAAACTAGTAAGTAATGAAATTTCGCATCATGATATGATATTTGACAGTTCTTTAGTCTCGACTGCTCTAGATTGGGCAAACTCAAGTGCATCTTAGTTTAAAAATAGAGTTTGCAATAGAAATTGGACAGAATCAACAATAACTTATCCTAGTCGTAAAAATGTATGTGCTTGTATAAAAATAATAATTGTGATGGATATCCTGTCCAGTTGATATATCTACGCATAGCATTCTTGCGAAATTCAATACATAGGAATGGGATAACAAGAGCACCAATCCAATAAGAATTATGATGAAATAGTATACCACGACACGAAGCTTCTGTAACATTTTTACTGTTTCCATGTTCCATGTAGAATAAAATATATTAGTCGTATTCCCATAGACCCTTCGCTTATGTGAGCATGTATATTTTTAACGAAAATAAACATGCTCACATCTAAGAAGATTATGTACCTAATAAGTGTACAAAATTCTCAAAAACCATTTGAAAATTCGGAGACTTTTCTTGTTGTTGTCATGCAATGAAGAAAATACTGGGGCGTGAATATGGAAATGCTGAAAATATGATATATATACGTAATTTTAAATGTAGGTACGAAGGACGTATAAAGTTACAAGAGCTTTTAGGATATTATTACTCCTATTATTAAAACAATTTATTTTGCGGAATCGAAAACATCTATTTTTCACCTCTTGACAGATCTCTTAAAAAACCAAAACACAACTCTATTGAAATAAAATAATAAGGGCGACCGCGAAGGTCGCACTGGTGAAAAAGAGTTCCGCCACACCACCCCCCCACGGAGAAAGGAAGAATAAGCTGAAAAATTTATAAATAAATAAGATAATCACATATCTAAAATATTTCTAAACTTCACCCTCCTCCCGGACCGGGTGATGACAGGAGCTGGTGTAGGTGCAGGGACCAACGCAGGCGTGAAACTGCTAGCTGGAGTTGGCGCAGGCGGCACAATTGGTTCACAATTGCCAAACGCCGCATCCAAATGGGCAGGCTTAACGCGATCTATGCTAACTGTACGTTCCCTTCCATTAATATCGAGAGTGATCGTTTTGTCTCTTCGCCCGATGATACGATGAGGACCGGAATAAGGCGGCTGCAACGGCCTTCGCACTGAATCATCGCGTAGCATGGCATGCGACGCCTTAACTAAATCTTTAAATATGAAAGTCGATGGCTGGGCGTGGCGTGTAGCAAGGACAGGACGGAGAGCTTCCATATATTTGCGCAGCTCACGGACGAAATCTACAACGTCACTTGGGCTCTGCGATGTTATTGGAGGTATGACGAGTTCTCCAGGCAAGCGAAGAGTCTCTCCATAAACGAGCTCTGCAGAAGATGCCTTCAAATCTTCTTTGAGCGCCGTTCGCATCCCTAATAAAACTAACGGCAAAGCTCTTACCCATGTGTCATTATGACACATCAAAGATGCTTTAAGCTGCCGATGCATGCGTTCCACCATACCATTTGCGCAAGGATGGTAACTAGTCGTGCGCACCCGTTTGGTACCACATACATCCATTAGACGGCGAAACAACACAGATTCAAACTGCCGGCCCTGGTCGGTTGTCAAAATGTTTGGTACCCCAAAACGGGAAACCCAACCAGTTACGAATGTATCTGCTACCTCTTCTGCTGTGATTGATGACATAGGCCATACTTCAGGCCACCGTGTGTATCTATCAATCGCAGTCAGGCAATAATTGTACCCTTTCGAGTGAGGAAGTGGTCCAATAATGTCTAAATGCACCGACCTAAATCTGTTTGACGGTAATTTAAACTCTCCAAGTGGCGAATTAATATGTCGAGTTACTTTACTGAGTTGACAGCGTAAACAAGTTCGAGCCCATTCACGGCAATTTGCGTTTACTTGAGGCCATACATAACGCTCAGTTACCAAGCGAGTGGTTGCCCGCGCGCCAGGGTGACTGAGGTTGTGACACCTGTCGAATGCAGCTCGTACATATTTGCGTACCTTTGCTCTTCTTGTGTTCGAATCGTCTTAATTTATGTTGTGTTCACGTCGGGGTCACCAATTTAGGATATTATTACTCCTATTATTAAAACAATTTATTTTGCGGAATCGAAAACATCTATTTTTCACCTCTTGACAGATCTCTTAAAAAACCAAAACACAACTCTATTGAAATAAAATAATAAGGGCGACCGCGAAGGTCGCACTGGTGAAAAAGAGTTCCGCCACAAGCTGTTTATAGATGTACAACTGTAAGCCTGAGATTAAGGCTATCAAAAGCAATCCCGGTTTGGGATGGTACAAAGAAAACCATTAAAACTTTAGTTTTACGAGTGTAAGATTCACGATTATGAGTAAAGCTCAATTTTATAGCGGTGGCGAGCTTTATTTCGCAACTAATTTGAGAAGTTCCTGTAAGGTCTTAATGAAATACTTTATTTATAACGTAAAAACTTATCTTACACGGGAGAGTGATAAAGTTGATATTTTTAAGAGAATCTTAACATCCGTTCAAGAAAAAATTTACACGTTGTTGTAGAATCCAAAGCAGCTACATGATTATTTTCTAAAAAACAACAACACTACATTAAAAACCAAAGCTTCACAAAACACGAGCTAGCAAGGATAGTGAGAGAATCAAAGCGGTGTCGTGCTATACAAACGTGCGTAGTTAAGTATACGTACGCTCTGTCCAGTTGAGCCGCCTCAGCCTCCTTGAATCTGTAAGCAATTAAAAAATAAGGAAAGAAAGAAAGAACCAAGACCTCAGGGGACACATTAATTTGCCATCTAAGCGGATCAGCCGCGTTCGTGATGCGGATTTAGCTTCACACCAAAAGATATTGTGCTAGAGTATAGTGTAGTGAAAGGCTTTGTAGAAGTGACGGCAATAGCATGTACACAGATTGTACATTCAGTTATCCATATCCTTACGTAGGAGTATAAAGTGCTGAGCTCAGGCAACATTTCATCACATTTATCATGCTATCACCATGTGTGGGGTTTGTGAGTAAGCTTGCTACTTGTTAGTCGTACACAACATATACACGGCTTTAATTACATTAATATATATGTAGCTTACTTTGATCCTGTTCCATTGGTTTCTTTGCGAGTGTTTGAAACGAATTTGTTTTCATTCTATGTAATTATACGCGAATGTGGTTAATAATGTACGTAATGTTCTGTAAAACATGTTAGAGTTGATACACAATTATATAAACCGCTAGGTTTTCAAGGCATAATCAAGAACATGTCTTAAACGGAAGTTTTTTTGTTCTTTTTGGTGATATGCCCTTTTTATGTGAAACGAGTAGAATGAAAATTACACAATAAAGCTATACTTTTAAAATACAGATATCCCAAAAGATGTGTGAAATTAAAATCACTAAAATTACTTTACTCTTAAACGTTTCTTATTACTTTAAAACGTTTGCAACGTTATTCTGAAATGAAAGTCCTATTTTTCTTTTTGTTCCCATTTGGTCCTTCAATTTAGACTACTACTGTTGCAAGCCAAATAAGACATTGCTATGATGACATAGAATTTAAAGTACGTCGGTATTTATCTAACTTTTCTTTTACATAGGTAAACTTTTTTAAGGATTTTGTATTAGATCCAACATTCATGTATTTGTATACATATACATAATAGTAATTGTGGATAAACAGTCAATTTCATAACAAAACTTTAACTCTGTCTGCACTCTGCACCTATAATTGTGATGAAGTTTAGTCTAATTCTTATGCCTCGTCTCTTCTATGTAATGTAATGACACTAATGACGTACACCATATTGGTGTTCATTAAATAAATAAATAAACAGACACAATAATCAATGGTTCCTACAATAGTTCTACCAATACGACCTGTTTCTATATCCTTGTTACAAGTAACATGATGCCTTGTCATTAGCTCTTAAATACACACCTTTGTAGGGCAGATCAATATTTGTGGTTAGCGTAATCGAAATCTGAAAGTCACGCATCGGCATCGAGACAGCAAATAAATTGGAAATTGTTTCACATTTTATACACCAGACCTTCGGGTGTTCTACCTTCATCAAATGGAGAATTATAAATTAATTTGCACAGTATCTGCGGGTTTCGGAGCCCGCGCTTCAAGCTAGTTTACTCATGCTCGAAAGTTAATTAAGTACGCTTGTATTTTGAACCCGATACCTTAATTACGGATAAAATGTATGCGAATAGTTCTGAGATAAATTGGGTCTAGATAAACATTATGTTTATTCAGGAGGAGTAAGAACAAGGTGCTAATATAAGAGATAAAATTGTAACAGTTGCCTTTACCACTGTAGATAAAAGCAGAAGTTCGAATTTTAACAAACGCCCGAATAGAGTGACGAAATCAAACGAGCGCTCCTTCTCCCGCCCGCTACGATACTTCACGGTACGCTCAGAGCGATAGTCGCGCGCGCCGCGTCATTGATCCGCATCCAACATAATGATTTTTTAGGGTTGCGTACCCAAAGGGTGTAAACGGGACCCTATAAATAAGCCTACGCTGTCTGTCTGTTCGTCTGTCTGTCTGTCCACCCTAAATTTTAACGGCTGTATCTTTCGAACCGTAATAGATAGCCAGTTGTTTTTTTTAAAGAATATGTAATGTTACGGTGGATTCATTAAGAAATAATAACAAACTCAAAAAATCAAAACTAATGAGAGGTCTTCATACAATAAACGTTTTTTTGCGCATTTTTGTATTTGCTCTCGTGTCTTAACGGTAATACATACTAGTTTCAAACTTAGCATGATTATAGTACAGTGCACACTCTAAAGAAAAATAACAAATAATAATTAATGGCCAAGTGCGAGTCGGTGACAAATTTATATTCACCACCGGTTCTTATGCGATCACAGAAGTTAAGAAACGTCGGGCGCGGTCGGTACTTGGATGGGTAATCGCCTGGGCATGTTGTTATTTTGCACTACTTTTTTGTACTTTAGGAGCTAACAATTTATGTGGTGGTATGGAACTCTCAGTGCGCAAGTTCAACTCGCACTTGGCCGCTTTTATTTTTTTTAACCCGATAGTAGCAACCCTAGTCCAGTGACCGACAGTAGGCATTGAATTCAAGGCCAGCCGCTTTTATTTTTTTTAACCCGATAGTAGCAACCCTAGTCCAGTGACCGACAGTAGGCATTGAATTCAAGGACATGTCCGAGTCAAACTACTGATTTAGCTTATATATCTACTATGTCTTTACAATAATTAAATATTAATTTAAACCAAATTTGTAGAATACATGTGTAATATATGCGTATAAAGGTATCAAGTCCACAGCGTTCACCGCAAACAATAAAATAGTTGGTCTCCCAAAATTGTATTCAAAATATAATTATTTATACAAATTAAATCTACCAAAATCATACAAGAATCTATACTTTATATAATTCATAGCTGGACTGTACAATACGCTGAACATAATCATGTACAAGTGTAAACGCGTTGATACGGAAAAGTCATACAAACGATGTATAAATTCAATGTACAAAACATAAGTTATACAAAAGCAAAATACAAAATTCTTGTGAATCACGGCAATCAGGAGAAACCAATTTGTAAAATCAATGAGCTTAAATTGTGAAAAAAGACCCTTGACAAAAAATGTGTTTAAATCTGCTTGTATGAGAGATGTATGGTAAGTACTACTCGTAAGCTGAAAGAGGGCCATTTTGCTCTCTCATCTAAACCAACCTAAAATTGAGAATAGTTATTTGTGTTACAACACAAGGGGACAAAGTAAAAATTCGGTCGTCGAGGGCGTTGTTTTGAATTCAGAGCTAAGCGAAGGATCTTATAGTAGATTATGTAATAGTAAAATCCTGAGCGTAATGAGAAATTCAATATACTCTGCCCGAGAACAAAATATTATGGCCCGGAGTACACACGATTTTTCATCACACCTATTCGAAAATAATTGTTGCACCTTGCACCACATTTGCTGCACCATTTAATATGTTTTCATGAGTTCAAAAGTTAAATATATCACTATTAGTACTTGAACTCATTGGTAATTATTATTTGCAATAACTTAGCGAAGGCTAGCCTGAAAATTTCTGTGATATTTAAGTAATAAGCTTTCTTTTAAATGTTCATGATAGTTGATAAAACATGTCAGTTTTTCACGTTTTCAGTTTTCATGTGTTGAAAAAACTTTAACATGTTTTGAGAAATACATGACAGTTATATTTCAGCGCGCATTGCCGCTTAAATCTAACCGGCCAATAACTTGTTCATTCATTATGCGTTCGACCTCTTTGGTTAACTCACAAACATAGTAACTTAATTGAAAACTAAAGTAACTTATGTCAGTTTTGTGATCAGTTTCATAGATCAGAGACATCGATTTAAATGTACTATGAATTCGTTGATCAGAGATCAGTTTGTAATATTTTTGTATCTTTTTTACATTCAAGTTTCACGCGAGCAGCTCCAACCAAACGTTAATCTATCAGAAGCAAGAACGTGGACCAATCAGAAGAGAGAAAG
This sequence comes from Agriopis leucophaearia, assembly GCA_949125355.1. NCBI lineage: Eukaryota > Metazoa > Arthropoda > Insecta > Lepidoptera > Geometridae > Agriopis > Agriopis leucophaearia. The sequence goes on from OX421267.1 coordinate 8,086,061, forward strand.
CTCAAACTCCCATAGGAATAAACTTGAATTTGGTTCCCGCTCTCCTCTAAATCCAATTGTCACTTTTCGAATAGGTGCTTAGTAAACATTTTAACCAAAATAGATGTGATAAATAAAAAATCAAGTGCACTAGAAAAATTTATTTCATTTATATGAAATGTAGCTGTTATTTATTTTGCGATTTTAAGGATTAGTCCCATTGTAAAAGTGATTCATAACATTAAGTACAATGTCCAGCTCTAGGCATAACCTTTCCGTGTAAACCTAAGTTATAAATAGGTACCTACAATGAGGCTATTCTTGGCAACGTATTATATTTGTCATCTGCCACTCTCATTGAAATGGACATTGAGACGGAAACAATGCCTAGTGTGCCAGTACTGCTAGTCTGCTCAAAAAGAGAATAGACATGGTCAAAAGGAGAAGTAGAACGAATTTTAAATGGCTATCTGCCTCTGCCATCTGCAAAAACTCAACTAGCATGAGCATTGAGCAACTAGTCCTATCATCGTGTTGTTTTGTTGAGTGAATTAGGGTGTTATTTATTGAGATATTTGTTAATTCAACCACAATCCAAGTCCATTCTCTTCCTGAACAGACTCTACGCATGTAAGTACCTACCTGCATCGTTATCTCCATCTATATAAGTATGTGTCAATCAGAGTGACGAGGGGAGTCCAAATTGAAAAAAATCAGTCTCGCATTGCTTGAGCCTTTTCTTTTAAATGAGCTCCTCTTAGTAATGTTATTTTGTGACTGAATAAATTGCTATCTGTTGAAAGTTATAGGTAAGTAAAGTGAGTACTGAGTAGTACTACAGTGAATAGTAATAAAAGTTGCGTAGTAAGAAAGTTTTGCTAACAGTACAGGTATGTGAATTTGATTGCTATTTTGTGCAATCAGTAACTACAACTTAATCGTGAGTTTTAATCAATAAAATCCTTGAAAGGAGAGTGAGGGTAATATTGTGCCCGCATTTGTGCCAGCACGCACGCCACCAACACGTTGCGGTTTGGAAAACAAGGACTTCTAAGCTGGTAATTAATCTAACTAAAAACATCAAATGGGGGAATTACGTGCATGGAATTATCATACTCGACGTAAATACTTACAACTACAATTGACAATATCGATCATTAGTCGGAGGGGCTCATAGTACTTACTTTTTTAAACGTAATTAACTTGCGTTTAGTCCACATCATGCCCATGTTAAATGAAAACGCGGAATGGGATGGAGTACGCTCAAAAAATAAGGACCCTGTTTACTGATAACTTGAGGATGATATTGTATTTCCATATTTTGTCGCGTGTTGGTGTATTATGGCCTCTCTCGGTTTAGCATAGACTTTCCGAATAACCCTGGCAATTTGTTACAAGAGATTGTGTATACTGGAGAGTTTGGATTATATTGCAGCTAAACTAGTGAAACGTTGAGGCGTGAGCTACCACTGACAAAATGTGCTTTCTAGCTCACATGTTGTGGAGGAAAAAACTAAAATGTGTTTACTGCTAACTTAATACTAATTAATTTTAAAGTCTCTCGATACGCCTGTGGTTAAAACGCTACATGAAGAAATATATGTAAGAAAAAGTTAACAACATTAGGAATCGTATATGCCCAGACTTCTGCCAGGCCTTGTCCTGGATCTAGGGCCCCTGATGGAAAAGGGGTTCAAGTCGAAAAAAGTGAATAAGTTTAAAGAGAAACGGCAAAAAGATAATCGAGGTTTTTCAAACCACGGTCCCTTGGTATAAAGCACCCCATCATAAAAGTTGTAGAAGCCCTAGGTGCTTAAATCCTGGTCAGATTAGGTCAGCATTAAGTTAGTTATACCACAGGCGTATCGCATTATTTCTGTCGCTATGGGTGGTGTACTTACCTCTCGCTGGCGATTGAACTGTTTCTCGACATCGATTTGGGCGACATTTCGAAGTCGGAGTCTGACCGGTAAAGGAAGGACTCGCGGCGCTGGTGCATGGTCTGGAGCACCAGCGCGGTGGAGGGCGAGCCGCCCTCCAGCGGAGACCGCGCCCCGCCCGCGCCTGCGCCGCTGCCTCCATTCTCCACATCGAAGCTGCAACAACACATAATATCTATTAATCCAGAGCACATAAAAATAAAACCCCTGATAACGATAAAACTAGGCCACGACAATTTATTGAACCCTCTGATAAGGGTACGCTTACGGAACAACGTATCTGATATGATAGATATGACATTGTAAAGTCGTCAATATTAAAAGTTATACTAAAGCTTATTTATTGTTAAACTTATACACGTATTGACGTTTTCAGCTTACATTACAATGTATGTATGTGTCTATATATAGAAACCTCAGATAGAAACCAAATTAATACATCGCGCAAGAATGAAAGTTTTTGGTGTAGGCGTGACGCTCACCGTATTTTTAATTTGAATGACTTGCCGTTTAAGTTACTTATAAATAGACAAAGTTTTTATATATATCACCTTTCCAATACCGTCATGCACGTTTTCTTGGTCACTATTAATAGATAATGTAAGTACGTAAACACCTATAAGGCAATAAAAAGTAGATTATTCAAGTTGTATTTTCGCACGACCGGGCTGACTCACGCCGGCTTTGGTAATGAATTTCCGTATCTGTATTCAGCAGTGGTGAGCGTTTAGATACCTATTATAATAATGATAAGAAAAAAGATTTAGATATTGTAATAATAAAGAAGTAGCACTAATTTTTACCGAACCGACCCCTAGGGGTCGGGTCGGGTCTTAAACTCTAGAGTTTAAGGATGCCTCGACTTGAGACAAAATTTTATTTATCATATGAAAATTTTGACAAGGAGTACCTACAGGACAATATACAGGAGTGGGTCAATAGGGGCAGAAATTATGATGATGATTATTCAAATTACTTTCGAGTTAGTAAAAAGGCGTCATCTCTCGGTCAGGTTTGGGCCTGTAAAAGTTCTAGCTGAGTAGATAATTGCAGTTAGAAAGAATTATAGATGGCGCTTGAATTGGTTGCAATGACAGCTTAGAGTAAGATTGCAAAAATTTGAAAGGCTGACAGAAAAGCGAACGCAGCTTAGAAGATAGAATACTCGGGAATGACGCAGGTTAAAATCCTGCCGGTCGTAATTTTTTTGAATTGCCAATAACATTTATATGGATAATCTTCAATGTAAAATCTAGTGGCGTAACTTAACCTTAACCAGCCTGTTTGGAGCCGGGATATTAGAATATGGTTTCGGTATCCCTGTTTATCTTAAATGGCAATCAAAAGGAAACCTTTGGGTATGAATCGATGTTTAGATTTGGAGTCCTGACCTCCCATTCAAGCGAGCCCAGGATAGACAACGGTTGGATAATGTAGAAGGAAAGAAAGGAAATGCTGCGAGCATTTGCCGGAAGTGTTGCCTAAGATGGTGCAATCTTTTATAACTTGGCTGTACCCTAATGCAACCGCGTTGACAACACCAAAATAATGTACTTATAACAAAGAACAAACGCACTTATTTCCTTTTATTATTTTACAATGACGGATTTCTTTTTTATTTGTGCTTCGTTGTTGATTGTAGAAAAGTTTGTTTGGATAAGAGTGATTTGGATTTTGATTCTTACTTAATAAATTTGCGTTGCGTTGTTGGCATATGATTCATCACATTTATGAAAATGATTAGTTTTAAGTTCCTATGATAGATTAAATTTATCTTTACCTGGCAAACACGTGGTTTTTAATATAATTATATATATATATATATATATATATATATATATATAGACACTATCCACTATACGTTGTTCCGGAGGGTTTCACGGAACAAAGCAGAAATGGGGCCATTGTACCTATTCAATATTATAAATGATTTTTCTATGAGACTAGCCACCGAAATGGCGGCAAAAATCTGCTGTTCCATAGAAAAATGCCAGTACACTCAATTAAATGAATGGAACAGCTGTTTTCAGAGTTGATCATAAAGTAAAAGTTGTTCGTGAATGATGCGTGAAATGACTTCCTTTCGGCTTAATACCACCGTTCCGTGTAACCTTATATAGTGTCATAATATCAATATCAATGCTGTTTCAAATCAAGCTGTTTTTAATATAGTAATGAACTTATTCTTTCAAGAAGCAATCTCTAAAGCAGCTATGTCAAACTCCATATCACTGGTGGCTAAAAGCAGGGAAACCGTAGACTAGGTGGGCCGCAAAACCAGAAGATAAACTACTTACTGAAAATCTTAACAAAAAAATCTTTTTTAGGACAGTACCTATATTTAATAAAATTCCAATAATAAGAACATTACAAAAAAATTAAACATTAACTTCTGTTGCCACATATTTGACATCTTTTGTATTTAATTAAGTAATACTTTGTCATGTTTGACATGGCTGCTCTAAAGCGTATATTAAATGCAGTTTTCTTAGACAAAAGCTACTTTCAATATTTACTTGCGAATTAATCACTCATTATTTTCTTATTATAATTGCGAAGCTTGTGTGCACCGAAGTTTCCACTCAACTCCGTAACAGATGAAAAGACCCTATCCACTTGGACGAATGTTTTGGTCTAACGTAGACAGACTGATTCAGATCAGTTCGATTGTTTTTTCTGAACTAGCTGTTTGCAGGGTCTATAATGGACACTGCCCTTTGGTGGGAAGGCAGCTTTGGTTTCGTATCTAAGTGGATGGTTACTTTCGGATAGTGGGTTACAAAAAGGCGCAACTAGTAACTAAATATTTCTTTGAATTAATTATAGGATCTAACAGTAGAGCTCTGCTTCCTCTGTAAGGTGTAGGCGAGAAGTTTTATTTTGCGTTGACGTACGGGTTATGCAGGGTACGTGAGCGACATCTGCGAGAAATCTCAAGAACTGGCAACAGGCGGGAGCTTAGCTGTTCACGTGCCTAGCTCCTGGCAAACACAGTTATGGTTTTAGTACCGCGTTACTCCGCCAGAGGATGACGGTAGCGTAAAATCTATATCTCTCTATAGTCGGGTTAGTTACACGATTTATAAAATCAAGAACGGCTAGATCGATTGTTATGATCTTTGATTAGCTGGATTCCTCTCCGCCAAAAATCAGTAAAAATCGGATATAAAAATCGAAAAAAATAAAAAATAATTAAGAAAATTAATTTTCCCATACATTTTGTATGGACCGACAAGAATTGAAATCTATAAGTACATTGTCATATTACATAATAGAAAAAAAAAGAATTGTCATCTTAGTCAAAGGAGGTTGCTTCAAGAAGTTATTTAACGAGGGTGAAGCCAATGGGCGCAGCTAGTAAAATATAAATTATACATAATTCATTATCCCTATTGAGCCCATTAAGATCAGGACTCAGTTTTTGAATCGCTGGTATGACAAATTTAGCACGAAAATATCATGCGAAAATACTGAGTTTCGAATGAATTCCCAAAAAAATATAGCATTTTTGAAATAATCGTACACTCACTAACGCAACGCGTGATTTGAACCATTCGAATTTTCTTTCTATCAATAGAAAATCTTAAATTTTGCATGATATTTTCGTGCGAAATCAGACGAGCGATTCAAAAATCCAGGTTCAAACCAAGATTGGATTATTATTATACTAATTCCTGTCGTTTATTTGGTCTGACAGCTGCAATAACATTTAAAAAAAAACTAATTAAAACTTTTTTTTTATATTTCACTGAAGTATATGGCATCAACAGCCTCATTATCTTAGTTGGCAGTGAACCTGCCTTCTGCGTTTGGGGGCGTGGGTTCGATTCCCACATAGGACAAACATTTGTGTGATGAACATTTGTATTTGTTCTATGTCTGGGTGTTAATATCTATTTAAGTATGTATTTCAAAATATATGTGTATGTATATCATCAGTCTCTGGCTGCCATATTACAAGCTTTGCTTAGTTTGGGGTCAGATGAACATGTGTGCAATAATGTCCCAGATATTTATTTATTTGCGTCTTACGTTCAAAAACCTGTATAGCGAAAGTGACCAGGATTTCTAGTTTTCATTCATCTCATTACAATGTTATGTTATTGCACCTATCAGAATCAAAGCTTAAAATATACTTGAGTCGAGTTAATTCTTGATTTTTTCCACACAACGCTACGATGTACTTCTGTTATTTTTTCACAATATCGAATAAGAAAATTTAATTCTCTGTCGGACCAATATCGATCTCCAATAATCATAATAATACATAGAGCGTATTTGATGGAGACATTTTGTCACGTAAAATATTTCTAACATATATTATTTCTATTCTGACATTAATTATTCCCCAAAGTAAATAAATGTCAAGGATTCTACGAGTGTTTCTAACTTTACTTGTTTTATATAGACTGTATAGAAAAATATTTTTCGAGGAAACTATAAGATTATGTAGAGTATTTATAGTAACTTTTTGTTCTGTCTACTGAATAAAATGGGTAGGTTAGCAACACGGAGATATTAAAATCCTAATTTACGTCAATGTGACGCGAACTAAAACTAAATGTCGCATTCGTTACATCACTTCTTTGCAGCTTCTTTGTTGATAGGCTAGGTATCTTGTACGCAAGAAAAACACGAACCAAGTGATAAATCATTGATTATAGGAAATACTGTGTAATACTTATCGCGTGATCGAGTGGCCGCATAGTATGAACTGTAATCTTATTGACTGCCATGCCGCCCTTTTTTCACGTGAACTATTTAGTCAATTAGTGTCGCTGCAATTCCCTTAGTGTGCGTGTAAAGATCAGTTAGTGTGTCGTACTTACAGTTTTTGCGTTAAGTGGTTTAGCATTATAGTCAAGTTGATTATAGTGAAAAAAGTGAAAGAAACATTGCTTATTTCCCAAGGTTGCCTGAAAGAGATCGCTTATAGCGATAAGGCCGCCAATTGTTTCACTAGTTTTAAGTTGTTTTTATCATATTATGTACCTATGTAATTCTTGGTGTGAACAATAAAGAGTTATCTATCTATTATATAATTTATTCATTGCAAAAGAGGTAAACAATAGATTGGGGATCCTAAATAGTCTCATAAATTTTCGCAAACCACACAGTTATTGTTTTTGGTCAATAGAGGTTAAAACTAACATTATCATCTACCATGCATAATGTTTCTATTATAGTGTCTAATGTCAGATAATAATATGAATATAATAGAATATTAATTATGAATTAATTATATGTCATATGTTTATAAATATTAGAATTTGGTCATAACACATTAAGAAACATTGAACAATTTGTTATTATTCTTTCATTGACAATCAAGATTTCTGTCGTTTAAAAAATCATGAAATAATGCTATGATAACCTTTCTTGATTAGTAAATTAGCTAGCTGTTTTAAATACTTTGATATCATCCTCAACTCTTATTCCAGTAGATGTATTATTAAAAATTATCGGCAACACGCCAATGATGTGATAGGGATATTCGATGTATCTATTTATGCCCCAAAACCAATTCTATAAGTTACATTGATTTTTGCTAATAACAGGACAAACCGGCACTTTTTTATTTTCAGTGTAAATAACTCTGGACCAGTTATGAGTGAGTTTTTTTTGTTGCGATATTCGATGTATCTATTTATGCCCCTAAAGCTAATTCTATATAGGAGAAGCAGGTCTGCGTTTCATCCAGGCAAACCTACATCGCTCCCAGACTGCAACAGCAGAACTCCTGAAGGTCGCGAAAGAAAGGGGAGTTTCGGTCGCCCTTGTCCAAGAGCCGTATGTAGGCAACAAAGGCGTTATGAAACAGTACCCAGGAACTCGCGTCGTTCAGTGCAGTTTGAACAGGCAGAAACCAGTCAAGGCAGCTGTAATAATCTTTGGTGACAAGTTGGAAGTTATACACGACCCCCAGCTTGTTACCGAGACGGAAGCGGCAGTTTTACTGGCTAGTGAAGGCCTGAAACTGGGAGTGATCTCCGTCTACTTGGAAGGGGACCAACACGTGGATCCTTACCTCAACAGGATCAAGGCATTTAGCGAAAAACTAACGACAAAAGACTTGATAGTCGGTGGTGACGTTAATGCCTGGTCCCACTGGTGGGGAAGCGCATCAGAAAATAACAGAGGAGAAGCTGTCCACTCTTTCTTCAATGAGATGGGTTTACATATTCTCAACACAGGTGATACACCAACCTTCGAAGTGGTCAGAAGAGGCAAACTCTGCACAAGCATAGTAGACGTTACCGCATGCAGTATGCCACTTCTGGGGAAAATAGAGGGCTGGCAGGTAGACAGAAGTCTCACAACATCAGACCACAATGCAATAACCTTCACACTGCGTCTTGTAAAGGCTCTGGAACATCTAAGGCCTATCACAACACGCAGGTACAATACCAAGAAGGCAAAGTGGTCAGACTTCATGTCACGTCTGAAAATCTCCCTGGAGAAGAGGCACATAACACCAGTGTCAGTAAGAGAATGTGAAAGCCCGGAAGAACTGGAGTCGAAGATCACGAGCTACACTGAAAGTATCCACGAAGCCTGTGAACACACCATTCCATCAGCAGGCCCTCGCAAAGGGAATCCGATTCCCCCGTGGTACACGAAAACGCTCGATGATTTGAAGAAAGAAGTTCTAAGAAGAAAGAGAAGGATTAGGAATGCCGCTCCCGACAGGGTCCAGTTTGTAGTCGAACAATATCAAATTGCTAGGCAAGACTACAAGGAAAAAGTCGAAAAAAGTAAAACGGAAAGCTGGAAGGAGTTCTGCACCAATCAGGATAAAGAGAGCATGTGGGATAAGATCTACAGAGTGATCAGAAAAACCTCGGAAAGGCAAGAAGACTTGCTCCTGCGAGATACCGATGGTAATACCCTCTCCCCACAGCATTCTGCAGAACTACTAGCCAGTACTTTCTATTCTGACGACTCTGTAAGCACAGACCAGCCGTGCCATACAGAATTGCGGGAACGGACAAAGGAAACACCGACGGACTTACCGGAAGATGACCCACCATTTACGTCAGCTGAGCTGGAGTCAGTGTTGCAAACACTGAAACCGAAAAAAGCTCCTGGAATAGACGGACTAACCGCTGATATCTGCGCCGCAGCAATCCGATGCGAATGGGAAACCTTCTTAGCAATAGCAAACAAGTGCTTATCGCTAAGGTACTTCCCCAAGCAATGGAAAGCGGCGCATGTGGTCATCCTACGTAAACCCGGTAAGACAGATTACACACATCCGAAATCTTACCGTCCCATTGGTCTCCTCCCCGTGCCCGGAAAAATCGTCGAAAAACTTTTGGTAATCCGACTCCAATGGCATCTCCTCCCCACTATCAGTCAGAAACAGTACGGTTTCATGCCCCAACGAGGAACCGAAGACGCCCTCTATGACCTGGTAGAGCACATTAAAAAAGGAGTAAACAACAAAAGCATTGTACTCCTAGTCTCTCTAGACATAGAGGGCGCCTTCGATAACGCATGGTGGCCCGCCCTAAAATACCAGCTAGCAAAGAAGAGGTGTCCAACCAACCTCTACGAGATGGTGAACTCTTATCTAACCGACCGGAAAATCAAGGTCAACTATGCCAGAGCAGCATACGAGAGGGAAACTACCAAAGGATGCGTCCAAGGATCTATCGGCGGACCGACCTTCTGGAACGTAATCCTAGACTCGTTGCTACGACTGCTAGAGTTAGAAGGAGTACACTGTCAAGCTTTCGCGGACGACGTCGTTCTCGTGTTCACGGGTCAGTCATCATCCATCATCGAGCAGCAGGGCAACAACGCGTTAAATATGATCGTGAAATGGGGGAAACGTAACAAGCTCAACTTTGCAGCGCAGAAGACCAATGCGATGCTTTTTACCAAAAAGTTGAAGTACGAACCCCCAAACCTGGTCATGTCTGGCGTTCAGCTTGGCCTTGTTGAAGAAGTCAAGCTGCTTGGCCTGTTGATTGACCGAAGGCTCAACTTCAAAGCACACGTAAACGCCCAGTGTAAAAAGGTGGCGAACATTTACAAGCAGCTTGCGTGTGCAGCGAAAGTGACCTGGGGACTGAATGGTGAGATCACGAGAACAATTTACGTTGCAGTGGTGGAACCCATCATCATGTATGCCTCAAGTGTATGGGCGCAAGCGGCAGACCTCGAGGAAAATAAGTCACACTTAAACGCACTTCAAAGAGGTTTTGCTCAGAAAATCTGTAAGTCGTACCGTACTGTTTCCCTTAAGTCAGCACTCGCCCTTTCAGGCCTGCTCCCCCTTGACCTGAGAATACAGGAAGCAGCCAGCTTGTACAGAGCGAAGAAAAACTTCTCCCAAGAATACCTCCCACCGGAAGTGGAGCTCGAAAAAAATATCAGTTACCTGGACCAGCCACACCCATCCACCCAGACATCTGTGGAGTTCGAGCTCCTAGAGAACATCTCCAACCAGCTAGTAGGACCCCAAATCTATACAGATGGCAGCAAGATAAAGGGTCAAGTCGGTGCTGCCCTAACCTGGTGGGAGAACGGCAGAGAAGTTGAGTACTCGACCTTCAAGCTACACTCCGAATGCACGGTTTTCCAATCTGAACTTTATGCCCTTTACCAGGCGACCCAAATGGTGATAAAGAGTAAAGATTCCGAGGTAAACATCTTGAGTGACTCACGATCTTCACTCGATCTACTCCGGAATCCCAAAACGAGTCACCCTCTGGCAAGGAGTATAAAGGAAAACATTGGAATGATAACTGCAGAAGGGAGATCTCTTCGTCTTTTCTGGCTGAGGGCGCATGTTGGCACCGCCGGTAATGAGAGAGCTGATGAACTCGCAAAATTGGCGGCACTCACTGGCGACTCCAGAGACTACGAAGAGATTCCCCTGTCCTACGTCAAAAGGAAAATCCGTGAGGAATCAGTCCGGAAGTGGCAGGACCGATATGAAACCTCGGACAAAGGAAGAGTCACACAGACGTTCCTCCCTGATATCGCAAACGCATATAGGGTGACGCGAGCTACAAAGTTGACTCCCTTCCAGGTACAAGCTTTGACAGGACACGGAGGAATAGCCGAATACCTGCACAGGTTCAAGCTCAAGAGCAGTCCTGGTTGCGAATGCGATCCTGATGTGCCCGAGACGGTCTGGCACGTACTCATCGAGTGCCCCAGATTTTTGGCTGCGCGACAGGACCTCGAAATGCAGATAGACAGAAAACTTGTGGTCTCGGATCTCCACAACATCCTAGCAGACCCAGGTAGTAGACCACACTTCCTGTCTTTCGTAGAGAGGTCCTTCCGCATTGCGGCTAAGAGAAATTCTACCCTCCCCCCACTCCAAACCATTCCCCCCCTCCAAACCAATAACCCACTCCAAACCACCTCCTCACTACAAACCTTCCCCCTACTCCAAATCCTCTCCTCCTCCTCAACAAACACAACACACACACCGTCCACCGAAGCCACGCAGAGTGTGACCCCCGGCCAAGTTACTGTTCCAAAAAGCGTATCCATTCACCAACTTCTGGAAAACGCAGAAAGTGGAGTGCCGGGAATCATAATTCGCGGTGTGGCTCTCTTCATGGACAGCAATAGAGAAAGATTCGGAATAAGCTTTTGCCTTGCCCGGAACCAGAAACGCGTTCGCCTGTCGCCTGGACTAGCATGTCTCCTCAACGGGAGTACCGCTAAAGTTACTATGAAGCGGAAATCCTATGACGCTATGCCAGTGAGCGAGGTAGACGGTCACCAATTCCGACTGGTGCGATCGAAAAACAAAACAATCGCACTTTTCGAGTGGGCGGCACAGTCACCTTTCGCACAGGCTAGCTCACTGCTCGAGTACCTGAGCAGGAAAGCAGACAGCACATCCCGGGTGATAAGCGTGGACGCGATGATGGTAGAATACTCGAAAGCGGAAGTCGCAGATCGGCTAGGTTGCACCAAGGCCTCTGAATACCATGAGGTCGTCGTGTATGAAGACAGGGGAGAAAACTTAAGTTTTCTCAGGGCTCCTACACACGATTGCACAAGTGCAACAGACAGCTGGGGACACCCCGTTCCGAGCTCGACCACTCAATCTGGCTCCGAAAGAGCACAACATAAAGCAACCGCTGAAAAAGCCGCAGCCTATCATAGAAGTGGTAGCCGAGATGGAAGAGAAGGCCAGATAGCGACTTTCTTAACAGCTTTCAGCGCTGCAACGCAAAGTTTGTTCCGAATCACGCCCAAATCACCTCCCCTCCCAACAGCAGTGACCCCGAGAGCAGCATCACAACCTCAGGCATCCCGGACGAGAGCCGACATGGGACAGGTCGATCCGCCCCGTTACATTTTGGCCTCGGGGCCCCAAAGCCACGCTAGAAACGCCTTCCTCGAATTCCTAGCCACATTGAGAGCGACAAGACAAGTCAATCTCAGGAACTGCCATTACATCCTGCAGTCCTTTAAGCTAGGAAGCGAAAGTCTACTAAAAAAGGGACTTGAGGAGGCGGAAGCAGCCATATACAATAACGTCACTTCCCAGGTCATCAGGGGAACCATGAAAGGACAATATATGGCAGCTTACAGTGCAGAAAGTGGGTTTGTGGCACTGAACGAGACTGAGACGGAGCGAACAGGAAGACCGAAATACGCGATACCATCGAATGATCCAATTGTAGTCATCGCCAAGTGTACCAAGATAATGCTGGACGACAGGATCCTTGAGATGGCTAAGACTGTCGAAGGGAACTCAGATGTCGAGGCAAGCTGGGAAAGCTGGGCAGTGCCAAAGATACAATGGGTTAACGGAGTTCCAGGGTGTGGCAAGACAACATGGGTGATCAGACATTTCGATGTGGACAGGGACGCTATCATCACCACAACAACAGAGGCAGCAAAAGATCTGAGGGAGAAACTATCGCACCGCATAGGAGACCTGGTAAAAACCAGAGTGCGAACCATGGCTTCCTCCCTCGTAAATGGTTTCGGAAGAGATAACTTCAGCCGCCTTCTGGTGGACGAAGCTCTCATGAACCATTTTGGAGCTATAGTAATGGCTGCACGGCTGTCTGGTGCTAGCGAACTTGTCCTCATCGGAGACGTCAATCAGCTACCTTTCATTGACAGAGAAAATCTCTTCGAAATGAGGTACCATCGCCCAAACCTGATCACAAATATCAGCCAGGAGTTGCTTTGTACACACAGGAACCCAATGGACGTCGCGTATGCACTGAGGGAAATATACTCCGGTATGTATTCCTCCGCTCCCCGTATTAGGTCTCTTGAGCAGAGACGGTACAATGGGGCGCAGATACCCAGCACCCTCCCCAACACCCTTTTCTTAGTGCACACGCAGGAAGAAAAAGAGACCCTTATCAGCCAGGGTTATGGGGGAGGTACGGGGTCGCGCACTCTTACCATACATGAAGCTCAGGGACTAACATACGAGTCGGTAATCGCCATAAAGACCAAGCCAAAAATGAAGCTGCACGAGAGCGTGCCGCACGCGGTCGTTGCAGTATCGCGGCACACCGGGACCTTCGTCTACTACGCTGACGACATCGAAGACGATGCCATCAGTCGATTCGTGCGTCGAGCATCGGCTGCGTCACCGAAGACCATTAAAGACTACAACTTGCAGATGGCCATCAGAGATCGGAACGCGGCGGTGATGGAGGCCCTGGGCCGGGAGGAGGCGATTGTAATGTAAAAATAGGATTTGAAATGTAAAAAAAAGCGTTTAGAAATAAGGATTGTGTGTATGCCTCGAGCATTCATGCTCACCATCGAAGGCACCTTCTTGCGGCGGCGTCGTGTGTCGGGTCGCTCTCGTCCCTCAAATATGGTTGAGGAGGGCGATGGCTGGCACATGAGTCATACTCGTGATCGGGTGCTGCTTGCGGGTCGCTGGTCTGCTCGCGGTATACACATAAACTAGTAATAACATGACTAAATTGTTTTAACCTTAGATTAAGAATAACTAACTTCCTCTCCCTGTATTGTGTAATGTAAATTCGTTAAAGTTAACAAAATAGTAGTAAATTATAACAAAAGTCACGGACCCCGGTGTCTGTGGAGTGATATTTTAATTATTAAAAAAAAAAAAAAAGCTAATACTAAAAGTTACATTGATTTTTGCTAATAACAGGACAAACCAGCACTTTTTTATTTTCAGTTATAATACCTCTGGAGCAGTTATGAGTGAGTTTTTTTTGTTGTGATATTCGATGTATCTATTTATGCCCCTAAAGCCAATTCTATAAGTTACATTGATTTTTGCTAATAACAGGACAAACCGGCACTTTTTTATTTTCAGTGTAAATAACTCTGGAGTAGAGTTATGAGTGAGTTTTTTTTGTTGCGATATTCGATGTATCTATTTATGCCCCTAAAGCCAATTCTATAAGTAACATTGATTTATGCTAATAACAGGACAAACCGGCACTTTTTTATTTTCAGTGAAAATAACTCTGGAGTAGTTATGAGTGAGTTTTTTTTGTTGCGATATTCGATGTATCTATTTATGCCCCTAAAGCCAATTCTATAAGTTACATTGATTTTTGCTAATAACAGGACAAACCGGCACTTTTTTATTTTCAGTTAAAATAACTCTGGACCAGTTATGAGTGAGTTTTTTTGTTGCGATATTCGATGTATCTATTTATACCCCTAAAGCTAATTCTATAAGTTACATTGATTTTTGCTAATAACAGAACAAACCGGCGCTTTTTTATTTTCAGTGTAAATAACTCTGGAGTAGTTATGAGTGAGTTTTTTTTGTTGCGATATTCGATGTATTTTTTTATGCCCCTAAAGCCAATTCTATAAGTTACATTGATTTTTGCTAATAACAGAACAAACCGGCACTTTTTTATTTTCAGTGAAAATAACTCTGGAGTAGTTATGAGTGAGTTTTTTTTGTTGCGATATTCGATGTATCTATTTATGCCCCTAAAGCCAATTCTATAAGTTACATTGATTTATGCTAATAACAGGACAAACCGGCACTTTTTTATTTTCAGTGAAAATAACTCTGGAGTAGTTATGAGTGAGTTTTTTTTGTTGCGATATTCGATGTATCTATGTATGCCCCTAAAGCCAATTCTATAGGTTACATTGATTTTTGCTAATAACAGGACAAACCGGCACTTTTTTATTTTCAGTTAAAATAACTCTGGAGCGGTTATGATTGAGTTTTTTTTGTTGCGATATTCGATGTATCTATTTATGCCCCTAAAGCTAATTCTAAAAGTTACATTGATTTTCGCTAATAACAGAACAAACCGGCACTTTTTTATTTTCAGTGTAAATAACTCTGGAGTAGTTATGAGTGAGTTTTTTTTGTTGCGATATTCGATGTATTTTTTTATGCCCCTAAAGCCAATTCTATAAGTAACATTGATTTTTGCTAATAACAGAACAAACCGGCACTTTTTTATTTTCAGTGTAAATAACTCTGGACCAGTTATGAGTGAGTTTTTTTTGTTGCGATATTCAATGTATCTATTTATGCCCCTAAAGCCAATTCTATAAGTTACATTGATTTTTGCTAATAACAGGACAAACCGGCACTTTTTATTTTCAGTGTAAATAACTCTGGAAACCGGCACTTTTTTATTTTCAGTGAAAATAACTCTGGAGCAGTTATGAGTGAGTTTTTTTTGTTGCGATATTCGATGTATCTATTTATGCCCCTAAAGCCAATTCTATAAGTAACATTGATTTTTGCTAATAACAGGACAAACCGGCACTTTTTTATTTTCAGTGTAAATAACTCTGGAGTAGTTATGAGTGAGTTTTTTTTGTTGCGATATTCGATGTATTTTTTTATGCCCCTAAAGCCAATTCTATAAGTTACATTGATTTTTGCTAATAACAGAACAAACCGGCACTTTTTTATTTTCAGTGAAAATAACTCTGGAGTAGTTATGAGTGAGTTTTTTTTGTTGCGATATTCGATGTATCTATTTATGCCCCTAAAGCCAATTCTATAAGTTACATTGATTTTTGCTAATAACAGGACAAACCGGCACTTTTTTATTTTCAGTGTAAATAACTCTGGAGTAGAGTTATGAGTGAGTTTTTTTTGTTGCAATATTCGATGTATCTATTTATGCCCCTAAAGCCAATTCTATAAGTTACATTGATTTATGCTAATAACAGGACAAACCGGCACTTTTTTATTTTCAGTGAAAATAACTCTGGAGTAGTTATGAGTGAGTTTTTTTTGTTGCGATATTCGATGTATCTATTTATGCCCCTAAAGCCAATTCTATAAGTCACATTGATTTATGCTAATAACAGGACAAACCGGCACTTTTTTATTTTCAGTTAAAATAACTCTGGACCAGTTATGAGTGAGTTTTTTTGTTGCGATATTCGATGTATCTATTTATACCCCTAAAGCTAATTCTATAAGTTACATTGATTTTTGCTAATAACAGAACAAACCGGCGCTTTTTTATTTTCAGTGTAAATAACTCTGGAGTAGTTATGAGTGAGTTTTTTTTGTTGCGATATTCGATGTATTTTTTTATGCCCCTAAAGCCAATTCTATAAGTTACATTGATTTTTGCTAATAACAGAACAAACCGGCACTTTTTTATTTTCAGTGAAAATAACTCTGGAGTAGTTATGAGTGAGTTTTTTTTGTTGCGATATTCGATGTATCTATTTATGCCCCTAAAGCCAATTCTATAAGTTACATTGATTTTTGCTAATAACAGGACAAACCGGCACTTTTTTATTTTCAGTGTAAATAACTCTGGAGTAGAGTTATGAGTGAGTTTTTTTTGTTGCGATATTCGATGTATCTATTTATGCCCCTAAAGCCAATTCTATAAGTTACATTGATTTATGCTAATAACAGGACAAACCGGCACTTTTTTATTTTCAGTGAAAATAACTCTGGAGTAGTTATGAGTGAGTTTTTTTTGTTGCGATATTCGATGTATCTATTTATGCCCCTAAAGCCAATTCTATAAGTCACATTGATTTATGCTAATAACAGGACAAACCGGCACTTTTTTATTTTCAGTGAAAATAACTCTGGAGTAGTTATGAGTGAGTTTTTTTTGTTGCGATATTCGATGTATCTATGTATGCCCCTAAAGCCAATTCTATAGGTTACATTGATTTTTGCTAATAACAGGACAAACCGGCACTTTTTTATTTTCAGTTAAAATAACTCTGGAGCGGTTATGATTGAGTTTTTTTTGTTGCGATATTCGATGTATCTATTTATGCCCCTAAAGCTAATTCTAAAAGTTACATTGATTTTCGCTAATAACAGAACAAACCGGCACTTTTTTATTTTCAGTGTAAATAACTCTGGAGTAGTTATGAGTGAGTTTTTTTTGTTGCGATATTCGATGTATTTTTTTATGCCCCTAAAGCCAATTCTATAAGTAACATTGATTTTTGCTAATAACAGAACAAACCGGCACTTTTTTATTTTCAGTGTAAATAACTCTGGACCAGTTATGAGTGAGTTTTTTTTGTTGCGATATTCGATGTATCTATTTATGCCCCTAAAGCCAATTCTATAAGTTACATTGATTTTTGCTAATAACAGGACAAACCGGCACTTTTTATTTTCAGTGTAAATAACTCTGGAAACCGGCACTTTTTTATTTTCAGTGAAAATAACTCTGGAGCAGTTATGAGTGAGTTTTTTTTGTTGCGATATTCGATGTATCTATTTATGCCCCTAAAGCCAATTCTATAAGTTACATTGATTTTTGCTAATAACAGAACAAACCGGCACTTTTTTATTTTCAGTGAAAATAACTCTGGAGTAGTTATGAGTGAGTTTTTTTTGTTGCGATATTCGATGTATTTTTTTATGCCCCTAAAGCCAATTCTATAAGTTACATTGATTTTTGCTAATAACAGAACAAACCGGCACTTTTTTATTTTCAGTGAAAATAACTCTGGAGTAGTTATGAGTGAGTTTTTTTTGTTGCGATATTCGATGTATCTATTTATGCCCCTAAAGCCAATTCTATAAGTTACATTGATTTTTGCTAATAACAGGACAAACCGGCACTTTTTTATTTTCAGTGTAAATAACTCTGGAGTAGAGTTATGAGTGAGTTTTTTTTGTTGCGATATTCGATGTATCTATTTATGCCCCTAAAGCCAATTCTATAAGTTACATTGATTTATGCTAATAACAGGACAAACCGGCACTTTTTTATTTTCAGTGAAAATAACTCTGGAGTAGTTATGAGTGAGTTTTTTTTGTTGCGATATTCGATGTATCTATTTATGCCCCTAAAGCCAATTCTATAAGTCACATTGATTTATGCTAATAACAGGACAAACCGGCACTTTTTTATTTTCAGTTAAAATAACTCTGGACCAGTTATGAGTGAGTTTTTTTGTTGCGATATTCGATGTATCTATTTATACCCCTAAAGCTAATTCTATAAGTTACATTGATTTTTGCTAATAACAGAACAAACCGGCGCTTTTTTATTTTCAGTGTAAATAACTCTGGAGTAGTTATGAGTGAGTTTTTTTTGTTGCGATATTCGATGTATTTTTTTATGCCCCTAAAGCCAATTCTATAAGTTACATTGATTTTTGCTAATAACAGGACAAACCGGCACTTTTTTATTTTCAGTGTAAATAACTCTGGAGTAGAGTTATGAGTGAGTTTTTTTTGTTGCGATATTCGATGTATCTATTTATGCCCCTAAAGCCAATTCTATAAGTTACATTGATTTATGCTAATAACAGGACAAACCGGCACTTTTTTATTTTCAGTGAAAATAACTCTGGAGTAGTTATGAGTGAGTTTTTTTTGTTGCGATATTCGATGTATCTATTTATGCCCCTAAAGCCAATTCTATAAGTCACATTGATTTATGCTAATAACAGGACAAACCGGCACTTTTTTATTTTCAGTGAAAATAACTCTGGAGTAGTTATGAGTGAGTTTTTTTTGTTGCGATATTCGATGTATCTATGTATGCCCCTAAAGCCAATTCTATAGGTTACATTGATTTTTGCTAATAACAGGACAAACCGGCACTTTTTTATTTTCAGTTAAAATAACTCTGGAGCGGTTATGATTGAGTTTTTTTTGTTGCGATATTCGATGTATCTATTTATGCCCCTAAAGCTAATTCTAAAAGTTACATTGATTTTCGCTAATAACAGAACAAACCGGCACTTTTTTATTTTCAGTGTAAATAACTCTGGAGTAGTTATGAGTGAGTTTTTTTTGTTGCGATATTCGATGTATTTTTTTATGCCCCTAAAGCCAATTCTATAAGTAACATTGATTTTTGCTAATAACAGAACAAACCGGCACTTTTTTATTTTCAGTGTAAATAACTCTGGACCAGTTATGAGTGAGTTTTTTTTGTTGCGATATTCGATGTATCTATTTATGCCCCTAAAGCCAATTCTATAAGTTACATTGATTTTTGCTAATAACAGGACAAACCGGCACTTTTTATTTTCAGTGTAAATAACTCTGGAAACCGGCACTTTTTTATTTTCAGTGAAAATAACTCTGGAGCAGTTATGAGTGAGTTTTTTTTGTTGCGATATTCGATGTATCTATTTATGCCCCTAAAGCCAATTCTATAAGTTACATTGATTTTTGCTAATAACAGAACAAACCGGCACTTTTTTATTTTCAGTGAAAATAACTCTGGAGTAGTTATGAGTGAGTTTTTTTTGTTGCGATATTCGATGTATTTTTTTATGCCCCTAAAGCCAATTCTATAAGTTACATTGATTTTTGCTAATAACAGAACAAACCGGCACTTTTTTATTTTCAGTGAAAATAACTCTGGAGTAGTTATGAGTGAGTTTTTTTTGTTGCGATATTCGATGTATCTATTTATGCCCCTAAAGCCAATTCTATAAGTTACATTGATTTTTGCTAATAACAGGACAAACCGGCACTTTTTTATTTTCAGTGTAAATAACTCTGGAGTAGAGTTATGAGTGAGTTTTTTTTGTTGCGATATTCGATGTATCTATTTATGCCCCTAAAGCCAATTCTATAAGTTACATTGATTTATGCTAATAACAGGACAAACCGGCACTTTTTTATTTTCAGTGAAAATAACTCTGGAGTAGTTATGAGTGAGTTTTTTTTGTTGCGATATTCGATGTATCTATTTATGCCCCTAAAGCCAATTCTATAAGTCACATTGATTTATGCTAATAACAGGACAAACCGGCACTTTTTTATTTTCAGTGAAAATAACTCTGGAGTAGTTATGAGTGAGTTTTTTTTGTTGCGATATTCGATGTATCTATGTATGCCCCTAAAGCCAATTCTATAGGTTACATTGATTTTTGCTAATAACAGGACAAACCGGCACTTTTTTATTTTCAGTTAAAATAACTCTGGAGCGGTTATGATTGAGTTTTTTTTGTTGCGATATTCGATGTATCTATTTATGCCCCTAAAGCTAATTCTAAAAGTTACATTGATTTTCGCTAATAACAGAACAAACCGGCACTTTTTTATTTTCAGTGTAAATAACTCTGGAGTAGTTATGAGTGAGTTTTTTTTGTTGCGATATTCGATGTATTTTTTTATGCCCCTAAAGCCAATTCTATAAGTAACATTGATTTTTGCTAATAACAGAACAAACCGGCACTTTTTTATTTTCAGTGTAAATAACTCTGGACCAGTTATGAGTGAGTTTTTTTTGTTGCGATATTCGATGTATCTATTTATGCCCCTAAAGCCAATTCTATAAGTTACATTGATTTTTGCTAATAACAGGACAAACCGGCACTTTTTATTTTCAGTGTAAATAACTCTGGAAACCGGCACTTTTTTATTTTCAGTGAAAATAACTCTGGAGCAGTTATGAGTGAGTTTTTTTTGTTGCGATATTCGATGTATCTATTTATGCCCCTAAAGCCAATTCTATAAGTAACATTGATTTTTGCTAATAACAGGACAAACCGGCACTTTTTTATTTTCAGTGTAAATAACTCTGGAGTAGTTATGAGTGAGTTTTTTTTGTTGCGATATTCGATGTATTTTTTTATGCCCCTAAAGCCAATTCTATAAGTTACATTGATTTTTGCTAATAACAGAACAAACCGGCACTTTTTTATTTTCAGTGAAAATAACTCTGGAGTAGTTATGAGTGAGTTTTTTTTGTTGCGATATTCGATGTATCTATTTATGCCCCTAAAGCCAATTCTATAAGTTACATTGATTTTTGCTAATAACAGGACAAACCGGCACTTTTTTATTTTCAGTGTAAATAACTCTGGAGTAGAGTTATGAGTCAGTTTTTTTTGTTGCAATATTCGATGTATCTATTTATGCCCCTAAAGCCAATTCTATAAGTTACATTGATTTATGCTAATAACAGGACAAACCGGCACTTTTTTATTTTCAGTGAAAATAACTCTGGAGTAGTTATGAGTGAGTTTTTTTTGTTGCGATATTCGATGTATCTATTTATGCCCCTAAAGCCAATTCTATAAGTCACATTGATTTATGCTAATAACAGGACAAACCGGCACTTTTTTATTTTCAGTGAAAATAACTCTGGAGTAGTTATGAGTGAGTTTTTTTTGTTGCGATATTCGATGTATCTATGTATGCCCCTAAAGCCAATTCTATAGGTTACATTGATTTTTGCTAATAACAGGACAAACCGGCACTTTTTTATTTTCAGTTAAAATAACTCTGGAGCGGTTATGAGTGAGTTTTTTTTGTTGCGATATTCGATGTATCTATTTATGCCCCTAAAGCTAATTCTAAAAGTTACATTGATTTTCGCTAATAACAGAACAAACCGGCACTTTTTTATTTTCAGTGTAAATAACTCTGGAGTAGTTATGAGTGAGTTTTTTTTGTTGCGATATTCGATGTATTTTTTTATGCCCCTAAAGCCAATTCTATAAGTAACATTGATTTTTGCTAATAACAGAACAAACCGGCACTTTTTTATTTTCAGTGTAAATAACTCTGGACCATTTTATTTATGTTACACGGGAATTCACCTTGAAAAAGGCCGTCTAATGCGGTTGAAACTATAGTCGGAGTAACCGGCTTAATCTTACGTGAGTAATTCCCGTGTAACATAAATAAAATGTGTGAAAACCACGTCAGTTTCAATAATAAAACTCTGGACCAGTTATGAGTGAGTTTTTTTTGTTGCGATATTCGATGTATCTATTTATGCCCCTAAAGCCAATTTTATAAGTTACATTGATTTTTGCTAATAACAGGACAAACCGGCACTTTTTATTTTCAGTGTAAATAACTCTGGAAACCGGCACTTTTTTATTTTCAGTGAAAATAACTCTGGAGTAGTTATGAGTGAGTTTTTTTTGTTGCGATATTCGATGTATCTATTTATGCCCCTAAAGCCAATTCTATAAGTAACATTGATTTTTGCTAATAACAGGACAAACCGGCACTTTTTTATTTTCAGTGTAAATAACTCTGGAGTAGTTATGAGTGAGTTTTTTTTGTTGCGATATTCGATGTATCTATTTATGCCCCTAAAGCTAATTCTATAAGTTACATTGGTTTTTGCTAATAACAGAACAAACCGGCACTTTTTTATTTTCAGTTAAAATAACTCTGGAGTAGTTATGAGTGAGTTTTTTTTGTTGCGATATTCGATGTATCTATTTATGCCCCTAAAGCCAATTCTATAAGTTACATTGATTTTTGCTAATAACAGGACAAACCGGCACTTTTTTATTTTCAGTTATAATAACTCTGGAGTAGTTATGAGTGAGTTTTTTTGTTGCGATATTCGATGTATCTATTTATGCCCCTAAAGCCAATTCTATAAGTTACATTGATTTTTGCTAATAACAGGACAAACAGGCACTTTTTTATTTTCAGTTAAAATAACTCTGGAGCAGGTATGAGTGAGTTTTTTTTGTTGCGATATTCGATGTATCATCTATTTATGCCCCTAAAGCCAATTCTATAAGTTACATTGATTTATGGTAATAACAGGACAAACCGGCACTTTTTTATTTTCAGTGAAAATAACTCTGGAGTAGTTATGAGTGAGTTTTTTTGTTGCGATATTCGATGTATCTATTTATGCCCCTAAAGCCAATTCTATAAGTTACATTGATTTATGCTAATAACAGGACAAACCGGCACTTTTTTATTTTCAGTGAAAATAACTCTGGACCAGTTATGAGTGAGTTTTTTTTGTTGCGATATTCTATGTATCTATTTATGCCCCTAAAGCCAATTCTATAGGTTACATTGATTTTTGCTAATAACAGGACAAACCGGCACTTTTTTATTTTCAGTTAAAATAACTCTGGAGCAGTTATGAGTGAGTTTTTTTTGTTGCGATATTCGATGTATCTATTTATGCCCCTAAAGCCAATTCTATAAGTTACATTGATTTTTGCTAATAACAGGACAAACCGGCACTTTTTTATTTTCAGTGTAAATAACTCTGGACCAGTTATGAGTGAGTTTTTTTTGTTGCGATATTCGATGTATCTATGTATGCCCCTAAAGCCAATTCTATAGGTTACATTGATTTTTGCTAATAACAGGACAAACTGGCACTTTTTTATTTTCAGTTAAAATAACTCTGGAGCAGTTATGAGTGAGTTTTTTTTGTTGCGATATTCGATGTATCTATTTATGCCCCTAAAGCCAATTCTATAAGTTACATTGATTTTTGCTAATAACAGGACAAACCGGCACTTTTTTATTTTCAGTTAAAATAACTCTGGAGCAGTTATGAGTGAGTTTTTTTTTGTTGCGATATTCGATGTATCTATTTATGCCCCTAAAGCCAATTCTTATAGGTTACATTGATTTTTGCTAATAACAGGACAAACCGGCACTTTTTTATTTTCAGTTAAAATAACTCTGGACCAGTTATGAGTGAGTTTTTTTTGTTGCGATATTCTATGTATCTATTTATGCCCCTAAAGCCAATTCTATAGGTTACATTGATTTTTGCTAATAACAGGACAAACCGGCACTTTTTTATTTTCAGTTAAAATAACTCCGGAGCAGTTATGAGTGAGTTTTTTTTGTTGCGATATTCGATGTATCTATTTATGCCCCTAAAGCCAATTCTATAAGTTACATTGATTTTTGCTAATAACAGGACAAACCGGCACTTTTTTATTTTCAGTTAAAATAACTCTGGAGCAGTTATGAGTGAGTTTTTTTTGTTGCTATATTCGATGTATCTATTTATGCCCCTAAAGCCAATTCTATAAGTTACATTGATTTACGTTTTTTTCCAAATTGGTCCAGCTGTTTATTCACCGTTTAAACCTTCCCTTACAAAAATATTTCAAGATCACAATTAGCCAAATCGGTCCAGCCATTCTCTAGTTTTAGCGAGACAAACAACATCAATTAATTTTTATATACATATATAGATTAAGGCCTAATGCTCACTGGCGTGTCGAAGCTGCTTCGCGGCGTGCAAACAGATGTGGTAAAGTCAACTCTTCCCAGTTTTTCGTAAGCTCAATATTGTCCCTCTACGCGCTTCCGTGGCACGTAAGGAGGCATTACCTAGGCTAGACTAGTAAATAAGGTAAAATTTTGAATCTAGCGTAAACCTAAAAGATTTAAGAGTGGATAAGTCATCAGCTCAAATCCAAGTTTTGCTCCTGCGCGAAACAGTGACAAATGCAACACGCTGTGCACGCTGTGCTACGCTTGCTGGATAAGTACGGACGAGTCGGCGCCCGCCTCAGAACTAACTAGCGTAAGCAACAAATGATAAGACACAAGATTACTCAAGAACGATTTTAATTTAAAATCGAACAAATGAACTTAAAATAATAACAAATAAGATACGGCCACTCATGTCACATATTTTGATTGCAACACACACAGAAAAGACAAAAAAAAACTCATTTCAGTGGCAACACTCAACTGAAACCTATACACACACACAAAATAAAACCTATACCTAACGGGTACTTCCCGTTGACCTAGAAAAATTTAAATTTGGCAAGAAGCAAGGTCTCACTGCATATTATGTAAAGTCGGTTATTTGAAGTCATACCATATAAAACATATTTTTTTGTCTTCTGTAGAAACAATCACACTGAAGAATGTAGGTACCTTATTAATTGACATTTCTTAGGCGGTTCTTTTCGAATGTTCAAGCATGATAAAAATTTAATAATATATTTCTAATATTCGGCCTCAACTGCGCATTACGTATTTATAGATCTCATAAATATTATGCTGACCTATATTTGCTTACACCTATACGCACAAGACAGGTGTAGTATTAGTAATCACCCTATGAAGCCAAGCTTTAGGTTTGTTACATTCAATTTTAATTATTAATGATAATTGCTAAATGACCAAAGTTGCTGAAAGTGAGAAAAAAGAGGGCCTTAACGCTTCAAACAATTTCGATAAAAAGGTATTGATAGACTTCTCAAAGTTTAGGGATGGTCATTTGATAAATGGCGTCATCATACATACAAAATGGTGACTAGCTAAAGAGCGGATGAAAAAAAATCGACAGCAGAGGATGGTGTCAAAATAGTTTTTTCTTCCTATCTAGTTTATACCGGGTGTATCGCTAGACGACGGATACATTCGAGGACATCAATCTAATCATCGTATAACTCGCGTGTAACTCTAGACGAACATATTCAAGGATATTATTGTACTCATTGTTATAAACAACTTTTACAAAGCACCAAATCTAAAATCGAAAAAATGCTGTTGTTCCATACATTACGTTGAGTGGGAATGTCATTTTTCTATGGAACAGTAGACTTTTTTACACAGTTTCAGGGTTGGCCTCATAGTAAAATTTGTATGAGTACAATGACAACCTTAAATATGCCCGTCGGCTAGAATTACACGCCATATAAAAGACCCATCTATTCAATGAATGAGTCTATCATTTAATAGCTCATTTAAAATGTTAATTATGTACCAAAACATCGTTGTGTATTATTTATATTTAGTAAAAAAACTTGTTTCGGTTGTTTTCCCCGTAGTCTGCTAGAGCTGTCACGAATGCGTTCGGGCAAATAACGTGATTCCCAAAGTTGCAGAATGTGATGTGACCTGAGCTGAAACGTGTCACGGTCCTCGAGCCGCCCGGTGACCGGCGGCCGGCGTCCGGCGACGATCGGTCATGCGACCCTCGCTGACAGGCATCTCTTTGCTCTTTGAATATGCGCCACTTTAACCTTTAAAACTATTCCATTACATTTTGCGTTCAACCCTTTTTTGTATCTCATTCTCTAATATCCGTTACAATATAAAATAAAGTCTGATCCGTATCGATTTCGTTGTTTGAAACCTTTGAATCTGAAATCAGATACCTGTTGTTGCCCGGGTTTCTTGGTTTACATTTTCGCTGAACATTATAAAATTTAGCCTACAATAGAGAATTAAATAACAAATCAGCAAGTTGCTGTTGATCATAAAAAGAGAGTATAGCAAGAACTGTTTGATGTATTGTATTGAATAAATGATAATGTAATGTAAGTATCGTGAAACCTCCTCCAAAATTAGCTTAAGCTCGATCGTAGATGGAAACAAGCTCTAGGAAAATTGTGAATTCTCGTGCTACGAAGCCGTAGCAGTTTCGTAGCGGGCTTTCTTCCTTATTGTTCCCCTAAAAATGGATTAAAAAAAGCTTGTTAAGAAGGGGCGTTAGTACCTGCCGGTGGTTCGCCTGCGTGCGGACACCGGCGCCCTCCGAAGCGGGCGGCGCGCCGCGCCTCGCGCACTCCACCGCCGCGGCGCCTCGCTCCACCTGCACGTCAAGCGTCGAACCACGTCAGCCCCGACCACCGACCACACCAGTAACCACATCATACTCCCGTATCGACCACTAACATAATCGTTTGTTAAGGCGAAATCTACCAAAGCTGCATGGAGCTAAGCTGAGTCCAACTAACATTATAAATGCGAAAGTGTGTTTGTTTCTCTTTCACGCAGCAACAGAGTAACGGATATCTCGATCGACTTGATATCTATACATAATGATAGTTGTAGTGCCAGAAAGTGACAAAAATAATAATTAATATACGATTGCTGAGGGTATGGAAACGTAGGGCATAGCTAGTTAATTCTAATTTTTTAACAGACTTCCAAAAAGAGTTATCAATTTGACAGATTTATTAATGTTTGTTTCTTGAGAACTTTTGACTGGGTGAACCGATTTTAATGATTCTTTTTTATTTGAAAGCTGGTGCATCCTGTGTAGCCCCATTTGGTCCAGTTCTGATAGTTTTATGAATTCTGTTTATTATATTGATAATTATTTCAAAGAAATAGGCCATTGAAGCCAAGAATTTGAATTTCTTTAAAAAAAAGAGATTTTATTCCAGTCTAGCTCATAAAGCTTTGGTACAATTTTGTCCCTTGAATGTGAATACGTAGTGGCGTGCTTATTTCCTAGGCTAAACTGTGCTTAGCCCATTTAGTACGAGTATTCAGTGCAGGTGCAAAGTTTGCTCGATACTTGGCTGGAGTCCATAAAATGCCTATCAACGTGGAAGCGATTCAACTTTGAAGCTGGTTGCTTATTAGCTGGTGTCATGAGTTTAGCTAAGGAAATGCAGATAATGGACGATGAAAATTGGACGCTTAAAATTACCGTTGTTTCTTTGGGAGATACGTACATTTAAATACTCGTAAACGGTGTATTTTGCTAGAAAAACCGTTTAAGTTTTCATAAATCTTATTGCTTTCTTTTCATGAAAATTAGCGTTGATTACATAGTGATTACTCATAACTAACCTGTCCAACAAATACAACAGGTTGTGTTTGGGATAAAATCGAGTACGGCATTTTTCATACATACTCGTACTCTGGTTCAGACTCGCAATTACCTATGCAATTCGTACCGGAATACAAGTCTCTAGTATATTCTACAAATACAAACAGGTATACCTAGTCTGTGTACAAACCAAACGCGAGTCAGTAGCAGCACAGCTTGAACGCGCACTCCGCGGCTGCGTTGCTCAGGTGCTGTCGGTATATTTATTAGCACAGATCTTTATCAAGTGAGAATCTACGAGTACGTCAAGTTGATGTTACGAGAGCAATTTAGTGGTAGTTTAACTTCATTCGCACGGCCAACTGCTTTCCAAGACTTTTTATAGTTTAAAATATATATTTTTTGTATTAACGTCTGATGTGCCAAGCCGATGGATTGAACTGAATTATGCGACGTGCTAGTTGGAACATTAATCCAACTTAAAACCAGCAGACAGACATGAAAAGTAGGTGAACACGTGGTGTCTATCCTGGATAAAGGCATGTGGTTTGATACGTAGTTTTTCATACAGTTCCTTGTAACAAAACGCGCGAGTCCACGTTCCAGCTGTGTTGCTGCTGCTTCTGGCTTGTAAAAGCCTTTAATGTGAAAACCGCGCGTCAGACTCATGCAAATAGGTAGGTTACAAAATATTTTGTTGTGCTCAAGTGACCGTTTGGTTCCCTGCCAAAGTGCTATTTGTTTTGTAGACTGTATAAATTGAGAAAGATCGTTTGCTCATATCATAACGTTAGCAATTATTGGTGGTGCTATATACCGATTTATTCTGAGGTTTGTAACCAACAGCCAAAATATCGTCTTGACGAAAGCTCAGCACAATATATTTGACACTAACCTTTGATATTGATTCTTTTGAGGTTGAATCATTTCTATTTGTGAATACTGACAAACATACATACAAGGAAGACATGCAAACTGTCACAACTTTATCTGCAAAAACTCTGTAATTGTTTTTAGAGCTAAGATAATCCAAATATCAGAAATTCAAAATTTTGATCATAAATGGTTAATCCTAGCGCGAAAAGCGAATTATTTCATTGTTCATATCAAATGAGTTACAGCAATAAATAAAATTGTCGTGACATTTTGCTTGAATGGTTCTTTTGCCTCGACTTACAATGTATTGTAGAACTTTGCTCCGATATTTGGACCATCGATTTTCAACCTTACGTGTACGCAATAAAGCTGAGTAATATGTTGGAATTCTGTAAAGGTTTTGAGTTAAGTTCCAGTCTAGATGTTGAAGAATAAGTAAAAAGCCGCCGACAAAAAAAAAACTACGAGACAATTAAATGGCCGAATGGAATCCGGACTATCTTATGGGTGTTGTGGTATCTAGAATTCGAGAAAGCTAATCCAATATGGCATCGTACCTCCCAAACGGATGAAATGATATTGATTTAGTTTTATTGTTTGAAATGTCGAGTGTTCTTAGCTGTGATTCAAGAAAATCTGTTTAGCCATTAGACATTTATATATATTTTTTAATTTTCAATTCATACCTTGTTTGTTAGCAAAGATTAAGCATGATATTGAACCAAAGTTTTTACGCGCCATTTATTTTTCGCTATAATTTTATATTCTTGGTGATAAAATCAAAAGATATCATTGATACAGAAACCATTACGATGTGCAAAGAAATTACCTCAGCTTCAAAAACCGAGTTCAGATTTTATTCGTTCCTCTTTGTTTGACGTAGAGATAATCAAAAAGAGTAACATTTTAGGAAAACTTAATTAAACGCTCAAAGGGTCACCGAGTCAAATTATATAAACCACGGCATAATATCTTTCTGTTTCTTTGATGTTGCTTTGAAATCTAATTTCCTGGCGGTTAATAATAATTCCCAAGTCAAGTCTCAGAATTACCTATGTATTAGAGTATGTTTACCGATAAGGTTACAAGTAAAACTCAATTCTCCTATATGCGAAACGAGAAATTTCATTACAGGTGAAAGCCTATGTTTGATTTTGTGGGTGGCAGTGTGTTCTCTGTGATATTTTTTTTTTACTTTTTGCCAAATATGTAGCCGTAGTTTTTGACCCTGAACCTTAGCGAAAAATAATATATAGAAAGATATTGCGATAAATAAAATATAGATTAGATTGCATGATAAATCAAAAGTAGGTATTTGAGTCTCAGTTATTATGTGCCATTCAATGCATTTATCACATTGTTTGGGCAATTCAATATAATGAGCGACATCAACTTTCAGTAATGACGTTGCTAGGTAATTGCGGCTGTCTGTACTATTAAGTATGTACCTATAACAATATAATTTTAATGGTAGTTCATGAATACCAATATGTTTTATAGTTACTATCATATGTAAGTACAATATACGTCTTGTGGTTAACATACTTAACAGGTATTCACTGTGATATCAATTGTACATCTGTTTTTATTTAATGTACACGTAATGCTAATGAATGCAAAATTAAGTTAATTAGCAATTCCTACATCCCTTCGCTTAATATTCAAGGACGTGAGATTGCGAGCAAGAGTATGACTGTGAGTATGTGTGTGCGCGCGGGGTTTACGAGACGTGGACCTCTTGGGCTGGTCTCCGCTACTGGTCTGGCTGGAGCTGGTGGTGGTCGTGCTGAGCGTGGACAGGTCGCTGGAGGCGCGTGCCGAGCGCAGCCGCGGCAACACGGGTGGCTCCTCCGCCTCGGGTGAGGCAGGATCTTCGCACGCCCAGCCCAGCGCCCGCGCCGCCGTCCACACCGCGAACACGAACGTCAACATGGCGCCGCGCGGGGGCCTATCGTGCCACCCGCCGGCACCGACCCTTCCGACCCTTCACCGAACACTCTCCCGCCAAATGCATCAGTCCCACTTCACTCTAACTGTCTTGTGTTACGCTCGATCACTGATGCTCCGACGACATCTTATATACACGATCACGAGTGCGGGTGCGTGGTTCACGCGCTACCGCGAGCGCCACTATACTGAACTAGGTGCCGGCCCGACGCCGCCGCCGCCACCACGCGTTTAGTACGATGCATTCGTAGTATCGTCATTGTTGATAGTCATTAATCGAGCGGACCCGGGTCACGACGGGCATCGATTCAATTTCACAAAAATTAATCAAAGTTTGCCGGCGGACCGAGGCCGCTGCGATATTGGCGCTATTGTTACCGATTTGATTGACATCCGGCCAAAGTTCAATAGGCACGAGATGTAGAGCGTGTTTTATCTATTAAATCACAAGTGAAACTAGTTACTACTTAGCTCGAATTGGTGGGCATCTCGTGTGAGTTGTTGATGTTATTTACGTGAAGAAGGCATCGGTCGCGTGACGCGCAGGCATTGTTGATGTTGCACGTCGCGGCGCGGGGAACGTGAGCGCCGACTTCACTCTACTGCACGGCTCACCCGCGCCGCCACCGGCCGAAAGGGCACGTTCTATATTTATTAGTGACCCACAATCACATAACCGCTAGAATATAATAAAGGTGCGACATTTATCTATGAGATTCGATTCGTTGTCACTTGTTGCACGCGCGGTCGGTATTGGCGAAGTCGGCTCGCTACGAGAGACGAATCGATCACACCGGCGATTCCCGTGCAGTGCGGCGTATCAAGGTGTAGAGCGCGCCGGGAAAAAGAGTCAACGTCGTGTCGGACAGGAGCACCGTCACGAGGCATCCTGCGGCTGCCCGGCGGCCATGTTGGCGCCGCCACGGTGCCGCCGCCCGCATGCGTACGCCGGCACGCACCGTCCGTGGTCCAAACGACGCAACTCACCGACGTGCCGCGCCGAAGTGGCGCTTGCTGCTCGCTCGGAAGGATCACTTTCACACGCATCCCGCTCTACCGGTTCTTTTGTAGGTCACGCGAAAATCTAACGTTTCCACTGAAGCTTGCTACGAATCACCGCGACTGATTTCAGTGTAATACCTTTTCTAGGCTAAGAAGATTACGTGTATGAACGGAGAGAAAATTTGTATTATGCCGAAAAATCTCCTTTTACTATTGTTCGTGATAACGCCATTGTCAAAGAGTTTTATGATCAGGAAAATCAGCTATTGTTGCTGACTTGCTTTAGTACAATACTGAAAGTTGCTTAATACTTATAACATTTTCTGAATGATGTTTAGGTAACGCTTTTGATAAATGAGGTTATAACATAAATTACGGTAAACACGAGTTGTTTTAT
This sequence comes from Agriopis leucophaearia, assembly GCA_949125355.1. Taxonomy (NCBI): domain Eukaryota; kingdom Metazoa; phylum Arthropoda; class Insecta; order Lepidoptera; family Geometridae; genus Agriopis; species Agriopis leucophaearia. The sequence continues at coordinate 8,117,896 of OX421267.1, forward strand.
CCAATGATATTATGAAATTTTCTAACAGGGTTTTCACATACATTTTAGTAATTTTGTATCTACAAGCTGGGACCTTTGCATAATTGGTGGACACAAAGTTCACATGTAATGACATGTTTTCGTCGTTATAGTAGCACGAGGCGTGTGAACTTGACCGGCGCCCGCCCTCGGATGCACCCCGCCCGCCCTGAGCACCACTAAGGTGGCTTATCTCATTATCCCACTTCGACATACGGCTTAATTAGAATTGTTTTTCATTGTCATGGGTGCGAATAAGTACCTAAAGCTTGTGAAAAACTATTAGCTATTCCATGGTATGAAAAGATCGAATGATATGAGGTATTAGCTGCTGTTTTAGGCGCGTGGAATACTCTTTATAACATCAGCTAACTGCCAGTAAAAGTCCTGTTAAAATTTCTCCAGCCATTTTGGAGTCCATAGGAAACATCGATAAATCTATATTTACAATATTTTTTTTTGGCTTTTGTGTAACTATTCATCCTTTATCTACCGTGTTTGTTAGCAGATGTTTGTTTTCCATGTAAAATAAAATTAAAAAAAAAAATATGACGAGAGAGAGATAGAGAGAGCATAAGTGATATCCTGTTTTATTTTAACTGAAATTTTTCAACTTTTTAGTTTGTAGGTAGGTCTTGAAGTCAGTTTTTTTCCCTCAAACTTACTTCATTACTGTGTGTTTTCACAAAGAGATCCGAAAAACTATTGTAGGTTTATGCTCCTTCGTCTAGTAGATAAATGCATCCTAATGGATGTGCGATTTGGGACGTTTTCACCACACATTTATAATGCAGTAGCGAAAGAAACTTAGTTCAGATAACAGATTGTTGGGAGAACCAAGCAATGTACATAGTGGTACTACACTACAAACTCAAGCCTGTTTGTATAGAGACTTCCATTGAAGATCCCAGGTGCATTACGCGAATGAAGTTACAGACTTGTTTTGCTCTTAGAATCTGTTTCTGTACTCAACATATTTACCTTTTGCATAAATAACTGAATCTATGCTATGAAATTATTTATTTTATTTATTTATTTACAGAAAACAAACAGATTTAACATCATAAAACTTAGCAAGATCTATCTTTCGGATTATCTGTCGATTTCTCAGTAACAAAAAGTGTCACGCGTGAAAGGAAAGCGAAAATGTTTTTATAAACATCTAGCTGATCCAACGTTGTCCTGGCCAAATTCCATAGAAACAAGATTTATTTTAAAAATATCTTTTTCAAACCAAGTTTTTGTGAAATTAGTGATCGGAACAGTGTGCTTTTCAAAATGAGCCCAAACACTGCCAGTCTACTATTATCCACCGAGGAGTGCCGTTGTCCACCGTTATCATCATCAAATCAGCTCGCTGTCACCATTATATTGTATTGTCATCGGAACTTGAAAAGTATGCCAAATTTCAGCTCAATCGAACACCGGTGAGTGGGTCAAATTTAACTTGCAAGATTTGATTACATACAGACTGACACCGAGACAGGTGAAACTAAATAAAAGCTTGTAAAAGGCACTGACAGTTTTTCCCGAATTATCCAAATTTTCCAAGCCGTTTTTGACTTTCAGCGAGACTAACGAACAGCACCTAATTTTTATACAATATATAGATTAGCTCATGGAGCATTTGTAAGAGACTAAATCTGTAAGACAATAAAATGGATTTCCATGCAGCCTCACTAGATTATCTAGATTTATTTCACCACTAACTGACCTCAATTCAATACAATAAGCTATAAATAACGTTACATTATCCGAGAAGCTATTTTGTCCTTTTTTGCCATGAATTTTTATTTGCTAGTCACATGCCAGTATTAGTGACCTACGCAGGTACAATCAAGTGCGAAGGTGGGCCGTAATTGCATCTACGTGCAATCCCACAGTAATTATCTTGGCCACAATCGCCGGAGAAGCCATTACATGCCAAGGTAGCAGACATTGTGTTGTCGACTAGTAGCGTGCATTGTTCAGTATCATCACTACACTCGAGCAGCGCTAAAAAGCGACCCGACAGCTGTAGTAAATTTAAATAAAAAGCTGGATGAAAATATTATTGAACGAGCTATGCGAAGGTCTCAGAATCTACGGGAACAGATCGGCGTTTGAATGTATGTTTGTGAGTTAGTATTTTTATATATTTGTTCGACGGTAACTTTCGTAAGTCGGCCTTCATGAAATTTTATAGGCAAGTAGTTCATGCATATATAATTTTAAATTAGTCTTTATTAACTGAAAAAAAACAAGCTAACACTACAAAAACAAATAGACTGCCTATAGACCGTTGAAGGTCTAAATACAATCTAAATGCTCAAGCCCACTTACAGGTGGTAGCGTACCCAGCATGCTGGCAGCATTATCACACCGAATGGCAATGCTTATACGTTGAACCAGAAACACGCCCGTATTTTGGTCACGCGTCGCATTAACAAGGCACTCTGAAAGATTTTTGAAAATGTGGTAAGCTCCCGGTCCCAAAGGGCCCAATGCCTCGACCCCAAATGGCTCGAAAATTTCAACCGCGAGGTTAGCATATTTGCGTCGCTTGTGTTGCTCTGTTGAATTGCAGCCGCACAAGCTCTACCTCGTGTCACAGGAAGATGTGACGGCGCCAAAGTATCGACATAAGTCGCGTCCCATACAAGGGGCCGCCCCAATCTCCAGGGCACAAGCGTAATTTTTTTTTATGTTGCCTTGATGTTTAGATATTGAAATTAAACACACTTTTAACAGATTGTATCGCGTGTGTAATTTGATTTTATATTTTTGAATTTATGTCTGAAAAATTGTTAGAAGCGTTGTTATGATATAGGGATCGTTAGGTCTCAGTTCGGGGCGAAGAACTTGTATTTAATATTTTACTGTAGTCAGCAAACGTAAAGGTAATATGAATTTACGCTTTTTATTCAGATTTTTACAATTATCTGACTGAAATAGACCTATCTTACTACCTCGTCGAATATAGTGCAAACAAGTCGATTATCGGGCAGCCTGTTATCTAAACTATCTAACGTGCCATCTCGCTAGGGTATTGTGCTACGTAGGAGAGATAATCACATCTCCCGTCGCCTGCTGGGACCACTTTACATCACACATGGTCATATACAGGGTGTCAACAGAGAGATGGATCAGTGGCAGCTGAGTGATAGAGAACCTCAATATTTATTGATATAATTATGTATCCTACTAAAACAGCTGTTCTACAGAGCTGTTATAAACACACCAGAGGTAATAAATACACGAATAATCTGTATGAATCAACCATAGGAATTAAAACTATGGATTTTGGTTCAAAGCTCAAAAATGTCCAAACCAAAGCTCAACCTAACACCGTAGTAACTGTTTAGTAATATGATCATCTATATCCTATTTATTCAACGTTATTGTAAAAACCCTGTTGATATTATTAAACATTACAAAAAATTATAAAGCTACACATTTCCTTTCTTGTGATATAACATAAATAAATTAAATTAAAGACAGATAAACATAAAAAATTACAATTGATTCGGAGAAGAGTCCTTAATTTTTAAACTGCTGCTGAGCATTAATTAGGTACGTATTAAATTTCATCTTGGACCATTGACAGAACCATAAACTAGCTTTCTAGTAAAACAGCATTGAAATTGGTCCACCTATGGCGTTTACGAAGCCACAGACATGCATATAGGTCTCAAATTTAAAACACCTTTCTTTATTCGACGTCGGAGGTTAATAAAATGGCTGTAGAGTGTAGAGGTCGATAAAAAGCATCATAAAAAGAGTCTAAAGATAAATACTGTAAGTAAGTACTAGTAAGTGCAACGTCGAAGAACTTCCTATTTCGTTAGAAAGGACACCTGGCATCACCAGAGAGAAGTAACTTTACCCTTTCCAACGTAGAACAGGTAACGAGTATATAGAAATAGCGACATCTAGTGACTAATATAAGCGTTACAACTATATACTCGCACGCTTGCTAGTTTTCCGACAAAGAATTTTACGTGCGTAAAGATACGTGTACACACATTGTTACATCACCGGAACGTTACCGGCATATTGCCGTAAATAATATAGTTATAACCTGGTTTAATAAAGAAACTAATCTAAAATGGCGCCGCTTTTCATTACCTCGCTCACTCGCATATTATTAATAAATAATAATAAAATAATCGTTTTTTTTTTGCATACTGTCATCTGGACCCAAACTAAGCAATGCTTCTACTATGAGAGACTGATATACATACATAATTATAATTTTGTATTTTATTACATTCTTAAATAAATATTACCACCCAGACATAGAACAAACACAAATGTTCATCACATGAATGTTTGCCCTAGGTGGGAATCGAACTCACGCTCCCAAGCGCAGAAGGCAGGTTCACTACCAACTGGGCCATCGGGGCAGTCTAGCTGTCCATACTCACACAAGGAGGTACAACGTGCAAAAAAATACCAGTCTGGATTTACGCTGTCACGCTGTCTAGACGCTCTCAGTTTTTAGGGTTTCGTAGTACTACAAGGAACCGTTATAAGTCCGTTCTGTCCTTTCGTCTCACGTCTGTCCGTCTGTCCATCCGTTCAAATTCTTTAGAACCTTCTAACGTCTGTAGTTATTCAGATAGGTGCATGAAAATGTGCACAATTATAGTATTAGAATAATTCTCAATTTTAAAAGTATACTAAAAATGTTTTAGATGTGGCTCTGGTACATGTGAGATGGAGATGTTTTTTTGCTCTACTTTCTTGTGTAGGATATCGTTATAGGTCTCATAAAATGAAGGTATGGTTTCATATATTAAATTTTTATTAAGTACTTGCCGCCCATCCCGGCTTCGCACGGGTGGACATTTTTTTAAACATTCTAGTAATAAATATAGCCCATAATACTCAGAGATAATAGAACATTTTAATGGTGAAAGAAATTTTAAAATCGGTCCAGTAGTTTTTAGTTAATTTGTTACAAACATACATAAATACAAATCCTCTTTATAATATTATTATATATAGTGTAGATATCCTTTATGAAATATGTTAATATTTGTCACCAAAGTGGCAAAAAGTTGCTCCCCCTAGCATTTATAAATTATTAAAAATAGAAAGCTTTAACTCGCCATGATGGTAGCTTATATTAAAACCTTTATTCAAAATTAATTCGAGCATTTTTTGATTATAACTTTTTAAGATACAGCGATAAAACTTAGTCAATTTAAGAAGTTTTGGCTCAAAGGTCATTGTCCTAACCATAAAATGATCTTACAAAGAAAGTTTCTCTTGTAGTTTGACCAAACCATAAAAAGTGTAATGTTATGTACATATATCTCTGAAATTTTGCTATCTACCGAGCTTCGTTCGTTCGAATTTTTCTATAACCACCAATTTTTTAACTATAAATATGACCACAATGATATGACTATGGTAACGGAATCGTGTGTTGCAAATATGCGTATCTCAACACGCCGTTGACCAGTTACGAATACATTGTTATTATATTCCGTTGTTATTTTATCTTGTTGAGTTTTTTTATTACTTTTTGTATATGTAATTCCTAACTATCCTAGTCCCTACTAGTCCGGAATATGAATTATTTGTGTAAACATGGTATAGTATACCTATATACATCATTATAACAACATATCAATATAATACATAGTCTAATAATTATATAAATATGTAATGAAAATCTGTACTATTACGTATACAATTTTTTTAAATGGAATTGCGGATTTGCAGGCGATAGCTGTGAATGTTCATCTATCTATTGACATAAGATTCACATACACCACGTCATCTCAAATTGATTACGTATATTGCTTTACTAAGCTGATTACGCAAGTGGGCCAGTAAGAAAATTCGATGAAAAAGTAGCTGAATAAAGGTTAGGGACGTTGGAATCGCAGTAATGAATCTAAAATGGAACCGGGCAGGATACGTTCTAATGCAGTGATGACAGGCGGAATAAGATTGTTACAGAGAGGTGCCCAACAAAGCGCTTTCTTTTCACACATCTTCATTTTGAGTACCAAAACTTAAGAAGGAAACCGTATTTGTTTTATTTTGGTATCTTAATACATTCATATAATAAAGGACCAACTAAAATGAATAAAAATTCGCTGCCAAATACTTCTCTAAAAGTATACCACTTCTCTTGTACTCGAAAATTGTGTGAAAATTAAGCACTGATTTGCCTACAGTATGTAAGGAAGTGAATGATGATGACGATTAATATGTGAAGTTACCGAGTGTGATGCGGTTGGGAGTCCTCCTGGCTGCTGCTGCGCTTCCTCTTGCGGCGGAAGCACCAGTCCTGGCCCATCGCATCACAGCGCGCCCGCCGCGATCCGCCCCCGCCCAGGGCCGCTCACGCGCTCACCATCGCACACATGCACGCGCCTATTCTTGCACACTATCCCACCACTATAACACCAACCAGAGGTAAACGAGTTCTTTTTGATCTTATTTAAAATTCGTTGATTTTGGCACTCTTAGTTTTGTTTCAAAGTAAAATTTAATGTTTCTTGTATTTGATTAGTTAATGTTCTAACTTCCGTGTTGGTGCCTTGGTATATTGGTCACTATAAGCTACAGTAGTAGCTCAATCTGACTTTTATTCACTGTAAATATATTATCAACTTAGCAATGAATATTATTAAAGTTACTTAATATTCGATGTAATATCGATAATGACACTTTTCGTTTTTTCTTATTTTATTTAGTCAATAATTGATGAGCTTCCGTGTTGGTTTTTGATTATATCATTCAATTTTACTTGAATAGTTGAATAGAAGTACTATTTACTTATTCAATTAGAAGATTAATCTGGCTTATTCGATTTATATTTATTGTTTTATACAATATCATAAGAAAAGGGTATACTGAGCTGTCATGACTGGATGCTCAAAGCAGAAGATCGCAGGTCGTGGAATAAATTGGGAGAGACCTATGTCCAGAAATAGACAACGAAAGGCTAAAGAAGAAGAAAAGAAGAAGATACTGAGCTAAAAAGGGTTCGTTATACTCATCATTATGAATAACTTTTACAATGGGACCAACGATGAAATATCAAAAAAATATAAGCTGTTGTATTGAAAATGGTTATTCACACTTGACAAAATGTATGGAAAAGCTCATATTTTTTTCGTGATTTCAGGATTAGTCCTATTGTAAAAGTTGCGAGCCCTTTTTGAATTAGCATACCCTATCTTTATAATCCTATTTATTAAGAGATGTTTACAAAATAATAATAATAATAACTAACAGAATATGTAAGTAAATAGCCTGCCAGTAGAATAAAGTAGAAGTAAGCTAATAATATGAACCCTAAAGGTAGAACAGCTTTTTAAATTATTTTTGTGGTAAAATGTGGTTTTGTTGAATTGATACTGTCGATTGTGTTTATGCGGTATACATCTGTTAATCTGTATTTTCCACTACAAAAGAGCTAGCACCACCCTAGTACGTGCTGCTTTTAACATGATTATCGCATTTTACTTCAGATTTCCATTAGCTTACAAGAGTCCTGGAGTGCTCAATAGTTAGGAACCATTGAGCATTTTCATCAGGCCCTGTTCACATTACAGACGCAGGTGGACGCGTGTTCCTCACTTAGTTTATTTGGTTCTCGCCTTTTGCCAATCGCCCTTAAGATCTCATTTGTTTAACCGCTAACCGTTTGTCCCTCTCCCGTTGCGAACTTCGACAGTGTTGAGGCACTACTTTTGTGTTTGCTTTTATGAAAACTTTAGTATTATTGAAATAAGGTACAGAATGAAACAAACTCAGGGCGAGTGTCGTGTGGAATACGTACCCGTGCGCCAGTAATTATTTAAACAAGAATAATGGTTGAAGTTTTGTTTAGGCCCTGTGTTGTTATTGTGTTTTGCCTTTTTTGATACCAAACACGATACGAGTATATTTAACACACAAAAAAAAATATTATCGTTTTGCGCCAATAGGTCCTCAAATCCGCCATATCAGTTTTAGCTTGACGTCATAATATAGCCTATGACACGAGGAGTATAAAGACGCCTCGATAAACACCTCATTGGTCAAAATATAATAAGTAGTTTAGGAGATTAGAACACATGAACATACATTACAGATACTGTTAAACTCATAACTATCCTTTTGCCGTAGTCGGGTAAAACGAATACATGTTTTTTTTTTGATTATTGCTACTAAATCTGTAAGTATTATTGTGAATAGATAACTAGAAGTCGTGTGTAGGTAGAAAACTTCTTAGTGCACTAGTTTTATCGTTGTGATTAAATAAAATATTAAATGTCACATATAAATAGACGAGTTCTACGTAGGTGTAGCTTATTTCAGTTGATCTACATAAGTGGGTATTAAAATACGTTCACAACAAGACGTGCTTCTTAATTGGTCCTTTGCTTGTATTTAATTGTTTTTGTAGGAGTAGTACCTACTCTTAAGGAGCTTACGTATGAAAATGGTATCTCAAAGAAATTAATGAATTTCAAGTGAAAGTAAAATGAAAAACATGTTACTCGTGTAATAAGACAAAGGTAAATAAGTAATTATCACAATAAAAACTTTTTATAAACAAGCCTTTAGCTCGCTATCTTGTAATAAAAACTGCTCCTGGTAACAAAACTTGGTGTTTGCCATTATTATAAACACAATGCCATTTAAATAAAAGCATGTAATAAAATTGCTTAGGGGCACAGAGCCTACACAGTAGACACAGCATTAGACAAAGAAATTATTTGGATACTCGCCTAAATCTCCGTGTCTACTTCACAAAATTGGATACCAAGCTTATAGCTCTATGAAAAGCAAAAAATAAAATAAAATCGGAGGACATACAAGTCCTTGGAAACATCACACTGTGAAAACATTGCGATATAGATATAAACTTATGAATGAAAATTTATAAGTTTACCTTTATATTCACATTATCAGCCATCAATGTCCACTGCTGAACAAAGGCCTCCCTCTCAGAGGGGTGTTGGCATAATCCCCACGCTTGGCAGGTGGCTTGGGGATCGCAGTACGTTCACCGTGTACTAATAGGACGCGGCTGCCCACCCTCCGGTGGTTCTGGTCGCAGTTTTAGGACATACCCGGGTCCCGGGTTTAGGACATACCTTTATATTACGTCTCTGTAAATGATTGTGTTTTTTTTTTTTATAATTGTGTTGTGTATTACAATAATAAATAAATAAAGCACAAAAGGCACCCATCCGTATTTTATTGCCGATGTAAAAGGGAATTTAGCTGGCTCTGACTCGTCTCAAATGTAAATGTCGTTTTGAAACATAACTCCAAAGTTTAATAACTTTTACGTATGCAAGCGAACAAAAGTTATTTGACCTTTCTATATTTTTTGCTTGTTCTAGAGTGAAAAAGTTTGCAGTGTTTTATTGAAAGTAATTATATGCATGCTGAAATTTGACGTTGCTTGAGTTGAAAGGACTCTATTACACAAGTACGTTATAATAGGGGTCAGTGGTTGAAACGGAAAATTTGACTTTTACCCGATGACAGAAAAGCCAAAAGATGGATATGCGCCGAACGCGATGTACATATATGTGTTTTTGTTTGTATTCATAATTATACAGTATAAGCGCACGGCAGGATTGATAAATGTGATATCAATAGATTTGTATAGGTTTAGGGATGGTTTCTGGGTAAGTGACATCATACATACAAGATGGCGACGTGTAATGTGGAGATTAAAAATAAATTTTGACTGCACTCCTGCGTGCGGAGTATCATTGTATAGGTCTATTAAAGTTACTGGTACATAAGGTTTAGTTCAGTTGTACAGTTTGCGAAATATAATCCTCCAAAGTTGACAATGAGTCCATCCGCACTTCCTCATATAAAACTGACAATAAAATTATACAATAACTAGCTGTTGTCCACGATTTCGTACGCGTAAACTTTCATATAAACTACTAACTCTCTTTAGGCCCTCATTATTCGGCCTTTTCGCAAAATTCTTTCTTAGCGGATCTTTATATGTCTACGAAGCAGATAGATTCCTTATGGGGATAAAAAACTGTCTGGTTAGTAATTGAGTAGTTTTTGAGATTTCGCCATGAGTCAGTGAGTTAATATTATAGAAATACGAAATTCCGTGGTTAAGGTTTTAAATATTTTTATTTGTTTAGAGACATGTTTAAGTTTTTTTTAAACCTGGCATTCACAGACTTGTATTTCGAGGAGTACCTACGTCAAATTTGTTTTTCAATCAGTTTGTATGCAATACTATACAATTTCGAGGCTACAAAAATACTTACACATTTCGCAATGTTTGTCACCTAACACGACAACACTAACTATACATAATTAAATGAATATTGAATCAAGGCAAAAGCTTTAAGTGCTTAATTTAAATATAACACCGAGTGAACATGAATAATACAGGAGTTTAGGGCGCCCACCGCATCGATCTGCGGCCGGTTACTCAAGACGTTTAATTAACCAATCTTTGCCCGGAGACTGCTTAGAATGCTGAAGAACGGAGATTATATTTACACTTTTGAGTAGAATAATGGAAGCTTAATTGTCAGTCCATTAAAGATTGTCTATGACCAGTCCAGAGGAGGAAAAGATACTTAAATATTGCCAACTGTGGTTTAATAATTTTAATTGTTACTTTTCTGGCGTACAAAGAACTGTTAATAAAGTACAAATATATCAAATATAGAAATCTGGTGGGTCTTATCGCAATAAGTAACTACTTATTGAGTTGAGCAGGTTACTCGCACGCGTGCAAGACCCATTAGCACCTGTTGGCAGGCGATTTGAACTTTGTTGTTATTCCGCAAGTAATTTCAAAAATTATATTATTTCAAACGTACTTCATCTGCGACCAGAACCTCACTTTCCAATCAAAAGTTAGCCTACTCTGATGTAAAAAAAAAAAAAAACCTGTAACGAAACTTATTGATTTTGTGTAACGAGCAATAACACTTTCATCTGCTGCCTAAGCGGTGCAAACCAATTGGAGAGCGGCAAATTCAATTTTTTTTCTGGAAATTTGAAATAACAGCTTTCATTTTAATTTAATGCTAAAATGTATTTCGATTTTATTTCAATGGCGTTGTGATCTCATTTATGTCCCGTTTATGTAGCAAGCGAGAACGTCGCACAATGTAGCTTCGGTTTAATACCACTTCTGACGGTCCTTACATTACAGATGCATTTGAACGCGTTCTACGAGAAAACCGATGAATTTATTTTTTACTAGTTTTTTTGCCCGCGACTTCGTACGCGTAGATTTTCATATAAACCTTCAATCCTTTTTTCTTCCCTTAATCCGGCCTTGCGCAAAATAACATAGCCTATACTTCAATCTGGTCATAGCTAAGCATATTCGTGAAAACCGCGTTTAAATCCGTCCGCATTTTCTTCCAGGGGTTTACAAATGTGCGTGAAAAAACAAACAAAAATTCTAAAAACTGCCTTAACATGTTCAGTTGCTTATTTGAAGTATTGATAGAAGCATAAAAGTAAAAACACCGTCAACAGTTTTCAAATCAAAAAGATAATGTGACCACAGTGCAGAACATGTTTTGAAGTTTTCTTTTTGTCTAAACCATAAAAAGTATATCATGTCATGTCGGGATTATACATCTTTTTTAGGGTTCCGTAGCCCGACAAGGAACCCTTATAAATTCGTTCTGTCCGTCCGTCTGTCTGTCTGTCTGTCCGTCCGTCCGAATTTTTTAAAACCTTCTAACTTCTATAATTATCTAGATAAGTGAATGAAACTTTGAATAATAACAGTTGTAATATAGATCTCAATTTTAAAAGTATAAAAAATGTATAATATTGCATTTTAGGGGTGGGTCTGGTACATGTGAAATAGGGATGAAATATTTTTTTTCACAAACAAACAAACAGACAAAATTTCTAAAAACTGTCCTATAGTGATCAGCTGCTTATTTTATGTCGCCCTGTGTGATTTTTGTTATCTCGCAATTACAGATTTTTTTATCTCTACGTTTTTTTATATGTATATAGATAGATTATCGACTTCATTTCTTTATTTTATCGCACACGTAAACATCTGTCAAAACACGTAACATGACAGGAGACAACGGTTAAACTAAAAAATGCAAAAGGCGATTTGAATACAAGCGAGAATAATATCACCGATGCAATGTAATTAGGGTAATGCAAGGTTTTCCAAAAGGCAATTATAAATAATTTTGTTCATGAATGTAATAGATGGCGTTGATGACACATTAATGGAAATGAAATGAATAATGGTCAATAAAAAAAAAGTGCTTATTCTCATAGACATACAATATCTGTCTGTCTGTCTGACACTGTCTGTCATGCTTGTTTTTATGTTATTTTATTTCGTAGTATAGTATTTTGTGGTTATTGTTTGCTAACAAAGTACTTATTGTTTTTAACACAGTACCACACAACACAAATTTGTAGATACATAAGTGTGCCTTGCCTAGCCGTGTTATAAAATGTCTCTTCTTCTTTATTGTAGGTTTCTTTGAACAAATGTGAAAAAAAACATGTCACGTCTACGCCATCTATCGATGATTGCAGAAATATGTTGCTAGAGCTGTCAGAAAACCTCCCATGGTGTTAAGCCGTGCTAATAGAAAAAAAATGGAACACTTCTACTGGCGAACTAAGCCTAAGAGACGCATTGCAGACAAGATTTAAAACTTAGTAATAAGCAAGTAGGTGGCAACCATGACTTTATGCGTAGGAGCCTAGATATAATTAATTATTAGAGACGTCTTTTTGCTGCCAATTAGCGATGTTATAAATAACATACAGAACGCACAGTATTAGTGTCGAGGCTCAGTGTTTGCTGTTATAAACTATACTCGGTTCACGTATTTTAAGTCCTGATAGATGCAATAACATTTTAAAGCTGGATTTTCTTTTAAGTATAATATTATTGTCTACCAGATACACTTACGTTAAAGTTCAGCATAAGTGATTAGGGTTTCCGGTTTTAATTAATCTTTTTAGGGTTTTAAATTTATAAGTTAAAAAAAAAAACTTTTTAGGGGTGGCTCTGATACATGTGGAATAGGATGACATTTTTTCGCTGCTCTACCTCGTGAGGGGTATCGTTAAATATGTAGGTATTTAAACTGAAGGTAAGGTTTCAAACAACAATTTTTTATCAAGAGTATATTTTGTGAATTATAATAGCCTACCAAAGTGGCAAAAAGTTGCCTCCCTTCACTACATTTCGAAACTATTATACAGAGAAACTTATAACTTACCATGCTGATAGGTCATATTAAAAACCTGTATGTGATAAAACTGTAACAAATTCAAGGCATTCTAGCTCAAAGGTCATCTTATCATAAAATTGTCTTAACAAAAATTGTTTCTCAAGTAGTTTCCTTTTTGACTAAACCACAAAAACAAGGTATATGTTATGTTGGTATGATGCACCTCAGATAATTAGGATAAGTCCACAGAGCTTCGTCTTAAGTTTTTTTTGTAACTACCAATTTCTGATTTATGATTGTGACCACAATTATGTGACGTTGGCTGCAGAAAACGGAACCCTACCATATGCGTGTCCCGACACGCTCTTGGCCAGTTATTACAATCTACTGTAGCTGTCACAGGTAAAAAACTTGGAGATAATATAGAAATGACAAAATAAAACGATATATTTTGTAAATGCAAACTCTTTGTGTTTGTGTAGTGTGTGTGTTTGGTTTAACTCTACTCCAAAATGGTTAAACGGATTTGGATAAAATTTGCTTGGGAATAAAATAATATGCTTTTAATTTGGAAGTATTCACGGTTTCAGGAAGATAACACGTAAAATCGCCCAGTAAATATATTTTTTTGAGATCCGTAGCATAACAAGGAATGCTTGCAAAGAATGCAAGGAATCCATATTTGGTTCATCCTCTATCTCGCTCACGCATTTTAACATAATTATATGAAAATATAAAATTTTCGGTGTACCTACTTATGTTAAAACAACCTGCGAAAATAAAGAAAATAACATTACAAATGTACAGTATAATTTTCATTTTTATTTCACATAAAATATCCAAATAAAAACTGAATAGAAAAATATCTGGACTAGAATTTATATTTAAGTCAATTGTTTTTTTTTGTTTAAACCAAAATTAATTTTACTGAATATTTGTTATGTTATTTTCTTCATTAATTCTGCTTAGATTTCAAACAAGTACATTCAATCATTTTATATTTTCAAAGGTGTTGAAATGGGTGAGTGTCATAGAAGATGCAAGAATCATAGACTCTTAAGGGCCAGAATACCGATTGCAGCGATCTCGCTTGAACATTTGATGTTTTTTAGATATAAAATGACTGTCAACTTTTGAAAAACGTACTACGGTCATTTGACAAGTTTAATATTTCAAAATATTAAGAACAAATTTCGCTTTAAATATTTTCTATAATGACTATTATAATAGGAAAAATGTTTATCCCATTTTTGGGGACATAATAAAAAAAAAAAACAATATATTAAAATATTCACTTTTCAAAATTACCGAAGAACATTTTTCAAGAGTAGACAGAAATGTTATATTAAAAAAACATCAAATGCGCAAGTGACATAGCGGGAGCCATATTCTGAGCCTTAAGACCGTGTTCGTCCGTCCTTCACAGTTTGTCATAACTTCTTCATATATTAATCTGATTTTTTGCACAGAGTTGGGGTTAAGGGCCAGAGGGGGATACAATATATTTTACCCAGGTTTTTTTTCTTTTCCCAAAGAAAAAAGTCACGCGGGTGAAACCGCGAGGTAGTGTAAGTTAGGCATAAATTTTAATTTTAAAGGAATTAAAAATTTAATGTTCAAATTGAGGTTAGTACACATACAACATACGTATACATATGAAATGGGAATGAGTTATTTTTATCACTACAGTCGAACTTTTTAAATAATTAGAGTTAATCAACCCTAGAAATATTTGTCTTCGTAAATAATGTTTTCCTGGTAGTTTACTTTCCAACTACTAAAGTAGGCATTATATTGTGATGACACACCTCTAAAATTTGGCTAAATCGAAGCTACATTCGCGTTTTGGTAAAATTTCTACGAAATCTTAGCATATGCGTGTCTCAACACGTTCTTGATAACTTACTTTTGAGTTGGCAACATGCAGATATTGGCAAGACTATTGGCAATAACGCAATTTGAAATAATTATTTTTACTTAATTAAAACTCATATTTTAGCTGTAACTCTGAGTTATCAATTGTGAAGTTGACTGTACATTCAGCGTAGAAGAATGTGATCAATGCGCCACACGACATATCACTGCACACTGAGCCTTACTAAATTGAAATAAGGTTTAAGTCCTGCACTTCATTTTTGTGTATCCATTCTTTGTAAATCGGTAATAAACGATGTCATTAAGCTAGATTGATAGTTACTGTTGTGTAAAAAAGTGTAATGTAGGTAATGTTACAGCTGAATTTAGTATGTTGAAGTATATGTATAGCAACATATATATTTGAGATAGTAAATAATATGTTTGCATGTGAGAAGAGTGGACAACAAATCAATATTATGTCGAAAAGGAGTCTCGACAACGGAGGCTGTTATCAATCATATTAACACAAAGTTGTGATGTTTTTTCAGCAGAGTTCGCACGTAATCAAATTGTAAGTCACGCTCCTTTCACCGACGCACGGCGAAGCCTCCTCGAGCCACGCTACATAATGTATCATCTAGCGAGAACTACTAAACAATGGATACTCATGATAAATAGGGAGCGGAGAGCGCGTCGTGTCACAATGCGAGTGTAGTTCTCGGCACGTGGTCAGCGCCGGGCTGGGGCGAGCCAGCGGGACTCGGGGGCTATCTCCAACTGTTATGGCTTGTTTATGAATAAGAACCAACATCGGAAGCTCGTGAACGTGCTGAGACGATTTAGGGCGGGAGTCGCGCGTGACTGGTCGCGGCGTCGCGGGCAGCACTGGCGCGCCGTGGCCGGGGCGCTGCGTGACGTCAGCGCGCGCCTCCACCCCGCGCATGCGCCCCGTACAGCGCACACACACTCCAAAACTCAGAGGGCCCTTCATCTCAAGACCTCAACTCCACTTTGGGTCTTGATCGATTTTCGAGCTGCAGTTTCGCCGTATCGACCTCTCAGGTGTTCCGACGAGCCCTCTCTCCACTCGATGAGTGGCAATTTTTCTACTGCCGCAATTTGTTTTGATGAATCAAATTTTGTTTACCATCGACGAAATGTCAGAACAGCTTGTTTCTCGGCTAACGACGCCGAAATATCCGGTCATTTACATTGTACCTACTAAATCGAAACTCAATCCCTTAAGGGTTGGGCATAATGGTGTTCATTATTTGAGGCGTAAACTTTGTTTATTATCATGTATTTCAACATCTTTTTAAAACTCTGTAATTAAAACATTTTGACATAATTACATTTATTGTCTTTGATCCGAATTTAATTACGCACTCCAAGGTGGTGTACAATATAGCATAATATATTTTTGTAGCGACGTAAAACAATTTTACACAACAAAATTCAATACGAAGCTTTCAACGGTGCGGCGTAGCGCGTGGAGTCCGTCTACGCAGTGCTACGAGCTCTGCTACGAGGCTACGAAAGTCTACGCACGTAGACGGTTACGCAAATACCACATTCCGTCGAGTAGATAAATGAATGTCTGCTTTCCGCACTCGCCTATAATGTACATTTACATTAGCATATTAAGCATTTTGCCTTTGTAAATGTCACCAGCCATATACATATGCGTTTGTATATTTCGTTGGACGTTATAGTCTTCATGTGTATTATGTTTCTACGACTGCTCAGAAGAACCTCTGTTAGATAATTATGTAGTTAATGATACTCGTATCAATAAATATTCAACAGTAGGATTTGTTTGCTTGTCGTTTAATGTAAATCAGCGACTAACAGTTTTTTTACACGCTGTTTATCAGATTTCGGTGTAACTAACTAGCTAACTAACCATGTTATAATTTTAACAGGTTTTAAATTACTTATAATCGTCAACTTTGCAAGTGTATATATTTCTAATATTAATTTGGTACCATCGAATTAATCTGATGAGACCAGGAGGTGGAAAGTTGAGTTCTTCAATGGCGTGAAAATACTGACAGATCCGCGCCACGCATGATGTTTGGGGGTAGTTCCGCTAGATGGCTCTGTCACACATGTTTTGTTATATAATGCATTATATCCGTGAGTTTGTTTTAAAACTATTATTATTAATGAACACAACGAAGGGAACCAAACAAGACACGATTTCGAAATTTTGGATCCTAACTTAAAAAGTCTAGAGCAAAAAATAAGTCCGCAGATAATAAATAATAAAACAATATACTTAATAATTTAAAAAACCCGTTCGAAAGAATGTGTTCAAACATTTTAAGCATGTCTCTCAAATAGCTTAGTTGAATTTGCAAGACAGATATTTTTTTATCAAAATGTAATCACGGTAAATATTCCGTTAAAAGTGGCGGAACGATGCCGTCTGTTTGTACGCTTTACAAACTGACGGCACCCGGCTATGTCCAAGAACCTCAAAAGTTCAAAGACATGTGACATTCGCCAACATGCACTGGCGCAGCATGGTCGATTAGAGTTCATCTTCTCTCTCTCTGAGAGCAAGCCTGTGTCTCATATACTTCAGAAGTGGGAACATTATTGGCTGAAGGTTGATAATGATGCCATAATAATCATACAACTGCAGACAAAATTTGCTTCAAAGCGAATTGTTGAGTTTTCACATCATTGCAATGCATGAAGGAGGAATAATGTTTTTGTACTTTACGATTAAAACGGTCGAGGGATGCCGAGAATACGTCGGTTTAGTTGAATAAGTGCAAAATCCGCACATAAAACATTCATTAGTTTCATTGGAGAGCTCTCAACTAGAGTCGAGAATGGAATGGCGCGGATTATATCCCCAGAGCACATACAAAAAAGAGAGATGGCATAACAATATTTTTCTTCACAGCAGTACGTGACTCGGCGCGAGATGAAGAGGTCGTTGCACCCCGTTTTTTACCCCACGTACTTACATACGTGCTGGCTTACATTACCACAGTTCAACGGATACAATGTTGCGTCACCTTTTGTTCACTAGTTAAATGTTTGTCATATTGACAATGATATCAGGAAGCTTATTTAAAAAACACATAACAAATTTTTAACCAACTTCATAAAAGGTAGTTTTCAATTCTGCTGTTTTTTTGTGTGTAAAAAGTACGATAGTCCAAGTACGTTTACATTACGAGATATCTTCGCCTTATGTTAAACGTATTATTTTTTAATTATGTAGGCCATACTTTGAAAAATGTCTCATTTAAATTTAAAAAAAATATTATACTTCTTAGGGTTGAAAGTTTCTCGGTGAAAAGGGGTTCAGAATTATTTATTTTATTTCATCTACTTCCCGTGAAGTCAGTTTTTGTTTCATATAAAAGGGAATTTATGTTAAATAGTGAAATTTCTATTATATTAAGAATGATATAAGAGGCTTTATTGTCAATTTATGTTAAACTGGATTCTTTAATCACGGTGTACATTTAAAGGAAAACAATAGTGTATGACCGAAGTAATTTATAAAATCACATTAAAATTTATGGCGGTCGCATGTAACTAGTACTATTTAATCTAGTTGGGCAAACCGTTTGTTGTAGGTAAGCTAGTTTATAGCCCAAGTAATTATCAAAGCAGACCATATTAGTTATAGAAGAGTGTACTGGAAAGTTTGACTTGTAACTATGGTGTTATTAATAAAGTATTGTACTGTATTGTATTGTATTATTTTAAGATTGTGGTCATATGTAAACAATAAATATTAGCCAAGTCGGGTCATTCGTTTCTTGGAAGCCAGTTGAAAAAAAATCCATACATGAAAGGGATCATACATAATATGATTTTTTCCCCTGTAGTATAAACGAAAACATATTTTTCTCGCTCGCTCTTACTACTTATATAAGTGCCTTCTCATTGTTATTGTTATTTAGTGACTTAACGCTTTTACTAGATGCTTATGCCATCTCCTCTTTATAAATTATCTGTGGATATTATAATACGGCAAGGTACTTTGGAGAGTCAATAGTATTTTACTAGATTTAGTAAATACGCTGCAAGCGAGTCGAGAGTGGAGAGTTCGACTATTTTGCTAATTTGTCTGGGGAGAGAACATTTTACCAGTGCAGATAAGATAGAATAGAACGGTGTGGCTCAATATAAACAGGAAGGGTTCAACTCCCGGCCGGGCAGATAATATATATATATATAAATGAGCCCCCATTTATCCTGGTCACGCTATAACTTGAGAACAGCTTTACCGATTTCATTCAACTTTTTTTTAACGTTTTCTAATACTTCGTAGAAGATTCTTACATTTAAAAACGGCTGGAACGATTTGGATGAAATTTTGTGTTCCTGGAGTAGGTCATAGTAGCAAGGCCGAAGGCCGAGCTTACACCCGTGCGAAGCCGGGGCGGGTCGCTAGTATATATATATAAATGAATCCCTATTTACCTTGGTCACGCCGTAACTTGAGAACGATTTTACCGATTTTTTTAAAATATTTCTAATACTCTGTAGTAGGTTCTTACGGAAAGAAAAATTAAGGAAATTGCACAGAAAATTTTAAAAGTAGAGAAAACTTAACGACGATTTTTAACGCGGGTGAAACCGCGGGGCGAAGTTAGTAAATAATAATATTTTTGATAATTATGCACCTTGCATACAGCGCCGCGCATTTAACCTGCGTATCTAGAGAAAGATGCACGTATCATCAGATCAGAAAAACAAGTGAGATATGCCTTTACAATATAATTATAAAGTACAATTGTTGTTCGTGTTCAAATGTTTCCGTGGTTCATCGACTTATTACAAAAAGTTTGTTTAGGTCAATCTTGCAAGCTGAATATTTGTACCAGTTTGTTCTAATCGATTTTGTTAAAAGTTTGCATACACCTTTAGTTCTGGTGATAATACAATACCCGATATTGTAATATTTTCAAAAAAAAAATAAAAGCAACATTTAAATTAAAGCTTGTTTTAAAAAATATAATTTAAATAAGGGCTTGTTATTTCATTATAGAAACAGCTACACAGCTTACCTAATGCAAAAACTGTAAGTACGGCACACTTACAATATTTTTTACGCACACTAAGAGACTTGCAGCTAATGAACTAACAAATAGTCCACATACAAAATAAAAGGGCGGCAAGGTCATCACCAGGGTGAGTGAGGCATCAAGCCTAAATTTAGGTCAGATGCAAACGCCACGCTACTTACCATATCGCCCTTGTTTGTCTGATCTGAATATAACGATTATGACGAAACATTGGCAAAAGAGGGAGGAGGCTTATTTTCTGCTGCTGTAGCGAATGAGCCGCCCAACGATGGGGAACACCACATACATCCATCCTGCTTTTCCTTGTTCTAAGTTATGTAGTCTACTTGCAACCATATGCAAGGCCCACTATTCTACACGGATTTATGTTCACAGTAGGCAGTAGTCACCCATCACCCATGATTCAAAAAACAAGGTCTGCTATTTCGGAAGTGACACAAGCCTATACGTCGCTGTTTAGTTGCCATTTCATTGCAACAAACACAGAAATTAGGAAAGTAATTTGTTATTCATATCTATATTTACATATAATAATAAAAACGTAGAGATAAAAAAATCTGTAATTGCGCGATATCATTAAAAAATACACACAGGGTGTCTTAAAATAAGCAGCTGAACACGTCAAAAAAGTGTTTGTTTGTTTGTCCACGCACATCATCTAAACCACTGGGCGGATTTAAATGCAGTTTTCACGAATATGCTTAGCTATGACCAGATTGAAGCATGGCAATCATGGATAGGCTATGTTATTTTGCGCAAGAGCTGGATTAAGGGAGGAAGAAAGGGTTGATAATTTATAAGAAAATATACGCGTACAAAGTAGCGGGCAATAGCACTAGTTTTAAATAAAATAGACAAAGCATTTCATATGTATGTATGTTCATATGGACCCAAAACGGCTCGATCGATTTTGACGGGGTTTTTTAACTGGCTGATAGCTGGTGATATAAGGAGTAATCCACGCGGAAGAAATCGCGGGGCGCAGCTTATTTAATATATTAAATACTAGCCGTCCGCCCCGGCTTCGCACGAGTGTAAGCTCGGCCTTCGGCCTCACTACAAAATATAATATAGCCTATGTCAGCCGGGGATAGTGTAGCTTCCCAACAGTGAAAGAATTTTTGAAATCGGTTCAGTAGTTTCGGAGCCTATTCATTACAAACATACAAAAATAGGTACAAATCTTTCCTCTTTATAATATTAGTGTAGATTAAACACATTATATGAATCAAAGTCACATAATTTTTATCGGATTCCCACAGGTAATACAAGGAGATTGAGGAGTTATGATTTCATGCTACTGGTAACACAACGTCGATGGCGTAGGCTTGTGTCACCCACGTGACCTTTGTGTCTCGGAATAGCATTCTTGGTGAAGTATATTATACCATTATTTAGCAACGTTTTGAATGTTGAATAACCATTGACAGTACATAATGTAATCTTGCCGAACCAGCAACCAACTTTAATTCAGACGGATTGCCTGTCAGGGAGTAATTAACTTCAGCCAAACTTCCTGAAAGTGACATTGGGAAATTTTGACGACATCTCTCCGGTACCTTACTCAGGGATGATATTATATCGCTACACATCAGGAAGGGTTGCATACTAGCCGTATATACATCATCTAAATAATAAAAATTAACGCAGTTTAAAAACTAAAAAAACACGCTTTAAATCCGCTTATCCTGGTGAAGATAATGGGAAAAACTATACAAATTATTGCATTGTCATCGGTCCTTGATAAATGTGCAAAGTTTTAAATCAATCTATAGTTTTAAATGGGGTAAAAATCAGCTTCATAGATTCCGTTACATAGATACATACCAAGCTAATAAAAGCGTGTTAAAAGGGGTAATTAGTGGAGGCAGAGACAGAACCATTAAGGAAGTTACCACGGAGTGTTATAACACTCCGTGGTAACTTCCTTAATGGTTCTGTAAAAAAGCACTGAAATTAAGGTATACCTTTAATTCAGTGCTTTATTATAACGCAACTTTGTACAAGAAACCCTTATAAGTTCGTTCTGTCCGTCCGTTTGACCGTCCGTCCAATAGTTCTAGAACCTTTTAACTTCTTCTAGTTGTTCGTATTTAGATAAGTGCTTGGAACTTTGCGTAATAACAATGTACTCAAGACTTTCTAGCACAAAGGTCATTGACCTTTAGTATAATGATCTTAACAAAGAATGTTTCCGAAGTAGTTTTCTTTTAGACTAAACTTTAAAAAGTATATGTTATGTCGGGATTATACACCTCTGAAATTTGGCTAAATCAGCTTAGTTCGTTCGAATTTTTCTATAAACGCCAACATTGTTGTAGTTTCAGGACGTACGGTGCTCACTCGCAGGCAATGCAAATAATTAATCATCTAATTGTAAAAAAAAAAACATTCACTGAAAGACAACTTCGCACAACTGTTATTTATATAACGTAGGAGAGCACTTAAATGGATTTTAGAAAGTTCCTCATAAAGAGATTATAAATAAATAAATAATAAATATATCTGAGACATTATTGCACACATGGTCATCTGACCCCAAACTAAGCAAAGCTTGTAATATGGCTGCCAGAGACTGATATACCTACATATATATTTTTAAATACATACTTAAATAGATATTAACACCCAGACATAGAACAAACACAAATGTTCATCACACAAATGTTTGTCCTAGATGGGAATCGAACCCATGCCCCCAAGCACAGAAGTTAGGTTCACTACCAACTGAGCCACCGAGGCAGTCGAGGATTAATAGGGCCTAGGGGATGGAAGTTTTTATGGAGTTCGTTGTTTTTAAAGTTAAAAACGTGGCAATCGGTACTATTAGAATTCTGTTTATAAGTAAAACTTAGTTGTATCATCTTTTTTTTGGAAACTCTTCCCCCGAAGAAGTTTAATAGTTTGTATGAGCTTCGTGCTTACATTTAAGTTATATTATGTTTTAGGGGATGAATTTTACACCTATGCCAAATTTCATGCTTCTAAACCTAGCGATTTAGCATAGGCGCAGTTTATGTTTCTTTATCGTATTATAGTTTATTGTTTTGTTAACGTCTTTTAGTTATAATTATACAGTGCGTGCGACATTTTTGTATTGCGAAAAAGCACTTAAAATGAAGATAAAAAAAAAAAGTATACAGATTTTGTATCGCGCTTTTATAACAAAAACGTTATATTTTAATCTTAGGAGTAATGACCATGAAAATCTTAAATAGAATCAAATCAAAATCAAATCATTTATTTATATTCAGATTACACTGATCCATTTAGTATTAATCACAAATAATATAATACTAAAAATATCAAAAAAGATAATATTAAAAAGTTGGTAAAGTTTTCGATGGGAAATCCCATCTGGCACACGGTTAGTAAAGCTCACTATTAAAGATGCGTGACTCTTCAACGAAATACCGTTACATATAAGAAATCTAAACTCATTACACGCATAAAAAAAACAATTGGCTCAACACATTATCGAAGATAAGTCATTATAACAACAAATGAGTGAAGTGTGTCTTTCATCAAATTCTTAAATAGGTACCTTACAAGTACTTTCCGTACTTAGCAACATACTCCGCATTTATTCATGTATTTATTTCATAATTTCAGTGCATGCACCACAAACACTATCATTTAAGATATACCTCAGATACAAACTTACCGAGATGTGCCTTAGAACATCGTGCTTATAGTATCATTCGTGTTAAAATGTCAATATTTTCATATATTTTTTTAATAAAAAACAAACTTTTCAACAAACTGCTAAACTGCTTAACGCAAAAACTGTATACGGCACACTTACTCATGTTTCACACACACTAAGAAACTTGCAGCGACACTACTACTAGCTAATAGTCAACATTCAAAGAAAGGGCAGCAAGGGTGTCTGCAGGGTGAGTTCGACTAAAGGCATCCAGACTCATTTAGACTGCATGCGTTCGCAGTTCGCACCCGCCATGCCACCTTACCATATCTCCCTTGTTTGAATGATCTGAGAGTTACACTATGCAAAAAACACATATACATATAACAATTTTGTTATTGTGTTTAGTAAAATTCTCTAAACCTATTCAAATAAGTAAGTATAAAATCGTATTGGCCAAGTAACCTACTCCCCTGATAATACAGTACTGTACTGGTAGATGCAAGCGAGATACATCGTGCACGATTTCATGCTAATTTTCCACCTTAACGTAACTATGCCCGAATGCACTTAGAACACTTAGGTAAAGAACAAAATATTTCGAGAGTGTAATGTCATAAAGTGTTAGATGAAGGTACTGAATATAGCACAAGTGCTAGTATGAAGAACACTAAAGACAGTAAGTAAGAAAGCTGTATTTGGACACATCCTTTTACCTAGATTAGAAACTATGCTATTATACATTAATACCATAGTTTTCCTTCTAAGTTTTGGTGATACAAAATGTGAAAGAAATCGGGTACAAGTACTTATCTATGTATTTATAATGCACTATGCATTCCAGAGGCACGGACTTTGTACTTGAGTTTTATTAACTTTTCCATGAGTACCGATATCTCTATCTACCTTTAAAGTTATTTTTGTCAAACCCATTTAAAACCTGCACTATCGACACGTACATACGACACGTTGATAATTTTGAGATAACAATTTTTCACATGATAAAAACAACTGCAGATAATTCTATTTTAAGTTATCTTTGCTATATACTTAGGTACCCCAAAGTCTAAGTAATATATTTAAAACTTTCCACAAAAAAGTACACGACAATTTAACAAGTTACTTAAAATAGGTTAAAACTAGAATCACAAATATAACAAGATAGGGAATACATTATTTTGGTCATTTGTCACCATTACTAGTTAACTTAGAGCCATCACACATGACAAGCTTTTTGTGTGGAAGAGTCCATGATACTTTTCGTACGAAAAATAGAACCAAAAAAATGGGTATGGTGTACGCAAACGGGATATTTGCGCTGAAAGTCTCCATACTTAGTGCCGCACCTATCGTCAAAATATTCAGCTCTTGTCGACTCTCACTGAGGCTGCTCAACTTCCAAGAAGCACTGGTAGGATCGGCGCGGCTTGGCTGCTTTCTACGTGAATACACCCTAAGAATCGTCAAGTACCTCGGCGTCCTCATAGACGTGAACCTTAGCATGCGCTCGCAGACCACACACGCCATCCACCAGACGAAGGCTGCTCTGAGGACACTGAGGACCAAAATGGCATCTACAAGATGTGCATTAGAACAAGACTGACCTACGCTGCGCCGGCATGGTACGCACTATCAGCCAACCAACGGAAACGCATCCATGTGGTACAAAACGTCTCCCTGAGGATAGCCACGGCAGCCGGCTGGTACGTACGCAATGAAGTAATCGCCCGAGACGTAAAGATCAAGTCGGTGGGGGAATACGCTGAATGACTTAAGCGCGGCATGTTCGACTGCGCATACAACACAGCACACCCTCACCGCAACAACATTTCTCCGCATCACACACGCCCTGCTGTACGTACTTGGCGTGCTCTCCCGCGAGACCTTCTGGTTGGCCCGGGAGAAGACGAGCAAGGAGGAAAGAAAGCGGTAGGCAGCCCATGATGAGGCCCAGATGAAGACCAGAACCAAGACAATCACCGGACCATAACGATCCAGTACGAGGGTGCTTGAGACACCATCCGGTTGCTCCGCATCGGGTAGGATACTCATGCCTCAAATTTCCCTGAGGGCTGTGTCCCTCAGAGCCGAGCCCCGACAAGGAGGTATCCCTCGACGCCAGCATTCCTACCTCTCCTCCAGTAAGGAAGGAAGAACAACACGATGACGATACCCTAAAATTCGGCGCGGGCACGACAGGCGCTGTCAGGTCGGTCGAATTGTAACCACAGAATACAATACTTAATAGTACAAGGTGTAACAGACCCACACCATAGCACCGAGCCTAGTGGCTTGGTTTGACTCTGGTAGACTTTGCCACACTTATGATAACTTGCCAAGTCTTTTAATCGACCAAGTGAGAGTCTCTTGAGCGCGGTAGCTGTAACGATATTTTTGTGTATCAAAGGTACTCGTAGGCATTTCTTTTGCAAGTTGTTTTCAACTTAAATGAAGTTTGAAGCAATCCAGATTGAAAGTGGGTGTGCAAAGTGTGTGTGCCTTTGGACCGAACTTCACGTATACCCGGTTATTTCTAGTTTTAACTTATATTTTTGCAATACTTAATTGGTTACTAGGAATAGACCAATGCAGATCTTCATAAAACTACGATTTTATAATGATATTTAAAGACTATGAAACTAATTGGAGATTGCAGTTTTGTGAAAATCTGCCAACAGCGAATTTTTTTTTGTGTAAAATAGTTTTTTTTCTGTCTAGACGTAAGTACTGACCTGACACCTAGACCTGACCTGAGTTTAGACTCAGTGCTTGAAAGTTTTGATAATTTTAGAAGCTAATGTCAAAAACATATCTATAAATTTTCTTTTATAATCAAGTCAATTCATACTAAAAGTCACCGTCATCCAATTACGAAACAAAAATAATTAGGGGAATTTTTATAATTTGCAATTCGAAATTGTATTTGATTTTAATAATTTTGCTGGAGAGACCTTGAGGTGGGGGTGAGTAGGGTGTCGGGCGGAAGCATTTGCTCTGACGTCACGGCTGTGACGTCAGTCACAGGGGCGGGGCTCTGCGGCCGACGACCTAAGCGCTTGGACCAAGCATAAAGCAAGGTATATGGAGTAGTAGGTATGCGTACTGTACATTGACTTGCTTTGTTGAATCAGTAGTCATTGTGTCATTGACGAATAGATACAATTTATGTTTGCTTCTTAGATAAGAACTTTACAATAATCAAACACTTATTAAGAAAGATGCGAGTGTTTTTTGAGCATGCGTTGATGTTTTATACTAGATGGATACAATAGGCAATACCAAAATTCTGATACGTAGTTAAATGTGTGGCTATCATAAGAAAATTAAAAAAATACATCGTTACATCGGTGGCGCTGGGCTCGTCCGATCCGACTGTTCCAGGCAACAGGAAGTATTCCGTTTTTGGTACCTATTGGCGCCGATTACCAAAGGACCCAGGTATGTCCTAAAACTGCGACCGGAAACCACCGGAGGATGGGCAGCAGCGTCCTAATAGTACACGGTGAACGTACTGCGATCCCCAAGCCGCCTGCCAAGCGTGGGGATTATGGCAACACCCCTCTCTATGAGGGAGGCCTTGTCCAACAGTGGACGTTAATTGGCTGATGATGTGATGTGATGTGACCAAAGGCACACATGCATACACCCATGAGAATATATTATTAGGTATACCATGTACACTAAATCTGTTAGAAAATAGGTCTGATTCTCTGCAAATAGTCAGTCATTTCAACAACTTGCTAGGGCTCTAAGGCACACCCCTTCTGGGGTGCCAGGGCAAGTATCGGTTAGTTTCGCACCAAATAGTTAGCCTAAGTACGAATATTATTAAAATACGTACTATCGAATTTCATACAAATTTTGAATTTGAAATTAGTATGGAGTTCGGTAGTACGTACTTTACGCGAATATTCGTACTTAAGCCACAGTTCAATAACCTGCTAGGGCCCCACTTCTTCTGGGGTGCCAAGGCAAGTCTGATTCCCCACTCCCGGTGAGGGCCCAAACCAAGGTCCGTTCCTTCGAGGTGCCATTGAGCTAGTCGCCAAAAAGTTAGGCCAAACGTCATCTGCGTTTACCAACCGCTCGATCAAGCTATCGATGCTACCAAGGCTAACAGGGTAGTTAAAAAAAGTATAGTCCAACTACTTTGTACAAATACTTGTATTAAGGCTTAATAGTTTAGGTATTTAGTGTTAAATTATATTTTGGTAAGTTATAAATAAAAAAAATATCTGGGACATTTTTGCACACACGGTCATCTGACCCCAAACTAAGCAAAGCTTGTAATATGGCTGCCAGAGACTGATATACGTACATATATATTTTTTAAATAAATACTTAAATATATATAGTAATTTATTTACAATAACTTAAATAACATTCCAATAGTAAAAAAAAAACGACATATTAATACCTAACTACTAAACTAATCTATTAAACAGCTACCAGTGGGAATCGTCCCCAAAATGCTGGCCCCATTACCACGTTGTATGGAAATGCTCACTCTTTGAGCAAAGTAGGGGCCAGCATTCTGGTCACTAGTTGCATCGACCAGACGTGATGATAATTCTTTGAATATTTTTTTGGCTCCTGATCCCCACAGGCCCATGGTTTCGACCCTAAAAGGCTCAAAAATGTACCCACTGTCCAAGGTAACATAGAACAAACACAAATGTTCATCATACAAATGTTTGTCCTAGATGGGAATCGAACCCACGCCTCCAAGCACAGAAGTTAGGTTCACTACGAACTGAGCCACCGGGATAGTCTGTTATTATTATAAAGCCACTTGGAAGAAAAAAAGTAATATCAACACAATGACAGAATCTTTGATTATTTACTGCTTAGCATAGCTGTGTAGATTCAAAATAAATAAATAGTAACCAAGATTTTAAAATATTATATGTGTTTGTAGTACAGCGCCACCTAGTAATTATATTCTGAACTTGGAAATCCGCCAGTATTTGTTGAACAAAGAGTATGAAAACATGAAAACCACCACCTGGATTTGTGCCAAGTAAAACTCTTTTGTCAGTGATACTCGTTACTTTCACCACAGATGGCGCTGTCGTAAAAAGAACTTTCTTCATAGATGGCGTTTTGTCGACTAATTTAACGAACATACAGTTTTCCCTACCAGCTTGGAACTACACTGCAATTTAAACAAGTACCTATTTATAAGAAAAGGCGTACCTACACGTGAATCGTGCTTCGAACCATGTAAAAATATTCGTATCAGTCTCCCGCCAGGCGATTAAAATACAACACTCAATGCATCGCTGTCAACATGCTCGTCTTCACTTCATTATAAGAAGTTGGAGATTATTTTATGAATTTAGTAGGTAGTTCTATTTTTGTACATCAGTGTCTACGACAACTCCAGTATCACAATAGCTTTTAACTATTATTTCCATCCAATTGTTGCCTAGATAGTTGATATATAACGCTTTTAGCAATAAGGCCACCATTCAAGACACTAGCTCGTTATTCTATATGTATTTAATTTTTAATTCTGGTCTGCACAATAAAGAGTTTTTATCTATCTATATAATTTTACTATAGCGGAAAAGTTTATCGTATAATGCAGTTTGTAACGAACGAAGTAAATTACGATGTGAGGCGAAGTCGCACGGCCTCAGTGCAAAATTTATAGTTCTCCCCTGGTACGCTGCTAAAATACGACTTCATAAGGTACTACCTAAATGGGTATTTAACTAAATGGACATTTAACAAGTGCAGATCGTTTATTTTAAAAACTAGCACCTGTGGACAGCGTTGAAAACTATACCATTTGTATTATGTATTCTGTGACTATACATACTTAATAACATTCCTAATAAATAAATAATAAATATCTGGGACATTATTGCACACATGGTCATCTGACCCCAAACTAAGCAAAGCTTGTAATATGGCTGCCAGAGACTGATATACATACATATATATTTTTAAATACATACATAAATAGATATTAACACCCAGAAATAGAATTAACACAAATGTTCATCACACAAATAATTGTCCTATGTGGGAATCGAACCCACGCCCCAAAGCGCAAAAGGCAGCTGAGCTAACGGGATAGGATTTGTTGACGGTTTTTTTGCCTGTCTAGATTTATTATAACCCAATTGAGAGATAAATGAAATATCTGGTTAAGAGCGTGTCGAGACACGCATATGATAGGGTTCAGTAATTTTTTTTAAGTATTTTCAAGTTACTAAATTAGTTGTATACTAAAATAAGACTTTTCGTAATAGCCTTTCCAACGAATCACAGTAGACTTAACCAATTTCAGAAATGTTAATTTATATTCGTTTTATCGCTAAAACTCAAAACGTTGTACTTACAATAAGGTCGCAAGGTTAAGCTGATTTTTTTCACTAGAGCAACCCCTAAATGCCAGTTAAGTATATTATTTTATAATTTTGAAATTGAGATCTATACCAAAACTGTAATTGTGCAGAATTACAGTTTCATGCACTCACCTTAATAAATATAGAATTTGAAAGGTTCTAAAGTATAAGGACGGATGGTCGGATAGACGGACGGACAGAACGAAATTATTAGGGTTCCTTGTTGTACTACGGAAACCTAAAATGAGAATAAGTTTTCCAAACTCTAAGACATACTACTCGCAAAACGTTACTAGAAAATTGTGACTAAAAGACAAATCAATTAGGAAATAAATCGATCCACTCTGTACTTTGCTTCACTTTCACTTTGCTTTTCGCACTTTTGTTATACCATATCAGGGTCATTATGTGATACCTACCTTATACACGCTAATATTTGTACGTGAATTTCATAATGTGCAATAAATAATTGAGTGGAAAAAAAGTGGAATCAAAGCGCTTCGTTCGGGTTTTCGGAATATCAACCATAAAGCGGTGTCAATTTCTCGTGTCCGCTCTGGCAGTCCGATAGAAAAATGGACAGGAGGACTAAAATATGAATACTTCCGCCTCATTTTTGAATAATTCAGAAGTCGTTAGACAATGTTTATTTTGGAATAAATCGACCTCACTTGAGCAAGCTGTTTGTTTACGGTAGTATGGATAATGGGAAAGGTGATGATCCGTTTAAGCCAAAGATATCAAAAAAATAGATTCAACAACGTCGCGCCAGAAATGGCAACTAAGTGCTTATGTCGGCGGAAAGCACGCCATTAAAATTATTAACAGTCGCGCATTCGAAAAATGAGTCGTATTATAGTAAAACAGTTGGTTTTTGTGAATTGTCGTCTATCAGTCCACAATAGGTCACAAAAAAAAGCCCATTAAACAGAAACTCGGTTCACAATTTTAGTATGGATTCATTAGTAATGTTGAATCTATAGTTTAAAATATCTTTGGTTTAAGCTATCAAAGTAGGTCACATTGTACTTTTGAGTAAGTTGCTCGGGGTCACGATACTATAGGCAGAAGCTATAAAGGTTGTAACAGTCCCTTCAGATATGCGCGACCGTGCGTGGAGCTACCCGGGGAACTTCCCGTTACCACCATATCGACAAGATGTGCATTATAAATCGTGTACATATTTTAAATGCTTATCGGGACTTATCGCGCATTATTTTATTTAAGTAAAATAGGTCACCGGATCGAGCTCTACAACCCGAAGGTCCTCTCCACTGAACAACATAATTTTTATTTATTTTTATCACGAATAAGTCCGCGTAAATTTTTAAAGAACGGTGTGAAGCGGTTGATATTAGAAAACATCACAATTTCTACCGGGAAGGTAGATTTAAGTCAACGGCGTCGTGGAATCCCGTAGGAAGTGTACAAACCGCGGTGTACTCGTAGGTACAGTACATTTACCGATACAGTCAGTGTTGTGTGTCGTAATGACAACACTACGATAAAGTTTTATGATTATTTACGGGATATTTACCGTGGTAAGGTTGTGGAAGGAGCTCCCGATATTGCGGCGCAGTTACAAGCTTCCACAACCGTACCACGGTAAATATCCCGTAAATAATCATACAACTTTAGTGAACAACCGTGATAGTTTAAAACAACACTACGATTTTTCAAGATCAACACAATACCCGCTCTTCTCGCCGGATTCACCTAAATTTTTCTGTCAGATCGAGACTACGGCCATTGTAACATGGTTAAAACATAGAGCGAAAGGTTATTTTATAAGGTATTCTTACCTAATAAAATAATGGGCGATAAGTCCCGATAAACAGTTAAAACATGTTAAAAATCGCGAAAGTTTAAAAATACAGTCGTGTATTTTTACTGGTCGTTACGGATGTATGTGTCTACGACGCGAAGACCAAAGTTTATATGACTTACACTAATAATAATATCTTGTCTGGAATAACATAGATTGTCTAAATTGGAAGCTTCTGTGAAAATAAATTCCCAGGTAGAGAGGGAAGAATTTAATCTGGTTTACTTTGGATTTACGTTGGGTTGATTTTTGTCACCATACTCGCGCTTACCTGCCTAAAAGCAACGCGATTTACTTACCCGGTTTCATGATTTTGGAATCTAAGTTTAGATTGTAATTAGTAACCTACTTAAACCCAGCAATAGCTAGTAGCTTTAGGTCTTGGATTTATCGCATAGTGGTTAATAAATGAAATTATTTATTAACTACTATGTGTTATATTTATTAAATTATCAATTTATTAATATATTTTTATTTTTATACAAGCTTTTAGGCTTCCTGTATGTCAAATTTAGTGTGACGCCATTTTAATTTATTACATGTCACGGGGGTGCAAAAAAAAACTGCTTCGCCATCTTTGGGAGCCCGCCATATTGGAATTACAATGACGTGACTTAGCTAACCGTGCATTGTCATCTAAACTAAGCTCGTAAGCAAAATTACAGCTCAATTAGTTGTGATAACTATTTTAAAATTCAGTTGCAGGATTTCACCTATTATATAAGGACAGTTAAA
Source organism: Agriopis leucophaearia (assembly GCA_949125355.1). NCBI lineage: Eukaryota > Metazoa > Arthropoda > Insecta > Lepidoptera > Geometridae > Agriopis > Agriopis leucophaearia. The sequence goes on from OX421267.1 coordinate 8,150,559, forward strand.
TAAAAACTTTTAAAATAGTATACGTATGTTTGCATTAGATTCCTGTCAACTTTATTTACCTCATGTTTATATTTATTATGACCCTGAACAGAAAAAAAATACTCGTAAGCAAAACATTTCTTATTATGAAAGTTGTTAAAACGAAACATAAAGTGTTTCGTTTTAACAACTAACGGAAGCGTTTTATAAAAAAAAAAAATTCCAATTTCCATTTCCCAGCTGAGAATCGTTAACTCGCGTTCTCCATTTCTGTTACTGAAACGTGTATTCTTTCTTACCCGACTATTATTGGAAAAACGAAGTTTTGTAACTCTGTTTTTTGTTAATAGATAACATACTACGAGCATGTATTGATACTCAACTAGCGGTTGCCAGCGACTACATACACGTAAAATATATTCACATTTCTGTCGTTAACTCCCATACACATTTCCAACACCCATTTAATTTCCCTCTTCAGCCTTTTCAAAAATCTTTCTTAATGGACGTCTACTTGCTCCTGAAACTAAACCGCCGAATTCCAAACTAGCCCTTAATTTCTTCGCTTTTATGTATTTAGATTACTTTATTGTACTTATATCAAATGAATATGCCTAAATTAATACATACTAACATTACATAATATTAACAAAATAAGGCTGAAATACAAAATTACAAACTCATAAATATAATAAACCTAAACATTAAGCAAACTACTCTGTCACAGTTTTAAATAAATTGTGGTAAAATATTTTCATAAAATTCAATTTATGCAGTCTTCGCAATTAGTTTTGAGGAGCTCTTGGAAAATCCTTTGTTTTTATCACGTTGGGGTTTTTCGTAGCTAAATTCGAGAGAATCCTTTTTGTTTCGCGAACTCATGGCCTTTCCCACGAATCATCGGGTGTAGGAAGATCCTTGTGTACCTACATACAAAATAAATAGAAGACGATATTAGGTATTTGCGTTTTACAATATCTCATCTAACTATCATATTCACCATTCAAATACACACTGTATTATTTTTAACAGACTTCAACAAGGCGGGTTTCAATTTGACTTTTTTTTTTTGCGTATGTTACTCGATATCTTTGTTCATTAAAATCTGATCACATTCAGATCAGATTTTAATGAATTTTAACCAACTTCAAAAAAGGAGGGGTTTTTCAATTCGGTTTTTAATGATTGTTACATCAAAACTCCGTAATTTGTGAACCGATTTGGGAAATTCTTTTTATTTATTTGAATGCTATACTTTCAGATTAGTCCCATAGAAATTTCATCAACCGTTTCAGTAATTTTATAATTGGAATAAATATGTCATCGAAGTAAACGAAATTGTGTATTTATTAATTTTGAAGTCGATTTTTTATTGATAATTATCAATATTTATATTAGATAGTCTACATATCTCGAAGATGGTTCCACATAATTTTGTATGGTGGAATGTTTTTGTAGAAAACATTCCACCTAAATAATAAAATTAAAACTGACTTTAGGGAAAATTCAATAATCAGGATTCATCCCCTTATTTTTAAGGCTTAAAAATGTATCCATTAATTTTATTACCGTAAGCATTACAAGCGCGGTAAAGCCGCCAGCATGTTGGATTTGCTGCCAACCGGTAGTAGGCTTGAACATTCAATTTTAGATTATATTTAGACCTTCAATGGTATATGGCTAGTCCAAGGGTTTTTGTACAGTTGGATTACTTAGTTTATGCTTTTATTGTTAGTTCGTTTTTATTTTATTTTGTTAATAAACCCACTTGTCCGTTGAAAACCTGTATTACACTATTCAACATGATATTTATCCTTGTCTAACTTTTATGAAAACATAAAATGGATTTAAACAGTGAGCCATGTAAAATATAGATTATTTTGTAGATGTATAAAGTTAACTAATAACTGAGTCAGTTTGTTCTAACGCTAAGAAAACGTTTTCTCAAGAGGCTGTCTCGTTTGATACAAGCAGGGCGTTGGCAACCTCAAGATTACCAGATCTTTATCTAGATTCTAGACAAGCCTCCAGTTAATGAGCGGCTAATATTGATATTTTTTGTGGTAAAAGCCCGTTGTAATCGTTTCGTAGTACCATAACCATTTTTTTAAGTGTCCAACATGTGTCCGTCATTACTCACATTTTCACTAAGCAGATGAAAAATAATGCGTATTTAGTGTTGTGCATCAACATATTGAATATATTTTTTCGCATGCCCTTGATAATGAGAAACTGATAGTGTAACATGACAAATAAGGTATTACAAATAAGAACAAAAGAATAAAGACACGAAAAAGGAAGAAGAAAACACACTTCTCAAATTTTGACTGATACATAAGGTTGTGTGAAAATGAGGTGCTATAAGATGAGCCCCATTGAAACCAACTTTTAACCAGAATTTTATTAGCAAAGCATCAGTAACGGAAGATATATTTAAGTTAGTGACAAAAGTACGATACCATGTAGAGTTATGTAATGTTAGTCCTTGCCCAAAGGGCTTCAACAAAAGTTTCTAGCTTCACAAATAGAACTTTCTGTCAAATTGATTTTGGGCTTTTGCTTGGCAAATACCTTTTAAACGAAATAATTTTATTTGAAATACCCACGAAATACCATTATTGTAATTCAGGCGCTTTCTCAAGTATAATATTAAAATATGGTTGGTAATTCAAAATTCTAAAAGTACAGACATTTTCTTATGCATTCGATAAGCTATTCTGTTCCATAAGTAACAAAACTGTCTCAATTTCTTACATAAAGCTGATAACATTTTCGAAAATTCAAGCATAAAAGTGTGAAACATTTACATTTTTTTACATTTATCTACATACAACATTGGAACGATAAGTATTCCTAATACTTAGGTCATAATGTTTGTTCGAAGAGTATTTTAAAAACTTTTTTTTTTGATTGGCTACACTATTTATTAAGGGCATTATTAAATTCTACAATATATAGTCGGTGCCAAACTATCGCCAATTTGACGCCGTCACATCTTTCTAAGACACAACACAAGATAGGGCTGGTGCGGCGGCCAACTCAGCGGAAAAGCGCAAACGGCACAAATGTGCTAAACTTCGCAGTGGTTACATTTTTGAGCTGTGATGCATCTGTGCATCAGATCTGCATGATTTAATTCCCTCCTGCCCTTTTTTCTATCGGACTGCCAGAGCGGGCACGAAAAATCGACACCGCTTAATGGTTGACGTTCCGAAAACCCGTACGAAGCGCTTTGATTCCACTTTTATTGTGCGAACTGCTAGTGTGTGGAATGCGCTGCCTGAATCCCGATAGTTACAATCTGAGTGTTTTTAAGTCGAAAGTGAATCGGTTTCTTCTAGAAAGGCGTCGTAGGCCGCATTATCGCTTAACATCGGGCGAGTTGGCGGCCAAGCGCAAGCCTATTTTACAATAAAAAAAAAATGCTGCCAGTATGATGAGTATGCTGGCAACTGTTAGTGGGATCTGCTAGTGGGACATTTGGATCGTCTCTTATAGACCTTAAACGGTCTATGGGCAATCCAACTGTTTTTGTATAATAGGTTAAGTCGTTTAGGTATTTAGTTTTAGTTAACTTGTATTTTTTTTAGTTAATAAAGGCACTTGCCTGTTTAAAAAGTCATGGAATGTGTTATTATGCAATAATTATGTATACAGTATACGAATGATAACTCGGATCAAACTAGAGCTAATGTGTTGGCTGTGATTCAACAATATGAAAATGTCTAAGGTCAATGGAACGGGACGAGATAAAAGAAAGTGGTTGAACGTGGCTTACGTTTCTGAACATTCATTTCGTAACATGACTCAGAGGACCATCTTACTGGTCTCGAAGGAACGCTGTCTCACAATTTATTACTTAGTTCTAATGGTATTTTGCAAGTAGGACAATTTATATTTCATGAACGAATTATCATTTATTTTTCTTGTAATGTGTCCTGGTGGAAAAATATGTTGAGTTTCATTTGCGATATGGGAAGTTATAGTTATACATTTTTGTAGATTACTATTAGTCTATTTTGTTTATTTAGTTGAATTTGATGCTATTTCCATTATACATTGTGAATGGTGAAAGGAAAATTTGTGAATAGAAATGTGATTTTCGTATTCAATGTTAGGAGACGGAAGTGTCACGTAAAATTGTATTTTCTGTAAAAGCTCCCGAGCAACTCTCAAAGGAGTAGCTGCATTTAAAAGAAGGCAATTTCTTAAAGAGCTTGGTAATAGCAAGCAGAGTAAGCAATTTAGACCGCACCCGGGTGGGCGAGACCCCTCATAAATAGCTTAACCCTATCATACTCTATCCCTGTATTAACAATGAGGTTATAGTCGACTGGCTAATTTGAATACCTACACGAGGATCGTAGAACATTTTTTCAATCTATTGTACATTTGAATCGATGATATAATTCTCGTTGATTTATCACCCAAGCTTTGTGTGAATTTATCAGTTCTGATAATTCCGAATTCGGCCGGCTACATAACTGTGAGGTCGCCGCGTTTAGTCCGTGACAAAGGGTTTTGGTCAGGCGTGATCCCAGACATTTGTTAACATGTCAGTGCTTGGTGACCGGTGTTAGGATGCCTATAGAATACAGAATGCCTAACCTTGCGTTAAAACATCATTGTATCACACAATATAAGCTCACCGGCTTTTTAAATTTGTTTTTCGTCCAATGTTCTTGCAAATTAAACCTGCATATACAGGTTACACAATTGGGTTATCATTTTCCTATTCTAAATTCTTTCAATGGGATTGGTACAACTTTTCCTTCATTGATCTATATCATTACTCATATCTGGATTTATATTCTTTTACACATTGACATAAATAAATAAAATGGAAATTTCAATAGCTTTTTAGTAAAGCCGCACCAATGAAAACATAGTACTTATACGAAAACCATGAAAACTGCAATTGGACTTCGTTGATCGACTAAAATATGTATAAAAACAAAGCACAGGACTGTTAAAACTTACAATCAGCTAAGCAGCAAATAAGCTGACGGGAGCCTGAAAGTACAAGTTACAGTGGTTAGCTGTAGCGAGAGTGAGCATTCATGGAAAGACTACTAGCAAAATCACTTTCCAATCAATAGGCCTTTGAGCACGCTGCCGGTGCCAACAATTTTCCACGTTTTTAGGGCTGAACCAAAGACTTTACGTTACCTACTACATGAAGCTTCACATATCTTAAAACAAATAAATAAACAAACTATAGACATTTCGGAAAAAAATTGTAGGTCTTAATAATGCTATAAGATTAACTTAAGATATATCGTTATCAAAAGACATGAAGATTCCTAATAAAGTAATTCTCTCTCAACGTCCTGTACTGCTGAAGTTGGGATTAGTCGAGGTTTAGATGTTTGATTAGAATTAGTTGACAAGTTACAACGAGGTACTGCAATAACGCGGGATTGTGGCGTTTTTTATAAAAAGTTTTAAATATAGAGAGTGAAACGGAATTAGGAATTTTTATGGAAATTATACGCTTTGTAAACTTAGCGAATTTTGTTTTCGAAACTCACTTCGCTTCGCACAATGTTTGCTCTACTGGCTCTGGTAAACCAAAACCTTGTTTTACCCAGCGCCTAATGTGAAAGTAAATACCAAAATTAAAACGTTTTAAGGTAGGTATTGAAAACATATATAGAAAATATTTAGTATGAAAATGTTTTGAAAAGGTAAAAGTGATTTTTGAAAATCCATTTCCAAATGAATTATTTTTTCCGTGATACGTGGGACTCTTGCAAAGTCCACCTGGAAAACAACCATAACTTTGCCAGTTTAAGCAGTAGGGGGCAAACAACTGTGTTCCTGATTGGAGGACAATATTTCCAGTGAGATTATTTGGCATAATGAGATTTGAAATCTACTATCTCAAGGTGACAAGCGCAGTATATTGCTGAAAGAGTTTTGAGCTGTTGAAGTTTAAAAGCCTGTGTGTCACTGTTATGGGAAAACGTGACGTTTACCATGAGACGATCAAATTAATCGTCTCGTCAATCAAATGCATTAAAAAAAAACTATATGTTGACCTGAGTAGGTACCTATTAGTAACCGTATTAGTTTGCAAGTAATTACGGTCTTAAAAGTAATGCTGTTGAACCCACAGGTCTTGCATTTTTTATCCTAGATCTGTAGTTTTACCAATCTCTAAACTAATTTGACAGGACTAAAATTATTCTTTTCATTTCAATATGTCAGAAAAGGTTGGCAACAAAATAAGAGCTGTTAAATTTTGTTTAATTAAGAGAATGGTACATCAGAATCAACGTCAATATTTATATTATAGTGTTGTTCCACACTAAGGGTGGAACTAAAAATAACTAAATAATAAAGAATAGTAAATCCTAAAGATCTATACTATTCATGTGTTTTAGACAATTAAAAAATGTGACAATCTATAGGATTTGAATCTGCGCATTTCGGGTAAACGCCCCGAACGCTTTAACCATTAAGCTACGGTCGTTTTTCGATCGGCCTCTAAATTCTTGAGCTGTATTTGCAACCAATCAGGATTGGTGACACCATCTTTAACTCTTACTAAATGCAAGAATGTATTTATGTGATATTAGTTTAGTGATGTTAAACTATAGTTGCTTAGTTTTGGGCATGAGCCACCTTTGAATCTTGAATATAGGAATTTTACCATAATTTTATTTAATGAATTTCAAGTTACTTACGCGGTTCTTTCTTACTTGTTATGTTTCGTCGATATCTTTCACTTACCTGAAAACAAAAAAAAAATATACATTAGCATAATTATAAAACATTTTTAACAATGATGTATCCAATCAACCAACCAACTGTTTCTAACGAACCAAATATTTGTTAAAGATAAGGATAATTTATTTGCACAAGACACGACTAAATCATACATACATTTAAAAACGATTTTTTAAATGCCGGTGTAGGTGGTAAACAATCTGACGGAGCGCTTGATGGTAAGCGATCACCGTCGCCTATGGATACCTGCAAAACCAGGCGCACCTGCAGGTACGTTGCCGACCCTTAAAGACTCTATATATTAAAGAATCCGCCCTTTTGAAGAACCCCATATTATAGATACTCGGAAATGCCGCAGGAGAGAGCTTATTCCACAAAATGCAGGTGTGAGGCAAAAAAGATCGCGTAAAACGCACAGTGTGCGATTTCCACCAATGTAGGATATGTGGATGAACTTTCAGGCGGTGACGGCTGGTGCGACGGTAAAACCGCGATTCTTGCATCAAACAGACAAATACTCTAAAAACTTAACGTGTTCAGTTTGTTATTTAAAGACACCTGTGTTTTTTTTTTGATATCTCGCCATTACAGATTTTTTATCTCTACGATTTTATTATAATTATGTATAGATACTTATATTTTTCTAACAGGCTCCAAATTGAATGATGCATAATGATTCTTGAACCCAGCAGTGAACAGACACTTCAACTTTTACCAATAAATTCAATTTGTGAAGCTGCTAGATTTTCTTTACCTTTTACATTTATTTGCTCCGACGCTGACGGTCCGAATTCAACCAAGCACTCTATTCATGTTAACATGTTTTATTTTTATTTATTTATTTGATATAATATAAATACTAAAAATATTAATAACTCCAATATTCAGCTAAATATCGTTAATTGTCATATAATTGTTGTTAATATGTTTGATCATCGTTTGTCGCGGAATCAAAAGAAGTTTCTCAAAATATACCTAACAGGCTGTGTGAAACCTGCCGGGCTAGCATGCGTACCGCGACAAAATTTATCGACTGTTTTTATCGTTCCAGATCGAGAGAGGCGTATATGAAACCGTAGGCACCTTGTTGCGTTCTCGCACGGCAAAGTGACGACAATATTGTGTCCCGGTTCGCATGCTAGCCATGCTGGACACCCATATATTTTTGTACACAACGACTTAAATAGTCGTAATGAATAACGAATTTTGGAATATTTTGTATAGCAAAGCTGTCATAGCAAGAAAAATAGGAGCCCGTTCAAACAACTTTGTTGTAACAATGTGACACAAGATTTCAATAAATAAAGACTGAATAGAGATCCGAAAACCCCTCAGGCATTTCCATATAGACAAGGTACGCAGCCAGAAGGCTGTCACGCCAGGCCCGCTACGTGACCGCAATTACACGACCTGCATTACATTCCAGAGAATTATGTTTGATAGCTTTTTAAGTACTTACAAAGCTTAGAGATTTGTATGAAGTTTAGGAAAAACATTTACGTGAGAGGGAATCTTGGCAAAATGAGCGCGGAGGGATTAGAATGTTCTTCGCTAAAATTATATTTTTTTAAGCTTAAGTTAACAGAAGGTATTATGCTTCTTTTTTTCTTTTCGTTATAACATAATATTTATAACATGTGGCTGTAAAACGCAGCGATTTCCACTGGAAACGGTTCAATTCGATTTGATTTTTAGTATTTAGAATTTTAATTTGTATTTTTCTTTACATACTTTTTTCTGTTATTGTTAATCATAATCACATAACATGCTATACAAATCTATAAAGTAAAACGTAAAATTACATATTTTTTATTTTACGTTTTGACAGAAGTTGTGAAATATGGCAATAAAATTGGAAATAAAATTGAATTATTCAGTGATAACATTCAGACTTTGATTTAGGGAAAATGGCATTTAAATTTCATTCATCAATTCATCAATGAACATCATTTAATGTAATGTTTCTATCGAAATAAAAGTATTAAAACTACGTAAATGGTAACATGAAAAAAAATGGTTAAAAATAAAACCAAATATATTTATCAAGTAATCAGTTTTCACGGTACACTAGCGAGCGAACAGACTCTATAGCCATTACAGCTTGCTTTCATACTGAACTCTGCTCTATCAATCTTTTTAGGGCCATTCAAAAAGAATTACACGGGGCCAGATCATAACAAAAGACGTGGGACGGTAAAAAATGAAGAGGAAAATGGAAAGTTAAAGAAATACGTAGCTACTTTATTACCGACTAAAATACTCTTGTCTGCGATCAATAAAATATAGATGTATTATACTAATCATTTATAATTTAAACGTGAACCTAAAAACCAGTTATATGTATTAAATTTTTCTTCTAACATTTTCCACGCAGCCGCAACACTTACGAGCTACCTGTAACTAGTCTGTGTTTAAACAGATTAAGCAATACATGGAATATAAAACACACTTTCTTGTACGAGTATGAATGCCTGGGAATCCACGAGCGGTGTTCTTCGTGTCAAGTTTCCGAGGAGAAACAGGCCTGATTAAAAATTCAAGGGAACCATACCATACGAGCGAGGTTTCAGTGAACTTTGGCGTCCGTTCCACTGAATAAATATTAGTCTACAAGTAGTGTTTCCTGTGATGACATTCAGTACTGAAACGTGGTCTTTCACTAAGGTTCTCATTAGCAAGCTCAAAGTCGTACAACGAGCTATGGAGAGGGCTATGCTCGGGGTTTCTCAACCGAATCAGAAATGAGGAGATCCGTAGACGAACGAAAGTTACCGACATAGCCCACCGGATTATCAAGTTGAAATGGCAGTGGGCAGAGCACATAGCACGCAGAGCAGATGGCCGATGGGCCTGAAAGGTTCTTGAATAGACGCCACGTACCGGTAAGTACAGCATAGAACGTCCACCCACAACATGGACATCTTTAGATAGTCCTTTCATGTTGCGCGTCTTAAAAGAGACCGCAGGAACGCTTCCAACCAGCCTTTTTGGAGATCGATGGGGGAGGCCTATGTCAGTAGTGGACGTGCTATGGCTAAAATTATGATGATGATAATTATCTGTATAAAACAAATCAAAATTAAAGAGCGGGCCATCAGATCTACCAAAAAACCAGTAAGATAAGACTAGACCATTTTACTATTAAATTCAAATGTAACTTTGAACTAATACTATCTTGACATTGAAATTGTGATATGTATAAACCTCACTTCTACTGTGCTGTGCCCAATAGGGCCCATAATGTAAGACTATAATTATGTACTTGCTAATCATAATATTTTAACTGCCTGCATAGAAGCAATAAATAATCTGAATCTAAAAAAAAAAACTAATTGTTAACGGTGTAAATAATTTTATCCCCGAAAATCGTAATGAGAGGACTAAACACGATGTAAAAAAGATTAATAAGACCGTTTAAATAACTTATTCTGCTTTCCATAGCCTATTAAATACCTCTGTTCTGAATAGGTAAATTTAACGCTGGCAAACGACGACACATCAAACTATGCATTCCTTCGGCGGAGATGGCCAAATCAATCTTACGAAATAGCAGTAGTGTCACCAGTCTTCTATTTAACGTAAAATGCTATCCGGATCAAACGCTGCAATACAAGGTATCTTCATTTAGCCTAAGAGTTTAAAAGTCCAGCACTTCGATGCACGTAACGGTTTGTTGATACAGAGTGTGAATAAAATAATTGAGACCTTTTGTAATAATCCGGCGTTTGTAATATTAATAAATAACCTGTGTGTATTATTGTAATTTGTTTGAGAAATAAGTATCTTAAAACAATTATGGATCTAAGCTTATCGTAAAATCGTGTAATAGCTTCTCTTTATATTAAAACATTACGCTTATAAATGTAAACGCATTTACTGAATTACATTGTTTTTTTCACAAACTATTTTTTTTATCTGGTTTACAAATTACACTCTTACCAGTCAGTATCTATATCTCTGTGACTTTGAATATACAAAATTATAATAACGAACTACTTAGCATTTTCTCTGGACTCATAAAGTGCACTTAGTTAAACTTATTCTGTTTTTAACTGGAAAAAAAAAGTGGTATATGCATTTTAAAGGCTTTCTAAGCTTGACTTTTTAATTGAAATTGAAAGCTTGCGGTAGCTTGTTAAGCGACGATGCGATCAACGATGAAGCACTCTTGCCTAGAAGAAACCGATTCACTCGCGATTTGAAGTCACTCAGATATTAACTAATCATCGGGTAACAATTAAGGCAGCGCATTCCATAGTCTAGCCGTTAGAACTATAAAATTGGACTCAAAGCCCTTTGTACGGGTTCTTATAATTCTCAATCAAACTCAACTCCTTATAAACTCAGCGTTCGGTTTAGTACGAATAGAATCATCTGAAAGTGAAAGCGTAGTTATTTGTAAGTAACTTCCGGGTGATGTCAACGTCACCCTCAAAGACAAAGGGAAAGGCTGAGCGATGAGGCAAGAAGCAATACTGGAGAGAATTCTGAGTATATTATATCATGGTGGTTTAGCTCAACAAGATTTCAAAATACCGGAATGGAGTAATATCAGTCTTCGCAGCAGGATTGTATATCTAACTGTAAGTTGTAGTAACGAGTAACTTAGAAAATCGCAGACCTAAAACTCAGTTATTAACGAGTATTAAAGGGTTATTAAAAAGTACCTATACCTTCAAAGTTATTGTTTGTCAGATTTAGCTAGTAAATTACGGTAATGCATAAGACACGCTCATTTCTAAGACGAAGCGCGGAAGCGTACACTCTCTTTCAAAACAATTTCAGCCTTAGTATCCATTAAATACGATACAAAAGGTAGCCGTATCCCACGTCCCCTGCGGTCGCGTGAAACATCTCTTGTTCTTTGTATAGTAAAAGGACATAAGGTTGCAATTGTTTTGCAGGAGAATGCCTGCGTCCTCACCCCGTCTTATTATGATTGAATCTTGTGCAGCGAAGTTGGATAAACTAGTAACTGTTCCTAGCCTTTGTTGTAAGATCTAATTGAATCAGGATTTTTTGAGTCTATTTTGTGATAGTTATTATCACAACATAGACTCAAGACACAACATATTATATATAAAAATCGTGTAGTGTCTTCCAATAACAATACCTACAACATTTCGTGCTGATTTTTTAAATTCTATTTATTAGAAAAGCACACATATAAGCCGTTCGATTTGCTCAAATAATATATAAAATTTTAAATTTCACTTTAAATGGTTTTAAAATTATTTTATTTACTAGATAGCCCTGGATAATACTGGACCAAAAACAATGCACAATGGAGGAGCGTAATTAATAGTGCAGTGGAGCACAAAAAGTGAGTTCCGGGAACTGATGGTAAGCTTAACTGGAAACGAGTAGCTTAACGTTGCTCGCCATTTTTCCGGCTGTTAGCAGTTTCAGCCAGAAATGTGATGTTCCAAAACAAATAGACCACTTTTAGCAGATCCGTACCGGAACTCTGTTTTGTGACTTCATTTTGGTCTTAGGTACGAGTTTGTAGTTTGCAAGACTGTTTTTGTTCGTAATATAAACATGTTTAGAAAAAAGTAATTCACACTTGATCGAAATATGGAAAAGCAATTTTTTTTTTTCATTTCATATTTTGGGTTGGTTTGTTCATATATTCTTTTGTATCAACGTGTTCCATCCTTGGTCATACCATCGCTTACTATCAGAAGAGCTTGTGGGAAAACGTTGATTTATTCTCTATAAAAAATTTTCATTGTAAACTTGTTCATAATGATAAATTCAATGACCTCCTTTCAGCTTAGTAAAATCGTTTCATATAACCCTATTGAGTTTTTGCCTTATTTAGGTCGTATATAGGTTGCCTCACCACGCTCCTCGTCATCTCACTTTTGTCCAGATAATATTGCCGAAGAACTTTTTGAAGAATTCTTTTAATATTAACAAAAAGATAAGTTCGTGTAAGCTTAATAGTCACCTATAAAGTCAGAATTTTCCAGCCACCTTCTTGGTGGCTTTTGAAATGGTCTAACGATAATGGTTATGGACAGACAACCGAGACCTACAATGTAATAAGTCAGGCGATCCACATTCGGTGTTGTACACTATTTACACTAGTATTAAATGTCACTCGTGGATACAAATTCGAAGATTGATCGGATGACTCGTAAACATACATAATTACGGTCTTACATAAAAAAAGATGATCGAAGATTTAACATTGTTTTGGCTTGAAACTGGGGTCAATTTTGAAGGTTTAGTTGTCAGTTTTAAACTTACTTAAAATATAGCTGTCATTTTTTTAGGCTACGAAATAGAGACTACAATATTTTTAAACACTGTTTTAAACTATCACGGTTGTTCACTAATGTTATACGATTATTTAAGAGATATATTCCGTGGTAAGACTAAGAAAGAGGGTAGATCGTTTTGTCTGTACCTAACTTTGAACTTTTTCACCAACCACCCGCATTCTTCAGTCTTCCCGTGAACATGGTGCATGTAAATGCGCCGAAATATCGGGAGCTCCTTCCACAACCTTACCACGGTAAATATCCCGTAAATAATCATATAACTTTAACAATACTTTTATTTAGTTTAAAAGACTGTCAACAAAACCTTCAAAATAACCCCCCCCCCCCTTCTTCCCTTTGTCTAAAAAATATAACAGTTGAACAAGTAGATTTATTCTTATGAAATTTGACACTAAACTATAGGATTTAGGGTAATATGGATTATTTTTTATGTTAAACGTTGACTAATTTTGTTTATACAAGTAACATAGCTAAATTAAAAATACGGTATCTTGGGCTATAATCTAATTCCTTAGTTATTTCTGAACTATGCGGTTGCGTATAAGATACAAGAGGTCTCGCTAAGCCGTTTCTCTTTAGTATGAACATCTGTACGTAAATACGGGTATTCGGGTAGGCAAATGATTAGACCTTTCGGTGCGTTGATACCTACATCTATCTTTAGTGCTCGTACATGCCCTTTGATGTTACCCTTTGCTTGTGAGATAACAGTCAACATTTTCAATATGGCGATCAACTAGGGCCTACGTTAAGACGCAGTAGTTTTAGTATAATAAAGGCGATAGGCTTCAAATAATAAAATTTTGCAATTGCAAACGTCAAACACCTTTATTTTAATTTGATGCTGTGAAATTTAGTTCTTAAACTACTATTCTATCAATATCCTTCAAACCACTAAATAGTTCCATACGCAGATATTAATTATCTTTCTTATAAAGTAGCTTTTGCCCATAGCTTTACGCGCGTTGTCAAACATAGCATATATAATATGTCACCAAAGGATAGTGTATGTAGCATTCAGTTACTGAAAAACTAAAGTAATTGAAGATCGTTTACACTAAATATCAGCAAAGAAGGCCTATAGATAGTTCAAACAATTTCTAATTTCATGCAGAGTGCTCAAAATGCTGGCCGCCGCGTTGTCTCGCTGGATTGCGAGGCTAACGATTGGTTAGTGAAATACGAGTATTAGTGAATAATGTTGAGAATTGGTTCAGTGGTTCTAGAGATTTTCCCATACAAAGATACGAAGTCACAAACTTACTTACATTTTCTCTTTATAATATTAGTGTAGAAGTGTGAGTAGTATCTGCACATAGCAGTTTCCTAATGACCATTAAAGGCGCATTCCTAACTATAAAACTATACCCCCCTATTAATAAACGTAGTTATTGGAATAGCCTTGGAATAGTTACTTCGTCTTTTGTTTTTTCGATCAAGTTCAACATTTGAAAGAGGTAATAAGACAAAACAGGGCATACTTAACTATTCCAAGAACTCTACGTTTATAAGGGGGTAGGAGATTAAATGTTTCAGAGAGCTATGGTAATGAAGTTAGTTTCGTACGTAATTTTTTTATGGAATGTCACATTTTTTCTTATTATAGAACGTCTCTATTATTTTCTTGTCTATTCCACATACCTACTCTGATTACTTTTTGAATATGACAGAACTAAAGTGGCTTACGTAATTTCAGTTCATATCGTTATTATATTCTAATTAATATACCGTTTGAAAACAACAATTCTACAGCATACTAGTGTGTTATTGTCGTTATGAAGTAAACACAGCGGCGCATGCCTTTCACGTTACGACATCAGGTTCAGTGTTGTGGCCAAAACACCTGTACTCAGATCGTTCATGGAAACAACTTGTGCAAACACACTACTTCTATGGCTATAGTTACCTTGATAAATTAAGGTACAGTTCTATAACTTAACTGTAAATGAATCTAAAGAAAAGTAAGAATCGATCTTACAAAGAGATTAAAAGAAAATAAATAAAGAGTGTAAGCTTTTACAGCAAATACCGCTGTTCTTGCATGTGTAAAGATGTAACATACAAATAAAAAAAAATAAAAAAAAATGTGCGAACTAATTAACGAGGCTCTTCCTGTCTGTAGCTCGCGCAATATCACATTATTGTAGATATATAAAATCACTTAAGAGTGTTTTAAACTATCACGGTTGTTCACTAAAGTTATATGATTATTTACGGGATATTTACCGTGGTAAGGTTGTGGAAGGAGCTCCCGATATTTCGGCGTAGTGGACGTTGACATGTCTTCCCGTGAACATGATGCATGTTACCACGGTAAATATCCCGTAAATAATCATATAACTTCACTTAAGAGTGATTTTCAAAAAGTGACAAATTTATGTTTTGCTGTCTATCATACCATATCAATTAAGGCAATATTTGCTTGTTACTATTTTGCAGTCTAACTGTTTTTGTAGTGTTAGCTTGTATTTTGTTTAGTTAATAAAGGCACTTGCCCTATTAAAATAATAATAATAATTAACGCAAATTTCGTTATTTGGTATGATTTTGTCTCTTTTTGAAAATTCTGTCTCAGTGATTTCATATCTTCAAAAACGTGATAATTTGAGAACTACAGACGGGAAAGGCCATGTTACTGCAAATAAAAACACAGCTTAGACGAGTGTTTAGCAGTATTTGCGGAAAAAAAACACTATGTTGTGTTTAATAATTGTCTAGTGCCAAAAAACACATACATTAATCACTTGTTTAGCTTTTAGATACTGTGTGGCAAAAACGACTGTTATCTATTTTGTGGTAAGAACGTAAAAATATAATACATTGATTATTTATCATGTTTTTATTCATACACCTGTTTTTTTTACATTACAAACTAACCAGTTTTCCAACTATGATATTTTGTTTTACACAAATACTACGTTTATTGCCCTAAAAGATTTTTTTTTCCTATATGAACTATGTCTGTCAATACGATATTACGGTAAAATATATATTAAAGGATGTAGAGCTGAGAGGTTAGAATCATAAGGGTATCATCCTTCATTTTGTAAGTGGTGCTTCAATCTTCTTGTGTAGTGGCAATTTATAACCACATAGAGTCTAGTAATACTAAACACCATCATCAGCCAGAAGACGTCCATTACTGAACATAGGCCTCCTCCTTTAACCTCCACACTGAACGACATCCTGCCATCTGCATCCACTGGATGCCCGCGACTCTCACAATGTCGTCGATCTATCTAGTGTGGGAGGCCTACCTACGCTGCGTCTTCCGGTACTTAGTCTCCACTCAAGAACCTTTCTTCCCCATCGGTTGTCAGTTCTTAATACTAAACATGTATATTCTTAATATTAATGAAATGAGGGATTTTAAAATTTTCACTTAATAATTATAATATGTACTTTACTTACAAAGTATGAAAACGTGGATACTGATATCAGATTGTAATATTCGAGTGGGTACTTGAGTCGAAAACAATCTCCAACTACCGATACTTATTTGTTTTTTAACCTACAGGAACGTTCGTTTTCCGGGATAAATATAGGCTACTAATATAACTTTCACAATCTGTTTAGTTGTAACGGAATAAAGTGGTAACCTTCGATAAGAAAGGCGGCACCACATTATGGTTGATATTCCGAAAACTCGTTCGAAGCACTTTGATTCCACTTTTACTGTGCGAGCAGTTAGTCTGTGGAATGCGCTGCCTGAATGTGTGTTCCTCTCTAGTTACAATTTGGGTGTCTTCTAATCTCGAGTGAATTGGTTTCTTCTAGGCAGGCATACTCCATCGTAGACCGCATCATCGCTTAACATCAGGCGAGGTGGAGGTCAACCGCAAGCCTATTACATAATATAAAAAAACATCTTAGATTGATAGTCTTATATAGGACCAAAGACTCACAGAAACTTTCGCAAGTAGCGCAAATATCGCCTATATTTATATGTCGCTAAATAAAACAAACAAAATTCTTGCGATATGTTTTCGGCAATAATTTCATTGGTGGATATTTTTTGCATGGGTGGATGGCAAAATAATACTAACAAGTAATTTTTCCACGATTTGCCACGTGTGAAAATCTGGTCCTAGGTTATCCCTTAAAAGAATAGTATAAAGTTCTGAAACAAACTTCTGAATTGTATCTGACTCACCTTCTATTTAAGTAGGTAAATACAATGTTAAAACTGATCAAGTAATATTTTTTGTCGAGTGTCATAACAAGTATTATCTAAAACTCCATAGATTATGTCTAACATTCATTTGGCTTATCAGGTTGATAAGTAGATATCTCCAATTTTGGAAAGGTTACCTACTATTACTAGTTAACTTGGTAGTCTGATCTGATAAGCCTAGTGTCATAATAATATCGTAACCATATCAATTACAGCGATAAGTAATTTGTTATCTCGATGTATTTGTATTTGTCGCGTCTCACTCATGTTAGCCATAATTTTAATTGACAACAAGAAGGTTTCCAATTAAACTGTTTTATATGTGCTACGATATTTCCGTTATTTGTGAATCGATTTTGATGTTTCTTCTTTATTCCCCCAAGGTTGTCTCATCACTAGCTTTAAACTAGTTTTACACGCGTAAAAAACAGCCAAACCGTACATTTATTTGGGATAAATAGTACCTATTTTATGTCACTCCCCAACTATATCCAAACTAAGTATTATATATACAGTTAAACAGGCATCTATATACATCTCTCCGGGTTGGTAAAGTATTGATAACTCCGCGCTGCTAGTGTTGGCGTCCATAGGTGGCAATTACCGCTTACCATCAAGCGGACGGCTTGCTTGTTTGCCGCTCTTAATATTAAAAATCTAAGCAATAAATCACGTCGATCTGTTGCTCTGGTTCCGTGGTAAAGAGGAACAAAAATGTACACCCAATCGCATTGATAATATTATTGTATGATGCGAAAGTTTACATAGGTTGTGCGTGTTTGTGTATGACTGTGACTTCCCACTCCATAACGACTTTGGATGAAATTTAGTATAAGTGGGTATAACCCATTCAGTGGGTTTATTCGTATACCATGGATTATTACATCGGTTAATCCATGGTATCGGTTATATTACATAATCGATACCATTATATAGTACCGTGTAAATTGGAAACTTTACACAATGACATTCAATTTTCTCGTATGCAACTTTCGCTGTATGCAACCTGTAAATACAATCCAATTTGGGTCATACAGTGATGAGCTACGGATTTTGAATAGTAATCCATTTCTTTGTTCCTTAATTGAATAAAAAAAACTTGCAGAGTAATTGAATTGCCGAAAGCCAAGTTGGAACAAATTACAGATAATTTCATAAAAGTTTCGTCGTGGTCGACATCCTAACCGATATTTCGACTTGGATAAAGTTTGCGGGCTCGAAGTTGGTGCACGGATATTTAGGAGTTCGATTTAGAAGTGTCACAAGTTTAGCCTCAAGATGAATGGTATAGTTTCAGGTGGGAAAACTCCAGCTCAAAGTCTAAGAGAGTTAAGTGTTCTTTTGAGTTGGATTTTCGTATTGAAATTTGGTGTGAAGGTCGCTTTAACCTTTACATATTGTCTCCCGGAAAAAATACGGTTGTCTGCAGACGGCAAAAAAATTAAGGCACATAATCGAATAAATGCTCATAAATAAATTCGATCCTATCAAATTAACGTTGCCAAAATCTCTAACTTCAACAAAGTTTATTTCTATAGATATCGATTGCGTCCTGGTATCACGGACCATCTGGGAAAATTCACTGTTTCGCCAGCTTTTAACTTGAAAGCAAGTCCTATTTAATTTAGCTTTAGACTCTTAATTAACGCAAATGAAACTTGATTAGGTTGTTTTCGCCGGAAATCTTATTTTTACATTTCTTTGTCTTTGGATTAAAATAGAGGTTACTAGTTTTCTGTTACAGTAATTGTGTTGTGTATGTTGTCGAATTCTTACTTTTATTGCTGCAACCACAGACCTAAAATTTTGACATCCTAAATCTATGGCTGCAACTAATGTGTGGCTGTTGTGATAGTTTAAGAGTAACGTCTCTATTTACGAAGTCTATGGTTACGGTTTTATTTTTATTTTTGAATGTTTGTTCTCTCTCTGGATAAAGGAGACAAAAATGTTAGCGTCCAATTTCTTTTGTGAGTTTTCCTATTTTATGTAATAGTCTATGGTAATAGTTTTTTTTAAATTTTTGACTTGCATGTCTGTTTTTTGACTCAGATTTTTGTATGTCTGGATAGAGGAGACAAAAAAGTAAGCATACAATTTCTTTTGTGAGTTTGTCTATTTTATGTAATGCGAGTATTTTTAATATTTAAAGCAAATAACAAGATAACTCAAAGTAATTTTTATATACACCATCAAAAAGAATTCAAATTAAATCTAACTAATTCAAGATGAATAAGAAACACTGGCGGTGTCGCACGAAATCAGAAATTCAAATCATAAGACATGATAAATATTTTATGACCATAGTGGCGGTAAAGCCAGGGCGGTATCGGCGAATGTCAGGGTTTAGTGGATAAAGTAAAGGTCTACATCGAATGGGCTGGCCCACGCTGTGGATCGGATGGCAGAAAGCCCGCAAGCCAACCGGCGAAAGCCGGTTGGGTAAACGTTTGTTATAAGATCCGACTATTATCAGCAAGGATGAAACGTGATTGGTTGAAGCTTTTATAGGCGCTACTTGAAACTAAACACGAAAGATGAAGTTGATTTAGCAATTTGAAAACTAATTTATTGTATCATTGTGCAATGTGTTTTATTATTTTTATGGTATAAGGTAATGTTATCCTTGTTTTTGTGGTTTTTAATAAAGAGTTATTGTATGGTATTGTACAATATGTGTGGACATTGAATTCTCTTCTGAAACGGGAAAGCTAAAATAAAAGCTTACTGATTTTTTTTTTATTTTTACTAGCTTTTTAATATTATTTCGTGTCTGTGCTGTTAACCGTTGAGAATTTCCCTCGCAACCTCGCAACCAGTATTGCCGTGTCATGGTCACACTTAAAACCGGCTATCATAATAAAATGCGTACACAAAATTTCGTGTCTGGGCTGTTTGTTGACCGTTGAAGAGTACTTTTATCTGGAGCTAATCCTAGATGTCGATTCGGGTCATGACTACCATAAAAATGCATTGTCATCGGAACTGAACCAACATGGTAATAATTCAACACCGTAGAATAAGAGGAAGAGGTTCTAATTCAGCTTGCAAGATTTGACCTAAACAAACAAACATACAAATTTTGCAAGTTAAATAAATGCTTGTAAAATAAATTTTTGGTTGCAGAAAAAAAACCAAGTTGGAGTAATTCGACCCATCTGATGCGAACAAGGTATTAAGTTAGGTCACCCTACCTTTAACACCACTTAGATACGTTTTTTCTACTCACTCTATTTCCCGTGAAAACAAATGTAGTGCAGTTTTAAGTTATCTTCTAGTTTCTATGTTGTGTTAGGTCCTTTCCTAACTTGTCAGTGAAGCAGCGGTACGGTATCAGCACGCACGGTATACGCAGTATCGAAAGCTTACCGAGCGCTTATGTATATGCAGGTTTGTTGCGGCATACCGCATGCCGCAACATCAGGAAGCTCGGTATGGTTTCAGTGCCGTGTATATCGAGTGAGCCGATACTGTACCGCTGCTGCACTTTACTTTTTTCACCAATATTACAGGAAATATAATAATAAAATTTCAGTATAATTTTGTTTACAGCGTTATTCATTTTATGCGATCTTTCGGCACAAATGAAACATTTCAAAGAGAACGTAAACACGTGGCAGTTGCTTTTACTTCGATGACGCACGTTGACTCATCAAGCAATGTGTGTGAGTGTTTCTTTTGGCACTAGCTACTTGACTAATGTACAGTTTATAGGAATTAATCATTCTCTTTTCTTTTTTAATCTACTGAGATGAAGTCTACAATTTATAGTTCAGAAAATAGCGAACCAAATATTTACAAGCTAGTTTAAAATTAAAATGTTGTTGTGTGCCTGTATAAAGGCAAAGTTTTTGCTAATCAAATATAGCAACATTTGCGAGTCAAATTTATCTAAATAGTAAAATAATTAAAAACATGCACCTTTCAAGAAACACCTCCGAAGCTTCAGAGTCACTGCGGGGTAGAATTAACTTTGGTAGCACCATTCCCTTCTTTCGCCTTCCTCGAATGCCCGATGGCGTAGGCCATTGTAGTTCAGTTACCGCCATCGGGCTGTGGGGACTCAAGATAGTTAGCCGACGCTCCGGAGGGGGAAGACTAAGTTGTTGCAAGGCTCGTCGCTCTGTAGCGAACAAACCCCGCTTTTTCTCGGCAGAAGACCCCATGTCTTCCCCCGACAGCGCCCGCCGCGCCGGCAGCCCGCGCGACTCCCGCACATCTCTCTCGCTCGCTGTTAAAAACGAGCTACGATGTGATCGGACGGTAGTGCAGGAGCTCGAAGGCCGCGCCGGTGACGTTTCCTTACATGGACGGAGGCTCTCCATAGAACGAGCGGTCTCTACCCGGGCGGCAGCCAGGTATTGACCGCTCGTAATCGTTGTTTGTGCCACCTCGCATTCTTCCTGACTAGAACTGGAAGTTCCGCTTCGAGAGAACGTACTCGTTTTCGATACAAAACTTCTGTCGCTGTACAGGGCCGTTGAGATGCTCGAGCCAGTGTTATTGTCAGCGGACTCCGAAGACGCTTGCTGTCGTACACCACTCTCTTCCAAGGAAGAGTGCGTGACGCGTGTACCTAGGGTACTAAATGCCTGCGATAAATGAGGCCTGTGGGTTTTTCCTTCATCATCTTCCTCTTCCATTATTCTAATTTTCTACAGCCTTACTTTTTTATCACCGTTTAGCTCACAAGACACTAACAATACACCATAATTTTATTTGAATGACTTTATTGCATACTTATACGATTATAGATAAACATAAATAATAAGGAACACTAAACACAGTCTTTATCACTTTCTTTCACCACACGCGTGAATTTGAATTGGCACACCTGAAACAAAATACCTTTGTTAGAAGTCAATTATTATTAGCCAAGTTTTAAAATTAAGAAAGAGTTAATGTTGGGGGAAAGGTTGAAAAGATAAAGGAAATAGAAAAGGTTTCGGAAACTTCGTGCAACTCGAACGTTAGCCGGATTAAAGTTAGTATAAGGTTATTATAGTTCCAGAACGTTGTTTTTATTTATCGCTGAAAGGCTCTGTAAAACTATATTTTTAAACCGGGTTGTTTTATATTCTCATCTGTTACAATAAAATCATTTTTTTTAGCCTGTTAAGTTTATAAGGATTTAAGTTTTAATTACATGGCTTAATTGGCAGATTTAGAGTCGAGCGCCAGCTGTCCCGCCTGGTTCGCGCAGTCTGTCAGGGCTTTCACTTGATCAGCGTTCAGTCCTGAAGCTTTTACTTTTACGTCTGCACTTCGAGAGTGTTCTTTGCTCTCGCTGCTCGATTCCACCCTTTTTGTTGTTTCGTTCCCGAATTGATCAGTGTGAGTTTCTTCCTCAAACTCTTCTTCGTAGCTCTCCTGATATTGTTCACGGAATTCCTGACGTGCTTGGATCGAGACCTTTTCTGTGGTTTGTGTTTTCTGTTCCATTACTTCCTGCATCGTCTTCTTCACCAGCTGCTGGCCAGCCTCGAGTTGCGTGCTTTGAGACATTGTTGGAAATCTAAAAAGTTTATAAATTTGTTAAAAATACTGCTAGCTTCCCAGTGAACATAACTCGTGTGTAAACGGGTGATTTAAACGTTAACTGTTTTGCAAAAATAGGTGTATGACTCATAAATCTACAGTCCGAAACAAAAGAATATAACTTTGGCAATAAAAAACAGAAAAATAAATTGTTCAACATGGCGCAAACGCAAATCAGAATCCGAGTTTGATAGAAATTGATATTGGAGCCTGGCACCTTGCCAGGTTATAATGCTCGGTCTACGGATTTAGATTTACGTTTCGAAACAATTCCTGGGTCGGTTCGATGGACTGCTAACCGAAGTTTCCTATTGTTTTTTTTTAATCAAGCAATTTGGTAGCTCGCATTAATATGAGCCGTGGTATCTGTTGGAAGGGCAATATCTCGCGACGCGGCAGTCTAAACTCGTAATGAATATTCTAGCAGACTGGTTGCAGGCATGCAATGACAATGTTGATTCTATTCAAGCGGATATGCCGGTGGATAGGCACGCATGCTTTGTTCATTACAGAAGGAGCGTGAATGTGAAATTTATTTTAACAAAATCACTAAAAAAATGCAGTTAAGGCTGGAAACAATATCATAAACATGTACGTATTTATGTCACTCTCATATTTAGTGAACAGGTTCAGTATGCTCTAAAAATACGTTTGGAAAATTAACGTCAAACAGCAGTACATCTTGCGTTTATATTCCACGTATTTGTCATATAAAACGAGAGTAATAAAACCAAATTGCCAGTTGCAAGTTTAGTAAACATTTCAGCAGTATTTTTTTTTCTAGGTGACCTTCCTTGTCACCCTAGGAATGACAGGTCAAGATAACAATAGAAATTCTTGTCTGCTAAAACGAGCGAGTACCTGTCCGCCTAACGTGACCTATATATTATAATATATGAGTTGGTTTGAGATGAAAGGTTTCACATTTCTTTCTTACAGATATATTTGAGACCGTAATTCACGTATTTTCCACTTTCTTTTACAACCGGCTAAGGTATTCCTTTTGTGTTTGTGTTCTACAGATATTACGAAACATTAGGACTAATGACCGCAGCCAGGGCAACCTTTATATTGGCACAATGCCTTGAAAGGCCGTGAAAGGGATTTTAAGATACGTTCATAAAGGACAAAATATATTGACCAATTTGAGAAAGTTTTAAAATATTCTCTCAAAATCAAAAACAATAATATGACTGCAATAAGAAATGAATTGCTTTTCAAGGAACGCGATTTTTTTCATCTATAATAAAATACAAACACGGAGAAAAACAACAACAAATATGTACCTTAGTAAATCGCGTAAATAAATCCGGTGCACAAGCACTATGTTCTGGAGATGTTGCCTTTGGCAAGCTCTGGGCGGGACTGAGCGCGAGAAGCGCAGGCGACGCGCTTTACTCGCGAAGCTTTGCGTGGGATGAGTGACGAGGCGTCTGCGCCACGGTGACTCGGCCAAAACGACATGCGCCGCCCGTACGGTCACTGGCAAAAGTGATATTGACATGCTTGGAATTTTTCAAGATTCAGTCACTATTGTTGAAAGAGTTTAAGAAATACACTTATTTCACGTTTTGTAAAAAAGACGCTAGACATTGTAAAAAAGGTACGATTAATTTTCAACGTTTTTGTTTAACTGTGGGTTAAGAACGCATACGGTATCTAGAGCAACCAAAAACAGTGATAATTGACCATGCTGTATTTGTACAAATACCTTAAACGTCTTGTACACGGCGCAACTAAGTTGCGCAGGATTATAAGGATGCACGTATAAAGCAATAAACATATATAATTGATCCCTAATTTCTTATTGTACTTGATATGACAAAGCGGAAATACACAAGAGAAGACACCTCCTCCTGTTCTTGCTTGTGCGCTCTTGTTCTAAATCGAGCAGGTTACATGCACCGTGTGTAAGACGCATTGCTACTTAAAATATAATATTTCCATATAAATGAGACGCACGGCGCAACATGCAGTTGCACGGTTCGTTAAATATGGTCAGTGGACAAACAAGGATTGCGTGCCATCAAGCGAACAACTTGCACGTCACATCATTCAGTAAAAAAAAACAACATAAATATAATTTACGGTTTCAAGATAAAAGTGGTAAAGGGATAATTAAGATAGAAACAAGAAAAAACACTATTGATTTAAACCTAACTACTAAATAAAAACTATTAAACCGCTACATGTGTGAATTGTACCCAAAATGGTGGCCCCCTTACTGCGTTGTATAGCAATGCTCACCCATTGAGCAAAGCAGAGGGCATCATTTTGTTCACGAGTTGCATCGACCAAACGTGATTACAAATCTTAAAAATAAAAAACTCTCGGTTCGCACGGGCTCATGGTTTCGACCCCAAAAGACTCAAATAATTATGTACCTACTGCATGTCCAAGTTACTATATTTGCGCTTTTGAGGTCTTTTGGTGGATGCAGTCACAGCGCCAGCCCTACTCTGCGTTCTGGAAAGATGTGACAGTGCAAAGGTGTCAACGCAACCCATGTCCCTTACATGTATTAAGCTTGTACTTTGTTAATATATATACCTATTCAGTACTATAGATGTGTAGAATAAAGGTTAGATCCGTGGGTTGATGGAAACAACAGCTACTCAGCGTTATTTTGAAATTTATCTTCCAAAAAGTAATATGCACTAAAATTAAGCTCAGTTGAATGAACCTCTGGCCCTAACCTTAATTGGGTAACAAAACTGAATGTTTCACACTTTCTATGCCACTTTGTGTTATGGTTATACGTTTTTCAGTGCATCTGTCTTGGCAAATAGTAACCTTTGTTAATTTAGTCTGACATTAAATACAATATTAATCAAATCTTTGCAATATACGAGCGCTGGTAGGGCCAGCAAGCTGACATCATGTATTTTCATCGATATGCGCAGATAACAGTGTGTTCCGGGGTTATAATTCGTGAGTGCATTCCTAATTACTGCTTACTGGGCGATTAATTGCACTAGCTGTCACAGCAAGGCGTTCCTGAAGACGGATAGCCCGAATTCACGGAACCCGGCGTGCTAAACTAAGCTGAAAATAGCCATACGTGACAAGAGACATAAAACTTCGAGGCTAAAACTGATCTCAGATGGAGGGGATTCGATAAACATGCCATCATGACTAGTGATTGGCAAACTCCTCTATGACTAACGATCACGTTTCCATCTCGAATCATGTGCCCACATATTTCTGGAAACCGAATGAAAACAACGGACTGAATTCATTGTTTATTCAGAAACACGGGGAAAGTTTATTTAAAAATATCCATATATTATTTCCGAATATTTTGGAATGTTAAAGAGAGGAAAGGACCAAATAACGTGCTACTCGTATGTTTCATATTATTTTAGATTCCAAAATTTGACAGCAGTGTTTAAATTTAAAAGTAACTAAGCTTTCTAAGTAGAATGTTTTTTTTTTGTAAGTTCTAAAACTTGTAAAGAACGACAAATAAATTTTGTCTATTCTTATACTTATACTTAAAATTGATTATAGTTTGATAAAAATCTACTGGGCTACACGGAACAGTGGTGTTAAGTCGTAAGGGCATTGTAGTCATCATTAAGAAACTCTTTTAAAATGGGAACAACACTGAAATCACAAAAAAAACAGATGTCCTATAACAAAACGTAATTTGCACCCAACAAAATATATAGAACTGCAGTAGAGGTAGCACTTAATAAGATTTCGTACATTTTCAATTCCATGCTTCCGAGTTTCCGAGGGCTCTGATACGAACCTGTCTATTTTTTTAACAAGGAGCTTCTTTCATGCAGATTTACTAGCATTTGCAGTTTGACCTTTCATTCCCTCGACAAAACCTTTATGCCTGGTGCTAGTTTAGCTCGGGTACGGTGTATTGTAGTGCAGTGAAGCAATAATACAGGCACGCGAAGGTAGTGCCTTCCGTCGTCTGTGTTATCTAATTCTAAATATACCCAACACACGAGTGATGCAGAAAATCAGTCTTGGAAATTGCTGGGGACTTTTTTTGGCAGAATATGATAAGGAAATGAATGGTGCGAAATGTATCATAGGAATTGTGTCCCCGAAAATTGCTTGTGAGGGCTTATAAACAACAGTGGGCGAATTTGGTTCAAGAGATGCCAAAGAGAAAACATAATGTGCCAAATAAAAGGGTATGATGTATTCTTCAAGTACGCAGATGGGCATCTACAGCAGCCCGAGTGATATCGAATAATGCACCATAAGTTATTTATCAGCATACTGCGGTATGAATCTGATTCTACGAAAATGCAACTATAATAACTAGAAAGGACGTTTTAATCTTAAGTAGCCACATCAACATGTCATTTATGAAAATAGTTTGTAAGTGCGCTTCACTTTACTACTTATAAAGTTAGAAAAGTTATTACTACTTAGAACCACTTAAGAACTACACTTTTTTAAATATTGGATTCACTTATCTCAAACCGTTAGGTAAGCGTACGCTGATAAAGAAGCCAATCAGCTTATTTTTCTCTGACATGTTTTACTATGTTGTAAAATCTACGCATACGACTTCGTATGCGTAGATTTTCAAATAAACTTTCAACCCTTATTTTCTACCTTAATACGGCCCTTTCGCAAAATAACATAGCCTCGTCAATCGGGTCGTAGCTAAGCATATTCGTGAAAACCGCATTTAAATCCGTCCAGTGGTTTAGATGTGCGTGGACAAACAAACAGACAAAAATTCTATAAACTGTCTTAACGTCGTGTATGTCGTGTTCGGCTCCTTATTTTAAGACGCCCTGTGTGATATTTTTTTGATATCTCGCAATTTCATTTTTTTTTATCTCTACGTTTTTATTAGGTATATGTGTAGAAGATTTGCTTATTTATTTTTATTACGGAATCCAGTTAGAGCATGAATTGATGAAGATAATTATGAAGGAATTAATTACTGAGAATTAAATACTAATACTCAAAATCAGTTACACTGATTTTGATGCCCGTCTGCTTACTTGAAGACTACATTATGCTACCCTTTCATTTAGCATATTATGTCTAATAGTGGCTCTTGGACCAACTCCCATACAAAATTGCCCACCATCTTTTGCTTTCATCGACACTATGGGGTAGTTTTTTCTCATGTCCTTAATAATTTATATAATAATAATTTTATTTCATATGTATTCACTTAAATGATTCAATACAACACTAAGAACTTAGTTAGTAAAAAAAATTAACTAAGACTAGTTCAGAAAAAAAAGTTGTGTTTTTTAAACCCGCTAGTTTCTTTTTATCAAACAGATAAAAAATACTGCGAGACCATTGATAAATAAACAAAAACAGCATTGTTTTGCCAGCCGTTTTGGAGAAAATGATACCAGAACTTATTGAGAACCCAAATGCAAATGAGTACCGTTTCCGTCCCATCATGGGTAAAAAAAAACTTAGAAATGAGAATGACACTTTAAACAAGCTTTTTATTGAAAAATATCTTTTTCAAACCAAGCTTTTATGAAATTAGTGATCGGAATGGTGTGCTGATCAAAAC
Organism: Agriopis leucophaearia; assembly: GCA_949125355.1. NCBI lineage: Eukaryota > Metazoa > Arthropoda > Insecta > Lepidoptera > Geometridae > Agriopis > Agriopis leucophaearia. Next base: position 8,178,790 of record OX421267.1, read on the forward strand.
GAGCCCAAACACTGCCTGTCTAATATTATCCATAAGGAGTGCCGTTGTCCACCGTCATCACAAACAATTCGCTCTCACCATAATATTGTATTGTCATTGGAACTTGACAAGTATGGCAATTTTCAGCTCAATCTAACACCGGGAAGCGCGAACACCGACCCTTTAAGAATCTATTAACTCGCTTTTTGAAGAACCCATGTTGTAGTTTATCCACTTCTTATTCTTGTTGTTGATTACAGACAGACATCGTGACAGGTGAAAAAAAGCTTGTAATATCGACAAAATTAATCGTTTTGCTTTTCGAATATCAAAACAAAAACTATTGGGGTAAAGTCTAATTTTATAGGACGGCACTAATCTTTTCAAACGTGCAACTAACTACCGAAACCGTGCGTGTCTATTCGACCTTTATCTATGCCGTGAAAAAGAACACTTTCAGGGTCTTCGGAACTGATTAGATTGGTTCAGTCGGCTTGTTTCACACCAAAGATTACTGTTGAAGTCCTTAGAGAATCGGGATATATAAACATTTAATACATTTACTTTTCAATAAAATATTATAGAAACAGATTGAACAGTTATTGTGGAACAAAAACGTTTTTTGTCTTATCTTTAAAGTTCATTCATATTTTCCATTGCGTGATGTCCTTTGTAATCTTGATTGAAACAATCAAGTATTAGAAATCTTGAGCTTTTGTTGGAAATTAATTAATTACTTTTTCGTATTTGGCCTTACTTTTATCACGAGAAAGGGGAAGATAGAGTTAAGGCCATGCTCATCGCCCAAAGTTTTCTCTTTAGCATTATTTCAACATCATGAAATAATAAAAGCACTGAATGAAAACATAAAAACCGATTGGGAATTATCTTTAGAATAACATTGCCAATAGAATTAAGAGATTTTCCTGCTGATACTCGAAAAAAAATATTTTTCTTGATTCCTTTTGCCAAAATAAAACACATTAACATAAAAATACTTTGAAACGTTCGCAATGATATTCTAAAAATAATAAGCAATTTTTTTTTTCATACTTTTTAATGTTGTAAATGTGCGAATGATATAAAAGCTCTTGCTGGTGAGCGGTGCCTTAATAGATACAAAATCCATTAGGCTGTCAAATGTTAATATACTCGTAGCGTTGTCTTTCGTAGCAGTTCGTAGCATTTTAAAGGAGTTGCGATGAATTTTTCTTTACTATTTAACGGATTTGGGTGATTTGGTTTTTTACCGTTGTTTGTTTTAGTTGTTGGATAGATTGTTTAAGCAGTGTTGCGGATTGTTTTTCAGTTTGGTTAGTACATAAAATCATAAGTTTTGATGCAATTAAATAAAATGAGCGCAAAAAGTATTATCTTAGTTAGTATAGTTAGTAAAGTAATATGTTAGTATGAGTAAAAGTATTATGTTTTTTTTAACGGGGATAAGTCCGTGTTTGACCACCAACTCGCCTGTTGGTAAGCGACGATGTGGTCGAAGATGAAGCATGCAGACTTAGAAGATACCTATTCACTCTTGCCTTGAAAAGGCCCCGATTATATCTCTCAGGAAACAAGGAAGCCGGCAGGTTGTTCCAATGTAAGTAAGAAAGTAGTTAGTAAGTATAGTAGTATTTGGATGTCTTCAAGTCGCGAGTGAATCGATTTCTTCTAGACAAGCGTGATCCATCGTGGACGGAGGCAGTCAAACGTAAGTCTATTAAAAAACTGCTTATTTTGGTACCTATATTACCAGTCTCTATTTTAAAATGACGTTGTATGTCAGTACAATTAGCAAAACGACATTTACGATTATTTTTTCACAAAATAACTTAAAATTGCTGGATGTTACTCGTATTAGCATCTATCAGTGTTCCAATCTTGACGGCAACGATAACTTTCAATCAACAATCACCGCACATAAGATTGCAATCTTTATTGTACCGAGCTTCTATGTAATGCCAAGCCAAGTTCAATTCTAGCGTGTTTCTGAATGTTTCGTGGCTAAATATGACGATATAACTTGGTTTGAGCGAGAAATTAAACTGTGACTGTAATTTTGGGAATAAAGGCAACATTAAGGTTTACATGTGACCTTTGCACGAAGGACACAGTCTAAATGTGCCTCAATATAGATTCTACCCTTCAGTTCAAAATTGTAGAACGTCGTTGACGGGTTAACAGTAAACATTGTGCTTTTAACAACAAAACATTAAGGGCCAGAATATTGCGCGCTGCTATCTGTATGTATATTAATGTATTAATAAGCTTGCGTTTGACCGCCAACTCGCCTGATGTTAAGCGATGATGCGGTCTACTATGGAGCACTATAATCTATTTAATATATTAACTGATTGTTTACACTTTTAAACGTTATTCAGGTATTTTTCGAGGTCAAAATATTTAGAACAAATTTTCCTTTTAATAAATTTACAATGACCATAAAAATGGAACAAAGAGTTTTACCATTTATTCTGGTAATGCAAAAAAAAACCGAAATATAACATTTGATATAACAAGCTCACAAAATTACCGAAGCATGTTTTTAAAAAGTAGACATTCATTTTATATCTCAACGGTATTCTGGCTCTTAAGTATAAATCCTTTATTTAAAAAAAAAAAAAATTGTAACTACGAATATATTTCAAGCAATATTTTTGAATATATTTTTTTACCTCTCAGTTGCAGTGTGGCAAGGACAAACTCTCGAGTGTTGTGATTTACATTGGATTCATGAGTAAATATCCTGTTTACCTCTTTTTCATCTTGGTTTTTTCTTTGTTCCCGATGCCAAAACGGAACGTGTTAATAAATATAATTTATGAATAAATATGTAACCACTTTAAGAAAATTTATGCACCAGCCAAATCTGTCATTCAGAAATACATTTCATACTTTATCGAAACTGAGTGCAAAGTCGTGTTTAGCTTTGTATTTTTTTTATAAGTAGTTTTATGCTAAATTCACAACTTTCATACATACTTTTCGTACTTGTATTATGGTAGAAAAGTTTAAAGATTTGCAACTGATAATTAGTTGATTTTAAGTAACGGGGATGGGTGGGTTGCATTTAGAACTGAGCGCTAACGTGTTTTGGATGGCCCGTGAAACTGGAGATCTCGATTGTTTGTCATAGAATAACAATCGCTAAGCCTTCCTAGGCAAAACTTTGATATTAGGGTTATTGGCTACTCGTCATACATGAACTTTCTTACATAATAGGTACGTGTTCGAAGTGAAATGTGGGCAACCATCGTTCATAACGGCATGACAGTTTGACATCCATTTTACCGATAGTCGGACAGACACTGGTTAGTAAATTGGGTCATTTCCTTTCGGATTCTCCTTCTCGTTCAGTCAATCAAATCTTTCTACAAAATATTGCTATCAATACAAATTAGTTCGATTGTCTGTTGTTCGTGATTGTTCTTTCACTGTACACCAGTAAATCATAGTTCAAGTTAAAACTAAAAATATGGAGACAAAGAAACTGAACAGGGTTCTTAGCATAGGGAACACGATTTTAACAAAAAAACAGTTTTCTTATCAAATTGAGTCAGCTGGATACAGATTACATCTGCTTTTAATTCGTTGTGGGTTTACTCTACCCATAAAAAATACTCAAACAGAAGTTTAGTCAAAAGAGAGTTTGAAAATATCGACCGGTGCGCTGAAAATGAAGGTTACAAAAATAACTTTTTCATTACTCATACTCGGAAAGTAGGTCTGAAGTTGCCTGAGGAGTGAAGTGGGTCGAAAGTAATACATTTCAGCCTTTGGGAGAATGATTTTCAACTGACAGTGACAGTTGACTACTGACAGACACTCATATTATTAAAAAAAACTAGTTCTATTTTTACATTTGTATTGAACCATATTCCAACTTAATGTTGATATTTGACTTCAATACTTTAAAAACTGTACTGATGAAATTACTTTTACCTATTAAAAGTATAAAATAATATCCATGCTCTTAATTAAAAGGCATCGGAGTGCTGAGTGCAATTGATTTATACATGGCTGCCTTTGATGTGATGCAATTAACCATAAACGTTATTGGAAGTGCACACTATGAAAGAACTAAATACCTACGTTAATTAATAACATAGGAAAAGTTCCCTTCTCACTAGTTATATACTTCTATAAAAAAACGAATCGGGTTGAGAACCTTCCTCCTTTTTTGAAGTTGGTTAATAATATGTTTGAAGTTAGCTAAGATGCACAATAGTACCCACCTTTGTTTTCAACGTCAGTGAATGTGAAACACTTTTCGATGTGTCAGCGTTTTGCGACAACCTTTCGTTATTTATTACATTAATCGCTTATGCAGTTTCATGCCTACATATTAAAATCTGTCATATTTTAATTACGACTGGCAATAATACTGAAAAGCCTAACAGTTTTATTTGATCTCTCTTACATCTACAGCGCAATCTCAAAATGTATTTGGTCCAGTAAAACTCGTCGCTATATCACCGTAGCCGAAGGCGTATTTATTTTAAATTGCTATTCAGTTTGATAGTAGGGTTGTTTATTTGTAATGAATGTTTATTGATGGTATCTTTAGAAACGTTTATTTTATCAAGTTTCATGAATAGAAACCTAGCATTAGGGCAGGGTTCAGAAAATTTATTACCCAAAATTACAGAATTGTTCGATTTTAATTCATTTCATTTCAGTCCCCACTGCTGGGACTCAGGCCTTCTCACAGAGAGAGAGAGAATGGACTCTAGTCCACCATGCTGACCCAGTGCTTGTTAGTGAATGTCATATGTCTTTAAACTTTTTGAGGTTCTTGGGTATACGGTTTCCTTACAATTTAACTCTTCACCCTTCCTTCCTGTCCTTCTTTATTATTAAATAAAATTGAATTGACATTTAAAATTAGATTGACATAAAATTGAATTGACATTTACAATTAGAATAGACATTTACAAAATGTAAATTTTACAAAAACTTGAAAATCATAATAATAGTAAATGCGAAAGTACGTTTGATTGTTGCTTCGTTTGTTCTTCTTTTCGTAGCTTTTCTTTTAGGATGGGATTTATCATGGGAAAATATACGGTTCCTGAAAGAACATCTACGCGGGAGAATATGCAGGGCGCAGCTTGAATTAAAATTTTTGACACTCGCAAGTACACAAGACGTGCTACCCCAATATCTTAACAGAAGGAAAAAAAACATGCGATTATAACAGAACAGTTTAAATAGAGTGCAAATAAAGCCATATAAAAAGTGCAGTTCATACAAATTTTGTTTTTGGAAACTAACGTGGTTTAGACATGTTTTTTCTTTTCTTATTATACTTTCGATTGACCGCCAATTTGATATTTGTGATTCTGAGGTCTACGATGGAACACGCTTGTCTAGAACAAACCTATTCACTCGTGATTTGAAGACACCCAGATTGTAACTATCGGGGAACACGAATTCAGACAGCGCAATCCACAGACTACCAGGTTTCACAATAAAAGAAGAATCAAAGCGCTTCGTACGGGTTTTCATTAGCTATACTTTGTTTTTAATATTCCTCTAGTTTCAATGTAAACCCAAAAAAGCTCAAAATTCTGCACTGATGAATTTTGCACTGATGATGCTGACTCTTGAAAACTTCATTAAAGCCATTTTGAAACAAAAACAAAGAACGCATCGTTTCTTTACCTCATATGGTCTGTGCTATATCTACAGTCATAGTTCAAAACTTCAGACACAGACATGCTTACTACGCTACTATCTTAATTGGTTTAAAAACAAGATCGATGCCCTGTGGTTTTATTGTACCTCCAGAAACTTGTGAAGGTTGTTTGGAACCGTTTGTACATTAGTACTGAATTATACGACTGCTAATCGCAAGGTCTTGGTTCAACGATAACAGCACTAGTGACGTTTTGATTGATGCTACACTTCAACGTTGCGTGGGACTGTTATTCATTCTGTGCCATTACGCCGGGTCACGGCTGTCGGTGCGTCAATTTGATAAAACTCTACTATTAGGCGGCGTTCTGATTGGCTATTGCTCGTACGGTAGAATGATGATCGCATCGCGTTTTGACAAACTCACAAATCAAACTAAAAATATCTTTAAGGAGAGTCTCGCAATTAATTCGCAAAATATTAAAAATTATCGCGCGATGATGAAATCAATGTGTTCGCGCGAGTGATGGCCAAAAGTTTATGTTCACCATAATTAACATGATGTTGGCCATTGTTTTTAAGGTAGAAAGACGATCGCATTGCGTATTGACTAAATTGTGATCAAACTAAACATATTTATATGGACTGTCTTGATTAATGTTCTTGCAATAAATTCACAAAATATTAAAAAATAACGCGCGATAAAATCACATCGCGTGTTCGTGCGAGCAATGGCCAATTAAAGGCAATATTCACCAAAATTTAACATGATGATTATTTAGTTTACTGACATTTAACCTTTGGAAGAGCTGTCAAAAACAGTCGGTTAAACATTATAATTGCCTTGTTAAGTTTCGGTAAACCTCGTCCTAAGACGTCTCCTTGTGACAAGTTGTTTGGAAAGACATAATGTAATTACTCAAAACTATAATACAACTCAGCACAGTCTTTTGACCAGTTTTTTTTTTAATTATTTGATAAAAACTATGGAACGCCTTGTCTATGTTGTTGCAGCATTGCAATTTGTAGTGTTGAAGTCTAAGTTATTACTAGGCAAACGTGCTACATCTTCGGCTGCATCATCGCTTTCCTGTAGGCAAGATCACGGTAATACGATTTTTTTTCAGGATTTCAGGGTTGGTCTCAAGGTAAAATTTATTTATAATGACGAACACCTCCTTTTGGTTTAGTAGCACCGTTCTAATAGAAATACATCGTTTTATCCATCGATCTTGTTGTAATAAATCATAAGTGCTATCCAAACATCATAAATCCCGGTGTATAATTAAAAATAACCATTGTTCAAAGCTACACTCAAGCCTAGATAAAATATGATTTGACCTTAAACTTTAGTATTCGATGGGACCATACATTTCTTACCTTTAGGGTTGATACGATGCGGTTGAATAGACTTATTATTATTTATTGAGATTGATTCGTATCCCAGCTCAACCCTAGTAAAATTATTTTCTGGACGCAAAATGAACCTAATCGAATATCGGGACCTAAAAATCAAAACATTTTTTTTAAATATCTTGGTTATTATTTTATTCCTTTTAATTAAATTAAAAATAGTGTATAACACAGTCTTCAGTAGCATAAAAAAATATATCAGTAATACTTTTAAACATAATAAAATTCGACAAATTTGTTATTCCTTCGCCAAAATTTACAATATTATTTATTACTATCTGGCTTTAATTTTTTTTCAATATTCTTTAAAAGATAATGCTTGTAATTTTTAAACTCATATTTAGTGAATTTTATCTTCTAAAATGTTAACAAAGCTCTGGCGCGGAAATTTTTACTTGCAGGTGAATATCACAAAAGCTTGAAGCGCCACCCTTCAATAAAGTTTTTAATTAATTTCCCCAGATAACATCCATAACATCATTGCTTCCCGCTGCATTAATATTTTAAGGCTTTTCAGCACAGTTTACAGCACCAACTAGATTGCATTTATTGATAACTAGCTGCGCCCCGCGGTTTCACCCTCGATATATCCGGGATAAAACTAACCTAAGTTACTTCATATAACATCAGCTATCTGCCAGTGAAAGATGAAAACAATGCAGGTTGCATCACCTTCAGGCAACCAGTTGGTTGTGACAGCAACCTCCTTGACTTAGATGAGTTTTTTTTATTACCCGACTGCGCAAGGAGGTGGTTTATGTTATTCGAGTGTATGTATGTATGTATGTATGATGTTTTGTAGGTACACAGCGCGCCAAGTTTTTTTTTAAATAATTTTATTTACTTTTTCTAAGATGCGATATGTCAATGTATATAGTTTAATTATTGTTCTTGTTTTTTTTTCGGGAAAATATAAAAAATTAAAAAAATCTATTGATCCAATCGCTACCAAATTTGACAGGATGATCTGAAGTTTGCCTAAAATTTTCATCAAAATCGATCCAGCCGTTTCAGTCTATGGAGAACATCTTATATATATGTAGATATAAAAATGAACCCCTATTTCTCCTGCATGGCTAACATGCACACCGCGACATAATTCTGTCGTCGCCCTGTCGAGCGAGAACGCAACAAGGTGCCTACAGTGTTATATACGCTTGTCTCGCTTTGGCACGACAAAAAGACTCGACAAAACCCTGTCGCGGTGCGCATGTTAGCCGCCAGGTCACGCTATAACTTGAGAACGGCTTTTATTCTAATCAAAAAAAAAAATAAAAAAAAATAATAATAAATATCTGGGACATTTTTGCACACACTCTTTGCTTTGCTTAGTCTGACCCCAAACTAAGGAAAGCTTGTAATATGGCTGCCAGAGACTGATATACGTACATATATATTTTTAAATACATACTTAAATAGATATTAACACCCAGACATAGAACAAACACAAATGTTCATCACACAAATGTTTGTCCTAGATGGGAATCAAACTCACGCCCCCAAGCACAGAAGTTAGGTTCACTACCAACTGAGCCACAAGGGCAGTCAATATCTAATTAAGCAGGTATTAAAAATAAAAAAAAGTATGTATATCAGTCTCTGGCTGCCATATTACAAGCTTTGCTTAGTTTGGAGTCAGATGACCATGTGTGCAATAATGTCCCAAATATTTTTAAAATATTTATTTATAAAAATATTTATTTTTATTCATCTTTTTTTAAATGTTTTCTAATACTTCGTAGAAGGTTCTTACATTTAAAAACGGTTGGTCTGATTTGTATGAAATTTTGTGCACCTGAAGCAGGTCATAGTAGCGAGGCCGAAGGCCGAGCTTGCACCCGTGCGAAGCCGGGGCGGGTCGCTAGTATATAGATAGATATTAGTATAGATAAAATCAGATTATCGGAGCAAAACTGAATATTTACAATCCAATCACATTAGTAAACCAATAATCAGATTAGTAGCACGATTCTATGAAATTGAATTATTCAAATATTCGTGGGTTAGATTATGACGTATTCAATTGAGCATGAAAACCGTGGTGCTGAATATCGGATCAAATTGTTTAAACTAGTGTTAGTTTAATCCAAGTATTACGTTGAGTTACATACCTTCTAACATAGTACGGAAGATATAACTTTCTGATGTACTGGTACATTAGAAAGTTATAACGATACTAGCTTATGCCCGTGACTTTATACGTTTAGGAAAAAATCAGACACGATGTTTTCTCGCGTGTGTTATTATCCTTCCCGCTTCCACCACGTCCACTCCATTCCAACTTCCATCATCCTTCCACTTCGTATCCAATCCGCTTCCGCCCTGTTACAAGCCCGGCCCCGCACTTATGAAGTCCCATGCGGCTCACTCCCTCATAGGTTCTATCCCGCTCCGTTGTAAGCACCTAAATTCTAATCATAAACATTTCATAGGAATGCAATGTGAGTTAACAACATTTCATAGGAATGAAATGCGAGTTAGAAAACATTTCATAGGAATGAAATGTGAGTTAATAAACATTTCATAGGAATGAAAAGTGAGTTAATAAACATTTCATAGGAATGAAAAGTGGATGAGTTTTCAATAAAACAATGATATAACTCGCTTCACTACATAGTATAAAACAAAGTCGCTTCCCTCTGTCTGTCCGTCCCTATATATGCTTAGATCTTAAAAACTACGCAACGAATTTTGATGCGGTTTTCACTATCAGTTAGATAATTTTTCAAGGAAGGTTTATATATATATATATATAATAAAACATATACCCGTGCGAAGCCGGGGCTTGTTGCTAGTTTACTTATAAACAGAAATCTAAATACCAACTTCAACGTTTCTAACTTAATTTGCAAATAGACAGTTGGGGAGACGAAGACTGACGTAGGATACTTTTGTTCCAGAAAAACTTAGGTTTCTTGAGGAAATGTCCATGTATGCGGATGAAATTACGGGGCGAAGTTAGTGTAGTATAAAATAAGCACATAAAGTTTGTCTGTGACCTGCCCTAATGTCAAAGTATTCACTGGTCGCTCCGAATGTATATGGCCAAGCTATTATTGTTTTGCGACAACCGGTAGCGACCATTTAACGTGTCATCCGACCAAGGATGCTTTCAGTTTTAAATGCCATTTTCAGACACCCATCCAAACTGACTGGATCATCCGTTGATTTTTTTGAAACTCTTAGTCAAGCTCCGCTACTGAATAAATAAAATAGTTACTAAAATCAACAATAATAGCGGTATTTAGAACTTGCAAGATATGTAAATGTGGTGAATAACTTTACTGCGCAAGTTCATAACAGTGTTTAGGCAAAGTAGTTCTCGAATCCAAGAAAACTTACATCAACCTCAATTTATATTTGTGGAATAATAGAGAGATGTACGTTTTCGTAGTTATATTCACACAGTATACAGATTTCTAAAGCCCCTCAGAAATATACTTTTCAAAGTATACGTAATATAGTAGATACTTATCGTGCAAGATCCTTAGCGCCCACCGCATGATACACCTTTGTTATGATTTACGAGAGGCTTCCTAAGAAAGGTGGCACGAGATATTATTTCCGTAATATTATAAAATGTTAGAGCTTTTCGTTCTGGCTTGGTTAGACAGATTTCTTGATAATGAAATAAACAATTTCTGTACCAGAATCATCAAGAAAAATATTTTATAATAAATGTGACAACTCTTTCAGAAATGTGCATTCATTGAAAAACTAGTGCTGTTGCCCGCGACTTCGTAGGCGTTGATTTTCATATAAACTTTCAACCCTTTATTCCCTCCCTTAATCCGGCCCTTGCACGAAATAACACAGCCTATACTTCAACATGGTCATAGCTAAGCATATTCGTAAAAACCGCAATTAAACCCGTCCAGTGGTTTAAGAGATGTGCGTGGCCAAACAAACAAACAGACAAAAATTCTAAAAACTGTCTTAACGTGTTCAGCTGGTTATTTTCAGACGCACTGTGTTTTTTTATATCTCGCTATTACAGATTTTTTTATCTCTACATTTTTATTATATGTATAGATAGATAATCTTTCAATGCATCTATCATATTAAAACATCTTAGGCGCAGCACCTACCTATAATGCGTGATTTCAACGTGGCCTTTAGCATGACTCTGCAATGGTGTGACGCGATAGAGCTTATAACCTATGTAACATGGCATCACACATAATTCAATCCGTGACAAAACGTCGTCCGGTGAGGATAAAGATACTCTTGCTTTGCTACAAAATGTTTTGCAGCAAAGCAAGAGCATCTTCATTGAAGATTTAGTTAGGGTGCAGCCTTAGTGGATAGAAAATTTGTAGGTTTCATTGGTTATATTACAATCGATACTAACAAGATCTTTCCTAAATAAATTCAATAATTTAACGATAAATACGTCCTTAAATTTCTGTGTTCAAATCCACTCCACGAGTTGTTTGTTTCTATTTACTTTTCTTCCTTCCCGCCAAAACGTTTGTTTGGAGTGAAACGTGTTACGTGTTACGTATCACTTCAATGCGTCACTAGTAGCACACCAAGTACCTAGCATGTCAGGTCTTGGCACGTCACACGTGTGGGCGCTGCGTCGGACATTTGCTTTGAATGTAGAGACGAGTGGCAAGTTACGTGCTAGATCACTTGTCAGATCACTTGCCACGTAACTAAGGTGGGCACAGTGCCTTATATTACACAACACATCCACTTAATAAAATCAGGAATTCATTCACTAACAAACAACGAACAGCCTAACCTGCTGGGTCTAGAAGTATACGATTTTATACGACTATTTTTATGTAAAAAAAGAGCACTAAGGAAGGATTTTCGAAAATTCAGCTCCTAAAGGCTTTAGGGTTTAATTTGGGAGATGAAAATTTCTATGGAAGTTCATTTCTTTTGAAGTAAAAAACGGGAAAGTTGGTACTTAGACTTCTGTTTATACATGAAAGTTGTATAATTTTGTTTATTACTTTCCAAAAGCAGTTAATTATGGGATGAAAGTTTAATACCTAATATAATAAATAATAATGTAAAGGCCTATAGGTACATAAATATCTTAAGTAGGTAATGCCGCCAGCATGTAGGTACACTGCCAACTGATAGTGGGCTTGAGCATTTGGATTGTCTTTAGACCTTCAACGCTCTATGGGCAGTCTAACTGTTTTTGTAGTGTTAGTGTTAGCTTGGATTTTGTTTAGTTAGTAAAGGCCCAAAAAAAAGTAGGTATAGGTAAATGTTGTCAGAAGACAATTGAAGATAAAACAATTATGTACCTCTGTCCCACATACTAGGATAATCTGTGTTGTGAAGTCACAGTTTTCAACTCTGGGCATGATTGTATTCCCCGCAGAGGTGAAACGTTTCACTTTGGCGGGAAATTCAAATTTCAAACAGTTTTTTTGTTCTTGTAGCTAGGCCGGGTAATTATTGTAAAATGGCATAGTGTTCGCAAGGACAAAAAAACTGTTTGAAATTTGATTTTCCCGCCAAAGTGAAACGTTTCCCTCCAAAGTGAACCTTAAACTAGATCTGTCATAACATAACGATGTTGATAACAATAATCAGTATAGGTATATTGTCGAAGAATGTTCGTAGAATGTAAAAGGGACAATAATATTTACTTACATAAACAAAACGAAAGCCTCTTATGGAGAATTACTTAATTCTTTGTGAAAAAGTTTGCACGAGTCTCGTCATTCCCTCCGTAATTGATGGGAAAACACACCAGGCATACGACTCTTTAACATATAAAATTGTCAGTAGTACCAATTAATGTGTTGCGTCAGAAATATTCATGTAGTTAATACGTTGTAGATATCTATGATTCATGACAAATCAACTTTTTAACCCACTAAATGTTCCTACTTAAAGATATTTAGATCATTTGCAAAGCAAATACTCTTATTCTATGCCAAGATGACTAAACATGCCTCAACGATTGTTCATTCCATAGACAACCTTAGGTCGAGAACTTACAGCTAGCACATTGGCTCTGATACGCCAATATAAGTGGTCTTACAACCAGGAACACGACTATAACTATGGTATTGGTGTCAACTGTCAATTCAATTGCACCACTCTCTGAACTAATCTCAGAGGATTATCTGCAATTTTTTTTTCTTTGAAATATGTAAGAAAAGGTGGCTATAATTTGTAGCCATGATTGCTCAGCAGTTTGCGCGTTAGAATTTAAAACCACAGGGTACATCAATTCTCAACAATAAGTATGATCTACAAAAAATGGAGCTGTTGTATTTAATTTAGAGTAGAAAATGGTACAACAACAAAAGCGACGTCATTATCTGGTTGTTGAACATCACTCCTCATATGAGTTATCAAAGGTTATCCACTTTATTTATACAGTTACACTAGCTGTTGCCCGTGACTTCGTATGCGTAGAATTTAAAGTAAAAGTTTTTTATAATGATGAGTACAAAGATGCTGAGTTGGAGCCGAATTGTGACAAAAAAATAATGATAATATTAGTTTAATTTTAAATTTTTATCGTTTTAATTTTCTATTACATTGTACATTGTTTTTTTTTTGCCACATATAAATTATGTCTATGTCTAAGATATCTTTGAATATGTCCGTCGTCTAGAGATACACCCGATATATATAGATTATAACGTCTAAAGATTTTATGACTTATAAGTAGCTAGTAAACAGTTCAATATCGATAAACTAGGAACCAAATATATGTTGAGCATAATTTCAAACTACCCATAGTGTTTATTAAATCTATCGTTTTCTAATAGTTTCCAGCCGAATTCGCAAGCAAATTTTGGTGCATCAATGACTCATTATAGCCAGGAATTATGGTTGTATGATCTTTTGTTTAGTAAGTAGGTGATCAAACTTAATTGTACAACATTGCACAAGCACGACGAAAATCAAACTAGTTTATTTCTTAAATAAAAAAACACTTCATACATCAAACTACCCATAGTGTTTATTTAACCTATCGTTTCCTAATAGTTTCTTGCCGAATTCGCAAGCAAATTTTGGTGCATCAATGGCTCATTATAGCCACGAATTATGGTTGTATGATCTTTTGTTTAGTAAGTAGATGAACAAACTTAATTGCACAACATTGCACAAGCATGACGAAAATAAAAAAGTTTATTTCTTAAATAAAAAAACACTAACAGATTTTTGGCGGTCTATATCTCGCAAATGTTACGTCTAACCAAACCATCATATCAGACAAACAAGGGATGTACGAGTATTAACTTTAGTGCAATTATCGTTTGTATTCAAATGTGTTTGAATGTTTGCCCCACTCCACTTTCTCCCACTTTTTTTCATTTTAAGGCGTTTAGGCTATAGGTTATACAAGCAGGTACAAGTTACATATCACACATACACGCTAACTATATATACAATACCCATCTCTTTATTTGCGTCGTCGGGTAATAATGTTTGGTTTATAATGCCTTGTGTTTTGGTTGCAAAGGGAAAACGCAAGGATCATTTCTAAACATAGAAATTCTATTTGAGTAGGATAAGTTCAGATTGTAGCACTCCACGAGAGATGTTTCAATTTTGCACACACTTGAGTTTTGTAAACTTTGAATCGGCTCTGCTCTTTGGCTCTTGAGACGTTTAATTAATTAATAATTAATTTTAGTTGAAATAATTTTATTCATAATTTCACTTTGTCTTTGATTTAACTCGGTATAAATAATAATAAAGTGAATCGGTTTCTTCTAGGCAAGCGTGATCCATCGTAGGCCGCATCATCGCTTAACACCAGGCGAGTTGGCGGCCAAGCGCAAGCCTATTTTACAATTAAAAAAAAATAGCTAATTAGTTATTACTTTTTTTTTTCCCTCCCATGTAGTGCTTTGCATATCTAATGCAGTTGTTTATTTTTATTAAACTTTGAAATGGAATCATTAATACATAATTATACTAATTAATTAGTTGGGCATAATTTTATTTGCGAGTTTTCTAAAATCACTATGACCTATTATGTATGATCTTTTACTTACTTAATTATTATCGAAAATATTTTTCGCATCCTCCCGCTTAAGTTAATTTAAATGAGTGAAAATGTTTAAAACTTTTAGTGATCTCATTAGGCTTAAATTACGAGAAAATAAATTAAAGTTTTACAAAATATCATTAATAACACATAAAATTTAGGTATCTTAAGTAGATAGTCTTTTATAGATGAAATTTTTATCAGTACTCGGCTAAATAATCCAAATATTAACCATATTTTTATTGCATTAAAAAAACTAAGATTATCGTCTAAATTAATCTATTTTAACACGGTTTTATGTATCTATGAATTTATGTATCTATGTAACGGAATCTTTGAACGTGATTTTCACCCCTTTCAAAACGACGGATTGATTTGAAACTTCGCATACATATCAAGGACCGATGACAATGCAATAATTTAATATAAATCTAAAAAAAAGTTTGTCTCATTATCCTTACAGGATCTTCAGGATTAGCGATATTAAAGCGTGTTTATAGTTTTTTCAAACTGCGAGTGTTATTTATATTAACTACAATACACTGCTACGTTCTGAAATGTTGAACTGATTTTTAAGTAAAAGTATAACTAATAAATAATGGCCAAGTGTGAGTCGGTGATAAATTTCTTTTTACCACCTAATTAAGCACTTGGAATGGGTGTCCATCTGGGCGTGATGTCTTTTTGCGCTACTTTTTGTATTTTGTGGTGGAACGCAACCCTCAGTGCACGAGCCTGACTCGCACTTGGCCGGTTTATTCTAAGAAAAAATAAGCGAATGCACATAGGTTATGTTAGAATTAAACAAACATGAAATAATTGTCATTTGTTTTTTCTGTGATTGGCTCCTAGTACAAACCATATACACCAGGGAAATAGAAAGAGGAAAGTTTTTTCACAGTTTGCTTGATAGGCAACTTTTTATTGAAATTTTATAGTTACCAAAAACATTTATGCATACTTTTACGTGAATATCAATGCAATGATTCAGAAAGTACTATACCTAGCCTTGGTAGCAACTGAGCATTTATGGTCCTTAATATGCTGGCCTCCGCTACGCTCTAGTCCCATTTCATGTGCGCCCATGAATGCTTGCTGCTGTAGTAATGATATTTCAAACAATATCGTATTATAATTGAACGAAAATTCTCTCTGATTCTATTTTGAGTTGATTAAAGGCCCGAGGCTTATCCGTTTGTGGTTCCCGGACTTATTTATTAACTCCTTGGTAATCAACAATGTGTCTTAAGTCTTCATGCGCAGATTACGTAATAAGGTGCTCTTGCATTGTTAATTTGCAGTAAATATGTACGAGCTATCTGTTCGTAATGTAGATACATTCATATCGTCTTTCTAGACCTTTTTTACCCGAAGACACATAGGTATTGTGTTAAGTATGTAAGTACATTCTCACCTACTGTGATAGCCCCGTTGGCCCAGTTAGTGGTGAACCTACCTTCTGCGCTTGGTGGCGTGGCGTGGCTTCGATTCCCACCTAGGGCAAACATTCATGAGCCCCGTTAGCTCAGTTGGTAGTGTACCTGCCTTCTGCGCTTGGGGGCGTGGGTTCGATTCCCCCCTAGGACAAACATTTGTGATGAACATTTGTGTTTGTTCTATTTCTGGGTGTTAGTATCTATTTAAGTATGTATTTAAAAATATATGTATGTATATCAGTCTCTGGCAGCCATATTACAAGCTTTGCTTAGTTTGGGGACTGATGACCGTGTGTGCAATAATGTCCCAGATGTTTATTAGATATTCATGAGATGAACATTTGTGTTTGTACTCGTACTATATCTGGGTGTTAATAACGTCCGTCCGTCTTACCTTTAAACGGCTCTATCTTTATAACTGTAATAGATAGGCAGTTGAAATTTTCACAGAATATGTAATGTTACGGCGGATTAACTAAAAAATAATAAAGTCTAATGGCCTTACTTAAAAATGTTACTTAAGTTAATCTATGCTTAAAATTGCTCTGTCTCGTTTTCGCGTGCGACCATTGCCGTCAGCGAGAAGTTGAGAGAGCAGTTTTAAGCATAGATCAACTTGAGTAAGGTTTTAAAGTAAGGCCTTTAAAGGGTAGTAAACAACCGTATTTTTTTTAAACGTATTTTTGTAGTTTCTCTCATGCAAAAACGGTGATACGTACAAGCGTCAAACTTGGCATGATTATAGTACACTTAAAGTCACAGATTATAGTAGGTCTGTGCTTAAAGTATAACATCAAATAATAAATAATGGCCAAGTGTGAGTCGGTGACAATTTTCTGTTCATTACCAAGTTATAACTGGTAATTTCGTTACTCGGACGACTTTATAATTTCTTTCACCGAATCCAAACGCCACATTTTACTAATTTTGAAGTTGGTTTTGTAAATTGGTTATTATTTTTAAGACAATAACAAAATATCAGTCCGGTAGCCTATTGGCGAAAGTATTGCGTAACATTATATAAGCAAAAAGAAAAAAAAAACTTAGTTTTTTTCCAAAAAAACATGTGACAACTGCCATCAAGTTAAGTCATACACTGTCACCAGGGTCACACTTACTTCATTAGTTGTCAACGTCATCCATGACAATCTTTTAGTAGGTAATGTTTTTTTTGAGCTGTCAGAAAATCGCCCATTGTCGAAATCGAGTAGGTAAATCAGAACGAGGAGCCTATAACAATTCTTTCATATTTACTTGTAACGTAATTTACATAGTGTGACCTACTATGTGGTAGGTACCTACTATTGTAGTCGTATGGGCCTTGGAAAGAGTTATGGATAGGTGACTGCCATGCATTGTGCAAGAGCTAGTTATGCAACACCGTAGTCACGACATGCAAAGAAATTGCACGAGTTACGATGCCGTTTTGTTTTATTTGTTGTAAAAAAATTCTTCAGCATTAATGCCAACACCACAGAATAGGTACCTATTCTGCACCGAGACTGAACCACTCAATAATGATTAATTGTTTCCTTTAGATATACCTATGTATTTGTAGTGTCGAATATATATATATTTTCTTTCTGTCTTCAAAATAAGGGCCACTTAAATGAATTTTATTTCAATGTAAATAATGTTTTTGCTTTCCTTTTCTTTACATAAAAGCGAAAGAAAGATCAAGACAAAACTTAAATAAGAATGGTCGGCGCCTCGGAAATTGAGACAAATTCATACAAACTTACTAATTGAATTTTTTGGAAACTTGTATAATGTTCATAAAGTAAATTCGTATTGGCCAGCCCTGTCTGTCTTATGCCCGGGGCCTCTGAGTGGGCTTTGATTATGATGAAACTAGGTGAGCATGGCGAGATTGTGGTAGGCCACTAGTTTTCAAAATGCTCTATCAAATAATATTATGCTAAACATAATAAAACATCGTTCTAATGTAAAATACTTCCGCGCCCCAAAATTAATTTCAATAAAGACTAACAAGGTTCCCGCAGCGCGCTATTACGATAACTGAACATCCATTCATAAATATTGATGCTTACAGCTTTCAGGTACAAAACCACGCGCTGAAAATACAAAGAATGTAATTTTTATGTTTTTATGAGACCGACGGGAAATGATGTAGGTAGGAGCAGCGCGGAGACAATACGGGAATTACGTGCCCGAATATAATTAAATTCATACGCGCTGTCTTCTGGGATGGTAACAATTAGCAGATATTTTTTTCGCGAATTTCGAAAAGTCGTAGCCAAAAGTTGACATATGGAGCCGCTCTTAAAAAGATGCTAACTGATTACCAGTAATTCTGTATACAAACAAACGCTCATTTAATCTGGGAGACCCCGATACCTCGCTTCGTTTGGATCTTGGGTAATAAGTAGGTTGTTATGTCGCATGAAGCTCTAAGTCAGTGATAAAGGTTCCAAAACGAGGTGTTAACTTCAAAATGTCGAGTGCAAAACCACAAAAAAATAAAAATTTGGGCAAACTGAAGTGAAAGTCTGCTTGAAAAAATATGAATCGGCTTTCAAAAATGTGTAAATTCTGTGTAAACTCAATGTAGAATATAAAACACGCGTTATTTGTTACCCTGGTAAATGGTAAGTAGAGACACAGGTGTTTTTGAAACCACATAATATATGTTGTACAAATACAATTTAATTTGAACGTAATGACTCAACTTGTAGGTGGGTACTTTAAGACAAAATATTACGAAAATCTGTAAAAGACCTTGAACTCAAAAAAGACGTTTTTTTAACAGTTATATGATTATTAAGCGTGGTGAGGTTGTGGAAGGACCTCCCGATATTTCGGCGAAGTTATATGCACCATATTCACGGGAAGACTGAAGAATGCGAGTGGTTGGTCGAACAGTTCAAAGTTAGGTGCAGACAAAACGGCAGTATGAACGATATAACTAGTGAACTACCGTGATAGTTTAGGTTTTTAATTGATAATTATTTATCTTCCAAATGTGTTGAAAACGCCAGTAACGAATGAAAAAGCCTGTGGCAGGAAATTAGCTCTTAATCAGTGTGTCAGATAAGTTACGCAAAGATTTAACTAAGATAAGCACAAGTACGTTATTTAAAACTTCAGTGTTATATCGACTTCATAACTTAGCTCCGTAACTACGAACTCAGAGATAACA
This sequence comes from Agriopis leucophaearia, assembly GCA_949125355.1. Lineage (NCBI taxonomy): Eukaryota > Metazoa > Arthropoda > Insecta > Lepidoptera > Geometridae > Agriopis > Agriopis leucophaearia. The sequence continues at coordinate 8,198,393 of OX421267.1, forward strand.
AGAATCGTAGAGAGTAGCTTCATTTACGATTGCCAGTGCTTGGTTATGATCATTTTAATCTACATACGTGGCAAGTAAAATCTATAGTTTGAAGAAATTATATGTATGAATGATCGAATACATATTCAGAGGTAAACGAATAGAAGCTAATTTAAAATAAGGTTATCCTACTAATATATATTCAGAGGTAAACGAATAGAAGCTAATTTAAAATAAGGTTATCCTATATTATATGAATGCGAAAGGGTGTGTGTGTGTGAATGTTTGTTAGCACGTATCTCCGTAACTACTTAACCGATTTTGATGAAATTTGGAATGTAGATAGTTTAGGTTCTACAATAACACATAGGTATAGGGTCTTTTTTTGGTCTCCACTTGCGACACATCAATTTCCACCCGGGCGAAGCCTTGGGCGCAGCTGTTTGTAGTCTTATTTTTTGTTTACCATGGAAAATCCCTGTGATCACGAATAAATATCAGCTGTTCCATATATTTAGTTGAGTGTGAATGACATTTGGAAAATCCCTGTGACCACGAATAAATATCAGCTGTTCCATATATTTCGTTGAGTGTGAATGACATTTGGAAAATCCCTGTGACCACGAATAAATATCAGCTGTTCCATATATTTTGTTGAGTGTGAATGACATTTGGAAAATCCCTGTGACCACGAATAAATATCAGCTGTTCCATATATTTTGTTGAGTGTGAATGACATTTGGAAAATCCCTGTGACCACGAATAAATATCAGCTGTTCCATATATTTTGTTGAGTGTGAATGACATTTCTTTGTGGACCAGATGATTTTTACTGTGATTTCATGGTTGGTCCCACTAAAAATTATTAAAATAAAAAAATCCTATCATTATAGATAGGATTTTATTTACACTGTTTTAAACTATTACGGTTGTTCACTAAAGTTATATGATTATTACGGTAAATATCCCGTTAATAATCATATAACTTTAGGATTTTATTTAGTCCTCTATACCGACTTATTCGACATTCCTGAAAGAAAACACGTAAAGTCAAGAACTGAAGCTAACAAAGTTTCTACAAATCAATCATACTTAAAACTGGAAGTGGGAAAATTTCGGTACAGAAGAGCAAAACATCCCACGGTAATGCCGTCGAAACACCAGACAAATTAATTTATAATCCACTGGCTTCAAAATTACTTTAGTGTTGTTGTATTTTAAGTCGGTCATTCATGTAGATTGTAGACCTTTAAACAATATGTTGAAGCTACAAATAAACACATTAGCATACCTTTCCTGAATAAATTACCGATACGAGACATTAACTAAGGTCAAATACCGTTTTACCCCTTTTTTACTTCAATTCTCGTAACCATGACACATCAAATCTGACATATATAATATCTGTGAATAACAGCATATGTTCAAATTTATCGTTTTTACAGTTTGACATTAAAAAAACACTTGAGAAAGCTATCAACTGTGAATAAATAGCTTTCGTATCAATGTTACAAAAATCCAACATTGTTTAATCAAGATTTTTTGGCTTGCGAATTCAGTAAAAAATTGTATTTTCTTAACTAACACAAATGCATTTGATTTTACTGCTTATAAATAAATAAAACTTCCATCAGAGAGATAATATATCATTCATACGTGAATAATTGATAAGGGCTAGCTAAATAAATAACTTTACTGAATGATGAAAAAGGAAGCCGTGTTTGTAGTTGATTCGTATCTTTCAGTGACACCAAATAACATATCACTGTTGTTCACGCCATGCAATTAGGCAATGTATTTATAACACTTGTTTTTGAAACTAGGTTTCAAAGATTTACTTATAACAACGTTTAAAATAAATTACATTCAATGGCCACTGAGTGAAATTTTGTATTTATCATAACTGGCCATGTTTAGAACAGAATAAGGAAAAAAGATTACAATGAAGAGATTCAACGGTATAGTCCTCTGTGTAGCTAAAAAATAAAAAACTGTTAGCAAAAATAGACAGTAAATATATTTGTTTTTCATCTAGCAAGTAGATGGACCGACGACATCGTGAGAGTCGCGGGCATCCAGTGGATGCAGATGGCAGGTTGTCGTTCAGTGTGGAGGTTAACGGGGGAGGCCTATGTTCAGCAGTGGACGTCTTATGGCTGATGATGAAGTAAAGCGTAACTAGGCACAAGTATTTAAGCCGGTATACCACGGCCAAGAAATTTGATGAATAGGTATTTAGCAACTCTATTGCTGTCTCGCTGCGCCCTGCCCAGCGAGCTATCGATGTGTGCGTGTCGAACAGACTGTGCGTGTGTGCGTGCCCGCCCGTGCTCCCGCACTGAATACCTAGTTGCCTACAAATTCATTTCGCCTCGCAGTCTACTCGGCTAGTTGATATCGTCGTTTGCCGAATGTCGAGTGATTTTTGATATTTTGCGATCTGCTCATATTTTACTAACCGACTACGCCAAATAGACCGGGTCGATAATTTTTGAAACAAAAAAAAAAAACACATTAGGATGAAAGATGAAACCCATTAGAAAAGGAAAAGAATATGATAAAAATGAAAGGAAAAATAAATAATTGGCCAAGAGCGTGTCGAGACACGCATATGGTAGGGTTCCGTAACTAAAGCCATATAATTGTAGTCATAGTTCTGAAATTGATAGTTATAGAAAAATTCGAACGAACGAAGCTCTGTGGACTTAGCCAAATTTCAGAGATGTACCATCCCGACATAGCATATACTTTTTATGGTTCAAACATAGAGAAAACTGAATGAAAAACATTATTTGTTTGGATACGCTTTGAATTTATTACAGTTTTATCACTGTTACTCAAAAAGTCATCATCAGATAATGTTCAAAATAATTTTGAATGAAGGTTTTAAATATGACCTATCTGTATTTTAAGACTCAAGTTTCTATGTCTAGTTTAGAAATGCAGGGGGGGGGGGCAACTTTTTGCCACTTTGGCGGGCCATATTTCGCAAAGTATAGACTTTATAAAAAAGTGATGTACCAAACTTTACCTTCATTTTAAAAGACCTTTTCAACGATACTCCACACGAGTAAGTGGATTAACAATTAACAATTTCATCCCCATTTCACATGTACGAGTGCCACCCCTAAAATGCAATATAATATATTTTTTATACTTTTAAAATTGAGATCTATATTATATTACTGTAATTATTATTTAAATTTATTTTTTTCGGGAAGTGGGAGCCCCCCCCCTCGTGGGGGGGGTTAAGGGTAAAAAATGGTTTATCTCGATTTCCGGCAAAACTACAAGTTCTATGGAAAAAACATTAATGGCAAAGTTGTAGGTAATAAAAAGATCTACAACTTTTGGCACAATAATTTTTTCACATAACCTCAAAATTATGTGAAAAATTCAAATAACCAAGTTTTTGTTTAAAATAATATACACGTTTATAAGTATGTATATTAAATACATACATACTTATGAACATAAATCGAGCTAATAACGATACAGTAGCTACTCCAAGATATAGTGCAGTTTCACACGTCGCTTGAAAACTTCCCTGTGAGGGTGCCGGTCTAGAATGTGATGATAGTTACGGATAGGATTACCATGTACAGTTCCTATGAGATAACTTTAACTATAATCTAATAATCTAAAGTAAAGTAGGTAAAGTAGAGGTGTTGTATGAGGACTTGAGGAGATATCTGAGACCATACATACCGTAACATACTTCACCGTTGTTATGGGTGACTTCAACGCAAAGGTGGGCACGCGGAATGTTGATGAGTTAAGAGTGAGGTCATATGGGTATGGACAGCGGAATTCGAGGGGCCAGCGGCTGGTTGACTTCATGGAGAAGGAGAAATTCTATTTGATGAACTTCTTCTTTCAGAAGCGACCATGCAGGAAGTAAACGTGGATGAGCCCCGATGGTTCGACCAAAAATGAGATCAACTTCATCATGACGACCAAGAAGCGAATATTCAATGATGTCTCCGTGATCAGCAAGGTGAAAACCGGTAGCGATCACCGTATTGTCAGAGGCACATTGAATATCAACAAGCTCCAGAGGTCGCGTCTGGTGAAGTCCACACTCCATTCTGATCATACTCAACTCCAAAACTTCAAAGACTTCCAACTCGAATTGCATCATCACTTCCAGGGCCGAAAGCGGAACTGTTCGTACTAAACAATGGGCTGGTGGAAACTGTCCAAGCAGTGGGGTCCAAGTTATTTAAGATCCCACGCTGGAAAAGACTTCAGAAGCTCTCAGATGAAACCATTAAGCTAATGAAAGATCTGACTGAGATGAGACTGCAACCTTCAGCTGATATGTCGGAATATGGCAAACTTAATAGACGAATTTCGAAATCGGTGCAACACGATCTACGTTCCTATAATACAAGATGTATTAGGTACGCAATTGAGCGGAACCAAGGCTCGAAAGTGTTCGCAAAGAATTCGTCTATTGCGAAAAGCCAAATGTCGAAACTGAAAATCGAGGTTGGCAGTATCATTTCATCGAAGCCGGAGAATTCAACTCAGATGGGCAGCATTTGGGAAATTGCGTGACATTTTCTCGTTCAAGATACTACAGTGCTTAAAGACAAGGGTCTTTGACCAGAGTGTGTTGCCAGTTGCCAGTAATAACATATGGTACTGAGACGTGGTCCTTAACTGTTGGCTTTTTAGAAAAACTCAAGAGTCACACAACGGGCAATGGAGGGAGCTATGCTCGGAGTTTCTTTGCGCGATAAAATCCGAAACGTGAATATCCGCCAAAGAGCCAGAGTCATCGACATAGCTATTCAAATTTGCATAGTAAAAATAAATCATGTTGTGCGTCAACAATTTTGTCCAAATCCTATCTTGCCGGCCGTTGCAGTAATGTACTAAATTCACTGCACGCACAAAACACTAACTAAAGACAAGAACCGTCACATATCGATATCGATGGACAGCACTAATGTGTCGATACAATTATCGACTACAACGTTGTCTCTTCTCTAACTGTATACGTATTAGACCGACCCTCCCCTGACCTCGAGCCTCTGCCCGTAGAGCGCAATAAGGACAACTGCAGCTCGGATCGATTTATACCTACGAAAAGTAGACAAAATCATCGTCTCGGATTCTTCTGTTTCCTCATTCAAAAATAGGCCGATTTCATTATTTTTTTCAATTAATTGTTTAAAAAGGATTGATCTCGGCTTCTGTCATTTACTTTTGTTTTACAAACTCATAAATTTTGTTTGAGAGACGTCTGAACACGGAGGTAAAAATTTGATATTTTTTGGGATTTTTAAAGGCTCATATTTCTTATAGTACTTAACTTACGAGAAAAAATAAATGACACAAGCCTGACCATAAATGAGATAAATTTGATAAAAAAATAATATATAGCTCTAGCGGTATTATCCAGGGAGGAAACAGGAGAACAAGTTTGTATGGACTAAACGCTGCCCATCTTGCCCCTTAACAGTATAGTTATACCGGCCCCCTGATTATGTAAATTGCAACTAGCGATTTAGTCGCAAATTTGACATTTCACTATGACCAAACTGTCAAATTGGCGACTAAAACGAGAGTAGCAAGTTACATAGTCAGGGGGAGGGTCACACGGAGCGGTGGTATTGAGCTAATAGAAGGTCATTACGTCATCACGTACTCATAATTATGAAGAACTTTCGATTCGAACGGGATTCGCGAAAAATTTTAATTCACTCCCAACACATTGTGTGAAATACGCATGGAAAGCTTATATTGAATTTGAGATTTTAATAAAAGTTATTCATAACGATAAGTAAAATGGCCATCTTTCGGCTTAGTGCCACCATGCTATGTAACCCCATTTTTTTTTTTTTAAACCATTTAGTTTGGTTTTTAGAGGGAAGACATTAAAATGTGATTCATGCCCTTTTTGACTACGGTGGCAGTGTTTGCATTGTAATAAATGGCTTTAATTTTATATTATGCTTTAATAGAGCTAGATTAGCCAATTTTGAATGTCAAGAGGGAAAAGTTTGCAGAGGGAAAATATTATACTTAGATACTTGTTCTTATGGTAGGTTTAAACAATCACCAGCTACTCAACGCTAAACAAAATATTACTTACCTAATTAAATCTGGTTAACAAGGGGTGAAAGCTTAGAGAAATTTCCAATCTTCTTGGAGAGATTATAAAATAAATATCATACTGGTTTATTGTTAGTGAACTCTAAGGTTCAAATTAAGTGTTAAGTTATTAAGGAACGGCCAGTCTAGTACAAAGCATTGCATACAATAAAGAGACAATAAAACTACATTCCAGGGAGAAATATTAGATGGTGTAACCACTGGCAACATTCTAGCTCAAGTTCAAAACTCGCTACAGTCAATTTCTTTTTATATTCTGCTTTTACTAAATTTGTAAGCATTTGCCCGTGAATCTGAAAAAGAACAAGTAACATGATTTTGAAAACATTATATTTGAATACAAAAGGGTAATTGCGGTTACTTGTGTTCGCTCAGTAAGTAAATAAATAGAGAATGATTTTAAAGTCAATTTACTGCATTGATAGCAATTAGAGAGCCAGTGCTAGTTACAATCTGGGGTCAGTCGATAAAACGTTCACATCGGACACCATTCAGTATTGCTCTTTACTATATTCGTGTTTTAATCGCAATGCCACAGTTAACTGTGTGCATGGAACTTACTAGGGAGCTTAATGAGCGTACAGTGAATTGTAAAGTGAATAATGCTGTTTATTCCCTAATGATGTGTATGTTGAACTAGTAGGTGTTTTGTTAGTATTTTGATAGGTAGAAGCATATCTGGGACATTTTTGCACACACGGTCATCTGACCTCAAACTAAGCAAAGCTTGTAATATGGCTGCCAGAGACAATACGTAATATGTATGTAATAAATACTAATATTACATATATGGTAGAAGAGTGCAATAATTTATACTATTACAACACACTAAAGTTAGAAATGCGAAAGTTAGCGAGTGTGTATATATGTGTGTGTGTATATGTTTGTTCCTACTCAACTCAGTGACGGCTTAATGGATTTGGATAAAAATTAGTATGGGTACTGGTGACCGGAATGCTGGCGCCTTATTTGGCCAAAAAATTTGCATTGCCATAAACGTGGCAATACTGCCAGCATGTTGACCACTTTTCCGTTAAGGGGCTTTTAGCTTAGTTTTATTTTAGTTTAGGGTATAAAAAAAGTAGATTTACGTTTTAGTTTCCTTTGAAATTGTATTTTACTAAGCAAGTTATATTAAATTTACATTTGTATAGGGGTAGGTAGTTTCAGATCAGACAAACAAGGGAGATATAAACTATCTACCATCACGATATGGGTATCAAATGAAAGGGTTTGCTGAGAAGAAAACGAGAATACTTGTTTGTAAAAAGTATTTTTTAAATTAATAAAGATACTGATTATACTGAAAATGACCAGGTCCACTATAATTAGTATCTCAAACCGCAGAGTGCGTCTAATGTAATCTTATAACCCAAGTAATTTCCGACGCTGTCTGACTTGTCTGTGTAATTCCTGTAATTGAAGTGAATTAAGGTAGCTGTTACTTATTTTAGTTTTACTTTGAACAAGGTTTAACAATTTGAATAAATTTTATTCTATTCTAATCTTCACACGTTCAAGCATGTTTGCTGAGCACAAGAGAATCAAGTTAAATTGAATAACTTTTCGAAATATTCATGTAGTTTTATTGCTATTATATTACCAACCAATGGATTATTTTCATGTGCCATATTGAAACGAAAACCTGTTTCGGTTTTCTGTTCAATATTGGAAGAAATCTAATATATTGAACACGGAATTGTAATAAAAATGAGTGACGATTATTAAAGCATAATATAACGACCACTTTATAAAATGAATTTGACTGTACAGATACTTTTCTGTCAAATTACTGAAACACAAAGATGATATATATTAACAGTGAATATTTATAACATTTACGAGTCAACAAAGAAGTAATTTAAGGAGAAGTAATTTCTATCACAAAGAAAACCACTGAGCTCGCTTGAGTAAGTCTTATTATAATGTACTGGGAAAATCTTCGATGCAAATTGTTTACTAGTCCCATAGCTGACGACGATTTTGTTTAAGATTTTCTGCATTGTTGAAACTAAGAACTGCTGACTCTGGTTTTTAGCCTTACGATAACAGAGACAATTTAGTAACAATACGTATGGATCGCTGAAATTTTTACAGATCGTGCCCGAGACTGTGAAATAACGACGCTGGCGAGTGCGTTTAGTTTTGTCAGTTGCCAAAGTGTGAAAACAAATCTTCGTAGGCCAAGTAGTGTTTGAGATTTAGTGATGAGTCAGTCAGTCAGTGAGTAAGTGGTAGTTATGATGCTGTGGCACTTTATTATCATCATCCAACCTCTGTCTTCTAATAGGCTTATACCGCGCTTAAAAGTCCATGCCTACGTACAAACGTGGGCGCATGCGCTGCTGAAACACATTCGCCATCGCTGTTGTTTCCGCGTACAGCTGATCGCATTTTCATTGAAAACGTACCAAATTCAGCGAGCGAATCCTCCGTTTGCATGCGTTCGCTTTCCCTAAAACGTCCACGCCAACTCGTTCACTCGCTTTCGGCAGTGTTCGCTTGCTTCGATCGCTAGCAGACTGCTCTTTACAAGGTATTTTGTACCGTGCCCACTGACTAGGTAAAGCTAATACGTAGAACTTTGAACGTGTCGTATCTACTTATTGGAATAAAATAAAAATTTGATTAAACATTTTACATTGAACATTGAAATGGTTGATATTCCAAAAACTTGTACGAAGCGCTTTAAATCAAAGCTATGAAATGTACTGTCTGAATGGATGGTACAATCTAGGTATGTTCAAGTCCCAAGTGATTCGAGTTCTTCTAGGTAAACTTGCTCCATCATTAACTGTATCATCTCTTGAAATCAGGTGAGATGGCGGTCAAAGTAACCGTATTATCCAAAACAAAATAAAAACTTTTAGTCATTGACATTTAAATATATGCTCTGGGTCTGGGTGTTGTTTGTGTCTTCATGTGTGTTCAATAGCATTCAGAAACTGGGAATCCTAGTAGGACCTATAAGTATTAAGTGTTTGATTTCTTTATTTTATTGCATATCTTGAAAAATGTAGTAGCGAGCGAGATAGACGACGGTCATCAAATCATCATCATCAACATAATCAGCTAATCTTCTACTGTTGGATATAGGTATATCCAAAGGCAGGCCGTACAGCCCGATCTTCGGGTTTTCGCTTCTAGCCACTGCCAGGTAGTAACATGGACTCTATAGTAGCAATTGTTTCTAGACTTTGATACTTTAGTGACATAACTAATTGTGTTAGGTACTGCTACATCAGCCGAAGACCAGGCAGACTTCTTTTCCTTGTTCATAGTTATACTCAAACTTCATAATTAACAAATGGGAAAACCACCACGCAAGATAACGATTATCCGAAGAGAAAATAGTAACTCTATTTAAGCAGCATTGTTAAGGTGAGTAAAACGTAGATAAGTCTATAATTATCGGATCCAGATAACATACTATTAGATGCACAGATACTCCACAGTTTATACCCAACGGTGCGTCAAAAGCCTCACCTATAAACAATAAAACCAAATTTTTACGACGTTAGCAATATATGAATTTATGATCCATTTATAGAATACGTCATATCCCGTAGCTTAATGTTAGCATTTGCTTTCTAGTTGTAAAATATGTTATATTTTTTGTACAAATCGTCTTTCTAATTAAATTTCCAGCACAGATCTGAGAACTCGCGGATCTCTTATCTGCATTCAAGGAGGTTTGTATAAAGTGCTTCATCACTTTGTTGTATTTAGTTTAATGGCAACTAAGAGATAATTTACTAAGTTTACAAATACAAATAATTTATATCAGTTTAAATTTATGTGACACCACTATAATGTACTCGTATCACCTATTTTAAATAGATGTTTTGATGATAGTTTTACGGTGTCAATGTAGTGTCCAATTTTAACACAGCTTTGACCCGACAAAACTTAAACAGTGTACTTTTTTGGTTATATCTTGTTATTCTATTTGTTTCACATAACCAAGGACATGGCAAGGACTGAAAATGATTATATGTTAACAAAAATTATGTGAAATTTTTAGGGTAATAAAAAAATACTTTTCAAGATAAGGCGGGTTTAAGTCGTGTGAAAATTAAGCGCTGAGTTATATCCTTAAGTACAATTACGGTACCTTTTTTGATGAAAAATATAAGCGGTACACATCTTCAACTGAATTTTTATTGATTTTTGACTTTCTAAAACTCATTTACTAGAAATATGTGACCATCTGATTGTAAACCGATAGTTAATGGCTATAATCATTATCCTCGCTATTGCAAGAATTTATGACATCTTACAAGATGTCAAATTGCCGTTATTGTAACAGCAACGATCAAACAATTCTGTCAAAAAGATTGTTTATTCAGCAAAAATTAAGTGCGACATTTAATGAAATACGAGTAGGTACCTACTTAGAAATGACATTCAAAATTGTCCTTCATTTCGAAGCTCTGTTAAAATCTTATGAATGAGGTAAAAACTTAATCCTGAAAATGAGTTAATATCTTTGACCCACTTTTCGTGACAGGCCCGTTAGGCAATTTAAATTATAGCATTTCTAAAAATTGTCATTGAGATTTATGTGCAAAATGCTTTTATCTAAGCGTGCTTTTGTCTAAACGAGTGGACACTTTGACAGTTCATTTCGGTTTTATTATCGAGAAAAAAAATACGTGGTATACGAAAACGAATGAATTTAAATATTTTTCGGATTATTATTTCATATTGTTGCACACGCTTATTTTACAACATGAACACTCAAGATCAAATTTACTCTAAGACCTGGAGCATATTAAAGAATGACATTGTTACTAAAGATTCTTTAGCTACAACATTACTTGCAAAACACTGGTTTTAAACTATCATGGTTTTTCACTACAGTAATATTATTAACGGGATATTTGCCGAAATATCAGAAGATCTATCCATAACCTTATCACGGTAAATATTCCGTTAGGAAGAATATATATGAAACATTACTTGCATTACATATTATTATGAGTAATAATTATATATTCATGAGTATGGTGATTCGTTTTTTTTATGTCTCTAGACTATATAAATAAATAGCTGTTATTATGTGGGATGTTAATAGTTTTCAAAGGTCGGCAATGTATTTGTGATGCCCCTGGGGTTACAGGTATTCATATGCACCAGTGATCGTTTACTATTTGGTGGCCCGGTAGTTTGCCACCTATGGCATAAAATAGGGCAGACCTATATAGTCCAAACATAACTTTTCGCTTATTTAAATGATAATCCGAAACTGACATAAGTCCTTACCAACTAAAGACATTAAATTCTAGATCAGCCGAGTGTGTATAGATCCTTATTCAAATTGGCTAAAGTAAATGGAGCCCATATCCAGACCCGCGTGAATACTTTTAGCGCGATTGCTTTGATATAACCCTTGTAATATGTAAGCCGGAATCGATAACATCTGTATCAACTACATCGCGATAGATCTTCATATCGATGTACTGATTCCTTGTTTTCACTATGATTAGCTATCTAATGCTTACGATTAAAATGTTAACAAGAGTATCAAAACATAATCTGTTTTCGATAAAGAGCGTGACAAAATCAGTTCCAACGGTTCCACGCTATTGCGTCTTTATCGTTGTCATTTGGGACCTGCCGAAATTCGGATTGCTTTGCGAGATTTTTCTTTTTGAATATTCATTTCTTCTAAAAACCAGCTTGGCACAAAATTATGCTGTATGTTTATACAAAAATTGTCGTTTTATACACGAACGTTTGTGTAAAAATACGTAATCTAATTAATCTTGATAAGTAGACGGGATTTAGAACCATCTCAAGGACTTTGCGCCGATAAGAATTCTCTTAGGATAGTGACAAACTTCTCTCAAATCCACTTATCGTTAGATACCTGGTTATTCCAAATTAGGGTGTTCAGTTTCATTATTGTTAGCGTTTCTGCTTGTTATAGGTAAAATTTGCTTGAACAGATTTCACAATGGAACGATGTTGGCCGGGCTCTGTTAATTAAGCTGATTTATCAATATCAGTTTAAATGCGTTGATCCTTTAACTGCTAGGTGATACTGATCTGGCAATTCCGTAAAGAGCCAAATTAAGCCACGCCGTTTGTCACGTGCCAATTATGCAACTCCCTTGACGTCTATTGTTTTTCCTCTGTTGATTAATTTTCAGACATAACATGTTACGATGCTATGGATAGTTGTTATTGTTTTTCATTAGGAAAACGCGACTGTTCCGTAGCGATTTGGACGCCGATTATGTCACAGCACATCAGTTGGCACCACAAAAATAAATTGAATACTAATCACTAGAATTTTTGTTAGCACTCCAAAATTGTACTGGCACTAAACTTGTTTTAAGTATCGATGATTTGGGGGTTGCTGTTTTGCGGTTCGAGCACGAATATTGAAGAGTTTGAGTGGAATGGTCGGGACTTGGTTGAGGGATGTCTAGTTGGAGGTAGTGAGAGTTGTTTACCTGAGGGTGTGTCGCGGAGAGAGGCGGTCGCGGGAGCGGTCGCGGCGGCGGGCGGCTCGGCCCGGTGGCGCGTGTGGCCGCGCTTGCCAACCGATAGTGACTGCCGGCGCCGCCGCCGCCGCCGGCCGCGCGCCCGCTCGCTGCGCCCTGCGCTTATCACCACGCCACTGTGCACTCTACTACTACACTACACACGATAACGATTAAGTACATCTAAGTACTGATTTCCAATCAAGAACGTGTAAATTAATCATTAATCTTGAATTTAATTACTTTTCGTATTTCCGGTATTACGATTGGTAGGACGTCTTGTAATAGAGCGCCATGTCTGAGGTAGGATTCATAGATACGCCAATTAAATACAATTATTGAGTCATGCATCGGATTCAATTGGTCTACACAGAAATAAAGACTTTTTTTGGCATCAAATATTTAACTAGTTTTTACAGAAAATATAATGTTGCAAGCTCTACGCCGTAGAGGAAGTATATTTAACACGAACTACGTGAAACTTTTGCACCGAAATTGCGAGACCAGTTTTAATTTTTCCCAGTAATGAAGCCCAATTAGTTTAACTATATGATATGTACCTACATACTGTTACTGAATGTTGACTTTTTCTGATCTCTATTTATTGGTATAATTTTGCCGATTTTCATCGATATGGCTAATATTCTTACTTGATAAATAATATTCAGGTAATTATGTCCCTAATAACTTTTATTGTGGCTTTAGTTACACAGTAAACAGAGATATCCGTTATTACATTTAATAAAACTATAAAACATGATATTATTTGCAACGTGTAGGCAATGTGCACGTGAACGTGACGTGAACGTACTGCGATCCCCAAGCCGCCTGCCAAGCGTGGGGATTATGGCAACACCCCTCTCTATGAGGAAGGCCTTGTCCAACAGTGGACGTTAATTGGCTGATGATGTAGACAATGTGAGGTAATATACCTACGACGTACCTTCTCATACATATTTTATAGTAAAGGAATATCTTAAATGAATTATTTCACATTGCAACAAATCTTCAGATCTACACCGGCTTCTTCTATATACGATCTGCTTTATCTTGTGAGATCTTGAACGTTTTCTTAATCTTATCCACATATCTATGGGATTTAGCGGATTAGTGCTATATCTGTAACATTCCTAAAGTAAAACTATGACACAGTATCAAAATATTCATGTAAATTAAATCTTTATTGAAAGTATGTTTCTATGATGACTTCTCGGTTGTCCTTGGGCATTTTAAGAAAATAGTAAACGAAAATTTTCATGTTAATTTATTTCGTGAAATGCCTAGAAAATGTGTTTTTTTCAGTGGATATTACGCGATTGTTGCGGTTCACTGGAGAGAAAAGCATGTGAGTTGCTTCATGTTGTCTCCAGCCAAGAATGTTCATAAATCTGAATGAGTAAAGCTTAACATAGGTACTCGTAGTATGCGACTAGTATAGTGCTCATTTGCATAAGAAAATAAGTGCTGTACCTACATGGTTGTAATTACCGAATGCAAAGCGTATTCATCATCATTTTCATCATGAGCGTCACTGTCTGCAGGTTTCTGCATCCAGATTTTACCCGTCATTTTACGCAGATCATCACGAAGCCAGTAACGGTTATTTTTATAGGTAAAAAATCGAGACCAACAATTTAACTTGTAATCCGCAAGTTAAATTGTAATTAAGGCATAAAATACAACTAAACTATGATTTTGACAATATCCTCACATAAGTAGACATAATTACCTTTTTTAACTTCAACAAAAACTTACTAATGAAAAAAATATATTTAAAAAAACCATTTGTACGCCGTACCTGGCAAGGACAAGAGATACGTTCCATTCTTACGACCCTGTATGCTTCTTTACATGTATGTGTAATATGTGTATCTACCATGTTCTGACAAATAAATAATTTGATTTGATTTGATCCGACCCAGGGAAATGCAAACGCTCAGTTTTAATCGCCACTCGCTGAAAACAGGTTCGTCCTAAACGGATATTTATGTCTCGTGCATGTTTGTCATTACAATCTCAGATGCGTTACACTCACCGAGTTTAATCGAAAACAATTTTGTCTCTCTCTTCTGGTGCGTATTTTATAGTACTGTGCACATATTGGTAATTTAGTGTTTGCTTGTTGAAGAGCGGTTGTCGCGTGCAACGCGTGCAGTTGCCGCAACCGTGCTGTGTCGCAGATAATGACAACTTCGAGAACATCTAGTCAAACATGGGGGGAGCTACGGTCTAACATAGACGGATGATGGTGTAGCCTACCATTTATTTTCTCACAAGCTTTTATTTAACTTGCAATGTGTGTGTGTGTGTTAGTTTGTTAGTTTTGGTCAGATATTGCGAGCTAAATTAGAACCACTTCCTCTTATCCTATAGAGAAGAATTTTGATATAAACATGTTGGTTTAATTCCGAAGACAATACATTTTTATGGTAAGCATGACCTGAATCGACATCCAGGATTAGCTCCAGATAAAGGAACTCTTCAACGGTTGGTGGTGTATATACGCATTTTATTAGGACAGCTGGTTTTAAGTTTTACTATGACATGGTTGCTGCAGTCAGGTTTGGGTCCTGGTTCTTACTGGGGAACTCCTCAATGGTTAGCAGCACAGACATAACATATTGTATACGCATTCAATTACTTTTTATGTTGACCAGCTCGGTCACCATGGTCTCTCTTGCTCGAGAAGCGCTGGTCGTATTGGCCGACACGTCAGCCTGAAGGACATCATACGCAGGGCTTTTTCCACCGCCAATGTCGCAGCTGTGCTCGAACCGAGCGGTCTTGCGCGTGACGATGGAAGGAGGCCTGATGGTATGACACTTGTTCCCTGGAAGTTGGGGCGGCCCCTTGTATGGGACGCGACTTGTGTCGATACTTTGGCACCGTCACATCTTCCTGAGACACAGGGTAGGGCTGGTGCAGCTGCCAATTCGGCAGAGCAGCACAAGCGGTGCAAATATGCTAACCTCGGCAGTGGTTACATATTTGAGGCGTTTGGTGTCGAGACATTGGGCCCTTGGGGACCGGGAGCTCACCTCATTTTCAAAAATCTTTCAGAGCGTCTGATTAACGCGACGCGTGACCAAAATGCTGGCGTGTATCTGGCTCAACGTATAAGCATTGCCATTCAACGTGGTAATGCCGCCAGCATGCTGGGTACGCTGCCAACTGATAGTGGGTTTGAGCATTTGGATTGTCTTTAGATCTTCAACGGTCTATGGACAGTCTAACTGTTTATTTAGTGTTAGTTTTAGCTAGTATTTTGTTTATTTAATAAAGGCTTCTATATAAAAAAAAAAAAAAAAAAAAATTATTGTTGTTAAATTTCATTATTGCAATACAATAAACCTTTCTGTTCTCCTACTGCACTCAAATTTGGCTCCTAACGATAACCCCTCAACAGTTTACAGAACATACACGAAATATTGCATACGCATTATAAAAGCTTGTTTTTTTTACTATTAATTTTAAATTAAATAACTTTTAATGTTAATTGCTAGATGTAATATTATTTCATAGATTATGTTCTACGTCAAATATTTTGCTTTCTACCATTCCTAATTTGTAATTACGAATAGTAGGTAATAAACAGCTTAGGGAAACTTCAAAGAAAATTACTAGAAAGATAAATAATATGTACGGGATTATAAAGCTTTGGAGCTTGGAAATATAAAAGGTTAGCCATTGGTAACTATGTGCGCGAACTGCCGACATACGGGCTATTGTTCCCGGCCTTTGACGAAAGGGGTGTTTTGAAGAGGAACGAGTATCTTTGTGTTCCCATCATTCGGACTGAAATGTTTACCTTTCAAAGTCCAATGATGATACAGCCTAACCTTTGTTTATACAGGCTTATTTTAAATGTGCAGAGCTCTTCCTGCTTTCTTACATTATACTCAACAACTTTAGTTCCATAACTTTCTCAAAACTTAAACGATTGAAAAAATAAAATATCCCATTGGTAGCAAACAAGCTGACGAGCAGCCTGATGGTAAGCAATTAAAAGTTTGTATTTAGTAGGTGCAAGAGTAGGCTCCCATGCTTTGCACCGACCTTCCCTCTTTCAAGATTTCCTTCTCGTTTGCGACCTCATAAAGTTGTCGTTTATGTTCCTAATTGTATGTGGTATGTTTATGAATAGTTTTTTTTTAATTATTAAAAGTCATAGGAAAAATGTTGTTAAGGTTTGTAAGGAAGCTTCCTGTCAGTGGTTTCCGGTACATTAAAAATAACCCTGTGCAGGTAAGTCAGTGCCTACCCTTGGTTATGTTTATGTGGCTCGTCCCTAATCAAACATAATGGCAACGTAAATCAAGATAATTAATGAACGCTTCAGGCCAAGCTAAGTGGGTCTATAATTATACGTAAAGCACGCTCGACACTGCTTAGGTTGTCTGTTACCTTTTGACTTTTGGAATATTAATAACCCATTGTTTGCACAATAGAGAGTGTGTTTGTGAGTGTATTCCCGGGCAGCGGCGTAAATTATTAACGATTAATAAATTTTATTGTTTAACAATGTGTCTCTTGGAGCGACACGCCTACAGAAAAGAGAAAGGATATATTTATAGCGATTTTCTGTGGCACATGTGACTGAAAAGATAAATAA
This sequence comes from Agriopis leucophaearia, assembly GCA_949125355.1. Classification (NCBI taxonomy): domain Eukaryota; kingdom Metazoa; phylum Arthropoda; class Insecta; order Lepidoptera; family Geometridae; genus Agriopis; species Agriopis leucophaearia. The sequence goes on from OX421267.1 coordinate 8,215,598, forward strand.
AGGTTGGATCAGAATGCCTCTTACGCCTGGATCGTGACATAAAAGACATTTATTGGACAAAAATATAGGCACGCTTCATGGAGCTCGTTACGCCTGTGAGCCGTGATGTGTGCCCAGCTCAATGCACACACACAAACACCGAACGCTTTAGTTAGATTTTTACAATACCTCAAATTGATCTATTTCTCTATATAAAAAAGAAATGCTGTTGTCGTTGAAATGCAATTGGTATAAGCGGATCACTTGAGAACGGCTGGATCGATTTGGCAATTTTATAATGTTCTTAATAGGCCGTAAAACGTTTTTAGAGAAAGAAAAATAGGAAATGTTACCCGGAAAATTGCTAAATTCGGGAAAAACTGACTGCTTTTTTTCTAGGGGATTTTTGTATGAACCTATGAACCAAAACTCAAAAATAAATAAAGGTTGGACGACAATGAGCTAACATAATTTGCAGGATTGATAGAAGCTGGGAAACCACTATACTTATATTTGCTCTAGCCACCAAAAATAGCCAATCAAATTAAGCTTTGCGATCTATGGTTACTGAATTCCAATGAAATAAGATTAGTAGTAAAATCAGAACAAAATTATTATCGCTTCAAGAGTTTTGTTTAATATAAATCCCATCAAAAACATATTTATGTGGAAAATGAAAAATTGTTGAGAGTATTTAGATTTCAAATTTGGTATTCTAGGTGACATTTGAGATGTTACTAGACTCACTACATTTTAAAGTTATAACCTAACTAAATTTATAGTTATGGGGAGGCCGACAGTGGCTCGAAATGATTCGTGGAAATGTACATACGCACAAGTGCGTCACTCTATCGCTTCGCCATCGCTTGGCCTGACACACTGATGTGTGTCTAGAACTTAGGACTAATTATAATCAGTAGCTAAAGTATTTGCTCGCGTTGCTTGTATGTACTCTTGTACTTATGTGTACGTAATTGTTAATTATGCGAGTTTGTTGAAGCATGAACGCATCAAATTTTAAGTAAACTTTGGCTTGTTTACCAAATATCTAAATGTTAGAAGACGTTTGAATGTATATGCTGATTATTATTATGGAATCACTTGAAATTCCGCAATAATTCCTACAAATATTTTACTAAGATTTAAATAATAATGAATGCGCATTTTTTTAAACAGTTCTATTAAATAGATTTTGTTCGTTTAAGTACTTGCTGACCTAAGTATATGTAGATAAGTATGTTTGTACGGTTGAAATATCAAATCCAATAATTTACATACCGAGTGACTTTTTCTACCGAAATAGAAAAAAATATGACGTATATAGGAATTTAACAAGATGTTTAATTTTTTAAATACTTAACGCGTTAAATGAAAAAAAAAGTTTTTTTTATACAATATATATATCGTATAGTCTATCAACCAACAAACAAGACTGTTTAATTTATCTATTGTGTTTATCGACGAGACGAGACCACCTCCCCACATGTTTTGGAAGCTATTAGAGTCTCTTCATCAGTCACGAGTTTCAATGATGTGTGAATAGGTTTGGATCAATATTTTTTAATTGTCTTACAAAAGAGCTGAGCATATAATAGAGCCGATCCCCGGAAACAAAGTAAAAATGTGTTCAAAATTAAGAAGGAAAAACATTTACAAACTTGCTAGAAAGAGAACGTACTATATCTACTTCAAATTATGTCACTTGTACGTACGCCATACAAACTGTACACTGAAACGCACTTTGCGGGAAAGGGACAGAGCATCCCTTCCTAATTCGATCAAGAACTTTGAACGCTTATACGAGTATCTCAGAACTTCATTCGTTTTTAATATTTAAATGATTTCTTCATAAAACGTGTTATAAGGTCGGGGAAAAAGTTTCTTCGTATTTTTTAAACAAATTCAAGACATATTTTTTTCAAGTTTAATTATATTTAATTATAATATATATGTGCCATTTTGTTCGATAACTTGTTGCCATCTTGTAGGTAGTGACATGATCCCGTTGCTGTAGAACTTTTGGGACTTCTGATCAAAAAAATGCAACAAGTAGTTTTGACAGTCCTCTCTTGATGTTAATCTAACACTACCCAAAGAATTCTGAAGAGATCGAAACAGGTGGAAATCTGAGGGTGCAAGGTCTGGGCTATATGGTGGATGCATTAACACTTCCCAACCAAGCTCTCTAAATTTTTGCTGAGTGGCCAAAGATGTGTGCGGTCTGGCGTTATCATGATGAAAGACCACACTCTTTCTGTTGATCAATTCCGGCCGTTTTTTCTCAATTTCTTGTTTGAGTCTCATCTGCTGTTGGCAGTAGAGATCCGAATCGATGGTTTTGCCCGGCGGTAAAAGCTCATAATGAACGATGCCCTGCCAATCCCACCATACACACAACATCACCTTATTACGTGTTAATCCGGGTTTCGCTACAGTCTGTGGTGCTTCACTGCCCTTTGACCATGATCTTTTGCGCACATTCTTGTCGTAGGTGATCCATTTTTCATCACCAGTGATCAATCTTTTCAAAAACGGTTCGGTTTCGTTACGTTTCAATAGAGAATCGCAAATGAGTACACGATTCATTTGGTTTCTTTCAGTGAGCTCGTGTGGCACCCAAATATCGAGTTTTTTGTATACCCAGTTTTTTTCAAATGGGTCAAAACTGTTTTGTGGTCAATCCCCAGTTCTTCAGCTACGTCGTAACTACTAATATGCCGATCTTGGTCCACTTTTTCAGAAATGGCATCGACTTTATCTGTAACAGGGCGACCAGAGCGAGCTGCATCTTTGACATCAAAATTCCCGGACTGAAAACGCTTGAACCAACATTGTGCTACTCTTGATGACACTGCATTAGGTCCATAAACGTCACAAATTTTATTCGCGGCTTGTGTCGCATTTTTGCCTTTTTTGTTATAAAATTTCACAATATATCGAATTTGTTCGTTAGATTCACTCATTTTATCGAACAAAAAAACAATTGAAAAATGGCGGGAAATTGCTTTTTACGTTTTGTATTCCTTTTTTAAAATGTCATCTTTTTAATGGTATCAAAACCAGCCAGATACAAACAGTACAACGGATAAGATTTTTACTACAACTTTATACATACAAAATACGAAAAGACTTTTTCCCCGACCTATTATATTTCTTTATAATTATCACTAAGCATGTAAGTACAATAGATTTTCACTTCCAATAAAATAGATGATTGAAAATTAAAAAATCTTCAATGTAACATTACCATATGCTTTTTCATTTAGGTGTCATACCGTTTTTCCGTATTGATAAAAATCATCTGATGTAACAGAGAATATGATGTTACTCGAATACTCTCCATTAAAACCATGGATATTGTGCGAAAGCCGTATTGTTCACAACATTTCTGTAATAAATAAATACTGAATAAAAGCAATTTTTCGGAACACATTGATTGATTGCTCCAAATTGATCGACGTCATTTTCTAACATCAATCAAGTTCCACGACATGTTTATAGTAAACTATCGAAATGTAGCTAATACACTTTGATTTTACTAACTGTCCGTACGTCTGAGACCATCGTATACAAACTACTAAATAAACTGACTCTCAATTGAAACGTTAGTTTGCTCAAGTCAATCCATTAGACGATTTAAGAGCTTGGAATCTACCAAAGCTTTTCAAAGAGCCTTGTAATAATAATGGCATAAGCTTATTATACGAATAGTATTGAAAGGCACAGACATTATCAAGAGTTAAAAGGCGCGTTAAGCCTCATTCTAAGTTGCTCTTTAAGCATGAATAATGATCAAATTGAATACTAAAATTGCCTGAAAATAAATTGCCAACTAATGTACCGCATAAAATCGCAATATTCATTCAAACTTACGAAAATATTGCAAATCACGCTACTATATAATATAATTGTGCAAATACATATCTCTATTCGATTGGATTGGTCACTGAGGAAAACGCGAATCAAAATAGCTTTTATGCGATGTGACCGTCCTAATCCTAATCCGTAAAAATGTTGCATGTATATATCAAATGAGGTTACGCATTGTTTATCATAAATGTGCTTGTACACCTCCCAACTGAGGTAACAAGTGTATAAGAAAAAAAATATGGATAATTACGGTAAGTATTAAATGTTCTTTTTTCCGTCATATTGTAATCCTTTATTTTATACGTGTTTTGTGTATTACGTTATAGGCTTTTTAATATGAACATATTTTTAAGTGTGGATGGTAGATGGTATATTATAAGCCTTCAGTATCTAATTACATTTAAAAACCAAAACCTTTTTATGTAACCAAAGCCTTTTTAACGGTACATACAAATCATGTACGGCAAATCAAACTAGAAAGTAAAGGATTACGATACAACAAAGAAAACGCTTGGGACCTTATTTAAAAACGTTACTCAAGTTAATCTATATTTAAAAAAACTATCTCAACTTCTCGCTAACAATTTTCACACGCGAAAATGAGACAGCGCAATTTTAGGCATAGATCAACTTGACTGCCTCGGTGGCTCAGTTGGTAGTGATCCTACTTTCTGTGCTTGGGGGCGTGGGTTCGATTCCCATCTAGGACAAACATTTGTGTGATGAACATTTGTGTTTGTTCTATGTCTGGGTGTTAATATCTATTTAAGTATGTATTTAATAATATATATGTATGTATATCAGTCTCTGGCAGCCATATTACAAGCTCTGCTTAGTTTGGGGTCAGATGACCATGTGTAAAAAAAAAAAAAAAAAAAAAAAGAAAAAAAAAAAAAAAAAAAAAAAAACTTGAGTAATATTTTTAAATAAGGCCATTGTTTTGTCGGAAATCTTTAGTATTTTATTCGAGACCATGTTTTTAGGCGTCATCAAATGAGAGTAAGTACGTAATCACTCACACCAGTTACTATAAATATACTAAAAATATTATTATAGAAGAAACTAGGCAGAAACGAAATTGGTACTTACGTTAAAAAAGTATGTTTCATAATATAAGTTATGAGTGGCCGGTGTTCTACAAATAGCACTCCAAGAAATGTGAAAGAGTTAAAGTGCTTACCCTAGATTTCTAAGAAATAATATTTTAGGTTTCAAGTAATGTCTACAGCAAACTCAAACATAATTTCTAAGAGCAAAATGTCTTTTCAACTAGACTTTAGTTGTAAGAGCGGTTTTGTATGTATATAGTAATATTGAAAGCTTCTTCTATGTACAGTTTATAAATTTCGCTCACATGTTGTACTCAAAATCGTATGATGATATTTTTTTTTAATTACTGGTAAAGTATGAACGTTATAAATAGGGCAGCAATTTGAGACAAGTACGGTTAAAACAGCCCGTTTCTTAAATAAATAGGTATCAGATATACAAGACACATGTTTGCTTTCAATATGCAGCCACGGGGTACAATGTAACCACGACTGCTGTGACAAGGTCACGGAAAACACGGCATACTCTGGCCGAATGACGTCTTCAAGGCTTTAGGCATGGAAGAAACAGCAACAAATTAACATTATTTATAACACTGTTTTAAACTTTCACGGTTGTTCAATACAGTTATATGATTATTAACGGGACATTTACCGTGGTAAGGTTGTGGATGGAGCTCCCGATATATAAGTACCTACTATACCCAGTGATACAGTGAGTGTGTTTTGTCAGGACTTGGGTTCGAGTTTGAGTTCATGAAACTTAACTCGAATCCAAGTCCTGACGAAACACAGGCACAAGAAGAAACTAGGCAGAAACGAAATTGGTACTTACGTTAAAAAAGTATGTTTCATAATATAAGTTATGAGTGGCCGGTGTTCTACAAATAGCACTCCAAGAAATGTGAAAGAGTTAAAGTGCTTACCCTAGATTTCTAAGAAATAATATTTTAGGTTTCAAGTAATGTCTACAGCAAACTCAAACATAATTTCTAAGAGCAAAATGTCTTTTCAACTAGACTTTAGTTGTAAGAGCGGTTTTGTATGTATATAGTAATATTGAAAGCTTCTTCTATGTACAGTTTATAAATTTCGCTCACATGTTGTACTCAAAATCGTATGATGATATTTTTTTTTAATTACTGGTAAAGTATGAACGTTATAAATAGGGCAGCAATTTGAGACAAGTACGGTTAAAACAGCCCGTTTCTTAAATAAATAGGTATCAGATATACAAGACACATGTTTGCTTTCAATATGCAGCCACGGGGTACAATGTAACCACGACTGCTGTGACAAGGTCACGGAAAACACGGCATACTCTGGCCGAATGACGTCTTCAAGGCTTTAGGCATGGAAGAAACAGCAACAAATTAACATTATTTATAACACTGTTTTAAACTTTCACGGTTGTTCAATACAGTTATATGATTATTAACGGGACATTTACCGTGGTAAGGTTGTGGATGGAGCTCCCGATATATAAGTACCTACTATACCCAGTGATACAGTGAGTGTGTTTTGTCAGGACTTGGGTTCGAGTTTGAGTTCATGAAACTTAACTCGAATCCAAGTCCTGACGAAACACACGTCACGACAACCCCCTGATAACTGCAGCAGAAGACTAAAAAAGAGGGTAGATCGTTTTGTCTGCACCTAACTTTGAACTGTTCGTCCAACAAAGCATTCTTGAGGCTTCCCGTGAACATGATGCATGTAACTGCGCTGAAATATAGGAAGCTCCACCCTTACCACGGTAAATATCCCGTTAATAATCATATAACAATACATAATTTTTCATTCATGATCTGCTGATCTGAGATGATGCCCTAATTTGACATGCTAGGCGAGCACCGGTGTGTTCATAATGGAGATCCCGGTGCTTTGTATCAGGCATAGAGGCTGGTTTTCAGTGAGTTATCCGGCCGGTAAACTGACTGTGCCCTTGTGCAACCGGGTATCTTTCGAAGGTTTCCCCCCGTCTCAAATAGGTGGAGTTGGCATAATAGTTTTTATGACAGTTGCTTATCTATCAATCGTCATAATCTTGTTGGAGATGCACACGTTGGATAAAATATCTGTCACAGAAAGACCGAAAAGGGCATGAGATGGGTGCATATACCATATTGTGCACAGATAAGTACCCATTTCTGCAAGCTGGCATCACTACGTACCTACACTAACGCCTAACTTGAAAGTATACTGACTAACTAAGAAGTTAATTTATAAGAACTTGCAAAACTAAGAATTTCAGTCAATTCTTCTTTCTAATTGCAACTTGTATTTTACGACCGCAATATAGTTATCAATCGAGTTTTGATATTTTCTACATTTACTATTTGTAAATACGGAAAATAAAAATATCTTGTGATGAAAAAAATATTCTTTCACGAGTTTATTTACCTTTCGATATCCCATCGCTGCCCTCGAGATTCTTGTCATTGTTTATTGAAACGACTTACCTGAAACAAAATAAGTATACTTATATTTAAGTTTTACTGTTTTTATAAAGCAAATAATAAACAAACGAGAAAAAATATGGGCCGAAGGGCCAAAATATAACCAAATAAAAATATAAATTTCAGTGTAAAGAACCAAGCTAAACCACAATGGTTTTATAAAGGTTAAGTGCAAACTTAACCATTTACGTATTATGTATGTACAAACATAACTTTTTGTCAAAAAAACACGAAAAAGGTAAACAAAAACGGAGCGGTGGCCATACCTACGTGGAACACCACAAAATTAGGAGATGAATAATTTATCCCACAAACCAATTTGTTATTTACAAACACTACTTGTGAAGGGAAACACTGAGATTTTATATATCTTGTCCGCATTTACAAAGGGATGTTGATTCAAAATGTATGACTTCTTCATCCTTCGAATTCTGAGCAACCCGGGAAATAAAGCATAGGCGTTATCTTTGTTCTGTACAAGGCTATTTTTAATGTTCAAACCTCTCTATCACATTAGTCTAGGTATCTATTACATATTTGGTAAGCGATTTTCATACCAAACTTAATTCAAATCCGCTCAGCTAAGTCATTCAGTAAGTGAGTTAGTGTTAGATATTTGAGTGCTGCCAAACATAAACACTTACACACAAACTTTCGCATTTAAAATAAAAGTGTGATGTGTTACCAAATCAATAGCGATTGAGATTGTAACCATTTAGCAATAACGAAATTCATTACTCTATATAATTGGCAAGTGCCTTTATTAAATAAACAAAATACTAGCTAAAACTAACACTAAATAAACTATTAGACTGTCCATAGACCGTTGAAGATCTAAAGACAATCCAAATGCTCAAACCCACTATCAGTCGGCAGCGTACCCAGCATGCTGGCGGCATTACCACGTTGAATGGCAATGCTTATACGTTGAGCCAGATACACGCCAGCATTTTGGTCACGCGTCGCGTTAATCAGACGCTCTGAAAGATTTTTGAAAATGAGGTGAGCTCCCGGTCCCCAAGGGCCCAATGTCTCGACACCAAACGCCTCAAATATGTAACCACTGCCGAGGTTAGCATATTTGCGCCGCTTGTGCTGCTCTGCCGAATTGGCAGCTGCACCAGCCCTACCCTGTGTCTCAGGAAGATGTGACGGTGCCAAAGTATCGACACAAGTCGCGTCCCATACAAGGGGCCGCCCCAACTTCCAGGGAACAAGTGTCATACCATCAGGCCTCCTTCCATCGTCACGCGCAAGACCGCTCGGTTCGAGCACAGCTGCGACATTAGCGGTGGAAAAAGCCCTGCGTATGATGTCGTTCAGGCTGGCGTGTCGGCCAATACGACCAGCGCTTCTCGAGCAAGAGAGACCATGGTGACCGAGCTGGTCAACTGCAGTACCACACTGACAGCGGTGAGCCTCACAGCACCTTGCACCCAAGCGTAAGCTGACAGCTAGACGAAATGCGGTTGGGTCTAAAATGCTACCGGTATTAAAAGAGGGCATGGCTTGCAACCAAAGTCCCGATTCCCAAACAGAGACTGCAAGAATACGAGCACGATCTGCAATACTAGAACACGTATCTAAGAGCGATTTCCGTGCTAGTTCGCAGATCGGCCGATCCCACAGACTCTGGGAAGACAACTTCCTGGGAAAATCGGTATTTGGACACGCCAGCCTCCAAGCATTCATTGCCTCTTTCGAATGAGATACAACTACATCGGAAGGGCCTAAAGAGGGTGCAAGGATTTTTTCTATTAAATTATGAGTACTATGAAATGAGGACAAGAACGCCGGTAATGCAACACTTGAAATTTGGCGGATCCCTAAGCCTCCTAACCTTATCGGTAGTGAGGCTTGTGACCATGTCCTGTCATTCAAATCAACATTCAAAACCGATATTAGAGTTTCCTTTACGACATTGTCTAAGCTCGAAAGGAGCTCACCGTGTTTCCACAGTGGACTACATCGTAAAGCGTACATAAATTTAGGAACAAACAAACAGTATCTGATAATTGTAAACGCCATATGGGCGTTTATTTTGAGTAACCTGTCGGAAGCACTCATAAAATTTTGAATTTTTTCTTCAACAAAAGGTGAAAAAGACTCATCTAATATCGGCGAACCCAAGAGTCGGAGAGAACACCTGTCTAATGATTTTATATTGGGAGCTAAATCATTGAATTTTTGAATAACCGACTCTTTATTCGGACATGAATCGCAAACAAAAAGTTCGCATTTTGAAAAATTTAGTTCCAAACCAATAAGACGAAATTCGTCTATGAGAATTTGCAAATCACTTAGAACAGTGTCTACGTCGCCTCCTATGGTTCCGTCATCCAAGTACCAAACATTAAGTTTGGACTGGAGACGTTGAATAATTGGGTGAATTGCTAGGCTGAAAATGGCGGGACCGAAAGGATCACCCTGTTGACAACCGACGGATGATAACAAAACATTGTTTTGGTATGTCAATTTGGTAGGACTGCCGTAGCATTGCCAGAGAAAATTGAAAAGGTCAGGAATTTTATCTTTTACTTGTGTCAACAGGGCACTGCGATCGACCGAATTAAAAGCGTTTTTGACATCCACCTTTAGCAGTACCTCACCGCAATTTTGATCGATAAAAGTTCGGACAGAATGAACAGCAGCCTCACATCCACCTCGCGAACCAAAACCAAGCTGTATCGGTTGGAATAGGCTACTCAAAAGAGCGACCTTTTTCCTACAGCCTGCCTTGGCCGCGAGGCGTCGATATGTGGTGCCGACCGCAATAGGTCTGATACCACCGTCTTTTTTGACAAGTGCGCATAAATTAGCGCCATACAAAATTTCAATGACGTCATCACTGACCCGACCAGATAACATGAGATTTACCAAAGCTGTTAGGTCTCTTAAGAGGGTCTCACTGGCCTCACCACAACTAAAAGATAGAAGATCTTTTAGATGTTGAGGCGTCAGACCATCTAGGCCTCCAGCTGAGCCACTCTGAAAAGATGTGACAGCCGCTGCAATCTCCTGGCATGTGGTTTCAATAGCAACGTCATCTGGTTGTGGTGGATCAGGGAGGTGGAGATTTGCCGCTGCAGGTGGATGTTTGTCACGTAGTGACTGAACCGTAACTGGTGTATAGGGAGCGATTGTGTCACTAGAGAACAAGACACGTGCGGCGCCTTTGATATCGCCATCACTAATTTTGTTCTCTACTATTTTAAAAGTAGCCGAAACGTCAGTTTTTTTGGAATTCAGCTTATTCCGATTTTTTGGCGGAATAACATTCACAAGGTCTAAAGGGTTCTCTTCCAATACTCTGTACTTTACGCAGTTTTCCTTTACTCTAGTAGTAAGGGATTTTTTGTTGAAAGGATCGAAATGTACGTAAAGCACACTGTAAGGAAAAGTGAGGAGATGTTCCCAGGCGTGCTTAGAATTTATGGAAATTGCATTCCTTATTGCGGATGATAAACAAAGAGCAACCGAAACACGTGCACCACGCGGGATGCGTTTTAAAATCGGGAAAGAATTTTTATACGAGCTTAGAACCTCCCAAAAAGGTTTGGAAGGAGGTTATATATAATTATATATGTATAAAAAACGATGTGTGTGTATGTTTCCTATGGACTCCAAAACTGCTAGGCTGATTTTGCCGGAATTTCACTGGCAGATAGCTGATGTTATAAGGAAGGAGTAATCCAGGCGGCTGAAACCACAGGGCGTAGTTCGTTATAAATCTAATAAGGACGGGCAATCCGCTACCTAGCGAAATAGCTGGGCCATTATGAAAGCTAGACTATATTACTTTAACCATTCTGTTGCATATACCATATACGACATACGTATATGGTATATGCGTACGATACGTAGACGATTAACTTGTTCATTAATAATTGATAAGGAACTCGTAAGTCAGCTAATTTATCCTTAGTTTCATACTGACTGAGTTGTACAATGTGCGATCAATAAAACTGAAAAATTCAGACATCCCAACTGATATTTTAATGTAGTAATTCTTCCAAAAAAATAATATATATATATATTTATATATTTAAAAAATACTTTTTAAAAACAATGTTTTACGTATTCTTCTCAGAAAACCCTTTCATTTGATTCCCATATCATGAAGGACATTTTGTCCGCCATCTTAAGGAGTCCGCCATATTGAATATATCATCTAAGACCAAAGTACTTGGAAAGTTAAATCTAACGAATCCAAAATCGACGGGGTTACGTCGTTTCGTTTAGGAGTTCCTATGGCCGCCTTCTGTCTCCATTATGAGACCATCTCGATGGTACCATAACATTGCATTATCACTGAATTTACATAAGTATGCCAAATTTCAGCTCAATCGGTTGAGGATAACTAGTCTAAAATTCAGTTGCATGATTTGTCCCACACATGCTAACTAGGCAAGTTAAGTAAAAGCTTGTAAAAATAGAGCTTTGCGAAATAATAATACTTGGAATTAACAATCTGCTGGCTTCCTTGTTTCCTTAGAGATACAATCTAGACCTTTTCAAGAGCAGTGTAAATAAGTATCTTTTAAGTATGCTTGCTTCATCTTCGATCTCATTAACGCTTACCAGCAGGCGAGTGGAAGGTCAAACGCAGACATATGCGCGATATATTTGACTTACAGGAAATAAATGTCACAATGTTCAGACACGTAAATCACAATAATATTGTCAAAAGAATCACAAGAGTGGAAAACGACATTTACAGTGGAAAAGCGGCGTATAGTTCAGACAACTGAACTTGAAGTTATTTTTATATTTGTAGTGTTGTTCCAATACCTTACATGCATAATAATTACGCACACTCTGTATAAAAATTCATCTAAATCGGCAACCTTTCAAATTTTATAGCGGTGAGCGTAGGGGTATTCGTAGCAACTGCTACGTACTGTTCTACGACATAATGCGTAGCCGTAGGCTCTACCTATATAAAAATTTATTCGATTAGTTTTTATGGCTTTATTTTACGTTTTCTTCTATAGTTGCTGTTTCTTATATTATGTCCCGTTTTCATAAGAAGTATTCTATTAGTCAGAGGTTCTCGCCTTATAGCCACATATCACTGAGAACACGATTCGCTACGCAACAGTCCCAGTTTTTTTATTTTGCGTTTTTACCCGCACCCAATTGTTTTTGACATTGTTTTGATAAGACCGCTTATCCTTAAGCTCCGCTGTGGGGCAAACAGCTGATAACGCTTACTTCCATCTGACTGGATAATAATAATATAACGAAAACAATCGCAGCCTATTATCCACAGGCAATATTCGCTATACCTACATGTAATTTCTAGGCACCAGCGTCTAGTGCAGAAATGTAGTGCCTAAGTTTAGCCGCTGGCTTACCTATACAGCTTCCAGTGTTTCTTAAACAGCCGTAAATATGAGAAAGTTTTACAAAAATTAAGTGGTACAAAATGTATTTTGCTTATAGGCTTAGGCGGTGGAAAACTTTATTATGTACATGAATTTTGCGTTAGTTTCGAAGTATTCATAGTATTAAGGGTGTAACTCAGTTCCTAATTTTCACACAATTTTGTATCACTGGAACTTGAAAACAATACCGTATTTGTTTTATTTTGTTATCCTACTATCCTCCTAGGTTTACATAATCAAGGAGATGCCGGAGAGCTAGGATTTTTTTAGGATTTTATCATTAGTTTATATAATTTTCAGTTTACAGCATGTTCTAGAATTAAGTGAAACTAGTGGGATAACAAAATAAATCTAATACGTACAGATGATCTCTTACTAAACTAATGTTCAAGTTAGGGCTGTACAAAATTGTGTTAAAATCAGTCGAATAAGTTGTCACCTTAACATACAAATGTTAGAATAAGACGCTTAAACAAATTATAATAATAATAAAACGTAGGGGCGGCTTTGTAGCGAGCCATCGGTGAGTGGCGACGACGTGTACCCCGATTCCATGGGGCTAAATGAGACCCCGACCCCTGGCTTGCTTCAACTGGCCATTAGAGGGTGGAAACTGCAAGAGCTTAGTAGAACCTAAGCTCCAGGGTGAAAGCGCCATGAGTAGCGGTTAATGAAAGTGCAGCACACTTCTCGATACGAATGGCCCTCCGGCGCCAATATATGTTAGCCATTTATCGGGTGGAAAGTCATCATCCACCACAATATTTGGATATGAGGCATAATTGGCTGGTGCCGTAAAATACCATAGACTAGCTCAACACTAACACGAATTCGTCACAGTAACCCAGTTTTTTTTTTAATTCTATATTGTAATAGTTTTATATTCTCTTGCACACACACTCCAAAATTGTATTTTATATTCAACACGGGCCTCGTGGTGTTAGCTTGGTCGGTCCTATCAAAACCTCTCAAACGTCCGGTCCAGATCTAAGAATGTATATAAATAAATATATAATATTAATAAAACCTTGTTAATTACGATGCGGGAGGATTGCTTAAGTGGGCATAGCTTTCCATCATTCATTGTTACATAATTACTTTTTTTTTATATAGATTTCTGGTAGATACAGGAGAAATAGTTTCTATAGATAAAATTATATAAATAGGCCTTTCCACAAAACTCTAGTAATCAATGTAATTCCTCAACGCCCACGACATACATGCAAATAGGCAATTATAACAGCATTATATGTTGCCAAAGCAATTAAAATAATACCGCTTCCAGAAACTCTAAGTTTAAATGCTCTAAGTTTGAGAAATGGTCACTAATATCGGTAATAATGGTGTAGTAAATGAAGCGAACGAGACGACAAATAGTAAGCAAAAACTGATTTTGACTGTACAAGCTCACGGGCACAGACGGACGCAATGTCATTTCGACTGCCAGTCCACGCGAAAAAACTGTGCTTTATTGTGCACTAGCTGAATACCGCTGTGTCACCCACGAATTTCGAGTTTTCCGCATTTCCTTGGAGAAGTACCCTATGGCAGCCCTAAATTCCTAATGGTGGACACTATCATCCTGCCAAATTTCGATAAAATCAGCATAGACATTTAGTCGTGAAAGGCGAACAAACTTACTGAGAGACAGTTACTTTCGCTTTTATAGTATTAGTTAGGATTAAATTTAAAAACTTTTAACGATTTTTATCGCGTGCATTTTACATTATTTTAATTTCTTATGTTTCAAAAATTTTGCAGTGTTTAATTTCAATGTGGATTAATAGCGAAAACCTAATAATACATTGCGCTTTATTGCGTTATAATAAAGCACGGTTTAGTTTGCGAAGTGCGCGATTGCTTTCAGGTTGATCGATCAAGCGCACAAATAAAGCACAATTCAGGCTGAATTGTGCGTTATTACGTACTAGCGACCCGGCCTGGCTTCACACGGGTGTAAGTTTTATAATATATCTCGTATATACCTTCCGTGAAAAATTATCTAACGGATGATGAAAACCGCATCAAAATCTGTTGCGTGGTTTAGAAGGAGCAGATATACAGACAGACATGGAAAGCTATATTTAATATGCAGACTAACAATCGAATCGATATCGCTCGCATTCGTGTGGTTGGATGTTTATTGCAGTTTGTACCTAAAATGTTCAGATACACTTGAATCTGTAGATACACACTTATCAGCTCAGATATATTATTTACTGTTACTGCACCGTTTCCCGAAAAATAATTCCTAACGTTTCCCTGGCTGACCTAATTTGTTTCCTGGCCATTCGATGTGATCCTCGTCATATAACGGTTCAGTTATTCCTTTTAATTATTTGTTGAAACATTTTATACTCGACCTACATTCGGTAAGTAAATCGGCGGATTAATATCGTTAGCAGTTACCGATTCCAACAATACCATACACAGGGACATTACATTTTAATGCTCGGATTCTGTTGTTTTAAAAATAAAAATAAAATTACAGGCGGCTTCACGGTTTTATCATCACATTAGGCCGTCTGAAAATTTATTCATATATCACAAAAGTTGCACACTGTGCGTTTTACGCGATCTTTTTTGCCTCTCACCTGCAATATGTTGAATGAGCTTACTGCGGCATTCCTGAGTAAGAATAACATGATTATTCAAATTCTATGCAATTCAAAAAGTGAAAAAGAACTGTTAATAGAGCTTTAAAGGTCGGCAACGTACCTGTGATGCCCCTGGTGTTACAGGTATGGTGTCAATATATAAACGACGGTAATCACTTACTACCAAGCGGCTCGTTAGCTTGTTTGCCTATGTATAACCTTTGGTATAAAAGGATAATAAAGTAAAATGTTTTTATAAAACGCTAACGGCTTTAAATCACATAACCACATTTGTTTCCACAGCAATAATGTATTGGATATTAGTAGGTAGTATGGTAGAGTCCTAATCAGTAGTGGTTTTCGCAAACGTAAATTGCATTGTACCCAGGAATTATAGTAGTACTTTATCCTAGTTCCACATAAGTGGTTGTTAGTCATTAGTTTCAAAGTTACTAACTACTATAACCGACCTGTTCCTTGTGTACGTAATAGTTTGTTAGCTTAGTGCTTAGTATAGGGAAGATAATTGAAACCGATGTTGAAATCGTATTTACAAAGAAAATATATTCACAACTTAAATCTAGTTATTTCTAGCTTTCTTTGATATATTTAGAAATACATGGATGCGTTTAGTTCTAAAATCTGAATAGGTGACTTATATTATAGTGTTATGTATATTAAATAGGTAAACTCAGCAGTTTACTTATATCCATCCTTGATAATATACAGAAATAACGATAAAGTACGAATTGAAATACGTTGCTGGCATTTTTCTGCCTCAATGTGGTAATGCCGCTATAGCATGCTGGGTACGCTGCCAACTGGTACCCGGCATTTGGATTGTCTCTAGACTTTCAAAACTCTATATAGGCAGTCCAACTGTTTTTGTACAATAAGTTAATAGGCCAAAAAGTTTAGGTATTTCTTATTAATTAAATTCTATGTCGTCACAGCAATGCTTAATTTAGCTTGCAATAGTTTTTGTTTTCATGTATAGATGACTAAATAGTTACTACAGTTTTAGTTTACCTTTGGTTCCGAAATTATGAGCTCTGGTCCAAAATTCGTGGTTTTTTATATTTTACCGTTTAAAAAATAGAACTAATGTGAAACTCAATGCTACACCATAAAAAATAGAGGCATAAATCATAAAAAGCATAAAGGCCACTTTTACAGCGCTCAATTTACTGTGAGTTAGCCTAAATTGCCACTGAGGCGTAAACTAGAACGGATTTTCGAACTTTACCTATAAAATGACAGGGCGGGAGGTTCAATACTTATTGTCTTGGACAGATTTTATATTACAGCGTTAAGGTGATAACACAAAGTTCGATTTTCCCACAACGCTGATCGCCGAAATAAGCAAAATATTTCTTTTTAGGGTTCCGTAGCCCGACAAGGAACCCTTATAAATTCGTTCTGTCCATCCGTCTGTCTGTCTGTCTGTCCGTCCGTCCGATTTTTTTAAAACCTTCTAACTTCTATCATTATTTAGATAAGTGAATGAAACTTTGCATAATAACAGTTGTAATATAGATCTCAATTTTAAAAGTATAAAAAATATATAATATTGCATTCTAGGGGTGGCTCTGGTACATGTGAAATGGGGATGTTTTTTTTTCATTCCAAATATTCGTGTGGGGTATCGTTAAAAAGTTCTTTTAAAATAAAAGTGAGGTTTCATACATAACTTTTTTATAAAGTCTATACTTTGCGAAATATGGCCCGCCAATGTGGCAAAAAGTTGGTCCTCCTCCCCTGCATTTCTAAACTATAAGACAGAAACTTGAATCTTACAATACAGATAGTTCATATTTAAAACCTTCATTCAAAATTATTTCGAACATTATCTGATGATGAATTTTTGAGTAACAGCGATAAAACTGTAATAAATTCAAAGCGTTCTAGCTCATAGGTCATTGACCTTTTTGTAAAATGGTCTTAACAAATAATGTTTCTCAATCAGTTTCTCTATGTTTAAACCATAAAAAGTATATGCTATGTCGGGATGGTACATCTCTGAAATTTGAATGTCCACAGAGCTTCGTTCGTTCGAATTTTTCTATAACCATAATTTTCTGAACTATGACTACAATTATATGGCTTTGATTACGGAACCCTACCATATGCGTGTCTCGACACGCTCTTGGCCAATTATTAAAAATCTGTTTCTATGATATTTTATTTTATTCACATTATTAATGCACATATATTAATCAAGGACTTGCGGTAAAAAATCTTTTTTTTTAACATAATTTGTTTTAATTTTGAGTTCACGGTATGGTAACTGTATGAAAATAATAACAAAAATTTGCCAAAGTTTGACGCCTAGTTGAGCCCTTAATCTTCTCATACACCTTAAGTTTTAGAACAACACTTTATTTCTTTCACGTCCAATAAAACGATAAGCTGGAGTTTTATTACGTAGCCAAAGAAATCACAAATCCTTAAATCTTTATTGACAAATCTTTATTTTCTCCTCGACAACCTTTTCCTTTTTGAGGCCATATCAAGAGCATTTTTAGCGATATTCATTCTATATATATGAGATGCTATGTCAGCAATTATAAAAAGATGGCAGATCTAATAAAGAACACATGATTATCATAACTTTAATGAGATCCTTTTCCCAATTTGTTGCGATATACCGCAATGGTACGTAGTGATTTTTAACTTGTATTATTTAGATAATGGGATGTTTCAAAAAGGTTAACATTTCATTAATAATTAGCCAAGCGCGTGTCGAGTCACGCATATGGTAGGGTTCCGTAATCAAAGCCATATAATTGTAGTCATAGTTCAGAAAATTAAGGTTATAGAAAAAATTCGAACGAACGAAGCTCTGTGGACTTAGCCAAATTTTAGAGATGTACCATCCCGACATACTCGTAGCATATACTTTTTATGGTTTAAACATAGAGAAAACTGATTGAGAAACATTATTTGTAAAGACCATTTTACAAAAAGGTCAATGACCTATGAGCAGGGACGCTTTGAATTTATAACAGTTTTATCGCTGTTACTCAAAAATTCAACATCAGTCAATGTTCGAAATAATTTTGAATAAAGGTTTTAAATATGACCTATCTGTATTGTAAGATTCAAGTTTCTATGTCTTATAGTTTAGAAATGCAGGGGGGGGACCAACTTTTTGCCACTTTGGCAGGCCATATTTCGCAAAGTATAGACTTTATAAAAAGTGATGTATGAAATTTTACCTTCATTTTAAAAGACCTTTTCAACGATACCCCACACAAGCAGTTGGAGTGAAAAAAATATTTCATCCCCATTTCACATGTACCAAAGCCACCCCTAAAAAACAATATTATACATTTTTTATACTTTTATAATTGAGATCTATATTACAACTGTCAAATGCAAAGTTTCATTTACTTATCTTAATAATTATAGAAGTTAGAAGGTTTTAAAAAATTCGGATGGACTGACAGACAGACAGACAGACAGACGGACGGACAGAACGAATTTATAAGGGTTCCTTGTCGGGCTACGGAACCCTAAAAAAGAGCATTTCACAGTTGGCATTGCGTTTTTTTTTTGCGTTTGTGAATATATCAACACAATTTTGGAATGTAGAGAATAAATATCGAAACAAAATATATTGTAGGTATAGTCCTATCTTGATTTACTTGAAATAAACCGTTATAAATATATAATAACAAAGTGTATTATTTTAACTTCATTAAGCCCAGGAATGCGGAATGATGCGGCGTGATATTATTTTAACGCTCAAATAACAAGAGGCAAGCGTGATAGAAGCTTTTAAATATAACACGGTTTAATAAAATAAAGTAAAAACGTTTATTCCGTATCCGTTTTGAAAATCACTTAAAAGTTTAATTTCAATGTGTAATATTAACATTACTAGAACATTAGTAAAATTTCAAGAGCTTGTTTCGTGAATAGGCTGAGGACAATCGTTGTGCGTAACGAAAACGACCTTGATGACGAACACAAAAGCGGAAAAGGTCAATAAGACCCCGAACTAAAATAACACCATTGTTATAAATGCGTAAGTTTATGTGTGTGTTTGTTCTCATTTAAAAAAGATTTGATAAATAGCGGCGGCATCTTTTAATACTCTGTCCAGTAGGTAATGAAGCCAATTGAGCCAGGCAGATAACGTGACGTGACCGCGTTAAGAGTTTATATGGTCATAGAAACTAAGGGCAATTTTTCAATTAATTTTTATGATAATACGTCGCGCGTTTATGGCAAGGAATCTTATGTAAGTTAGAGAATAAGACCCCAGTCTATGTGCATCTAAAGTTAGTTATGTGTGGATCTTGGATACAAAAGCATTAACGTAAGTGTGTAAGGTGTCTAGTGACGCATACGCCCATATGTGTTAGGTACCGTTCCTTCGCTAGTTACACGGCATTAGAGATACTTTTCATCCCGAAAAATGTAGTTTGTGAAGGACAGCGGGAACGGATGAAACCGCGTTGCATAGATAGTAAAAATAAATACAAGTCTGGACAGTTTCTTTATCAATGGTGGCTAAACTTGGGGGCATTTCGTGCGTCTTAGCTATTCATTCCTAAGAAATTACTGTTACTCATTAGCATTAATGGGCTATTAATCGAACGGTCTAAAAGCACGAAGCTCGCCACTATCGCCCTCGCCATACACTTGCACCAGGGCGTGGTTATAGTAACTAGCAATCAGCAGGTTCATAAGCGTGCCAAATTCTTGAACCTAGCTAATTTACATACTGTGTGTCATTCGAGAATCTATGCCAGAATTTAACAATGGAAATATATAAATAGAAAACGTTAATAGTTTCTGTTTGTTATACAAAGTGTCACAAGTACTGTAATAGGCAAGTACTTACATATACTTACGATTTTTCGCTGATACAATATTTTGATCCCTTAATATTCATAATCACTAATTATCACTATTAAGGCCGCCAATTACTTCAAGGCAAGGCCCTTAAAGTAAACTTTTTTTCGAAGTGTGTTCAAAAATGTGTCTTCACTTTCGGTGCAGTTACATGCACCATGTTCACGAAAAGACTTCCAGTTCAGTCTTCCCGTGAACATGGTGCATGTAACTGCGCCGAAATTTCGGGAGCTTCCAAGACCTTACCACGGTAAATATCCCGTCAATAAAATCATACAAATGTAGTAAATAACCGTGATAGTTTAAAACAGAGTATCCTCACTTATTTGAAACGCACGTATTTATTTTATTTATGGTAGGCTTGCGTTTGACCGCCAACTCGCCTGATGTGGTGAGATGATGAGATGATGCGGTTCCCGATGGAGCACGTTTGCCTAGAATAAATCGATTTATTCGTGATTTGAAGACACCCATATTGTAACTATCGGGGAACACTCATTGAGGCAGCGCATTCCACAGACTAGCAGTAATAATAGTAGTGTTCTCGTTAATCGCCATCTCTTGCGCTATCTCCCATTTCTCCGACCGCTGCCCTCACCGGGCATGCGGCGACGCGTCACAGTGTCGTCTATATCCGTGAGGGCAAGTTGCCAGCCGCCCCGGGGCTTATCAGCTGTCACCTGAACACTTGTGTCTGGTGACGCACCGTGGAAACGCTTCAGGTATCTGTTTAGCCCATCTTTAGCGAGTCTCTTTGACGACCCTCGAGCTTTGGATTAGAATATCTGAATAGTACATTCCTGTTACAAAAGAGATATTTATGGAAGAACGTGATGTGAGGCCAGCATTCACGAGTTTGTAAATACCCTGTTGCCGCAAAAACTTGTATTGTGTTTTTCTCAAGTAGATATTTACGTAAAAATATACATAAATATTTTGAGGTAATTTTCACATTTAATTATAATGTTCCTCAGCAACCAAATTCCAAAAAAAAAGACAATTTCGTGTCAGCAGCCATAGTCAACTAGGTTTTTTGTCCTAGTAATACAATCTCTGTGCATTAGCTTTTTTGTGAGTAAACGTATTCGGACCTCTTTGCAGAGTTAAATTCTTACGTAGGTACAAATATTTGAGGAGACAAAAATAGTCCATCGATTATCAAAGTCTAATATTTCTTGAAGTAGACACATTATCGACCATGTTTGAGAAAAACTTATTTGAGGCGTTGTAGACAATAATAGAAGACAAAGAGTTGGAAAAATCTTATAATAATAATTTATAAAAGAACGTCAGCTAGCTTCAATGTATACGAAGAACCTTTAGGTATTCTTTCATTTTTCTGATTATTCATACATTGATTGAAAAATACACTAACAGGGGCTTAGTTACAAAATAAAATATTTGCTTATAAGATTAGGCAATGATTTGTACGATAAAGTCACTAAAATAATTTGCTGCTTGTATTATGAAATTAGAATTTCTTAACCTATCTACGCAATTGTAATATAATTTTGCTCTAATAATTTTTTTTGCTTTATTATATTTAAAGATTATTTTGACAGAAATAAGCATAAAAGATAAGCTAAAATTTCGATTTCACAATACTTTTACGTTGCACGGAAATTAAAATTTCAAAGACACAAACGGGTCGAATGTTCGTCGCAATTTATTTTCATCTCCATCTTGTAGAATCTTTTTATTTCACGGCAAAATGTTGGTTAAAAAGCTATAACGGTTAGTGCTGTAATTGCATGCAACTGCAACGGGCAGCGCTTTGACTCGTATACTAAAGACATCGTTAATATCGAGCTAAGGTTTTTTTGTTTTAAGTTGCAGTTTTTAATTTTAACAATATGGAGTTAGTGTTTAATAACTTGTTTGCCCTTTATGCTATAAGTTTCTACTCCATACCTACTTGTCAAAACCAATTTTTCAACTCAGTTAAATTTCACCTATCATCGTCATTATCATTATTAGCCTATCGGGGCACAGGCCTTTTTTCAGAGAGAGAGAGAGAGAGAGAGAGAGAGAGGATGGACCCTACTCCACCATGTTGGCCCAATGCATGTTGGTGAATGTCATGTCTTTGAACTTTCTTTAAGTTCGTGTACGTACCAGTGTCCTTACGATGTTTTCCTTCACCTTTTTTTAGATGGCATCGAAACTGCACTTAATTTATTTAGTACTAAATAAGTCATTGGTGCAGAGCCAAGGATTAAACCGGGTGTAGTCAGAATGTTAAAAGTCACCCAGTTATATGCAGACTAAACTCGCACTGACTTTAGAGTAGGTTTAGGTACTAACGGAGCTTTCACATCTACGACGCACCCGCACGTTCCATACGCAAAACCGTTCTGAGTTTGTTCCATTCTCGACCTTATCTCAATCACGTGCTCCATCATAGGCGAGGCAATTGCAAATGCAAGCCTATTATTACTTTGAACACTTGAGAACCCCACATTTTTTTAAGTCGGTAAAAATGCACCACAGTCTTCGTAAAAGCAAACATGAAAACGGAAGACCAGCTCTTGTTTAATACGACCAGCACTACGCTGATTTGGGACCGGCTTGTGACAGAAACTATTAAAACGTAATACATAATGCGTATATATATCTTGTTTCTGTCATAAATAAATATTTTTCTTTCTTTTCTATATTTCTTTCGAAATTGGCAAAGTATGCACAATACTTTGGCAATATTGATAAAACTTTATTTTCGTAATAAATGAGATTTAAAGCTGAGAAGCGGTTGAAATAAAGTCAACAATAAAATAAAACCCAAAGAGTAGCGCCCATCCTCTCGCGTTTGTAATCTGAACGGGGCATAATTTAAAACATTATAATTGGAAGTCGTCGCACATCATGTTTTATTCACTAAATACATATTATGTACTAACATTCAGTTCGTTATTCGCAATGGAGTAGAGAATGTAGAGATCGCAAATGAAGAATTATTATCCTGAATCCATATTCCTTTATTGGAAGACTGAATAAATAATATGCTCAAATAGACACACACGTACGGCATCTACGAGTACTCAAGTATGTAAATATATTAATTCATGTTAATTTACCCCGTAAATGGGTTGAATATTTTATGGTTTTGTACATACTGTTTTTAATTCAATTTCAATTATTGCGATGTGACCGAGTTACTGTGTTGAATAACATAAAAATACCTAAAAAAAAGGTATTTCAAGTTATCTGATCTAAGTATAAATACAATGTCGAACAGGTTCGAAATTCAGAGGGTGGACAGACATATTGACAACTTAGGCGGATCATATTATATATATCGCAAATGGTACATGATGAACCAAACCTCTGTTTAATTTTAAAATACCTATTCAGTGATACCCTTACCCTAACAACTCTAACCTTTTTTTTTTATTGTAAGATAGGCTTGCGCTTGGCCGCTAACTCGCCTGATGTTAAGCGATGATGCGGCCTACGATGGATCACGCTTACCTAGAAGAAACCGATTCACTTTTGACTTGAAAAAACCCAGATTGTAACTATCGGGGAACACCCATTCAGGCAGCGCATTCCACATACAAGCAACTGCTTGTATGTGGACACTTGCTTGCACAATAAAAGTGGAATCAAAGCGCTTCGTACGGGTTTTTGGAATGTCAACCATAAAGCGGTGTCGATTTTTCGTGCCCGCTCTGGCAGTCCGATAGAAAAAAGGGCAGGAGGGAATTAAATCATGCAGATCTGATGCGCACTCTCCAAAATGTATCCGATAAAAAACCGATAGACTAGCAACTTTGCGCCGATGCTCGAGACTAAGAAGCTTAGTCTGGACTAGGGCTTCATTGCTAATGAGCCTCTTGGCACGCTTCTCAATTGACTCCAATGCCCCGAGCTGGTACTTAGCTGATCATCCCAAAGGTGAGAGCAGTACTCCATGCACGACCGAACCATGTAAGGTGTGTGCATTTTTTTCATCCATGCTTTATATTATGTCTTCATCTCATACCCAGTGACCATCCATAAACTTACACGAACCTATCAATACCTCATATAATTATCAAACTCCATCGAGACTTTTAAACTGTAACAAACTGGGAACAAACGAGTATACACACAGACGCGTTATTTGCCCTCCTTTTGGCTTTGCCGTCGTCGCGCGAAAATCAAAGCCAACAATTCTCCAAAGGTTGAAAATATCGAATTTGCAAGAGAATATACAACAACAGCAGCAGCGACTATATACGCAACAGATCACGTTGGCGATGAATTATTTTGTCTTTGTGTATTTCAAAATCAGAATACAAAATTTTGCAAACATCTGCTCAAATGAAAACGTCAAACTCGACATACCCTTTAACTTCTTCTTACAGTAAAAAAACTAGTGAAACAATTGGCGATATTATCGCTATAGGCCGCCTTACAGAAGACCTACTTAAAATGCGATTCTAGGTATTAGGATGTTGAAAAAAAATTATTACAAAAACTCAAAGAGAGTCATTTAATTACACTCATTTAAAAGTAAGTACCTCCTTTCAACCTTTACCGATTTACGGCAAATTGTAAAACCTATTATTTTGTGAAAGCATCTTATAATTTTTTTATTGCCAATTTGCTTTCGCTGGTGTTTCGGTAAACATAATTTCCACTCCGTTGATTAGACTTTAAGCTTGCTACAACTAAGCGGTACCAAATATTTTAATTTTAAATTAAGCTTCTTTTTTTATGCCATAGATGGCAAACAAGCAAACGAGCCGCCTGATGGTAAGCAATCACCGTCGCCTATGGATACCTGCAACACCAGGGGCATCACAGATACGTTGCCGACCCTTAAAGACTCTAAGCTGTAACCTTTTTTTACATGTTAATATGCAATAAATTGTTTTAAAGATGAATGTAAATATCTGCTCTAGGTCTTAGTTATCATCATTCCATGGCATCCCGGCATCATTGGAAATACTATATAGTAGGGAACTATAAGCATATGTATTAGTATTTACTACACATATAAATGAAGCGTTAGTTAGTTTAAAAGCCGTATTACAAAATGCAATCGTAAAATTTTAGGTGTCTGGATTTTCGGCCATAAAACTAAAAAATTAAGCAGTAATTGTCAAGACGAATATAAAACAAATAGTCCATATTATTAAATTGTTTGTTTTATATCAGTAATTTAACGAAATGCACTCTCAAACTTTCCTCCCTCTTTTTACGAAAAACTTTAGGAATTGGAGGTAATAAGATCATATATTAAGATATTCCAAAAACAATAACCGTTATTTTCAACAAAAAATATAGATCTATTTACTAAATACTTAAACTGGATTTTATGTAGAATTTGATAGAATCAGAACCAGAACGCCAAAAACCCAGTTTGCCATGGTTTTTCCGTCAAAAATGTGAGAGAGCTCTGAGTGAGAGAATATCTCAAATTGAGAGAGAGGCGACAGATTTACAACTAGATGTTTAGAACTAGACCTTATTTATTTATTTACTCTATTTTTTATCACTGACATAATGAATATTACTATTATTACAAATATTTTTTGTACAGTTAATGTTATCTGTATTTATTTATATTTTATGTGCACCACCGACCTTTATCAAATTATTTAGTCCTGTTCAGCCAAACGTTGCCTGGAAGAAATCGATCTAGGCGATAAGGCCGCCCATTATACTGCCGTATATTTATTTTTTATGTTGGTTTAAGTTTCTTTTGTATTTTTTGGTGTGTAATAAAGATATATTGTGTTGTATTGTATTGTATCTGATTAAAAATAGCGCAATAAATGAAAACTTTGCTCTGAAGTTTTATAGAAAAAAATATGTAAATTATCGACTTGCCTGAAGTAAAAGTTGTTCACCTGTGGAAGTTTTACAAATACACATTTACACTGTCGGTTGCAGGGGCCGGCGGCTAATTGCCAATTACGGAGCTTCTAACCATGCTTCAGAATGCTTTAGATAAAGTCAAAGAGTTTGCGATAATAATGGAAGATCATAGGCTGGCCTGAAGCGACTGCAGGTATTTTCCTGATTTTGTAGGCTATAAATTACCTACGAGTAGGGTAAGCTGGTACACCTATACATATTACGCTACAACATAGAGACATGATTGATTATGGGTGTATGCCACATCGGGTTCATAAAGTTTAGATAGATATACCTAACTTTTTCGATCAATTGATGAATGAATACATTTCTACTGAAAATTAAATATTTGTAGATATGTTTTAGGTATAATTAATTTACTATAGCTTCGAAACCACCTGGAATCCACCAGTTTTTTTTTTTTTTGGCTTATTTGGTTCTGCGCCATCTGTTGACAACCTTCGTACTTACCTAGTTTCAGAGCCAACTACAGTCCACCCCCGCCGGCGGCGCAACGCACGCACTTCAGCTGTAACCACGCGGTCTCGTGTTTTCCGATGCCGACTCGCGTTTGACATGACTGCGGTGGCGCTTTCGTCGATCTCAGCGATGGGTAACATTACGTGATCCGTGTCTTAATTGGACATGTTTCACCAACTCGCCTCTAGATGTCGTCTAACACTGTTCAGGTATTCCAAAAAATATATTGCAGTTATTTTTTAGGTAGAATCCGCACCACCAATCAAGTCCTGTGATGAAAACTGGAACTAAATTTAGTTTTCATAATTCATTATTTTATAAAATATACGATTGTGGTGCCGCGGCGGACTTGAGTGGTCGTATGGACTCTGACAAGTGTAGTTGTAGTTAGTCTTTAAAAAAGTGACTGACTAAAACAATTTAATAAGAAGTCATGGTAAATTGCAAATAATTTTGTGTAGCAAAATAGACTTAGGTAAAAGTGACTGAAAAAAATATTTCTAGACCCTATTGGAAATAGCTTTATCTGTTGAACAAACTGCAAATAATGTAAGTAGGTACTGGATAGAACAATCACAACCCAAATAAAATGCCTCTGGTTATTAGAGAGTTACTTATACAAATATGCACACAAATATACCTACGTGTTCTACATGCTCTCAAACTTGATAGGAAATTGTGAAGGATTCAGATAGGAGTTGTACCATCAAAACTATTTTGTTTACTTAGTATCTTGACTAACAATCACGATTCTCCAGCTTTCTTGGGGTAATAAACAGAAATACTGTCATGGACCTTTGGAAGTCCATTGGTAATCAATATTTACTACTTACCTACCCAACGCTTTGAATACATAAAAATTGTTTTACTAAAGTGGTAGGTACTTAATTTTAACAAAATAATGGAGTGCCAAAATTTCAAAAATATGGGTTTTTTTTGTCTTCTTATTATGACTTGGACTGGCTACACATTTATTTGCTTTGACAGCTGCAATAACATTGTAAAGCTGAATAAAAAAAGCACTGTATAGTGTGTCGGCTACGTTCAATATTCAAGACTTAGCGAAAATTTTCAGTATTTTTGGTTTTGATATCAGCTGTTTACAATGTTATTTTGCAGCTGTCAGAGCAAATAAACGCTTGGATCGAAATAAGTTTTTAAAAGAATTTTTTGTGCTATAATGTTGAGTGGAAATAAGGTATTGGGTTAACACCTTAAAAAAGGTGTACTTACTGAAATAATTAAGAACATTATGATGTATATTCAATTACAAATAAAGACTGTGTGGCTTTGTGAACAAGTGCAATAATTCTTTTTAAAGTAGTATTATATTCGTAGGTTCTATTATTTTAGCTAGAGCTTTGTTGTAATGACTTTGTTGCAAGGCTTCAGTACGTAAACTGAATTCAACAAGTACGTATGTACTTACTTCTCTCGGGAAATAAGACGAACGTTGTTCAGTTTCGGTACCGCGTAGGTTTTCGTAGTTCAGTTTTCAAATCCAAATAAGACAAACGTTGTTCAGTTCAGTACCCCGTATGTTTTCGTAGTTCAGTTTTCAAATACATGGAACATACCAAGTTACCTAGAGCTTTGTTGCAATGACTTTGTTGCAAGGCTTCAGTACGTAAACTGAATTCAACAAGTACGTACTTAAAGCCGTAACAGACGTACTGACCACGTACCACGGACCGCCGTCTGACCGAACAGGAGGGAAATAGAAAATTTTCTTTTTCCCTCCTGTTCGGTTAGACGGTGGTCCATGGTACGTCCGTCTGTTATAGCCGTTACTTCTCTCTGGAAATACGACGCACGTTGTTCAGTTTGGTACCCCGTATGTTTTCTTAGTTCAGTTTTCGTATACATGGAAAATACCAAGTTATTTTTGTTTCATAACTGAGGCATAAATAACTCGTTGATATTTTATCGCTATTGTTATAATAGGTACATTACATGGGCTTGCGATCAGGGTCGTTAAATTGAGAACAAATAGTTTCATTCCGCTTGTTAAAATTCCATCTCTACAGATGTGATTTGTTACTTCAGCCAGGTTTAACATGATCGTTTGTTGTAGTTGTAAATTAAAGTAATTTATAAGAAATCTCGGTTATTTTTATTATGTAATTAGCTGCGCCCCGCGGTTTCACTCGCATTCTATACCTCCACGAAGCAACCTCCTTGGTAGCGACAGCAACCTCCTTTGACTTAGATGGCTATATCTTTTTTATTCTAGTTGTTAATGTATACCATGATATATACAGAGTTCCTGGTAATCAATTAGGCGTTACCATCCTCTTAAGGGTGGCTTAAATAAGTAAAAACAAACTTTTGTTCAACGATGATTCAAAATTCGCGGGGAAAAAAGTCTATTGTTTCATATATTTTGTCGGAAGTGAATGATTCTTTTGTATGCTGATATTTTTTTTATTTTTTATTCGAAAGACTTAGAACAAAAGTTGTTTGTTTTGTTATACTACGGCCGCCCTTAAGAGAATGCTAACTGATTAGCAGCAACCCTGTAGACTTCAATTCTTGCCGTTCCGTACAAAATGAATGGGAAAATGAATTTTCTTCTTGATTATTTTGTGAATTTTCGATATTTTAATACTTTTTCTGCTATTGGGGGCGGAGAGAAATCAAAGATCTTGAAAATCGGTCCAGCCGTTCTTCTGTTCTCTTTTCTAGATAGTATATAATGAAGTCGCTTTCCGCGTCTGTCTGTCTGTATATCCGCTAAGTCCTCCTCAACTACGTAACGGATTTTGTTGCGGTTTTCACCATCAGTTAGATAATTTTTCACGGAAGGTTTATATATATATAAGTATTAATACTTACACCCGTGCAAAGCCGTAAGCCGGGTCGCTAGTAAGTTATAAATGGTGTACCTACAATACGATTATAACAAGAATAGGAAAGGCCTAGCGCCATTTTGTGACGTCAACGCGGCATTTTGCAAAGAGACAAATTAAAAATACAAAAAATATCGGGACAAAAAAAACAATTTATTAATATTTAATTTTTTGGCATATTGTTCCAAGATTACCGTCTTGACGTCACAAAATGGCTTGGACCAATCCTATTCTTATTTCAATCGCATTATAATTTACCCGACCTTGTTTTATATATATAGAAGAAGATTATGTTGAGGATAATTATATAACAGCTTGACCTTAAGGGATTAATTCAGCTTCTGAACACACAACTTTGATCCGCCAGTACATGAAAAGTACATGTATACTATTTTACAAGTAATTTATTTAATTAATCTTAGTTTACTACACGTTTTTGATTAAATAAAGCCAGTTATTAAGCTGTTTATATTCAAGTATTGTTAAACAAGTTTTTCAGAAAGTATCTTATAATAAGATGTAGGTAATTTATGATAAAACTCAGAATCACACAACGGGCAATGGAGAGAGCTATGCTCGGAGTTTCTTTGCGCGATAAAATCCGGAACGTAGTTATTCGCCAAAGAACCAGAGTCACTGACATTGCTATTAAAATTTGTAAGTTGAAGTGGCAATGGGCAGGCCACATCGCTCGAAGAACTGATGACCGATGGGGAAGAAAGTTTCTTGAGTGGAGACCACGTACCGGAAGAAGCAGCGTAGGTAAGCCTTCCACTAGATGGACAGACGACATTGTGAGAGTCGCGGGCATCCATTTGATGCAGATGGCAGGATGTAGTTCAGTGTGGAGGTAAAAGGGGGAGGCCTATGTTCAGCAGTGGACGTCTTCTGGCTAATGATGATGAATTTATGATATAATTAGAACAATCATTGGCTATCTGACAAACCAAAATACAAAGCTGCTCTTGGTCAACTGTTCATTGTCACAATATAGCCGAAGTATAGCCGAAACAAAATATGAAATTCACTTTAGCCTCTCTGTTGATGGCTAGATTACTCGAGCCATATATCTTACGCATTACGGTATGAAAATGAGGTTAGGTATTTGGCGCTTCATAAGCATATTTTTCCATATCTATAGTCGTTGCGTTGCTTGTTTTCAAATTCTCAGCAACGTTCAAAACAAATACTTGTCTTACCTACTTTTTATTTTTATTTTCGTAAATTTTACCTGTATTGTTCTTTTTAGGGTTCCATAGCTCGACAAGGAACCCTTATAAGTTCTTTCTATTCGTCCGTCTGTCCGTCTGTCCGTCCGTCAAATTTATTTAAAATCTTCTATTTTTTATTATTATTAAGATAAGTGCACGAAACTTTGCAAAATTACAGTTGCAATGTAAAAATCAATTTTTAAAGGTTTTTTTTATAATATTGCGTTTTAGGGGTGGCTCTAGTACATGTGAAATGGGGATGAATTTATTTTTCATTGCACCTCCTCGTATGGGGTATCGTTGGAAAGGTCTTTTAAAATGAAGGTAAAGTATCATAGATCACTTTTTTATAACGTCTATCCTTTGCAAAATATGGCCCGCCAAGGTACCAAAAAAAAAAACTATAAGACATAAAAACTAGTAACTTACAATACAGATAGGTCATATTTAAAACCTTCATTCAAAATTACTTATTTCAAACATCGGATTATGACTTTTTAACAGCGATTAAAGTGAAATGAATTCAAGGCGCTCTCGCTTAAAGGTCACTGACCTTTTTGTTGATCTTAACAAAATCAACAAAAAGGTCAATGTTTCTCAATCAGTTTCCTCCATGGTTAAACCATAAAAAGTAGGTATATGCTATGTCGGGATCATACATCTCTGAAATTTGGCTGAAGCTTCGTTTGTTCGAATTTTTCTATAACCACCACGTTCTGAACTATGACTACAATTATATGGCTTGGGTACGGAACCCTACCATGATCTTGTCTCGACAGGCTCTTGGCCAGTTATATATTTAGCTTTTGGTAGCGGCTTCATCTGCTTAGTGAACAAACATAGCCTATGTAGATCAGGCAAAGTGTGGTTCCATAGAAAACTTCCTATGAACAGACACAAATTTTATTTCTTTGTAATATTAGTTTAGATTTTTGACTTTGTTTAATTAACAATAAAGTTTTTGCAAAAACAAAATTTACCAATGTACGCATGAAATATTCAAAAAACGCTTCATGAGAAAGACAGAACGATTAAATGATCAAATTATATCTATCCGCAAATAGTTTTTAGGGCTTGGCTACATCACTATGGTGCGGCGCGTTATCCGACGCGATTCATTTGCCAATAATTATTTGTCACTTCACAGGTCATTACAACGGAAACTGAGATGAAACAGCAGCGTCGTAAAACGATGCGAATTTCCACCCACCACACCACGGAGTCGGCGCTGCAACGTGGTGATGAGCCAAGCCCTTAAAGGCGACAATAAAATCACTCAAAGTATGGAACGCCACCACTTGCGTTCAAGTGTACAAGGCGCGTTATTCTCTTTGAGCTTGAATTTTAATTAATTGGATTTCTAATTGGTATACTTGGTTTTTCTTCCTCGTTATTTATATGAAAACATCACCCATATCAATACAATAAACGAGTCTAAAATCGTCTGTACTTGCTATACGGGGTTGCAGTGTCCAGCTCAAAAATCAACGCATAAAAGTATCTCCATTATAAAATCAACGCAATGGCATACCTATTATGATTTACTATGTAATTTAAACCACTCATATTACCTGTAAAATTTCTTCTCGATCAGAAATTTTGAAGTTGGCGTGAATTATAAATTTCGAACAAAATACAGCACACGAAAGAACAGTGCATGTAAAATAAAAGCTTGTACTAAAACTTGATACTCGGTCCAAGTTTTTGGAACGAAGTTCCCTTTCGCGCGTTGGGAAAGGGGGCTAGACCACAGACATATATTTATTAAATGTCTGTGGGCTAGACGGAAAAAATTAAGACCAAAATTTGTAACGACACTTTTTGCTATAGTTGTAAGCCGTGCGGCGTGCGCGTGTTTCTCTGTCTGTCTCTCTCTCATAGAAAGGAACTTCGTTCCATCCGGGTGTCCCTTGACTCCTCTCAAGTTTTTAAACTGTAAATATAACGTGTTATTTTAAAATTCTCGTTGTAGTAGGTATATCGATCCCCAGGTATGTTTTACGTTCAAAATCCTAGCAAAAGTGTTCGGAGCTAACGGTTTAAATTGAATATCTTAAAATCTATAGAAGCTGACAGAACAGACAAAAAAACCAGTAATACCAAGTATACATTATTGTGAAGTCATTATCATCGAATCTATACCACTAAATAATATTTTTAGTTAAATAATTATAAAATATCCCATTAGAAAAGAAGCCACTCTCTCATTTTCCATTTACCCTAATGAAATGGGCAGATCAAAGGCATATTTTGTAACAAGATTTAATAAAATGTTTTTCCTCTTTTATAGTTATTGCCTAGTATGTCAAAATTTCCCTTTTTGCGAGGACAAACAACATTAGTTAAAATTATTATTAAATAACATTAAATATCTTTTTCTAATTTTTGTGTAACATTCCGTTACTTAGTAAGAAAATTATTTTTTAAGTCTGATGAAGTATGTAATATAAGTAAGAACACATCGATTTTAATGGATCACTAAAAAAATTGCTAATATTTGCAAAGAGACTCGACACATTAGGAAAAACGGGAAAATGGCAGCGTCACTTGAGCGGTTATTCAGTTCTATTCCTGTAATTTTTAAGAATTTGTTATACTTTATTACTACAGTCAAACAAATGATAATTTTTATTATTTTTTTTAAATTATTTATCTCAGTGTATAAAATACATGCTATGTATATACAACTCTGCCAAACTGCGTAGCAGTTTGTAGGCAGATATCTACTCTCATTACAACATTGCAGTATTGAGTAGGAACATTTTTTTAATTTTCTTTTTAAGGCAAGTGCCTTAAATTAAATTCCTCAAAAAAAGGTCTTTACGGGAAGTTTAAGTAACGGGATTCATCTCCGAATTTTCCACTCGTAGAAGTGGAATATTTTAGCCTATTCAATATAACTAGTATAATTTGTATTTTTTTATGTTTTTAAAGCTAATAATCAGAATAAGAACAGATTTTCTTGAGTCATAGCTAAGAACAATCTCTATCTCAATATAAAAAACAAAAAAAAATATTGGTTCAGCCGTTTGGGAGCTTCGATACCACACACAGGCATACACTCATTTACAACTGAAACCCCTTAACTTTAAACACACTTCTTGTTACGTTGGGGGTTAAAAATAATATCTAATTGAGAATATCCTGTTTTGAAGTCGGTTGATGAAAATTAGGTTTGTGGAGTAAGTAGGCGTTTTAATATTGAGGCTTAGTAATAAAATAAGTATGGACAAAAAAAAATAGGGAATAAACAAGATTGTGGAGTTCCTGGAGTTTTTTTTTAGCTTGGTATAAGATTCGGAGTACCAAAATGGATAATAGAAATATCGCTTTAATTTGTATATTTTCGTAAAATTCTAATAGATATCTAAATGATAATATACCTAGAACCCTTTTAATTAATACCAATCTAGCCAAATGAATTTGCTACATTACCATGACTTCAATTAACTGTTTTTTTTAGATAACTACCAAACGAACAGAAACAAAGAGCTCCCCGCTGTTTTTTGTAACAAAACATCACATTCACATGGTCACACTGTCACAATAATAATAATAGCCAAAAGTTTGTCAAGTTCACATTTTTAAATTGGGTTACTGATCACTTTTGGAGTCACCTTGGAAAACATTAAATTTCATTCAACTTCACAGTTGGAAGCACCCCGATAGCGTAATGCGAAGTTTCGAGCATACTTTCTCGCTTTATTTTACATCCAATGTACGTTTATATTGGACGAGGCGAGATACAGACTGCGCGAGAGTTGGCGCGCCCAACCAACGTCGTCTATAGCGCCGGGTCCACATGGAGACGACGCCGATGACATGCCTTATTTAAAAAAAAACTATATAATAACCGACAGCGAAATTAGTGCTCGAACAAAATAATTTATATTATTGCATGGAGCTTGTTAAAAATTAATGAGCCACGGCTTAATTAAATTTTCTTGGGACTACCTTGAGAGCCAACATAATAAATAAACGGGCCAAAAGCTTTTTGAGACCCGCATATGGTAGGGTTCCGTAAAATTTGTGGTTTTGGAAAAATTCGAACGAACGCAGCTCTGTGGACTTAGTCAAACTTAACTACATACTTTTTATGGTTTAGTCAATAAGAAAACCACTAGGAAAACATTCTTTGTGAATATAATTTGTTTGTAAAGGTTAATGGCATTAAATGTAAAAAAAAAAAATTTAAACTTTATCGCTTTAACTCAGAGTCGTAATCAGATAATGTTTAAAAAACCGAAATGTTTTAAATAATGACCTATCAGTATCAAGTACAGTATCAGTCACAATCAAACGAATCAAAAAACGAATGTTTTAAATAATGACCTATCAGTATCAGTCAGTATCAGTTACAAGTTTCTATGTGTAAAAGTATTAAAATGACTATTTGCCATTTTGGCGGGCCATACTTCGCAAGGGATACATACACTTGAAAAAAAAAGGGATGTATAAAACCTTCCTTTCATTTTAATAGACCCATTCAACGATAAACCACAAGAGGGGGTGCAGCGGGGGTGTATAAAAGACTTTTATAGTTTTAAAGTTTAGATCTATAATTCTATAAAAACTAAAACTGTTTTGTAAATTTTATGCACTTATTTTAAAAACTATAGAAGTTGGAGGATTCTAAAAAAATGAGACGGATGGATAGACAGACATACAGACTACGGAACCTTAAAAAGAAACAAGTCGGTTCATAAAATGTCAAAGAAAGTACTTACATAAATAAAAACGAAAAAAAAGCCAAATCGTATTCAGAAACTCCCTCTGAATTCGGTTAAAATACTCGTATAGTCTTAGTAAGTTAATAGACGACAGAGAATAGTAACATTTTTATAGGGAAATGTATAGAAAACGTCTTGGTTTTATTTTCCGCTGGAGAGGAGCTTTGAGCTTTGCTTTCTGCATGACTAAAGTATTCGTATTATTTCTATTCATGCAAAGACAATTACATTTTCTGAACAATATTCGTATGTATTGTTAAAACATTTTTCAGAAGCTACTCGTATGTTGTATTTTTATTAAACACTGAGAAAGTGTCCTTATAGCAGCTTAAAACATCTGCTACTATCCATCCATATATGTAAAAGGCGATGTGTGTATGTACATAATATGTATTTATGGACTCTGAAACGGCTGGAACAATTTTGATGAAGTTTTCCGGCAATTTCAGATTAGCTCAGCGAGTGATCCTGTGAACTCTGGTAGCGATCGGATTATTTGGTGTTTTTTCCCTACAAAAAACAACAACAAGAATGGGTGGTTTTCTGACAGCTCTAGGAACATAGTTCTGCAACCATCAATAGATGGCGCTGACGAGATACGGTTTTCATTTTCTACGCATTTGTTCAAGGAAACCTACAATACAAGGAAGAAGAGACATTTTATAACGCGGCTAGGCAAGACACCCTAATGTACCTACTAATTTGTGTTGTGTTGTGGAAAAACAAGTACTACGAAATAAAATTACACAAAAACAAGCATGACAAATATATAGATATTTTCTATCTATGAGAATAAACAAGTTGTTTTTATTAACCTTTCTTCGTTAGTGGTTCCGCAAAATCTTCATATCTATCCATGTCTCGTCAACGCCATCTATAGCATTATTATGAACTACTTTTTTTATTACCTTAATACTAGCTACTATATAATAGGGTTTGATAATCTGCTTATAGACTTCGGACATATCTGTAAAGTTGAGTAATTGATGGAACTAAACTTTTTCTACGGATCACGGTAAGTTTTGTTCAGAAAATACGATGGTGGATCCTCCATCCAACTCAACAGAATTGGCTATACTGTACACAAAGAAATAAATGCCTTAGTAAGAAGTACGCTGTGTACGGATTACCTACTCGGTTAGACGACGGACATATTCGATGATGATGATGATCATTGTATTCATCATTATGATTTATCATTATTATAAGAACAACCCAGACATCGCGAAAAAATCACCTGTTCCATAAATTTCGTTCAAGTGTATGAGTTCTTGTGTTTCTGTTTTTTTCGCAATTTGGAGTTTTTTTTTAATATAGAATAGATCTGCTGTAAGAATTGTCGATGTTCCCAAGCTCATCGAACACCTAGAGCCGCTGAATATGCACAGGGAGGTTGATTCTCTCTGTATCTTTTATTGCATTTACAATGGGGAGTGTTCTGAAAATTTTTCGATCTGATGTCAGCGTTGCGGTTTTATCAACGCACTAGCCGTCACCGTTTGAAAGTGTATCCACATATCAAAGATCAGTGAAAATCGCATACTGTGCGACTCACATGATCTTTCTTGCCTCACACCTGCAAAATGTGGAATGAGCTACCTTCCGCGGTGTTTCCGAGAAGCTACAACATAGGGTTCTTCAAAAGGCGAGGTAATATAGTTTTAAGGGGTCGGCAAAGTATTTGTCATGCCACTGGTGTTACAAGTATCCATAGACGACGGTGACTGTTTAGCATCAGGCGGCCTGTCTGCTTGTTTGCCACCTATGGCATAAAAAAGATCTACGTTTGGCCATCAACTCATCTGATGGTAAGCGACGGTGTGGCCGAGGATGGAACACGTTGATCTAGAAAAAATCTATGCGCTCTAGCTTGAAGATGCCTAGATTGTAGTTCAAAGGAAACAAGGAAGACGGCAGATAGTTGGTTCTATATTAAAAGTGGTTCATAACAATGAGTACAGTGATATACTCAGAATCAAAAGTAATCTTATAAAACCCGGTATGTGCTTCAGAGAAATATTTTAAAATGTGAATTACAACTACGTTCAACGATACAAAAATCGTTCTCTAACAACAAAGACTTCGAGTATTTGCTCGAAAACTGAACACGATTCCAACAAAGTTTTAATTCTCGTAAAACGTAGACGTACTCGTAGTTATAATTCTAGTACCATGCCCCTTAACTTTCAACTTGGATGAAAAATAATAAAAAAGATGAAAATCCGACGATCGGGCTAAAGTGAACCTTGGGATGTACCGTTGTTCAGTTGTGGATTTCTATGGTAAATGTTAATGATATTTGTGATAAGTAGATGAAAACAGAACCATAACAAAATTAAATCGCAGCAAGCCCATGTGATTTCATGTGATTACCCATTAATATATTATCAAGTGAAATACGATATAATAATATCCCATATCGTTCGCGTGGTGGTGTTTACGCGGGACTGGGACCAGAATAGCTCATGGCAGAGTTTCAAATATGTCGCAGTGTCCTAAAGCCACATCTCAAGAGATTCTCATACTGCCATGCCATTAATTAATGTATGTGCACCTGTAATTTATATCCGCCTTTCAAGTGAACATTTAGCACGTCTGAATAACAGAATTTGACACACTTCACCAAAACGACGGTGACTCAGTGTATAAATACTTAAGTATTTTTGGTAGGAATCCAGGAATTCCAGAAAAAAATGTTCATCGTGGTACGTCATAGAAAAAAATGTTCAAGTATTGTATCAAGCATTTTAATGATGAAGCGACTCATTCTGGCATAGTCATTTGCCAGAGACTAGTTTTTTCACGTAATTTTCCCGGTAAAAACATCAGTTTCGGTGCTGGTGACAGCCGTCTTGCAATTTGACTAATGATCACAAATTCGTTGGCGAAAAATGCAAGCAAATAACAAAACGCATTTGTCTTAAGTATTTTGCATATTTCAGTGCTTTCGGATATCAAGAATCTTAAATTTAGTACACAAGTGGACGAGGAAGAAGTAAACGTTTATGTAAATTTTCAGAGTTAGTTTTTTTAGATGCTACCGTTTTCGACTTTGTTCGAGATAAATGAAAAAACGTGAATATTTGGTATTTGCAGAGGTACGTACCATCTGTACCTAAAATAATAAATCTAAAAAGTAGAACTCTTATACGGTAATGAGTATGTCAGACCTGATTCATTAATTCACATTGCTAGTATTTCGGTCTCAGATAAAACAAACAAAGGAGATATACCTTAGTACATAAAATGCCTGAATTTTTCATATAAACCGTAAGTACGGATCGCTTACTTATTTTTCACACACACTAAGAAACTAGCAACGGCACTAATAAACTAATTAATAGTCCACATGCTAAAATACCGTGAACCGGAAGACGCAGCGTAGGTAGGCGTCTTACTAGATGGACCGACGACATTGTGAGAGTCGCGGGCATCCAGTGGATGCAGATGGCATGATGTCGTTCAGTGTGGAGGTTAAAGGGGGAGGCCTATGTTCAGCAGTGGACGTCTTCTGGCTGATGATGATGATGATACAAAAAGGGCAGGGTGAGTTCGACTAAAGGCATTCATTCATTTCTTTAGACTGGATGCGATTGTTGTTTAAAAGATTTGAGATTTCGTTAGACTTGATTTGGAACCTGCACGTAAAATGTTAACTGAATGCAATATAATTAGAGTAGCATTGAATGAATAGTGGTCATCCTTCAGTTAGTGATATTGACCTGTACCGTTTATGATTTATTTATTGAGTCGTACCAGTT
Source organism: Agriopis leucophaearia (assembly GCA_949125355.1). Taxonomy (NCBI): domain Eukaryota; kingdom Metazoa; phylum Arthropoda; class Insecta; order Lepidoptera; family Geometridae; genus Agriopis; species Agriopis leucophaearia. The sequence goes on from OX421267.1 coordinate 8,254,677, forward strand.
GGCAGCTCCGTTCGTCGCGACGTTTCATTACAGTTTATTCTATTTTTAACAGCAGATATAAATATCACTCTAAATTCAGAACGCCGCGAACCCCAGTGGAACCTAATTACTTTATTTTATTTCAAAACCATTTTACACAAAGCACATACGGATACTCTTCTTTCATAATGGGCTTATTTTAAAACATACACGTATTTAGTTACCTTTCTAATTACAATTAAACTTATAAGCGTGAAAACTGATATTAGATCCCACCCCAAAAAGGTAAAGCTACTTAATTGCAAAAGTCGTAACGAACTCGTTTAGTTATTTGACCTCACCCTCTTCCGTTTTCCAAACTGGTACCTACGAGTAAATGTAGCTAAATATTATTAAACTATACCTGACACAGTGTAGGCCACTGAAGTGAGAAATTTTGTAGGCAGCCTAAACTGAGAGATAAACTGTTGGGCAGGTAAAATTATACAACAAATAATATAATAGTACAATCAAGCCTTGCAGGTTTGAGTATCTAAGGCCTTACTTAAAAACGTTACTCAAGTTGATCTATGCTTTAAAATGCTCTCTCAACTTCTCGCTGCGATCGTCACACGCGAAAACAAGATGGAGCATATTTAAGCGTATGTCAACTTGAGTAATGTTTTTAAGTAAGGCCTCTAATCTATTAATATAATATCTAAAGTAACGGCGTAACTTCCTTCCTTCATAAAAATGTTTGTTAAAATTTTATGTAAAAACAAGAGTTTACAAAGTTAATCTTCAAAAACCACAGCCGTAAGATTTTTAAAAGTTTCAGCAGTCTTGGAAGATAACCCCGGTTGGAATTGGCAGTTCTTTCAATTTCAAGACGCACAATATCAAGATTCTCAGAACATCAGCGTAAAAGAATAAACCGTTTTATTTAATTGCACATCATAAATATGTAATGCGTATCATAATGTTTACATAACTACACTGTATGTAGATCAAATTCAGATAGACACTAGACACTTAGACAATAATATTCTCTCCTGGCTTCAAAGACGCAAATTTTTACAGCTTTGCTTTATTCATCATCATCATCAGCCAGTTAGATAATCTCTACACTTGGCAAGTGGTTTTGAGATTCGCAAAGCGTTCACCGTGCAGCAGGAGTTTCTGGTAGCAGTTTTCGGACATGCCCGGTTACGAGCTTTATTTTAATTTAATCTGTCCAAATCCGTCATGACAAAACCTTCTTATAATATGACCATTATTTCAAAAACCAAAAGTTTTCGTAAAAACAATCACAAAATTTGCAAAGTAAAATTACACAGCGTACTGTCAACATTCCCAATGTGTAAGTTCGGTTTACGAGCGAGGTGGTCCGTGCGAGTAGAGCACATCCACTTAGGTCTGAATAGGTCTGAAATGGTTAGGTCTTAGGTTAGTTTTTTTTTTAAACTAAGTATATAATATATCTGTTGGAAATATTTAATTTTTAGGGAGAATATTTTTGATGGTACATTTAATTTGAAAAGATGGTAAATTGTTTTTGGTGCTCGATTAAATAGCATCCTTTGTTTTTACTGCACAACAATTACTGTCAGATGCTTAATCGCAAATTGTTGTACCCTTCCATTCACTTCATTACCAGGGCTCTACTTACTTTCAATCTCTGAGGATTTTACTTCCCGGACTGCCATAAACTTTTATTGGAAACCTTCAAAAGGTATAAATTAAGGAAAATAAGTAAAAACATTAAACTGAGTGGAAAATCCGGTGGAGTAAAGGAAGGCAATTGATTATTTGGCAGCAAAGATCGAGGCAAGCGTAAAGTCGTAAAGCGCCTTTTACCTTGAAGTTTCAAGTAAGTAAATTAAAACTGAACGCGAAGTAAAGGATCCCGTGTGTAGTTAAGTTACTTACACCTACTTAACTTAGTTCAAATTGAGTTAAAGTTAACACAAAACAACGATATGCATATCACTAGCCGCCCGCCCCGGCTTCGCACGGGTGTAAGCTCTGCCTTCGGCCTCGCTACAAAATATAATATAGCCTATGTCACCCGGGGATAGTGTAGCTTCCCAACAGTGAAAGAATTTTTCAAATCAGTTCAGTAGTTTCGGAGCCTATTCAATGCAAACAAATAAACAGTCAAAACTTTCCAAAAGTGTAACATCAAACAATGACAAACTGTTCTTTTAATATTTTTAGGGGCTATAAATGCCAACACAACATGTTGTTATAGGTATATATTATTCAAAACATTAAACAATGTCAAACTGTGTTATCCAAATTTTTGGTGGCTCTGAACTATTTTTGGCAACGGATTTCGCTTACTATCAGGCACGCGTTTTGCTCGTTTTGTTAGGAGTTTTATAAAAACCCTGATTTTTCATTATCAAGATCCATCGCCTTTAAAATCGTACTCTCTATAGTCACTTAGTATTTTTAAAGGCTGAGCTTTTTGAATGACTATTTAAATAATTTAATAAATTTACTAAATCACTATAAAAAATGTAGCGCTCATGTCGTAGCTCGACTAGGTATTTAAAATTTAGCCGAAGTTAACCAACTGACGAACCAAGTCAGTCTAGTGACTAGTTGCAATTGACTAGTTACTGACGAACCAGTCAGTCTAGTGACTGACGAACCAGTCAGTCTAGTTATAGGTTAGTTTTTTTTATGATACTGAGTGTTTACAGTGATGAGACGAGCGAAGTTGCTCGCCTGATGGCTCTACACGTTTGCCCATAACAGCTCAACGCCACTCAGAATTTTGAACTTCAATAGTTCAAAACTCTGGATGGCAATGCACTGCGCTCGTCACCCCAAGATATAAGATGTCAGATCTCTGTGTGCCCTGTAATTTCGCTGGAAACATTGCCCTTCAATCCGGAACACAGTAATGTTTGCACACTACTGCTTGGCGGTTGAATAATTGGCAAAGGGAATAATAGTCAGGGAATAGTGACCCAGTTGTAGATAATAATATACTGTAACAGCAACCGCTACGCCACGTCGGAGGGTTTCATTGATCTGTTAGAGAAATGAGCAGGAGGGAATTAGATCATGCAGAGCCGATTCTGAACAAATTTAATTCAGTTTTTGCATGCAAAGATATAATTTTATCGCGAATGAGTCATAATTTGCTTATGCGCGACGTAAGCCACGTCGGTCGGGAGGGGGGGGGGGAGGGGGGGAGGGGGGGAGTATCGTATGGCGCTTGTGATTGGAGAAAACACGTACCTATATGATATAGATTTTTCTATTCGTAATTATTTCAACCCAAGTCTCTCAACTATTAGATATGAATACGTAGAGGGAGGTAAACGAGGTAAGCCCACAGTTCTCTCTGACGTCATAGTAAACTCTTCTAATGTACCCCACGAGTTTTCACTCATAGCGAACCTAATTGTACAGAGTTACCGAGTTACAGACTTACCTTTATTTTCCTGTTTATTAAGTAGCTGCAATATAATATTATGATACAAGCAGTTATTACATTCAGCTTTTTTATTTAGCCGACCTGGCAAAGAATAATTCCATAGAAAACAGCACTATCAGCAATTATAAAAATTTCCAATTTTCCGGACATATTTTCCAATTTTATTTTTCTTCAAATAACGTCTTCTTTATTTTCCCCCCTGTATTGTGGTGAACAAAAATATATTCAAACCGTTTTTGAGTTTTAGCGAGACTATCGAACAGCAATAGATTTTTATATAATTACTAGCCGCCCGCCCCGGCTTCGCACGGGTATAAGCTCGGCCTTCGGCCTCGCTACAAAATATAATATAGCCTGTCACCCGGGGATTGTGTAGCTTCCCAACAGTGAAAGAATTTTTCATATCGGTTCAGTAGTTTCGGATGCAAACAAACAATCAAATCTTTCCTCTTTATAATATTAGTGTAGACTAGCGGACCCGGCAGACGTCTTCCTGCCCGACCGGGTCCAATTGTGTTTTCAAACCATCCAGGAACCCATTGAAATATACATACAAAATGTCATCCAAATAGGTCCAGCCGTTTAGGAGTTAGGTGACAAACACACGTACAGAACAATTTATTTATTTATTTCAAATTAAACATATAACTAACAGAAAATCCAAACCATTACATGCTGCAGCTTAAATGGGCAAGGACAACAGACCTAAATTTACCCATATTGTCAAAAAATATATCCAGATCAGGTTGCTGAGAGAGTATGCAATTCATAATTTGTATGAATCTCGGTGTGGGCGCATTATAAGCGCATACAGTGTGCAGCCCCGGAGGCGGCTCCAGCAGACGACGCATGCGGCGCGGCCCTAGCTCGGCGTCACAGCCTCGCATGTACTCGCGTGGCACCAGCACGCGCAGCTCGCTCACCACATTCGGGTTGTTAACTTTATTGTGAAGCAGTAGATAATAGTGCAAAATTAGCTGCATCTTCCGCCTTAATTCTAATGTATATGTATAGTCCTACCATTCCATTTACAAAGAGGGTTGGATACATGTATGGGTAGAACCCGTACAATTTCTTGTACAAGTATAAATCTATATATATAAAAGAAAGTCGTGTTAGTTACACTATTTATAACTCAAGAACGGTTGAACCGATTTGGCTGAAAATTGGTGGGGAGGTAGCTTAGAACCAGGAGACGGACATAGGATACTATTTTTACACCCGTGCGAAGCCGGGGCGCGTCACTAGTTATATATATATTAAGAAGATAGAATAATATCGATACTTCTTTCTGTACTTGAATCTCAATGTACTATATCCACAAGATGTCCTGCCTAAAAATCAGCCTTTCCAGACCAGAGTTACCTAATTCATGATAATGCAAGTCGGACAGGGTCAGGTGTTCAGCTCGATCGATCCATTCTCGTACGTAACTTTTGCAATTCTCAGTATAGGGCCCAGGATCGTGTTCCCTTAAAATTTTGGCAATGTAGTGAAGTTTCGAATTACGAGTATTAAGTATATCGTGGTTATATAGGTTTAAAGAACTTTATTAACACATAGATAGATTTTATTTATTATGTATTATCATAAATTAATATGGCCTATGCTTCAATCAGGTATTTTTTAAGCATATTCGTGGAAACTGCTTTGAAATCCTTCTAGTAGTTTAAAAGATGTGTGTGGACAAACAAACTGACACACGTCAGATTTGTAGTTCCATAGTTTGAAAATAGATTGCGTACTAAAACGCATGTATCGCGTTTTTTTTTAATTTGTTTTACTTTACGAATAATATTATTTAAAATGTAATAAGTATTCAATATTTCAATAAAATAATGAGTGTAAACGGATCGTAGTTTCACAAACATGAAAAGTGATTCTATTATAGGTAAATACGACGCTTTATCTGAATCACGCAAACGGCATTTTTTTTGCATGTTAAACCGATATCAGGTATTGCATCTACTTAGTTAGAAGTCATGTGTGACGGTATTTGATCTACACATTTATAATATGTAGGGATTATATAAAACGAAATTGGGTTTGTTACACCATTTATAATTCAAGAACGGTTGAACCAATTTTCATGATCTTAGATTTGTAATCTCCACCCCGAATATATAATACTAATACTTAATAATAATACTTATAACAGATATAAGTATTGAGTTGTAATGAGAGCTAGTCGCCATCTTGAATTTCTGGTTACGTCATCAGTAACAATTCAGGAAAATTGGTGTTTAGCTGTGTATGTATACAAATATACATAAGAACAACGTTAGTCAAAACATCTTTCTTTTGGTTGAGATTGATCGGGTAAAAAATAACAATAATGCCAGTACTTCCACCGAGTCAAGTTCTGGTAAATAAGGTAGATGTACGATATTGTAAACGTACTGAATTATTTAAGTACAAACACTGGCTATAAGGCACCTCTTTTCTCACTGTATCTAAGAACTACGCAACTTCAGAAAGCGACTGGGCTTAATGGAATCAACCCGAGCAGCTTTGACTACGATGAGGCTGTATTCAGTTAATTCAGTTAGTAGGTATTATACAAAACGCGAGCAGATGGTCTCAAGACGCTTTCTTTTTCTGATTTAATAAAGGTAAAAGAGATAAGATGTTGTGCTGTGTACAAAGGGGATTTGATGCGGGTTTGTTTATAGGTGGAAATTGGGATTCGTTCGCGCATTTATTTCAGGATATTTATTTACAACCTTTTCAACATTCGTTTTTACTGTCACTGGCAGTGCTTGCAAGGATTGTAAGTGGTTATAGCTAGCAGTGACCACTTAAATAGTTTGCGTAACTATACAACCTATTTTGTAAGCAAGCGTTTTAAAAACTATTTTGTAATGCTGCCGACTAAAAGGTGAGGCTTTCTTCCAGCGGCCTGGCAATTTTCTTTGAGAACACGAGCCTTTGATAAAGCGAGCAGCCAGGTAAATACCTAAACGCTTTGCGAAGAAACTGGGAAAAGAAGATGAGATGCTTATACTACGTAACATAATTAAGTTAGTATTTAGTTCCTTACAAAAAAAAATAATGAACCTCACATTTTATAACTATCAAGTACTTTCCCCCATGTTCGACAGGGTTATTTTTATTGTCATAGTTAAATTTTAACTCCCTTTTAACCCCTTAAATCATATCTATCGTAAAATCCTCAACATTGGCTAATGTTTTAACGACATCAAAATTTACTTACCATATTTCGGCTTCGGAAATCGAGATTGTCCTTTAAAACTTAGTTTTAAAAGTCATACAAAATTAAAACATGTATAAATTGTTTTTTATGCCCCCCCCGTTAAAAGAGAATAATATTTTAACGAATGAACACATGTTCTTGAATCATAACTAAAACACGTTCGATTAAGTCTACTTTCCAACAAAACTAAATCAAAATTGGTTTAGCTTTTTGGGAGCTACGATGTCACAGATAAATACACATATTTAATGCTTAATCTGCTATTGGGGTGGAGAGAAATCCAACTAATTAAGGATCATGAAAATCGGTCCAGCCGTTCTTGAGTTATAAATAGTGTAACTAACCTGACTTTGTTGTATATAATTATATATAAATGAGTCGGCACTTATTAGTTATTTTAGAGTATTCAGGTAGGTTGAAATGAGCATAAACTTCCTAATATGTTTTACTGGTTATGGATTGGAAATTGGAAGCAGCGTCGCTAGATAGCAAAAGAGTAATAATTGGAATCAAACGCCTATTTCCGGATTCGAAGATTCACCCATTTCCATCTCACCTGACGGTGTCGATTTGTTTTCGTCTATTTACGTCCTATGCGAAAGCTACGTGCACTCACGGCTCGGCATCGGCACCGTGTGATTAGGTGTCCATGTGTCGATTCCAAATATATATTGTTTTTGACGTAACAGTGACGTAGCCATCACAATCCTCAGCACAAAAAAAAAATGTGACATGAGTGTTTTAGTCCTTCTTCTGAGGACATGAGGGTCGTGTGGTCAGATGTCATAAGATTTCTATTAAACTGTATTTTATGATGACGGTGCCGTTCCGATGACGTACTTGTGTGTGTGTTCGTATCTATAGTGGTTTTCTTAACGTTTATTCAAGGTATTATCTTCTGTAGGTACGTTGTACACACAATACTAAATTAATGGTTTACCTCAATGCGGTGTCTAATGTCACGATGAAATATTACAAAGGAGAAAGGCAAAAAAATGATATTCGAAGGCTTCTTTCGTGCAAAACGCTCACCGTTCCAGTTCGTTACTCCCAAGAAAACTTGAAATTTATCGCTAGATTTTCAAGAAAAATGACCATGTACTCTCTATAACATGATAGATGTAAAAGAAGCTGGTGACACAGCGGTGACATTGCTACGATCAATTCATGGCGTCGGCAGAGTAGAGAAAGTATTTTGCGGCGTAATGGAATACAAAAACAGTTGAAGACAGAGATCTCTATACAATAGTCGAGGTTAGCCAGGATAAGCGTTTACGTGCCTTGCTATTGTATTGGTAATGTGCGGGACAGGCTGCCGCCGGGGCCTCTCATGAATATTAACTGATATTTGTCTTAGAAATGGCCACTCACAGCTGAAAACACTCTACAATCTTAGACACGACTTATCTAGAGTCACATTGTTATCTTAGAATACGAAACGAATCGCAACATGCTGACTAACTTCTGAAACAAAATATCAGAACAAAACTTAGATTAAATTTCAACTAAACGGTCGTAGGATTGGGTTTGGCAAAATTTGAATAATCCTCAACTGAGAAGTCGTGACAGCCGAAATAGTGACGAATACCAGGTTCTTGGAATAATATTTTGGACATTTACATATTTTATGTAGGTGGCAGATAGCTTTTCTAGTTGTTTGATGATTTTGTCTGAGTGATGAAGCACTGACAGACCGTTTCCAATTTCAAACTTGACTATTATCGTCACTTCTGCACATTACTCTGAGAGCGTAAAGATTTACTGCTTCCTGCAAATTTTCCACACCAGTGATCATAATGTTGGCAGAGAGCTTTGCATACTTTTATAATAATCCATTATAATTTAAATGCTATTAAAATAATATGTGAAGTAAAATGTAGAAGTCTTATTCGTAGTTCGTTCAGCATTTACTCAATTATATCTAGGTTTTGACATATTTCCTTTATATTTCTAATATGCACATGTACCTTAGTACAGTGTTTAGACGTCAGCGAAAACAGTGGGTCTGGAGAAAACTTTTTAACGGATGCGTTACTCTCATTGACATTTCAGTAAGTGTGTCAGGTGACAGACATAATATCCATTGTTCACGAATGTAACCCAGGTAAGAAAGACGAGCAACTGGCTATAACACTGCAGCTCAACAAGTCCGGTAACAAGTGATATTGATGTACACTCACCCACATATCCAGGAGTGTCTTCGGCGGGGGATGGAGGCGAGGGTGAGAGCGAAGGGAGGCAGTGCGGCCGGCGAATCTTCCTCCTGCGGCGCCCCGCTCACTCGGACCTCCGGCACTCGCAGCTGGTGCCGACTCATCACAACACGATCTCACTTGCCAAGGCACATTCTCACATACTCGCAGTGTTTCTCACCTTTGCCTAACATTGAACCTCTTTACTGAAGCTCAGGTGCGAGTTATTTACTTTATACCATAAATTAGATTGTGTTGAGTCTCCTAAAAGTAATTTGCAATGAGTGATTTTACGTGACTTCAAATTAATCTAAGCCACTGGATGTGTTGTTGAAATGTGAATTTTTTGCGTTGTTAAATGATGTATGAAAGCCACATTCTATAAAAAAAATGGTACTAAAATTATAATAGCGAAAATGTAACTGTTGTGTAGCTGCGTAGATATCGACTTATCTACGTAGTAATCAGATTTTGCTTGTAAATAAATAATTAACAACCTATTGAAACAACGTGTTATAAGTTTCTTATCATATAATCAGTCTGAAATAAAAATACTTTCATTTACTCTAGGTACTTTAGTATATAGGTAACCTACTCTGAAAAGATTAAAGAGATAACGAAGATATTTGAAGATGTTATCGTTCTTTTGTACTGACTTTTATTTATAAAAAGATCCTATCAAATATTTTAAAATCGATTTTAAAACATTGTACCGCGATGAAACACATAGCAAAATACCGATGTTGGCAAGATATCTGCGGTATTATAACAATACAAACAATGAATATGGCAGTTAAGAAAGTAAAAGATTGTGTGTGATGTTTGACTGGAACAATTGCCCCATCTGTTGGCCGCTTGCCCAGTACCTGTGCTGCGAGGGGCACGCGGCCCCGACCCCTTTTGGGAGCATATTTCACGGAAAATAAATTGGATTTTAAGGTTAACGAAACATTTATTAGGTTGACATACTGAGGCTTTTATTCCCGGCCATATTTGGACGTGAACCGTTCCCGTAAAAGTGTATCGCCTAGATTTCAACCCTAATAATTTGAGGCCAGAATTGCCCCGCCTTACTGTATTATCTTATTTGCTGGAAAGTGACATGTGTCTATGCTCTTTTTTCTGAGGTTGCCACCAATTTTACTAATTCCACGAAATGTTTCGCTGGACATTTCATCTCCATGAGGATTGACGTAGGTCTGTAATTATTTGGAAGGTGAACGCTCGCATGGAATTCAAAAGGAGTGACACATTTCAGTAGACAAAGGTGAAAACAAAAGCGAGACATTTTGGTATTCAAAGTGTAAGCAGGGCAAATAAAATTGGTTAACATTATACCATCAAAAACGAGCAAATATGTAAGCAAAAATCTGATTCTTTTAGTATTTCACTCTCACTTAAATTTTATGACGAATGCTATCATTTCCATCAAGAATACAGTCCAATTTCGGAAGGGATTAGGGATGAAGTATATAAATCTGTGCACGTAAAAAAAGTGGATGCGAGAGGAATATTTTGTCGCTTTTACGTCTCCAAAGTGCGAGTGTGGCGTCTCGTCCTAAACTTGTAGGCAAATTCTGTCGCTGTCGTCATGAATTCTGATAATTTGAGCGATTTTCTTAAAAAGCTTACAATTTTTTCTAACAAAATGGTACGCTTTATAGGCACGTGGAAGTTGATAAAATCGTTTGGTGCAAAAACATCGTGTTTCATTGGCTAATTAAGTAATTACGTATGTAAGTAGGTACCTTTTAAACAGTATAAAAGTAACTTTTAAATTCGCGATTTGAACATGTGTTTTAAATATTCATCGGGACTTATTGCGCATTATTTTATTATCACCTAAATAAAATAATGCGTGATATGTCCTGATTCCGGATAAACATTTAGTGGGAATGATGTTTTTTGTTTTCTTTTATTTATGAGGCTTGCTTATGCCCGCTAGTTTGCCTGATGTTAAGCGTTCATACGGTCTACCATGGTGATCGCATCATCATGTCTAGAAGAAACCAATTCACTTGCGACTTGAAGATAGATTGGTTTATAAGCAAACTATTCCAATGTGTAATTTGTCTACAAAACAATCCTTATGGTAATGCGTGATATACGCTTACAGTGCATGGTTCATTGACGTATACACCGGACACAGTCAATATTTCTCTGTCAAAGGCGAAGGTTACCATATTCGTGCTCAGTGGGCATAAAGAAGTTGACAGTTCTGATTTGCGTATACTAGAATTTATTGTAGAGACTGGCTTTGAATACTGTGAGCTTATTGTTAGCTACTCATGAAGGTAGGTATAAGTAAAGGTTTGAAACAGTTAGTCGATTGAAATTACACGAACCAGATGAAGTTATGAATATTACCATCGACAAATACCATCCATCCTTGATATTACCGACCGAACATGCCTACACCTTCCCACGTAAAAGTAAAAGCTTAACGTTTGCAAGACACTGAAACCTCTTTTGTGATATTTCAGTAATGATCCTCCTTGCTTAGCAAAAACTTTATGAAAAGATTTTTGACGTTATAATACACGGTTTTACATGTGTTGTGTCTTGAAATTGTTATCCTCTTCAAAGAAATTGCGAAAAGTTAAGTCTCGAGACAACATTGTCCAAATCTTATTTTATTACATGAATATTAGTGTAATAAAGTAGGTATACGCTTATTTATACATTTTGCGCATACCGAGCTTACTGAACTTTTTTTAAAGTGGGGTATGATGGTATAAGCGCCACGCTTGCCCATAATACTTCAGTGTCGCCCAGAATGTATACTCATGCTCTCATATTTTTTTGATAAAAAGAGCGGCAAACCCGCATTTAGCCCGCCTGATGGTAAGTGAAAACCGCCATCCATGGACACCTGCAACAATAGCGGTGTTGACAATGCTTTTCCAGCCCGGAGAGGTAGTTGTAGACAACCTTTTTTAAACGCTTCATATTGAAGCTCTGTCTTATTATAATTTACATACAAAAGGCATACAGGCAATAACAATTAAACACTAATAATAAAAAGCACATACGGTTAATATTAAATAATTCAAAATAATGATAATTACCACAAAAAAAAACAACGAAGTTATCAAAAAAAGTATACTTATTCCAAATGCATCAGAAAAGTTTACGTCACACGACCTTTACGTTGTTCATTTGAGTGTGAGTGGTGGAAGAAGGAGAGGCAATAAAGGGCGAGTGGGGTAGGCTCGTAGCTCGCACTGCGATTAATCTGAGTGCTTGAGTGCGACCTTAGCGTGCGCCGAACGCCTGCTGATCACGCAGCCGCCGCGGCACGCACTCACAGTATATTTGCAGCGGTAATGTTGCCAGGCACCGAGCTTCGAAATGTGTGTAACATTGAAATTCAACTGATTGTGAAGTAAAAGTTTGGATATAATAGAATGCCATGAAATGCAGTTATGATTTTATCTTCACCACAGCTTGGACTCTATTAAAACATATCAGTACATAAGTAGGTACGAGTACGTGTCTACATCCCACTTCGCCTAAAATAAAACGTGATTTTTTCGAATGTAAATAAGTAGGAATAGGTACTTTCAGCACTTGCCAGGGGATTACTTTGAAAAAGTAATACTGGCACAAATCTGGCTTAGTCCTCTGAAGCAGTCTTGAAACCGCGCCACCGCCCACAGTAAATATGGCTTTAACTCCGTATTTCGTGTGAAACGAAGCTTTATCTGAACAACAGCTAATTAAAATCCATCCAACCATCGATTTCCAATCCAGCACGATTTGGAAGCAGCCCAGACCGCACCCAAAGTAATAAATTCCGGTTCCAAGGTGATCTCTTTATAGCCCGCGAATAAGGCGTCAAAACGATAGAATAAAACATTGAGGGCGCCTTCATTATTAAGATACGTATCGTAATAATAAAGTTATTATGTGACATGCGCGGCGGCGTTTAATTTCGCGAGCCTAATGATCATGATAACAATGGATAGAACAGTTATATAATCTATGACAATGGCACGGCGCGGAAGTAGCTGATAAATTAGGAGGCCACCGGCAGCATTCGCAATGAGTTCAAAACAATACCGAGGTAGAGGCGGGTAATGTGGCCGTGCTGCAGTTAGTTCGTTGATAATGTCATTAGATCAAGCGATGCCCGCGCGTGTGGAAACCTTCGGAGGTCAACCGTAACTGTTAAAGCCCTAACAGACGTGTCAACTTGGCTGATGGACCAGAAAAAGAACAGAAGGAGAAAATGTTCTCTTTCTCTCCCGTTGGTCAGACAGCGGTCCTTTAGCCAAATCCGTCACGTCTTTTAGCTACTTTACATGACACTTAAAGCCATCCACAGCCCAAAATGAGTATGAGCAGCAGCACAGCTTGAATGCGGATTTATGCGTTTTGTAATACAAGGACATCAGCGCCTTAGTTTGTAGAAGTTTATACAGATTTCTTAGGTTTTCGCGATTATTACACATTCAAATTAAACACTTTAACGGATTTTAACACGAGTATTTTCATCTTTGCACTGGCTGTGGTCATAGGTAGACTAGATGACGGATAGTAATGTTTTAAAATTGTTTATAAGTAGCGCCAATGATTTACATGGCTTATACTCGTATAGTTCCTTTATACAAAACGTGTCCGCGTTCAAGTTCCACTGCCACTGATATGCGTTCTGTCTGTGGAAGGCTTTAGTGTTGTAGTCATACGAGAAACGATAGTCATTGTTATATAGATTTATCTAATAGCACGGATAATCTAGCTATAACATTTAACGATACAACGACCGCAATAATGAGATATCTAGCCTTAATATAGCTCAAACTTTCAGACTGATAAAGTCTATATACTTAGTTCTATATCATAGGTAGGTTTTATCAACATTTACCTACTGTGGAAACGAACGAAATGTTTCGTGACCCAGTGTACCAATATTATAATTATCTATTAAAAAACGACTTCAAAATTAATGAATACGCAATTTCGTTTATTCGCCACTGGCATTTTTTTTTCCTGGACATTTTTGCGTACTCCGTCATCTGACTCCAAATTAAGCAAAGCTTGTAATATGGCTGCCAGAGACGGATATACATCATCATCATCATCATCATCAGCCAGAAGACGTCCACTGCTGAACATAGGCCTCCCCCTTTAACCTCGACACTGAACGACATCCTGCCATCTGCATCCACTGGATGCCCGCGACTCTCACAATGTCGTCGGTCCATCTAGTGGGAGGCCTACCTACGCTGCGTCTTCCGGTTCGCGGTCTCCACTCAAGAACCTTTCTTCCCCATCGGTTATCAGTTCTTCGAGCGCTGTGGCCTGCCCATTGCCACTTCAACTTGCAGATTTTAATAGCTATGTCGGTGACCCTGGTTCTTTGTCGAATATCTATGTTCCGAATTTTATCGCGTAAAGAAACTCCGAGCATAGCTCTCTCCATTGTCCGTTGTGTGACTCGTGAGTTTTTCCAAAAGACCAACAGTTAAGAACCACGTCTCAGTACCATATGTCATCACTGGCAACACACACTGGTCAAAGACCTTAGTCTTTAGGCACTATGGTATCTTGGACGAGAAGATTTCACGCAATTTCCCGAACGCTGCCCATCCGAGTTGGATTCTTCGGGCGACCTCTTTGCCTAAGTTGGACTTACCTAACTGAACAATCTGTCCAAGATAGGTGTAATGATCAACAACTTCGAGAGTATCGTTCCCAACATTGACCGGCACGGGTACAACATGGACATTGTACATGATTTTTGTCTTATCCATGTTCATTTTAAGACCCACCTGTTGGGAAAGGCTACTGAGGTCGCTGAGCATTATATTGAGGTCCTCCAGCGACTCTGCCATGATAACTATATCATCGGCAAAACGAAGGTGAGTGATGTATTCGCCATTAATGTTGATGCCCAATCCGTTCCAGTCCAAAAGCTTGAAAACGTCCTTCAATGCGTTCGAGAACAGTTTTGGAGAGATAATATCTCCCTGTCTCACGCCTTTCTGCAATTAGATTGGCTCCGTGCTCTCGTCCTGTAATCGGATCGACATGGTGGCGTTTCTATACAAACACTTCAGCACTTCGATATACCTATATTCGATATGACAACGCTGGAGGGACTGCAATACTGCCCAGGTCTCGATTGAATCGATGGCTTTTTCATAGTTCACAAGCGCTAGACATAATGGCCGATTATACTCCTCAGTCTTCTGTATAATCTGGCGGAGCGTCTGTACGTGATCTATGGTGCTCCAGCCTTTACGGAAACCGGCTTGTTCGGGAGGCTGGAAGCCATCAAACCTGTTTTCGAGACGGTTCGTAATGACCCTGGAGAACAACTTGTACACATGCCTCAGGAGATGGGATATACATACATATATATTTTTAAATACATACTTGAATAGATATTAACACCCAGACATAGAACAAACACAAATGTTCATCACATCAATGTTTTCCATGTGTGGCAATCGAACCCACGCCCCCAAGCGCAGAAGGTAGCCTCCGGGGCAGTCATTTGACATTTAATTCGCGCGTTTTCAACCCTGTTGAAGATAAATAATTATTAATTTAAAGAAAACCTACTTCAAAATTAGTAAAAAAAACGCAATTTTTGAATGACGTAATTACTATATTTTTTTAGTTATTTTAATTTAAAAATAAAGTACAGAATTATTTTTGATATAATTTCTATGGGACCAATATGAAATTAGATATAATATTGTATAAAATCATATTAAAGTAATATTGTTGAATAAGATTTTTCCATGTTTTCATATTTATCGGGACTTATCGCGCACTATATTTTTACCTATATTTAATAGTGCGCGATAAGTCCCGATAAATATGAAAACATGTGTTCGAATCGCGAAAGTTTAAAAATTAAGATTTTTCCAAATCGTTTTAATAATAACGTAGTTTGGAGGTAACAAACAGTTAAAAAAAATGCAACCGAATTGAGAAGGAATCCTTTTAGAAGTCGGTTAAAAAGACGCTATTTTCTTATATTGTGACAAGGCAGAAAAAAATGTAATAAAATTCATTAGTAACACTTTGGAGAGAACAGCGTTTTCTGTAATTGTCTAGTTCGTGTTCCCCGCGTTCGACAGAAGGAAAGTCGTTAATCAACGGCAGCTGGCAAGGACAGTGGCTACTGGTCATGCTGGCCTTCGGACCCAACATGGGACACTCAGGGAATCAATAAATTAAACGGATTGCTTATAGTTTTTGAACAGCGATCACATGTACAGGGTTATTTTTAATTTATCTACCAAAAACCCTTATCTACATCATACTTAAAGGGGCTATTTCCGTCTGTATTTCATAAAGAAATAAAAAGTAAATATTTTGAAGAAAAAAACGACTTCAAGACTATACCTATATTATATAAAATCTACTAAAAAGTAAAAAAAAATACAGTTAAAACATAGATTGAAAGTCCTCATCAAAACTTTTAGTGAAAGAAACCAAAACGTCATCTGTGTATATAAATATATTATTTTGTTTTCTGGTTTTTAATAATATTTTCAAAAAACATTGACCAATTATTGAATATTCAATTAAAATCAATTCATCAAATCCTAGTTAATGTTACAGTAATATCTTTATCTAGTCCATTTCCGCAGCAGGCAAAGATGTATTTACAATGTAGAAACACGTTGTACACTTGTACTTACTCCTGAACCGAAATCAGCAGGAAAAGAGGTAAAAATCGATTTCCATGGTTAATTATAATCACAAATGATAAGATTAGCTAAAACACCGTAACTGTGTACTGAAACTCATTATTTTAGAGCTCGAAGCTTTAGACCGAGCGCACACGGGCGGCTTTTTTGTTGCTCTAGTTTCGTATAAAATGTTTACTTAGAGGTGCGATTGTGTGTCTTTTCATCTCTTTTATTTTATCGTGCAAGAACGTGAGAAAGCTATGTTAGTAATAACAGTAGACAACTTTTTTTCGGGTTGCCAGCAACTGTGTAGTGGGCGAAATAAATATAGAGGGCCAAGAGGCTCATCAGCAACGAATCCCTGGTTCAGAATAAGCTCCTCAGACTTGAGCATCGGCGCAAAGTTGCTAGTCCACCGGATTTTTATCGGATACATTTCGGAGATTGTGCATCGGATCTGCATGATCTACTTCCCTCCTGCCCATTTTTCTATCGGACTGCCAGAGCGAGCACGAAAAATCGACATAATTATGGTTGATATTCCGAAACACCTTTTCCAATAGTTGCCTGGAAGAGATCGCCTTTAGCGCAAAGGTCGCCACTGGTGGCACTAGGTCGTAAGTGTTGACTATCTGTTTGTAATTTTTAATTTCTGGTGTCCTAATCGGCCAGCGCGGCACCAGTGCGTCGTCACGTGGTGTGTACTCGTAGGTACTTAAATAGGAAACATATAAGGTCGGGGAAAAAGTTTCTTCGTATTTTTTAAACAAATTCAAGACATATTTTTTTCAAGTTTAATTACATTTAATTATAATATATATGTGCCATTTTGTTCGATAACTTGTTGCCATCTTGTAGGTAGTGACATGATCCCGTTGCTGTAGAATTTTTGAGACTTCTGATCAAAAAAATGCAACAAGTAGTTTTGACAGTCCTCTCTTGATGTTAATCTAACACTACCCAAAGAATTCTGAAGAGATCGAAACAGGTGGAAATCTGAGGGTGCAAGGTCTGGGCTATATGGTGGATGCATTAACACTTCCCAACCAAGCTCTCTAAATTTTTGCTGAGTGGCCAAAGATGTGTGCGGTCTGGCGTAATCATGATGAAAGACCACACTCTTTCTGTTGATCAATTCCGGCCGTTTTTTCTCAATTTCTTGTTTGAGTCTCATCTGCTGTTGGCAGTAGAGATCCGAATCGATGGTTTTGCCCGGCGGTAAAAGCTCATAATGAACGATGCCCTGCCAACCCCACCATACACACAGCATCACCTTATTACGTGTTAATCCGGGTTTCGCTACAGTCTGTGGTGCTTCACTGCCCTTTGACCATGATCTTTTGCGCACATTCTTGTCGTAGGTGATCCATTTTTCATCACCAGTGATCAATCTTTTCAAAAACGGTTCGGTTTCGTTACGTTTCAATAGAGAATCGCAAATGAGTACACGATTCATTTGGTTTCTTTCAGTGAGCTCGTGTGGCACCCAAATATCGAGTTTTTTGTATACCCAGTTTTTTTCAAATGGGTCAAAACTGTTTTGTGGTCAATCCCCAGTTCTTCAGCTACGTCGTAACTACTAATATGCCGATCTTGGTCCACTTTTTCAGAAATGGCATCGACTTTATCCGTAACAGGGCGACCAGAGCGAGCTGCATCTTTGACATCAAAATTCCCGGACTGAAAACGCTTGAACCAACATTGTGCTACTCTTGATGACACTGCATTAGGTCCATAAACGTCACAAATTTTATTCGCGGCGTGTGTCGCATTTTTCCCTTTTTTGTTATAAAATTTCACAATATATCGAATTTGTTCGTTAGATTCACTCATTTTATCGAACAAAAAACAATTGAAATACGGCGGGAAATTGCTTTTTACGTTTTGTATTCCTTTTTTAAAATGTCATATTTTTAATGGTATCAAAACCAGCCAGATACAAACAGTACAACGGATAAGATTTTTACTACAACTTTATACATACAAAATACGAAAAGACTTTTTCCCCGACCTATTACATGGTATCCGTTCGCAAAAATACTCGAATTGACGTACGGACGACACAGTGGCTATGACGTTAGGGTCGTTTGGGGCCGATATAAGATTTCTACAAAACTATATTTTGGTGACATGCCTCTGTATGTGCACGTACCGTTAAAGTCGACAAATTCACGATTAGGTACTTTATTCCAATCCCGTTTATACTAATCCTGACATAAACGCGATCCCATGTAGGTGTGACGTCATCCGCCACACCACAGGCCCTCATTTTATTTTATTACAGACTACGGCATTCTATTGACCGTTCCTAACATACATTACTATGATTTGCCGTATGTACGTGTTGTTAACACCGTTGTGAATTGTTACGAGCAAGATAAGAGAATCAAGTCAGTTTACTGAGATTTATGTTGTGACAAGGAAGATTAGTTCTTCCTTGGTTAAAAATAAAAATAAAAACTTCTGAACGTCATTTATATGTGAAGAATCGTGCTGCTTGTGAATGATAAAGCAATTATATATATAACTTTTTTTACTTACAAAATTTCATCCAGATCGGTCCAGTCGTTTTTAGGTGACAAACACGTATAAAAGAATTATATATATTAAGAAGAAGATATTGTTATCTCCAAATAGGCTACAGCGTAATATATAAATCCGAACCGCAGTAAAAATAGTTTCAAGATAAAATTATTTTTACCCATCACTGATGTCCATTTAGAAAAATAATAATTTTGGTTGCTCTGACAGCTGCAATAAAATTGCATTAAAAAAAATTATCATAAAATGTTCCAAACATTCCTTTTGAACCTTTTATTGTAATATATCAGCTACATTCAATCTTACTTACGGATGTGGGTTCAAATCTCAACAATCAGCTAGAGCTGCTGGCAAAGGAAATATCTTGAAGAAATCAATAGCATAGGGGTACGTGGTGAGGTGCTTTCTAGTGCTCGGCTGGTTAGTGAAATGGTTTGTTCAAGCGCCCTCACTTGAGATCCAGTCCCCATTCCAAGCCATAGGACCATCATTAGCCAGGCTTACTATCTTCGAACATCATCAGGTGAGATGTGATCAACCACCTATTTGCTCCTATTAATAGGATGGCGAAGGAGATAGACTAAAACTCTCCTACTTTAAAATATCAATATGAAAATTGCTTTACATATAATATTTGCAATGTTATTCTAGAGATAAGGTTCAATATAACGTTTTTTTTAATTCTTACTCAGTGATTATTTATCAATAATCACTGAGTAATTCGTACATTTCAAAGTTTTCTTCAAAAACTTTGAAATGTATTTACAGTGTAAGTCAAACTCATGCCCCAGTAAAGTGGTGGAGGAACGCGTCAACCTCTAAGTTATTATACCTCTACAAAAATACTAAGGACATAATAGCAAGAATTTTTATTTTTTAAACTAAATAGCATGGTAATTGTCATAAGTCGTAATACCGTAAAATAAATTGCTTTTCAAAACCCAGGAAAAACAATTAAATATGAAATATGAGCCACTCTTATCTTAGACAATAAATTGTAGTATGCCTAACACGTCGTTTTTGTATACAGCGATAAAAGTGGCCCAACCCTTGTCGACCTAACAAAAACGTATCTATCTAATATCGCTTGCGGGTGGGTGGTGGCGCCTAGCGTCACATGTTTGGGTGAGTGTGTATATTATATTACACTCTTTCTCTTATTTTCTGTTTGGCAATAAGAACTATGAACTCTCTCATTGAACTGACGCTTTAATAACGCTAGTTACCAGGGCCCTCATGCCAAGCATAACGGCTGATCACCGGAGGGTTCAAGTCGATTTAATCCCACATAACCTGACTGCGTTCCACTCAAGGATCAATATATATTTCTTTTTTGGTTCCAATGCAGTCTAGTATCTTTGAAAGATTTCATGGCGAATCGGTGGTCTTATCGCTAAAAGCGATTTCCTCTAGGCAACCTTAGCAAGGAGATTCATACAGGGGGGTGGAAGGATTTACAAAGTCATTTGTGCTAAAGCAAAGTTTAGACTTTAAGTTATTAAAACTACATAACGTATTTCATAATCAAAAAAAAAAAAACATCAGTTATATGAATGTACATCAGAAGTGAAAACTTAAGTAGTAATTCACCTATTCTACAAGAGATGGCGCTGTTTTAAAATACACGTACAGCGTGACGATGATGCGAGTTCCATGATTTTGGTTCACCTAAAGAGTGCTCAACGCGCCTAAAGAAGTTATCACGTTAAAAATACGTCTGAAACATTTTATAAACACACGAGTATGTGATCTCAGTTAATGACAGTCTTATTTTTAATGGGGACGAGACACGCAACAAGCGTATAATTGTGTTACAAGTACAATGCTACGTCACAATGACAGAAAGAAGCCAGAGGCGACCATTAGAGGCGTACACTTTTTCAACTTCCAGTTTCG
The DNA here is from genome assembly GCA_949125355.1 of Agriopis leucophaearia. NCBI lineage: Eukaryota > Metazoa > Arthropoda > Insecta > Lepidoptera > Geometridae > Agriopis > Agriopis leucophaearia. Next base: position 8,275,581 of record OX421267.1, read on the forward strand.
CTAACGTTTAATGGCGAAGATTAAAGTATTTTATAGCTTTGGAGATATTTCTGGGGCTCCGTTTCATGGGCGACGTAGCAAGGGCAAGAAATACGAGAATCGTAAATCGGTGTTACACTTTGATCGCGATCTGTGGCTTCAAGACTGACGTAGTGCCTCACCTTTCTTTGCCAGTATTACTTGGATAGGTGATTGATACGCTTAACCAATATTTGCGTACACGCCTTTGTGGTTGCAATCCGAATGACGTGATTCTCGGGCTAGTTTTGCTACTCACAGATTCATTGATCATATAAGTATCATAGATTCAAACAATAGACATCCGAATACTTAATCAAAAATGTCAAAACCACTGAAGTGAGAATTTTTCTGTGGTCAGAACCAAATTTAGACTAAAACCATGGTAACTATTAAGATAATTTGTGTATTTAAACTACATTTGATGAAAGTTAAATTAGACGTTATAATTTACGTCATATTTAAATTCGTTTGACGGCTTTTCTTACAAATGTATCTACGACTAGCCGCCTGTCCCGGCTTCGCACTGGTGGAGTTTTTTTTAAACATTCTAGAAATAAATATAGCTTATATTACTCAGGGAAAATGTAGCATTCTAATGGTGAAAGAATTTTTAATATCGGTCCTGTAGTTTTCGAGTTAATTTGTTACAAACATACAAAAATACAAATCTTTCCTCTTTATAATATTAGTGTAGATTGGGACGTTCCGTATTGTTCTATGACGTCTCATCCTATTAGGTGTGTTTTGTAGGCATTGTCTGCCTGTTTATCACTTGTAACGCCTACTTTATAACATGATAAGTTGATAACTATTAGCTTCCGAATCCTTCGATTCTTTTTTACCTTCAGTAAATAAATAAAAAGATATTCCTTACTAAACAGACAAAAAAAAAAGTGTTATGGGCACTTTTCCACCGGGAACGGCCCGGGGCGGGCTGTTTGATTAGGCTAGATATTTTGTAATTAGAATCAAGTAGTTTGTCACGTTTATTTTATTAGTAATTAATATAGACTAAACAGACTGATATTTCGTTTATTCTAAATCTAATCTGAAATATGTGTTCCATAATCACCCCAAAGGCAATTTCGAGGCATCTAGAGTTACTATTTAATACCTGGCCAACATCAATATCTTTGTAAATCAATTGTATTATAAATAGAGTCCTGAACCACATACTGAATGCTAAATATATAATAATTTAATAGCAACGCGATCTGCGCATTATTTTAAATGATAAACGTTTTCCTTTATGTTCTTGATTGTATCTACTTGTTGACATTGACTTTGAATTTTATGATGTGAACATAATTTTAATGGCTGGTATAAGATGTACACATATTCATAATAGAGTTGTTATATAATGCAACTTTGTTGTAACAGCTCCTATATTGTTATCGTATGTACAGTGTTGCACTAGACAGTGGTACTAAGTGTAGTCACTGTGTTCATCATATTGTTTTTTTACTATATGACCTACCAAGTTTTCGCAAAAATTGCAGCTGAAACAATGTCATTCCCAGTCAAAAAATGTTTGGGACAACTCTTTTATTCGCTTCTTTTTCGATTTCATCGTAAATGTTGTTCATAATGATGACTAAAATGAGCTTATTTCGAGTTATTACCACCGTTAAAACTTAACACTAACTGATTCGATCGCGTGTACTATTATTTTAATTTCTTACGTTTCGAAGACTGCAGTATCCGAAGTCACAGGTTAACTAGATGGCTAAAAACCTAAGACATAATTTGTACGATTTTATCGTGCTATTCTGAATAATTGAAGATGTATTAAATTTTTCGAAGCAATTATGCCACAAATGTTTTCTTTTCCTCAAAAGTTGAAACAACCACTCATATTTTTCTGAAACGTATTTTACGCCTAATTTAAGAAGATTTCCAACAGAGAAACAAAATATCTGCAAACCATGATTTTTAACTTCATGTTTATTATATTTCTACGATTAACATGTAGCTAAACAGTACAAAATAAACGATATAAACGCCGGATCCACATTATGTGCTACGGTTAACGGTAGCGAAAGCGAGTGAGCAACCATGTCGAATATTTTTGTGAAATGAAAGCAAATATTTGTTTGGGATTACAGGGAATCACTGCTGCTTTGTAAACACCGGGGATCGTTCAGGTGTCGATATAAATGCGAATAGGCATAATATGAACATGTCGGTACGGTTGTTTACGAATAGTTCACATTACAGACTTGTTCTTCGTGAAAACCGCACTGAGTTTATGTTATTCTCGGCTTTATTTCAATACCACTAAATTTTTCTCATTAGCAGACATCAAATTGCAAAAGTATGCACAGTACTGTCAAAAATGCAACGAGAGAAAACGGTAAAACGATAAAACAAATGACAATATTGTGGGCGTTCGGAATAAAGGCGAGAATTAAATAATCTTGACGAGTAGAATGCATCTGTCTGTAATGTGAACGACGCGTTATGCACTGTTTAAAGGTAAATACTAACCGGACCGGACCGGACCGGAGCGTGTCATTTTTAAATAGTTGCATATTTCAGAGAGCCAATTGTATCGATTTACCGCGATGCACATCAGATTGTTAAATCAGCAACCATTTTGTAGAGACAATTTAAATGTGTCACAAACAGATTGAATTTGTGATATTTTATCGTTTAAGCAATTTATATAATAGGTAACATTTTCATGCCAAACTTTTCGTGATTAATGAATGAACTCGAGTTTAATCCGGAATGAAATCTCCATAGCCATTCATAAAATTGCAAAACTTTTACTACCGAATCGATCCCTTTGTCAACTCGGATATTTTGTACCTAAACTTTTCAATTAAGTATTTTACTCAATCAACTGTATTCAAATTGAATCCAAATTGTTAAAAAAAACAACTACAAAAATATTTATGTACGAATTTAGTTTTTAAACCTACTTACTTGATATTGCAAGTGTAAAACTATGTTGGAAGCAATACAAATTAAAGAGGAAGCCATTTCCTGCACTGACATGATGAATAGAAGATTGTTTAACTAGGAATGAAAGCAATCTACTTCACACAAGATATTTGTTTATTCAGCACTTATATTTTGAGTCGGTACTAAATAGATGGTTTCTCTCGGGTTAAATACTCTGTATAAAATTTTGATCATAAGGAAACTTAGAATTAATAGTTATTATACTTGAAACTGGGAAATACACTAATAGTGTAGTTAAAAATTAAAATTTATAAAGATAAAAATCACACGCAAATAAATATGTACTCAAATAAAAATCTTATTTTAGTAAGTTTTTTTTTGTAGTTGATTGTTCTTCATTTAAATTACTTTTCAATACTTGTAATTATAAGTTTTGAAAACTTAATTGACAAGTGGCATTTTCAAACGAGGTTTTGGCGGTGATATGCACAACTTTCCGGTCTTGAAATTAATATCAGAAGTAATTTTTATTTAAATCCAGTGACTGTTTCAAAAAGGGGGAAGATGCGTAACATGCAAACATTGTGCTCATTAAATATGGCTCGGTTCAAACAAAATTTTGACAAGTACTTCACGTGCTATCACAAACGTCAGTTCGATTGTGACTGAAGTCGATTAGGCGCGTGGGCCTAATTTGTGTTGTCCACGTCAAGGAATTGGTCCCGTATCTTCCCACTATTTCCTTACATCAATGTTTAAAACATTTATTTTGCACCTGAAATATTCTTGGCAGCTTTGACAAAATACGAGTAGGTATGAGTTATGTTGTTGACAAACACAACGCCAAGTTTTTCAGTCACCGTGAAATTGACAACCTAGTCTACAATCAAGTACACATAATTATGTTTTTGACATAATGACAAGCTGTAGATATTCACAGATTAACACTAAAATATGATGATATTCTTAGCTGAGCTATCGAGAGTTGGCACGGTAAATTTCAGAAGAGACAATTCTCAAGACATTCTCTCTCCGCTGATTCAGCTTCTGATTTAGATAGTAAATATGGGTACAATAAGTTTTGTTTTGGCAATGTGGTATTGACATAAGCGGCAACTAATCGAGCCTTATTAAAAAAAACATAGTTTTCCCCATTTTTCTTGCCAAAAAAAGTATAATTTTAAAGTCCTGCCTAATCAAAGTTGCTTTAAAATTAGGTGCTAAGTACGCAGCAAATGCGAAATAGCGCATTCTATTAAATATAAAACGAAATGCTTTTTATAAACGAAAAAAATCTCACTTCAGTGCTTTTTATCTATCTACGCTAGATTAATTAAGGCCCAGCATATAGCCCACCGATTTCTCAATTGCACGTTTAATGGTTTTTAATTATTCGACTAATATTGATTAATAGAAAAGTTGAAAATGGGTTACTATATGACCAATGATGCATTATTAAAAATCTAAACTGCCTGGAATTACTGAATGGTTGACTGTAATAACAAATGATTATTGAATATCAGGGCTGATCCGAATTATGTCAGGTTAGAAGGCAAAGGCTGGGGAGCAAAGCGAAGCGAAGCTGCGGGAACCTTAGCCTACTTTGTTACTATTTTTATAACAACGTAAAATCTTCCCCTCCGACCCGTCTTTCAGGGCAGATTCGAGTTAGGTTACCTCGATTAGAATATAACGCAGCATTCTTGATATAAAATATATGGGAAAAAAATTAATATGATGTTAGCCATTTTGACTATTTCTTTTCGCCCACAGACTTTCGCCCACTTAGTATTTCGGTAAGTCATATATTAGCTCATTTAAATACTAACCGTAAATCACTGACGTTTGAGGCCTTCATAACTAGATTCGATACACATTATGATACGAGGGCTAATAACACAACCATAAGTAAAATATGTGCAGATGTTTTATTATTTTATTTTGTTTTACATGGAAAACAAACAGCTGCTAATTAACACAGTAGATATGAGATAAAGTTACACAAAAGCCAAAAATATGTTTTCACTAATACAAACAAAAATAATGCCAGTAGCTGGCACTTTGTGTTACGATATGGTAGTAATAAATTTATCGTAGTTTCATAGTAAATCAATAATGCTCAGAGATTTAGGTACCAATGTTTTCCAGATTTGCTTTCAATTTATTATTTGTGTCAATAATTTGCAAATCATATAATAAGTTTTATTTATATTACACGTGAATTACTCACGTAAGATTAAGCCGGTTACTCCGACTATAGTTTCAATCGTATTCGGCGGTCTTCGTAAATAAATAAAAGGTAGGTTTTTTATAACTAAAGTGTGTGAAAACCTAGTCAGTTTCCATATAATAGGTGCTAATTTTGGCGTTTTAACAAGCTTTAATTGAATTTTAAAGCTTGCAACTGAATTTTAAAACAGTTATCCCCAACCGATTGAGATGAAATTTTGCATACACGTTTAGTTTTAAAAACAATGCATGATGCATGGTTAGTTACGTGACGTCATTCTTAATTCAATATGGCGGACTCCCAAAGATGGCGGACCAGTTATTATTTATAAAACCTTTTCGTTTGATACCCAATTCATCAAACGAATAATTTGCTTCAGAATAATTTTATAGTCCATTTGCTGCAGTTAAATATAGTAAGTTATTTAGTTCAGAGAAATCTAATACTTAAACAATTTTGTTTCAGGTTAATTCAGTAATTAACGATTACAAATAAATGTTAATAATAATTTATACCTATCAGATTAATTACTATTTTATTTATGATAATTAAATTGCAGGTTAGACAAATTTTTAGAGGTTAATTACCTTTTTTGTTTCCGATTAGACAAACTAGGTTAATTTAGTAAATTTCTGTAAAGACATAAATAATTAATCCTTTAATGCTTAAGTTGACACAATGACGTTTTTAAAAGATTTGGCATTTGTATATTTTGACTCGTGCTATCTGAGGCTTTACACATTATGACATGTGGACCACAGAAAAGTTTTAAACAAACAAAATTTTTCTTTTCTGTGATGTGGACTATTGTGGGCGGTTTATACTCGGAGCTACGTAGTAGCTATACGTAGTCTGTGATCCGGAGTCTATTGAAGCGGAATTTCACTAAAGATTCGTATAAGAAGCAGTTTTGAATCAACTTTTCGCTAAATTGGATACTCGCATATAGTGTAGAAAATGCTACCTGCACAGAAACAGTTTACCGGCTACGTGTGGTAATGCAAGCAGAGTAAACAAAGTGTATTGTAGTCACAACCTAGATAAAGTGCGATAATGCACTTGAATCAAGATTGCAATCTGGATAATGTGCATTGCTTAGTTTACCTTTTTATCGGAGGTTTATGTGCTATCGTTATAACTATCAGTTATAACGCACCTTATACACACAGTTTGTTTAATGAATGACTACGCTATTGGCCTCAGATGGCCTTGACAGCTTGACGGGGTGGTTGGCAAACGCATCAGATGACGTTAGGCCTAACTTGTGGACGACTAGCTCAAGGGCACCTCGAAGGTACGGACCTCGGCTTGGGCCGACGCCAGGAACACTGATTGATGCATTCTTTATCTGCTTTCCCTTTATTTATCTGTCTTTCACTCTCTTTATCTCCCTCGCTCTTATTTTATTTTTTTGTTTGTTTCTCCTTACACATACATTAGAACATGGTAGTTCATAGTATTTTATTCATAACAAATTGTAGTTACATGGCACCCATGTTTTAGACGCGAAAGCCGCTCTAAGTTTATTTTATTCTCGATTTTATTTCGATAGCATTAAATTTTTCGCAAAAACAGGCAGCAACTTGCCAAAATTAGCAGCACTGCAAAAAACGTTCAAGAGAGACAACGGCTAAACGATTAAATAAATAAGATTTTAAGGAAAACTTATAATTTAAATAAGATCATAAAATAAAGGATATTGAAAAAATGCTAGAATAAAACACTTTTCGGATTATGCTAATTTTGGAAACATTGTGTTTGCTTTTACGAAACAATTGTAGTGCTATTGAATTACAGTAGCGAACAAAATAAACGTTTGCTGGGTGCAGTTGCGTTCGTTATCAGTAACAAAACGTAGGTAAACTATTTGATTTGATTACGGACAACGGTAATACTTTACTTTTGTAGTACTTAACTGTATTGCATTATTTTCTAGTAGATAAATAAATGTACCAAATAAAAACTCATACATCACTAAGATTTCTGTAATGTGTTTTTTTTAATGACCAAAACAAATAATTCTGCGACCATTTTGGCCACTTTTTTTTACCCTTAAGGGCTTTTTTTTGTTGTAAATAGTGATCAACTGATCTTAATTTTAAAAAGTTTTAGGTAGTCCTGAATTATATAAGGACCTGGCCAAGGTTTGTTGAAGGCGACTGGTGACCGGAGTGCTGGCTAAATGCTGACCTACTTTGGCCAAAAAATGAGCGATGCCATTCAACGTAGTAATGCTGCCAGCATTATGGCCACTGGCTAAAACAATATTGTGTTTATGTGTGTAAAATTTGCAAAAATGAAAGCGTACAGCGTGCAGTGAATGTTGATTAATATTGATATAAATATGATCCAGGCCGTCGCGTCCGCTCAACGTTTTGTACTGAAATGATGACGCGACCTGTGGCGACCGCCTAGTTATTTATTAAAGTTATTAATACGTGTAAATTGTAAAATTAAACCGAAATAACCGTCTCCCATAGAAATATATTACAAGTAAAATCTACTACAAGTATAAACAATTACAGGGCATTAGAGAAGGCATTAGATAAATCTCTAATGCCGCTCTAGGAAATGAAGGAAATATAAATTTACAATTTGTAACACAATTTTAATACACGTTTGCTTTGGCCACAGAATAAATAAATATGTATAGAGGACTCACTCCGACATGACATTTAAATAAATAGAGATATAGGTATTATGACTCTCGTTAAGTCACAATAAAGTTAATTTTACCACGCACAGCCCCTAGGATATCATCAAACTTCATAAATGCCTGCGCAGGCGCTCAGAGTACGGGTGCAGCTGCAGCCTTATTATTTTTGCGTACGAGAATTTATTTTCCTCTGCACCTTACAGAATCGAGCTGTCACTTTCGCAACTGTTATTTTAAAAATCGCCTCGTAGAAAGGACTCAATGTCATAAAGGCTTAGGAATCGCATTAAGACAGGCTTGCTTTAGCTTTAAGTTAAACTTATAGACCCATTCATGCTCATAATGGTATGGATATAGATTTTTTCAATTTGTCACGAAATCTAGATACCAATCAGGTTCAAGTTCAATCGGGTATCAGGTTTAAACCATTCGCTGGTAAAATAGGGTCTTAGTACGCAATTAATTACGAATCTGATGATAGCAAGGAAGGATATATAACGTTGTCTCATACATTAATTACGACAAGGGACTGCTACGTAAGCGGGGATAGGATATACACAAAATAATGTCCCTCTAACTTGTGTTTAAATGCTCAAGTTTATGTTAAGGAATTCAAGACCGTAATACAGGCATTCTTGGAGGACATCTTACATAGCCACAAGGATTTATTGGAAGGACGACGTGGGTAGCTTTACATTTTATGAAATGAGCATAGTACAAGCTTATTGGTAAGATTTGAGTTGTTTAGGAAAATGTTGAAAAAATCCCTTTAGGGCATGAATTTCTAAAAAAAACTTTATTAGGGCTTATATCTATATATATAAAAGAAAGTCGTGTTAGTTACACTATTTATAACTCAAGAACGGCTGAACCGATTTGGCTGAAAATTGGTGGGGAGGTAGCTTAGAACCAGGAGACGGATACTATTTTGTAGCGAGGCCGAAGGCCGAGCTTACACCCGTGCGAAGCCGGGGCGGTCGACTAGTTAGTTATATAAGAAACACTCGTGCAAAATTTCATGCTTCTAGACAAAGCGGTTTAGGCTGTGTGATTTAAGATTTTTAATACGTAGATTCATATTATTATTTTGTTAGGTAATTTGTTATGGTTTTGTTGTCCCTACTTAAACATGAATGAAAACTAAAAAAAAAAAACTCCAAAAAACGTGAAATTCAGTAGAAAAAATATACTTGATAATATACCTATGTAAAACTAGTAGGATAACAATAATAAAAAATAATAATTGATATGAGACAGGATAAGGCAGGTGCCGTTTCTCATCCAATAGATCTCTTATCCTATAAATAAATAAATATCTGGAACATTATTGCACACATGGTCATCTGACCCCAAACTAAGCAAAGCTTGTAATATGGCTGCCAGAGACTGATATACGTACATATATATTTTTAAATACATACTTAAATAGATATCCACAAGTTGTTCACCTCAATAGCCCAGTTTTTTTAAATCCTATACTGTACAATAGTTTCATATTCTTTTTTATACATATTCCATAATTGTATTTTTTATATTCATATGGGCCTCTTGGTGTTGGCTTCGGCTCCACCACTGCCTACCAAATGTCCGGGCTAGACCCGATAATGTAATTAAATAAAAAATATAAAAGTAATTTCAAATGTAAATCCTCCAAAGTTGTTTAAAAGTTGATTAAAATGAAAACATAATGTTTGTGCTCATATTTTCATAGGTGATGCTAAATTACGTTAATCTGGCGGTAAATCAAATTCCTATAACAATTCATAGTAGATCAAGGAAAAAATTATTTTACTTATCAGTAAATTATTGTTAATACCACATCATGTACTTTGACGAGATGTATCCTTAAAGTAAATAATACCCGGATGAAGTACCTATTCGGTATAATTCAGCGGACAAGGAAATATTACACCAGCGAACAACAATTACCGTATATTCTATGAGCGGATATACTATCTATTTAATTCTATTAAGTTACATATTTCAAAAGCAAAATACGAATACTACGAATAGGCTTGAGTCAATATGTCAATATAAAGTGCCCCTGCACGAAACAGTGACAAATCTATGCGATCTACGCATGCAGAAAGATATATACACACGAGGCAGCGTCAGATCTCAATAACGTAAGCAACAAATGATAAACTCTAGTTTACCAAGAATTATTATCGTATTTAAATAAAACGAATTTACATTAAATTCACAAATGGACAGACGACCTAAAAGAGTCCGCAGGAAAACGCTGGATCCAGGCCGCTTCCAATCAGGGCTTTTGGAAATCGATGGGGAACGCCTATGTGAAATGTTTCTTCAAACATGTTTCTATAATAAATTTTTAGAAGGTAAAAAAACAACTTCAAAACTACACGTAGGTACAAACTTAAACTATATTAGAAAACAAAACGTTATCTGTATATATATTTTTAGCTTTTGGTGATTTTTTCAAGAAGCACTGATTCAATTTCGATTAAATGTATATGGCAGCAACTCTGAAGTTTGACCTACCAAACAACAAAATAAATTCATAATTGCCGGAGTAATCACGTAACAAACATAAAAAAATATACAGTCGAATTGATAACCCCCTCCTGAAGTCATTTTTTTACATGATACGTATTTATATCCTCAACTATTTATAAGTATTAAAATATAATGTTGTATTGTTTGCCGCAACTACGCAAATTGATGCAATGCAACCCAAGTTAACGACATCGTGATGCTGATGATGATGATAAAAAACATTGTTGATCCAAGACATAAGCTATCTATATTCCATATTTCATCCATATCTGTCCAGAGCTCTTTCTGCGTGTAGAAGTAACAAATACACACACACAAACACATTTTCTGCTACTACCCAATACCCCTATTCATTGATACACTTTTAATGATAATAAAAAATAGATATACACAATAGATAATTCTTCGTTTAATTAAACGCACACAGTTTATTTTCCAGTTAACACAATAATATATCTCATTGAATATAATTACATAAAGTAAAACATCATTAAGCAAATACGAATATAGAAACACCTAAGATAAATAAATCTTGAATGTTAATAGACACTTCGTGCCTGCAAGCTTCCTTCTTGTATAGATCGTTCTCTCTCCAGAATTTGCTTATAAATTGGGTTTCGACTTGGAAAGAAGATGTCATCGGTCCTAATTTAATACCTATTCAAATAAGGCGGCATAAAGGAATTCCAAATAAGTGAAAATTGTACAAGCTGAAATAATATTCGGAAAAATATACCTAAGGAATTTGGTAGGCTTTTCGCTGTTTGACCTTATTTAATTTTGACTTTTGTATTAAAAAGTAGAAGTAAGTACATACAAATTACATCTGAATAATAGATAGCATTTGACTTGGTTACAAACGTCTCACCTTAAATGTAGTTTACATTTAAGGTTAAGGATTTTAAATCAGGTCAGTGACGATGTGGTAAAATTTGGTAACACGCCTAGGCAGGTTGCGATCTGGCTCACATCACAAGTGATTTTGCTGGAACACGCCGCGTCACTACGAGTACATTCTTGCCGACAAGGAAGGGGGGCTGTATTCAGATTTTCCGTAACGACCTTTTTCAACACATTTGACAGCGTTCCTATACTAAACTTATCATTAAAATCTGATGACAAAAATTGTTTACACTGGGAAATAATAAATAAATATTCGGGACATTTTTGCACACATACTCTTCTGACTTCAAACTAAGCAAAGCTTGTACATTAGCTGCCAGAGACTGATATACGATACATACATAAATATATATTTTAAATACATACTTAAATATATATTAACACCCAGATATTGATCAAACTAAAATGTTCATTGCATAAATGTTTGTCCTAGCAGTCAGACGGCACTTAAAATGCACGCGAAATTGCTCGCCGGAAGAAAAAAAGCCCGAGCCCAACAATCAGTAATTTAGAATAAATAATATTTTATAGCGTCTATTATCCAGCTAAAGACTTATGTACCAAAATATCACCGTTAACTTTGTCAAGTAAATAAATAAGTACATGATAGGGAGCTCCTTCCACAACCTTACCACGGTAAATATCCCGTAAATAATCATATAACTTTAGTGAACAACCATGATAGTTTAAAACAGTGTTTAAATAAATACATTTAAAAGACTGAGCACTGTATATTTGTTTCAAAAGGCTCGTTAGTGCATATCAAGCCTTTTGAAATAAATACTAAAAAGAGCAGCGATCTCAGCGGATTTAGCCACGGTACCGTTTGCCGGGTTTGCATAAGCTCAAGCATAATACAATAGGTGAAGCTCTATCATTTATTTTTATGATATCACGGTTATGAAGCTAAGTCTTTCTAGAACTTTGCCCCGTAGGCAAATGTAGTCACGAAACACGTCTCAGTTTTTGACAACTCACGTGCGCTGCCTTTATGAATTTGTCAATCATGATTTGTGAACTGGGATATTGGAGGAAAATAAATTTACTTCCATAGTACTAATGTACTATGGAAGTAAATTTATTCTGCCCTATTATTGAGTGTTTAACGTGAATTGGAAATCGATTACCTTAGTACATCATTGTCATAACTTTAATTTCAATTCGTCGATTTGGTATTTTATGTTACTGCACATCTTCGAAACTCATGATCGGATTTGACCGTTATTCTATAATAATTCATGAACGTATAATAACTACAAATACACGCGATATTTCATAGCCTTATTCCTTGAGTTGACATCAAAAGGCAACTCTAACTTGTTCAGTTCATAAGCAGGGTTGTCCAAAATCGATAAAGGGATTCGCAGGGCCCTACAAAGACAGCCGGCCAGGATTATAGTCATTGCCAGCTACGTGATCGGCTGTTTTTATTGTGGTCTCGTACTAATAAAAGCTTTAGATAAGGATTTGGGAGTGAAGATAATGTACCTTTTGAAGCCATTTTACTAGCCTGAGGAGCGAAAAGGCATTTAATGGACTGTTTGCTGGACATTGATAAATTGAAGAGGCTTAGAGGAAACAATTGACACAAATTAGTTAGCAAAAGTTAAATGAGATAGCTCTTGAATTTTAACGAAATTCGAATGGGAAAAATAAACTAATATTATGCTGTTAAGGTAAAGTAAATTCTAGCCAGAGACCCCGCAAGATCGGGATTGATGGAGTTCTCTACAGTCAGAGTCAAAAAGCCACTTCAGATGCCTCCGGGTTCAATTTTCGATGATATATTGATGAATTAAAATATCTGCTCTGAGCCTGGGTTTTTACTAAAGAGCTTTTTCAATTGAATAAAATAACACCCTTACTATAAGATGCACGTTTAAAAACCTAAAAGATTTTACACATACAACATTTTTGCGTGTACAAACTTAAACTAAAATTAACCTTTTAAATTGACTCCAAGATGAGAAAGCTTTACAGAAATGACATGGTTACGTAATATTGCCAAAATTTGCCATATGTATTAATGTATAATGATTATGTTGCCTCCTTACAAATACATACAATCTTCTTTGTTTTTGGCTATAGTCTGTGCGGTGTAGCATAGTGCCTACATTATTAGCCGAACCCCGATTATGTAACATGCAACTCGCAATGTAGTCGCAATGTTGACAGTTCGGTCATAGTGAAACTGAAAAATTTGCGACTAAATCGCGAGTTGCAACTTACATAATCAGCCGTGACCCTTTAGCTAATATCACAGGCACCATGATTCACCCATAGACCTAAAAAAAATTTTTGCTACCATAAATCTATGGATTTACCTCACAAACTATAATTGGCTAATGTTTCTGTAATGATAGTTAAAACAGTGATCGACAGTCCTCATCAAAACTTTTGCCGAAGGGAACCACGAACCAAAACCTCCCTTGATGTACACCAAGGACGTTTTAAAACCTAAATTATGCCTTACAACGTTCTTGGTGGTTGGTTGGTCGTTCTTGGGTTCTACACAGATATCTACTATTCTGTGTATATCTCAGAAGAAGGTGTATATTATATTTTTGTTGATTTTTCAAAAAGCGCTGTATTCGTTTCGATAAAATTTATATGGAACCACGTCTGAAGTACCTATGACCTATCAAACAAAAAAAAGAATCATCAAAATCAATTCATAATTAGCGGAGTTTTCGCGTAGCAAACATACAATCGAATTGATAACCTCCTCCTAGGGTTTGAAGTAGGTAGAAAGGCACAATCGTTGAAGGCCCGAGATACCGTTACCGTATTATTCATGACCGAAAATGATCAGCCATTGTGTGGCAATTTAAATTTTAGATACGGACTCAAAATGTCTTTCCATAAATATAAAATGCAATGAGCGATTATGACGCACCGGCGATGGTTCCCGAGATGAAATGAAGACAATGGAAGTAGGCCAAATGTCCTAACGTACTTGTCCGTCAGTTGTACAAGTATAAACAAGAGAAACAAGCTTGTGAAATTAAATGAGACATTTTTATAAGTTTGTCTTTGTTCTCTGAATGTTTTAGGTCACTACATTAAAATACAAGATATTCTTCTAAAAAGGTTCCTAATTATGTAACTCTGGGTGTTTTATTTATTTACTAGCATTAACATAAATTTTAAGGACGCGGCAAAGGAATTTCCAATACTATACTAACTCAGCGGTGCTCAGAAGTATGCTAAGCTCTCAGATCAGACAAACAAGCCATATGTCTATCTATGTATATTATCATATGTCTTAGTACAATTATCGTTTGTGTTCAAATGTCTTCAGGTTTACCCACTTTTAAAAGATTTATTTAACTTGCCCTGTTAGTTAGTATGTAAGTATGTGTGGGACAAATCTTGCAACGGAATCACCAGTTATTCTCATCCGATTGAGCTGAAATTTGGAGCAGTGTTATAGTACCATTGAGATGGTCTGACGATGGAGACAGAAGGTGGCCAAAGGAACTCCTAAACGAAACGACGTACCCTACTGCGTGCTACATCGTAGACCATATGTTGGTCAAAATCATTACCATTTCTAATGAAAAATATATTAAAATAATATCTTGAATAACTAAACAACTATATAAACGAAAGGGTAGGAGGCTAATAGGCTATAAAGAACTAGTTTTTTTTAATCTGCTAAGTCTTGAGCGGATCAGATTAGGGTCAGCGGTTCCAGAATAGGCGAATTATCGCCTTTTAAGCTACTAGCCTAATAAAGGGTGAGTGTGCGCTTGAGGTACATGGGCTTTTTTTTTGTTGACGGGGGGGAAATCTTCAAAAGATACCCAGCTGCATTGGGGTGTAGCCGGGCTATGTGAGATTGCACCCACTAAAACCCCCTCGGTGGCCGACTTCTGTGCTAGACGGAGGAAGTCGCACACATGACCTAACCCCTCATTCTCCAGCTCTTCTACAGAAGGACAAGTCGGAGAACACATAAATACCATCCCTACATAGTCAACATGCCACCGGCTCGAAATAGCCGGTTTGCCTCCACCTTCTTAATGCGAACCGGGCCTGGAATGTTTTGATACCGTCCTTGTTTCCTGAAACTATATTCTGGGTGTCTTCAAGCCCAGAATGAATAAGTACCTTCTACCTCTACCTCCGTCTACGTGCTCCATCTTCGGCCACGAAAATCACTTTCCATCAGGTGAGTTGGTGGCCAAACGTAGACCGATTATATTATATATAAAAAAGTATCATCTGTCATATTGACCTTTTTCCTCTCATCCCTTGTTTGAGACCTACCTTCATGCATAAATATAACCTGAAATTGACATGATCCCAATTTCACCTTTGATCTCTAATAAACATAATAACTAGATGCGATATTTTCTTTGATTACTACACGAAATACAACCTATTTTTTATACGGATTATATGCCAGACGTTTAATCAAAACTCAATAAAACCGGTCAAGTGCGAGTAGGGCTCGGGGACTGAGGGTTCCGTACCACCGCATAAATTGTTAACTATTAGTACAAAAAAGTAGTGCAAAAAGACAACATCACGCCCAGGCGTCCATCCAAGTACCGACCGCACCCGACATTGCTTAACTTCGGTGATTATACGAGAACCGCTGGTGAAAAGAAATTTGTCACCGACCCGCACTTAGCCAGTACTTATATATAATTTGTTGTTTTACTTTAGATTCCAAGTTTGACGTTTAGTACGTATTACCGTATTTAAACTAGAGCAAATACAAAAATACGCTTGAAAAAGTTTTTGTAATTGGATCCTTCGTTACTTTTGACTTTTTGACTTTATAATTATTTCTTAGTTAAGTTGCCGTAACATTACATATTCTGTGAAAATTTCAACAAGCTATCTATTATGGTTCGAAAGATACAGCTATTAAAAGGTAGGAGAGACAAACAGACACCGTACGCTTAGTAATAGGGTCCCGTTTAAACTCTTTGAGTATGGAACTCAAAATTAAAATAAAATCATGCTTATTTGGTACAATCTTAGAAGGTGCATCAAATTGTTTTAATACAGCACTAAGCTGCTAAGTTAATATGTTTGATCTAAGTTCTTTTTAGCTCTGACAGCTGCAGTAAAAGCTCGAAAGAAAACATTCTCCTTTAATATTTCACTGCAGTATATCGACTACCAGCTACAACCTTTTGTTCAAAACCTAGCAAAGGTGATTATAATTCACAGTTATCATTCAGAATTTTATTATACGTTATATCGCAACTGCCAGAGCGAAAAAAATAATTGACCGAGTATAGGCACACTGTGCTTTATTAAAGGCAATATTCGGTAAACTAATAAAGCCAGTATTATGACCTATGAAGGCGAGTCAGCTCCATTATGTATTGTCAGAATTTTTATGGATAGCGCCGCGCTATTTAAGTGCCTTCTGTTGTGCGTAAGGCAGTGCGCTTATTAAAATTCTTCTTTTGGCATGTAAAAAAAGTTAATGTTAAAATTAAGCTTAAGTCTAGAACCGACGTCATATTATGAATCATTAACTTATTGTGAAAATGTTAATGGCATTCATTAAGATGTATTTATGTTTTTTTTAGTAGTTATGCACATTGAACCCCGTACATTCTAATCACTTTGCCAGGTTTTTGAACGAAAGAATTTAGCTGGTAGTAGTGGTAGTAGTAGTTTTGTTGGTTGGTATAATAAAATATTATATGTTTTTTTTTTTTATATACATATGAACGGTTAAATGTTAACCATTTACAGAGCAAAATAATTGGAACGAGTAAGTATACCTATAAATTGCTACTTGTAAAACCTTGGATATATGTCTAAAAAACTTAATATACTTATAATTTGCTGCTTGTATATTTTTAAATATTCAGTGGTAAAGACAACATTGAAGTAAGAAACGAAAACGAGTTCTAAAAGTCTTTCTAGCTTAGTCTAGTTCTAATAGCAACTGCCATCATACATTGTTCTATAAATAACTGAAAAAGCAGTGAAAACACTAAAGAAGATTTTTTCACGTACGGTGACGTTATGTCACGATCTTGTCAGAGCAAAAAGACGTGATTTTATTCAAATCATCCAAAAATTTGAAAAACTTATATGAGAAAAATATATACAGCTTTATTTTTTCTGTTAAAAGAAACGTATTTATTCTAAATAAGTTTTTTTTTTTAAGAATACGACAAACAGGTATGCTATCCGCCTGATGGTAAGCAGAAACCGCCGTCTATGGACACTGCAACACTAGCGGTGTTGATAGCGGTGTTAGCGGTGCTTTGCCAGCCAGGAGAGGAAGTTGTAGACACCCTTTTTGAAACGCTCGTTCACTCGTTTGAATGAAAAAAATATAGATTTCGCACTAATTTTAAATTGAGCTGCTACTTTGTGACAAATTCTCGGTGGCACGCTCCGATACGCTGCCTTGACAGGAAACTTTGTATCGTATTCAGCGATTTGCTTTCACGGGCCTCGAGTGAAGATAATCGCGGTCGTATATCTGCCGGCCCTGCCCTTGGGGATTACTCAGCCGTTGAAGACACTTGCCCGGCCCGTCAGATGCTTAAGTAGTTATCGAACGCAGGATGTGTCGATCGAATACCGCGGCTTGAGAGGCATTAGCCCGGATTAAATCGCGTCTTTTATAATAAACTTTGATGAAGAATATTTTTGCTAGAAATAGAAGGCATACGATCCTTGTATAACCGTTTGATACTAAATTATTTACAAAGACATTTTTCCTACTCTTGCTCAAGTTCAAGAATAATTTCAAAACATATTATGGGAGTGCAGGAAAGAAAAGTATGTTTAAACTCAGCTGTGTTTGTATTTAAATTGTTAAGTTCGGATTAGTTAACTGATAAATTGCATAAAACAGATTTATAAATGGAACCAGGCATAATAGAAAATATACACGTTTAGATTATATATACTCCATTACATTCCGAACGACTTTGAAAAGGGTCATTCGATTCGGACGTTCCTCTTCAAAACGTTTGATTCAAATTTATGAGCATCGAATCCTTTTTATTAGGCGAAATCTCCATCTTCGGTCTACTTGGTAACCGTCGACCGTGTTCAACGGAAACAACGTAAATTTAAATGCGTCCTATGAATTCCCAGGAGAGCCAATAAATCTTTAAAAAAGCAATTGATACAACTGCCATTATTGCTAACTTCTGTTTTACTACTTCTCAAGTTATTCAGGGAGCTGGAAGTCTTCAGATAAAATGTAAATGTTGTTAAGTAAAAGTTTTCTTTTACTTTGTTATATTATAGGTTCGAAGTGTATTTGAAAAACGGAGTGTGGACACGAACAGTATGATATTGGGGGAGTTTTATTGTCGTTGACATTCGACAAGCTTGTTGGTTCGGCTACGACTCTTTTATATATTTACTCATTTAGATATCTTCGTGCAAAATGTGTGTAGTGTGATGTAACAGTCGCTGACGCTGTTTTTTTTTAAATAAAAAACCTACTATGCGAGAAGTTCAATAAACAGGATTCATATCCTTATTTTCAATCACTGGAGGTTGAATATTTCCTTCAAATTTAAATGTATATACACTAAGGAAAAACAATGCCCTATTCAATAAAAAATATATAACAAGTGAATCACATTAAAAACCGACATCAAAAATATATTAAGAAAAAAAAAACGTTATAATTGCCTATAATATTTGAAGGTTTCCCTCGATTTTCTTGGGATCATCAGATCCTGACTTGGTGACAATGGGACCGAATTAGAAGTATATTCTACTCAACAAAAGATTTTTTTTAAGTCTGACAACAGTTGGCGGAGAAATTGATGTTTTTTTTTTTTTAATATACAGTATAACATAGAACTGTTCTCTTTTTTGAAGTCGGTTACAAATCGGTTTACATTCAGCAAAGTAACGCGTAACATAAATAAAAAAAAAACCGTCGAACTGTCGAACCTCCTTTTTGGAACTCGGTTGAAAATCTAATCGTACCACCAAACGACGAAGCTATATATATATACGTTAGCATATAAGACTGTACACATACTAAACTTGGTGACATTATAAATTCCATGACCAATGTTGATCAATCAATATGAATTAATAAACCATTACAAATGTTCAATCAGTTTTTCATTTTAATTTGAACTAATAAAAACTTTATGTAAAAATCTATTCTAGTGCAGTTTTTACTTTAGATTTTATGACTGAATCAAAATGAAAATGTTATAGTTAGTTTTGCAACTATAGGTATAACTAATCTTCACCGTGTTTCCGCTTTTATATAAATTGAAGTGTTACCAAAGGTAAAGTTCTAACATAAGACTCATAAACACAAAAGGAAGAAAATCACCAGCGAAGAGAAAAAAGGAGCAATTTAGCTTAAAAAAATATATTATGTTTAATCTAAGAATCCGTAAAGACCGAAACACGATTAAGGACATTTCACTTCATAAAAAAAAAAAGAAAGTAACACTGATTTGCACTTTCCTCCCTGATGTCTCTCCAATGATGTCTGCGATATCTTAATATACAGATTTCATAATTATAGATGGAACCGTAAAAGTACATTTTACATTACAGCTATTCTTTTTAAAAATATGAGAAAAATCACAAATATTAGAAGTAGCGAAACGTACGACTGTGTTGTACGTGTGTTTACACATGGTTTTGCATAAATGCAACTATATTCATATAAATATTACGGTCATCTGTATCCATGTGTGTGTGTACGTATTGACACGGTGTCGGTCTTTTGCGATTCTGATTCAAGATTGAGTAGCAGGCGAGGCCCTCCGTCAATCTTTATTAACCCGCCAGAATAATGTACTAGATAGATTAACGCAGACATTCTTACTCCACAACAAGTGTTGTTAAAGGTGAGAAAACCTCGCCTTAATCGATTAAAATAAGACACTGTTAAAAAGATTTTAAAAAAATGCTCGTTTTTTGTTTCTTGTTTGGACTTTAACGTTTAAATTAGGTCGAAGTTCAATGGTTATCTTCAACAATAGTTCTTTCATACTTTGTCCTGATAATTTATTGTTTGTTCCCGTTATATCTTGAATGTCAAAACACGATGTCAGTTATGTATAAATATGTGCGCTTTTTAGTTAATTTAGTTGTGTTTGCTATAAAATATTACAAGTCGTAATGATAAGTACGTATCGATCACAAACTAGGTAAAGCTACTAGAAAATCTTTGGTATGGATAACCTCATTGCACTACAAAGATTATTTTTGAAGTGCATTATCAAAGTTGGGGATGATACCGTCTGAACCGGGTGTTGTAGGTTCGAATCCTACCGGTTGCATGTTTTTTTTAAAATATGTTAAGAGCATTAAAAAAGTTTGAAAGCGCTTTAGGGTGGTAAAAAAACTGGTATCAAAACAAATTAATGATGAATACGGTTTAAACAATAGTCGGAGTAACCGGCTTAATCTAATCACACGTGAGTTATTCCCGTGTCATATAAATAAAATGTGTAAAACCCACTTCAGTTTCCATAAGACCTCGATTTATTTCAGAGACAAATAAATCTGAAATATCCCGGGCAAAACTGCAGGGTATCGCTAAGAATGTCTCGTTATGGCGCTTTTAAACTACTCCGGTCTAGTTCCGGTAATTATAGTTCCAGGGTGCCTTTGTATTTCATTTTGAACCGTCGATTCGTTTCGTATTTAATGACGACGCACGCCACCCGAAGCCGAACTCGAGAATTGCACTAAGATAAAGTAGCAGCACGTCGGGGTGTCGTTTCAGATTTTCTCGTAACTAAAAGTAATGTTAATAAACTTTAGTGAGTGTACCAAAGCTAAAACTTGATTATATGTTACAAATAAACTGAGAATAGAATGCTCAGGTCATTGCGTTCCGAAAACATTTTGGCAAATTCGATGCGCTGCGATGTCACTTGTCTATTTTAAAATGATTGATACGTTTTAGAGAAATAACGTTAATTTTAGCGAGACGCATCGTATCGCGGCGTATTAAATTTCTATCAATAATATCAAATATTGCCACGAATGCACGTTGCAAAAATTCAGAACGGCCGGTTACGACCTCGCCCAATGTGAGCTAATATTGGTTTATATAAAGACTTAAGTACTCATTTGTTTATCCAGTTTCGGTAATATTATTGTATTACAGTTAGGTTATTTACGGGATATTTACCGTGGTAAGGTTGTGGTGGAAGGAGCTCCCGATATTTTGTCGCAAATATCCCGTAAATAATCATATAACTGTAGTGAACAACCGTGATTTTAAAACAGTGTTTTATAATTGTATTACCTTGGCATATTGAGTAATGAGGAATACTCACGATAAGAATACTCACGGTAACCGTATTTTATAGTACGTCACATTTTCTAAACACTGTTTTAAACTATCACGGTTGTTCACTAAAGTTAAATGATTATTTACGGGATATTTACCGTGGTAAGGCGGGAAGACAATTGATGAAGATTAAATTGCCCATCCAACATGGTGCATGTAACTGCGCCGAAATATCGGGAGCTCCTTCCACAACCTTACCACGGTAAATATCCCGTAAATAATCATTTAACTTTAGTCACATTTTCTTTTAATGAGAATACTTTTACGCGTATTTATATTTTTATTTATTAAATTTTCGTTTTGTCAATTTCTCCAAGTGATTTTTACAGTTCTGGTGGTTCGTAATCCGAACAATTACTTTGAATATAATTGAATTAAATAAAGTTGCAACTACGAGTAAGCAGTCCGATTTTAATCTCACTTAGTGGTTAAAAAGTGAAGGTGAGCGAATAGTGACCTCGATCAGGTGAAAGAACAGCTCATTAACAAACAGGTGCTATACTTACATAAATAAAAGTTTAAACGTAAGTAAATTTTGTTTTAAATCTTAAGCAGGTACGTAGAGTCTGCGTCGACGATTCGATCGCGATGAACTTTTCTACTATTAGTAATCCCTACCATATTATAAATGTGTAGATCAAATACCTTCATACATGACTTCTAACTAAGTAGAAGCAATACCAGATATCGGTTTAACTTGCAAAAAAAATCCCGTTTGCGTGATTCCGGTAAAGTGTCGTATTTACCTATAATAGACGCACTTTTCATATTTGTGAAACTACGATCCATTTACACTAATTATTTTAGGAATTATTGAATACCTTATTACGTTTTTAATAATATTATTCGTAAAGTTTAAGCAAATTTTCAATTTTTTCGCAAAACATCGTTTTAGTACGCAATCTATTTTCAAACTATGGAACTACAAATCTGACGGCTGTCTGTTTGTTTGTCCGCGCACATCTTTTAAACTACTAGAAGGATTTCAAAGCAGTTTCCATGAATATGCTTATAAAATACCTGATTGAAACATAGGCTATATTAATTTATGATAATAAATAGTAAAAAAAATTTTTTTTTTTATTATTTATAACGCCATCTAGCTTATTTTATAGTAATGTTGTCGAAATGACAGACTTCTACTCGCAGACATGGTAGGTAGGAAGACTGAAGCGGCTGTTGCCATATAATCTATATGTAAATAAAAATATAGATATTCGCCAAAGAACCAGAGTCACCGACATAGCTATTAATATCTGCAAGTTGAAGTGGCAATGGGCAGGCCACATCGCTCAAAGAACTGTTAACCGATGGGGAAGTAGGTAAGGTTCTTGAGTGGAGACCGCGAACCGGAAGACGCAGCGTAGGTAGGCCTCCCACTAGATGGACCGACGACATTGTGAGAGTCGCGGGCATCCAGTGGATGCAGATGGCAGGATGTCGTTCAGTGTGGAGGTTAAAGGGGGAGGCCTATGTTCAGCAGTGGACGTCTTCTGGCTGATGATGATGATGAAATAAAAACGAATAGCCGAAATTTATGTACCCGCATAACTTCCGATAGACTGCACCAAATAGTTTTTTTTGTGTTTGTTATTTTCAGGACAGCCAACTGCTTTTGAAGAGGTTTTACAGTTTATTATGGCGTAATTTAAAGTACGTTTATTTTTGTATTGACTTCTGACGTGCTAATATACCAAGTCGACGGAGATTAAAATGAATACATTTTTTTGCCAGGATCAAACTTAACACCAATAACAGACACGCAAAGTAGGTGAACTCGCGGCATCTAATCTGTTACTGATCTATGAGCAGCTATTTTGGATGTTATGGTGGTGAACGAAAGCGGTTTAGTTGTTGGAAGGGTCGAGGCGCAGAAGGCGGGCAAAAATTATTTAGACATCATTGATTGGCAGTCTTTACGCGGAGTAATGTTAAATAACAGCGATTAATTATAGATACCGCTCCATGCTTCCTACTTACTATTTACTAATAATTCAATAATAACGTTTGTCATGCATGACATTTCGCTTGACTTATATCAATTTTTTTTCCTTATTGGCTCCATGGCTCCACACTTCCAACGTATTTAACCAGTGAAAGTAATATATTATTTGCTGCTTGAAATATATTTGAAACTATGGACATGTCGGGATACCTGTATCGAGTCAGATTAAAACTAGACTAAAATCATACTATGACGATAGTATGACAATCCGCATTAAAATGGAGAGCAATAAATCTACAATCATGTCATATGTGTAGGTATTATCTATAAAATATTCAGTATAAATAATCCGATGGATTTGTGCCTATTTAAAGTTCCGTTCGTGTTCGTTAGTGTAACATTTATATTTGGATATGTCAGTCTAATCGTCCACCCACTAATTACTTTGCGCTACGCGTACGAAGTCGCGGGCATTAGCTAGTACAGAAATATTTGAAATTGTATCAAAGTACAAGTAAGGTTTTTAAATATATAATATAAAATTTGATATATTGTGTCATCGAAAAAGTGTGTTTTATCGATACTAAATGTCATAGTTAACAGTTTTCATCGACAATTTAATTCACTTTCATCGAATCTATATGTCAAATTTGTGCGTCCATAAAATTGCAGCATCAATATGATTATGAAGCAAAAACTTTTTGTGTCTTTGCAAAGTAGACAAAAGGTATGTTCCCACTAACTAGAATATTTGCCGTGGAATTGTGCCTTTCTACGACATAATTAGCGATAAAAAATACATAGTGACAACACGAGCAAGTAGCTTGCCTGATAATAAACGCCATGCTCTCCCATACACTGTCACCTAGAATTTTGAAGTGAAAACTTCTTTAGGCGCGTGGAGCACTTTTTGGGTGACCAAAACCATGGAATTCGCGTCATCGTCACGCTGTACCGTTTATTTTAAAACAGCACCATCTCTTGCAGAATAGGTGAATTACTATTTAAGTTTTCGCTTCTGACGTGTAGTCCTATGACTGATGTGTTTTTTTACACCAAAACCTGTGCAGCACAGCACTCAAAGCAAAAAAGTTAAGTACATAAGTTCTATGGTAGCTGGTTCTCATTTTTTTGTGCCATAGGTGGCAAACAAACTGACGGGTAGCCTAACGATAAACAATCACCGTCGCCTGTGGATACCTGCAACACCAAGGGCATCACAGATACGTTGCCGACCCTTAAAGACTCTATTAACAGCCCCTTTGAAGAACCACATGGTATGGTAAAGCTCTCATGCTTTTATTATACGGGGATTACTGAAGTTAGATTACTCCATCCGTAGTAAGTAACCGCATTCGGCGGTCGACTATAGTGGAGTATTTAACGTGAGTAATTCCCATACTTATGATCACTAGTTGTTCGCCCCGAAATGAGATCTCGCAACCGCTCTAACTCTCAACGAATTTAGCCCATGCTCAAATTTAAAAATGAACTGCTTGCCTACAAAATTTCATGAAGATCAGATTAACGATACGCGAGTTATGGTCGAACACATTTACAAACATACATCGAAATGCCGTCTTGTGCAATCAATTAAAGATCTTTCAACGCTCGGTCAAAAACAAAGTGTTAAAAACCACTTCAGTTTTAAATATGATAGAGCTGTTAACGTAGAAAAATTACAAATAATTTATTAAAGTTTACACAAATCCACGCATGAAAAATTAATTTACGTAGATAGTGCTAAATTTAACAAGCAACATAAATAAATTTTAAACGCAAATATAAAAAATACGCGTTAGTGCCAAAGAATGTTAAATATGAATTTATACATTTCATATAAAAGACTTCAACGCAAGCAGTTTTAAGAATAAAGAAATAAAAAAAAAAGAACTTGTGTTATGATGTAAAATAAGTTTTATTTTTGTTTGTATGACACAGTAATTTTTATGTTATATCATTTTAGTCAGTAAGAATAAAATGACGCTGTTAATTAGTTCGAGTATAATGTATATAATTATATATCAATGGACGCCGTAGATTGTGTCAAAATTCGAATAAGAAATAAACAATACAACCATTGAAAGGTACTGGTACATATTTAAACGTAACTATGTGGGTAAGTAGCTTATGTAACCTTTTTGGAAGGTCCTTACTTAATAATATATTTATATCAAAATTTATTTTAATTAGGTATCGCTGGTAGAACAACCGGTTTTGTTAAATTGATACCTACTCTGTTGACATTGACTGCAATTTGCTTCGAGTGACAGTTGCATTGTTTTGTTAATTTGCGTGTTAGCGCTTATAGGTATCAAGATTAGATTACGTTAAAGCGTCATTCTAAAAGTGTTTATATTAACTGTGTCTGATAGTTTTATCAGCGGTTAGGAGAATGAAAGAACAATAGCTAAAACTATGCGTACATTCTTAATCGTGGTTGCTTTTACTTCGTAATATACCTAAGTGAATGGATTCCCTTCACGAGTTTTAATACAAAAATATAAATGGAAAGGTCACCGACTGACTTGCCATGTGACATTGTTTTCTATTTAACATACAAAAACATAAATAGTTGGTCTCTCGAGTCCTACCTTCAAGGTCGAAATCAGCATCGGATCCGTAAACAAAAACCGGATTCCTACGTCACATTCAAATCCATGTAGTCGGTGCATATTTATCAGCGCATGAAATAGGTACAATACAACATGCAACATCGCAAGCCACCGCTGCCGTCGAGTTTAGATGCTGGTATTTCCTGCTTCGCTGGCTCAAGAAATACTTTAGGTATAACACGCGTCATACACAAGTCGAACACATGAAACTCGCGACATAATTACCGGTAAAAACTCACTAGTGAAAAAACTCAGTTTTGTACTCTCAAGGCCTCGCATTTCAACAACACATTCCATATGTAACAAAATCACGTAAAATCTTACAAATGAAACTTCACGAAAAGAGTTTAGCCCGTTGTTAGTAAACTGATACCGCGCCGCGCACTAGTCGTGCTATTTGGCGATGTCAATTGGTAATCGGACGTTATCGGAAAATGTAGGTAGATGACATTTCGCAGGCATGTGGTGGTACGGATGGCGGAGGGCGCGCCGCGGCAGGCAGCGCGCTCACTCGCGGTTAGGAGAGGACTGTGCGTACGGCCCGCTGGCGCCGCCGCCGCCGATCCGCGCGACAGGCGGCAGCGGGCGCGGCGGTCGACTCGCCTCGCTGCTGAGGGAGTGCACCGACCTGGATCATCCCCCGCGCGTTAATAACTCAAGGGCCAGAATACCGGGTGCAGCGATCTCACTCGAGCATTAAAATTGGATGATTTTTAAGATATAAAATAACTGTGTCTACTTTTCACGAAATAGAGATATTCCGTGCTACTTTTGATTAATGTGCTTTGGTCATTTAACTTTTTTTTTTGGATATTTCAAAATAAATATTTAGAACAAATTTTTGTTTTTTATATTTTTTTATTGGGACCACAAAATATGGGATAAACGGTTTTCCCAATTTAAATATTTTTAAATATTAATAACATCGCAAAATGACCAAAGCAAATTTTTCTAAAAGTAGACAGTAATTTTATATTTAAAAATAACATCGAATGTGCAAGTAATATAGCGACGCGCCATCCAATGTCCGCTGCCTCCTCACCACAACACTACGCTACTAGTAATACTATTATTATTTAATTTATTATTTATTTATAATATATTAAACAAAATATTTAAATTTACTTGCTACCACCAACAAACCTCGCAGAGGTTTACCTACCGGCGAGCGAAGCCG
Organism: Agriopis leucophaearia; assembly: GCA_949125355.1. Lineage (NCBI taxonomy): Eukaryota > Metazoa > Arthropoda > Insecta > Lepidoptera > Geometridae > Agriopis > Agriopis leucophaearia. The sequence goes on from OX421267.1 coordinate 8,302,840, forward strand.
CGCCGGCACATTTTCATAGGAGTGACGTCATAATCGCATTCCCTTGCAAAATGTGAACGCCCTTGAATTAACGGCCGATTGATAATTGAAACCTTACAGCGATATAATGGCGTCGATGAATAGCTTCGTTGACTACCTAACCTATGTGTATGGTACAAAGGTTAATAGGCACTTGGTATAGTTTATAGCCTACCTATTTGACAGCCAGAACTAGTTTAATAAGTAGGCAAATACGTCTCTAATCAGCGAGTATAGGTAACAATAGATGTTGATTATATAATACAATATACCTACACTACGTTTAACATATAGGTACTTACCTATTATAAGTAGAAAGTAGTCAAAATGATGATTGTAAAATTACTTGTTTTGTTCCATAAAAGGGATATAACAATATACTTCACTTTCCCAATATTTGTCAGAGCATCCAGTGTTGCATTTCATGCTCGTATTCCGAGAACGCTTGCACCACTATAAAACGTGTATTTTGTTTATCGTCAGTTTCGTAAGCAATGAAACAAATTAAATTGTGTCATGTCACGTACAGAATAAGTACTGTAATATGTTTTACATGCGGTGCTATGCTGGCGCCTGTAGCAACAAGAAATTTCAACCAGCAGCATCGATTAAGAGAGTCAATGACATGTACATCTTAGATTATAATTGCACTAATTCTGCATGAAAAAGCAAACTACTGGCATTAGCATAGCGTTCGCATGGAATAATTAAACGTGTTTGGCTAAGACAAACACCATAAGTAAATGTTGACAGCCACCAGAGCGTGTGTAGAAACACTGCCTAGTTGACTCAACTACTAACTTTACAGGAATTGATGTAGAGTTCGAATTCTTATTAATAAAATTATCTATGTACCTATAACACAACCCACTACACAAACTTTCATATTTATAACACTATCTATTTTTAGTTCCTCTCCTCATAAATAGGTACTCACTGACGCACTAATCACGAAGTCTAAAAACTACTTGAGCTACAAAGGTGAAATTTGGCTGGCAGGTTCTTTATACAGGGTTATTAACAAATTCTCGCAGGCATGTAGTGAAGCTACATCATACATAACAACTTTAGTTCTATGACTATTAAATATATTGGCGTTTTTTTTCCTATCAAAATATATTTAAATTAGAGCTCTAAATGAAAATAATTTTACGTGGTTTCAAATGAAAAAAAAACCGCGAGGCTCAGCTGAAGTGTAAGAGCTGACTTTTGCACCTACAAAAAAGAAAAGAAAAAAGAAAAGCTCCAGACTCTATACAAACTATTTTCAGGTTTTGCGTTATTTCGACGGCACGTTGGCAGCTAGAATAAAAAAATATTTAGAACAAATTGTGCGATTTGTAGCATTATTGAAAAGGGTGGATTGCGTGTTTCATTGTCTGTAAGCGTTGAAGCTCACAGACATCAAAGTTGATTACTAAGTTACACACACAGATGTGTACCTATGTAGATTAATATGATCTTAAACATCATAATTATTATATATATTTATTACCAATTTATACTTAATTATTTATTACCAGTTACGCGTAAAGAGTGTACTAAGCTGAAAGGGGTCTGTTATACTCATCATTATGAACAACTTGAAAAAAAAAATACATCCGGTGTGTCATAAATTTTGTCGAGTGCGAATGACCTTTTTTATGGCACATCTGATATGTTATTCGCGATTTCAGGGTTCCATAGTTTTTTTTTCATAATGATGAGAATAATTCCATGTAACCCTGTATAGAATTGTATTTATTAATACCACGCACCTAAATATTGGTATTCCATTTTGTCGAGTGTTCTGTGATTAATGCGACATACACAACACATATCATATAAGTAGGCAGTTATAAACATTTGTATTCTGTTTGGCGACGAAAAAAGGCGGAAACTTAGGGATAAATGTGTATTTATCCCGCAATTGAAACATATGGGACTTATGAGGACTTACATTTGCGTAATTCAAGTGGAAAGAATTGCGGATTCGGGTTATTCCAGAATTGGGTCGTATATATGAGATATTGTTTTAATATAAGTAAGTATTTGTATGATAACAAAAATGTGTAAATAGGTACGTAATCAAAAAATTTTTTTTTCAAAAACATAAGGCAGAATACCTACCACTGTCTGTCGCTGAGAAAATATAACGCACTAACTTGGAATTTGGCAGGCAAGTTCCTAATAGAATGTAGACTATGGTAGACGCTTGATAAGAAAAGTTTTTGGAAAAGTGACAAATTAAGGGGACCAATGGGTATTGGAAATTTATATGAATATCCAGTGTTCTTAAGCCGACAATAAAAAAAAAAAAGATGGAAAATAACGAGATGGATTACTTCATAATACCGATCATTCTCGTTAGGTTATTGATGGTTCTATTGAGAATTGGCTCTCTGATTAGAGCCAATTTTTAAGACGTGGCTTTACTGAGAACTCTCTTACTCTGTAGATGCATTAGGTACTTTAAAATTAAATATTAATTGTAAAATAAAACACATTGAAAAATTCTTAAAAATTGGTCCTAATGAGAAAACCAATTCTCAATATAACCATCATGGATCCGCGCAATGGATCTATATTATTTTTTAGTTTTTGTAGATCCATAATTATCTTGAAAATTGGTTCTAATTTAGAAAACCTATTCTTGTTGGAACCATCTATTCTATTGATATAAAATCAAACTATAGAACAAACGAGAAAGAATGCATTGTATGAAATTTTAGGTTCTAAAATAATGTAATGAAAAAGAAGAAAAATAGTAGGCAATTGCTATATTAAGCCTCATTGTTATGCATGTACCTACCTACCTACGAGTAAATAAAGAATAATTATTTTAGCGTCGAGTTTATATCATAATTGCAAATTCAACATGAATTTAAGTATAGGTAGTTCAACATTTTTTATACTTAGCATAATCTTAATTATGCACGCGTAATTATTAATCCTTTTATGCATAAGCGCTAGAAAACTCAATCTACGAGTATGATATAAAGTTATCTATCTACACTTCACGGATGAGAAATATCACGCGTGAGAGCGAGACCACTTTTTTTATTAAATATATTCGTTTATCAAGCATTTAAGCATAAAAAGACTATTTTAATTTCATATTTAGCTAGGTACTTAACTGCTTTTAGTATTCACGATTTATCTTCAATGTACAACTCAACTTGGTAGACACACTTGAAATCTTACCTGAAAACAAAGAAAACATATGTAAGCATAAACTCACAAGTACAAATGATAGGAGAAAGTATATTTAAGTAAGGCGTTTTATCAAATTTATAAGGAACTAGCTTAAGCCCGCGACTTACTACGTGCAGACTTTCATACAAAAGTTCAACTACCTTTTGCCCTCCTTTATTCAACCATTTCGCAAAATGCTTTCTTAGCGGATCTGTATAACCCGCATAAACCATAAGGAATCTATCGTAGTAAAGATAGTTCGAGATTTTATAATGAGTCAGTTAGTCAGCCAGCAGGAGGTGTTTTGCTTTTATACTGGGGACTGTGAGACATTAGAAATATTCGGTGATATTAAAAGTTTTAATATAGGACCAACGCTGACTGAAATCACGAAAAAAATCTGATGTTCCATACAAAAAGATCATTGACACTCGACGAAATTTATGGATGGAACAGCTGATTTTTTTCTGCGATATCATGATTGGTCTCATAGAAAAAGTTTTCCACGATAATCAGTACAATGATATCCCCGAATATTTCCAGTCTAACCAGTCACCCAGTATAATAAGAAATTGGTGGACATTTGTGCCTTCATGATTTACTTAAACCTACAAATCTGTAATACTAATAATGGAATCAGTTTTAAACTATTATAATACATTTAATAGCGATATTGATAACAATCAAAGTTGTTCATAATGTTAAAGTACAATGATCTGCTTTCGGCTTAACACAGTGTTCCGTTTAACCCTGTATAATTTAAGTACCTACTTAGGAAAATCAGTATATATTTCTTATCTTTTTAATGTATTAGTTAGTAGTCTAGTTCGAAATAGCTTCACGGATCAACATTTACAAGTAAATGTAGTTGTACACGTATTCTTTTTTTTGAAGTGAAAACTTCTTTATGTTACCCATGTGACCTCTCATGATAGTTCCAGTTTTAGCATGGTTTGCTGATTTCAAACAGGCAAAAAATAATTGATGAATAAATAAATAAATAAATAAAAGATCTAGTTTTTAGGGTTCCGTACCCAAAAGGTAAAACGGGACCCTATTACTAAGGCTCCGCTGTCCGTCCGTCTGTCCGTCCGTCATCAGTTAGACAGTTGAAATTTTCACAGATGATGTATTTCTATTGCCGCTACAACAACAAATACTAAAAAACAGAATAAAATAAATATTTAAGGGGGCTCCCATACAACAAACGTGATTTTTTTGCTCGTTTTTGCTTGATATTCATAACGGCAACAGGTAAACACTTGAAAAATTCACAAAATATTTAGTTATATCTTCACTTTAAAAATAAACAATTAAATTAAAATAAAACAAATATTTAAGGGGGGCTCCCATACAACAAACGTGAATTTTTGCTGTTTTTACAGATAATGGTACGGAACCCTTCGTGCGCGAGTCCGCCTCGCACTTGGCCAGTTATTATATATAGTTTCCAACTTCAACCTTATTCAAAACTACGAACGTTAGCTTGTTGCAAACGCTTAGTGCGCCATACTATCGACCGGCTGTGACGCAACAAGATAGCGCCCAAACTGCTTCCGAAACTTTAACAAACTTAAGGAAATAAGACTCATCCAACTACAGTTAAAAATAACAAGAACACGAAAGACGACGCAAAAAGTCCGTGATTTTAAAATTTTCTGAATAAAATAATTGCATCTTGTAGAAAAATGTATATATTCTGCAATTTTATAACCGTGCTCTTAAGGCTACGGAAAACTGATTTTGAGATTTATGCGAATAACTTAAATTTCTTCATGCCTTTAGGCTGATAATGATGATGCAAAGTTTCAGGATTTTTAGTATGTTTTCCACCTAACTAGTCTTAGCTAATCCATGCAGTCAAATCTCGCACTTCCAAGATTTGCGTCTATAAGTACTTACATTTTGAGCGTTCACTTACTTCGCTATAATGAATGAACAGCTTCCTGAATTACATTTAAACATTTAAAAGTTTAAAGATTTAATTGAATGTTGTTTTCGGACATTAAAATAGTTTCGCGTTGTTTGCGATGAGTTTAGAGTTTCACTGTAGAATCAATAAGAAAGTAAACTGGAGAGAGAGCACATGATCAAATATCTCGATTTCTCAGTAAACTTCACTAACAACTTAACAAACTTAGTTGAAAGGATTATTGTAGAGCTCCTTTCCTATTCAAACACGTCAAAACAGGAGATTCAATTTTGCCTGGTGAAAAAGATGAAGCTCTCTAATTCTATCGTACCGTGACTTGTTATATTATGGAACTTTAATTAGGTGCGGGGTTCGGATAAAAGAAGTTCTACCAAGTTTAAATCACGTTCGAGGCCAATGGAACCTGAGTTAAAACCTTAAGGAGGGGATAAACGGGTGACAGTTAATCGATAAACTCGAAACTAATTTCCAGCGTGTATTGAGATTTTTCAGAACGACCGTTTCGTAAAGATTTCTTGCGTGAACCAAGAATAGTTTTAAGTTTGAAAAAGCGTATTATAGAGTATCGTAACGTATCGTAATGCTACCCAAACTTAATTGCGATCTCTTTTCGCCGTAGTGTTCATGTTAATAAAATGTTAACTGACCGTTTCAGTAGCAATTAATAAATTATATGGAAAACGTATATAAACCCAAAAGCTGAATTTAAAGAGACGGTGGCCTCGTGTTAGCGGATTCTGCAATAACATAGTAATTATGTTGCGTTTATTGGGTCAAAATATGTTTAAACCATATGAAAAGGAACATTTTCATTGTATGGAAAAGCATTTGGATCAATCACGTGTCATATCACTTACACAATATGTATTGGAATTTTATTGGTATTTTTGCTACTTCCTATTTAGAAGCGATGGGAGAAGTTATTGCTAACATAAAATTGTATCATTTTGGAGCTATGTACGTATATATTATTATAATATACGTGAGTTGGCAATTATAAATATTGAAGGAAGGATTTTTAATTGTGGGATGGGGTGTGGACTATACACGGTACAAATCTTGCAACTGAATTTTATACCAGTTATCCTCAACCAATTGTTCTGAAATGTTGGATACACGTTTAGTTTGAATGACAATTTCTAAATCCAAGGGGGACTCCCAAAGACGGCAGACCCACTGATATGCACTCCCATAATATGGGTATCAAATGAAAGGGTTTACTGAGAAGAATACGAAAAATAAAACGATATCACCCAAATTCAATATGGCCGTCGCCTAATGGCTTGTTTAAAATATATTTTGAAAATTAATTTACGTACCAATTATTATTTTCATGTGTCATGTCACCATTGGATGCACAAAATGTAGGTCATAGTATTCAGGGTCACGCGGAGCGGTGGTCATCGGGAGCCGAAAGGAGATCATTGTACTCATAATTATGGAAAACGCCGAAAAAAAGTAACAGTTCCATTGAATTTTTTATTCACACTCAGCGAAATGTATGTAGCATCTCATAATTTCAGGGTTCATCCCATATTAAAATTGTTCATATTGAATAAAACGACCTCCTTTTAGCGTAGTGCCACTGTTACGTGTAACCTATACAAGGTTACATGGTGTAGTATAGTGTGTTACCCCGTCAAGCGCGGTCATCTCGTTTAGCCATCGTCACGAGGCCTAATTGGCAGGATACGGTAGTATGATCCACGCGACCAAAAGCATATTTGAAACACATGTGCGTCATTTTGATGAAGACCCATTCCCGTGGCTACTCGATTGCACTCACTAGGTCCGATACGACCTAACATAAAAATACTTAAAATGTTATATATAAATGCATCCACATCTAGATGCCCGTAACTCACGTCGTATATCCATCTAGTAGGAAGCATACCTACACTGCGTGTTCCAGTTCGTGGTCTCCGCTCAAGAACCTTAATCAATTCTTCGAGCGATGTGGCCTGCGCACTCCACTTCAACTTGCAAATTTTAATAGCTATGTCGGTGGCTCTGGTTCTTTGGCGAATATCCACGTTACGAATTCTATCGCGCATAGCTCTCTTCATTGCTTGCAGTGCGACTCTGTCTTTCCAAAAGGCCAGCAGTTAAGGACCTCGTCTCAGTACTATTGTCATCACCATATGTTACATTCTTATTTAACATTAATAGTAGATAAGTACCTGCATATACTCATGGAAAACTAACCAAGATTTGCTTATTTTTTGAGTTTCACATATTTCAAGACAGTCATGCCTGGCCATGAACAAAGCATGCAACTGCGCCGAAATATTGTAAATCCAACAAGTAAATGCAATAAATATTCTGTGAGTACTATTTTCAAAGTAAAATGTCCTGACCCAAATAAGAAAAGCAAAATCTGAAAAATTACTTCAGACGACAACGATTACTTTACGACGAATTTTAGTAATCTTGTAGCTACTGAGATCCGTTGATTTCATTACATTTCAGAATATTTTTAATAGTCAACTTTGGAATAAATGAAGGCTATTTATTGATTAAAAGTTTTCGTATCTATTTAATTAAAACGTTCCACCATCCACGTGCCTCTTAATTAGTAGATTAAGTATATGGTAAGCCACATATCCGCTGTAGATGGTAATCCAATGATGGGCTACCACTGTAGTGAGATTTTTTTCATGTGAACCACAGTGGGTGAATTGCCAATTTTTGCTATACTTCAATTCGACTTCCATTGTATTCGATTAAATGAAAATAAACTGATGAGCATGTATTTAGGATAATGTTTGGTATAGGAGCTTGTAAGCCTGGGTTATAAGTATATCGAAGCCTATACACGTCATATTTCATTTTAATGCAAAATGATCAGTCATATAGGAGCAGTGATTGATATAGCGCATCATAAACATTTGTTACGTATGAAATTTAAATAGGTATACTTACTCACTCACTCATGTAGTATTATGAAGCTGAAATTTGGCAGATACATTTCTTAAGCCTGCTCAGAAAGAATGGTACCACAGAGACGAATAAAGAGGGTCAAAAAAGAACGTTAAAAGTTACATGAAAATCTACGCATACGAAGGCATATATGTACGTATAGGCTTCGACCAAAATAAAATGAATGGACAGGCCCAGTAGAAGCGCATTTTTGAAGATTACAAAATGAGCGCCAGCGCTCACTTCGTTTCAGTCGGTCTCTAGCCGTAGGAAGTGAAACACGAGTCTATTGTTACGCGATAACGAAACATCTGACAAAATTATGAATGCGTATGCTTTACCGAAGTGTAAATACACAAATAAAACCGATATCTATTTTTTGTAACAAATATACTGTACATTTTTATAATTAGGTGTTGAAGTATATGTCCGACGGTTTTGACTCGTTTTTACTGATCAAGTTCAATGGTTAGGTTCCGTCCATTCATTTTATTTTGGTCGAAGCGCATAGGTAGTTTTAAGTTTAGGTACATTATTATCCCCTTATTAATCGTGGAGTAGCTTCAGAATATTTAATCCGTATTTAGTGTTTTTTTGATCGAGTTCCACATTCGACAGAGAGAAAAAGACAAAACACAGATCATAAAACACGAAATATAGAAGTTATTTCGTGTCATAAATGTTTTCATTTATTGATACCAAAAATGATGAAAAAGGTACGATCATGAAATCATTCTTGGATATAAAACAGTGTGAAATTTTGTAAACACTTCACTGGTCTAGTTTTTAAATGAATGTTAAGTTTTTTTCAAATGTTACCTAACTAACCATAATTATTAATTCGTATTTTTATTTTCGTAAGTAATTTACAACTTCACAAATGTAATTAGTTAACGAGCTCCACGGGACATGTGGAAAGGGTAGTCACAGCTGGCAGTTTGCAAATCTCATAATTGGTACCATCATGCACATAAACACAAATGTAAGTACTTTCAATCAATCATAGTTTATTGCAGAGCTGCCTAATAAATTGCAAAGTAAAGGTCACACACACTTTGTTTGGAGTAATAGAAAAGCTTTGTTTAGTTCTTCATATTGTGTGTAATATTACTGTAGGTACATATGTTCTATGCAAATTAAAAATTGTGTTCTATTTACCATCTGGCAAATAAGTTAAAATACATTTATTGAAGATATTGATTAATTTGTCAGGATATGATGGGGCTGACAAACGAAAAAATTCTCACTTCAGAGGGGCTAACATAGGCAAAAAATTGTTGTCTAAAAGCCTCAACAATTTTGAGGGGAAAAAATGGTGCACAATGAAAAAGTTAGAACAAGTACAGTACAGGGACCTAACGCCCAACTCTAAACACGAGTCAGAAAATCATAATATTATTATAACAAAAACTCTACAGAAAATAAAAAAATCGTGTTGTATATATACGCTGACAACTTGTAGTGAACTTGAACATTTGGATTCTTTTGAGATTTTCAACTTCAATTTGCTTTCAATGGTGTATGCATGGGCTTTGTGGTTTAGGTATTCAGTGTAGTCGGGTTGTATTTTATTTAGTCACTCTAAAGTATTAGCACACTTTATATTAGCTAGGCTAAAACCTAAATAAAGGAACAAAAATAAAATAAAACAGTCTTGTTACACCTTACAACGCTGTCGCTCTTTATATTATACAGAGAACGAGCGAAATTCAGCCAGCCCTGACATCAAAGTTTTCAATGAAAGATTGAAATACGAGTGCTATGTTTAGAACGATATAGACCATATCTTTTATAGCAAGATGGATATAAGATCCTCTATAATAACAAAGGCAACTTTATTTATCTGTGTCTGTTTCTGGCATCCAGACTCTACGACAAGCTATGACTAAGTGTCCTGAAATGAAACTTAGTTGGTACTTAACAGTTACCAGGGCAACAGAAGTCTTACCACAGCATCTGTACAAAATTGTTTCAAGAAGTTTCTATTTACAAAAATCTGTGAAATTAAAAATATATGCGTGATACATAGCAACACTAATCTAACAAAAGGAAAAGACGTGTATCTAACGAAGCAACGCATAACTAAGTAGCTGAACATAGCAGTGAGATGAGAACCATGACCAGGCTATAGAACGTCTTCGAAAACAGAATGATACTATTGTTTGAAATCGTCACTCATTAGTCTAGCTATTGTGCCGAGCTAGTGTGGTGTTTTGAAAATATTCAAATGTATTCAGAAGTGTAACATTTAGTATTCATAGCCGGGAATTCGTAATGCTGACGACGAAAAGATAATCATTCCACGGCTTACAAACTCGTGTATGTGTACAGAGTACAGAGTCAAGGACTTTTATTTTGTCTAGCTGCGCCCCGCGGTTCTAGCCGCGTGAATATTTCCTCAGGAACCATAAACTTTTCTATGATATATATGTCACTGTTCGGCCCTCGAACTATCTCTATGCAAAAAATTACGTCAATCCATTACCCTGTTGTTGCGTGAAAGAAGAAGAAACAAACCAGTATGCTTATCGAACTGATGTTTGATTTGTCAAAAATACTAGGTTTAGTGAAAACTACACTAGTTTTTTGCCATTTACTGCAGCTGCAAGCGATCATCAGATAGCGAACGGATTATAGGTGGGTACCGCGCAGGCGTGGAAAACTCACAGGAAGAAACTTGTTATATTTTTATAAAGTAGAAGAAATATTCTTATTGTTTTGTGAGATCAAAACAAAAAAAGTAATTCACGACAACAATACTAATCCCACACAATGTTATGATAACAATCATCTGCAAAGAGAGAATTCACACGGAAAAGGAAATCCGTCAGAAAAACAGTAACATGTAATGGTTCCGTACACCACTCAACACATTCTAAGTAGCATTCACATATTAAGGCCCATTTCACATTCTTATCTCAGCAGCGCAGAAGCTGAGATCCTAATAATATTCATGATAAAAAGTGCAAGTAACGAGAGCAATTTTGGTCGGGCGACGCGAGACCGCGGCGCGAGTGGCTTTGCGATTTAATTGCTTGGCGCCGTTCCATCGCGTGACTTTAGCGAGGCTGGAAGAACTTAGTATAAAATAAGTACCTACCCTCCGTTGGTTTAGTAAACGTCTCCTAAATAGTTTTAAAGTTATTAGACGCAAGTTTATAATGCAAAGGTGCAATGCGTTGTTACATGGATGACATTGTGAGAGGTATTAGGTATAGCTTAGTGGTTGACTTATCAGGAAGCTATGCCGCAGGCTGTGAGTTCAAATTCAAGCAATTGGATTGATCTTTAAGTAAAGGAATACATCTTGAAGAAACTATACTAATAATAATGTATTTATTTTATCAAGGGCCGATTTTTCAATCCACAGTTAAACGGTCAAATAATTAACAAAAGTTGCAGGTATTCATAGGCGACAGTGATCGCTTTCCATCAGGTGGCCCGTCTGCCAATAAATGAGATCACATACTATCGTAGATGACTTCTACGAAAATAGAAGAATATTTGATTTTGGTTACACTTAAAAAAAAAACATTTTCGTGGTTCAGATAAACATGGCCTTTACCTATTAGAAATACTTTTAATATTTTCGCGCTACGAAATGTTTACGCTACTGTTAATTACTATACCGTTACTTTTTATAGGAATTATTACTTATTATATTTATTACCGACTTCTATAAAAGAGGATGGATCTATGTTCCACTGTATTTTTTATGTATGTTCACCGTTATTACTCCGCCAACAGTTAACTGTTTTTTTTTCTTGTGTTCGATAGGGTATACTTCCGATTTGGTCCCATTGTCACCAAGTCAGGATCTGATGATGGGATCCCAGGGAAATCGAGGGCAACCCTTAATTATTATTGACACATATTACATTTTTTACATATTTTTCAAGTCGGTTTTTAATGTCATCTACTTGTTTAGATTATTTATTTAAATGAATATGTATGCTATATATCGAAAAATGGAAAATTGTTTTACCAAAACAACTTACCGTTAAATTTTCTTTTTATTTATCTTGCAATGCTACAATTAAAAGGTTACCCCCACTTGTTTCAGAAACACAGGTGGGGGGAAAACGTTAAAAGAGAACGCCGTTACAAGAACGACTAAGCACCTGTTGGATTACCTGTTAGTAAAAGAGCGAAACTGGAACTGTTAAAATAGGTTTGAAATGTGGAGCGTTTCGGACCTAAAAAAAACAGTAATTTCATACTCGTCTTTATTTTTTGCTAATAATGATAGCAGCAAGTTTCCTTCAACCTTGACACCGACACTCCCAGACGTAACAATGTTTGTGCCAAGACTGGCAACAAACACAAATGGTGGACTTTCCTTTGACCTATTTCAATTTTATATGACAAAGAGAAGTAATGAGTGAAATTTAAAATTACCGGTGCTGTGTTTTTTCTACACTAATATTATAAAGAGGAAAGATTTGTACCTATTTTTGTATGTTTGTATGTTTGTAATGAATAGGCTCCGAAACTACTGAACCGATTTGAAAAATTCTTTCACTGTTGGGAAGCTACACTATCCCCGGGTGACATAGGCTATATTATATTTTGTAGCGAGGCCGAAGGCCGAGCTTACACTCGTGCGAAGCCGGGGCGGACGGCTAGTGTGTTATATATTCGTTACATGATGTTCGTCAAAATAAAAGCGTATTATTCGCTTACCAAAACTTTAAATATTTACATAAATGGTATAAGTAGATGACGATGTGACGATAGAGTTTTATTTAAAAAAACTGTCAAAATTATTATCAATTATTATTATTTTAAAATTAACGAAAATCTGCAACGACATTATTGTAGCTTGCAAGTAGTGAATGAAAACAAGCATTTTGAAACCGGCGACACCAATCGTAACAAAAAAAAAACGCGCCATTATTTACAGAATCAGAACTCGTCAAATTAGCAATTATCGCATGTCTATTTGACATCGACGATCGCAATTAGCAAATACCGTAACAGCCACGCGGTTCAGCCTTATATTAAAAAAATTTTTTAGTAAAAACGTAAACAACAAACACACAGACAAGTTATTTTCACACTTATAGTGAGTGAGATGATGTGTGGTAGTAGTGAATTAGGTTTTTTGTCAAAAGTGTAAGTAAAAATACCATAAAATTATCGCCACATTAAAGTTAAACCCAATATACGTGCCTTAATGTCCTTATAGCAGACCGCTATAACGTGGTTTAAAAAATAGGTCCGCTTTACAAAACCCGACAGTAGTCATGGCTATGATTCCATCCGCACAATTCGCGTATCACAGCCGAAAGCTCCAGCTGGTTATCGACCGACTCTTCGCTTACGTAACTACATGGAGTGTGAGCGTCTACAGCATCGACATAGTACTATAGTAGGTACGAGTTCGGTACGCGTACCACGCTTGTGCCTAAGTTAAGTACTGTGGTTGTATTCTAAGATTGGATATTTGGGCAAAAGAGCGGGGATGCTTTTAGGGCATAAACGTGAAGGTATACAAGTAAGCGTAACTGCTCGCAGAGATATTTGTACTTGACAACGTAAATCAGGAACATAATACTTTCTTTCAGGGTTTGATATAAGAAAATAGCACAAAATAAATGAATCTACTAATCAGTGTAGTGAATAGATTTCTTCTAGACCAACGTGTTCCATTTTCAGCTACTCCTACACTTACCAAAGTAGTACCGTGAGCAAGATGGTGGCCAAAGGGAAATCTATATACCTAACTCTTTAAAAAAAAGATGCAGGTCCACTTCTCACCCTATCCTTAGTGCACTCCTGCTTCTCAAACCTACCGCTGCATTTGCATCAGAATTGCTGGAAGCACCACTACTAGAAATGTAGAAATGTCTTCTTGTATTTGATAACTTTCTTCGTGAAATCTCGTGGAAAATGTAACCGTATTCTCGTATATTTTAAGTATACAAAGCCGACACACATTCATAGTGTTCTTACACTATGTGGTTTCAGAATATATAGCAAAATAAAGTTTCAGAAAATATACACGATTTCTGCGTAATGGGCGCGTATACTTTCTGTGAATCAGTTGAGAAAGTACAAGGCTAGAACCAACATGTTCTGACATTGTAAGATTTAGAATATAAACGCGTAATATAGATAAGCGAAGCTGCGCCGATCGGGCGTAGCGAGTGAGTCTGGCTTGTACACACTACTATTTCAATTCCGACTACTACATACCTAGAACTCGGTAGGTTTAAAGGTAAATTAGGTTGACAGTGACCGAACAAAAAGATAATACTGATCAGCGAAGCTACGCCGTACGATCGTAGCGAGTGACGCTGGCTTGTGCACATTTCGATGTGTGCACAGTTGCACACTACTATTTCAAGTCTGACTACCTTCCCACGATTAGTCCGCAATGGTAACTAGTGCAATATATTTTTACACAAAATGTTAGTATACGTTATTGGGAAATATATGCGATAAAAGCGTAATAACCATGTATAGTTTCTAAAAATACTTATGCTTAGTACAATTTGAAACTATACGCGATATTTGGTTTCCTGTAGTACTTCGTAGCTGTTTCTTAGATGTTTTCTTTGTGTTATGTATTAAAGGTGTTTCCAATATAAGTGTATGTTTATAATACTGGGCGTGAGGGAAATGCTCCTGAAAACGAAGACTGGTGATAGTACTGGTGATTACTGTTATGATACCACAAAAAAATGTTCGCAATATAAAGCAAACAAATTAATATCAGCTGACGCTAGAGGTCAACGAACGACCAGCGACGCGATGCGCCGCGCACTTTCTTCTACGCTTTACATTGCTTGTTTGCAAAATTCTAAACCACAAAACGATACTATAACAACAAGTGTAAGGAAAATGAAATATTGGTATTCAAATGTGTTTATATAGTATAATAATAGCGTTTCGACTTCGGGAGCGTTTACCCACCCGGTTAACGTCGTAATTTTCATTTTGTACAAGATGTTGTTGCTTATTTTTTTCTCATATTTTGAATTTCACAATACATTTATTGATGAAAAAGTTCATAAGTAAATGTGTGTTTTTTTTAAACATAACCTGTTTTTTTTTTGTTTAATTATACGCGAAGTTAGCTGTAGTTTTTTTTTATATTGTTAATAGGCTCTATAAGCGTTTGACAACAACTCACCTGATGTTAAGAGCCCCAAAGACGACACGTAAACAGATCCAGCCGAATCACATTCTAGGGATTCGGCTTATACACATTGTTAAGTACCCATCGTCAAGTGCAGGTGCTAGGTGGATTTGGTCCAGCCAATCGATTACATACCAGCAAGTATCCTACCACTATGATATGGTTACCTTACGAACAATGTATTCCTCCATTGGCAGCTCAAGCTCATTGTTGGTATTTAAACACACAACCCGCTGCTTAGAATTCGAACGCGCCAACCACTAAGCTATCATCGCAAAAAAATACCTTTGCATACAGCCATCAAAATTAATGGACTGAAGAAAATCGCTACGCCTGGTAACAAAATAATTCACTAGAATCTGTGTTACCAAACTCAAAGCTGTAAACGTACCGTGGTTTATGATGTGAGATGACGGAATCGCTGTTTTGTCTGGAATTGTTTCTGTCGCCGGTCAGGCTTGGGCAGATGTAAATGACCGTGTCAAATGTTTTTGCGGCTGTACTGAAAGCTATAAAAGGTTCTTCAGACTACGCTACATTAAATCGTATCGCATCATAACTTCGGTCAGACATTGTGAAAACCACAGAAAGAAAAAAGCCCTTCTGTTTTCTGTGGTGAAGACATTATCTGCGTGCACTGCAGCAGCTTGTGTGACGTGAGGTCGTACAGCGCCTTGATGACTTGTTCCTTTTATTGTCTTACACTAGGGGCCTTATGCTCATCTCTAAACGCGGGCCCGAATAGGTGCAGTTTGCAAAATCACGCGAACGCGAACCTTAACGCGCCGAGATACGGTTTGCGGTCGCGTGATTTTGCAAACTGCATCTATTCGGGCCGGCGTTTAGTGTTGGGCGTTAGGTCACAGGTCTCACTTTGAGATCACCGCGCCAGCTTACTTCCTAGTAAGATGTACTTACTGTCGTATAAGTGAAACTTATGTAACTTCATATAAGACAGGAATCAATGGCGTAAGGGAGAGGAGGCATACATTTTGTCCGATGTCATTGACCGTTTTCTATGGAACAGCTGATTTTTTTCGCGATTCAGGATTGGTGGCATAGCTTATAAAAGTTGTTCATAATGATGTGTACAAAGACCTCCTTTGGGCTTATTACAGGGTATATGCGTAACCCTGTAGAGTAAGATTGAAGCTTGGGGGAGCCGATTTTCTACGGTGAAATAGTAAGGGGAACTTTTTACAATGTTACTGAAGCAGCCGGAGCAAAATATGACTTGTATTGGTCTGAGTATAGGTAAGTCAGATTACAGAGACATAATTTCCGGCAAAAACATAATTATATACTATTTAAACATTTACAACATTTTCTTATTGTATTTTTTTATCTCCTTGGATATATAACAGTGAGACATGTCCATTGAATTTATCCAACATTTTCTGATCATAATTTGTAATTAATACCATTACTTATTTATTTATCCATTTACTACACTTTATAATAATGCTCTAGATGATGATAAATAAGTAGTACCATCGTTAAATTATTATTATTCAAGTCTAAGGAATACCTTTATAAAATACTAGCCGTCCGCCCCGGCTTCACACGGGTATAAGCTCGGCCTTCGGCCTCGCTACAAATATAATATAGCCTATGTCACCCGGGGATAGTGTAGCTTCCCAACAGTGAAAGAATTTTTCAAATCGGTTCAGTAGTTTCGGAGCCTATTCATTACAAACATACAAAAATAGGTACAAATCTTTCCTCTTTATAATATTAGTGTAGATTTAGGAAAATTAACTTCGTTGCTTTTAGTCTAGTATCTTGTAAAAGTCTTAGTTTTGCTTCTTAACTATGTCAGGGGATTTGTACCGTATTTTATTCATTGCAGCGTCTAATTTTCACAAAACTATGGAGTAGGTACCTACCAACAAAAAAAAAACAGTACCTACCCTAATTTGGAAAGTATATAGTTAATCAAGGTAGATATGTAGTAATGATTTCATTCAATGCCACAAACGACAACGACCAAAAACAGCAAAAAAAAAAAAACGCTTAAGTAAATCAATCGAGGTTGTATCGTCATTGAAATAAATTGGACTAATGAATAGCAAAATATAACAATAATGATATAGATAGTTTTCAAATTTTGCTCTTCAAAAGATGTGCAAAATTTAGGCACCGCTTTGAAGTCCCTGATATTATGGCATGGTTTTAGAAATTTACACATATCATTTATGACTGTTAGGTATATTGACGAAACGGGTAGACGTAAAGTCCCGTAATACCTGCAATGTAAATGTGGTGTACATATACCAGATAAAGTTAAAACCACCCTTCCCTCTTCCGTGGTCAAAACGTACAATATTGAAAAAATCGTTTCAAATCTAATAAAAAAATTGAGTGGATCATTCTAGCTTGGGACGGTCGATAGGACGTCACGTCGGTTTGTCCCAATCAGGTGATCTGATGCCGCCCGTGGACCAGGATATGCCGGTCTATTCTGTAAGCTAAGTGAACGCGCAAGTGAGGTGATAAGCTAAGTGAACGAGTATTTTTCTTGTCGATTACTACATAGAATTAAGAAAAAACTTAATTCTATGGATTACTATAAAGAAATGTCAAAATGTCGAGATCACCCTTGACAGTAGTCCCTTACGCTAATAATTCGATATTTTCACATATATCTGCAGAAATAGGCAAGAAAAAATCACATTCACTTAGCTTATCACTTCACTTGCGCGTTCACTTAGCTTGATGAATAGACCTAAGGCAGGTTCCCGATGTGGCGCCTTTTTAACCGACTTCCAAAAAGGAGGGTTATCAATTCGACTGTTTTTTTTAATGTTTGTTACATCAAAACTTTCGACTGGGTGAACCGATTTTGATGATTCTTTTTTTATTTGAAAGCTGGTGCTTCCCGTGTGGTCCCATTTTCACTGGCGTTTTTATGAAGTCGGTTTTTTATATTGATAATAATTATATTGTTAAAGGCTATTCTAAAATATCTACTCTGGGGTCATCGCGCCACCATAGTCGTAAGTTAAATCAGTTTTACTCTGTAGTACATTTTCGCAGCTAGCAAAGCGCTGAAATATAAATATTAACTGGGATTAAATTAATATACTTAAGTTACTAACTGCTGCACTCAACAACAAATTAATTAATTAATAGGTAAAATCGATTTTATAAACACCATAGAGAGAACTACAGACGGTGTTAGTTAAAAAACTAAAAAAAAAATTAGAGATCTTTGAACTGCGGATCAAGCGAAATTTCTACCCATAAACCCAAATCAAAGTTGAGAGGGCTTTGAAAGCTCTCTCATACCTGTCCAAAATTTTACCGCCGTCAGGACGAGAGTGTATATCGATAGATATAAACGTTTCTATTGAACAAGACATTTTAACCAATAGGGCAATAAATACTTCAATTTTTTCTCAAGACTTCTGAAGAGACGTACCTAAGCTTTTTCTTTTGCGCAAATGATCCACAGCTTAGATAAAAGGTTTTCTGGACATGCCACTGATCCTAGAAAAATTACTTCCATTCATTGTGATTTTGCTGAAAACGGCGGTACCTACTAATAGCGCTAATAAATCGATTGACTGAGTACATTTAACGTAGGTTTGTTGGTCAAATTAAGTGTATTTGAGTATTAGGTTGGTAAATATTAATTAGATTTAATTCTTAGACTACCTATATAAGAACACACTGTTCTTGTTAGTAAGTACCTGAGTAATAAGATAATTAATTAGGTTACTGTGCCATAGTTTAACCCGTGAGTTTTGAGTTTCTCTTTAATTACCGGTTTTTATACCAAACTGAATGTTTAGGATTTAATTTATTTTTCTCTATAAATACATATATTTGGTTTGCTTTTGTAAATCCTAAAATATACAATCGTATATTAATAAAATATAATTAAATGGCAGCAAATATTGTTAACAAATATACATATACAACCTACTTACTGACCCGCCCAACGCTAAACGTGGGTCCGAATAGGTGCAGTTTGCAAAAGCATACGACCTCAAACCGTATCTCGCCGCGTTAAGGTTCACGTTCGCGTGATTTTGCAAACTGCACCTATTCGCGCCCGCGTTTAGAATTGGGCGTAAGGTCCTTGATCTTTAAAAATATTAGAAAATCAGATTTTTCCGGCGAATAGTTATCCAATTCGCTGGATTTTCCATATTTTTTATTTCCTGCAGAGCGACATCTATGATTTCACGTGAAAACTGTCTAAACAGAAGGAGGTTTTCATTTGGATTTACAGTGCCTTCACTGAAATATGAAGCACGCGACGTCACCACGTAATAGAGAAGGAAACTCATAGATGGCGCTAGTTGGAACATTTAAAAACCAGGGTCCGCCTTAGGTCCACAGATAAATAATTTTGAGATGAAAATACTAACATACACGCTAAAATTGTAGTCCAATATTATGTAACCATTAAAACTAAAGATAGTATAAGACTACTAAATCAATAACAACATTTTCAATTACCGATTTCATAAAGCAAAAATCTAAAACAAAAAACATAGATCATCCATCCATAAAATAATAATTCATATAGGTATAATAGATACAATACAACAGTGTTTTTCAAACTGTGGGTCGCGACCCCCTGGGGGGTCACAATGACTGTATAAGGGGGTTGCGGGGTCGCAAAGCCTAAAAAAAAGAAAAAAAAAGTAGTTATTGAGTAATTATAAAAATTATAAAAGGTTTACCTATTTGATATTTGTAATAAAATAAAATACAGATTATAAACTGTGGAAGGTAGGGGGTCCCGAATTTTGTTTCATACTAAGTGGGTCTTGTCGTGATAAAGTTTTAAAAACATTGCACTACAATTTACAATTATCACCATAAAAATTGTGTAGGTTCAAATTCTCATTATTAATAAAAATATTAAAAGTATCATAAAATTTTATTGCTCCCAACTAAAATGTCTGTTAAAGAGCACTGGATGCCAAAGAACTTTTAATAGGAATCCCGTTTTTATGACAAGCACGTGAGGGATTAAATTTAGATATAAAGCCCAGGGAGATTATATCCAGCTAAATGTCTTTGGAAGTGCGTCAGTCAGCTGGAACAGTACTGAACTTTATAAATGTGCCACTATAAGTCCTTGTCAAAATAAGATAAAAATTAATATTGAATTTTATTTTAATGTCGTAAGGTGTGCTTTTTAATCTTTGCTAACTAGATCGTTGTGCTTATTATAAGTAGATATTAGGTATGTACTAAACGTCTAAAAGCATGTAGGTACACTATAAGTACCTACCGAGACCGAAATTAAAATTAACGTATAGCTCTGCCAATGGATGTCCCAGAAGACCCAGGTCAAAAACTTTCCGGAACCTTTATTAACAATGTAAAAGCGATACGTCACATTTTAATATTATATTGCGCGTTAATTTTTTTAACTACTTTCCTCAACTCAGCGCTAAGTAGGAAATGCTTTTATTTTCCTTTTTTCCTAGAAATAGATACTTCGAATACCTATATGACGACCACGACCGCTCTGCCAAGACCGAAATGACTGAGAAGAGGATACGAGTAAGTCGCACTTCACTGAGATCGCTAGAGAAGTACCCGCACCATCAAACAATATTATTTAGTAAATCACAATTTCACTTTTTCAGATCATCTATTCGAAATACGACGATGGTTGCTCAAACAACACAACGTCAAGTACGTCAACATTTTGACAAGTGACATCCTTAATCGGTAATTTAATGAGCTTTGAATTAGGAACGTGTCCTTGACCAAAGAGATCGTACAAAAACATTGTATGAAAAAGTAACAGGCCAGTAGGCTATGTTTAAAAAGATAATTTATAGAGAAAGTAGACAATGAAAACGTACTGACCGTATTGTACTTGCTCAGTGATGAAAAGTAGATAGAGAGAGAGTGTAGTATATCACTCGTATGTAAAATAAAATTTCTTCTCGGGCGACGTATATTGATTCCTCTACAGTTACTGTGCTCTATACATTAGATTCCCGCGCTACTGTCAGGATTCAAAGTAGCGCGCTTGCCGCAGAAATATAATTTTATTCCCATGTAATACAATCTGCTATTTTTAAATCATTTGAATTTTATTTCACGAGAGAGGCAAGTTGAGTAACAGAGTGGCAAAAATTAGATTTTATGATAGCACCTGGCAGTAAAACCAGTAAAACATAGGACAGATTTTGAATTCCATGCGTCATAGCATTTTACAGCCATCGTATATTATTGTTATGGTCACAGTCAAATTACTGTGGTTTAAGAAACATGCAACAAAATGTATAATGCTTGTGGATGTCTGGACTATACAGGGTTAAACGAAAAGAGTGTTACTAAGCCAAAAGGGCATACAGAGATTTGACATCTTCTATCTCGGGGTGACGAGCGCCGTGCATTGCCATCCAGGGCCTTGAACTGTTGAAGTTCAAAATTCTGAGTGGCGTTGAGCTGTTATGGGCAAGCGTGAAGAGCTATCAGGCGAGCGACTTCGCTCGTCTCGTTACTCAGTATCATAAAAAAAGGAGCTTATTGAACAAGGACCGACCCTAAAATCGCGAAAAATATTACATTTGTTTCGTACACTTCTTTAATTGTGAATGAAATTTTTATATGGAACAGCTGTATTTCTGATTTCAGGGTTGATGGTTGGTTTATTAGATTATATATTGGTTGGTGAACGTTATATATGTAATGAAGAGTAGGTACACATATCTTTACGGCTTAGTACCACGGTTCCGTGTAATGTAAATACATTATATACGTACCTAGGTAAATCTGTATAATTATGTAGACTATTAATTTAGTTGTCTTCTTTTATTATTTATGAGAAAAGAGTAGGCTAGCTAAATTAAACTTTATTTACTACTAAATAAGTTATTGGTACAAAGCCGAGGATTGAACCGGGTTCTGTCATATTGTAAAGCACACATGCTCTGTTTCATCGCTTCCAATAATATTTTTATTTTATTTTTTTATATTAATAGGTCTATTAATTTATACACTGGCGGTGACTTGTAACTAGTTAATGCAAACAAAGAGTATGAGTAATGAATATCACTAAAGAGCACTGACTACTATTAAGTATATACTATACTATATATTAAAACTTCAAAGACTTGTCTTACGTTCGTAAGTAATAAGGGATAGTATCTATTTTATGCGAGAAACGGGGGGACACAACATTACCGTTTGACCTGGCTATAAAACTGACGAAGTCTGAAGGTGAAGTAAAGGTTATTTCTCACTGGCAACGTACCTCATCTGTATGATCATAACAAGTAGTCAACAGATGAAAATATGACAGGAATTTTTGTACCAAATAGTTACATACTGACAACTAGTTACTTGTGTTATCAAACCCTTGTCTTTTTATATTTAAAAAAAAAACAGTAAAGTACGTCTCGTAAATATTTTGATTGAGAGAAATCTTCTTCATTCGTTCCATTTTGGTGCAAAGTTTCCCACTGGGATCGCATTAACTTATGTTCAAGGCTTTGAGAAGTTACTTGTATGCCAAGATAAGAAAATAATAGACTCATCCGACTTTTTCAGGGACGTCGGATTCCGGAGAAGAAGTTTCAAGTGTTCTTACCTATGGGGTTGGCAACTGTCAAAGTTGCGCTAGCATAACATCAACTTCAACTTTTCTTTGTGGCTTCTGCGGTGTTTCCAGTTTCGCCAATATTAACTTGTGATGGGTCAAGGAGAAATTACTGATGATGGTGTCGATCGAAGGTAGATGTCATGTAAATTTTGCGCATAATCGGTCGAATCTTCTCCGTTGAGTGTAATATGATTAGCATAGCTTGTACCTTTTTTATTATGAAATTTGACATTTCTCTATATCTAAACTTCTATACTTAATACTAGCCGTCCGCCCCGGCTTTGCACGAGTGTAAGCTCGGCCTTCGGCCTCGCTACAAAATATAATATAGCCTATGTCACCCGGGGATAGTGTAGCTTCCCAACAGTGAAAGAATTTTTCAAATCGGTTCAGTAGTTTCGGAGCCTATTCATTACAAACATACAAACATACAAAAATAGGTACAAATCTTTCCTCTTTATAATATTAGTGTAGAAGTGTAGATTATAAAGAGGAAAGATTTGATTGATTGTTTATTTGTTTGCATTGAATAGACTCCGAAACTACTGAACCGATTTGAAAAATTATTTCACTGTTGGGAAGCTACGCTATTTGTAACGAGGCCGAGCTTATGCGAAGCCGGGACGATCGGCTAGTCTAATATATAACGATTGACATTTTCCAAATGACCATGTGTGCAATAATGTCCCACATATTTATTATTATGACACTTTATTTAATTACATTCTCGGGTCTAGCCCGGACATTTGGTAGGCATTGGTGGAGCCGAAGCCAACACCAAGAGGCCCTGTTGAATATAAAAAATACAATTATGGAATATGTATAAAAAGGAATATGAAACTATTGTACAGTATAGGATTAAAAAAGTCTGGGCTATTGAGGTGAACAACTTGTGGATAGAATAACAGATCTATAGAATGAGAAACGGCACCTGCCTTATCCTGTCTCATCTCAAAATATATTTAGGCAGGTGATGACTTGCCACCCACTGAATGGGCCCCCCATAAAGGCTGCCGTATCTTGGCACCGGAGGGGCAACATCGGCGTGGGTGGCTTAGGGTGTAGAGAGGTGTGCTGCACTTTCACTAAGAGCTACTCGCGGCGTTATGCCCTTTAACACTTCCACCCTGGAGCTTAGGTTCTTAGCTCTTGCGGTTTCCACCCCTGGACGGCCGGTTAAGGCAAGCCAGGGGTCAGGGGTCTCATTTAGCCCCATGGAATGGGTTATTATTATTATTATGACACTTTATTTTATTACATTCTCGGGTCTAGCCCGGACATTTGGTAGGCATTGGTGGAGCCGAAGCCAACACCAAGAGGCCCTGTTGAATATAAAAAATACAATTATGGAATATGTATAAATAGGAATAAGAAACTATTGTACAGTATAGGATTAAAAAAGTCTGGGCTATTGAGGTGAACAACTTGTGGATGGAATAACAGATCTATAGAATGAGAAACGGCACCTGCCTTATCCTGTCTCATCTCAAAATATATTTAGGCAGGTGATGACTTGCCACCCACTGAATGGGCCCCCCATAAAGGCTGCCGTATCTTGGCACCGGAGGGGCAACATCGGCGTGGGTGGCTTAGGGTGTAGAGAGGTGTGCTGCACTTTCACTAAGAGCTACTCGCGGCGTTATGCCCTTTAACACTTCCACCCTGGAGCTTAGGTTTTTAGCTCTTGCGGTTTCCACCCCTGGACGGCCGGTTAAGGCAAGCCAGGGGTCAGGGGTCTCATTTAGCCCCATGGAATCGGGGTACGCGGTGTCGCCACTCACCGACGGCTCGCCATAAAGCCGCCCCTGCGTTTTTATTATTATTATTATTCACACATTTATTTCTCTTCTTAAATTTAAGTTTTTTTACAATATCTATATAAAAACAAAATATTCTAAAAAAACTTAAGCCTAGGGTGCCGCCGGCAGCGGGGCAGGGCCCAAGCTACCGGTGGTTAGGGCTGCAGAGTGAGGAACCTCCTGACAATGCGTGCCGTGTCAAGAATTACTGCCCTCTGCATCTGACCCTTGACCCAACCGTCTAGCGAGAGCCTCTTAAGGTGGTGGTCGAGGCTCTTCGCTATAAGGCCGTTCACCGATACGACTATCGGGATAATGATCGTCGAGTCAACATCCCACATGGCGGTAACCTCATGAGCCAAGTCAAGGTACTTGCTGAGTTTGTCCTTCTCAGCCTTCACGAGGTTCTCGTCATGCGGGATGGTGATGTCGACGAGCACTGCCCGGCGCTGGGACCGGTCGACCATCACGATATCAGGCTTATTGGCGACAATAGTCCTGTCCGTGATGATAGACCGGTCCCAGTAGAGCAAAGCACGACCATTCTCGAGAACTGGTGCTGGTGCGTACTTATAGTACGGCACCTCAGACTCGACAAGGCCGTATCGAAGGGCAAGTTGCTGGTGGATGATCCTGGCTACTTGGTTGTGCCTGTGCAAGTACTCGCCGTTAGCAAGATGCGAACAACCGGAGATGATATGTCGAAGAGACTCTCCAGGACGGTGGCATGCCCGACAGATGTCGACCGTACCGTCCTTCATGATATATTTCCGGTAGTTGTTCGTCTTGATAACTTCGTCCGCAATCGCACAGGCAAACCCCTCGGTTTCCCCAAAGAGGTCCCCGAAACGTAACCAGTTCACCGACGCAAGCAGGTTTACATCGGGCCCTGTTAAGACCCGATAGAACCGCCCGTGCAGCTCCTTGCCTTTCCATACGTCCTTGCGATCCTCGATGCTTAGCACCGATGGTTTGCGCCAGTTCTCGTTTGCCAAGGAGAGTGGCGTGAGGCCCCTGTCAACAGCCACAACATCGCGATGCATCCCACTCTCACTGTCACGGAAAAAATCCCTGAGACTGCACACCTCACGGTTGTGTAGGTTCTTGGCATTTAAAAAGCCTCGACCCCCCCACTTCCGTGGAATGTACAGTCTCATAACAGACGAGCGTGGGTGTAGCATGCGATGTGAAGTGAGCTGTTGACGGACCCTTCTGTCCAGGGCGTCCAGCTCAGTTTGAGTCCACCTCAATATGCCAAAGGAGTATATCAGTAAAGGCATAACCCAACCGTTGAAGGCACGCACCTTGTTGCCACCAGACAAAAGACTATTAAGTACTTTGGTCAGGCGACAAAAGAAGCGCTCCTTCACCGATTTCTTGATGTCCTCTACCGATACACCCAACGACTCTGACATACCGAGGTACTTGTAGGTCTCTGCCTCAGAGAGAGACCTGAGAGTCATCCCCTCAGAAAGCTGTAAATTCGGGGAATCTACAACTTTCCCCCGTTGCACATGCATGACCGCACACTTATCTACACCGAATTCCATCCTGATGGCGCTGCTAAAAACCTCTGTGATTTTTAGCAGCTCCACCAAGTCTTGGCGTTTCGGTGTAAACAGCTTGAGATCGTCCATGTACAACAGGTGGGAGATGACTTGACCATCTCTTCGAAGCCGATAGCCTAGTCCAGAATCCCTCAGCAAAGTGCTGAGAGGGTTCAGAGCTAGGCAAAACCACAATGGACTAAAACTGTCACCCTGAAAGATGCCTCGCTCAATCCTTATTAAGTCCTGCGGGACAGAGGAGCCATCTCCCCCGCCTGGTTGACGAAGAACTGTGGTCCACTGCCCCACACATGCGCCTAAGAATGATTTTAGAGTTGTATCAATTTTATACAACTCTAAAACCCTCTCTAGCCATGAATGAGGCACCGAATCATAGGCCTTCTTATAGTCAATCCAGGCAGCGGAGAGGGCTCCTCTGTTTCGCCGGACTTGTTGGCTAATGGCCGTGTCGATGAGGAGGAGCTCCTTAGTACCACGGGACCCAACCCTACATCCATTTTGAGCGTGGGCCAAAACGTTGTTCGCGACAATGTGCGCATTAATTTTATTTCTCAAAATGGATGTAAGGAGCTTGTAGATGGTAGGCAAGCACGTGATGGGTCTGTAGTTCTTAGGTTCCGTGGTACTACCGGACTTGTGGAGCAGAAAGGTGACACCGGTGGTAAGGAAGCTAGGAAGGGTGCCGAGCTCAAGGGCTTCTTGAAATTGGGTCGCCAAGCGGTCATGTGAGCATCGAATCCACTTTATCCAGAAGTTGTGCAACCCGTCCGGCCCAGGACTTTTCCAGTTCTGTGCCGTACGGATCGCACAACTAATGTCTACGGAGTCTATTAAAATAGACCCCATGGGTTCGATGGACTCACATTCGCGCTCGACAACACGCATCCAATCACCCTCCGTGTGCTCGACAGGCACCGACCAGATGCTGCGCCAGAAATTAATCATAGCGCTTGCATCCGGTAGCTGCCCATCGCTCACACGTTGCTCAGTTCCTTCCCAGCCTCGGTACACCTTCCTCTGGTCACTTTGGAAGAGGCGATTTTGCCAATATCTATCTACACGTTCTCTGTAGCGGCGAATACGGTTTGCCCATGCATAGACTTTCTGCTTCAGATAGTCAATACGTTCCGTGACTTTGGCTGGGTAGTCGTGGGGCCTAATACCGGTCCCAGCGAATGCCTGTGTCACGAAACGCATGACTCGGGGGCGATTATTCCCCCCCGAGTATTAATATTATTATAATAATATTAATAATATTATTATTATTATTATAATAATAATAATATTATTATTATTATTATTATTAAATACAAAAAACCTACATGCTGATAACGCCATGTGCAAAAAAAAAACGGAGTGGGTAGTATCAACACTACCGTATTTTTTTCTGAAACGTCTCGAAACTTTTCACTCGACTACTTATTTTTATTTCGGCTTAGCTCACCTTTTAGTGCACCTCAATATCAACGACGATGTAAATTTCACCCCTCTCTATGAGGGAGGCCTTGTCCTACAGTGGGCGTTAATTGGCTGATGATGTGTGATGTAAATTTAATAACTTTCCGTTGCAGAGTAATAAGTAATTTTTTTGGTCGCGCAGTGTGAATCGAGGATCTTTTTCAACCAACCTCATTAGGTATAGGTATACACCAGAATTGTGTTGTATTTGTCTGGGTACTAAAATAAAAATAGACGAAGTGTAGTTGTGGTACTCATAATTGTGAACAACTATTACATTGAGAACTTTGGATAAGATCGCGAAAACAAAATCCGCTGTCCCATAGAAATAGGTATGTCTTTCACTCTCAACGAAAGGTATGCAACAGCTGTAATTTTTTCGTGATTTCAGCTTTCTATTGTAAAAGTTAGTCATGAACGATGACTTTCTTTTGATTTAGAGCCACCGTTACGTGTAATTGTCTTCGTGTTAGTCTGATTTAAATTACAGCGAAATGTGTCTCGGTTTTGGTTCTTAAGATGCTGTTGTTATTTAATGTTATATACAAAAATGACCAAGCAATAGTATGTGCGCTTTACAATTTAACGGCACCCGGTTTGATCTTCGGTCCTGCACAAATGACTTATTTGGTACTGAAATAAATTATGTGCAGTTTTGATGTCATCGCTCAAAAACGTTGGGAGAATACCAGTATGTCCAAGAACCTCAATAAGTTCAAAGACATTTACCAGCATGCTAAAGGCACAAAGAGGAGGAGGGCAAGATATGTGTTTAGGGCCCATCCTCTTTCTCTAAGAAAAGACCTGTCCCAGCAGTGGGACAACATAACAGGCTGATAATAATTATGATGATGATTAATGTTACGAAAACCATCTAACTCTCTGTTTCTAATCTTTTTTAATTAATGAATTAATTTAGTGCTTATAGTAACCTTATGTTATTAATATATGACAGCCCCGTTAGCTTAGTTGGTAGTGAACCTGCCTTCTGCACTTGGGGGCGTGGGTTCGATTTCCACCTAGGGCAAACATTTGTGTGATCATCTGTTGTGTTTGTTCTATGTCTGGGTGTATATTTAAAAATATTAAGCTTTGCTTAGTTTGGGGTCAGATGGCCATGTATGCAATAATGTCCCAGATATTTATTTATTTTATTTTTGATTTCAGACAATGAGAGTATTCCTTACATCTGTAATCTGTTCCGCTATGTATAATCTAAACTAATATTATAAAGAGGAAAGATTTGATTGTTTGTTTGTTTGCATTGAATAGGCTCCGAAACTACAGAACCGATTTTACCACTACACCAGAAACAGAGCCAGAAAAATTATTTCACTGTTGGGAAGCTACACTATCCCCGGGTGGCATAGGCTATATTATATTTTGTAGCGAGGCCGAAGGCCGACCTTACACCCGTGCGAAGCCGGGGCGGACGGCTAGTCAAGTATAGTCACTATCAAATTGACAGAGTCGGATATTAAGTAATAGTATCGGTTATATTTTAAGACATTCATTCAAATGTAGATATATCTCTACTCAATCAGTAAGGTTGAACAGGCATATCAACAAATGTTGAAATGGCTGTTCAACCTTATTAAACTACTACTATTATTGTACTTATTATAACTTAATATTCCATAATTGAAATTCAGTTGTACCTATCTGAAACTGAACATGAAACAAACATTATCGCCGTTGTAAATTTAACTTATCTACAACAAGAACAATAATTTGCCATTATTCAAAGTAAAATTAGAGTTACAAACAGCCGGGGCGAATGGGGCGACTTCCAAACCCGTAGTGGGGTTTGATTACAGTGCAACGCAAACTTTGCGGGTAAGGATTAGGGACGTGAAGTGACTGGGGGCCTGACCCGCGGTGCTATTCTCTGGCAACAATATAATTTCTGTCACTTTTCATACTCCAGTAAAGATCGTTGAGACCAAATATCGTTGCCAATATAATACAGAAGTTTGTGGTTCTAACTCATCAGTTCATCACGTGAATGTTTCTCTGTTCCAGCCGAATAGCGACGTAGCGGGAAGGAACAGACAACAACGTCGGAAACATACTCGTAAGTTGCTCATTCCGGATCAAAGAGTGTGTGTATATAGTAAAAAATTATACTGGATGGCTATCACCATTAATAATAATTAGACAGACCATGACCGATAACAAAATATTGAGGTAAAAATATTTGAGACACATTTGTACACCATCATTTATGACAATATTCTTACAAATAAACTGATTTTGATTTGATTGGGGGCATCCAGCTCCTCGATCATATTTGTTTGACCATTTCAGTGTCGTGTCACTCTCATAGTAAAAAATGTCTATAATGACTGGTACTAAGCTAATGGTTAAATTTAATTGAGGCCTAAATTTCCTTTTGAACCCATACCTACATTTAGTTGTGGTTGTGCGCCCGCATATTTCGAATCAGCAAGAACTATGGTTTTTTATCGTCGTAAAGGTGAGATGGCGGTCAAGCGCAAGTTTGATACTTAATAAAATATATATAGTTTAGTAGGGTTGCCAACTTTTTGCAAAGAAATAAAGTATTTAAAAGAACATGAACAGTATTTCCCCCCCAAGCCGCCTGCCAAGCGTGAGGATTATGGCAACACCCCTCTATGAGGGAGGCCTTGTCCAACAGTGGACGTTAATTGGCTGATGATGTGAACAGTATTTTGGAAAAATAAACAGTTTTTTTTATACATTTTTTTTTTTTCAGTCTATAATGTTTATTTTATAAATTAAATATCCAGAAGGATCTGTCTAAACTCTTAATATATAAAAGTCAACTACTATTTAATACATTAAATTTTATTTTAGAGTATTGAAAAAACGTATTGATCACGCGCCCACCGGGACTTATTTTTAAAACAGGTTAAAGTGATGATGAAATTAACAGTATTTTGCATACTTTTTTAGTTGAACAGTAAACAGTAATTAAAGCTAAAACAGTAGGTATAATACTGTTGTCAACAGTATGGTTGGCCACCCTAATCACAAGCGTACCTATACCTTAAGCAAAAACCACTCAGGAGATAGGTTACGGGAGTTACCCTTTTACCAGAACTTTGACAATGTCGACTGCTCTAGAATCGGCCCGACTGATGCCAGTTCGACTGCCTGTGTTGAGGATTACTGTAATTTGGCTTCTCCCTTTTCTAAGAATAGGGAGACACCGAGGGAGGAAAATATTCCATACAAATCAGCTGAATTGAGAGCTGAGAGCGTGTCTTGTCCTCATACGAAGAAATCACCTAAGGCTATTTTATACTGGCGGTTTTTATATTAATTCTAAGTTACTTTGTATTTTGTTCGGTGTTTAAACAGGGTAACACGGTACAGTGGCACTAAGCTGAACATGTACCAGTATATAATACAGTAAATTGGATATGAGCAAAATGAAAAACCAAACAACTCGGTATAACACATTAGGCTAATGTTACGACCTTTCAGAGTCCAAGTGCCCTTTTATGACCACTGCAGCAGTGCGGTAATTCAACAAATATCAGTTTATGGCGATATTAAACATCACATCGAATATCTACCAACTAATTTATAACTTTATCATACTTTGAAGAAAATAAAGACTACCATGAGGCAGGCTAATCAAATAGAACATTTCTGCAGCATTCTGCAGCAGGCAATAAATGTCTGAGGAAATAGTAAACCGAGACAAAACCGAAACACACATAACGAGTGCCTTGTCTTGTCTAATTGTCATTAACATAACAATATGACCGTTAATTTTTTTGAGAGGAAGTATTTTTTTAATAATTAAACGATGGAGCACACTTTTTCGGTAACTGATCTACCATATGAAACTGATTCATTAGCATCATGAAGATACCCAGAGTTTAACTATCGAATAACACTCACTCAAGCAGCGCGTTCCACAGTCTAGCGGATCGCATAATAAAAATTATCAATTATAAGAGTTCAATAAATGGGATTATTTCCCCAATTTTCTACCCTTAGAGGTCAAATATTCTCTTCAAATTTAAATGAGACTGCCCTCGAGATATAATCTTATCCATAAAAAAATACTAAAATGGGATCATAATCGGCGAAGATAAATGGAATATTGGGTAACATAAAAATAATAATTACCAATATAAAAAAAACAACTTCATAAAACGTCAGAACTGGACCAAATTGAAATGGGACCACACGGGAAGCACCAGCTTTCAAATAAAAAAGAATCATCAAAATCGGTTCACCCAGTCGATAGTTCTGAGTTAACAAATAAATAACAAAACAATCAAATTAATAACCTCCTTCTTTTTGAAAGTCAGTTAAAAATTAATATATAGTCAAACTAAAAACCTATAGTTATATGATGAGTGTAACAACCGTGATAGTTTAAAACAGAACTCTTTCTTAGTCGTGCTCTCTTGGGAGAGTGGTTGCGTGGATGACAAGACAAGATGGCTCCTCGCTGGCGTCGTCCCTTCCCAGAGCTGCCGCTCGTCTCGCAATGCTTCTCCATTTCTGGCGCTGGTTGCATTGCAAGCACACTGCGTCATGGCTGCCTGGCTTTTTTGTTGGAGTTGGTCCAGCGAGTTGGTTACTGACCAGGACTACGCTTGACAGAAAACTGAACAAAAAACCTGTTTTTGAATTCAGTTGAAAAGTACGTTACTTTAAGTAGAAAACTGTTATCGGAAAACAAAAAATAGAATCAAGGCAGGATAACAGGGAAATAATGTAAAGTACCACATAATTGGATTACAATGGAGTAAAAACTTGGTGGCAAGAGAAGACGTGACTTGACTCAGCTAGTCTCCAGTTAGATCCAGTAAATTATAATAATTTCATGTGACGCAAAAACAACGAGTCCTGGAACAGTTAGATAACTATCTAAATAAATAGAATAATTATAGTATAAATCAAGCTCTCGAATAAAACAGAAATAAATGGTAATGGGCTGAATCAGGTCAATCGTTAGTGTTTGCCGATTTTGGCGATGTGGAAAGAGTGGCTCTGCCTGAAATAATTATTGAAATATAAATATAAGCAAATCTTGGAAGGTGATAATAACCTACGATAATTCCCTAATATTATAACAGACGTATCGATTTGAAACTTTCCAAGTATGTATCTATATGTAATTCGGATGACAATGCAATCATTTGGTACCAATGCACTGATGTGATGATGGAGCCAGCAGATGAGTAGTGGAACTTTTTAATGTCTCGAGTTTGGGCTCGTTTTAACGAGTCCCATATCAAGAGTTCCATTATCCATCTCCAGGCTCCGTCATCAGACCCTCGTTACCAAGTGTGATAAGTTTTGGAGTTTAAGGATACTTTGGTTTATTTTAATAACCACATTAGTTTGTTTTTTAACCGACTTCCAAAAAGGAGGAGGTTCTATGTTCATCTGTATGTTTTTTTAAGTTTTGTAAAGCTTAATAATTGTTTATCCCGAAAACATGTACGGGTCTTGAAAGATTGTCCACGTGGGAGAAACCGCGGGATGTAGCAAGTAGCTATATGTCTATCTATATCTATAGAGATATTTATAGCTCGATGGATGACCCCAATAGAGATCTCATTTTCGTAAGTAAACATGGAGGGCAATAATGAAAATGTAAGTCAAAAAGAGCTGATTGTCTGAGATGATTTCCGATTCCTACCTACCTTGAAATCTATAATACTTATTACGTACGACATTTAAAATAAAGATACATTAGAGACATTTAAAAAGCACTTAAAATAAAGATTTAAAAAAAACTTATTTCCTTATTTTAACGGACTTCAAAAAAGAAGGGAGTCTCAAAAAAGGAAGTTTAGCTGATTTAAATAACTTCTTTAATACATTTTAAAATATTTTTCACTATGCCTGTTATTTTTAAATTAAACACGTATCCGATATATTCTAGCTATTCGGCTCAAACAGTGGCGTGAACATAATAATATAAATTTCACATGCGTGACACATCAACTGAACATAATAATAAATAGCTGAATGTATAAAACGCTTGTTTGTACCGTCATTAGGTTCTAAATGAAATGAAGTTGACATGGGGTAAAAGCCGTCCTATATTTTGTAAAATGAGTTTAGTTTTGAGGTTTTTAACCCAACTAAATATTAGAAATGTTAGATAAGTACGTTGCTTTTAGTATATTAAATATAACCCTGTAGAATTAAAGCAGTTTGAAAGATATTAAGATTAAAGAATCAGATTCAAGGATAAATTCTATAATATTATAATAATAATTCAATAATTCATTCATCTCAAATTAATAGCCTCACCTTGGAAGAGTCCAATTCATTCTAATATCTACGGTACTTTACGAAAGCAATATTATTCAAAGTAAACTAATTACAAAACGATATCATAATTACCCGGGTTCTCTTAAAAATAAGCCAATGTCAATAAATAAGAATCTTGGAAGACGGGATCTAGCGACATTAAACTTCGTAGGCAAGATTAACTTCGTTAGTGCATGGGGTGACTTAATTTAATTACCGTGGCTGGTCTCTATAAAGCTCGAATACAGTTTTATTACTTAACATCCTCCATCAAGAGCAATAAAGGGTAAACTCATTTTGCAAACGCTGCGAATTTTGTGTAATTTGTTGGATGGACCGAATAGGATATGCTTGCGTGACGCTTTTCACTTGATTACTTCTGAAAATGGTCAGGTTATATGAATTCAAATGCGTAAACGCGAGTCTTTTTGACAGAGCAAAGAGAGGTCTCAGAGTGCACAATGCACAAGTGATGTACCATTGACTGTGACCCTTATAACGATGAAATTAGTGTTGCGAAAAGGAGTAGGAACCTTAATTCCAATGGGACAAGTCTGCATGTTTGTATATTTCAATTTGTCTGATGATAACTGTTCATATCGGTGATTCGATCTTCAAGAAACTTTGTCGGCAAGTAGTCGTTTCCGATACAATTTTTTAAATTCGAATATGAGCAAAATCGGTTCAAAAATTGCGAAGATATAGAGATCACGAGGTCACAGTTCGGGGCAAACAAGTAATTTATAGATGTTTGTAGTTATTTTCACCTACAGCTAAACGTAAAGTAGGCACCGAAGTAATAAAAAACAATAACAAAGACGGGTTTATTACCAAATAACAACTTTGATTAGCCCCTTCAAAAAATTATGACAGTTTGAATGATACCGTTTACACTAAAGCCTTTTATTAGGATTTTTGCCTCTTACTAGGTATTATGTTATGTTCTGGTATGTTATGTTGTTGTTATTTTTTTTGTTGTTGTAATGTTTGTGTCTGTATTTTGTTCATCATCAGCCACAAGACGCCCACTGCTGCACATAGGCCTCCCCCTTTAACCTCCACACTAAACGATAACCTGCCATCTGCATCCACTGGATTCCCGCGACTCTCACGATGTCGTCGGTCCATCTAGTGGGAGGCCTACCTACTCTGCGTCTTCCGGTTCGTGGTCTCCACTCAAGAACCTTTCTTCCCCATCGGTTATCGGTTCCTCGAGCGATGTGGCCTGCCCATTGCCACTTCAACTTGCAGATTTTAATAGCAATGTCGATGACTCTGGTTCTTTCTCGAATATCCGTTTCGGGTTCTATCGCGCAAAGAAACTCTAAGCATAGGTCTCTCCATTGCCCGTTGTGTGACTCTCCGAGTTTCTCCAAAAAGCCAACAGTTAAGGACCACGTCTCAGTACCATATGTCATCACTGGCAACACACATTGGTTAAAGACCCTCGTCTTTAGGCACTGTGGTATCTTAGACAAGAAGATTTCACGCAATTTCCCGAACGCTGCCCATCCGAGTTGGATCCTTCGGCAACCTCTTTGCCAAAGTTGGACTTTCCTAACTGAACAATCTGTCCAAGATAGGTGTAATGGTCAACAAATTCGAGAGTATCGTTCCCAACAACTACCGGTATGGGTACAACATGGACATTGGACGTGATTTTTATCTTATCTATGTTCATTTTAGGACCCACCTGTTGAGAAAGGCTACTGAGGTCACTGAGCATTGTATTGAGGTCCTCCAGCGACTCTGCCATCAGCAAAACGAAGGTGAGTGATGTATTCGCCATTAATGTTGATGCCCAATCCGTTCCAGTCCAAAAGCTTGGAAACGTCCTCCAATGCGTTCGTGAACAGTTTTGGAGATATAACATCTCACTGTCTCATGCCTTTCTGCAATTGGATTGGTTCCGTGCTCTCGTCCTGTAATCGGATCGACATGGTGGCGTTTCTATACAAACATTTCAGTATTTCGATATACCTATAGGCGATATGACAACGCTGGAGGGACTGCAATACTGCCCAGGTCACGATTGAATCGAAGGCTTTTTCATAGTCCACAAACGCTAGATATAATGGCCGATTATACTCCTCAGTCTTCTGTATAATCTGGCGGAGCGTGTGTATGTGGTCTATGGTGCTCCAGCCTATACGGAAACCGGCTTGTTCGGGAGGCTGGAAGTCATCAAACCTGTTTTCGAGACGGTTCGTAATGACCCTGGAGAACAACTTGTACCCATGGCCCAGGAGTAAGATATGTCTATAAGTATTCAATAAGGTGTTGTCACCTTTTTTGAAGAAGAGCACCACCACACTCTTGTGCCATGCTTCAGGCGTAGT
Organism: Agriopis leucophaearia; assembly: GCA_949125355.1. Classification (NCBI taxonomy): domain Eukaryota; kingdom Metazoa; phylum Arthropoda; class Insecta; order Lepidoptera; family Geometridae; genus Agriopis; species Agriopis leucophaearia. The sequence goes on from OX421267.1 coordinate 8,339,047, forward strand.
ACCTTCGAGTATGACGGAATTAAACAACTTCTAGAGGACTAAAAGTACCGGTTTTCCACCCGCTCTCAGTAGTTCTGTCGTGATTCCGTCATCACCCGGCGCCTTGTTGTTCTTAAGCTGTTTCAGAGCCATTCTAATCTCGTACAAGCTGATATCTGGGATGTCCTCAGTGTAATGTCGCTGTCGGGTCAGTTTAGCTTTCTTGTCCTGAGCTGTACTGACAATAGGCTGTCGTGTCGAGGTTTACAACTGTCCGTAAAACCTCTCGAGCTCTCTCAGAATCTCCGGCTTTGACGAAATGGTACTGCCATCCTCGATCTTCAGCTTCGTCATTTGGCTTTTTCCAATAGACGAATTCTTTGCGAACTTTGCGAACACTTTTTTTAATGTTACGTGAACGAGTTGGTTTACGATCATACTTTGCTTACCACATCTCATCGTGGTCGTAAAATATTCAATTCTCGATCACCTAAATTAAAATCGACGGACATTTTTTTTACATGATCGCTAACTAGTCAGTAAACGATCACATAAAACTGATGCTTTTGTATGGAAAAGAAGTAAAAATCGACAACAGGCTGTTTCCCGATCACCTTAATTTTTATCACTAAAACGCTTTTACATTACTGGTAAGTGTTCATATTAGGCTGATCGCCAACTGACACATAAATAAAACACGTTATTAAAGATCTAAACAGATGATAATGTTCCCGCCAACAACATGCAACATACTAGAAAAGCTCAACAAAGATTTGACCAAAACCACCCGTTTACGATCAGGTGATCGTGAAAAGAAAGTACCTTAGTTTTACACCATCCCATGGCGATCACCTTATATTTTAATGAATTAATCATTTCTCTCAGTTAAATTTTAGATTAGAAGATATTATGATTATATTTTTATACCACAAACACAACATCAATGCGTAAACTGTACTAAAACATGTTTTACTTACGATTCGATGATTGTTTCTCACTATTTTTTTCGTAAGTTTTTGCTTCAAAATCCGCGCACGCACACTAGCTCGTAGTCATCGGCTTACTGATCGAAAACGAACGTATTTGGTTGGTGAAATAGGTGATCCAAAAAAAAGGGATAGGTAATGCAAGCATTTTCAAGCAAAATTAACGCTAACTTTGCATTAATACGGCTATTTTTGGAAGTTTTTTCAAAAGTGATCGAGAGCAGGAGGTGATCGGTGAATGGGCCGATTCACCCTATATGTTTTCAATTCTATTTACCTGGATGTAGAGTAGGCACTAGTTGCCGTAGTGAAACTGTAAATTATACCTAAGATAAGTTTATTACTGAACTACAACTTTATGTAATTTGTAGAAGGTAAAGTACTCCAACGTTGCACGTAAAATATAATGGACCCTACTATTAACACAAAATAAATAGGGACAGAAGGCCGGCTCCGGCTGACCTTAATTTTAATAATCTAGGTATGCGCAACCAAGGCGTGGCTAGAGCTGGAAAAGTAACTATGACGTTCTGTGAAAAATTTAGATTTGAAAATTTCAATTAACAACTAATTATAATGTATAAATTATGACTTTAAAGCACATATATTTCTAGTAGAAAAGTATAAATAAATGAAAGGCTATAAGTTGATTATCGAAAAGTACTTTCATCGATTACGGCACGTACGCAAGGTACGGTTATTATATTTTGAAGTATAATAAAGCCTTATTCTTAAATAAAGTTTTTGCAATATGACAATGGAAAAATCATTGTAAATTATGACAATTGTCACACAAAACGATAATTACGTGTATTGTCAAAGCGTGGGCACTCGCGACTGACGTTCAACCGACTTGATACGAGATTCGTGTACGAACGTATCTTTGTGTCCGTGTGCCTTTTAACGTTCGAAGTAAGGAGCCGGTCTTCTGTCTGTACCTTTTTATTTTGTGCTATTAAGGTTCCAACGACTGCCTTAACCTAGCATCTAATTTTCTTATAGCTTTGATAAGCCATAAAAATAATACCTTTCTTTTTCTGCTTGATCTAATTGTGTGAAAATTAGACGATTAAATTGCCCTCTTAGCAACATTTTATGAAATAGTCTTACTTATAAATCTTATAACCTCTGTTTTTAATGTTCTGTTGCAATTGCAAGAAATACAACCCACGTGGTATCTTGTACTTTGGATCTTAAAAAAAACGTTGAATTTTTTTGATGGAAATTTCTCGAGTTTATTAGCACGCGGCAACCTATCTTTCATCTAGCGAGTAGGTGAACAATAAGTCAGCAACGAGAAACAAATTAGTTACATTTCGATTATATCGAAGACGCATTTGCTATAGATACGTACACAAGATTTGTTGCCAGGTAAGTATATTAAATATTAAAACAATTACGATACTGAAAAAGATGAACATCAAAAGATATCCTAAAAGCAGAAAGTCACGAAATTAATTAACTACAAGTAACAAACAAAAAGAAAACGAATTTTCATTACAGAGTAGGTTTACCTCTCTTTGTTTGCTAACTGGGGAGATAAATAGCTTACAACTTAAGGGTTTAACTCAACGTCAAATTTTTACAAAACGTTGACCCGCCAAAACAAAAACAGATAACGTAATTTGTTTACAAATTTTTTACTCATTTTCTATTACGGTATGACCGCGATACTGTAACCCTAGTAGGCTAACAAAATATAATAAAACGGTTATACTTTTCTAGTTTTGGAGAGTCAAAATTGTGTAAAAACTAGACGCTGGGTTGCCTTAAAAAAGAAGGTCCTATGAAATGTCAGTAAATACTTATAATACTTTTGTGACATAGGTTTTTGCACACTATATATATTTTGTTTGGGGTTATAATTACACGAAAAAAAAGTTATTTATATGTGATTAAGTGTAATTTATAGTTATTATTTCACACAGTAGGGCACTGATCAACGCAACCATTTTAGCCGCCTGTGGAGTGAACAAAACTTTTATTATTACGAAGTTTATTACTTCGTGCGAAGTAAGTTATGGTAGTGCTTAAACAACGCAAACAATTATCCTAACGAGAATTTAGTATCGCGGAGTAGAGTCTGTTAAAATGTATATTGTTATGTAAATGTAGGTTGTTTTTATTGCAAAGCTAACGTTATACGTAGAAGCCTTTTAAAGCAACGGTCGATATTGTTGAACCATTTAGTACGAGAACTTGCGAAAAAGTTATCGTTACATAAGCGATAGCAAATATATGAAAAATTCAGTTTCCTTACACGTCCGATATAGGCGCTGGTCAATTTTTCATACATTTTGCTATTGTTTACGTAACAATAACTTTTTCGCTAATGCTCGTACTAAGGCCACTGAACTAAAGAGAAAAACAAGAGTCAGCTCTAAAGTTGTTGCCATTATTTTCTCACATATGATAAGGACGGAGATAATAATCATAATTGCAGTCACATTAGATTGATTTAGTTTAGTGAGTGGTACAGATGAATTGAAGTCAATGGCTATACGATGCCGCGAATGTTGTCTTGGCTGACCTCGTATCCCATGCTCAGAATAAATAAATAAATGAAAGCGTTATATATACCTACCTACTGTTTCCTTTTTAGCACTTACACCCCCTGTTTGATCGTCCATTCGATTACATTTTGAGCACATCGTTTGCAGTTGGGTGCCGTGCCGCTCAATATTGAAGTGTGCGTATGTAGAACTAGTGTGAATATATCAGTGTGTGAAAGACGTGTTTACCTCGCCCCTTTAGTTTTTGCCAGACTTTTTTCGGTGCTAGGTCGTGTTTAAGGCAAATCCAAAATCCAGACTATACATGATAGATGATCCTTATTCCGTCCACCTTCTTATGACTTGAGTCTTATGACCTTTTAAATACATATAAGCATGCATCATTAATATTTTTTACATTTTATGATACTGAGTGGACGAACACAACGCCACTCAGAATTTTGAACTTCGAAACAGTTCAAAACCCTGGATGGCAACGCACTGCGCTCGTCACCCCGAGATATAAGATGTCAAATTTCTGTGGTGCCCTGTAATTTCGCTGGAAACATTGCCCTTCAATCCGGAACACATTAGTGTTTGCACACTACTGCTTTAATGTTGCAATCTTGTTGTAACGTCCGGGCTTTCAGACGCTACGAGGTTAAATGGCTAAATCACTTTGAATCCATTCCATCGCAAGCTCGATGAAAGCTTTTCTATACGCAAGACAGATTTATTCCTTTGCATCAAGATTAACCGCTGCATTTCTGCCTTGGAGCATAAATTACGATGGTGCTGCACCACGCGGTTTTACCCTCGATGTTAAAGTTTTCTGTTACAAGTCTATTAATCTGAACATACTATTTCCTTACCAAATGTAATCAAGATTTGTTTACAAGTAACAAACAGAAAGACAAAGAGATAGAGATGGTAGAGTTGAGGTGAAAATGTAGCGCCTAACTTGCACACACCTTTGCAGTACCGAAACATGAAACTCAAATAATATATTTATCAGAACATGGTAGGTACACACAGGTACAAAGGTACACATACAAAGAAGCATAAAGGGTCGTAGAAATTGAAATATTGTGTCTCATGTCCTTGCCAGGTGAGCCGTACAAATGTGAGAATAAAAATATTAGTTTTGTTCAATGTCAAAAGACATATATTATACAAAATTAGAATATTGATAAAATCGCTTAATTTATACTTAAATTAATTAAAGTAAGAAAAAAAACATGTCAATTACTACATACATCAGTATTTTTGGTGTGAAACGCATATTGGCGCGCCTTTGCAGTAACACCGCCACGTGTGCCGTGAGGGCTAACATTATTACGATCTTTAATGCCGTCATTTTTCACATCTGCCGGGCGTTCTGTGATGGCCAACTTTTTTCTAGATCTTACATGAAAATTATTTAGTCTACATTATATAATCAGAACATTTATATACAAACATACGATTCCATTCCAATCTTACATAAAAAAATGTCTATCTTTTCTTTACCTATTCCTTTATAAATTTATTCATTTCTTATAATAAAGGAAATGACATGCCGCCAATTAAAAAAAAAAAATCGTAAGAACGGCGAAAAACTAAAAGATTCCCGAAAAAATTTAAACTTTGTGTAAAAGCAAAATAAGGTAACAACTTTTACTATCAAGACCGGAATCGCGAAAAATAAGTCTGGAAAGTCTTAAGTATATGGAGCAGCTTATTTCGCGGTTTCGCAACTTGGTTCGAAAATTTGATTTTAGTGATGAGTACAATGATATCCTCGAATATGTCCGTCATCTAGCTAGAGAAAAATGTATAGACCCGGCGTTAAATGTATAGACGAAGCCATTCGTTAAAAGCTAATAAAGTATGAAATATGAATGCTAGTGCAGGCAGAAATATGACGCGCCTATTAATCATAGTTGGTGACATGCATTATCATTATTTATCATTATCATCTCGAAGAGCTATTGTCCATGTCTCGTGGGTTTCCCTTAGCTAACTAGACAATAGGCTTTCATCGACCACTTCATAATTACGTGTTCTGTTTGATTTTACTTAGCGATTAGCAAACATGTCAATCAATGATTCGAATGACTACTATACACACACAAAAAATATATATCTACACTAATATTATAAAGAGGAAAGATTTGTACCTATTTTTGTATGTTTGTATGTTTGTATGTTTGTAATGAATAGGCTCCGAAACTACTGAACCGATTTGAAAAATTCTTTCACTGTTGGGAAGCTACACTATCCCCGAGTGACATAGGCTATATTATATTTTGTAGCGAGGCCGAGCTTACACTCGTGCGAAGCCGGGGCGGACGGCTATTTATGATATAATTATTAATTAATGTTATTCAACGTATAAAATTTCCTTATGGCTTCTGTGGTGTTGCCGCAAAATTATACCAATGGCTTGTGAAGTGTAGGGCCAAGTACAATATTGGTTCAAAGAATAAGGGTGCCATGTGATATTTGTGTCACCTACTGTACTGGTATTAGAGTGGTTTTCATGAAAGAAGTCTCACGGCAAACAGCGGAACTAAATTTCCATCTATTAGTTGTCAGTTGTTATTACTTTGTTTGGACGCTAGTGAGGTTTTTATTATTTTGCCATCTTCAAAGAGTCGTGTACGATGCCCAAAGTTTTTAGAAGTGCTGCTCAAGAATGATACTAATAGTGATTGATACAAAATGACAGCACCGCATCTGGGGGACTTCTTTCATGAAAAACACTTTACAACTTCGTATACTTACATACCGTATATAAAGTTAGTTGATTCAGTATCTATGTGTGTTTTTTTACAGTAGTACACACATTATTTTCAAACAGGTTGCGAATAATAAATACTACAATCACTAGCGTCTACTAAAGTGTAGATATTTTGAACTGTGGCATACAAATAAAGTTAGAAAAACGTTGAAAACTTTAAGGCGACATGGCGATCAAACACAAATTTACAAATAAAATAATATGATAACGCTAAATAATTATTGACCTGACCCAATAACCGCACCGACAAAATAAATCGCACCGACTCAAAATTAAGAAACGATACTCATTTCCCTGTCAATGTCAACACGCCAATCAACGCCGAACATTTCCTATTACAGTCGTGAACACCATAATTTTTCTTGCCCGGGTGGGGTGGTATAGAAATAAACACATTATTAGCGATACGCAATATTGTCCCAGAATCAGTGACAATCAACGACTACGACTAAGGCGCAATAATTATACGACAAAACTTATAAGTTGAAAAGGTGACGATCCGACCCGACCAATACCAGAATACATGTGTTATAATGTATGCAAGAAGAATCACACCGAAATGACATAAATACTCTCGATACGTCCCAACAAAGTTAATTTTGACACGCACGTTTTTTACTCTGACTGTTACAGACTTTGATTATGTAGACATATACATAATCAAAGGTTACAGGATAATTTTGCGACTTTTGCACTTGTTAGGTTAGATGTATAAGCGACCTTTTAGAAAAAGCTCAAGGCTAATCGCTTCGTGTTCGCACGCATGCCAAAAGGCTGGTTTTTAGAGCGCGTTACCATATGTACGTTACCTTCTGTAACCCGAACAAAACAAATAAAAATCTAATAAATAACATAATCGTACTTTCTTTCAATATAGTACTCACGGTGCTGTTTGCAGGATGGCGCATTGCAAGACTATTTTGCGCGATGTCTTGTTTATCAAAATCTAAAAAAAATAAAGTAAAATATTACTTGTAGAAAAATTACCAGACTAAGTCGTCAAGATTTGTAAATGCGATTTTTAATGACTGCCTCCGCGAAAAAGGATACAATAGGCATGACGTTATGACAATCAAGACTGTGGTTGTTTTGTATTCTGTCGCCTGTTGGATTTCTTGCCTCGTCGCATGTCGTGTCGAATATTGTAAATATTATAGCGAGAAGGAACAGTATTAAAGCGTTTCTATGGATGTCTTCACGAGTATGTGAAGGCCTCGCAGCCGGCGATATTAATTGGCGCCCTGTTTCGTCTCAATTGAACAAGATTCCTTGATTGGCTTTGATTTCTCGAGTATGTGACATTTGAGTTTGAATGTATCGTAATGTTGGTAGAATAATCTGGAAATAAACAAGCTTTCTGCATGGTTCAAGGTTCTTGGTTGACTTTTGCAATGTTATACGGTTTCAAATCAATAATGGTTCAAATATCGAAATTTATTATATTATTTCAGTGAATTATGATACTTACAGTAAGACTAAGTTACTTTTAAAATAATACTTATGCAAGGCAACGGACACATCCTTCTACGTCCGGATAATTAGAACTACCCTGAAACCAGAGCGGAAAGGTCGCAAAGGTACTCGGACCTAAAAGAGGGTTTCCGTTCAAAGTTCACGGTAGTTTATCACGCAGATTTATTTCAGGACGAAGAAACCAAAATCCCAACTGTATTTTCGAAATTATTTCAGCGCACTAACAAAATCTAAAAACAATAATAAAAGTACAACAGTAAAAATATTTTTTTATATTTCAAAGAAGGTAAATCTTAATAGAATTCACTAAATAACGATAAATATACAGGGTTATTTTAAATATACCAAAACACATGACAGTCATGTGAATATTTTTTTTCCTACTTTCATGTACTTAGTTGCATGACTTTTATTAAATTTTACTCTCCATCTTGCTCGCCGTATCAAATCAGAAAAACCATGGATCAATAATTAGGAGCTGAATTTTGCACCTGCAAAATACAAAGCGTGAAAAATTCTTTTTAATATATTTTTGTGAATGTGTCAAGTTATGTGAAAAATCATAAGTTTTTTTGGTATTCACCTGCGATAAGATTTTTTGGTATTTTAAAAATTACCTTATAAACATGCCGATTATAACATTATTAAAAGAAAATAATGTTTTTTTGTAAAAAAAAAAACACGTAACAAAAGTTGTTATATTTGCTAGAGAAGCAACCAGCGACAAGTTATTTGATATTTTAAAAATAAGCCTATAAACATACCGACCATACTACTATTCGAGTAGGTACCTACTGTCTCCCCTTTGATCCTCGACTAACGACTACAGACTGCGGCAGATCACAGGATTAACCTCAATTTACTCTGACAACTGTTCTGAAGTGTCTGAATACTTTTTTATATCTACTGGACTATTTGCTAACAGTCGTGTTAATTAAAATAAGTTTATGAACGACAACGTGTCAGGAGATCCATTAAGGACGCTATAATGATTTGAATAATGTACGATGGTATAAATAAACATCACAAGAGTAACAGCAAGTATAAATATTATTATGATAGAACCAATTAATGTTTAGAAAGCTGGGCTGAGATCAAATTATTGTTTTGATTGTCTAGTAAACAACATGAACACAATCACTCCAGCTCAGCTGTATTGTGTACACAAGTCTTGTTATGATAAATTAACTATGAAGTGCTTTCATTTATATATGAAAAATGAGTGATTACGGTCTAAGTGTCCACTAACAAAATTTGCGTAAAAGGGTCCACTAAGTACTGAGGAACATTGAATATGACATCAAAAATACTGTCAATTAAAAATTATGGCTGATTAAAAATGCGAATATAATGAGATGTGAAAAAAATTTACATCCCCATTTAACTTGTACTAAATCCACCCCAAAAAATTATCCATTTTTACTTTTAAAATTAAGATCTTTACTAATACTGTATTTGTATAAAGATAAAATAAATAAATAAATATCTGGGACATTATTGCACACATGGTCATCTGACCCCAAACTAAGCAAAGCTTGTAATATGGCTGCCAAAGACTTATATACATACATATATATTTTTAAATACATACTTAAATAGATATTAACACCCAGATTGATGCACTTATGTACCTACTTATAATACAATTATCAAAGTTAGAAGGTTTTAAACAATTAGGAAGGACGAAGAGACAGACAGACTGATGGACAGAATGAACTGATAAGGGTTTCTTGTTATGTAGTACTACGAAATCCTTAAAATTACATTACTGCCTGTAATCTAGCTGTACAATCCATGATGTGAGGTTGGAACTAGGACAATTAGAACAAACTCTACACAGTTTTGCCATTTTCCTTATGACAGTAAGGAAGTGCTAAGCTTCAAAAATACATCTCATAAATATGTAATAGCCGTTGAATTAACAAGAGCACAAGTCATTGGCAGACTTGAAATTAAAATATCATGATATTATGTAAATAATTCAAACTCTTGGTTTTAAATATCCCAGCATAATTTACACTCATTTCACTATGAAGTGGAAATAAAGTTCGCAGATTCACAGATTTGATTATGGCCAGAAGCGCGCCACAGTACTTTCAAATAAACTTTTACTCTAGTTTCAGTTTGTAAAACGTTGCTAGTTGCCATCTGGTGCTCTTTTCCAGATAAAAATAAACATTCAAACATGCTCGAAATTTTAGATTTGACAAACGAGTCATCATCATCATCATCATCAGCCAGAAGACGTCCACTGCTGAACATAGGCCTCCCCCTTTAACCTCCACCCTGAACGACATCCTGCCATCTGCATCCACTGGATGCCCGCGACTCTCGCAATGTCGTCGGTCCATCTAGTGGGAGACCTACCTACGCTGCGTCTTCCGGAACGACTGAGTAGGTACTCCTTATTAGTACGAAAATGTAAGGCTACTAGACAAAAACTAACAAACTGCGACGTCATGAAGAGCACATTTTATCATATTTGAGGTCTATTCTCTCTATATTTTCACTTCTGGTGTCAAACTTGATTGAAGAGTTACTCCACTGACTTTATAAAGTACCTACATACCTACTAGCTTTTGGCCGCATCCAGGCCCGTGTTGTGAATAATACCATATGCGAAGGTAAGTATTTACACATATGACGATAAACTCAGCTGTCGATCAGTGAAATAACTTTCAGTACCGGTTTATTAGTTCAAAAGATTACCCCCTACAGATATACAGCAACCAACTATTATATTAGTGTAGAAGTGTAGATTGCCAGCAACCAAGAGATAGCAAGTTGAAGTAGCAATGAACAGGCCACATCGCTCAAAGAACCGATAACCGATGCGGAAGAAAAGTTCTTGAGTGGAGACTACGAACCGGAAGACGCAGCGTAGATAGGCCTCCTACTAGGATGTCATTCAGTGTGGAGTTCTAAGGGAGAGGCCTATGTTCAGCAGTGGATGTCTTCTGGCTGATCATAATGAAGTTCATATAGGTCAAGTTGCTCTGATGGCGGAGTTTTAGGTCACCAGAAGGTCTAAGGGGGAGGCCTATGTTTAGCAGTGAACGTCTTCTGGCTGACAATGATGAGAAGTGTATAAGTAGATTTATGAGTAAGTTATTGAGGAATTAAGTTACTAACTAACACTTGGACAGGCAATACGTAAAGTTTCTTCTTTAGATGTAGTTTTAAGTTTCGACCAAAATTAAATTTTACAGAGAATTAACTCAAGAGATTTCCTGAAATTATTTTGTATTGATGTGAAGCCCAACAAGATTACCCATTCAACAACATTATAATTAGTTCGTACTTTAATAAAAGCCGCCATTTTACACGCATCACGTTCGCATTCTATCCAGTTTATTGCTTCGTCTTATGCTTACAAACATAATAAAATCGTGATGGGCGTCTATAACGAGAGGGTACGATGAAAATTTCGTTCGTTCAGAATATGGTTATGATGGCATTACTACTTATTGGCGCGGTCGTAAACTAAATGTCCTAGGTACTTATTGGGTCCGCATGTACCTAATAGGCACATATTGACATTGGCGACGCGCTCTACATTGGCGAATTTGGAACAACACTATAATTTTTATACCATAGGTGGCAAACAAGTAGACAGCCCGCATGATGGTAAGCAGTCACCGTCGCCTATGGATACTTGTAAAGCCAGAGGCATCACAAATATGTTGCCGACCCTTTAAGACTCTATTAACTCGCCTTTTGAAGAACCCCATGTTATAGCTTCTCGGAAACACCGCGGAAGGTAGTTCATTTCACATTTTGCAGGTGTGAGGCAAGAACGATCGTGTGAATCGCACAGTGTGCGATTTCTACTGATCTATGACATGTGCACGCACTTTCAGACGGTGGCGGCTAGGTAATAATCTGCTATCTAATAATAAATGATCAAATATTTATTATATGATGTATATATCAATACACTCAGTTAAAAAAAAGACGGACGGTAGACCAAATCATTCACAGAAGGGTGGCTTTGGAACGGAAAGAGACCACCGAGCAGACCAGTTCACTGGTCGAGCGACCACGGCAGCAGCAAAATAGAAGACTAGGCTGGCAAATGATTAAAAGATGTCGCACTAAAGAGTAAACACATAAATATCATCCCTACATAGTCGATATGCCACCGGCTCGAACTAGCTGGTTTGCCTCCTTCCTTCTTAATAACCACCACAACCACTATCGAACCATTATAGGGAACGGAATGCTTTGCCACCATCCTTGTTTCCTAAAAAATATAACTTGGGTGTCTTCAAGGCCAGATTGAATAAGTACCTTCTAGGACTACGTGCTCCATTTTCGGCTACAACATCGCTTTCCATGAGGTGAGTTAGTGGCCAAACGTAAACCTATTCCATATTAAAAAAAAACTATACATGCTCAGTTGCTCAGCTGTGGGTGGAAAATTGTTGATGAATATGATGATGAAAAGAAGTATAAATTGTACAATAATCGTAAAAGTGTAAATAAATTTTGTACGAATGTATTGTGAAACTTAGATGTACGGTGCAAAATTTTAAAGTAAAATACACACAGATACAACTACGTTTGCAAAAAATAACAATGAAATTTTCGCAAAAGTAGGAAAGAATTGCGGTGACCAATTGAACACTCTCCAGTCACTGTTAGATGACACAGACATAGAGTGTTCTCTGTTTCAAATGTATTGTAAAATGAAACCGTTATCTATCATCTCCTTTCTCGACTCGATTGTAGTCATCCGAGTGTAAACTTAACTTGATAGGTGTGCGAGCATTCCTGGGTGCGGGAAGCGGAAAGGGTCGCGAGTATGCTTATTATATACAGCGATACTTGGAATGGGTGTATGTTTAATACACCCATTCTAAGTAGGCCAAAAGGCGTTCAAAATAGGTACTATCATTATGATCAGCTTTTACTATAGAGAACACTAAAATCACGAACAAAATATTAACAGTTCCACAGAATAAGGTAATTCATAACATGTAAATGTATTTTTTCGCGTGTTCAGGGTTGGTCCTATACTAAATGATGTTTGTAATGATGCTTATAATATAACAGACTCCTTTCGGCTTAATGCGTCCATTCCGCGTTATGCGTCCGTTATATAAATGGACAACAGATTCAAATTATACAAGAAAAAAATTTTAACTTGACTTGACAGTAATGTTGGGTTACGCTACCACTACCAACTAATAGCGACGAGAAACTAATAGGGGCTTGAGCATTTCAATTGTCTGTAGTCCTTCAATCGTAGTAGTTTAGGTATTTTCTTGTATTTTTCTTAGGTATAAATACATTCGCCCATAACAAAAAAAAAACATATAAGGTCGGGGAAAAAGTTTCTTCGTATTTTATAAACAAATTCAAGACATTTTTTTTTTCAAGTTTAATTACATTTAATTATAATATATATGTACCATTTTGTTCGATAACTTGTTGCCATCTTTTAGGTAGTGACATAACCCCGTTGCTGTAGAAATTTTGGGAATTCTGATCAATAAAATGCAACAAGTAGTTTTGACAGTCCTCTCTTGATGTTAATCTAACACTACCCAAAGAATTCTGAAGAGATCGAAACAGGTGGAAATCTGAGGGTGCAAGGTCAGGGCTATGTGGTGGATGCATTAACACTTCCTAACCAAGCTCTCTAAATTTTTGCTGAGTGGCCAAAGATGTGTGCGGTCTGGCGTTATCATGATGAAAGACCACACTCTTTATGTTGATCAATTCCGGCCGTTTTTTCTCAATTTCTTGTTTGAGTCTCATCTGCTGTTGGCAGTAGAGATCCGAATCGATGGTTTTGCCCGGCGGTAAATGCTCATAATGAACGATGCCCTTCCAATCCCATCATACACACAGCATCACCTTATTACGTGTTAATCTGGGTTTCGCTACAGTCTGTGGTGCTTCACTGCCCTTTGACCATGATCGTTTGCGCACATTCTTGTCGTAGGTGATCCATTTTGCATCACCAGTGATCAATCTTTTCAAAAACGGTTCGGTTTCTTTACGTTTCAATAGAGAATCGCAAATGAGTACACGATTCATTTGGTTTCTTTCAGTGAGCTGGTGTGGCACCCAAATATCGAGTTTTTTTGTATACCCAGTTATTTTCAAATGGGTCAAAACTGTTTTGTGGTCAATCCCCAGGTCTTCAGCTACGTCGTAACTACTAATATGCCGATCTTGGTCCACTTTTCCAGAAATGGCATCGACTTTATCCGTTACAGGGCGACCAGAGCGAGCTGCATCTTTGACATCAAAATTCCCGGACTGAAAACGCTTGAACCAACATTTTGCTACTCTTGATGACACTGCATTAGGTCCATAAACGTCACAAATTTTATTCGCGGCTTGTGTCGCATTTTTCAGTTTTTTGTAATAAAATTTCACAATATATCGAATTTCTTCGTTAGATTCACTCATTTTATCGAACAAAAAAACAATTGAAAAATGGCGGGAAATTGCTTTTTACTTTTTATATTCCTTTTTTAAAATGTCATATTTTTAATGGTATCAAAACCAGCCAGATACAAACAGTACAATCGATGAGATTTTTACTACAACTTTATACATACAAAATACGAAAAGACTTTTTCCCCGACCTATTATAATGTAATATTTGCCTTAGACAGTTTTTTTTATCCCTAACCTTATCGAAAAGTTAAGAAACCTATACATACGAGTACATTCCCAATTTACGATGACGCCTATTTTTGGCTTCGCTGTTGTCATAAACACTGAGAGTCAATTTCCATGATTATTACAGAAAATAGAGTAAAAGGGGTTAATTAATGCAAGAAAAGCGAACATCAAAGAAGGCAAAAGCCTATTAGAGCCAAAGGTATTTTAAATAGGGTTCGATTCAATGGTCTCCGAAAAAATACCCTCTTTTATGCCTAACTGAAAGTACTTTTGGGTTTGTAACGCTTTAAGTGGACCATTCAGTTGAAGAAGAGAAGCAGTTACGAGTATATTTTATTATTCTTAAATTTTTAGGACTTGTTGAATCATTGTATTGTAAAACACTTGTTCAATTGAGGTAATTAAATAAAAAAAAACCTTACTATCCTTCTGAGTCTTGGTTTTGGAAGGCAAAATGATCTTTTCCTTCCTAAATTTAAGATTTCCTTCCTAAATTTGGGAAGGAAATCATCTTGCCTTTCAAAACCGATTCCTTCTTTCATGAATCAGCAGGAAAATCCGTTTTTTTTCAATGTAGAGGTCTAAATGCAAAGATGAGATGATGCAAATTTGCATTATCTTCTACCTTCTCAAGCTTACTACCAGTTGGCAGCGTACCTAGCATGCTGGCGGCTATACCATACTGGAAGAGTTACCACAGAGTTAGTTATAAGTCAATCGAAAATGATCATTACAATTTCTGTTAAAACATAGTCGCAGTACTAGATAGAAAAAGCAAAGCACCATAAGCACGGATAAAGTAGTAGTAGTTAATTTGAATAGTTTTTTCAGTGCAACCAAAAATTTAATGAAACTGAATTAAGTTTTAGTAATGTTTACACGTTTTCAGCTTTCTCTCTTCGCCTAAGAATTACCTTTCACGTTCATGATTCGTGAACCACTTGAATTTGATATATCGAATATTGTGTTGCCACTTACCCTAAAAGGAGTAGGTAGGAGTAGTGCCTCTAGGCAAGCAAAATGTTATAATTAGGTATTTGTTTCAACTACACAATTCAATGATGACATTATATTAATTTATATGTATTATCTATATATCTATCTATACATATAATAAAAACGTAGAGATAAAAAAATCTGTATTAACGATATATTAAAAAAAAACAAACAGCGTCTTAAAATAAGCCGCTTAACACGTTAAGGCAGTTTTTCGAATTTTGTTTGTTTGTGTTTAGGAGATATGCGTGAGCACATCTCCTAAACCCATGGAAGAAAATGCGGACGGATTTAAAGGCTTTCACGAATATGCTTAGCTATGACCAGATTGAAGTATAGCCTATGTTATTTTACACAAGGGCCGGATTAAGGAAAGAAAAAAGGATTGAAGGTTTATATAAAAATCTACGCGTACGATGTCACGGGCAAAAAAACTAGTAACTAACATAGCCTATGTTTTAATCTGGTAATTTCTAAGCATATTTGTGAAAACCGCATTTAAATCCATCTAGTGGTTTAGGAGATGTGCGCGGACAAACAAACAAACAAACAAACAGACAAAAATTCTAAAAACTGTCCTATCGTGATCAGCTGCTTATTTTAAGACGCCCTGTGTAATTTTTTTTTGTTATCTCGCAATTACAGGTTTTTTTATCTCTACGTTCTTATTATATGTATATAGATCAGTGTATATAGTTGAAAAGGTCTTTTAAAATTAAGGTCCGCCCTCTGCATTTCTAAACAATTAAAACATGGAAACTTGTTACTTGCCATGTTGATAGGTCATATTAAAAACCTTTGTTCAAATTATATTTAACATTTATTGATCATATATTTTTGAATTATAGCAATAAACTGTAATAAATCCAAGAGTTTCTAGCTCAAAAGTCACTAACCTTTTCATATAATAAGCTGAACAAAGAACGTTTCCGTAGTAGCTTTCTCTTTGATTAAACCATAAAAAGTATATATCATGATGATACATCTCTGAAACCTTGCTAAGTCCGCAGATACGTTCGTTTGAATTTTTCTATAACCACCAATTTCTGATCTATAAATGTTACCACAATTATATGGCTTTGGCTGCAGAACGCTACCATACGGGTGTCTACACACTCTTGGTCAGATATTTAGTTTTTAAACCATGATTTGGAACCAATGTTTATGTGGAACCAAAAATAACTTCACCAGCCAACGTCACGCCCCGCGCTTCGCCCATCCACCTCCTCTATCAGTTACTGGACATTGTACTCTTATATATACTGTGGCCGGACTCGTACAATATAAAATATATATAATTCAAAATAAAATAGGCCGAAGACTCGCGCACCGAGAGTTACTTAGCAACCACACAACTCATATTTTTTTCCATCCGGTTCGGGATCGTTAGCTTGAGTCTGCCAAACGCTTGGCCGGTTTTTACCACTTGTTGCTAAAATTTAGGATATGACATACTATACAGAAACTTCAAGTTTAAAGCAAGTTTAAAAAGGTAAAACGGGACCCTATTACTAAGGCTCCGCTGTCTGTCTGTCTGTCTGTATGTCTGTCTGTCTGTCTGTCTGTCTGTCTGTCTGTCTGTCCGTCCGTCCGTCCGTCCATCTGTCACTCGATATTGATAACGGCAACAGGTAGACGCTTGAAATATTCACAAAATATTTACATATTTACTTTAAAAATAAATAATTAAATTGAAATAAAAATAATATTTAAGGAGGGCTGGGAATACAAAAAACGTGTTTTTTTCCCCCGTTTTTTTATATAATGGTTTCATGCGAGTCCGACTCGCACTTGGCCAGTTAGTTTTTGTTGCCTTTTCTATTTTTACGAGCTCACTGAATATAGTTTTTTATTTTTTACTTAATACTTTATACTTAATAATATTTTGTGTTGGGCCAACATTTTACGCATTATATCAAAATTTCAGGTAATTATCTTATTTTGTTTAGGAGCTAGACCCACAGAAAAGATTTTTTTTCTCTTTTCTGTTGCTATACTTGTGGCCACTGAAAAGAGAAGGGAACGAAAGATTTTTCTCTTCTGTGCCTGTCATTCTCTGATGAACGTATGGATAGTCAGACGGAGCGACAGCAATATATCTACATTTGCTCTCTGGGTTTTGAAGTGAAAATTTATTTAGCCGCGTTGAGCTATTTTGGGGCAAAACTTATGGTTCGCGTCACCGACATGCTAATAATGTGACTTATTAGTTTTCACTTCTGTCGACAGTCCCCAAGACTGCCTATTTTTTTAATCGTTATTTATGTTCCCATAATGATATTTATTGCAGGTTAAAAAATTCATGCACTCTTAAAAAGTAAATTCGTTCAACATCAACTCATTTACTTGTATAACATCAATTTAACTGTTTTATACCACGTATTCCATTATTACATCACACCCCGTCCTTTACCTCTTCTGTGTGTCCTCTCCATACTAAGGTTGCCCGGAAGAGATCGCTTATAGCGATAAAGCCGCCAATTGTTTCACTAATTTTAAGTAATTTTTGTCATAATATGTACCTATGTAATTTTTGGTGTGAACAATAAAGATTTATCTATCTATTTACGTTGCAAAGACGTCAGCAGTCACCAGTCATCGTCTGATGCGTTTTGTTACTGCATAAACGCCGTCGTTCACATTATTCTGCTATTTGTTTTGAGCTCATTTCCTCAGCAGTTTGCAGCGTAATCACCACTGACATGTTTAATGATCTGTGACGAGACAAGTGTCTTCTACTGTAGCTTTTTATGTTAAATATGCTGAAATTCGTACCATATTACTTTTCTATTCAAGTTTTATGCCATTAATACCTACCTAGGTAATTTACAACAAGTTTCTTTAAAAATACCACCCGTGGTATTTTTGGCGGATCATAATTGCAAATGGTTCCTAATTAAAAGTTATGTATCAAACTGCACTTTCATTTTCAAAGAACTATTTAATTAGACTACAAATGAGGCAAAAAAAAACATTCCCACTTTTTCTGTATGGGATTTAGTTTCCATCTTTTATTTATGATGACGGCACCTACCCAGTGACCATTTATCTCTGAACTTGGAAGAATCTAGCTATACCTCATTTTGCTAAGACTTTAAGCTGGTAATTAAGGACATAGAAGCACGTTAAATTAAACCAAAGACCTCTCATTTTTTTGCTATGTGTTAACACAATAGCCTTCTTTTTGCTTTGCATCGTCAGATAAAAAAAGACTAGCTATACTTAGCTTAAATCTCAAACAAAAATAATCAATCGTAGATAATCAATGCAGTTTGAAATTTCGGTCTACGTTATTTATATTTTCACAAACCTTTAATTTGACTGCAAATTTACCACTCGTTTTGCGGGACAATCTAACACATAAAGCTCATCGACACGGGGAATGCATTACAAAATTGTTTTGGGCTAAATTCACGAAAATTAAATTTGCCGGCCAAATTTAATTTCCGTCGCTCGCCAATATTTTGACACCAGTAATGAGAATTTAAGCGTCTTCCCTAACATAACTCCCGCGCCAAGGCCAGAGTAAATCAAGTCAAACATTCATAAGAATATAATTGGACGAGCTTTTCTGGCACGTCTATGCGCGTCGATGGATACATGATTTCCCTCTCCCACCCGAGGGTTGATTTCGGGAGGCGAAAACGGGATACGTGTTTGCTCTATGAGCGCTGTACGACGGATTTCACATTACGGAGCTCAGTGAAATTTTTCGCAAGTGTATTCGCCGTCTTCGTGACGCGTGAATATATTATTTTATTCATCATACATCATACTTCACGACGTTGACTTTTACCGTCTGAAAATTGGCGTTCGGTAATTCGGATATTATACTAAGTGCTGCCGCACACTGTAGCGAGTGCCAAGCCGAGCTTCTAGACACAGCCACCATTTGCGGCCATTAGTGGTTGGACGGCACCAGTCATAGCCACTAGTGGCTAGACGTATCCACATATTCGTTCAGTATTTTATAGGAGTCAGAATCGGAAGGCAAAGTCGGAAGCAAGCTGTAGTTTAGTGTGGCGTTCTATGGGGAGGCCTATGTTCAGCAGTGGACATGTTCTGGCTGATGATGATGATGAAAAAGCGGACGGTACGGCTGTCTGCAGTTGTTTAAAGGCATCAAGCCTTGCTATTGATAGAAAGCAAATTTGAATGGTTTTAACCACTTGTTGCGGTAGCGATTGATATGATGAAAAAAATGCGACTTTCGTTTGGGACTTCGTTCGAAAGTCAATCATTTCACAATATATTTTTGTGCTAAATATCATACGAGCGATTCAAAAATCGCTTCCCCATATCTGCCTTGTTTGTCTGATCTGCCGATAGTGGCGGCCACTAGCATCCACCGCTCAGTGTGCTGTGACACAAAAGTCTTGAGGCTACCGTGGCCTTTTTATTAATGTTAACATTATCGTATCTAAATATGGATAACATGAACTTTATAAGTAATCATTTAGGTACGCATTTTAGTATGCACCCTAGTCCACCAATTCTGTCTGTGTGCCGTGTTTCTCCGTTAAACTTATTTCAATCTGGCTTTAACCACCCTTGCCATTTATTAACCAGTGAATGAAACACATCAATCAATTATTTAATCAAATCTTTTACAGAGTTTCAGTATCGCTTCTTTTCAATTTCTACGTAACTGACGAAAAAAGTGTTATTCATGTGACTTTTTTTATTCAAACATAACTGAACAGGACTGATTTTGTATGTGAGATGTATCGTTAGCAACCTTTCTCTAACCCGAGTTTTAAATCACACTAATATCATATATGTGAAAGCTTGGATAGATGGATGGATGGATGGATGTTTGTTACTCAATCACGCAGATACGGCTTTATGGATTTGTATGAAATTTGGAATATACATTGCGTATGTCCTGGATTAACACATAGGCTACTTTTCATCATCATCGTCACCACCGACTTTCGTCACTTCGCGGGTGAAAGCTAGTGCTATATAATAAAAAAAAATACTTAGTCTGACCTGAAACAAAATTTTATTACTTGAAAGAGAAAACTGACCTGTAACTTAATCATCTTTGTGACTGATACAATTTTAACCTAACATGAAACAAAAATGATAAAATTTTATAACAAAAATTGGTTATATACCTACCAGCTTCAGCAATTTGTAATTATGATTTTAATATTTGAAACTTTCAGAAATTAATTTGCAATGTCTATAAATATATATGAAATAAACAATTATACTATACCCATTTCCTTGCACTTAGTCTTTGTCGACACGTGTTTCGCCTCTTCACGAGGCATCCTTAGGACATGTTTACTCTACAAGCGCTTGGCCAAGTTTCTCTTTCATGTAATTCATTTTTGTTTCAAGTTAGGATAAATTAGCATTATAAACAAATTTCTATAGAGTTAAATAAGTTATACCAAATTCCATATTGTAATTAAAGCGTAAAAACGGAACAACACTAGAGATTGGTCAAAAAAACAGTTTTTTACAATAAATAAATATAAAAACTTTATTTTCATCTAAGCCTCAAAAGTAAGTTATCTTGGATATAAGTTACAATTAACATGGTTAAGTTTAAGTTTACATCGGTTATGGCTAAGAAAATGCATAAACTTCGGGCCCCAAATTAGGCAACAAAGCCTGTGTCTTGGGCGCCCAGTGGATCCAGTTAAACATTTTTTTTTTTATGATATTGGGTGACGAGACGAGCGAAGTCGCTCGCCTAATGGCCCTTCACGCTTGCCCATAACAACTTAACACCACAGAATTTTGAACTTCAACAATTCAAAACCCTGAATGGCAATGCACTGCGCTCGTCACCCCGTGATATAAGATGTCAAATGTTTGTGTGCCCTGTAATTTAGGTACATAATAGGTTTATCGTGCATAGCTCGTACATGTCTAAAAGATATAGGACTGTATTAATAGGCTATCCTGCTTTAGTAGTTTACGAAGAGTTTACAGTACTACATACTACATAGGAGTTTCAAAATACATGGTCAGCGTAGTTCATGCGTTCTGTACAAAATCTTGAGAATGTATGTGATCGGCCACCTCATTTCACAGCCAGGCAGAACAAGGCACATTATATATCGCCGTATGGAATCATCACTGGATGCGCATTGCGTTTTCTATATTTGCACCACTCAACGTGATGTTGATTTAGTTTCATCGGTTTATGAGGGCAAGGTGTGTAAATATATTTCCAGTAATTTTGCTGTCAGATTGCTATTTCAGTTTAGCGTATTAGTGAATTGGGCAGATTTACGTGTAGGTGATTATGATTTTTGATATTCTAATAACTTCATATTATGATTGAAACGAAAATTTAATTCAAAAATATTTATTTCATCATCGAAATAAAAATGAATACAATAAAACAACTACACCAACTGGTTAAATATTTGGGCAGCTACAAATCAGCTCTAATTTTAGTACCTACCACAGGGTTTTGACACAGGCACCTATTTACATTGTAATTAATTAATACTTATTCGTCTTAAATAGGTGTTTAAATTTTACTCCTAGTACTTGCTACTTTACTTAGCTAGTTGAATAGGCACCTCATAGGCAAGCGTGCCCCATCTTAGATCGCATCGTCGCTTACCATCAGTTGAGTTTTGGTCAAACGCTAGCCCATTTCACCATAAAAAATAAGGATAATTTTGTCCGGAAATAAATTTTGACAGCTTAAAACCGTAACAGACACATCAACATGGCTGAAGAACGGCCATCCAACCAACGGGAGAGAAAGAGAAAGTTTTCTCTTTCCCTCCCGTTGGTCAGACGGCGGTTCGTCAGCCAAGTTCGACACGTCTGTTACGGCTATTAGAACACACTTATATTTCATAGAAATAACTTGCCCAACTTGTAGACTAGCTAAAACAATATTTGAACCTAGATTATCTTTTTTGTGGTAAGTTCGTTATAAAATAAATCAAAACAATGAATCTCAGTTTTCCTAACATTTTACACAGCTATCTACAGGCGCTCCTCAGGTCCAATAAAGCCATATGTACTGTGATAAAACTAAACATTGATAAAATAAGGCGTGAAGTAATCCAATATGTGTCCAATAAATGTCCATTGGCGGGCGATTTTCTCTATATAGAGAAGCGGAGGGATCGATTACATAGTGGAGAGTTAGCGGTTGTATAGTTTTAAATCGTACCTACAAACATATTTAAAAAAGGGGTAAATATTGTGATCTAAATACCTGAAAGTAAGTGCATGCGATGGCTGAGTAGAACAGGTTTTTTAAATGTATTTTGAAATATCTATTGGCGCGCCTTGGCAGTAAATCCGACTACTAGGTATGCTGTGACGGCAAACGACATCACGCTCTCTTATGCCGTCATTTTTCACATTTGGCGGGCGTCTCAAGAAGGTCAATTTTGTACAAGCTTTTATTTAACTTGCCTTGTTTGTACTTATCGGTCAAATCTAGGAACTGAATTTTACTACAATTATCCTCAACCGATTGAGCTGAATTTTTTCATACACGTTTAGTTTGAATGATAAATATGATAATGCATGGTTAGCTGAGTGACGTCATTCTAAATCCAACATGGCGGACTTCCAAAGATGGCGGACCAGTTATTTTTTATAAACCCTCATGATATGGGTATCAAATGAAAGGTTATGCTAATTCAATATTTAAGCTTGATGTAAAAAAAAGTATTTTGTATTTTTTAATACATAAATTGTTGCCATCAAATCGCGCTTCTGACGTCTGACATAGTAATTGTCTAGTTAGGTACCTCACTAGATTTCATAAGTAACGAGAAACAAGTTATACTTAAAAAAAAATAAGGACTACCCGTATGTACACAACTTCAGATACCTACATATTACATCTATTAAGGAACGCCGACTATTGAGACGAGAAGGACTCGTTACGTCCAAACGACCGCGGAAAAGTCAACTATTTTCTGGTATCGTGGTCTGATTTTCGAAATTGTTCCGCCGCTGGCGCTTCTGCGCTTCTTTTCAAAACCCTTGTAAATGGGGTAAAATTTTGAACAGAAAAGAGTTTTCTATTCCACGACCACTTGTACGTCGCGACGTCATCTCGGCTCAAAAGTCAGAGTTGGGCCTTAGGTTGGAAATGGATTCCGCAATACCAATATCGAGATCGAGCAATGTTCATTCAAATAAGGGATAGGGCTGACTTACTGTTATTGGATAGTGAGGCATAATCATGTAGAAACGAATAACTGACCACGCAATTTTTCAGGGCCGCTATATGTATAAAAATCTGGATAATATAAGTGACAAAGCTCATTAAGGCAATGTATGTGTCGCAAGGTCATGTTATCGGTATCTGAAGAACAAGTCATGGAATCGCAACAAGTTTTGACTACTGACCTCTGATGATAATGATATGTGTTCATCCAGGACAAAATGCAACCACTCTTTTTGCTTCGGAGATAAAAAAAAACTTCTAAGGGTTCAACACTTGGGGTAAATTCCGTTCATTGAACTTCCGTGATAACGGCAGTTTTTTTTTGTAAAAAAGTAAACTCTGCTGTTATCATTCTAATCTGGCACTTTTCGTGCTACACATTTCATTCTGTTGACCCCATTATTATTGAATACCTATTTAGTTATAAAACAAACAAAGAGACAACACGCTTGTCATGACAACGTAATGGGCATTCACACATTATTTCCCATGACACACTTTCGGGGTAGGAAAACAGAGTAAATTAGTTGGAAGGAAGGATATAGGGTTGCATGCAAAGGAAGTTATTATATTCTTCATTATGAGCAAATTCTACTACAGGAATAACCCTGAAATCACGAACCTACCTAGAGTTTACCTACAGGCACCTAAAGTGCGCATGCAGGATTTATGCATTGTAATCAGCATTATCATCAACCTATCATGTCCCCACTGCTGGGACACAGGCCTTCTCTCAGAGAGAGGATGAGACCTAATCCACCATGCTGACCCAATGCATATTGGAGAATGTCATATATCTTTGAACTTTTTGAGGTTCTGGACATACCGGTTTCCTCACGATGTTTTCTTTCACCGTTTTTTTTAAGCGATGGCATCGAAACTGCACATAATTTATATAGGTACTAAATAAGTCATTGGTGCAGGGGCGAGGATCGAATCGGGTGTCGTCAGAGATTGGGCCACCATCGCTCTATCGTATTACAGCGCGCGAAAGCTTCTTTTGTAGTTTTCGTTACAGCAATTCAAGTACCATTCTTTATCGATCAACCATTAATTACTTTCGCACTCTTGAGGTTAGATTAAACGCAGACCATCCGTATGGGCTCATGGCTAAGCAGTTCACGCTCACAGTGAGACAGCCTTATAATGACGCACATTTTCTTTCTAATACCTGTTATATTTATAAACACCACTTCTACAAATACAATTAGTATGATCAGTGATTCTAATTCAGGCGCCTGACGAATCGGGTTTAAATTCAAAACAATCTATTTCTGAAACAATAACATGTCTGTCTGTTAGTTCTGCGGCAGTATTAATAAAAATATACGTGGATTCGCATAAATCATTTCACAAATGAGATGTTCTGTTTGGAGCGTGAAAATATTAGCGCGGTGGGAGGAATTGATTTCAATTTTATTTAGACTGTAATTTTTTATCGTTTCTTCAAACCTATCCGGTTTTGAGTTTTATTGAATAGTCAAAAATGTGAAAGATAATCTGCTGTTGACGAAAAACATGTTTATGTTTACGAAAAATTGTCATATCTACATTTTTACATCATCTTCATTAATACACCATAGTAGAGTTAGTAGGTATCCAATTACACAGAAAACAGCGTACGATGGCAGTAAGGTAACGTTGCCTGAAAGAGATCACTTACAGCGATAAGGCCGCCAGTTGTAATACAAATTTTAAGTTTTTTTCTTCTTCTTTTTATGTTATTTCTGGTGTGATGAAATAAGAGTTTTCTATCTTTCTATCATACAGGGTTATTAAAAAAATATAAATATCAAACACCTCCCTCTGACATCTTCCCTATAATTTCGTCTTTGCCTACTTCGCTCCATGATTTTTCATCATTCGTAGTACCTAAATAGAACCAAAGTAGTTAAGCATGATGTAAGTTAGCTGCTTCCGAGAGGTTTTTGATTTATATATAATTGTATACACTGTGTTTGTTCTATGTCTGGGTGTTAATATCTATTTAAGTATGTATTTAAAAATATATATGTATGTATATCAGTCTCTGGCAGCCATATTACAAGCTTTGCTTAGTTTGGGGTCAGATGACCATGTGTGCAATAATATCCCAGATAGGTATTTATTATTTATTTTATTTATACCTAAATCAAACACCTTAAACCCATACCTGTATTATATTTCATTATCTTTCACTTCTATGGTCCAGTATTTTCCGTAGGCTAGCTAATTTAAAACATCGGGCTAGTAGATAGGCACGCAAATTATACCCCATTAGCAAAACCCACTCGATGCGCTCACCCCGATACATTATGTTCCCGCAATTCCTTTGAAAGCTACCACCACCCTTGTCTCCCTTGTGACGTGCGTTTTACTAACGAACACTTTCACAGAAAGAACAAAATAACAAAAAAGAGGTGGGAATTTGAAATTGTACACTCCGCAGATCTAGGTTAGATACTTGATAAGTTTTTAACTTGTTTTTTATGCCTTTGGTGTCAAATAAGCGGACGGGCTACCTAAAGGTAAGTAGTAATAAGTATAAGTAACCTTCGCCTATGATACCTGTAGCACCGGGTTGGCAACATATCTGTGATGCCCCTGATGTTACAGGTATATATAAGCGACGGCGATCGCTTATACCATCAGGCGGCCCGTTAGCTTGTTTGCCACCCATAGCACAAAAAATAAAAATGTGGCTAAAGTTTTGATATTAGGGTGACAACTGGATGAACACTTCATTTTCATAAATCTTTGACCCGTCAAAACTTTACAAGTATTATCTTTTGTAACCCCCGACGCAAACAGAAGGGGTATTATAAGTTTAAAATGTGTGTCTTTTTTTTTAACGCGAATAAGTCCGCGTTTGACCACCATCTCGCCTGTTGGTAAGCGACGATGTGGTCGAAGATGAAGCACGCAGATTTAGAAGATACCTATTCACTCTCGCCTTGAAAAGGCCCAAATTATATCTCTCAGGAAACTAGGAAGCCGGCAGGTTGTTCTAATATTTGGCCGTACGGATTAGAAACGTAGAATCGAAACGTTTGGTACGTATCCAAGGAAAGTCCACAATGTATGGGTGGTAATGGGCCGTTTTCCTACTTGTCTGTAGCATTGTAGCTCCCAAATGGCTAAACCGAATTTGATTTGTTTTTTTAAAGGTGACTTGATCAAGAGTTCTTAGCTATGATTCAATAATATTTGTTCAGCCGTTTAAGGATTATCAGCTCTTTTATCAGGATTTAAAAAAAAACTTGTTTTATTTCGCTAGCCTATAAGTTTCTTATCATCAAGCACAGATGAAGTCATTTTGCGATCTAGCCATTCTAATACCAACTCTGTAAAACTAGTATCATAACAATATTAAACAAAGGCATACTTTTCAAGATTTGGCGGGAAAAGGTGTACGAAAGGCGCTGAGACCCTTAATATTTTATTAGGACAATTAAAAAAAAAACAGTAAAAGAAAAATTACAAAAAAGAAAGGAAAAAGAAATAAAATAAAGTTATTTCCACAAGAGTGAATCGGTTTTTCCAATCAATTTTTTTTTACCTCACGTTTTTTCTACAGAAATATTTGAAAAGTACGAAAGAGAGCACTTTTTTACTAGCACTTTTCAACATTTTTTGAGATAAAAAATCACTAAATAATAATCTCAAAAATTTGATTGGACATTGTTTTATATTAATTGTATGTGATTCTAAAGATAATGCCCAATAGGTTTTATTTTAATCTTATTTTGTGTTTTTTTTTTAAATTGTTGAAGTAGCTGGTTAGTTTGAAAATAAATATGTATAATAATAATTATGATTAACCTGCCGTCCAGGGGTGGAAACCGCAAGAGTTAAGAACCTAAGCTCCAGGGTGGAAGTGTTAAAGGGCATAACGCCGCGAGTAGCTCTTAGTGAAAGTGCAGCACACCTCTTTACACCCTAAGCCACCCACGCCGATGTTGCCCCTCCGGTGCCAAGATACGGCAGCCTTTATGGGGGGCCCATTCAGTGGGTGGCAAGTCATCACCTGCCTAAATATATTTTGAGATGAGACAGGATAAGGCAGGTGCCGTTTCTCATTCTATAGATCTGTTATTCCATCCATAAGTTGTTCACCTCAATAGCCCAGACTTTTAAAATCCTATACTGTACAATAGTTTCATATTCCTTTTTATACATATTTCATAGTTGCATGTATTTTATATTCAACAGGGCCTCTTGGTGTTGGCTTCGGCTCCACCAATGCCCACCAAATGTCCGGGCTAGACCCGAGAATTGTTTGAAATATTATGATTATAAAATGCATTTCAATAAAAAAAATACTGCAACCGTGATACAAAATGACACCTTTCTTAAATAAATTCACCCGGTTGTGTGTATAGACATCAAAGGTTGTTTCATGGTATAGTAGTCACGCCCTCGGGCAGAGCAGGTGACCTAATGAAATTATCATTTGCGTAGGACGTAAATATTATACATAGTTCTCGGAAGATCGCCTTTGGGACGTATAATTTTACATATTCTGAAAATAATTCAGCAAAATATAGTTTTCTGATTGTAGCACAGAAAAGAAAAGTAAATAGAACGGAAATGAGAAAGAAAATCTGTTACCAGGCATTATGAGTTAATCTTGATTGAACATTCTTATTTAGATCAACGCGTCGAACTCCGCATCACAGTTGCTAACTGATTTCGAATTACTGATATTTCGTTTATATGGGTGCAACTGGCTACAACAAATTTCTTACAAAGCCGTTACAAATACCTTGACAGCTGCTCAAATTAAACAAAACAATTTCTGTTAGGATTGTAGTACCCCTAGTACTTTTTTTTGAATTCTTTAATATTTTTTTGGTGGCTTTTAGAAAACATGTCTATGGCCCATATGTCATATGTCAGCCCCATCGTATCCTGACAAAACATAAATTTCCTAAATAAATAAATATACTTCTTTACACAATAGATCACAAAACTTTTGCGTACGTAATTAGTAGATATAGGTATCTACTTATGTTATAAGCGCGAAAATAAATCTCTCTTATTGTCGCTTTTCTCGTTTGTTAAATTCGCTTTTCATGACTAAACGGCTAGGCCAATCTTAACGAAATTTGGAATAATGATAGTTAGCATCATGAAGATTGAAGACGGATATAAGGTACTTGTCCTCGTAGAAATGCGTAAAACTGGAAAATCACGGGAAACTGCGTGGGATTCAGCTAGTAAAAGTATTAAAATATAAAGCTGCTTAACAGAATTTAATCGAACATAGTCTCTACTCGTAGCATTTTACTCGTAAATATGATTTATATGATGTGTCACGATTTTTACATATTGAAATTACACTGCGTGCTTACATTGGGAACGTGTTGATGTAACATCATTAGCGGTACCTGCTGTAAATATTTTCATTACATTTCTACAGACATGTGTTATCTATTAGTCTTCATTTGACCACGCACACAGCAGTTTTCGAAACGTCAAAAATTTAAATAAGATTACACGCAATAAAATCCGTTAAAAGTTAATTTCCGCCTACCTTTTTCAACATTAAAATACTTTGTTTTAATTAAAATTGCTATGTAATTTCTTTACTTTTATTCATCTATCGTCCACTCGTTCTTCATTAATTCTGACCAACTATTAAAGATGTTTTAAATCGGCTCTTAGAAAATCCAACCAACATTAAAAATTTCAATAGCCCTAAACGAAGTGGGATTAATACAATTACCCTGATAATAAATAGTATGATTGCAAAAGTCTGTCTTAGAATCCAAATTTAAAATCTTTTGCAATCATCCTACGTTTTTTGCTAAGATTTGACTTGCCCAATTATTCTACGACACATATACATAAATATAAGCACACATCCCTACACACTTGTGAACAACCTATTACCCCAAACGCATAAACCTTTTCCGTTCCGCCGTGCCCATATGGTGGGTAAAAACCTCACTACTGCAGGGTCGATACTCAGTCATAGTAATCACCAAGGTCTTTAAAACTTGTTCACTAAAATTATAATATCATTCTGAGAAAGTTGTGAAGCTTAGTTTGTTTTAATTTAAGTGTTGAATTCTTCCTTTAAATATTTAAGGGCACTTTCATGACAGGAAACGTTTTCCGTACATGCTTCACTTTCATGTCAAGTAGTTTCCTAGAACTTTACTAGAACGTGGTCATTCGTTCAGGTTTCAGCACGCTCATTTTGCTTTGAGCGGTAGCCCGTAGTGGAACCTCGGGCGAGTGAGTTCATTATAAAGAAGTTCTTTCACCTCCATACTTAACAGGATACAATCCAAGACGATGTTTGACCTTTCTCCTTTGAGGATACTTCGCAACTACGTGTAAACAGTTCCCATACTCATAACTCAAGAACGAAAAGTCGGATTGCGTTCTTTTATACCAGATTTTTTCTTTTACTGATGTTTGTGTAAAGCACAGTTCGTATTTTATTAGCTTCTATTGTTGATGGATTGTTTTGTCTGACGTTTCCT
Source organism: Agriopis leucophaearia (assembly GCA_949125355.1). Lineage (NCBI taxonomy): Eukaryota > Metazoa > Arthropoda > Insecta > Lepidoptera > Geometridae > Agriopis > Agriopis leucophaearia. The sequence goes on from OX421267.1 coordinate 8,369,040, forward strand.
TCTTTATAGATGTTTTATTTTCCTCGTAGCTTTTATATTATGATTTAATTAGGTTAATTATATCACTAACGTACAATTTTATGATTCTAACTGCTAATTCATGATGATTAAGCCTTTTTTTATTCACACTAATATTATACATGCGAAATTTTGTGAGTATGTGACACACACGCTCACTCACAAAAGTGTATAAGTATGTTTGTTTTTACTAACTCCATACCGGTTGAATGGTTAGAAAGGAATTTGGCCTCTATGTTACATTTAGACTCGGGTATGGCACATAGGCTAATTTGACCACATAAGACATATACACACTTTTGACTCCCGAAAAACTTATAATTTCTTCAGGATAGCGGATGAAACTGAAATGCGGTGTTGTCAGTGAGTTGTTTGTATTTTTCTGGTTATATTAGACACTAAACTGGTGCCTCAAACGTTGCCAAACGTATTGTGTTCTATTGCAAAGAAACTCTACGCTATATACCTCCATGGTTCGTTCCCAGGTCACAGAGTATAAAGTTTGTTCTTAAGGGTTGTTAAACGTTGGACCCGGGTATGTCCCAAAACTGCGACCAGAACCACCGGAGGATGGGCAGCAGCGTCCTAATACTAAACGGTGAACGTACTGCGATCCCCAAGCCGCCTGCCAAGCGTGGGGATTATGGCAACACCTCTCTATGGGAGGCCTTGTCCAACAGTGGACGTTAATTGGCTGATGATGCGTGTGTATCAAATTAAAAACCGACTTCAAAAATATATGAAAAACGTAATTAAGTGCCTGTAAATTTCCCTGGGATTCCATCATCAGATCCTGACTTGGTGACTTGGTGACTGATGGGACCAAATTGGAAGTATATACCTAACAAAAGATGTTTTATTTGGAATCGGTCAACAGTTGGCGGATAAATCGGAACATACATAAAATATATATAGGTAGTGGAACAGTCCTCCTTTTTTGAAGTCGGTTAAAAAGTGAAACACGGCGAGAATATTATAATGCATGATTTTTGCCAACTAATTAATCTTACTGAGATTTGTTCGAATGACGCGTGGCTAGTAGAAACTAACGATACAAAAATTATAAATAAGTACCTAAATAAAAATAATTCTTAGCTTTTACTAAAAACCTAACAAAAAATACCTTAAAAACAATTTGTGCTCTCAATTTATATCAGTATTCTCCAAAAGCCAATGTTTTCTTGAAATCACTTTAGCTAAAGTATCGCCGCTTTCATCTCTGTTCCTTTGTAAAACGGCAGTGAATTCTAGCGCGACAAGTAGATTCATGTCACTTTTATATTGGAATTGTTTGAAATACAAACTTGAATTCGACGAACGTAAAACTTTAGATCTTCTAAGGCTACGTATAATTTTTAGGGTTCCGTACCCAAAGGGTAAAACGGGACCCTATTCTGTCCGTCTGTCCGTCCGTCCGTCCGTCCGTCCGTCCGTCCGTCCGTCCGTCCGTCCGTTCGTCCGTCTGTCACCAGGCTGTATCTCATGAACCGTTACAGTTAGACAGTTGAAATTTTCACAGATGTTGTATTTCCGTTGCCACTATAACAACACATACTACAAAATAGAATAAAATAAATATTTAAGGGTGCTACCATACAACAAACGTGATATTTTTGCTCGTTTATGCTCGATATTGATAATGGCAACAGGTAGACGCTTGAAATATTCACAGAATATTTAGTTGTATATTGAATTTAAAAATAAATAATTAAATTAAAATAATATTTAAGGGGGGCTCCCAAACAACAAACGTGATTTTTTTCCCGTTTTTATAGTAAATGGTACGGAAACCTTCGTGCGCGAGTCCGACTCGCACTTGGCCAGTTATTTCTACTATTAAAATGTAGTAGATTTGTTTAGTTAATGTTAAATAACTCACAGAGCTACCTATTTCGCTAAGCAAATATAAACCTAATTTAAATTAAACCAACGGTACGCAATAGTATGATTTCACAACATACTTGTTCAAAAGTTGTTTCCACACAGTATGCTCCTTTGCAAACTAGTAAACAATTCTCTTAGGAAACTTGCGAACAAGTAGGTAAAATTCGCTATGAGTGACGCCTTTTGTGCCTACACCCACAATGGGTGACGCTACTTTTTCAAACAGAAATGAATACCCGGCCTAGATATATGCTAAATGGGTCGGTTCGTTTGCGTATTCATCGGGTAACATCCAAAATCAATCACCTGTGCGGGCCGTGTTGTCGATCAATCATTGCTGACAGGCGTACAGACCGCCCTGTTGCGCGAACCGATACACCAACTCTTCGTGCTTGTCCACGTTAACTCCCGGGTGCGGTGGCGGGCGCGGGCGTAAATTATCAAACATAATGGTCTAATATGCAAGTGTTCACGTCCAAAACGCAGGTGCGGTGGAAGTAACGGGCACGCCTGAAACGGCGCGCTCACGGCAATATCAAACGTACGTAATAAAACATACGTAATTTGTGTGTATTGATATGTTCACGTTGAACTAACGGCAAAACTCGCGATTCGCGCGTGGTTTCAGGGAAGTGTTGAACATCCCTGAAACCACGCGTGAATCGCATATTTGATGATGATCGAATAGTTTGAACTTGTCTATAGACGATAGCACGGATAAACGATAGAATCATGTATTTTCCTTTAAAAAGAAATGATCACCTTCATCCATGTTTATAACCACTGCAAATACGTCACACTCGCGCAAACGCCAGGCGGCCAATGCGAATGAACACAAACTCGCTAAGACCACCGCGTGTTCCGTCCGACGCGCCCGCACCCGCGAGTTCGACGTGAACACGCACTTCACTTTACCCTTTGTGCGTATGCCACCAGTGTGCTCTTTGCCTTATGTCCGTATTAGCAATAATTTTGGCACTTTGCATGTGAAAGCAAACTAGGGTAGCTGGCAGTACAGTAAGAGCTTACATTAAATATAAGAAATGGTAGCTTTCTTAAAAAAAATAAAGTGGACTTTGGAAATCAAAATTGTAGTTTTCAGGGTAAGTAATGATTAACGTGAATACATACAACATACTAAAAAATAAGAGCTATAAGCAGTTTAAAAGCAAAATACTCAAAAGGATCAATTGTTTCAAAGGTAAATCAAATCGAACTAAATTTAATCTAAACGAGGAATATGCAAACGAGTCTATTTAGGTCAGCAGATATAAAGACGAGGAATATTTAAATGCAAACGAACATTTAATCCGGTAATCTGAAATACGAAATAAAACACAAATTATGTTTTTCATGCCTTTAAAGAGTTTAAAAACAGTAAAAAAACAAATAAGTAAGATAAATGACGGCATTGATTCGTAATACATTTCATTTTTATTGGTACACTAGCTGTTGCCTGCAACTTCGTATGCGTAGATTTTTCAATTAATTTAATCGTTCAACTTAACTTTTCTGAGGAATTTGCCTGCGATTCAGGCAAATTCCTTCATAGAAGTTTCAAAGTCTTTGACGAGCTTTGCCGGTAAGTAATTTTTACTAATATAAAATAGCGAAAAACAAGCTTGCAGCCCGCCTGATGGTAAGCAGAAACCGCCACCTGCAACACTAGCGGTGTTGATGATTTTTTGCTAGCCCGGAGAAGTAGTTACGAGTATATACACCCTTTTTAAAGCTCGTCGGGACGACCTTTGGGAGAAGGACATTCCTCACCTTGCAGGTCGGCGGGAAAAGGATAGCTACTATTATCTACTCCTATCTACTAGCAAAAAGTTATCTTGATTGTGACACTTTACAAAAGTCCAGCAGAGCAGAGAGGACCCAAAGTACAAGCTTAGTACTACTATTTTTTTTTTGTTATAAAATTGCCTGAATAAAAAAAAGCAGCGGTCAGAGACAACTTACTTAACTAACGAAAATCGAGTAACAAAACAAGACCCTAAAAATACATCAGTTTCTTGGTTAACCAAGAAACTCATGTATTTTTTATCCATTATACCAATAAACATTGGGTTGGAAAATGTTTATGTTTAATTAATTTCCATCAAAATGAATATTACTTTACATGACTAGATGTTAGTTCAGGACAAAACGGTTCTGAAATAGCAATATAGTAAAACAAAGTAGCAAATCAAGCGTGTATGAGGATTGCTAGATGAAAATTACAGTTACTCGTAAGTAATAAAAATCCTAACTTCTAATACAAGTTTCGCAACGTTAATTTTTAAGTACTTCTGTTGGCTTGTAATGTATTTCTATTATTATTTTACATTGCACTGTTGGCCACGGCAACAGCACTAGTTTTCATATAAACTTTCAACCCTTTTTTTCTCCCTTAATCCGGCCCTTGCGCAATATAACATAGCCTATATTTAATCTGGTCATAGTTAAGCATATTCGTGAAAACCGCATTGAAATCCGTCCAGTGGTTTAGGAGATGTGCGTGGACAAACAAACAAACAGACAAAAATTCTAAAAACTGTCTTAACGTGTTCAGCTGCTTATTTTAAGACACTCTGTGTTTTTTTTTTTGATATCTCGCAATTACAGTTTTTTATCTTGACGTTTATATTATATGTAGGTATAGATAGATATAGATGTATAGATAATGATATATTTTTTCGAGCGCTTACTAATTTTGAAGTTGGTTTTTTGTATAGCCAAGGTTTCATCATCCTGTGTCAATTTGCAGATCAACGTCATCTCACCTGTTCGAGTCATGCTCGGACATACCTAATCATCTGATGCTACATAATCGATCCGGCAATGTTGTGATTTAAGGCTAATTTGAAGAGCAAAGATCCATCTTAGAGAGGGGTGTTGCCATAATCCTCACGCTTGGCAGGTGGCTTTGGAATCGCAGTACATTCACCGTGTACTAATAGGACGCTGCTACCTATTCTCCGGTGATTCTGGTCCGGTGGTTTAAAGACATACCCGGGTCAATAAAAGCAATAACTCGAAGCCTATTAAGTAAAGTTTTCATGGCTAACTTTGTACTTTTAATGAAATCATCAAAAAGTATATTTACGGTTAGATCTCAGATCAAATAAAAATAGATGGATTACGGCGAACACGAAAAGTGAAGCCACTTTTTGAAACATCTCTGCGTAGTCGTTTGACGTTTTCAGTATGAAAATCCCGTAGTTTTGAATGCGTATATGTGCGTGAGTCCGTTTATTACTGGGTATGGTGTATACTGGGAATTCACGTAGTATTGGATGCGATTTTGACTTCACTTTGGCAGTACGCCGTAACAAGCACAATCCGCATCTGTATTTTATATTTGATCTGAGGGCTAGATACATAACTATGATTGTTGGTGGACCGTGACATTCAGACGACAATAAAGTTGGTTTTATGAGATACGAGTTTTCTTTATGGCATAAATTTGAAAGCATCGTAAATTTATGGTGATGGAAATAAATATATTTACATTAGCAAATTACACTTATTCGGAATGAGGAAGAACTGATGAAACCTTAAAACTTTTACTTGAAATAAAATAAATTATCTACCGAAATTATAGTTATTGAAAATAAAATTGAAAAGTAAATATTAGGTATTAAGTACTTAAATACTTAGTAACTTCGTTCATTTCGTTTACACTCAATTATGGTCATTATTGTTATTGTCACCTAATAATCGAAACAATTAAAAATCTTACATTTAGATGAGACTTACCGAACATTGGCGAGCGTGTGGCGGCGACTCTTGAGGTATCTGCCGTGGTACTTCTGTAGCTCGCCGATGCTGCCCTGCTCCGCCTGCATCTTGCCCTGCGGCGCCTGCGCAGCCGGCGCGGCCTCCTCGGCCTGCCCCGCGCTCGCACTACCGCCACTACCAGAGCCACGCTTACGCGCCTTATTAGACTTTCGGGCTGCGGCAGATATACATATCTTGACCGACGATGGACTCCCGAAACTGCGTTTTTTACTCGAATTCCACGACGACGTAAATGCCGTATCCGTGCTACTCCTTGTACTTTTATAAGATGGTGTTATAGTAGCGTCGGTTGCGTCTTCGAGAGGCCAATCGGAGTCGTCCTCTTCTTCGATGCCCGGCAGCGGCGACTGTTGACCGAGCGGACGCGGTGAGCTTATTACAGGCTCGGGGACGACTGCAAACAACCAATAAAGACACTGAACAAACGCAGTCTGAGTATAGACATATTATAGAACATAGCACTTATAGAACTAAGTACTTATGGAGAGAAGATTTGCTAAACGACCTGGCATAATAAGATTGGGCTGTTTTCCAAGACCTTGGATATTAGTGTTTCCTTAATTTGTCTAAACATCTACTTATTTATCCCGTGTATATGATACATTGACGTCGATTCTGGTGTACCATTATCTTAACTAAACTAAATTTAACATCTCAGAAATTGTTGCCATCCTTTTCTGACGTATTTTAGACTTGACAAATCAGTTTAGTTTAAAGTATGGTACAACTAAATTCACGCCATTGTATGTATGCATTTAAGTACCTATCGTTGTAACTTAAGAAAAATGACAAGTGTACTTTTTTGTAGAATAAGTGGCATGGCCGCCAATGGTGGTAAGTGGTCACCGCTGCCTTTAGACTTCTAAAACACCCAGGTCATTTTTAGTGCCTTGCCTACCTTTGAGGACTATTCACCCATCATTTGAAAAAGTCCATATAATTATACTTCGGAGGAAAATCGAACGTGGTAAGCCGATCCAAAACTAACAGTAAAGTAGCACAAACAATCGATTTAATCGAACAGTGCGAGACTTTCACACATCTATAGTGTGTGTGGAGGAAATTGAATGGACAAATACTAATATAAAAGTGAAAACCTCAATATTTTCGTAATTAAGTGCAACAATCACACTAATATTGTGCTGTATTTGCACACTAAGTGCTTTAAAACATTGATAAGCGCCTATTCTGCATAAGCGTGGTGGCGGTTAGGCAGCTGTTGAGTCTAGGGAATTCTTGATATTCTTATCAAATGCATATTGTGTTTATTTTATGCCATAGGTAGCAAACAAAAACTGGCCGCCGTATGATAAGTAATTACCGTCGCCTATGGATACCTGAAACACCACGAGGCATCACAAATACGTTCCGACCTTTAATGACTCTATTAACAGCCCTTTTGAAGAATCCCATGTTATAGTTGCTCGGAAATGCCACAGGCCACAGCTCATTCCACATAACTGCGTAATTGGTATCTGTTTCTAACATATGTTTGTAATATTTTTTAAGCCTGTTGGTTCTTCTTTGACATATATAAATGCAAAAGTGTGCGCGTATTTGTGTTACACTATACTATACAACTGAACGGATTTGGGTGAAATTTGGAATGCCCTTGATTGTGAATTTATGCTACCTTTTTATTCCGGAAAATGAACGGACCCTGTAGTACATCGAGTGTAACCACGGAACACAACTAATAGACCCTTAGAGAACTTAGTTAGAGCTATTTCGAGTTAAGTAGATGTCTTCGAGCAACAATAACTCAACCGTTTTACCCCTATGGGTCGTTAACGTAATGGTTGTCAGAATTATTAATATTCGAGGTACTTATCACTCATTGAAATTACGTATTCAGAGCTTGTTGTTCAGCGTCTCAGGATAAGGTTTTAACGCATAATTTCCACCCCAAGGGAAATTGAGTCCAATCTCACTTAGAATACGAAAGACGTTTTTATTACATTCAGCTTTAATTAAAATATGAAATTTGATGAAAAAGCGGCATTATCGACCTATATTTAGCATACTAAATCGAAACTCAATAAAATAGTATTATTGCGTATTCCGCGACAGGTCGAGAGTCAAAAAACTCGAGGAGTGACATAATTTATTACACAAATTTTTATTGGAGCCTGAAAAATACGCGCCTCGGATACAAACAGTGAAGATGAAAAATAAGTGATCGTTAATCTTGCCGGTGGGTAGGTAAATAAGCAATTAGGAAAATGGTACTTTATTTTATTACTGTCTTATATTTATTTATATCCATGAAAACTCGTACATGAAGGCAATTTCGTGAACAAGGAAACTGAAGTAGAATTTAGAACTAATGGATTAACAGGTGATGATAAAGAAAGATAAATAAACTAAGATACATACAGACAAACGACAGCTATTTAGGTCGCATATTTTAAACATTATTGAAAAAAAAACAAAAGAAAAAAAAAATGTATCGAGTTTTTTTTTTATCTCTTCCACAAAATCTTTTGAACAATCAGCAGAAAAAATATTTAAGCAATGTTATTAAAACGTTTCATTTCTCACCGATTTTTATGTTCAAAAAATCCAATGAGTGAAATTATTTTTTGAATTTGTTGCAGAAGATTGTAGCCAATACAAGATTAGTCACAGAAAAATATTAAAAGTGAATCAATAAACTTAACGCCGATACAATCGATCATCTCGAAATGGACAGCGGTGCTTCGAATGAAGGCAAAGCTAAAGAAAACACGTGCTTAACTGGACGACGTTGCATGAGGTTACGTGGAAAGGAACTCAGATTAAGTGCCATGTTCAGAGACCATCTCGTGCTAATGTGGATAAATTATCCTTGTTTTATATGCAGACGAAGCCTACACGTTACTGAATTATGTAGATCTAAGGACTACTGCCTTTAAGGATTTTGAGGATTACTGACCTTTAGATGTATATTTCCCGGGGAAAATGGCTGGTGCTATTCTGAATGACAATGTATGCGTTGTCTAATGAGTATAGCTTTCACCCTAATATGGTCTACTTAAAAACACCAACTAGCACGTACTTATTTGCTTTGTACCGTTTTTGCGTGTGACCATTTGAGCCAGAGAAAAGACTACTAGACAATTTTATGCATAGATTAGTTTCAGCGACGTTTCTTACCCGATGTTGTTAAAATTGGTTTAAAAAAGACAGACACGGAGAATAATATAATGTGTTGGTAGTAACTGGAGTTAGTAACGATTTTTTACTATGGCATTATTCACACAGCATTAATAAAGCTTCACACACATTATATCTCTGTGTCGGGAATGATATGGTACACACAACTAACCCATATCTAGAGCTTATATTTGGCCAGGAATACAAACCGGAACCTCTTGCCTATGAAGCAGACGCGCTATCTCTGACCCATCCCGATCGTCAAGTATATCTAATAATAACTTTTTTTTTAGAGTCAATGTTGAGTCGGAAACAGGGCATAGATGTTTTCAGTGTTTCTTTGTACTCGTATTTAAATGTTCTCGATCATAATGGTTCAAGCGTAAACGTTAATAGTCGTGTAATTATGAGCAGAATTGTAAAATGAGCTACTTTGAGCTGTCCAACCACAACGCGCAGTAAATCCGCGGTAAGATCTTAGTGGTGAGGTAAGTGGCCAACATGTGACGGATCACCTAGGAGGTCGCCGTCACGCCACAATATCCTGGGTATTGTCAGTGCGTCAAACTGTGTAGTGCCACGCCTACTTAAAAAAATTGCATTTCGGAGAAAGTAGATATCATTCAGATCGTAATTTATAGAAGAAACGATAATTTAAATCAAATGGAGCGAGACTTGTACGTACTTATGTATATCTATATATTAATAATAATGTATGGATGGCGTTTATGGCGAAGGCAGCTAGTTCGGTTGTAAACGGTGGGCGGAGGGATGAATTCAAAAAGTTCATCAGAGTATTCCCCATGATTGTACCTGTAGAACAAGTTGAGCAAACCGACGTCGTGGATCAATATCACAGTGGTTGCAACTTGTTGTTTAGTTTCGGGTCATTGACAACTCTAACTCTTCTCTGGTCGGAGACTGGAGTTTTTCCTTCCTTACAAAAACTCTAACAGTTAAATTAAGACTATAATATAACGAGCAATAACTTAACGTTGTTTCAAATAAGAAAATATGGGAGCGCCCAAGCGAAGTACATAAGTACTGACAAAGTACATAAGTAAAAATAAATACAAACTTTTTATAAGTACTCTGTTTTGTAAAAAGTCATGGAACAAGTTAGGGGAAAAAGTTATTTGGGAAAGCTGTCTCAGAGAGGTTTTAAACTAACTGTCAATAATAACCCAGTATATAGTATACTATTGCGTGTCGTATCCATTGCGGTAAATGTACTACGTTACAGTCATATACATAGATACCTCAATGGTCGTATCTTGTCCGTTCATGCGTAAAACTATAAAAGCTTAGTGAATCAGCAATGCTCAACTGCAATTTATTATTGCATTACACATTATTTATGTGGTTGTTATGTGTGATATATGGAGTCGTAGAAGTTACATAATTCATGATTATGACTATAGCTAAAATCTCGTGTAAGCTTCCTTGATTTACGAACTATATACAATTTGCTCTAACGAATAAACTATTTCTGTCGAGATTTAGTATTGTCAAGCAAAGAGAATACAATACAGTCAAGACATGAGAACTTAGTTGCATCTTAGTTGGCGTATGAAAATAGGTTTTCTGACAGTTCTAGGAACATAGTTCCTCCACCATCCATAGATGGCACTGACAAACATGGTTATTTTTTCACATTTTTTCAATGAATCCTACAACACAAGGAAGAGCAGACATTTTATAACAAAGCTAGGTAAGGCAAACTTTCTGTTGTGTTGTGGAAATACAAATATTTGTTAGCAAACAATAACCACAAAATACTATACTACAAAATAAAATTACTCAGACACTTATTCTCATAGACAGATATTGTCTGTCTATGAGAATAAGCAAGTATTATTTATTGAACTTTCTTCGTCTGTGGTTTTGTAAAATTTTCATTTTCATATCTCGTCAACGCCATCTATAGCATTTTATGAACAATATTTTTTTAATTGCCTTTTGAAAACCTCCCGGAATATCGACCATATTATTATATGTTTTAAGTAATGAATATGTTCTGTCATAATTATGTTATGTTATATTTATTATCCATGTTATAATAAATTATGTTCTGTAGAGTAAAACATATATAATTAATCCCTAATTCCTTATTATACTAAATACGACGTGAAGCGTCAATACACTAGAGATTCGACAAATAAACAGTTTTTAATACGTTGTTAAGATGAACTTACGCGCTTATGACGTAATGTCATAATTTAGAAATGCAATATGGGGCATTTTTTTGCTAATTTTGCGGGCCATATTTTAGAAAAGATACACTTGATTATCATTGATATGATTATGTATGAATCCTTACCTTTATTTTAAAAGACATCCTCTAAATTCTATCTCCATTTCATATGTACAGAGCCACCCATAAATACTAAATTATATTATTAAGTTAAGTGCATGAAGCACTTCCTTAACTTAATAACTGTCCCCATACGTATAATTATAAGTTAGAAGTTTATGGAGGACTAGGACGGGCGGACAAACAGACAGATGGACGGACAGAGCAAACTTATAAGGGTTCCTTCTAGTACTACGAATCCCTAAAAATGATGTATCGTAATCCCCTAGAGTCTATATTCCTCCAATTTGTTATGTTATTATATTTCAAAAAAATAACAATCCCCTAGCGAATGAAACAAACTACATGCCGCTCAATTATTCATGTGTGACCTTTACAGGTCTTTAAATCGATATAAAGCTATGAATGACACACAAATTGGGCGATACTGTACCTATTCCTTTTACGACAAACATTTATGTATCAATGAGCGATTGTGCCATTAGCAAGTAAACACATTAATAGAACAATTTTGATAGGGATCGTAAATGGACTGAAGGAACATTGTACGTTTAGAGGTCGCGTCAGGCACCTCTGTAAGTAAACCTTCGAAGATAAATGAGAATAAATACCAATATTACCAACATTCATAAATTATAACAAAAGCAAGTAAAGTTTGATGGTCAAGCTAATGAAGATTGAACAAGATTTATTGTTACTAGAAAATCTTTCTCGTACTCCACAATCGATCAATATACTTATTTGATAGTTCAATGTAAACATTTTCAAGATATTTTTGTACTTGTTAGTGTTCCTTTTGAAAGTAATACAATTTAATGAATAAGTCAGATGATGGATAGTGGTTTTTAATAGACGAAAATTTGTGTAAATGACTTAGTTGCATATAACATTAGCTTAATCAAACCTAAAGTGTACCACAATATATATAACGGGTATATACCTTTTGTGTAACTGTATATATAGAATGTAACAACAGATACTCCAGAGAACAAAGAAATCTCAGACTAATACTAAAAGTCTGTTAGACTAGTAGCAGACATCTCATTAAGTGAACGTTTCATAATTTGTACAGGGTATTCAGTTAGCCGACCTTCGGCCTTACTTATTAAACGTTTCTTAAGTTAAGTAATGCTAAAGTTATATGATTATTTACGGGATATTTACCGTGGTAAGGTTGTGGAAGGAGCTCCCGATATTTCAGCGCAGTTACAAGAAAGAGGGTAGATCTTGAATGAACTTTTTCACCAACCACCCGCATTGTTCAGTCTTCCCGTGAACATGGTGCATGTAACTGCGCCGAAATATCGGGAGCTCCTTCCACAACCTTACCACGGTAAATATCCCGTAAATAATCATATAACTTTAGTGAACAACCGTGATAGTTTAAAACAGTGTTTAAGTAATGCTTATAATAGCTCTATCTCGTTTTCATGTGTGACAATTTCCGTCAGCAGAAGTCAACAGAGCAATTTTAAGCATTGCTTAACTTAAGTAACGTTTATAAATAAGGCCGTTTAAGGTTACGTAAACGGTTCTAAACCGAAATATGAATAATTGTCAATTTAAAAAACGAATACACAAAATTAGTAAAATATGCAATTTCGGTTGCTCGGTTGACATAAAATTATCATCCAAGTAACAAAATTTTTCAGTTATTTTGATTTAAAAATCATATAAAATTCATGAATTTTAAATTTTCTGTGACCAATCCAGTGGATGCAGATGGCAGGTTGTCGTTCAGTGTGCAGGTTAAAGGGGGAGGTTGGTCATCACTGGATGTCTTCTGGTCGATGAACATGATGTTATGACTAATCTGAATGTATATCCTTTCAATTCAAAATTGGTCCATAAATGACGGAGCTCTGACGTAACAAACATTAAATTAAAAATTACAACAGAATTGAGAACTTTAATTAATTTAAGAAATTAATTAATGTCGTTAAAATAGGATTTTAATCTGGGACATTATTGCACACATGGTCATCTGACCCCAAACTAAGCAAAGCTTGTAATATGGCTGCCAGAGACTGATATACATACATATATATTTTAAATACATACTTAAATAGATAGATAGATAGATTTTAATGTTTGACAAAACCGATTCGCTGACTGATCTGCTAGCAGGTTTCCCGGGCCAATCTGCTGACACAAGCAGTCGTCTTTATGAGAAGCCAGTCACCTAACTTGTACCGCGTCCCTTCGAGCGAGTCGGTGACAAATTTCTGTTCACCATCAAGTTAAGCAATGTCGGGCGCAGTCGGTACTTGGATGGGTGACCGCCTGGGTGTGATATTGTCTTTTTGTAGTACTTTCTGTATTTTGTAGTGTGTGCCAAGTCGGGCTCGAGCCCGACATGCACTTGGCCGGTTTATTTTTCGTACCAAGTATGCCTGGATTATCATATTCTCAAACTAGCGACCCGCCCCGCCTTCGCACGGGTGTAAGTTTTATTATAATTGTGTATAAACCTTTCGTAAAAAAAATTTATCTAACTGATGGTGGAAACCGCATCGAAATCCGTTGCGTAGTTTAGGAAGAGTTAGCGGATATACAGACAGACAGACGCGGAAAGCGACTTTATTTTATACCATGTAGAGAATATTGTAGAGAAGAGACAATTATGTCCGTCATCTATCGGAACAACCTTTCTGTACAGTTGCCCATATGATGGAATTAAATATTGTGTTAAAGGCTGTAAGTTTGGTTAAAAAAATACGATGGTGGCACCCTCTCTCAACTCTACAGTTGGTCTCTCGGTACTCGTTGATTTACACAAATAGCTACGGTTCCCCGGGCGCCCGCTGACAACTTGGAAGTTTAATCAATTTCGCTAGACGCAACTAAAGGTTATACAGATTATTAATCTTGTTAAAGTAAAACTTAGCGGGCAGCTGTAATTTTCTAAATGGTTTTAGGTAGGTAGGACTAATCTTAAAACTTTAATCTGTAAGTCATAAAATATTAATATTAAATACTGACTCCATGATTATTTGTTAATAAACAATTTGAGTTTCGCGTGGTCGCGTGATCAAAATTATAGCGTGTCTCAACACATAAGCATTGCCATTCAGCGTGGAAAGCCACCAGCATGCTGGGTACGCTGCCAACTGGTAGTAGGCTTGAGCATTTGGATTGCCTTTAGACTTGCAACGGTCTATGGGTAGTCTGTCTTTGTAGTGTTAGTGATAATAGCTTGTTTTTTTTTTAAAGTTATTATTGGCACTTACCCTATTATTATTATTTTAGGATATCAACACACATAATTTATTTACAAGAAGAATATTGACAGAAGCGTTGTTTTGAACGAGAGTTGTTCCGTAAATAGCTTCGAAATACACCAATCTGGGAAATCGAGTTTGACCTATTTTTCATTTTCCAGTTACGGTGTTTGCACAGGCTGTTGTTGACCAAGCGAAGCGAAGGTCTCTAAGTTTACGAGAGCAAATTCGCGTTTGTATGTATATTTATTTAACGATAACTTGCGTACAGGTCCAAACTTAAGATTGTATAGCGCGAAACAGTAACAAATATATTCTATCTACGCCTGTAGACACCCTGAGTCGACACCCGCCTCAGAACTTAATAACGTAAGCGACAAATCATAAAAATAACTATTTCTCAAGAACCATTTTATCCATCCTAAAGGTGAGAGCAGTACTCCATGCAAGACTGAACTTTTGCTTGGTACAGTAATAGCAACTGTTCCGACGTGAAGTACTGACGCACCTTCGATAGGATACCCAGCTTTTTGGTGCCAACTGAGCCTTCAATATAGAAGCCAAAGTTGAGGGTAGAAGACAGAGCAACGCTCAAAAGCTCAAGCCGGTCAGTTATCGGAATGGATACATCCCGGAAAGTAGTAGCCAGTTGAAATGGCATCCATTTGGCGGAGAACAAACACGCCTCGGTCTTAGCGGCATTGAACTTGACCAGGTTGGCATCACCCCAATCGGAGACTGCTTTAAGTGACATGTTCATTACATGACAGACAGCTACTGATATTGTAGTTTTATCCGCTGAAATACTGTATTAACAACGAAGATCTGATAATGGTTTCGAGAGGGGACAGTGGAGTGATGTACAACTAAACTCCTTGACAATTCCTAGATAACAGCCGATTAATATATTGGGTCCCTTACCCATGGTCCTTTAACTCCATTAATTTTGTATTTAGTATATTTTTAACTTACCGGATTTTAAAAATCATTTTCAAAAATGGATGGAAATCCTACAAAAAAACGTGCACATCACCCAAGAGTCATCTAACTAACCTAAATACATAATATATGAAAAGAGATTTAAGTACTGGAACTTTACTGGGCTTAATTTAAAGTAAACAAAAAGGGATGGCTAGACGCCAACGGCGACACAGCTTCTCGTACATTACAAGTTACAGACGATTTCTCAACAGAAATGTTTAGCAAACAACTCATACTGAAGCAAACGATGTGTTCTCACTGGCGCTCTACTGAACACGTATTGTAAAGTTTGTAACAGAAAAACAATTTAAGTTACAAACTAATCGTTTCTTCGTTCAGATAGGTACACGAAACTTTCATTTAATTTCGTACTCGTCATCAAAGAGACTTATGTCAATCCCAAAACTAGTGAACTCAAATAAAATACAATACCATTACTTAATCTATTTTATCACAAATTTTGCACCAAAAAATAAACAATAATACAAGCATATATTATAAATAAATAAATACGATTTTTTTGGTGATAAAGGTAAGGGTATAAATAACTGCCCTTAACAGAATCCCCGCTGTAGACGGTCTCTACATCGATCCGTCTCGCCGTGACTCTACGCGAAAGCTAAATGTAGCTAACCACCACCGTTCCCGTCTGTAATGATGTAAACTTGCATAGTTACTTGCAACTGCCACCAAACGGGCTCAACGAGATAAACTGTGTATTGCTGACGAAGCAGATTGTTACTAATCGTTGTATGATGAAAGCTTAGCATCATGAGGCCTTGAAGCAGTCTTGAGATGAAAGAGGTAAAAAAAAAGTTACATGATTTAAAAAATAAAACCGGCCAAGTGCGAGTCGGACTCGCGCACGAGGGGTTTCGACCATTACTTATAAAAACAGCAAAAATCCTGTCTGTTGTATGGGAGCCCCCCTTAAATATATGTTTTATTTTAATTTAATTAATTATTTTTAAGTGAATAAAATAACTAAATATTCTGTAAATATTTCAAGCGTCTACCTGTTGCCGTTGTCAATATTGAGCAAAAACGAGCAAAAATAAAACACGTGCTCCAGCTTCCAGCTTAGTAGTGGCAACGTCACCGCAGCCAGCGGTTTTTGACGTACACTACTGACTTGTTACACATGGCGAGCTCGTACAAGGTTCACTACCAAAGCAGTTCAAGGACAGCCTGCTACCATAATTATAGCCCCTACTGCCATAGCAGTCCTAGGACTGCTAGTATAGACATCTAAAAGCTCCCTGTGTGTAACAAATCTGTAGTGTACGTCAAACCAAGTCAAACACAGCTGGCTGCGGTAACATAGACACAACTAAGCTCGAAGCAACTATACTCGCTTCAACAACGTAAAAAAGTGACGTCTTATGTGCTTTAAAATAGAATAAATAGTATACGTAACAAAGCTCCCCACATTCTGTTTATGAAAGACGTTTTGCGTTTATACGTGGCTAGCAAAATCCTTTAAGTCGTGCCAGGGACCAATTTTCTAAAAGCTGCTAGATTAGCAGTTTCAAAACTTTATTCACATTTGAACCGGAAATCATGGCTTATGATATATTGTACGAGTGTGGTAGAAAACAATGAAATGAGCTCGCAATTACCTAAACGTAATACCGTGAATTACATGCAATCTAATTAGCTAGTGAATTACATGCAATCTAATTAGCTAGTGAATTACATGCAATCTAATTAGCAAGCAAAAAGTTTCGATTGTAGTTAGCTTTTTTACAAGCCTATCCTATCTAACTGACGCCGCTAAAACGCAGCTTAGGCCAGTGAGCAAAAATTTTCGTAAAAAGTTGCGCTCGTCACTGTGCCATCAAATAAAATTTAAATATTTGTTCTGCGCCTCAATTTTTGATAGGAATTTTTCATGTATCATATTAATCATCATCAGCCACAAGACGTTCACTGCTGAGCATAGGCCTCCACACTCTATAAACTCCACACTGAATGACATCCTGCCATCTGCATCCACTGGATAACACTCATGTATAAATCCCCTCAAATATATAGGAAATAATCTATATCTATACATATAATAAAAACGTAGAGATAAAAAAATCTGTAATTGCGAGATAACAAAAAAAACTCACAGGGCGTCTTAAAATAAGCAGCTGAACACGATAGGACAGTTTTTAGAATTTTTGTCCGTTTGTTTGTTTGTTTGTCCACGCACATCTCCTAAACCACTGGACGGATTTAAATGCGGTTTTCACGAATATGCTTAGAAATTACCAGATTAAAACATAGGCTATGTTATATCATTTATTTTAATTCTTTATTATTACACTAGCCGTCCGCCCCGGCTTCGCACGAGTGTAAGCTCGGCCTTCGGCCTCGCTACAAAATATAATATAGCCTATGTCACCCGGGGATAGTGTAGCTACCCAACAGTGAAAGAATTTTTCAAATCGGTTCAGTAGTTTCGGAGCCTATTCATTACAAACATACAAACATACAAAAATAGGTACAAATCTTTCCTCTTTATAATATTAGTGTAGATAAAAGAAATTAAAATATCATTGATTATTTTCTTCGTTATCCAAAACGTAATATGAGGATCGTCACATAGCCTCAAGCAAGGAGGTCCAAAGTAAAGAGAATATTATTGACATAGCCATTATAAAAATTTGAAACTGTCAACTGTCATTCAGATAATCAGTTTAAATTTAAAGAAGGTTCCTTAACCTTCTTAGATGAATGAACGTGTAGATCAAGGATGTTATAAAAACATAGGCCTTACAACCTCTTTGGTGATTCAATCCAATGCAATTTGCAAGACAAATGACAACATATGTTAGGGTTCCGTGGCCAAAGCCATACTTTGTGGTCGTATTCATATAGTTCAGAAATTGCATGGTCATAGAAAAATTCGAACCGACTGTCAAATTTCAGAGATGTATCATCCCGACATGATATGATATACTTTTTATGGTTTAGACAAAAAGAAATCTTCAAAACATGCTCTGCACTGTGGTCACATTATCTTTTTGATTTGAAAACTGTTGACGGTGTTTTTACTGTTATGTTTCTATCAATACTTCACACAGGGCGACTTAAAATAAGGAGCGGAACATGTTAAGGCAGTTTTTAGAATTTTTGTTTGTTCACGCACATCGCCTAAACCCCTGGAAGAAAATGCGGACGGATTTAAATGCGGTTTTCACGAATATTCTTAGCTATGACCAGATTGAAGTATAGGCTATGTTATTTGGCGCACGGGCCGGATTAAGGGAAGAAAAAAAGATTGAAGTTTTATATATTATATATTTATTTTTATTTATATAAAAATCTAAGCGTTCGAAGTCGCGGGCAAAAAAACTAGTTTTAAATAAACTAGTTGCTAGCAATCTGAGATAACGCGACCCATATAATTATTTTCGCAACCTTCTCCTGATTTCGCCCATATTATAACTTAAAAATTGTACTGAAATGAAATACGTGCCTACAAAATTTCATGAAGATCGGATCAAGATACACAAGTAATCGCCGAACTAATATCACATCACACATCATCAGCCAATTTACGTCCACTGTTGGACAAAGCCTCCCTCATAAAGAGGGGTTGTTGCCATAATTCCCACGCTTGGCAGGCGGCTTGGGGATTGCAGTACGTTCACCGTATACTATTAGGACGCTGCTGCCCATCCTCCGGTGGTTCTGGTCGAACTAATATACAAACATCTAAATATAGAAACGTAGATTTGTTCCATTGCAATGAATCTGAGATCTTTCCTCGGTCAGTCAAATAATGTGCAATAGTAAACGAATCCAGTTCTAGCAAAGATGTTTTAAAACAATAGATTTACAAGAACGGCATTAAAACGCAGATTCCAGGCGGTAAGTTCGCAATTACTTACAGTTGCGCATTTGAATGAACCGGGTTTGCGCTGAGGGTTCCGTACCACCACATAAAATACAAAACTTAATTATACAGGTTTACGCATATACCCTGTACTAAGCCGAATGGAGGTCATTGTACTCATCATTATGAATATATTTTACTATGGGACCAAACCAGAAATCACGAAAAAACGTCAGCTGTTCCATATAAAACGTCATTTACACCTTCGACTAAAATAAAATGAATGGACGGGCCCAGTAGAAGCGCATTTTTGAAGATTACAAAATGAGCGCCAGTACTCACTTCGTTTCAGTCTGTCTCTAGCCGTAGGAAGTGAAACACGAGTCTATTGTTACGCGATAACGAAACATCTGACAAAATTATGAATTCTTATGCTTTACCGAAGTGTAAATACACAAATAAAACCAATATCTATTTTTTGTAAAAAATATACTGTATATTTTTATAATTATGTGTTGAAGTATATGTCCGACGGTTTTGACTCGTTTTTACTGATCAAGTTCAATGGTTAGGGCCCGTCCATTCATTTTATTTTGGTCGAAGATTCACACTCGACAAATTGTATGAAACAAAAGATTTATTGTGTTTGTTTTTTTTATTACCGTTTTTACACAAGAGCAAATACAAAAAAGTTTATTTGTTCCCCATAGTGTTTATTTTTTTACTTTATTATTATTACTTAGTCAATCCACCGTAACAATACATATTCTGTGAAAATTTCAACTGGCCGTCTATTACGGTTCGAAAGATACAGCCGTCAAAAGGTAGGACCGACAGAATACGTAGGCTTAGGGTATATAATTATAATAGGGTTTATACCCCTTGGGTATGAAACCCTAAAAATTAGCCTTAAGCCGATATACCATGGCCAAGAAATTTGATGAATAGGTATTTAGCAACTCTATTGCTGTCTCGCTGCGCCCTGACGAGCGAGCTATATACGTGTGCGTGACGAACAGACTGTGCGTGTGTGCGTGCCCGCCCGTGCTCCCGCACTGAATGCCTAGTTGCCTACAAATTCATTTCGCCTCGCAGTCTACTCGGCTAGTTGATATCGGCGTTTGCCGAATGTCGAGTGATTTTTGTTATTTTGCGATCTGCTCATATTTTACTAACCGACTACGCCAAATAGACCAGGGTCGATAATTTTTGAAACCAAAAAAAATCACAGTAGTATGAAACCCATTATTATGATAAAAATGAAAGGAAAAATAAATTACGGGCGATCTGAGTTCGGGAAGTTGGTGGGTTTAAGGGTAAAAAATGGTTCAACTCGATTTCCAGCAAAACTATAAATCCTATGGATTTATAGTTTTGCAATATAGTTTTTGAAAAGTTTAATGGCAAAGTTGTAGGTAATAAAAATATCTACAACTTTGGTCCCAATAATTTTTTCACATAACCTCAAAATTTATGTGAAAAATTCAAATAACCAAGTTTTTAGTTAAAATAATATACATACATAAATAAAAATATTAAATTCATACATACTTATAAACTTAAAGCGAGATAATAACGATACAGTAGCTACTCCAAGAAATAGTACAGTTTCACACGACGCTTGAAAACTTCCTGTGAGGGTGCTGGTCTATAATGTGATGATAGTTACGGAAAGGATTACCATGTACAATTCCTGTGATAACTTTAACTATAATCTAATAATCTAAAGTAAAGTAGAGGTGTTGTATGAGGACTTGAGGAGATATCCGAGACCATAGATACCTCCGTAACATACTTCACCGTTGTTATGGGTGACTTCAACGCAAAGATGGAACGCGGAATGTTGATGAGTTAAGAGTCGGGTCATATGGGTATGGACAGCGGAATTCGAGGGGCCAGTGGCTGGTTGACTTCATGGAGGAGGAACTCTATTTGATGAACTCCTTCTTTCAGAAGTGACCATGCAGGAAGTAGACGTGGATGAGCCCCGATGGTTCGACCAAAAATGAGATCAACTTCATCATGACGACCAAGAAGCGAATATTCAATGTCTCCGTGATTAGCAAGGTGAAAACCGGTAGCGATCACCGTTTTGTCAGAGGCACATTGAATATCAACAAGCTTGAGAGGTCACGTCTGGTGAAGTCCACGCTCCATTCTGGTCATACTCAAATCCAAAACTCCAAAGACTTCCAACTCGAATTGCATAATCGCTTCCAGAGCCGAAAGCGGAACTGTTCGTACTAAACAATGGGCTGGTGGAAACTGTCCAAGCAGTGTGGTCCAAGTTCTTTAAGACCCCACGCCGGAAAAGACCTCAGAAGCTCTCAGATGAAACCATTAAGCTAATGAAAGACCTGACTGAGATGAGACTGCAAACATCAGCTGATATGTCGCAATATGGCCAACTTAACAGACGAATCTCAAAATCGGTACGACACGATCTGCGTTCCTATAATAAAAGATGTATTAGGGACGCAATCGAGTGGAACCAGGGCTGGATAGTGTTCGCAAAGAATTCGTCTATTGGGAAGAGCCAAGTGATGAAGCTGAAGATCGAGGATGGTAGTATCATTTCATCAAAGCCGAAGATTCTGAGAGAACTCGAGAGGTTTTACGGACAGTTGTACACATTGACGCGACAGCCTAATTATCGGTACAGCTCTGGACAAGAGAGCTAAACTGACCCAACACTACACTGAGGACATCCTAGACATCAGTTTGTACGAGATAAGAATGGCTCTGAAAAGCTTAAGAACAACAAGATCGCCGGGTGATGACAGAATAACGACAGAACTACTGAGAGCGGATGGAAAACCGGTACTTTTAGTCCTCCAGAAGTTATTTAATTCCGTCATACTCGAAGGTACTACGCATGAAGCATGGACTAGTAGGGTGGTAGTGCTCTCCTTCAAAAAAGGTGATAACACCTTATTGAATAATTATAAACCCATCTCACTCCTGAGCCATGTGTACAAGTTGTTCTCCAGAGTCATTACGAACCGTCTCGAAAGCAGGTTTGATTACTTCCAGCCTCCCGAACAAGCCAGTTTCTGTAAAGGCAGGAGCACCACAGACCACATACACACGCTCCACCAGATTATACAGAAGACTGCGGAGTATAATCGGCCATTATGTCTAGCGTTTGTAGACTATGAAAAAGCCTTGGATTCAATCGAGACCTGGGCAGTATTGCAGTCCCTCCAGCGTTGTCATATCGACTATAAGTATATCGAAGTGCTGAAGTGTTTGTATAGAAACGCCAACATGTCGATCCGATTACAGGACGAGAGCACGGAACCAATCCTATTGCAGAAAGCCGTGAGACAGAGAGATGTTATTTCTCCGAAACTGTTCACGAACGCAGTGAAGGACGTTTTCAAGCTCTTGGACTGGAACGGATTCGGCATCAACATCAATGGTGAATAAATCACTCATTTTCGTTTTGCCGATGATATAGTCATCATGGCAGAGTCGCTGGAGGACCTCAATGCGATGCTCAGCGATCTCAGTAGCCTTTCTCAACATGTGGGTCTTAAAATAAACATAGACAAGACAAAAATCATGTCCAATGTCCATGTTGTACCCGTGCCGGTAATCGTTGGGAACGATACTCTTGAAGTTGTTGACCATTACACCTCTCTTGGACAGATTGTTCATTTAGGTCAGTCCAACCAAAAACGATCAGTACCATCATTCTTGGTCCAACTTGGGCAAAGAGGTCGCCCGAAGAATCCAACTCGGATGGGCAGCGTTTGGGAAATTGCGTGACATCTCGTCCAAGATACTACAGTGCTTAAAGACAAGGGTCTTTGACGAGTGTGTTTTGCCAGTGATAACATATGGTACTGAGACGTGGTCCTTAACTGTTGGCCTTTTGGAAATACTCAGAGTCACACAATGGGCAATGGAGAGAGCTATGCTCGGAGTTTCTTTGCGCGATAAAATCCGAAACGTGAATATCCGCCAAAGAGCCAGAGTCATCGACATAGATATTCAAATTTGCAAGTTGAAGTGGCAATTGGGCAGGCCACATCGCTCGAAGTACCGATAACCGATGGGGGAAGAAAGGTCCTTGAGTGGAGACCACGAACCGGAAGACGCAGCGTAGGTAGGCCTCCCACTAGATGGACCGACGACATTGTGAGAGTCGCGGGCATCCAGTGGATGCAGATGACAGGATGTCGATCACTATCAGTATAGAGGTTAAAGGGGGAGGCCCATGTTCAGCAGTGGACGTCTTCTGGCTGATGATGATAAGCTATAATCTAATCACTTAGCAACGTAATAACCTAATGTATTTGAATAAAATTTTGAAAAAATAGTTCAACAAAATTAACTAATATTAAGAGAATTATTTATTTATAAATTTTTCCACTTGTTACGATCCTGATATTCCTGATACACAAGTTACAATATTTTTTTAAATTCTTTCTTTTCGTACTTAAATGTGTTATGTGCGAAAACCACGTCAGTTTCCATAGTAAAAATAAATCATGTTGTGCGTCAACAATTTTGTCCAAATCCTAACTTGCCGACCGTTGCAGTAATGTGCTAAATTCACTTCACGCACAAAACACTAACTAAAGACGAGAACCGTTACATATCGATATCGATGGACAGCACTAATGTGTCGATACAATTATCGACTACATGTCTCTTCTCTAACTGTATACGTATTAGACCGACCCTCCCCTGACCTCGAGCCTCTGCCCGCAGAGCGCAATAAGGACAACTGCAGCTCGGATCGATTTATACCTACGAAAAGTAGACAAAATTATCGTCTCGGATTCTTCTGTTTCCTCATTCAAAAATAGGCCGATTTCATTATTTTTTTCAATTAATTGTTTAAAAAGGTTTGCTCTCGGCTTCTGTCATTTATTTTTGTTTTACAAACTCATAAATTTTGTTTGAGAGACGTCTGAACACGGAGGTAAAAATTTGATATTTTTTGGGATTTTTAAAGGCTCATATTTCTTATAGTACTTAACTTACGAGAAAAAATAAATGACACAAGCCTGGCCATAAAGGAGATAAATTTTATAAAAAAAAAAATATGGCTCTAGCGGTATTATCCAGGGAGGAAACAGGAGAATAAGTTTGTATGGACTAAACGCTGCCCAAATTAAGCCTTAACATTATGGCAACATGGTTGGTTTTATGAATGTTCGTTTGTTTAAAAATCGTCCCTCATTCAATATGGTAATTTATCAGTAAAGTTGAATTTGTAGTTTTAAAGATTTTTGAGTTTTAAGTAAATTTTGTCATGGTTAATAAGGCATATTTTGTCCTAGAAAAATACCACCATTAATAATATTCTGGAAAACGGTTTTCCAAAATGAATTCTGCAACATCTAAAGACGTTGAAACAAAGAGTTGTTTAAGCACATCTTGTAGCTAAATGTTTACTGGAAACTTCAGCAGTAACAGTCAGAAGCCTTTGAAATTAACTATTCAAGAAGCAAACATTAAGCGAATTGTTCGTATTGCTGTACATAAGTAAACAAAGTTTATTAGGACAAGGTCACAGAAACGGGCTTTTTCTAACTACCGGTAGATCTTTAACTTCGGTAACTAATTTAATGTCGTTTAGCAAACTTTGGTTCTCCATTTACGTACAAGTCGAACAAAGGAGGTAATTGTCTGAAGATTTATGGCCACGAAAATACTTACCTGTTTCTAATAGAAAACTATGGACTGAAGAGGAGGGGAACTGTGTTTGCTAAACTCTTAATGATATTTTATCCAACGTTATTCCAAGAAGTTTGTTCTTTCGTTATGTTTACTTTGTCTTTAGTCTTTGCTTTGAATACTCAAACAGGCCTAAATATTTAAAAAGCTTGAGTAAATACGGCACGCCGTGATATCTACGTGATGACAGGAAGATGAAAACTATAGTGCCTACAGTAAGCGTCATATTCATTAAATTATTTAAGTCATGAATATAATTACTTCAATTTAGACATCTTATTTTTTTCATGCTATATATATTTTAGTTTATTTCCGAAGATTTCTCCTCTTTAGTCCATTTTTCTAAAATTAACATGGCTAACAATAGGAATTAGAGAAAAATCTACGCTTTTGAATGTTTATCTTTGTATAGGTTTGAGGAAAGAGAATGTGTATGTGTACTTACTGAATTCTTCATGTTCAAGGTGAGGGCTGCCATCCCTGAGTGCATAATCGGCTTCGTCGGCGGGCGCCGCCCCGCGCGCCCCGCACCAGGGCACGCAGCAACGGAACACCCCCCCTCCGACCACCTTGGAGCCGTCCACACACCAGCAAACACACTAACACCACCAAACACCATACGTTACACCGCCATCAACAGTAACAACGTACAAAAATACTTCACTACTTATTTATCTCTTGGCACTTGAAAAAGCTTAGAAAATGTATAAGAATTCAGTCTTGAAAGTTGGCTTAGAAGATAAAGTTAAGATACCGATATGTCAGTCGATTTATATAAACGTTTGTTGGATCCTCGGGGAGGGAGGGAAGTTGAGGGAAGAGGGAAGGGACAGGTGGGAAAGAAATGTTAATTGAGTTCGAAAACTGCTGTCCACTGAGTTTTTATTCACAAAGTTGCTTTGGTATCATTTCCC
This sequence comes from Agriopis leucophaearia, assembly GCA_949125355.1. Taxonomy (NCBI): domain Eukaryota; kingdom Metazoa; phylum Arthropoda; class Insecta; order Lepidoptera; family Geometridae; genus Agriopis; species Agriopis leucophaearia. Next base: position 8,394,807 of record OX421267.1, read on the forward strand.
AGTTTGGTAGATTTCACTTTTTGCTCACATTCTCAACATCACTAACCCATAGTTTGTGGTAAAGGTATGACGTATCTGTAACATATCGTTAGCACATTGTTTTCGATGCTTTTTTTTTTCAAAGGGTGACTTGATTAACAAAACAAAATACAAGCTAACACTAACACTACAGAAACAGTTAGACCGCCCATAGACCGTTGAATGTCTAAAGACATTCCAAATGCTCAAGCCCACTATTAGTTGGCAGCGTACCCAGCATGCCGGCGGCATTACCACGCTCAATGGCAATGCTTATGCGTTGAGCCAGAAACACGCCAGCATTTTGGTCACGCGTCGCACGCTTTTTATGAGCTTAGCAACAATAAAAATGGCGCAAGCATAGCTTGTACCGCTTTTGTGAGAATTTTGCCATTGTAACATTAAATTAGAGATATGAAAAAAAATATAAATATGATTTCAAAGTATATAATTGATGGTAAAAAAAAACCGACTAAAAAGTTTAGCCTCACTCACAACGATCGAAGCTTTAAGATGAATCTAACGATATCTCACACATCGACATCGGTAAACAAATATACATACACATACCCAAAAAACATTACCCACCTTCTTGGGCAGTCGAATAAAAGGGACAGATCATGCTAGCGCCATCTGCTATTTTTTTACCAATCTACCCCAATCACTGATCGGGAGACACGGTACAAAATTTGTCACGAATATATTTTCATTGCGCACTTAATTTCCCATTAATAATGCAATGTCGGCATGGATACTTTTATCTCAATCCGTTTCGATGTGCAAATCTAGGTGGTGTGGATCAAAGTGCGAGTGAGAGCTGCGTTCGTGGCTATTTGCTGGCTATCTGCCATTAAGAGACACGTGCTATCAAGAATATGAAACTTACTTTCAGTCTGATTTAAATTGAAACAGAAATAGGTATAACATATCATAGTTCTGTCCGCGGCTGTGTAATAAATGGCTCTACCTACGAGTACATCTCCTACACAAAATAGTTTGCTTTAATACTAACACAGAGATTTTTTTACATATTTTTTTGTTATAACCTCATTCGTTGGCCTACAAAACGTTTATTTCATGTCTACACTAATAATATAACGAGGTAAAGACAAATACGTATGTAAGGAAAACTTGTAGCCTTTGTTTGTACTTATGTGTATGCTTAGCCTTTGTAGGAAATACTGTAGGCTTCTTATCTGTTGAATTTTGACTTCAGTGAAACCTTAAAACAAAATCTGAATAAAACCTTCATATAAAATATTTTTTAAATAACTGGCCAACAGTGTCGCGACACACGCATATGGTAGGGTTCCGTAATCAAAGCCATATAATTGTAGTCATAGTTCAGAAATTGATGTGTAGACTTAGCCAAATTTCAGAGATGTATCGTCCCGACATAGCATAAACTTTTTTGGTTTAACCATAGAGGAAAATGTTTGGAAAACATTATATTTATTAAGATCATTTTACAAAAAGTTCAATGATCTTTGACCTGGAACGCCTTGAAGTTTTTACAGTTTTATCGCTGTTACTCAAAAAGTCATAATCAGATAATGTTCGAAATATCGTAATTTTGAATGAAGGTTTGAAATATTAACAAGTTTCTATGTTTTATACTTTTAGTTTAGAAATACAGGGGGGACCAACTTCTTTCCACTTTGACGGGCCATATTTCGCAAAGGTAGACTTTATAAAAAAGTGACGTATTAAACCTTACCTTCATTTTAAAAGACCTTTTCAACGATACCTCACACGAGGAGGTACAGTGAAAAAAAAACCACATCACATGTACGAGAGTCACCCTTAAAAAGCAATAGTATATATAATACTTTATACTTTAAAATTGAGATCTACATTACAACTGCAATTGTGCAAAGTTTCATGCACTTTATCTTAATAATTATAGAAGATTGAAGATTCTAAAAAACAGACGGAAGGACAGACAGACATACAAACGGACGGACAGAACGAATTTATAAGGGTTCCTTGTCGGGATACGGAACCCTAAAAACCAGCTTTTATATGCATGATGCTTTTATTTTTACAAGCTTTTGTTTAGTTTCACCAGTCGCGGTGTCTGTCTGTAATCAAATATTGCTAGTAAAAGTACTCCAGCAGTAGGAACATGAAAGGCTGATAATAATGATGATTTTGTAAATCCTTTCGCTTATAGAAAGCATCACATGGGACGAGGGTTATATTTTGTTCACAATATAGGCAAAGCCTTGGAGAATAGCTAGTTATCTAATAAATGGAAGTGGATTTAACGTAAAGTAAAATGACAAACGTGTTTTCAAAATTGAATTTTGTATTAGCGCTCCTGAATTCCCTTGAGCACGTAGACATTCTCCGAAAGTAGGTTAGTTATTTGATAAAAACGTTATTTATTTTCAACAAAATAAGGTTGGTATCAAAAACTTATCTAGTCTAGTACGTGTCGGCTTCGATGCCAACCACAGGTAAAGAGCTGTCAGAATCAATTTCGCTTCGTATTGAGATATCATCTTGATACTGACTTGGGCTGACAAGATGCCGCTTGAATAGATGATAGGTACTCTATTATAGTTTATTACATTTCTGTGATGCTCTATTGTAGTTCTTTAAGGCATTGCAGATAGCAAAAGTAGAATTTCAGAAATTTTGAATTAATTACTGGTACAATGTAGGTTATGCGTGGATGAGATTGACTCGAGGCAGGGATCGAAGTTACAAAGGAGAGGTCTACACCCAGCAGTGGGTCAATACAGGCCGACAATGATTATGATGACTAGTAGATACAATTTCTGTACGTTTAAGGGATCATTCATAGCAGAATTAAAATTAGTAAAACGGCTCGCGCGCTGTGAGAATTGCATAGCCTCTTTATTTTTGCTTCGCTAAATGCGTCCCTAATTATACAGAATTACAGATGATCAACTGCAATAACAAACGTACAACGCACTATATTGAGCGCTTCAACTTGCAAATAAAGGGAATATTTACATTTCTATTAGGTACATACAATTTAACTTGTTTTAGTAATAAGTTTGAGCCGGTCCTTAACCTAATTTAAAAAACATTTCCTACTTTTTTCTTTTTCTGAGTGTAACGAGATGTGTTCATCATTTATGTTCAAAAAGTGAGTTTAATTCTGGATTGCGAACCTTTTGAGTTGACCTTTAAAAATAAGGTATACTGTTATACCTACATTACTTCAAAGAACCCGTGGGTTGTGAATTATAGAGTACAAGAACTGTATTATCAATTCAATTTAAAACGGCAAAGCAACCGAGATCATGATTATAAATTTGAACATAAGATTACTAAAGCATGAATAAGCAGAGCTTCTTTAAATTTTATATCAAGGCTACCTAGTTTCTATTATAGTTTTTCATACAATTTATCAAATTTAAAACCCAATTTAACTTGTATACAACTCTCAAAAATACAAAATAATTATAATCATCAGCCTTTTATTGATCACAAAATAATATTTCAGTAGCATTAATCTTTTGAATAGGTAAGTACCTATAAACCCGTTTCATAAAGAAAGATACACAATAACTTTTCTCAGCATTAATATTAAATTTTAATATCGAACTCTGATAAATTTGTTTTGCCTTCCCTTGTTTTTGACTGAGGCGACAATGAAAAGTTAATCAAAATTAATTAAATTAAATGAATTAATTGAGCACGTCATAAATTAAACTAGGTTATGCGTATGAATACAAGCTAACGATTCACTATGGCGTAGCAATTTGCGAAAGCGATTTCTTTAATATGTATTATAGCACGGTCAAGGATGGAGGATGTAGGCCATTTGTGGCTATTACCAAAACGTGGTGACGATGCCAACTGGTACAATAGTTTCCTTCCTTCACCGCTTGCACCCGTAAAATTGCTTTCGTTCGTTGACTATCTGATACGCGCCCGTCTCACTATAGATTTTTCTAATCTTCTTTGTTACTCGGCCGAACAAAGCAGTATGAGATATTTTTACCTTAACCTTACCTATATTTTTACGTATTTTCACATTTAATTGCTTTTTGTAACAATGTTAACGAAATAATGTAATTACAAATAATTGGTAAAAGGTATTTTATATCTGCTTTGTATATCCTTCAAATTCTACATCAATTTAATAATAGTTTTATCAAAAATAATTGGGAATAAACTTATTTGCTAATAAGTAGTGGTAAGCACCTGCTTACCTATTCCTCAGGAGTTACGAGTATCTAGAGGCTCGTCATAACAAAACAAAATCTTTCCTTGACAACTGTGAATTCAATAATTATGCAAGAACGCTCCCAACGTAATGTGACGTTTCAGTTTTTGAATCAAAATAAAATATTTGTAATAGTTTCTTTTTTATTAAATCAATTTAATGAGTATAAAAACTTAAGTGTGTAACGACACATCGAACATAAAAAATAATCTTAAAAAAAAACAAATAAGTCTATTTAAATTTTAAAAGAATAGCATGCATTTCGAAGCAACTGTTTGCGTCTAGAAGAGGAAGAGCGCCTAGAGGTCTAGAAGGTTGCGTTCAATGCGAAAAAACGTAATCCTTCTCATCATATTTTTTTGTAACGAGCTCTGAACAATGGTGGGGTAATTGATTTTGCTACCGCTTGCAAAGGAATCGCCGCAACATATATAGCTATCGCAATCAATTACTACTCGTTGAGCGGTCGGTGGTTTCAATTGTGAAGTCATTTTCGTCTTGTTAGTGTCAGTATTTGGAGGCTACATATTCGCATGCATATGATAAACTGTGTGTCTTTTGATTCGATATACTTGGGTACTCATGCGACTTATTTAAGCGCCTTTTATTTCTTACTAGTAAAGTTCATTGACAGTAATTAAGGATGCTATTTATTTAAATCACACACATAAAGCTAATTTTATAATCTACATTTTTCTCTCAGAACATCTATTTATTTACCTATGATTTTAATTTTATCATCAGTGGTTTTGACGTTACAATGTATCTATGCGGAAAAAAATTATAACGACTCACTGCAAAAGGGCATTTTAAATTTGAATTAAAATATGAATGTTCTAAATTGGACTCTCTTTTTTGTTTTTTTTATGTAAGTAGGTATTTATTGAATATATCGGGCGCTACATAATAAGTACATTGTTAGCCTAGGGGTGAAAGTAACTTATTTAGTCCCGAGACGGGGTTTGACTGTTCGCTAATAGTTCGAGGGACTAAATAAGTCTTCAACCCCGAGGTAAACACTGTGCTTTTCATTACGAATACAAGGAAACTAAAAATAATAACATGAACCGACTAAAGAAAATATGAGTGAATTTTATTTTACACTGCAAATGCACGAGAAGTGCGTGACCATAATACTCTAAGGAGAAAAAAAAAGTTCGAACTTGGTTCAATACAAATGTGAAAATAGAACTAGTTTTTTTAATAATTTGAGTGTCTGTCAGTTGTTAACTGTCACTGTAAGTTGAAAGTGATTCTCCCTAGGGCTGAAATGTATTACTTTCAACCCGCTCCTCAGGCAACTTCAGACCTACTTTCCGTGTATGAGTACTGAAAAATCATTGTCTTGCATGTGTTACTAAGCTAATAAGTAGTAGCAATGATGATGACCTTCACTGTAAATACTCTTAATTGTGTCAAAATGGAATCACAAATTTAATAACGTTTTAATGCGAATATTTTAAGAAGGCTGATTAAAACGGAGAGTCTAATTTCACAAGTTGATAACTGTAAAGGCGTAACATTAAGTTTCTTTCTTCAATAATTAAAAACCTGACAACGATATTCGGATTCGATATGGCGGATCGTATTTTGCAAAAAGTACACGGAATGATATATAAAACCTCGCTTTCATTTAAAATTATCTATTCAATGATTCCCATGAGCGGGTGTAGTAATTTTCTTTTATTCCTTTTTATCAGTATGATAGCTACCTTCTTAGTATATTTATGATGACGTCATTTACCCAGTGATCATGCTTGAACTAAAAGTCGTAACAGACGTACGTACTTTAAGAATATTATTGACACCTTTTTTTAAATTAAAATCTTTTGAGCCGTTTAGTTTCTGTGCCAACGAACGTCCATACATACACGATAAATATAATACGTACAATACCATCCTTTTAGGTTGGCGTTGCTCGTGGGTTAAAAATCTAACTATTTGTACGTTTTATACCTCCTTTGAAACGATGATAACTTCTTGATTAGGTATATCAATAAAATCCAAAGTAATATCATCAGGCAGATTGTGAAAGAATTATTTTAGTCCTGTCCTTCAGGTAGAAAAAGTCACAAGACCAAAGAATGTGTTATAATAATTTTCAATCTAAAAATGTTTACTAAAAATAGGTAGGTACGTCTTCGCGTGATATCAACTTCTTCACGGATTTCGTAGAGGTAATGGAGGAATATTAGGCACCTATCATAGCACCATTCATTTAGATGGGTGTGACGTCACATTTACGTCATGACTTGATCCTAGTTACCTACTAGTGTATACTCTGTGCTTAAACAGGTTTTACAAAGCCTGGATGAGCGTTTCACGGCTGAATGAACATCATATTGTTCTTTTTTGCTGTACCTTTTACTTAAGTTTTCCTATTGTAGACAAAAATCGTTAGAAATTTTCTGCTTATAATTACTGTATACCTAAATAAAATAAAAATACAAAAAGATTTGAAAACAAATAAGAAAACGTGACTTTTTCGCTAAGTAAGTCAGACAATTGCGCGATATTAAAAGTAATAACCGAAAAGTTACAAATGTTTGGAAATACTCACTAATTTGTATTTTCCGTATTAAAAACGTGACGATGTTGTTATTTTTTATAAAATACAGTTTAATATAATAAATACCTGAATCGTGCAAGAAATAGCACGACATTGGCTCAAAATAAACATACAACAACGACGCAAGAAAAAAATTGATGGCAGGATGCGATAAAAATAAAAATATTTCATACCTGCTTGTAGAGTTGATAGAACCGCGTAATCTTAGGTTTTTACTTTTTAAATCAGCGCAATTAGAGAGACGCTATGATAAAGCAAACTAGCAAAACGGAGTGCTTATGTTATCTACTGAAAGAAATTCCTTTCTTTTATAGAAATTATTCAAGAATCAGCATGAGTTTCTATTTTTCATTGCCTGTTACATATGTGTTGCCAGCGCTCCAGCATTCAACAAGTGTTTCAGGCTGTTAAAAAATTTGTTATTTAACTTTGATGAGATTACTTATTAAATGAAACGTGTGCGATGAAAATAGAATCTGATTATATGGCTACAAAGTCTATTTTTGTTAACAAAATGAGTATACTCTACTTATCTCTCTCAAGAGATTAAGGCCTAATTGACAAACATTATTAACCAGGTGTTATGCTAGCTAGATTAATAGGATAACTATACTGATCAACAGATAACGTATGGATACCGTCACGTTAGCGAATTTACAGCATAATGGAGCTCCATTGTAATCCCAGTAGGTAGGCATCAACTCGCCAATAGAGCACACAGCAGCAGTTTCATTCAACTAACCGAACAGAAATACGTTTAATGTACACAACGTATTATCCATCTCTTTATGTGTGAACGTAAACATAAATTAACTCTACTATAAAACCATTTTCGTGTTCCGTTTAACCTTGACACTTTTATACAAATTATATTTTAAACATTAAGCACTCGTAACCCTCGTAGGTGACACTGCGTAAAAGCGCTAATGCATATTTTTTACTGCGTGATATTGGATTAAACTGTTATCTTGTGTCGTAACTTTATTACGATCGCGAACGATACCACAACCGTACCCTGACGTACGTGGATCAGTGATTCGATAGCATAACAATATCGTACTGTTTTTTACCCCGGCGATAGGGAAACTGAATCACCGGTGAAATGCGATTTATCACAGATACGTCATATCGTACACACACACGAAACGATGGCCCGGTGGCCCAGTGCAGCGTCGCTGTCAGTGCACGGTGCGTAGAGCGCGGCGGGTGCGGGCAACAGCGCACGGTTACCAGTGCATCGCGGCAACGCGGCGAGCATGAGGCGGCGGCCCCGAGCGTCGCGACGGCCGGCAGACCGCGACTGGAGCGTCACTGCGCGTCGCAGCCTAGGGCGCCGCGCGAGCGGGACGCACATACCCGTCGCCCGTGCGCTCGACCTACGATTCTAGCCCTTGAACCTTTCGTCTTGATTCCCATTTACTTTGTTCGGCGGCGGTCTCTTATGTTTTTGTGCGACCGCAAAAGGGTTTTCAACCCGCGAGCGTCCGATCCCTTGAACGTTGCTACGTAGGGGCTAGAGATAGAGATGCTGCGTGGCCTTTCGTATGGTACGGCTCGTTTCGACGTTATGTCACTATCGAGCGCCGCTCTGCCTTGTTGTTTGGCCGTGAACGTGTTTTAGCCGCGCACTCATTTGGGCCATTATGATTTATTGCTCCAGAGGGACTCACGTGACGAGCCATCACACGAGGGAATCGCTGTATCGCGCACTTCTACGCTCTCACCTATTATATCCACTCTCTTTACGCGCTCTCGTTATTTCCTACGACCTACGATGGCGAGAGGCGGTAAACAGACCGTAAAGAAACAAAATTATTTTATCGAATTCCTTATCACCTACAATGTATCGCAATTAATTTTTATTATTCGTTAACAAGAATCATCCAGATTATGAACATCTAGATTAAAAGAACCGCCAAATATAGTACCTAATAGCGCAGATTAGAGAAATTACGTGTTTCGTATGTGGATGTTAAAGTATTTTTCTATACTCATATTGACGCCAACTTTTTTGGAGTTTATTAAGATTTTATTAAGATAAAAGTACCTCCTACTGAAACTGTAGAAAAGAAGTTATTTAGAAATAGCTGAAATCGAGTATCTATACATATAAAAATCAATGTGTGTTTGTATGTATGTTCCGTATGGACTCCAAAACGGATGGACCGATTTTGACTCTACTACGAGTAAATCGCTGCCATTTGAGTACACATTCCGTAGGTAATGCATATTCAATCAAAGCCCCTACCAGTGGATATTGTTCCCAAAATGCTGGCCCCATTACCATGTTGTACAACAATTCTCAACCTTTGAGCAAAGCAGAGACCATTATTTTGGTAATAAACAGTGAGAAACTGAAGGAATACTACATAACACATTTTTGTAGTGATAGGTGTCTTGAAAAAAAGCCTACTAGCGAGTATAGCGACTAAATGAAACAAGATGTTTGACCACCTGGTACCTACGACACATTAGAAACAAGAGAGGATGAAGTAAAATAAAATAAAAACTGTATTTGAAGAGATCTTCCAAAAAATAAACAAAAGAAAAAAAACGTATCAACGTATGCCTCAAATCAGAAATCTCGACTGGTGTGAAGTAAGTAACAAGTTGTGTCTATTTCATTCACTCTTTCAGTAGATCGTATCTCTGTACTCGAACAAACTTCAGACTAGCCAGAAAATACGCGAGATATATCGAAGTTAATCGTGTTTACGAGACAGCTCCAAGAGGCAAGAACTGGAATGCATTAAACGCGTTCGCGTGATTGCTTTTGCTGATTTCATGGTGAAGCGCCTTCAAGCTTTTAGTGTCAACAAACTCTGTTATAGTGAGCTCTAAATATTTCGCTTTTAAATTGAAAACGTTTTTGTTGTTCTTTGGATTTTAGATGAGTTTGAAGTTATGCAGAATAAGCTTAGCCTCTATTTTGCAAAGCAGTTTATTTTAGGTAGGTAAGTACAACGCAATCATAATAGCAAATTCCATTACGAAAAGCAAATAAGTAAATTAATTAAGTCGTAAGGGTTTACGTAAATCTTTTTTGCAAAAAAAATTGGTACCTAGTATTTAACGTTAACCACAGGGTTTCTACGAAATACTACCGCTACGAAGTTCTACAAATTGTCTCAATATTAATCGTTTGAACTACAGTTACGTACTTATTACAAGTAAATTATTCCACCCTTCCTAAAACACATGATGAAGGTAGATATTTAAGAATTTGTAATATGTAATTTATTTTATTTCACGAATATGAGTGACTGTAATTAAGTAATGTAATGTGCTTAATGGCACTTTTATAATTAAATTAATAAATAGGATTTTTTATAGACGGGTCCCATTGCTAGTATGTATCCAGGTTGTCCACCAGACTTATCAGTCGAAACAAACGGCTAAAAAAAGAAAATTATCTACTCATCGCGAATTTATGATCTCGTTCAATCGACCGATAGTTGAATTATAAATTCGGTTGACACAGATTGAGTCAAGAGCTTTACTAAGACAGGCTGGTAAGTAGATACAATGTTGGCTTCTATGATATCTACAACGTATGTAACCACCGAGAAGAATGGTATATGCCCCGCAGTTATTTAGGGCTGTGCAGATGGCATCAGGCTGTCATTCAGTGTGGAGTTCTATGGGCTCTAAGGCATATGTTCAGCAGTGGACGTCTTCTGGCTGATGATGATGATGATGCCGTACTATTTAAAATAATCCCTGTGTGGCCCCTGCGATAAAGGGGTTTTGTTCACAATTTGTTGTCATCGCAGATTTTGTCCATTTTAGTATAGTAGACAGTCAAAATCGTAGAAAAAACTAAAAAGAGACATAGCACAGTGGGGCTAGTACGAGAACTTGCGAAAAAGTATTCTTTCCGTACACGATAGCAAAGGTATGAAAAATTCAGTTTCCCTTTGCGTCCGATAGAGGCGCTGTTCAATTTTTCATACATTTTGCTATCGTTTACGGAACGAATACTTTTTCGCAAGGCTCGTACTAGGGCCACAAGTCTCCCCTAGTGCATATACCTTGTATCCACGTAACTTGTATTTCGTGTAATTTTTTGTGCAGGAAATATATTTTTTATTTGTATTTTTGTAAAATTAAATAGCCGTTAGCGTTTGATACCAATATCCAACAGTTTATATTCAAACTTAATATTTTTTTGTTTCTATTTTTGTAAAATTAAACAGTGATAAAAGCGGCTGATATTAATATCAGCCATTAGATGTTATGTCAATATGTCTGTAGGTACTACAAGATTGCAGTCGCAGCATCAATGCAGGCCAAACCATCACTATTTATAAACTGAAATGAGCACGTGTTGCAGTTAGCGGTTTAGTCATTGCGCACTCGTAAATAAAAACTAGATAAAGTAGGTTCGAGCAGTAAATCTCCACACACGCAAAATTACAAATATTACGCAAAATACAAATATTGTTTTTTATATTCTTTTTTGGCATAATGTTTACTGTGTTATGAATATGGGAGCGGCTCTGAAACACAGTGGAAACTAGTTCGGAGTCAATGGGTTCGAATTTACTTTGTACATAATTATTATTGTCAAATAATTTTATTTTATAAGATTTACTGTTTATTCAGTTTTATGTACAAATATGTATATGAATTGAAGCAAAAATAAACCTTAAATAATACACTTAAACTAAATATCAAAAACAAGATGTTGTCCGTGTGGTAAAGTACCAAGCACGCTGGCTGCATTCTCGATTTCAGGGTTTAATAGGGATAGTGCCTACAGTAGTTGTGGCAAAATAGTATCTAACTATAGTATAGTATCTATAAATCTTTATTTTTTTTCTAAACAAAATAAGTCAAGATGACCTGTAATTTGAAAATGATTAACCAAAAGAGGTTAAGGTAATATATATTTATTATTTTATTCTTCTTCGTTTGTATTTGAAAACTAGATTAGTTAACTAAGTGCTGTTTATTCTTCTTTGCTTTGGGTTCCTGAGAAATACCAAAGAAAATCCATACTAATATCCATATCCATACTATCCATACTATACTGTATACTATATTAATATTATAAATGCGAAAGTAACTCTGTCTGTTTGCTACATAATCACGACTAAACGGCTTAACCGATCTCGATAAAATTTTGTATGTATCATGAGGTCGGAAATAGGCTATCTTTTTCTGAAGAAATTGGGGACGAAGCCGCGGGTACAGCTAGTAAACTTCTAAATGGCTTCTTTGTATCTTGCGAATTATTAACTACTAGCCGTCCGCCCCGGCTTCGCACGAGTGTAAGCTCGGCCTTCGGCCTCGCTACAAAATATAATATAGCCTATGTCACCTGGGGATAGTGTAGCTTCCCAACAGTGAAAGAATTTTTCAAATCGGTTCAGTAGTTTCGGAGCCTATTCATTACAAACATACAAACATACAAAAATAGGTACAAATCTTTCCTCTTTATAATATTAGTGTAGACTAGCCGTCCGCCCCGGCTTCGCACGAGTGCAAGCTCGGCCTTCGGCCTCGCTACAAAATATAATATAGCCTATGTCACCCGGGGATAGTGTAGCTTCCCAACAGTGAAAGAATTTTTCAAATCGGTTCAGTAGTTTCGGAGCCTATTCATTACAAACATACAAACATACAAAAATAGGTACAAATCTTTCCTCTTTATAATATTAGTGTAGATGTTATTTATGGCCGTTAGTGGCAGGGTGGATGTGCGGTGTAACCAGGTTTGATAGAATCCGGAACGATTACTTGCGAGGAAGCCGACAAGATGCAGGAGAGTAGGCTGCGATGGTATGGACACGTAATAAGGTGACCATCAGACTATGTTGGGAACATAGCACTTCAACTTTTCATCTCCGGTCAAAGATCCAGAGGCAGACCCAACACAAGGTGGAAAGATTTCGTGCTAAAAGACATGAGCGAGTGTAAGGTTTCCGAAGATGATGTCGAGAATAAAGCAAAATGGAGGAGTAAGTAAAGAAGGCTGACGCCACCACCATGTGGGATTCATAGTCGGGAAGAGAGAGGGAGAGCGAGAGTTTGTCTAAGATAATAAAAAAAAAAACATAGAATAGGTCTACTTTTGGCCACCAACTCACCCGATGGAAAGCGATGTTGTGGCCGAAGATGGAGCACGTAGACCTAGAAGGTACTTATTCACTCTGGCCTTGAAGATACCCATTATAGCTTTCAACAAACAAGGACGGTGGCAAGGCATTCTAGTCCCTAGTGGTTCGCATTAAGAAGGTGGAGGCAAACTGGCAAGTTGGAGCCGGTGGCATATCGACTATATAGGGATGATATTTAATTGTTCTCCAACTTTTCTTGTTGTAGAAGGGGGAAGGAGAGATTTGGCCATGTAGCTCAAGCACACATTCGCCGAAATATAGCCTGTAAAAAATTGCCAAGCACACTACTCTACGCCGATGCTCAAGGCTCTGCAGCTTTAAAGAAACCAGTTTTTTATCGCCTATTAACTACACAGCTCGTCTCTCTACGGACTTCAAATCATCCAGCAAGACTTAGCAGAACCATCAAAAAGATGGCTGCAGTACTCCAAACATGACCGGACTTGAGCTTGATTTATAGACTGAGAATTGGTGGTTAATTGTATGTTTATGAGTATATATCACTACCAAACATCAAACTTACCTGTAGCGTTATCATCCATAGCAACTCCTGTTCTCTTTATAACTTCAATATGAATAGACATGATTGAATACATTCCCAGTAAACAATATCCATCAATCCGTCAACAGAACGGGCACGCTCCAGTAAAGTTTTGAAACAATTCTACGTCTTTCACAGAAACCATGGAGTACGCGCGATTACAAACATGGAGCTAGTAGAAACTAGCTTTCATGAAATGATGAAAGTTGTAAAGACCTAGACAACGATAGATGAAACTGAACATTATTATATCTGTTAGGTAACAAACTAAAATTTTGTTAGTAGCGTAAAGTGAAGAAAGTTAACGACATAGCCCACCGGATTAGCAAGTTGAAGTGGCAGTGGGCAGGGCACATAGCACGCAGAACAGATGGCCGATGGGGCCGAAAGGTTTTCCAATGGAGAACACGGACCGGTAAGCGCAGCTTAGGACGTCCAGCCACAAGATGGACAGACGACCTATAAAAGACCGCAGGAAAACGCTGGATACAGGCTGCTTCTAACCGACCCTTTTGAATATCGATGGAGGAGGCCTATGTCCCGCAGTGCAGGTCCTATATGGCTCCTATGGCTGATGATGATAATGATGATGAGCTTAAAGTGAAAGGATTTTTGTGAGAACTAGATAAGGTACATATACATACATGTATTTCATGAATTTTATGAAAGTTTCTATACGTAAAAACTACTGACAGTCATGAGAATTAAAACTAGTTTATTCACGAAACCATTTTGTGCCAAATATTCAACTGTGCTTGAGTGATGTGATTCAACAAACTTTTGAGTTTTTTGAAAAACTTTCGATGTAAAATGTGAATTTCATTTTCATGAGCGTTGTAAAAAGATAATATTTAAGCTGGTTGGTATAATATGCTATCTCAGGTTCTGATTCTACAAACTACAAACACAGAAAACTAGTTAAGATAAAAATAATAGGTCTTAGTAAATTTGCTTTTAAAACTACATCTAAATAAGTATAATAATAAGTATAACTACCTACAGGTGCTTCTGAAACTAGAGAGCTTAGTTAACTTAAGTAGTTTATTATTGATTTTTGTATGAAACCTTGTTAAGTTGTATTACAATAGTAAGAATCGTTATTTCAATCATGTTACCTAGAAGACTTTCTTTGATTAGCAAAAATAGTTTCGTTTTCGTAAAATCGAGCGCATCTATAAGTTTAATTTGTTACAGACGTTACAGTGTTACAAACAAGAATGGTTTGTTCTTTTTTTCTTAAAAAACAAACAATACTAATTTGTATTATAACATACAATATTTTATTTGTTCAATTTAAAACTCTGAAATAAATCTAGTAGTTGATCCCGAACTCGCGATCTGATCTTCGACAAATCCTGAACTTACGTAGCGCATAGTATTTTTTTGTCGCTTTTAAGATATCAAGTCCGCGTTGGACCACCAACTTGCCCGTTGCCTACTTGGCTATTTCGAGTTTTTAAGCGACGATATAGTCGAAGATGAAACAGGCATACTTAGGAGATACCTATTCACTATGACCTTGAAATTGCCGAGATTAAACCTATCGGAAGCCGGCACGTTGTTCCATTCCTTGACCGTACGAATTATAAATGTAGCATCAAAACGTTTGCTACGTATCCGAGGAAAATCCTCAATGTATGGGTGGTAGTGGGCCTACTTGTCCTGCTGTAGAAAGGTAAATGATTTCTTTCCGTTATAAGTTTCTAAATATGCAATAGAAAGTCACCATAGAAATCATCTTTATTATTCTGTCTTGCTTTGATTTCAAGGATTTCAATGAGATCTCGCGCATTGACGATACCACTAAGATAACATTAAGTCTCAAAGGCACAAAGGTCCTTATTACTTAGTTTTTCAGAGGCTTTTCATATACCTAAATGTTGTTTTGCAAGATCAAAGATTCCAGTTACTTGGCATTTTCTACGTCTTATCTGGTTCTATTGAACTATGCAAATGGATCAAAAATGTTTGATGAACTAGTTAAGTATGCCTTTAGATAATGTTACAATGAAGTGTTTGAAAGTTTTTAAATACATTATAATAAGGCGAGAAATTTTTGTAACGGGATTGTTCAGTAGAAACTATCTTCACATGGCGCTAAAATAATTTTTGGCTGTGTGGAGGCTTTCTGTATTTGGAAAATGTCATATAGAAAACAATTTTAAAATAGCATAATTCCACTCAGTTTAAGCTGGTATTTTTTCGTCATTGCGTAATTCCCACCAGAAAGAGAAAAGCTAGGCAAGCGCCACTTTGACAGATACCACACCATTGATACAATAATAATTATCAAAATTCCTTTAAAAGGTATGAAAACAGTGAGAATGTTTGTGAAGAATTCTATCAATTAGCAGTGTGAATTTTGTGCTGTCCTTTCTAATTGTTATGTGATATTCTGTTATTATAATAATTATATAATTACTTTCGTTTTCGTACAAATAATTCTTATTGTCGTAGTTAAATTTCCTACCCGATAAAATAAACTTCAAAACATTATAAAATTACATTAATTATTATTTTTAATTTATACTTCGACATAATTTGTATGTTATTTGATTTGACTTATAAATATATTTTTGTTAGTAAATATGAAGGATCAATGCAACAACAGACTGAAATATCCCAAAATTTAGCTAAGAAGTCTTTTCCTGAATACTTGTTATGCAAATAAGCACATTAGTCTAAGAGTAATGTATAGTTTACGAAACATTGTTTAACATCGTCAGTTTTTGAGCACTGTCGAATAACAACAAACTGGAGCATTTCAAAAACAATATGTATAAAGGAAAATACCTCTTTGAAAGCCGTCTACGTTTCTGAGAACAACTCCCGTAATAAATATTTCAGACATTGAAGGTGGCGAACACTATTCCGTTGTATTTTTATTTAAAAATAACAGACATTGTAGAACGACCTTGGAAGGATCTTGTGGTATGAATTAGTGAAAACTTAGAATCATAAATACGGTGCCCTGAACATTTGGTTATTTTTATACAAAAAAATTAACTACTAGTGGTTTTTTTTAAATTCCATGTCCATTTTATCTTAGATTAAGATCTAAATTTTTCTCCCAGTATCGTGTATAACTTAAGTAAATTCATTTATGTAAATTGAAGTTAAGTGTAACAAAAGTCATGAACCCCGGTACCCGTGGAGTTGCTTAAAATAACAGATTTTATCGCATATTTTTTACATTATTTACATTCCTGACGTTTTGAACATTTTGTAGTGTCCGTGGACACAGGTAGACAAGATGACGGATGTCTATAGTAAAGTTATATATATATAAGTACCGTCAATATTTTTGAAGTGAAAACTTTTTTAGGCGCGTTGAGCACTTTTTGGGTCAACAAAATCATGGAACTCGCGTCATCGTCACGCTGTACCGTGTATTTTAAAACAGCGCCATCTCTTGTAGATTAGGTGAATTTCGTTTTCACTTACGTTTTCATTTCTCACGCGCAGTCATATGTTTGAAGTTTTTTTTTTATCAAAACATTATCTATCTAGAGTGCTTTTCATGAAAGAAGTCCCCCAGACGCGGTGCTATCGTCGCATATCTATCACTATCAGTATTATTTCTCGAGCAGCAATTTTAACAACTTAAGGCATCGTACACAGCCCTTTAACGAAAGCAAATTAGTAAAAATCTCACTAGCGTCCAAACACAGTAACAACACCTGTCAACTACAACATGGAAATTTAGTTCCGCTGTTTGCTGTGGGACATCTTCTTGCACTCTACGCAGTTGTTGCTCACGGTGTCAAAGATCAAAAAAGGAAAATAATATACCTACTCATACCAACATAACATAATTATGATAATTACAGGGGACCAGAAAACAACATTTAATCAAAATGATTAACAGTGGACTTAGCCCGCGCCGCGGTGGCCCAAGTATTAACATAAATGAATGATCCTTCCGCATTGTAAGCTTTTATAAAAGCCACATATATTTTGACATTTCACAAATAAAAACATGAATCTGAGTGCCCGGCAATTAAAATTGCTTACGGTATACGACGGACGTACTGACATAATTACTAAGCTGAAGCGGCAACACAGAAGTGCCAAAAAAATAAAAAAATCTGCATCTAAAAAACCCATGGTCTGCTCTGCTGGTCTGGTTTGCACTGAACAGCTCAAGAGGTCATAAATATAGCATGGTTTGCACTGAAAAGCTGCAGAACCAGCTATATTTGTGACGACTGCAGCTATGAACAGCTGCAGTTAACAGCACTGAAGTGCAGACCAGACCAATAGAGCCAACCACAAGTGCAGACTAGCGCGGTTTCACCCGCGTGGATTACTCTCTTTATAACATCAACTTTCTGCAAGTGATATTCCTCTCAAAATCGGTCCAGCTGTTTTGGAGTCTATAGGGAACATAGAATACTCACATTAATACTACACACCGATTTTCATATAGTATATGGATAGATTAATATAATGGACAATAAAATGTTATAAGTTGTCAAAGAGTACGGACCTCATGCACTACAAATTTAAAAAATGCGCAGCTAGTTGAGTATAATATCAATAGGTATCGAAAGTTACCCTAAACCCACACGTGTTTTCGATACTTTATCTCTTATATTGGGATACCGCGTAGATACCGTTTCATCAAATCCTGTAAGAATCTCTTTTCAATCGCGTTTACCTTCGAAATCCCTAAATCAATTATACGAAGCTTTACCCTAACAGGGAGCTTAAATGAGTATATCGATGTTTTACTGAATCATTTAGCAATCCGAATATCAGGTGTTTAATGCTTAAGAATTTTGGTCTTTTTTATTAGAAATAGGGTCGCGTTTGACCGCCAGCTCGCCTGGTGTTAAGCGATGATGCGGTCTACGATGGAGCACGCTTGCCTAGAAGGAACTGATTCACTCCTGATTTGATGACACCCATATTGTAACAACAGGGGAACACCCATTCAGGTAGCGCATTCCACAGACTTGCAGTTTGCATACCTAATAAAACTGGTATCAAAGCACTTCGTACGGGTTTTCGGAATATCAACCATAAAGCGGTGTCGATTTTTCGTGCCGCTCTGGCAGTCCGATATAAAAAAGGGCAAGAGGGAATCAGATCATGCAGATCCGATGCACACCATTCGAAAACTAACTTAGTCTGAACTAGGGCTTCGTTGCTGATGAGCGTCTTGGAACGTTTCTCAATAGACTCCAATGCCCCGAGCTGGTACTTAGCTGATCCATCCCAAAGGTGAGAGCAGTACTGCATGCACGACCGAACTTGTGCTTGGTACAGTGTAAGGAACCGTTCCGACGTTCTTTGTAACTTTATGACTGTAACGTCTAAGAACACTAGAACATTTTTGTATGGTTGTATGGGTTATTTCAAGATTGCTCAGCGAGCTATGGTAATAGTTATATTCGGAGTATCTCTGAGGGATCGTATCCAGAACGGAATTATTTGCCAAGTAACTAAACTCTGACATAACTTAGCGTAGTAGCAAGTATTGATAGTGGGCCGATCATATCTACCGCAGAACCAATAAGCAGTGAGGTATACTTGTTCTTCTAGAGTAGAGACAACGAATAAGCAAACGTTGCGCGTAAGATGCCCTGATAATCGATGGATGACAATATACGCAAGACAGCTGGCAGTGTCTGGAAGCGAAATGCCAAAGATCGGGCTGAGTAGAGAGACCCTGGTCAAGCAGTAGACTAAAATAGACCAGTTATGATGATGTGATGAACTCTTGAGATATCATGTAAATATGTACCTCGTATTACTCGTATAATTATAGGCCGAGCGGATCGATGGTGGCCATGAGGTAATATGTACGCTTTACAATCTAACGGCGCCTGGTTCAATCTTTGGCCCTGCACCACGAATAAAATCATCGTGAGGCAACCGGTATGTTCAAGAAAAATAAATTTCAAATTTCAATGACGTATGGCATTCAACAACATGCCAGTGCAGGTCGGCACGGTGGATTAAGGCCCATCATGCAACTCTGAGATAAGGCCTGTGTACCGAACATGATAGGCTGATAATTATGAATTCTCATATTAACTAGTACCAGTGATGATGATGATGATAAAATGATGGTCGTAACGAAAACTAATATCAAGATAAATCAAACGGAACCAATCCAATATCGAGTTTAGTCGAATCATTGCAGAAACGCGATGCACAAAACATGAAATCGGATTTGTGGCCCCCGGGGACTCTCCCACACGTGGCTAAATTCTACTGAATAATCAAACTCGTGCCACCCCATCTGTTTACATAAAAAGTTGAGCACGTGACTAGGCAATGGTAAACAAAGAACACGCTTTGGAAGCACGCATTACTGATCTAAAACACCGCAACAGCGCAAGATACTTGTTTATGTGTGTAATTTTGGCAAACAAAAAATGAACCTAATTACGAGAGGCGGCCACGGTGGATTTAAAAAAAACCACGATTTATAATTACTATTTATTATTAATAGTTACATAAACTTCTTAATTGCTAATTAATAGAAAGGGATGTCCTAACGATCTGAAGTTAAGAGACGAAAGGCGACGCGGGGTACTCGTGGGCTCCTTTTATGTGGACGGCGGTGACGTTCTCGGTGGTTGTGCAATACATCATTGTATGGGGTTCAATGGGATATAACACCTCACCCCTTAGATGAGCAACTATTTGCTAACGTTTAGTGCAAATATTGCGTCTCGCTTACGGCGTTCTGATAGCTCAATGTTCTCTTCTATACATTGTCCAGTCTGCATCTTCTGAGTCATACGTCGATGTAGATATAATGCAACAATTAAGCTTGCAACAATTATTCCAGTTATAATTGTGTAAAGGGGTATTGTCGTGTGATAAAGTACTTCGTCAGAGGTATTTGCAATAAGTCGAACAGGTGTCTCAGTTTCGATCTGCTTCTGAATGTTGTGCAATGAGCTGAGATTCACGGAAGTCAGGTGGTAGGTTGCTCCAACTCTGGGAAGATGATTCATTGGTGGTGCGATGATTTCGACAGTAATTCCGTTGACTTTATCGTCGAGGTTGGTCAATGTAAATTCCGGCGCTTGCAGCTTGCATGATTTAGGTATCATTGCGAGGTAACTGCCTTGAAGTATGTGGTGCTTATCTGGTCCGCAGGATAACTGAACTCTCGTAGGTTTCGGGAACGAGACGACGTAGTGCTGACTGTCTAGCTCTATTAGAGCTTCCTTAGACAGGGAGATAGGCGTGATTTTACACGTTTCATCTATCTCCTGTGAATTAATGAGTTTTTCTATGCAGTCAGGCTTAGTTCGAAGTTGGTGTCCGAGATGTTGTTTGCAGATGCGTACGCAGTCAACCTTCGGGCATTCAGCCTCCATGTACACGAATTCTTTAGACGTAGTAGCTACATAAGGATAAGGAGGGAGAATAACTTCGTGATTTTTATTTGGAACGGGACACAATCTGAATAAGGAAAAGGTTAGTATAAGAGTGATAGGAAACTTAAGGACTACCACGATTTTCCTACCCGAATAATAAGAACCTAAACTAATTATATCATAGTAATACCTATAATCTAAATTCAAAATTTCATCCGTGTTATACAATTCACGTAACTTACCTAGCATTAATTTTAAATCTTCAATAGATAAAATAGAGTGGTGCAAAGACATCGTGCGACTAAAAGCTAATATATTTTCTATTCTAATCATTTCGTCGGACAACTCTCTTACATTGTCATTTAAGACAACGAAAAGTTGCGCGATATAAGATAATCTAAGTGCGCGTTCGCTATCAGATGACGTCATATTAATGACGTAAGATAACGCGTTCTCTAACTTATGCTGGTTATGAGTAAGATTATTTAAAAGCTGCGTTTGTTGAACGGAATACCTTTTATATAAAGTTATGTGTTCATTCATCTTATCTGCAATAGCTAATCCGTTCGATCTTAAGGTATGTAAAACAGTTTCGAACCTTAAGGCGTCATTATTGTCTAAATTACCGGATATGGACTTGATTAATGTACCGAGAGGATTAATAAGGCCTCTTTTATTTCTAATGGATGGTTCGAATGTGCTTAGTTGCAATTGTATTTTATCTAGTTTATATGAAAGATACTTTATCTGAGATTTGAATAGGGGATAGCTCGTATTAGTTAATTGCTGAATTGATTCTGTCAGTCGGTTGCGTGAGTATAATAAATGCTTATTCATAATAGCCAAATCGATATCTTGCAGAAATGTATGATAGTGGGAAACTATTTTAGTAGGTCCCAGTTTGAAAGGTAAGATCCCAGGTCCATTATCAAGGCTTTCGAGTCGGATTTCTTGAGCTTGGGCCAGGTGCGTCAGTATCAGTAGGTATCTGTAACAAATTAGAGTCTCTAGTCTTATCAGTCTTACGTTGTCGTTTTAGTCGGCGCTTAGCAACGGGTCCGCGTTTTCTGGAAGTGTAAATGTGAATAGGTAGATTAGTAACTACTTTGTCATGGGTGAAACGCGATGCTAACTTTTGTCGGTCTGCTGCTGGGTTCCGTATGAATATCTCTTCGTCAGTCGAATAGTCTATAATAGGGTCTCTGTCACTATTTCTTTGTGTCGTTAAAGCTTCACGTTCAGCTAACGATGAGTCATGTATAAGTTCGTAGACTGTTTCCATTCTACTATGGTGGTCTTGTATGTACTTTTGCAATAATCGGTCCGTGATATTTAAGTCGGTCGGGTCTCGTGGGTCAAAGTGTCCTGTGATTAAGTCGTACGGTCTACATTTTGTCAAGCTATGCACGGAGCTGTTGTAAGCTATGAGGGCATAAGGTACCAAGTTTATAGCAGGCTCATTCATATGTTTCAGTTTCAGTATACGCAGGTGCTCTAGAAGAGTACTGTGGAAACGCTCTATCATTCCGTTTTCGTTTGGTGTATTTGCAGCCGTTGTATGATGTTGGATTTTATGTAATCGAAGGAATTCGGCAACTACTTGATTCGTAAATTCCGTTCCTTGGTCAGTCGTGATGGTAAGTGGAAAGCAGTGGTGTGTGCAAAAGTTAAGAAGGGCTTTTATGATTTTAGGAGCTGTGCAGTCAGTCATCAAATAAGCTTGTGCGTATTTGGAGAATGAATCTATGATAGTTAAGTACTTATCCTGTTCTATGGTTAATACGTCAGCGTGCACAATCTCGAACGGTTTATGCGGAGGCGGAACTATTCTAAATTCTTGTCGTATGGGATTACGATCGTACTTAGCACAACCGCACACTACACATATATTTATGAATTTAGTAATATCAGATTTCATTTTAGGCCAAAAGTACCTCTGTGATAGTGAGTTATATGTTTCATTGATACCACGGTGATTCGTTTTCCCGTCGTGGTACTTGCGTATTATGTCTTGTTGAGTTAGATAGTCGGATACATTTTCTATGTTCTTTTTTACTAGCACTAGATTCATAGATGAACTTCGGAATGTTTTTTGAATGATAGGGACGATGCTGAGCATTTTACCTATGGGCTGGACTAAGATCGCAGTTCGTAATTTTGGGTCTACATGTTTTTTAATTACGTCTATGATATCTCGCTCGAGGTTTTCCTCAGAGGCTTCGGTTGAAACTCGAAGGTAATTGTCAAAGGGTTTCGTGACTATCGGTTTTGTTCGGGCTAGGCGGCTGACTATATTTATGATGATTTGTTTCCGGAACTTGTTAAGGGGATCATCGCTGATAGGAATATCTAAGATAGGTTGTTCTGCGCTAGTGTGAGCTGTTTCGGTAGACGATCCGCTGTGTACTGGGTTGTCCGGGGCCGTGAGTGTAGATGACGTACTTGTCGCTGACACAGTTGATGACGTATCGTCATGACGCGGTGCTTGTGACGTATTCACTTGTAACGAATCGGTCTCTTCATTGTGTATTTCTATACGACTTAGAGCGTCAGCGTTGGTATTGAATTTGCCTTTCTTATGTATAACGGTGTAATCAAACTCGGCTAATTTTAATCTCCATCTAGTCAAACGCGAACCGGGTTCTTTTATGTTCATGAGCCACTGTAAGGGCTTATGGTCAGTAATTATTTTAAATTTACGTCCGAATAAATAGGGCCTAAAGTGCTTAGTTGCCCATACGATTGCAAGGAGTTCCTTTTCAATCGTTGAGTAGTTGGTCTCGCTTTCGTTAAGGGTCCTAGATGCATAGGCAATTGGTCTGTCAGAGCCTATTGTACCTTGGGATAAGATACCGCCCAAAGCGAAATTTGATGCATCAGTTGTCAGGATAAAGTCCTTGGAGAAGTCAGGGTACTGCAAAATGGGGTCATTTGTCAGCAAGGTTTTGCAGTGCTCAAAGCAGTTCACATAATCAGGGGTCAAGGAAATTAGTGCACCTTTTTTTAAACAGGCGGTCAGAGGTTTGGTTACGCGAGCAAAGTTGGGTATGAAGCGTCGATAGTATCCTAGAAGTCCTAAGAATCCTTTTATCTGTTTAGTAGTTTTCGGAATAGGATAGTTCGAGATGGCCTTGATTTTATCGGGATTAGGTTTCACACCGTCAAGAGTGATTACATGACCTAGATATGGAGTTTCGCGCTTGAGAAACTCGGACTTGTCCATTTGTATTTTTAGACTTGATTGCCTAAGGCGTTCGAAAATTGTACTGAGGTTAGTTATTACTTCCTGAAGTGAGGATCCGAAGACCAAAATGTCGTCCAAATAGACTACACAGATCCTATTTAGTAGGCCTCGGAGCACATTGTCCATTACTCGTTGGAATGTAGATGGACTGTTTTTTAATCCCATGGGCATTCTCAAAAATTCCCAATGGCCATGTTCAACGCTGAAGGCTGTTTTGTGAATGTCTCTAGGATTCATTTCCACTTGATAGAAACCAGATGCCAAATCTAGGGTACAGAAATACTGACATTTGCCTAGTTTGTCTAGTATGTCGGTCACGTTGGGTATTGGGTATTTATCATCGATGGTCTTGTCGTTTAATTTCCGAAAGTCAATGACTATTCGCCATTTGGTTTTACCAGATGCGTCAATTTTCTTAGGGACTACCCAAATAGGGGCATTCCACGCAGATGTGGAAGGTCGTATAATACCTTGGTCTAACATTTTTTGAATTTGCGTTTGGACCTCTTCTCTATGTATGTAGGGATATCGGTAAGTCTTACTATGCACAGGCTCTTCATCAGTAGTATTAATTGAATGTTTAATTTGATTGGTGAAGGTCAGGGGCTCGTCTTCTAGATAAAACACGTCTGCATATTTAGCGCATAACGCTTTTAAATTAGCTGTCTCTTCTACATTTAAATGATCTGTGCGCAACCGTGATAAGACATCGCGAGTCCGAGGACAGGTGGCGGTGTCAAATGTCGGTATGGGTAAAGTCTGTTCGCTAAATATATGTGCGCGGATTGGTTCACTTAATGAAAAGATAATGTCATAGTCCGTGGGGTTAGATACCTCTAAGAAAGCACGGTTATGTCTAGCGATGGATAGACACTCGTTTACATGACATCCACTAATAGTTTGGTCTTCAATACAGATTTCACCTTCAGGCACGTTTGTTGGAAGTCTTAATAATTTCGACGATCTCGCTTGAATAACGTCTTCATATAAGTTGACGTTATCGGACGTATACATACGTATAGGTATAGATGCTGATCTAGTCTGAAGGGTTTTTGTTTCTAGATCGATTTTAGCCAACCAATGTTGTAAAAGGTCGCACCCTATTAAGCCGTCAAAGTATTCGTGAAATCGGTACACATATAATTTAATTGGTTCGGATGCTTTGATTTCTCTGAAACAAGGTATGGTTATGGAGTAATTGTTCTTAGTAGTGGCATGTACATTTGTCACAATGAATGGGTCGTAATTTAAAGCATAGTCTGGGAAATATAGATCTACTGCTTCGGGACTCAGGAACGACTGATTTGCTCCTGTGTCAATCAGAAACTTTAAAGGCGGACAATCAGGATGAATTTGGAATGTAATATAGGGCAGGCGTCTCTTATTCTGAACGTGTATTTCTATTCGGGGGCAGTGTCCGTCTGACCCTTGGGAAAATTTTGCTCGTGATCGGTCTCTTCGCAGACAACTGCGGAAGTTTCTTCACTTGGTACGGGGTCATAGTTGTAATACTCGTATTCATAGTCTTGGTAAGGTTCGTAGAACTCATTTGTATTCACTTCGCGAGTTTTGAAGTAATTATTTGGTGGTGGGTTACCATGAATTCTCCAGTCATGTACCTGTCGAGTCGGAGGTAAAGGTCTTGCTACTGGGTGGCTTACGCCAGACATAGGCTGTGGGACTTGCGGCCGGTTATGAAATTGTTGAAAATTCGGTTGTCGTGGGGTAATTCTAAAACCAGTCGACATGTTGGATCGGGGCAATGCTCGGAACATTTGTTGGGTTCTAGTTGGACCTTGAAAAATTGGTCTGGGTTTATTCATTTCTATTTGTGGCATTCCAAAACGAGGTCGGAACGTTTGAGGTACAAAAGACTTATCAAAGCTGAAAGGTTTTACGGGTGTTCCTGCGAAGCTGGAGGGCATGGGCTTTTTCTGTAAGTTATTTTGTAGGTACAGGACGTTCATTTCTTCCTGAACATATATCAGTGCTGTTTCTAGGGTAGGTGGTCGCATACACCTAATGCGTGAGCCTAGAGGCTCATCTAGACCTTTGAGGAAGGTTTTTAAAGCTAGATTTTGATATAAAATTCTTTTCGATTGCACTGTGGTAAGAATAGTGTCATGAAGTTCAACGTACGTCATTATGTAACTGAGCAAATTTTGAACCTTCTCATAAAATATGTGAGGCGTGTCTGAACCTTGGGTTAGATGTGAGAGATCAGTGTAAAGGGCGGTCTCGTCCCTATGGTCCGAAAAAGAATTTATTAAGGTCGTTCGGATGCTATGCCAGTCTGATGGGACCCCATTCGTGGTCAAGGTCCTTGCGGCAGGACCGGTGATTTTATTTAGAATGCCGTTTATTAGAGCTAAGTTGGTCAGCTCGTTTCCTGGCTCAGGGTTAATATACTCTATAACTAACTTGTCGCATAATGACAAGAACCTAATTAAGGCATTAGGAGTGCCGTCAAACTCGGGTACTAACTTAAGCGTTCTTATTATACTATCAATTTTCTTATCGGTTGTATTCATGTTGAAATCTATTTCTTCTTCTATTAAATTTAAGTTACGAAAAGCGTCCCTCTGCGCTATGCGGGAGGACGTTCTTTGGGGAACGATTCCCCTAGTAAATCGTGGTTGGAAAATGTTGGGAAGTGTGAGTTACGGGAAAGGAATGAAGTAGCTACTTAATCCTTAGAATTGTGCAACTCACAGTATCATTGCGGTGGCGATGCACGATGATTCATCAATTGTTGGATGTCGTGTGACCTTCGCTGCTTCCCAGTGGCTGCTCTCAGGTTCTTCTTTCCGGATAGTAGATAAAACGTTGAGACGTTATCAGCACGCACTAGTAGAAGTCTGTTCACATGAATGTTCAGATTTGTGTTCACGGTGAAAGTCTACGCACGCACTGACTCTACTATCCTACCGACTGCGCCAATTACGAGAGGCGGCCACGGTGGATTTAAAAAAAACCACGATTTATAATTACTATTTATTATTAATAGTTACATAAACTTCTTAATTGCTAATTAATAGAAAGGGATGTCCTAACGATCTGAAGTTAAGAGACGAAAGGCGACGCGGGGTACTCGTGGGCTCCTTTTATGTGGACGGCGGTGACGTTCTCGGTGGTTGTGCAATACATCATTGTATGGGGTTCAATGGGATATAACAACCTTGTAAACAAAAATACAAAGAAGATCAATAGAAAAGCTTTTGTACTCAGTCAGCTCACTCGGTAGCACAATACAATGGAAAAATACATCTTTTTATGTTTTATCGTATTCTATTATGAATTACAATTAATTGATTTAAGAAATATTTTACATGTTAAAATATTTTTATAATATGTAGGTAAACAATAAATGAATATGAATAAAATGTACGTGATGCCTCAAACTTCACAAACTTTACACGAATATGCAGGTCCGAAATGAACAGTAGCAAATCTGCTACATAATCCCTTACATTTCATGTCGAGCCGGGTACGGACATAAAAGCATTACGCGCATTGTCCACATTCATTAGATAATAGCGTCACACGGTCGCATACTCGCGCTGTTTTCAGCCCAGTTTAAATCTTTGTATGCAGCCACACAAAATCATTTGATGACTTCATAATTATTATATTTACGTTTCGGACAACCGTTCTAAATGTTAAGTTACTAAATACATATTATTCAACAAGCAATTTATTATATTTACCTATACTTACGTAAAACAATTAATTAAATGCTTGCATAAAATAATTGTTTGACAGTGAAATTACTCAGAAGTTGAAAATTAATTGGATTAAACCCTATCTCTAATCAAATAAGATTCGACGGTTCTCTATCCACAGATTTACCAGAAGCGATTTACTTGGTTCCGGAATCCGGAAAAGCAGATAAATCTTATCCGGGTTAAAATAAATTTCGGGATGACACCATTATTGTACTCGTATAATTTGCGAAAATACTTCCTAAGCAAAACAAGAAATGGAATTTAAATAAGAATCCTGTTATTTTGGCGAAGCTTTAGCTACTTTGCTAATTTTCCTGTTTAGGGATAACAAATCAAATTTGTAACAATAACCCATTATTTTTTTACTTTAAAAAAAGATAGTAATGCGTCGCGTGACCAAAATACTGGCGTATTTCTGGCTCATTGCCATTCAGTGTGGCAATGCCGCCAGCATGCTGAGTACGCTGCCAACTGGTAGTGGGCTTGAGCATTTGGATCGTCTTACCTGCAATGGTCTATCAGTCTATTTTTTGTTATAACTGTTAGTGTTTTCTTGTATTTTGTTTAGTTAATAAAAACACTTGGCAGTTAATGAGGAAGCATTTCCTTCAAATAACTGTATCACAGCAAGCTACAATAAGACATTGAAAACCTAGCAAAAGTGATATAAATGTGTGGTTATCATTCGGTATTTTAAAAACTACTGCAACTGTGAGAACTAAAAAACTAAAACCAAGTAATAATTCAAATAATTCATCAATTTTATTTACTCAATTAAAGAAAACAAGTAGGTAAAATTCGAAACTCCCATGAGTGCCAAACGATGTCTTTGACAGTCGCAATTTGATACTGACAAACCTTGAACAATTGCGTAATTTCCACCGTCTCGCAATATGAGTATTATTACGGCGTAGGCCCACCGGAGCTGTATTTAGCAGGGTTAAAATGTTTATTGTTTCCTAGGATATTCAATATAAACAAAACACGAATGAAACACATACGGCCTTACTATACTTGAATTTGCTCAGTCTTGTTTTTGTGTGTGACTTTATTGCTTTCCAGATCAATTATACTTCGCTAATAATTGAGGCGGATAATTTCTTCCACATAGCTATGATATAATTCTGCCCTTAGTATCTAAACATAGATTATAAATAATTGTTACATAAAACCGATGCGATATTTTATATATGAATGAAATAATTATACCTAAACCCACTGCACTGTACGGCTCTCTGAGAACACAGATTAATGAGACAGTAGCGGAACTAAATCTTTTAATCGTCATTATGCAAGGTGGCTGCGATCTTGAAACCGAGGGTTAACAAGGCTAGACTAGAACTTTATAGGGACCAATTAAAAGTATTGGGTACAAGAGTAATAAGTTAGCACCCAAGTTAGTACTCAAGAGTTAATGGTGTTAAGGTACAAGAGTACCTACCCAACATTTTTATAGGAGACTAATAGAAATTCACGAACAAGTTTTATGATAATGTTATAATTATTTGTAAGTAGAAACAAAAATCAAAAATATTACCATTATAAGCCGTTACATTACACACGTTCCAAAATTAATATTTTTGAATTAAAATTTTAGATTACCCTCAATTTCAAGCTAGGCAGCTTTCGACAGTGAACAGTTGAATATAAAGCTCTTTGAGAGTAGTAATGACTCATCAACTTAATCTGGTAGAATATAAGTTGACATTTTCATTTTATGCGATTTAGAGCTACGATTAAAATGACAACTTCTACATTCGGTCTCAACTTTTTAAGCTCTGTCCGTGGCTGTAGATTATAAAACGATATATTCTGATCATTATAATGCAAGATTTTTGAACGTAATATTGAAGATAGTAGCCGATTCGTTTACAGCGTAATAGTGAAAGAAAATGTATTCATTTCGCTTTTTAGAATGCTGCTAGTATAGCAACTCAAAACTGCATTACTTTGTGTATTTTCTTTATAAAACTGGCAAGTGTTTTTTCTAACCAAATAAAATATAAGCTAATATACAAAACATTATTGTGAAACAAAAACAGTAGTATATACGCAGTATGCCTAATTACAACGCTGAATGGCAATACTCATACGTTAATTTGATAAATCAAATTTTCACAAAAAAAAAGAAAAAAGTTTTTAATAATTTGCCTGTAATCATGCTAGGTCAGTGCTGTTCCTTCGTGCAAATAATTACTAACCATTGTCATAAGATAATCCTAATACTGGACAACACGCAATACGCCTAATAGTGTGATTAACAGTACGTGTCTTAACAACCAACGGTCTCTGACAGCCGCTTGTCTATTGTCACTTATATCGCAGATTACAAGTTAAATTACATAGTTAGTACATATATAGTAGTTAGTACTTAATATCCAGCACGCCTACGACAACCCACAAGTTTGATTGGTAAAATAGTACAAAATATGACATGTTGATACTACTTACGATATT
Organism: Agriopis leucophaearia; assembly: GCA_949125355.1. NCBI lineage: Eukaryota > Metazoa > Arthropoda > Insecta > Lepidoptera > Geometridae > Agriopis > Agriopis leucophaearia. The sequence continues at coordinate 8,425,030 of OX421267.1, forward strand.
TTCTTTGATATAATCTAGACCCGAAACCCATAAGCACTTAAGTCAAAATTAAAATATTTTGAAAAGTTTACAAGACGATGTTGGACATCAGTTGTATGGTGCGTAAGACTGTCACCTCGTATTGAAGCCCTCTGACTTAGTTGCTTATTTCCGTCGACAGATAAAAAAAACAAAGCCCTGCGAGTTTTTAGCATTTAAAAAAAACTGACTTAAGTGCTTATGGTCGCCGTGTCTATATCTACTGATAGCATGTAAGTATCGAAAGAAATTTTGCATGATTGGTTAGAGATTCAGTGTAGGTATATTCTATCTGTAAGATGCATGTTTCTTTCTCAAGATGCATCGTGTAACAATGGTTGGTAGCATATTTAGCTTTTCTTGCCTAACTATTCTTATTAAGAAGACTCTTTATTATGCTGAACTCTTTATTATGCTCACCAGGACCCTTATTCACAATTTTTTACATAGCGGATTTTTACTACTTTTGTATTGGAAAGCTGCCAAAATTCGTAGTTAAAACGCCGTATTTTTTTATAAGGGCTCTAAAATTTAAATTATGTACATATTGAGAAACTGACGACCTAGTACCACAGTGGTGGTCTTATCGCTTAAAGCAGCAATTGGATTGAAATAATAATTTATGTATCAAAAAAAGATGGGGATGTCATAAGCACTAGTGTTTACTTATTGTGTAATCTCAGTAAGGAAAAGATAACTGTTCTTATTAGATCAATAAAGAATTCTAGGACTATACTTATTCTATAATTTCTGTATAATATCATCATTCTGACAATATCATCATCATAAACACTGTTTTAAACTATCACGGTTGTTCACTAAAGTTAAATGATTATTTACGGGATATTTACCGTGGTAAGGTTGTGGAAGGAGCTCCCGATATTTCGGCGCAGTTACATGCACCATGTTCACGGGAAGACCGTCTTCTTCCCGTGAACATGGTGCATGTAACTGCGCCGAAATATCGGGAGCTCCTTCCACAACCTTACCACGGTAAATATCCCGTAAATAATCATTTATCATCATCATAATCATCATTATTAGCTTTTTATGTTCTCAATGCTGGGACACAAGCCTTCTCTCAGAGAGGGAGGATGAGCAATAAGCAACTAATATATTATTGTTAATTTGACAAATTGCCACATAATTCTGAGCAACACGACAATTATTATAATAGGTTACGCGCAAGGGTACTAAGCCGAAAGAAGTCCACAGCACCCATCATTATGAACAACTTTAACTATGGGAGCAACTTTGAAATCACGAAAAATATATCAGCAGTTCCATAGAAAACGGTCACTCACTTGACAAAATGTATGGAACAACTGATATTTTTTTCGCGAAAATATAGTTCCCATAGTAACAGTTGGTTATATTGATGGTGGTTATGGACACCTATCGGCTTAGTAGACCCTTTCCGCGTAACCCTGTATAGACGAAACCATAAATTTTTATTAGTGTAAAAGTTTGTGGTCGAAACTTTACTGTTAATACCTACATACTTGCCAATAATACGTACATTTTGGTTAAATTATCGTCGGTCCTTTAAATTGTGTACAAACCCGCACATAATGCTTACGAGACTGCCCTAAGTTATTGTTTCAAACTTATTAATGTACGCGTTGGTAACGTATTGTGCTAATGCTATATCCATGATGTAGACGTTAGGCACACAAATAAGAGAAAATTAATTTCCCTCCTGTTATAGTTAAAGGGCAAACAATAACAAAAACAATGCTAACGTCTGTTGTGAGCTGTTAGTGGCAGTCGAATATTAAATCTATGAATAAATACAATATACAATTACATAGTTTCAGTTCATTAAAGTAACTAAATCTATTGTATCAAATCTTACCTGTTTGCGCCAATAATGTTTTTACAATCATCATCCATAAAATAACTTAAAATACATAGAAATTAACAGCAAACATCTGAAAAAAGTAAAAAAAAATATTATTCGGATGAAATGGGTACTTATTTACAATAAGTATATAACGTTTGCTATACAGACGACTACACTTGCACTAAAAGCGTACTTATTTTTACACTCACACACACACACACATCATCAGCCAATTAACGTCCACTGTTGGACAAGGCCTCCCTCATAGAGAGGGGTGTTGCCAAAATCCCCACGCTTGGCAGGCGGCTTGGGGATCGCAGTACGTTCACCGTGTACTATTAGGACGCTGCTGCTCATCCTCCGGTGGTTCTGGTCTGCAGTTTTAGGACATACCCGGGTCCCGGGTATTTTGACACTAGTGACGTCCAAATACGGCGGGCACTGAGCGAGTGTCTAAACGCCGTACGATTATCTTGCTTTTGAGTTGCCAATATAGAGCGCGGACAACTGAACACATCTCTACTGCAGTTATACGATATGATTATTTACGAAAAGTTTATAATCGGGAGCTTCAACTTAATTACGTTATAAATCTCCTGTATATCATCTTACATAACAATACGATTTTCTCCAAACCTTATCATAGTTTCGGATCAACACTGTACACAGCTATTACCTGGAACAAAAACAACCATGTTTTAGTCATTTAGATTATTAATTTGTGGTATAAATATGATAGCACCGGTATTGGGAAGATAAAAACCATCATGAGAAATAATTGCTTTAAAGCTACCGCAATCTAGCTCCAAAGTTTCCATAATTACTATGAGAATCTAATTAAACTGAAGCAATGTTCCTTTTGTTGAAACACTTAACCATTCAGCGCTAACAGACACCGTGGTAGATAAAGCCCGTACAGCTTGCGGTTTATCAACGCTTAACGTTTCAAACGAGTTGTTTGGCACCTTCTGTATTGTGTCACGAATTGAGGTCACTGATTTTCACTAAACATCCTACTGTGTACGCCGTTGGGCGACAGAAAATAGATTTTATGTTGCGTGACAAAATAAAATCGTGAACAATCGATGACCTATTAAAAACTAGCTAAATCCCGCGGTGTTACCGCGATTACCCAGTTTTTCGCATTTTCTGGAAAAAAAAATACCCTATATCCGTCCTTATGATGTACACTATCATCCTGACAAATTTGTTGAAAATCGGCTTTGTCATTAAATCGTGAAAAGGGAACAAACAGACAGAGAGACACAGTTACTTTTGCTTTTATAATATTAGTTAGGATAGGGAATAGAAAATATGTATCCTGAAATTAGTATTAAAATACTCAATACTCAATTTAATAGATATTGCCTGACTTATACAGAAACATTACTTATATACATAAAATTGCTCTGTCAACTTCTCGCTAACGGAAATTGCCGCGCGCAAAACGAAACAAAGCAATTTTAATATGGATAGTGACGTGATTTTCATTTGTGGTTATTATTTCTATAGGCGGTTTAATCTTACGTGAGTAATTTTTGTATACTATAAACAAAAAGAATTGATTAGCTTTATTAACATTTATGAGTAAGATATAATATTATATACCTTACTTGCGAGTGATGGTGGTCGAGCGGTAGCATGTGCACTTTACAATCTGTTTTTTTTTTTAACGTGAATAAGTCCGCTTTTGACCACCAACACGCCTGTTGGTAAGCGACGATGTGGTCGAATATGAAGCACGCAGACTTAGAAAATACCTATTCTCTCTCGCCTTGAAAAGGCCTAAATTATATCTCTTAGGAAACAAGGAAGCCGGCAGGTTGTTCCAATCCTTGGCCGTACGGATTAGAAACGTACGTCCCCGGTTCGATCCTCAGCCCTGCATCAGTGACTTTATTCAGTACTTAATTACTCCCTGAGAGGAAGGCCTGTGTGTGTCCCAGCAGTCTGAACATAATAGATTAATAATGATAATACCTTACTTTTAAAAAGTCGTTACGGTACGTACAAGAAATGCCATAAAGCATGGCAATGCTCCCAGAAAACTGAGAATAAATACCATTCCAACTGGTAGTGAACTTGAGTAAAGCATTTAGATTACTTTTACACCTTCAAGAGTATATCTTAATCTGAGTAGGTAGTATAATTATATAATTATGCTTGTTAAACATATACCTACTACAGAGATATTAGGTTAGATTAAGTATGCAGGTCATCATTTAAATCACAAGAAATTTAATACAATAAATAAAAATAATATCACGCTGTACACCAGACGCCAGTCTAATTATGTACCTAAACTAATCGTAAAACTAATATCTAACTTTTACTTATCCTAAATATATTTTTTTATCGCAAAGAAGTTCGCGTTTGACCACCAACTCTCCTGTTGGTAAGCTACGATGTCGAGTGTATTCGGGGCGGAGAGAAATCCAACTAATCAAAATTCATGAAAATCGGTCCAGCCGTTCTTGCGTTATAAATTGTGTAACTATCCCGACTTTGTTTTTTATTAATATATAGATGGATTCATATAAATTGGCCAAACCGTTCCCCTTTACCAACAGATAAAACGAATCTAATATGCTGTCACAGAGACAGCACGTCCTTGGTTTCGTCACAAATATTCTATTTTGCAGCGGTAGTAACCAAATATCCGTCTCGTATAGGATTCCCTTTGAGACAACGGATATACAGTGAAATAAACTGTTGCTTTTTATACCTCTACGAAGAAATGAGATGGAACGTCGAGCGTGGACTTCAGAGAGCTTAGTCGTATTTCATGGTCGACGGTACTGACGCAACGCTCGCGGATTTAACTTTGTAGATAAATCAAAAGATAATTATTGTACAAGTCCCGTGAAGATATTTCACGGACTTGCAGAGACAACGAGACAATTTTGAATATTGAGAAACTTCTTGAAAACGATATGTGCTATTATGTCTTCTGTGCTATGGACTCTTCTTACGAGCTTTTCAATCAAGCAATATGCATAATTAGACGAGTATTTTAAATTTTTCTATTGTTATTTATTTATATTAGAAAGAAAGGAAGAAAGAGATATTCATTTAGTCACAGCAACTTTACATAAACAGCATAGATAATAAGACCCTTAGGTATTGCAGTTGTGTCACAAAAATGAACTCAACTCTGCATAATGCTGTTTAAACAGCGCTGATCTTCCGTTGAAGCCACACAGTGAAGGCATGAAATCTTGTTGGATCTTTCTATCAGTGTAACAATTTTCAGAATCAGTTCTGTGGGAATCAACCAAGAGTTTATACGAATGTAATATGCCCAACCTAATTTGAATAAGTGGGGCAATGTTGCCTTTAAAACTTTCAACATTTCACTGATTCCACATGGGGCATCCCATAAAGACTTGGTGGCAAAGTCGAGCTACCCTTTCCAGAGCTCCAACAAACATAGAAAGTCCCAAACTTACAAACTTTACCTGTTATATATCAAAATAAAGTAGTATACGTTAGCATAGAATGGGATTAGTAAAGATTTAATTTTAATTAAAAATATTTTTATTTACCTGTTATCACCAAGAACGTACAAACTAGACACAGTACAAAAGCTTTTTTTTAACCATTATTGTAGTTTATTAGGCTAATAACATCTCTGTTGGTATTTTTAAAGCAATCTTTAATTATAATTAGAACCATGAAATAATATATGAAATAGATTAGTATAAAAATATAGGTATTGCAATATGTTTTAAAGGTTTAGATTGAGTAGAATATTAAAGTCCGCATTTAACTTTTGATCATATATTTCTTGACTCCTTTACACTGCAAGTAGGTAGGGACGACTGAGCGCTGCGCCTTGTGCTCTTTTTAATATACTTTGTCAGCACTATTGTGGCGCGCACCGCTACAGTATTCCCCCCTTTACAAAAATTTTTTTCTTACAAACTAAGTTATCCAAAAAAAAACTTAACTCTACCTAAACATTTAATTACATTGCAATTTTCGCAAAAAAATACTATATACTTTATTACTATTCCAAAAAATTCAAATTTTATTCGCTGCATATTTAACTTGGTATGTACCAATACACGTTTTAGCTTATGTTAATACATTCTAATTTCTAAATACACTGTTATTTTACGAGTACACATACAGTTATATTATTTTATTTTTATTACAATTTGCTTTTTCACTGTTATGCGTCCGAACCTGACCCCTTTTTCACACAACATTACTTGTGTTCTGGTGATTTTGAATGGCTGTTCCCATTTGTTTGATAATCTACGTACTTCCACGGAAACAACATACAACGATCAGACACGCAAAAACCTGTGGATGGGACACCTAGCGGTGAGGGCAGTACTTACGGTCAGCCAGGACCAGGAGGTAGAGAACTTAGCGAAAATGGCAGATAAAATCACCGAAAACATGAAGGTAGGAGAAATTGCCGAAATTCACGCCAGCGGCAGCAGCGGATTAAACAATGTTCAGAGCGAGCTTATAGCTGAAATGAAAATGCTACATATGGAAGTGGCAGCCCTGAAAGAGGAAGTAAAGCAGCAATATCACCCACACAGACGCAATCAGTACAGAGATCGAGGACGTGGACGAGGTCGTAGTAGGAGCGTAGAGAGGTCGCAGTCACGATCCAGGATCACGCCAAACGACCCAAATTGGCTCTGCAGACACCATTACAAGTACAGGAGCCGAGCGTGGACCTGCGAGAAGCCATGCGCATGGAGGTCAGCTTCTCCAGCGCGAGGTGAGAGAGCACCAACACCGGCGGAAAACTAGACGCGGTGAAATCCTCGCAGGCAGATTTCATACCGAGTCTCAATCATCGCCTGTACGATAGGGAAAATAGAATACAATTTCTAATAGACACCGGAGCAAACGTTTCAGTGTGTATGTACGTACAATGCAAAATCGCGAGTGTCCGCATAAATTATTTGCAGCTAATAACACAGAAATAAAAACTTACGGTACGGTTACGTTAAAACTAAATTTAGGTCTACGCAGACCACAAGCCATACTCGGTGCGGATTTCCTAGAGACTCATAAGTTACTCGTAGATGTAGCTAATAAGAAACTAATTGATAAAGTGACAAGTTTGCAGGCGTGTGGAATTGTTTGTAGATATGAGGAGCCACCATTATCGAGCATCCAGAGCGGGAATCCACTCAGCGATCCACAGATTACTAAACCAGTTTCGTTCCAGGAGACACCGCTACAATGTTACAATGTTTGGGTGCAATTATTATATGCGGCGCGCATCGTCTGTTTAATTAATAAAGGACGCTAATAATTGTGCCTGCGCCCATACATGCAATACAACGATGTAGACAAATATAATGAAATGTCGTCATCACTATACAATGTGTGCCTTCTAACCAGTACCAACGAGATAAAATTCAATTTGATCCTAACCAAGCAGCGATCAGCGGTAATCATATTACGTCGTTCCCATAACAATTGCCCGCGTTCCTATCATTTTGACGCCACAGAGTATGAAAGAGTATTTTAGCGTATAGAAACGCCGTTACAGTTTGCGGTAACCGTAACTTGTTTTAACGTTCCGAACTGCCATGGAGCAGTCTTGTTTATAGTGTTTTGTTTCGATTGCGAGATGTTTATTTTCCAAACCTTTACAGAGAGCACTTTTTTGTTTTGTTTGTAAAGCGAGTAAAAGAAGTGAATATGAAACTCTATCAAAATACTTAGTCAAATGGACCACGAGTTAGAGGGCATGAGGTGGTGGGCGGCATACCAAGTAACCGTGGAAAAGTCAACTCTTCCCTGTTTACCATAAGTTCTTAATTCTATCGCCGCGTTTTCTCTCCGCATCGCTCTTTGCTCTGCCGCGTCTCAACTTAGGCTACCGAGCCGGTTTTTTTGAAAATCCCATAGAAAAAAGCACTTTCTGTTTACCTAAATTTTCTAATTATCAGGGAAACTTTTCTAATTTTTCTTTCCCTAAAAATATGAATCGGACTGTTACGAACATTAAAAAAAAGTTTGTAAAATCAGTCCAGCCGTTTTCAAGTGATGATCATTTAATTTGTTTTAATAACTACGCGCAGATACCAACTCATTTCTGAAAATCAGAATGCTTTTTAATTCTCGACGTTTTCGCGTCATTTCGGTACAAAGGAATTCTGTAATTTGGCGTTGTTTTTACAAAAATATTTGAGGTTCCATAGTTACAACGAGCCTTAGTTTGTACCAACTCAGTTCTTAATAACATAATGTTTTTTTAATTCCTTATGTTTTTGCGTCGTTTGGGTACAAAAGGAATCTGCAATATGATTATGACCATTGATACCCAACCAATTGAAATATCGCTCGTTACAACTGATATCGGATTGGATTAAGCACTGTCAGAATCCATCTCGGCCTGTCGATAACCTTTTTATCCCGACGCAAACAAGGTATGTACCTACCTATTATGTGAGGTATTCGCATAGCCGGCGTGGCCACAAGATTGTAGAATCAGTAGTTTCAATATACTTACGAGTGATTGTTGAGTTAATAGGCAAACTCATACTTAGAGTGATATAAACTCTTTTTTGTGCAATTAAATTAAAACTACAATAATTAAGAAGTATACTTTTTTATTTTATTTAAAAACCTCCGATTAATGACCTGATAATTTTCAAACTGCTGAACAGATATTTTTGAATCTTAACTAAGAACACTCTCGATCAAGGCACCTTTCAAACAAACAAAAAACTAAACCAAAATTGGTTTAGCCGTTTGGGAGCTACGATGCTACAGACAGACACCAGATACATGTTAAAGTTAGCTACCCATCTGTTCTTGTTGGAGAGTTAAAAACTTAAGAGCTATACGTATACACAACAGGGTATAACAAAAAAGTGTAATTAATAGCTACTTAAGGGTCTTGATCGTCATCAAAGTGAACAACTTGTAGAAAAAAAATTAGTCGTTTCAAAATGATCGATCACCTGATCTATTTCAATAAATCGCGTTAGAGGACTTCAGGCGGCTTTCAAACTCTACCTAGTCTACTAAAAGAAGTAGAACACAAAAACTAATTTAAACTTGAAAGCGATACACGATAAGCACCAAACTAGTTTACTTGTTAACTTTACTGTAATACGAGTGAATTCGTATGAAAGTATGTCATACAAGTATTAATGTCTGAACTTGTCAGACTTAATTAACCAGGACTGTCTGATATTAATCCAAGCAAGGTTGTGAAATTCAAATGGCTTTATACTTCACTCATTGCCTGCCGTTTGAATAGGGAGTTACGGTATGAGAAGCTGAAATAGATTTTGTTTCAAATTTATTTTTTATCGGGTGGCCTTTTTACTGAAACTGTAAGACATGTATGATAGGACAGGTACATGGAGTAGAAGCTTTCATTTGTATTAACTTAGCAGACATTATAATAATAAAAATAAAATAAAAACGCAGGGCCCGCTTTATGGCGAGCCGTCGGTGAGTGGCGACACCGCGTACCCCGATTCCATGGGGCTAAATGAGAATTTAGCCCCATGGAGACCCCTGACCCCTGGCTTGCCTTAACCGGCCGTCCGGGGGTGGAAACCGCAAGAGTTAAGAATCTAAGCTCCAGGGTGGAAGTTTTAAAAGGCATAACGCCACGAGTAGCTCTTAGTGAAAGTGCAGCACACTTCTCGACACCCTAAACTACCCACGATAATGTTGCCCTTCCAGTGCCAAGATACGGCAGCCTTTATGGGGGGCCCATTCAGTGGGTGGCAAGTCATCACCTGTCTAAATATATTTTGAGATGAGACAGGATAAGGCAGGTGCCGTTTCTCATTATATAGATCTGTTATTCCATCCACAAGTTATTCACCTCAATAGCCCAGTCTTTTTTAATCCTATATTGAACAATAGTTTCATATTCCTTTTTATACATATTTCATAGTTGCATGTATTTTATATTCAAAAGGGCCTCTTGGTGTTGGCTTCGGCTCCACCAATGCCCACCAAATGTACGGGCTAGACCCGAGAATTGTTTAAAATTAAATAAAAACTATTTGGATTAGGTTTTTTTTCTCCAAACAGATGACTTTGAAAAATACTACATAAATATTGTACAACAATTATGCATTTAGTACCTGTCAACCGTAATTTTTCGTTTCAGTAAAAAAAAAAATTAAGCCTGAAACTTTTATTTTCAGAAATATTTTAAATTCAACCTTCATAATTATTCGGTTATATAAGACTAAAGTAATGTAAAAAATACTGAAAAAAAATATCATCTCTTAGGTTTTCGGGAAAACAGCCACCTATATATAGGACAGTAGGACAAAAAGTAAAGTTAAAAGATTGAAGCAGAAAAAAGAATATAATCGTGCGTATTTAAAGAAATGTGTGGGTACAATAGGTGAATTGGTATATTTCTGAGTTACTGTGCCCCGCGGTTTCACCCGCGTGGTGATGGAAATCGGTGATGATGGTGATGATGAAAAGTAGCTTATGTGTTAAGGACCTAAGCAATGTATATTTCAAATATCATTCAAAACCATCCAGCCGTTTCTGCGTGATTGAGTAACAAACATCCATCCATCCATACCATAGACCTACAATTTTTTGCTTCGTAAATCTATGATCCATACACCCATACATTCATCCAAACTTTCATATATATGATATTTGTCTGATTGTCACATGACGTAACAGTAAATTATTATAAATATTTTTTATTTATTTTTGTTTCAAAACCTTTGACATTCTTTCCCCAACATTACATTTTTGCAGTAAAACTTTTTCTGACATTGTCAGCAACGCGTTTTGATTAAGGAATAATCAAATCAAAGGAGGTTGGGTTGACTCACTTAATGGAAAAGGTAAAAATAACATGAGTTCGATAAAATACAAACCACCTCATAGAAAAAACCTATTAAAATCGGTTCACGGAGACAATACATAAAAATAATACAGTCTAAACTCTTTTTGGAGTCAGTTATTACTTTATTATAATGCAAGACCTTACTGTACAACCAATTGGACTTAACTTTAAAGCTTACCTGTCGTTTTATGAAGGCCACAAGTCGAGCTATCGATTTTCTACAACACAAATGCAACTGTTTCATTTGAAGTAAAAGCTTTTAAAGTAGTCAGCAGTAAAGCAAATGTCCACCGGGAATAGCTTTTTTGTTACCAGTCACGGTATAAACACGACCAGAAAACATACCCTTACTGTACCTACTTGTAAGGTAACCAGTAGGATTTGGCATAGCGCGATTTTGTCCTTTTTAACAAACGGCACAATTTTTTGCTTTTAATCTCAAAAAGTAAATATTTTACAAGTGCGCAGAGTAGGGTAAGGTAAGATAACTATTTATTAAGAAACCACAATAACAAGGATAACCTAATAATACATTACAATAAAACTATTATCTGGGCTTTTAACAGGCGATCTCTTCCAGCCAACCGCTAACCAGGTGGTACCCTGCTGCCAGAAGGAGCGACGACCTGCGAAAGGCGGCTGGTTGTAAGTGGCTGTGCCAAGCAGAAGATCGTGCGATGTGACGTTAATTGGGAGAGACCTATTTTCACCAGTGGACAGCTGTTAATGATAATGTTGTTAAAGTCCAGCTGAAGAAGAGATTTGCGTTAAATTGGCCTTCGTCATTCCCTGGGTTCAACTTAAAATAGTGATTAATAAAAGTAAGTTGTTTCTTTTTTGCGTGCGATGTTCTTATGTAAGTACCATACACTTACGACATTCTGGACATTTAAAGCAATCCAACGACACCTCACTCGTCAAAATTGGAGGAGGATCGAAAAATCGTCAGGAGGTAATATCGGAACACACAAATATTCATATTACATACAGCGTTATTAGTCGCAGAGCGTATTACATCACAAAAAAAAACACAGGTTAGACGATGCTTAGCAGATTTTACGAAAAAATATTACTACCTTCAAATCCACGTTTACCATTTGTCTCATCATTTTTCATGGAAATAATTCACTTGTTTGTCATTTGTACGGTGTCTCGTAAAAGCAATGTTGAAACCTTGACTATTATTATTTTTTACTCGACTGCGCAAGAAGGAGGGTTATGTTTTTCGAGTGTATGTATGAATGTATGATGATTTCTTTGACACGCCCTACAGTCTGAACGGATTAATGAATTTTGACATGTAAGGTGTCATTTGAATCGTTTTAATCACTGAAGTGAGAATTTTTTTCGTTTTAATAGTGGGAATGATAAAGGCTACAAGAACTCAAAATGTCATCGCTAAAAAAATAGGTAATTATTGCAAGTTAACTTTGCTAAATATATCAATATTACCATAATTATGTACAGCTCACTCAACAGATTATAAAAATATATAACACTACTATGTAATATTCAGCAGCTTAAGAGAAAAAGCGGTATGAAAGAACCCTGTATCTACTATAGATAGGTACGCAGCACGCCGATGTTACTTTTCAATTATCTACTATTTATACAATGGAGAATGGTTATATTTTTTTAATAATTAAATTTACTTGCATATGGTGGATGGATGCAACGACAAACTAGTTAAACATAAAAAGTGCTGCACACAATATTATTGGGAATTGCACCCAATACCGTATTAACAGTAATTTTTATTTTATAAAATTGATGATTTTTTGAAGTTAAATGATTTTTGACATTGTTATTCATTCATTTTCATTACCCTAATCATTTTTATTTGTTTTATGGATAAAGTATAATTTAATATAATATAATATAATGTAACATAAAAATACATAATAATATTAGTAAGATATAATTGTATATACAAATTTGTAGAAGAGTGTACTGGAGAAGTTTGACTTGTAACTATGGAGTTATTAATAAAGTTTTGTATCTGTATTCTTTTATTTACTCGGCTCAAACAATACCATTGTACGACTACAGCAAACTACTTGTTGTAAAGAAAACAATAATGTCTCAAAACTATACAACATTATGTATCAGAAAGTCTCAAAAAATACAACATCTTTCATACACGTTTCTTCAATCTTGTTGTTGCTATCAACATTGTCTACTTCTTTAGTCACAACTGTCATTAGAAAGTTTTTAAATTTAAAAAGAAGCCTGTCTCAAAGCTCATTTATTGTGTAATTTTACAGCGAAAATTTGTTCTGGAAAGGTCACCTACGAAAAAACTTTCAGCGGCATATTTGTAATATTATTTTTAAAATTAATGTGTTGTGTTAAAAATGATGACGAATTTTGTTTTCAAAATTTGCTGTCTTCATTTTTATTTTTAAATTTTAGACGGCGAACTTCTCTTAGACATCAAAGCTAAATCAAAGTCTCGTTGAATCATCAATAATACCAATAAATTAAAGCAAAGCTTTTCAAAAATTAATTTCATAATAATTTCCTTTATCCAGCTCATTATCGAGGAATTTTCGCGATGAATACACTAGAGAGCAAAATTGGGAGAGTCAATTATATTTCCAACACAAGAGGATTTTAAAAATCAATATCAATTATAACCACACAAATTTTATAAATGTGAAAGTTTGTGAGCGTGTGTATGTTTGTACCAACTCAACTAAAATTTTATCCACTTTATGTGAGCACTGCTAGACTGTGGAATGCATTGCCTGAATGGGTGTTTCCCGATAGTTACAATCTGGGTGTCTTATCTCTTCATAGTATAGGTTGGTGAACACGAAAAATCCTTAGGTAAATCCAATCGACACTTGAATCGTGAATTCAAGATTGCTTGAAGGTCTATTGAGGGCTTCGACCAAAATAAAATGAATGGACGGGCCCAGTAGAAGAGCATTTTTGAACATTACAAAATGAGCGCCAGCTCTCATTTTGTTTCAGTCGGTCTCTAGCCGTAGGAAGTGAAACACGAGTCTATTGTTACGCGATAACGAAACATCTGACAAAATTATGAATTCGTATGCTTTACCGAAGTGTAAATACACAAATAAAACCGATATCTATTTTTTGTAACATATATACAGTACATTTTTATAATTAGGTGTTGAAGTATATGTCCGACGGTTTTGACTCGTTTTTACTGATCAAGTTCAATGGTTAGGGCCCGTCCATTCTTTTATTTTGGTCGAAGATTGAGGGTACCTCTTTAGTAATATAATCGTTGCTTAGGTAATATACTCGATCTACGATTTTTATATCTGACAAATACAGAAATACAGACAATAGTTTGTAAAAAGCTTAAAAAACTGTAAATTTTAATAAATTTTACTAGGTTTTTGAAGGTACGATTGTTATTGGTAGCCGCTATAATGACTAAAAAATATGTTAAGTTTTTGCAATGTTATTGTTCCTACAAATAATTTGGACCGAGCCTATGTATGTATTTTTTTTATAGGCATGTCTTTATTAAATAAACAATATATACACAAAAAATAAACAAGAACACTAAAAACCTCACTACTTTGCCTAACAAAAACAGTTGTAGTGCCCGTAGACCATTAAAGGTCTAAAGGCAATCCAAATTCTCAACTCCACTACCAGTTGGTAGCATACCCAGCATACTTGCGGCATTACCATGGGAATGGGAATGCATATATTATGCGTTGAGCCAGAAAAACGCCAGCATATTGGTCACACATCACATCACATTATCAGCCATCAATGTCCACTGCTGAACAAAGGCCTCCTTTTCAGAGGGGTGTTGCCATAATCCCCACGCTTGGCAGGCGGCTTGGGGATCGCAGTACGTTCACCGTGTACTAATAGAACGCTGCTGGCCATCCTCCGGTGGTTCTGGTCGCAGTTTTAGGACATACCCGGGTCCATATTGGCATATTGGTCACTTAGAGTTAATATTAATTTTAATTTTTTGTTAGATGAAACTTGACTCGAAAAACATAATGCTATGTTTTCCTAACTATTATAAAATATTGTACAAACCCGAATATAGAAAACCTTGTCGCTAAATCCAAACAATTTGATCAAGTATTTACAAGCAAGATTTCTATTTAAGCTTCAATAAGACCGTTCGAATACGAGACATGCGTTGAAGGAGAATTTATAGACAGGCCTGGTAGTGCGAAGCTCTAAGCATATCCATCTTAATTATTCATGGCGGTATCGACCCGATCTTGCTGCCATCTGGCCCCATCTGGTGCCCGCCGTGTTTCTTTGCCAACACATTCCTATTACATTTTCTCAGATCCGATCTGACTTTCTCAGACTCTATGTAACATGCAAATCCATTAATTTCAATTTGTCATTGTGTTTGTGAATTCCTGATGCGTTTTTCGAACTGGTACTAAGGTAGCTGGGATTATGTCGAGTTTCATTTTGTATTCAGGATAAATCCCCTGAAAAGAATAGACACTTTTCTACGTTGATTTGATTATCTGGAATAATCATAAAATATGGAGGCTTTTTCAATAAGGCTTTTTGTTGCGGAATAGCGTCAAACTGAGAAATTGAGATAGAACAATTTAGTCTTGAGATAAACTTAAATATAATGCGAATGTTTTTAGTTGAAGTTATTACTTTAAAGATAAAAAAGGGTTTTTTAAAGATATGTTTATACTGTGCGAGCGATCGACGCACGACGCAAAAGGTTCGAGGGTGCCCACTCAACTCGTAAACTTTTACACCCCTGCCTGTAAAGAGATTTGGTTTCGTGTTAACTCAATATTCAATTTACTTTTATTGTCTAGTTTTCGTTGACTATTTTATACAATGTACCTGGAAATACAACACCTTAATGTTGTAAAAATAAAAGCTGGTTTCAATTACTCAAGGACATCTCACATCTTTTAGAGCGCATGGTTAATGCGACGTGTGACCAAAAGAATTTCTGGCTCAACACAAAAGCATTGCCATTCAGCGTGGTAATGCCGCCAGCATGCTGGGTACGTTTGGATTTTCTTTAGATCTTTAACGGTCTATGGGCAGTCTTTTTTAGTAGTGTTAGTGTTAGCTTGTATTTTGTTTAGTTAATAAAAGCACTTAACTCATTTAAAATAAAACAAGTTTTTTTTTGTTTTTTTTTTGTTTCAAACCAATGATCGGAACCATGTGCTCGTCAAAATGAGTCCAAACACTACTATTAGTCTACTATTATCTGTCGAGGAGTGCCACTGCCCACCGTCACTATCATCAAATTACCACCCATGACATATGCCAAATTTCAGCTCAATCGAAAACCGGGAAGTGGGTCAAATTTTACTTGCAAAATTTGATTACAGACAGACACAGGGACAGGTGATACTAAATAAAAGCTCGTTAAAAAACTCTAATTAAGTTAACCCTTCCGTATTTTTAATTAATTCCTTTAAAAAAAGTAAAAAAAAGTATATTTTACATTGACAGTAACCATTGTTAAGAGATTTTATCGCGTGTGTTTTATTATATTATATTAATTCAAGATGTTTCGAAAACTTTGCAGTGTCCGTGACAACAGCAGACTAGATGACGTATTTCTATAAAAATGTTATAGATTTTTTATAAATACCGCCAATTGTTTTAAATCAAAACTTATCCGATTCACGCAGTAGTCACTCTCAGGACACCGTGAACGACAAAAATAATATTGGTGATTTTTGTCGTTCACAGTGTCCTGAGACGTCGATGTTGGTGTAGTGTGTGAAACGTCAGGTATTAAAATAATCAATACTACTTATATAATATTATAAAGAGGAAAGATTTGTATTTTTGGATGTATGTAACGAAATAATTCTAAAACTACTGAACAGATTTTAAAAATTCTTTCACTGTTGTGAAGCTTCACTATCCCCTGGTGACATAGGCTATATTATATTTTGTAGTGACGCCGAAGGCCAAGCTTACACCCGTGCAAAGCCGAGGCGGGCGGCTAGTGTAAAAAAATCGCCATATAATCCATTTATTAGTGCTTAATTTCAATATCCCATTAAACATAACCTCTGCAAAAAACTAATAAATCATTATTATTACTTATTTAATTTAAAATAAATTTCAAGTAAGAGTTTTTCTTTCAACTTTGACTTTCACTCATTTGCCCTACGCGCTACGTAGGTAAATTCGAATAACATTTGATTGGTAAACAGTCGCACAACTTTGTAAAATAAAAAGTCTCGCATACATTTGCGAAAATTCAATTAAGTAATTGTATCGTTACATCTGTTCAATTTAATCGTGCTCAATCTACGGAACTTTGATCTTGTTTTCTTTATTCGACAATTTTATTTTATTTACGTTCACTTCTAACAATATATTAGAACGTTGCTCGTCATAACATTTTTTTTTATCTATGTATGTTTACTTTTGGGAGATGTTTTTTTTTAATAGTTCTTCCAAGATTTTTTTTGAAGTCTAAATTTGAGTTCGCTTTATAGTGATGTTTCCAAAACAAGTGATGTTTTTTTTTCAAGATCAAGTGAGGATAGGAGAACAAAATACCCGCTCTTCTCGCCGGACTCTTTCAGTCAGCTCGTGACCACGGCCATTGAAACATGGTCGAAACGTCGAGTATCTATTTTTACCTACATTTAATAGTGCGCGATAAGTCCCGATAAATATTAAAACATGTTTCCAAAACTCCATAGAAGCCTCTAGTAAAGACTATGAAATATTTAATTTTTACTAAATATTTACTAGGGCATGACTTTGACTTGACCATGATCCACTTTCCATAACTCTGACTGTGACTTGTTTGACGATATTTCGTAAAACTTGAACAAATCTTAACACCTGGCAAATTCACAATACTTTTGATTCCAAAATTCTCTAAAGAGGAACGAATAAAAAAAAACAATTTTCATTACAGTGTGGACAATCCTACTAAACATAAATTGAAACAGATGTTGCGAAGTTTTTCTTAGCATATTAAGTAGCCGCGGTTGCAGGAAAATAATAGGTGCCAGAGTATCGAGAGCTCGTAAATAGCAAATACTTTTCTTTTAATCATACTAAACAACTTTTGTTCTGTAGTCTTTAAAAACCCTTTAAAAAAAAAAGTTTTTGACATTAAATATTTAAAAACTACTCATTATTAACTCTAACTTATTTTTTCTACTCTAAAATCATTAAAACTAGTATTTCAATCATAAATTAATAAAAATCAATCATTAGCAAAAATATAGACATAGGTACCTTTTACGTTGGATGTGTGATCAACATAAGCAATTACACCTCTAACTGGTATGGCTGGATGGATTATAGGATTACTGACTGATTGCGAGCGATTCGATTGATTTGTTTGATGGTATGACACTAAATGGAAATTGAGCAACGACCGGCTTCATTTTAATGTTGGCTGTTATTGGAGATTTTGGCAAATAAGTAGGTATCTTTATTCATAAAAGGGAAGGCAAAGTTTGGCTAAATTATTGTTACATTGCATTATGATGTGAAAAATACAACAATTCTTCACATTATCCAAAAGCAAGAGGAGAAGAACTCTGAATCAGAAAATACACGACAGCAAAACATAACATACACTCTGGGTATGAAGACGAATCTAACGACACCTCTCACATCAAAATCAGCCGCTGGTCTGAAGTGAAGCATAAAACGCAAGACTGAATAGGACGGAGAATAGATAGATAGATAGAAAACTTCATTTTTACACCAAAAATTACATATTCATGACAAAATTTAGCCGAAATCATAAAGCTCGGCTATTTCGCACGCACGTTTCAGACTTTTTTTGAAGATATAAAAGTTTCTGAGTGGGAGAGCAAACAAAAGGCGAAACGAAAGACATATTGTCGTATTGTTCCTTTAGATATAACAAATATAATAAAGTTTAATTGTTTTGGTAACAGAATTTAGTAAAAAATTGTCGTTAGCCAAAATAAGCGACATAAATTTTGAAAAATTGTTTAAATTCTTTGAAATATACGTTTAAACAAAATAGTTTTTTTTTTTAATTTTCCACTCATTGTTTTTTTTTATAGAATAATCCGCGTACCTGCCTGCCCTTTTTACTTGCCCCTTAAAACTAGTGTAACAACTGGCAGCCTTATATCTGATAAGAGATCTTTGCCAGGCAACCTTTGGATGGAAAGGAATCATATGGGAGGTAGAAGGCGGGGTGTGCAAATAATCAAGATATTACCTGATGAATAAATAAACCGTAGATACCCATTCCAGAGAATTAACATAGACGCTCTGTGCCCCCGACTCAGGAAACCTACGAAATCATTAAGATGTGCAATACGGTAACTGTACCAAGGCATATCTCCCTTGTTTGAATGATCTGTGGTGGGAGTTTTGTAGGAGCAAAGCATTCAATGTTGAAGTGGCAATGGGCAGGCCACATCGCTCGAAGAACTAATAAAAGATGGGGAAGAAAGGTTCTTGAGTGGAGACCGCGAACCGGAAGACGCATCGTAGGTAGGCCTCCCACTAGATGGACCGACGACATTGTGAGAGTCGCGGGAGTCCAGTGCATGCAGATGGCAGGATGTAAAGGAGGAGGCCTATGTTCAGCATTGGACGTCTTCTGGCTGATGATGATGAAAGCATTTTCAGTCCGCGCGATTGGTTACAACTTGTGGCTGCTAAGTTATATTTATTAAAAATCTAAAAGCACTTCACAATTTACAATGTGTAATAGGATGCCATAAACAATTACGTACGTAATACGTAATGCCTTAATATTCGTATATCTCTCCAGTAAATAAAACGTAGCGTAAACATTTGCTTATTTCTGTTGATCTCTGTTCAAATGTCAGCACAGTGTCATGAATTTGGATTATAAAAATGTAAACATGCAAAAAACAACTGAAAATAACAAACAAATTGAACAAATAATGGTACCCTACAAACAACTTTCCCTCTCGTGTCGAGTACTTGTTGCTGCAATGGTCGTAAAACAAAGTGTTCGTTACGGCATGGAGAGTGCTCGAGACATGCATGCGGTATCGATCGAAGACACCTTTATGACGGAAACATCTGTGTAGAGTATACCTATTCAACCCTAGAGTTTCTAGCTCTTGGTTGGTTGCTACGTAGCCCGGATAAAGGAAATAATTTTGATTTAAATCAAAAATAACTGGCCAAGAGCCTGTCGAGACACGCATATGGTATGGTTCCGTTTTCTGTAACCAAAGCCATATAATCGTATTTAAGAAATTGGTAGTTAAAGAAAAAATCGAAAGAACTAAGCTCATTTCAGAGGTGCATCATACCAACATAACATATTATTTTATGGTATGGTGTAGTAAACAATAAAATTACTTGAAAAACATTATTTATTTGTAGAGACAATTTTACGACAAGGTAAGATTTAAGCTAGAACGTCTAGAATTTATTAAATTTTAATCACTATAATTATATCATAAAGTTATAACCAGAATATGTTCGAAATAATTTCCAAATAAGGTTTTTAATATTATGATCTATCAGCATAACAAGTCACAAATATGTATGTCTAATACACCCAATTATTAATGAAACAGCCGTTTTTCTGCGATATAAGGCTTTGTTCTATAGTAAAATTTGTTCATACTAATAAGCACAATGACTTCCTTTCAACTTAGCACCACCGTTTCTCTAACCTTTTATACACATTTACAACCCTAGAGCGATTATATTTGGAGCTCTGTTTTGGTTGCTACGAAGCCTGAAAACATACAAAGCGTACAAAAGGCCAAACGTACATTCACTTTTATCTTTTTTCAGCCTAAGGAGGTCCACAGTTGAGCAACCTTACCTGTCATTTACCCTATATACCTATTAGTATTTTACTAACCATTCGCTGCCATCTTGAGTAAAGCAGCAATATTATATTTTTAATATGACGGAATTTGTAGCTGAAAGCATGCATCAACTCTATGCAGTCTAGATGAAAATTAGTTACGCCGAGAATTTACTTAGCTACGGTATTTACACTTAAGCCTGGCGTTAGGTATTTGAATACTAGGACGTTGTTCTCGAGATGTATTGTCTAGAGTAGAGCACTTGAACTGGCATCGAATAGAAGCGACAACGCCATTTATTGTTGGCAAACGTACACAAGGTTTGATTTGGCTCATTTGTTGACAGACCTCTTTCAGACAAGATGAAGTATTGAAGTTTCGATTTGAAAAAGTCCTCCTTTTGTTTATGCTCCCTGGCTGATCAGTCTTCCATGGTCTTTCGTTAGTCGCATCTACTCGTTTGCAATAGATATTTTGATGTATGAACTTTTTCTATTATTTTTATTATTTTATTTTCCTTTATTATTCTATTCTATAATTAACAAAGAAATATGCTGCATTCTCTTTTCATTTCTTATTAAAACATTCGTCATTCAATTCCTCCAGGCGGCCGCCCTCGCAACAAAAAGGTCTCTCAACTTTACGATGACGAGAACATCTCCAGACGTCTCGAGTTGCAAGGCTGCCAGAGTAATCACAACCGAAAATTAAGGCTCTCCGGATGACAATAGGGTAAACGTTGTAAAAATGGGCTGACTACGTGGTGTTACCGCGGACCGGTATGTAGGGTAGGTAATAGGTGAAGCTCCGCGCGGCGCCGTATCGACCGCCGCCTGTTGAATGCCTACCCCTCCTCTACCCCCAAACCCTCCAAGAAGGGAGGCCCCCCACCCAACGCTTTTCACTTACTCAAAATAGAAGCGTGCACTGTCGATATTTGTTACATTAGCCCTCCACAGGACACTAAGCATAACTAATTCACTTGACTTTAAATTCGTTTCAGATCCCTTTGTCTGGTTTATTAATATCACACCTGAATTTTTGGGTTGGATCCTTTCGCGTGGAATGTACAAATTGTTAGCCAACGAAAATGTCATTAATTATTTTGAACGTATAATGAGAAAAGGTCTCTATAGCTCAGGGATCTCGTTAAATAATACCCATTTAAAAGAAAACAGTATGAATTTCAAGGATAATCTGGGTATTTTATGAAATTCACTCAGGTATTTGTAATTTTGTTAGTTTACACACGCATTATGTAAGTAAGTATTCTAGTGAGATTGCGATTCTCAGAACCTTTATTGGGAAGAAATATTAATGTGCATATTATTTATGTACGTTGGAAAGAATACAACGAAGAAATTAAGTTGCATTCTTGATGAGTAAATTAAGAATACAAGGTGATATGTCTATGTGACTAATCATGAGACAGTTTATGATTATGATAACTTAAAAAAATATAGGCCTTACTTAAAAACGTTACTCAAGTTGATCTATATTTTAAAATGCTCTCTCAACTTCTCGCTGACGGCAATCGTCACACGCGAAAACAAGACGGAGCATATTTAAGCGTATGTCAACTTGAGTAACGTTTTTAAGTAAGGCCCTATAAGTCTTATGAATACTTGAATGATAATTTATCTAAGAACATAATTATTAATTAAATTAAAATGTTTTATTTTTTTATGAGAAAAAATAAAAAAATACATGTTTGCAACATTTAAACTTATCAGCTGTAGTCAAGATTTATGTTACATTTATTACATTGGCGTTTGGGATCCCATATTTTTTTTAATATGAACCTGCCTACAACTAATTTATAGATTGCTACGAGCATAAAATCAGTTTCATGTTAATACTAGTAGAAGCAGCAGAAAAAATTAACATTTTGTTCGTTAACTTAACCCATTCAAATCGGCGGTCCGTCAGCCAAATTCGTCACGTCTGTTAACTACTTTACATTAATGATTTACCTACTATTTTAATGCTATAACAATTTTAAAATAGTATGATCGGCAGGAATAGTATATGTGCTATCCGGGCTTACGTCCCGAGCGCTTTATTCGCTAAGCTACGGTAGCATTCCTGTCGACCTTCATATTCTAAAGTGTCAGTGTGTAGTGTAAGTGTAGTAAAATGTGTGTCTGGGGTTTGTTGTTCTAAAATCCTATAAGGGGGAACAACACTTCAAATATAAAAAGGTAACAATCCGGCAGTACAATGGGCATTATCGTCTTAAGCTATTAGTTACTAGAGGATGTCGACAGATGACACCAATATTTTTAAGGAATAGGTAGACACATTCCGGAGTGCAAAATTTTGGACGGCAATTTTTTTTGGTTGCCACACTTTTGAGATCTTTGAGTTTACCATATTATATGAACTCTTTTCTCTTTAATATTTGCAACTGAAGACAACTCTGTACATAACATATCTTGAAGCATATATTAAGGTATATTGATATATATTGATAAGGTATTATTGTTGGCAAAAATGTCCCAGAAATTTATTTATTTATATATTATTTGTTTGTTTATGTACATTATAATATACTTGATTTATCAGAAAATAAATAATCTTATAAAGTTATTCGAGTATAAAATTATATTATACTCGCTAACAACTTGGATTTGGCAAACATACATGCAGGTCGTAAACTAAAACTCTTTATTGCATCATCCAACTGAAAGTCGTTAGAAAAGATAATAATTTTAATATTGAGTTTTAATGGTTTGAGGAAATTACTCTCGTTTTAAAGCAAATTTGAAAAAGCATTTTATTAATTTGCTAGGTCGTTATTAGATGCTAATAGACTGACGGAGTCCGAAATGTTGCTTAACTTTCTCACAATTTATAGCAAAACGGTTTTTAACAACCACTTAATTATTAACGTTTCAAAGCTTACTGTGAGGTCTTTTATAAGTATAACTAAATGAAAAATCCTTACTTAGCAGTGAAAGAAAAAAAGTTGGTGATGATAACTTAAATAGCTTAAGTAGGTACGTATTACACAATGTTACTTAGAATAATAACTTAGAAACGTTAATTAAGCGTATGGACCCGGGTATGTCCTAAAACTGCGACCAGAACCACCGGAGGATGGGCAGCAGCATACTATTAGTACACGGTGAACGTACTGCGATTCCCAAGCCGCCTGCCAAGCGTGGGGATTATGGCAACACCCCTCTGAGAGGGAGGCCTTTGTTCAGCAGTGGACATTGATGGCTGATAATGTATGTATGTATGTAAATGTTAATTAAGCGTGTAATAACTGAAATATGAATATGCTTTGTCTCGTTTTTGCGAATGACAATAGGTAATTTCCTCCAGCGAGAAAATGAAAAAACTATTTTACTGTATTGTTTTCTATATATTTGTTAGGCCTTATTATTGTCTAAAATGTCCATAACCGTGACACTTCTTAGACTAAAATGTAAGCCTTCGTATACTATAGGTACTTACGTCGACGTATCTATCTATTTAAAAGCGAAATACTACTCACTCATTGATTCTCTCACTGACTTAACACGAAAACTCAAAAATGTGGTATATGACCTCGAACCTGAAAGTTGACAGGTAGATTTCTTATGTAGTATAAAGATCCGTTAAGAATCCGATGATATTGCGAAAGGGCCGAATTATGGGGGGCAAAAAGGGGTCGAAAGTTTATATGAAAATCTTACCGTACGCTAGTTCTTTATAATACACTAGCCGTCCGCCCCGGCTTCGCACGAGTGTAAGCTCGGCCTTCGGCCTCGCTACAAAATATAATATAGCCTATGTCACCCGGGGATAGTGTAGCTTTCCAACAGTGAAAGAATTTTTCAAATCGGTTCAGTAGTTTCGGAGCCTATTCATTACAAACATACAAAAATAGGTACAAATCTTTCCTCTTTATAATATTAGTGTAGACTAGCGACCCGCTCCGGCTTTGCACGGGTGTAAGTTCTATTATACAATATATAAACCTTACGTGAAAAATTATCTTACTGATGATGATAACCGCATCAAAATCCATTGCGTGGTATAGGAGGAGTTAGCGGATATGCAGACAGACAGACAGACGCGGAAAGTAACTTTATTTCATGTTATGTAGAATAGAATAAACTTTTATTGTGCATAAGTGTAGATAAATAAGAAACTTTTTATATTTATCGCAGACCTCCATTTCGTTCAACATCAATCAATAAAGGAAAAAGCTCTAACCAGGTTGCGTTTAAATTAAGTCCTATGCTCAGTTTTATAGTCGGAGTCTTGATTAAATTCTCCTTGGACTTTGTACCACCTACACCCGCCCCAGAGGCAGCCAGAGCGAGATAAAACAAGATGTATCTCATAAAATAAAATAAAGATGTATATTTGAGTTAATAAGAAATTTATTTCGAAAAATATTTAAAACCCGACAACGAAATATTTCGCGGAACAAATTCCGCAAACTGAATAAAACAAAAACAAAAAAAATATACATCAAACATCACTTTCATTTTAGACACCCATTGAATAATACATTACATGAGGCGGTGCAGTTGAAAGTAGCTTGTTATACACGGCATGAAAGGGACCTATTTAGGCACGAGCGTAGCGAGGAGGGAGCTGGAAGACGCTGCGTAGGTAGGCCTCCCACTAGACCGACGACAAGGCGGGGCATCCAGTGGATGCAGATAGCAGGTTGTCGTTCAGTGTGGAGATTAAAGGGGGAGGCCTTTGTTCAGCAGTGGACGTCTTCAGTCTGGCTGATGATTATGATGAGCTAGGCCAGACAGCGAAGGCTTAGTAATAAGGTCCCGTTAACACCCTTTGGGTACGAAACTCAAAAAAATTAGGACAAATACCTATTAAAATTGTATGAGTAATCGGTGTACTGTACTAAAATAATAATAAACTTTATTATTTAAAAATACTTTTTTTAATAAGCTTTTTCATATTCTGCTAAGCAAACACTTGAAAGTGTTTTTGTACCCATATGAAGATGGTGATAAGAACATTTTGTCCACCATCTTGGGGCACCCACCATATTGAATTTATCATCTAGGACCAAAGCGCTTGGGAAGACAAATTCAACGAGCCCAAACTCGACGGGGTTACGTCGTTTCATTTAGGAGTTCCTATGGTCACTTTCTGTCTCCATCATCAGATCAGCTCAATGGTACCTTAACATTGCATTGTTACCAAACTTACTCGTATACATAAGTATGCCAAATTTCAGCTCAATCAGTTGAGGATAACTAATATTATTAGGGTCTAAAATTCAGTTCAATATTTGTCCCATACATAATTATACTACTTACTATATAATAGGGCAAGTTGATTAAAAACTAGTAAAAAATCATGAGAAAATACGAATCGAAAGGAGAAACTCCTGAAGTCGATAAAGTGCTACCTATTTTGATAGAATTCATCTTGCTTTTACGTGATAAGATGAGTACTTGTTGCTCCGTTTTTGCTCACGCACGTTATTAGCGCAGGTTATAACAGTCAAGAATATTATTATTACACTCACGTAATAATCATAACTCAGGCTAACCACAGAGACCACGTGACAGTCCCAAACCACATCTCATTCGTGCATGACACGCAATTTCATTCAGACCCTCGTAAATCTACGAGAGCTTGTAACACTGATATTATAAATGCGAATGTTTGTTTTTGTTCTTCAGATCAGACAAACAAGGGAAATCAGGTAAGGTGACGTGGCGGGCGTGAACGTCAGGAGTTCGTCTTTTTTTTGAGTGACGAGACGAGCGAAGTCGCTCCCCTGATGGCTCTTCACGCTTGCCTATGGGCAACGCCACTCAGAATTTTTCTCCTGACTCCTTTTGCAAAAAGCCGCTTCTAATATTTTATAATGTCATCTAATTTTTAGTTTTATCTTTCTGACTTTCTCTCTCTCTGCTTCTGTTATGCCATGCTAAGCCATGCTGTGCCATACTGTGCCATGCCGGACCATACTATACCATACTATATTATACTATACTATGCTATGCTATGCTATGCTATGCTATGCTAAGCTAAGCTATGCTATGCTATGCTATGCTATGCTATGCTATGCTATGCTATGCTATGCTATGCTATGCTATGCTATGCTATGCTATGCTATGCTATGCTATGCTATGCTATGCTATGCTATGCTATGCTATACTATACTAAAATAAAAGAAACACACGAAAGCCCGTTGGTCCAGTTGGTAGTGAACCTACCTTCTGAGCATGGAGGCGTGGGTTCGATTCCCATCTAGGACAAACAGTTATGTGATGAACGTTTGTGTTTGTTCTATACCTGGTTGTGAATAACTATAATCTATTTAAGTATGTATGAATTATTTAATGAAATTTCATTTAATTTATGAAATTATAATTTAAAAAAAAATGTTTTGATAATTATTATTATATTTTTTTATTTAATAAAAATTTTATTTTACTTAATAATTTTGATTTTTAGTAGTCTTTCTGACTATCTGTCTCTCTGTCTCTCTCTCATCTTTCTCCGTCTGTCTCTCTCTCTCTTTCTCTCTCCACGCGAAACACTTAGACTCTTATAACTATATTACTGAGCGTACATAATAATAGATGCGTTAGGTAGGGCCTAGTCGTATCCATAATTATTAATACCTGTAATTTTTTCATCGTAGCTTTACCTAGTCTGTGCTCTAGGTCATTGGCAACACTTGGTTGCCGCATCAAATAGTCGCGTTCGAGCCATAGATTTTTTATGTTATCCATTGTTTGAAAATACAGTAGGTGTTGATATAATCGCTCTCGGAAGATAAATCTAGGCGAATAGCAAGCGCGTGCGTCCTTCCCCGTTGGAGCATAGTGCGGTACTGAGGTTGAACGGAGCATGTTTCGCCATTTAGATACAAAGCGCAACAGAATAAGGTTGAATATCGGACTTGCCGTTTGACCGAATAGTTGCTTAGAACTAAGGGACGTAAGTCTCAAATCGAATATAATTTATTATGAGAGTACTAATTAATCTAGGTAAATTTTGTCTTAGCACTGGAAAACAAACTATATTTTCCTTCGATGAGTATTTATTTTAGATATGTGACTGAAGTTCTATCCAAGAAAAAATCAAAAAAATCAGCAAAAAGGCACCATTTTGAAAACAATAAAGTATCGAGTAAATATCTTGCTATTATGTTTCTGTCTAAGTGCCGGAAAGAAAATGAATTGAAAAATCACATATATCAATTATTACGTTGATAGGATATTTGGTTTAGTTAGAATATCATGGCAAATTAGCATAAAATTTCGGAGGCCCCCTCTTAAGGGACAAATACATGCACGCGGTACGACACGACGCAACGTCGAGTTGTGAATAATTATCAATCCTATAAAAACCGACTTTATAAAAATGTCAGAACTGGACCAAATTGGAATTGAAATGAGACCACACGGGAATCACCAGCTTTCAAATAAAAATCATCATCAAAATCGGTTCACCCAGTCGAGAGTTCCAAGGTGACAAACATAAAAAAAACTGTCGAATTGAGAATCTCCTCCTTTTTAGAAGTCGGTTAAAACTTCGAAGTAGCATGAGTTTTGGCCCACTTGTGACTCTAAGACGAGATTAACGGGAAAAGCCTATTATAAATTATTCTGATTCTACAAGAAGAACATACTCTAGCATAGCGTATGTATCAAGTTCTACAATGTATAATCATTGTAACACTTCATACGAGTACAATAACATGAAGTACCTTCCACGGAACCTCTACTAGAGCCAAAAAAACACAGCGTGTTAGTTCGAAATAAAATAGACGAAATCAGCTAAAAACAAAATGTAGTGGACAAGATTAATGATCATAAAATATACGACGGGCTGGCTTCAAGCCTTTCTTTCCATTGAATTAATAAGTTGCTGTCAAATGGACGAGCTAACGCGTAATGTAGTGAAAACTGAAGGTTATTAATGGTCCTTCGATGAATGGAAGTTGTTGAGTGGTTCCTAAAACAAGGTGAACAAATATTAAGCAATACATCTTCGACGTCTTTTTTAGGGTTCCTTAGCCCGACAAGGAACCCTTATAAATTCGTTCTGTCCGCCCGTCTGTCTGTCTGTCCGTCTGTCCATCTGTCCGTCTGTCTGTCCGTCCGTCCGAATTTTTTAGAACCTTCTAACTTCTATAATTATTAAGATAAGTGCATGAAACTTTGCATAATGACAGTTGTTATACATATAGATATCAATTTTAAATGTATAAAAAATATGTAATATTACATTTTAGGGGTGGCTCTGGTACATGTGAAAGGGGGATAAAAATATTATTTTATCGTTTATCGTTGTAAAGGTCTTTTAAAATGAAGGTAAATTTTGTTACATCACTTTTTTTTAAGTCTATACTTTGTGAAATATGGCCCGCCAAAGTGGCAAAAAGCCACCCCCCCTGAATTTCTAAACTAAAAGACATAGAAACTTGTAACTTACATCACGGAAAGTTCATATTTTAAACCTTCATTTAAAAATAATTTTGAACATTATCAGATCCAGACTTTTTGAGTAACAGCAATAAAACTGTAATAAATTCAAGGTGTTCTAACTCAAAGGTCATTGACCTTTTTGTGAAATGGTCATTAGTCATATTCATTTATTCAAGTAGGTACACTTACATACACTTTCGAACGTCAGTTCACAATATTGGCAAGAAAAGCTTAACAATTAATAACATTTAACAAATCATCAAAGTTAACAAGTTTTCAAGTTGGTCTTAACAAATACTGTTTCCCAATCAGTTTACTCTATGTTTAAGCCATAAAAAGTATATACTATGTCGGGATGGTACATCTCTGAATTAGGCTAAGTCCACAGAGCTTCGTTCGTTCGAATTTTCCTATAACTATCAATTTCTGAAAAAAATAAAACTTAACTATGACTATAATTAAATGGCTTTGGTTACGAAACCCTACCATATGCGTGTCTCGACACGCTCTTGGCCAGTTATTTATTAATTTTGTAGCTTGTGAGTAGAGTAGTGTTCGTAGTAGGTAGTAGGTACCTAGAGTTTAAGGTTACGAAACAATTTTTGTACGTAGCTTGTTATTGGGCTGTTAATACTTTGAAAATAAATAGAACAGTGACCTGCAGATCAAGCTACTTAATTTGTCAATTAAAAAATTCGACCTATATCAGTTTTATCCAAAGAATTCTAGCGTAGCCAATAAAAAGGTCTGTGATTTTAGCCATTCTAAATGTCAAATTTTCCGATCAATGACAGATCTTTATTGTTATTTTTTCCTCCGTTCTTGGAATCGCACTTGTGCATTTTGGATTGCAGAAAAAAAACTATTGGAAATGTAATTTTTTTTCGTGCTAAATTATAAAAAATCTTAAACTAAGAACACTTGTAAAGGGATTAATTTAAAACTTAATCATCCATACTGTATGACAACGAATCCACATATTTACAATAAGACATTGTTTTAAAATAAATTACTAAAGTGAAATCAAAGTATGGTAAGTATAAGATTTTCAATTTTGCTACGGTACTTTAAATACCTTCAAAATAATTCCGTAGTTAACAGTGACACCTACTAGAAATTACAAAAAGCAGTGTAACATCACACAAATTTTACGCTCATAATTAGGTAAGTCTAGTTACTCCATCTCTTGAGTTTTTCCTGAACTCACAAACAGTTGAGAATCTTGTATGAAAACCATTTTCCAGATTACACCACCACCTACTAGATGGCGCTTAATTAAATATCATATTTTAGTAAGCATCTTTTTCCTTTTTCTGATTTTTTGTTTTTCTCCAAGATTCTACTAAATTTAATTACAAAATACGTAACATTTAGGTATGTATCTACCTATTATTACTCATATCTAAATCAGAATTACTAATACTTCTAAATATGACTAAATAATGGACAACGGATTGCATTTTAGTTTCAGTATCAGTACATTACATACAGGTATTAATATTTTCAGAACAAACGCTTTAATAGTGATGCCATAAAACCCAACCAAGTATTTACTAAAGTAGCAAAGGCACCATGTTTTCATGACTAGCTTGATGACATCTCTAATTACTTCAGTCCATAAACTCTACAAAAAAACATTAAAATCTTTGGCATTTCTTAGAGACTGCCTTTTATGACTGACTATAAAAATTCGTTGACTCGGCTCAACAAATGACTCCACATCCGTTCCGAGTATACGTACCAAGTAAAACACAATGGCGTATCTTCAAGTTTATTTTCAGTTGGCCTTGAACTAGTCCCCTCAAATGGGGTTCTACTGCCTCATTGGCCTGTAAAACGGAATATAGCAAATTGCTTTCTAGGAAAGCAGAACTGAAGCTTTATTGCAGTATTTTGAGTCATTTTTGTGATGTTTAGATACCTACCATCGACTTATTGATTTGTTTGTTAACTAAGGTTTGTTTGGTATTTGAATTGTACCTACCGACAAATAAACGGAATATTTATCTCAGTGTCAAGTATCGTAGGTACATATATAAGTATACAAAGGTACAATAAGCGTACTTAGTAAATTTGGATTTTTACTATCATCGACTTAAGTTTGGCATGACCAAGCCGAATTTGAAAAACTTTGACCAAACATTTAGTGAATTCAAAGAATTTTGATGTCCTTCATTTAAAAAACGATATTATTTGTAACTTTATCCAGAAATGTTAAAAACAAGGTAAACACAGCAACATTTTACTTACATTATAAAAGTCGCAGGGAAATGATAAACCCAGGGAATTCCTAGTAAAGTCACAATAGGCATTCAAAAATATGTGTTTGCGAAAGTTTAAAAGTTACAATTCCTAGTGATACCACAAACTCCCAAGAGATTGTACTGGGAGTGATTTGTGAGAAGACATGATAAGATTACGCTATTCGTTATAGGTATTTAAGATTTTCCGAAGTCCCTGGTATCGACATTTCTCTGTGACATATAAATATAAGGTCGGGGAAAAAGTTTCTTCGTATTTTATAAACAAATTCAAGACATATTTTTTTCAAGTTTAATTACATTTAATTATAATATATATGTACCATTTTGTTCGATAACTTGTTGCCATCTTTTAGGTAGTGACATGACCCCGTTGCTGTAGAAATTTTGGGAATTCTGATCAATAAAATGCAACAAGTAGTTTTGACAGTCCTCTCTTGATGTTAATCTAACACTACCCAAAGAATTCTGAAGATATCGAAACAGGTGGAAATCTGAGGGTGCAAGGTCAGGGCTATGTGGTGGATGCATTAACACTTCCTAACCAAGCTCTCTAAATTTTTGCTGAGTGGCCAAAGATGTGTGCGGTCTGGCGTTATCATGATGAAAGACCACACTCTTTATGTTGATCAATTCCGGCCGTTTTTTCTCAATTTCTTGTTTGAGTCTCATCTGCTGTTGGCAGTAGAGATCCGAATCGATGGTTTTGCCCGGCGGTAAATGCTCATAATGAACGATGCCCTTCCAATCCCATCATACACACAGCATCACCTTATTACGTGTTAATCTGGGTTTCGCTACAGTCTGTGGTGCTTCACTGCCCTTTGACCATGATCATTTGCGCACATTCTTGTCGTAGGTGATCCATTTTGCATCACCAGTGATCAATCTTTTAAAAAACGGTTCGGTTTCTTTACGTTTCAATAGAGAATCGCAAATGAGTACACGATTCATTTGGTTTCTTTCAGTGAGCTGGTGTGGCACCCAAATATCGAGTTTTTTTGTATACCCAGTTATTTTCAAATGGGTCAAAACTGTTTTGTGGTCAATCCCCAGGTCTTCAGCTACGTCGTAACTACTAATATGCCGATCTTGGTCCACTTTTTCAGAAATGGCATCGACTTTATCCGTAACAGGGCGACCAGAGCGAGCTGCATCTTTGACATCAAAATTCCCGGACTGAAAACGCTTGAACCAACATTGTGCTACTCTTGATGACACTGCATTAGGTCCATAAACGTCACAAATTTTATTCGCGGCTTGTGTCGCATTTTTCCCTTTTTTGTTATAAAATTTCACAATATATCGAATTTGTTCGTTAGATTCACTCATTTTATCGAACAAAAAAACAATTGAAAAATGGCGGGAAATTGCTTTTTACTTTTTATATTCCTTTTTTAAAATGTCATATTTTTAATGGTATCAAAACCAGCCAGATACAAACAGTACAACCGATGAGATTTTTACTACAACTTTATACATACAAAATACGAAAAGACTTTTTCCCCGACCTATTATTACGTTATATTAAGCTTCTATTTAACACATACGGGCCTAAAGATATTCTGTTATCCTGTTTCAGTGCTCAAATGTACGTAGTTCTAATCCCAGTAAGCCGGCTTTCCCTCTAACTAATAATAGAAGCGTAGAATTAATATTGCTTTGTAAGTAATTATAACCAGGAATATAGTAAACTTACGTAATACGATGAGTGACATGGAATGAAGCGAACAATTACTAAATTGCTTCATAATCCCTTTGAGGAAGAAGATTGTGGAAAGATTGCCATGAGAATTTTTTTCTGCTATTGCGGTGTAAAACACACCGTTCGTAGTATTCATAAAATAAAACATTTAGAGGATTAGTTTGTCACTCTACCAAGTTATTCTATACTCTATGACAACTATGACAATTAATATCTTTTTGCTCACTCTCACACAAAATAGCTCTCTCTCTCTCTCTCCGAATTGCAAATGTTTGCTGCGTAGTGTTTTGTGTCTCTAATAAAAGTTAAATAATAAATAGTTACCGAACCACAATTTTAATTCATCTTAACACGGTGTTATGAAGCAATCATTGATATGACTTTGGAGCTGAGGTCTTAGAATACGGGCCTGTCTTAAGAGTTAATAATAGGACCTTTGGGATTGTGGATGATCAGATTTGAAGATCTAACCTCCAATTCAAGCAAGCCGGGATGATGGTGCGAGGTAATGAAGGTAAATGCTCTGAGCTTCAGCCAATGTGCTAGTTGGATATACTGTATCCAGTGCCGTAACTAGCCTTTTATGCGCCCGGCGCGAGCTTCTATAACTGCGCCCTTAAATACAAAACTTGGTCCTGGTGTGGTCATTTCTGCGGCCCTCCAGAGTCTGCGCCCTGTGCCTGGACACCGCTGGCACAGCCCTATTTACGGCACTGACTGTATCCCAGACCAGTGCCCTCCATCAGGCACAGACATATGCCACCGAAGAGGCTTTAATAGGTATAACCTTACATATATCTGGTGCATTATGTGGCAATGTAAATAAATAAATGTACCCTAATACAGGCGGGTGTGATTAGAAGGTTAGTACCGCCTTGTTACAAAAAGTCCTGTTAGTCAAACTAGCCATACTCACTACTCAATAATTTATTGCAAATTATGAAATTTACTTACAGATTTTAGGTAGCATGTTTAAGGTAGGTATCACTTAATGACCCTAATTGGGTATGGCAACAAAGTGCGGAGCGGATCGATTAATTCCATAATTAATTTGTCTTCTTAATACGAGTACTCGTCTAGACTATAATAATGTTTTGAAAGCAATATGTATTTTAGGGTTTGGAATATTTTTTATTTGTTATCATTTTCTATGTATTTTATCTGTACACTAGCTGAGCCCTGCGGTTTTACCCGCAAGTTTACTGCTTATAACATCATCTGCCAGTGAAAGTCCCAACAAATTCGGTCTGGCCGTTTAAGAAGGCATATGGAATATACATACATACATAAACATATATTACGCCCTTTATATATTTCATAATCATCATCGTCATTTCCGCCATAGGACATCCACTGCTGGACATACGATAGGTCTCCCCCATCGATTTCCAAAAGAGCCCGTTGGAAGCGACCTGCAGCCATCGTTTTCCTGCGGTTTCTTTTAGGTCATCTGTCCATATTGTGGACGTCCTACGTTGGATTTACCAGTCGGTGGTCTCCATTCGTGAACTTTTCGGCCTCATCGGCTATCTGTTCTGCGTGCTATATGCCTTTCCGACTGCCACTTCAACTTGCTAATCCAGTGGGCTTTGTCGGAAACTTTCTACGTATCTCCTCATTTTGGATTCGTTCTCTTAAAGAAACCCCGAGCATAACCTTCTCCATTATCCATATATATATTTACATAAATAGATTGTCTAGTTTTCGCACATGACAAAACTGTTACTTAAAAGTTAGTGGCATTTATAAAAATATTTAAAGGTTTGTAAAGATAAAGCTAGGTAAAACTAGAAATTACTATACGAGAACGCTAAGTGTGTCCTACGAGCAAATGTTTCCGGCAACCTTCCTTGAACTAAAGACAAAGAAAAGCTATTTCCCAGGCTTGTGAATAATTTATATTATTTCCGAACAGACATCACATCAAACAAAAAAATGTTTCCCTCGAGTTCAAAAGCGTTAGCCACAAAATAAGTAACTTATGAACAGTAAATCGCCATGGGACGGAGAGTTCGTCAAAATATAATGCTTCCACCAACTTTGTTCTCTATTTTCACGTCAAAAAGATCGCACAGATAAGGTATTGTGTATAAACGAGCTATAAGGTATAGCACTTCAAGTCAAACATATCTTAAGAATTGAGTAAGGGAACCACCATCGACTTTTCTGAACAAAACTGACAAAGACCCGTAAAAATTTCTAGTTTCCTCCTTTCGCCAACTATACGAACTTTGGCTTGGCTCATGTTGCCAGTGGTCGTTTCGTAACGTAGTTATATGCGTGTAACCGTAGATGACACGCATTCCAAAAAGGGTTTGTTATGGATAAAAGTTACCCTGTAGTTACGGTGTTATCTCTTGTTCACTACAGTTTATTATAACATCACAGAAAACTAAATTGAAACAGAAAAAGTTAACTTATTTGACCCATCATCATCAGTCAGTAGACGTCCACTGCCGAACATAGTCCTTCCTCTGAGACTTCCGCATATTGTATACGAATATTGTATCCGATATTGTATACGCATTCAATTATGGACCCGGGTATGTCCTAAAACTGCAAACAGAACCACCGGTGAATGGGCATCAGCGTCCTATTCCGCGTGTCAAGCGTGGGGATTATGGCAACACCCCTCTCTAAGATAGGCCTTTGTTCAGCAGTGGACGTTTTCTGGCTGATGATGTGATATGATGTGTGTATTCAATTATGATAACCCGTTCTAAGTATTACCATGATACGGCTACTGCACTCAAGGTTGGCTTCTAACAAGGAAACTCCACAGCACAGACACGAAATGTACTACACGTATTATAATAGCTTGTTTAAATAACTGACCAAGAGCGTGATGAGACATGCATATGGTAGGGTTCCGTAACCAAATCTATATAATTGTAGTCATAGTTCAGAAATTGATAGTTATAGAAAAAATCGAACGAACGAAGCTCTGTAGACTTGCCAAATTTCAGAGATGTATCATCCCGACATAGCATATACTTTTTATGGTTAAAACATAAAGAAAATTGATGGGGAATATTCTTTGGTAAGATCATTTCGCAAAAAGGTCAATGACCTTTGAGCTAGAATGCCTTGAAATTATTACAGTTTTATCGCTGTTACTCAAAAAGTTATAATTAGATAATGTTCGAAACAATTTTGAATGAAGGTTTTAAATACGACCTATCCGTATTGTAAGTTACAAGTTTCTATGTCATATAGAATGGAAAACTTTTTGCCACTTTGGTAGGCCATATTTCGCAAAGGAAAGACTTTAAAAAAAGTGATGTGTGAAACCTTACCTTCATTTTAAAAGACCTATTCAACAATATCCCACACGAGGAGGTAAAGTAAAAAAAAACCATCCCTTTTCACATGTATCGTAGTGGTCCCACGAAAAATTCGTTAACTTAGTAGTGTTTTAACCAGGTCGAATAATACTTAATTTTGCTATATGATTACTTAATTTTGTTTAATCACCTATATTTAAATTATATTTATATATTTGAATTACGGGCAAGTGTCTTTATTAACTAAACAAAATAACACTAACACACAAGCTAACACTAACACTACATACACAATCACACTGCCCATAGACCGTTGAAGGTCTAAAGACAATCGAAATGCTCAAGCCCACTATCAGTTGGCAGCGTACCCAGCATGCTGGCGGCATTACCACGTTGAATGGCAAAGCTTATGCGTTGAGCCAGATGCACGCCAGCATTTTGGTCACGCGTCGCGTTAACCAGGCGCTCTGAAAGATTTTTGAATTTGAAGTTGGTTTTTAAATCGACAATAATTATGAGAAAAAACGAAGTGGCAACACTGCTAGAGTAGGGATCTAAAATAAATTTAAATAAGTTACCTTCCTGTTTCTGTAAAATAAAATAAACAACGCGATTCCAAACGCTTCGGATTTTCTCAACCTGCTTCCCGTAAAAATGAAGTTTATTAAACGAAATTGTTTATCACAGCGAAACGAATATAATAAAACCGGTAATACCATCAATCAACTACGAAAGTGCCGATTAGAGATGTACGAGGTCGAGATTTCGTACCATTAATTATTGAAATTATCATATATATATTTTCATTATTTCTTTATTAGTTATCTGAAAAAGAAATAGTTATGGGTTTGGGTCTTTGATGGATGTGTGTTGCATATGTTACTGAAACGTGGTAACTGTTGGCATTTTGTAAAAACTCAGAGTCACACAACGGGCTATGGAGAGAGCTATGCTCGGAGTTTCTATGAGCTATAGAATCCGGAATGTGGATATTCGCCAAAGAACCAGAGTCACCGACAACGATATAGTTATTAAAATTTGCGAGTTGAAGTGGCAATGGGCAGGCCATATCGCTCGAAGGACCGATAACCGATGGGGAGAAAGGTTCTTGAGTGGAGACCACGAACCGGAATACGCAGCGTAGGTAGGCCTCCCACCAGATGGACCGACGACATTGTGAGAGTCGCAGGTATCCAGTGGACGTATATGGCTGATGATGATGGGTTTGGCTGAAAACATTCATATACCTGCTTTCTGGCAGGTATATGAAGGCTTTTTCATATGGCTGACTTGCAGTGTGGAGTTCTAAAGGAAAGGCCTCTGTTCAGTGGACGTCTTCAGGCTGATGATGATGGGTTTGGCTGAAAACATTCATATACCTACCTACTGTCACACCTTTACTAATATTATAAATGCAAACGTATTTTTTGTTTGTCCTTCTAATGCACGCTACGACAGTTCAACGGATCGATGGTATATTTTGCATATAAATACCGAGTGCCGGAGAGTGACGTAAAATACTTTTACCTCGGAAAAGTGAACAGCGTCTGGGGAATAGTATGTCTACGCAGGTAAAATTATGCGTCGAAGTAAATCTTAGTTAAAAAAAAATGTTACATATTAACGACATTACTTATAGAAGTAAAACTATGTTTAAAACTGCTCTTTGTCGTGTTCGCGCATGACATAATACATTTTATTCAGCGAGAAATTGACAGATCAATTCTGAGCACAGATTAACATAACTAACGTTTTAGAGTAACGCCGTGCATTGTTCTACAATTTTCAATAATAATACCTTAAACATTTACATTCCATTAGGTGTTTTTCAAGCACTTAAATACTTTTACTTGAATTATGTAGGTACACTAGGTACGTATATACATCTATCTATCTATTTTCTATATCAATCTATATAAATAAAAATGAATCACCGAAATGTATGTACGCGCATAACTTCCGAACGACTGCACCAAATTGTTTTTTTGTGTTCTTTAATCGCAGCGCAAGGTTTGTAAAAAAAATTAACGAACTTTTATATCGGAAGAAGAGTAGATTACGGGACGGATTAGCAGAACGAGAGTAGAGTGGATTGCAGGACGGACGGACCGACTAAAACTGAAAGGGCGGGACATAGTAAAGTGAATTTCTATACTACGCGAGTAAAGCCGCGGGCAACAGCTGCCAAAGATGATATACATTTTTGATTAGTCAAAATTGTTATCGATTGTGAAATACGTATCATAATAAAATATAACCTCACTCAATATATTTCTACTCGATATCGATATCTCGTTCAATCTCTAGATTGACGCTATAAACAAATAGACATTGTAAGTAACAAATGGTCGATACGACAGTGGTGACGTATTTTTAGTTGCCGATAAATTAATAACCAGGATACCAGGTGCAGTTTGTTCCGACAAATTTTATTTTGGGTCCTCTTTCATAAATAAAAAAAAACAAGTACTACGTAATTCAGTAGTAAAACAGCAGGTACACGTTTTTAATCAAATATTGTAAATTAAATATTTAGCAGATAAACTTAAATTTGAGAATTACTTAGCTGTTGTAAAATCTATGCAGAATAATTTCATCTTTTATATATTATAAGCTATCAATCAATCCATCCCTTTCGTCATTTTCAATTAAGTTTACCAAATTGATTTCGAGACCCTATTAATAGCTACCCAACAATAATTGCAAAGTTCTACTTAGACAATACCTAAGGTCTCAAACACACTCGCAACTTCTGACTGAAGCTTTTCAACTAGTTTTCATGATTTCGTAGCGATAAAAGCTTTTATAAAACAAGCTTACGTGAGATAAAGTAGTGTTTGGTGCGTTCGACGTTCATGCCGCAGATGTGGGGTCAAGTTCCAACAATGAGCTTGACCAGCCGGTGAACTAAAACATCGTAAAGAAACCATGGCATGGTAGGTATAGATAGGGTACTTTATATTACTCGACAAGCTACCTACTACCCTCAAGTTTAAATTTGTTGTAGCTAACAGTGTGTTGCAGCAGATTCACTTGAGTTTTTATTCCAGACTATAGGTTTGTTTACCATTTTCACCGGCTCAGGCATGCAAGATCGCGCCATTTTAGGAGCCCTGAGATGCGACGCAGCTAGTTAATAAATAATAGTAAATTTAAAAAAGTTAATAATAAAAAAATTATACTCGTTCGTTTTTTATATAAATAAAAATTAAATGCTGTTCGTTGGTAATCGCATCACTTGAGAAAATTAGAAAAGTTTCCCGGAAAAATTAAGAAAAAACTTAAAACGCTTTTTTATGGGATTTTCGTATGAACTCAAGACCATAATTAAAACAAATTTATTTAAATTTAGACAGGACAACGTCTGTCAGGTCAGCTAATTACAAATAGTTGTACCTACGTTTTTTCACTGACTGACTCATCACTAAATCTAGAAAACCACTTGTTGTTCTACGAAGCTGATTTTGGTAGGTAGAGGTCCACAAAAAAATGGTTATGTAATGGGCACGTCCTCTTTGAATGGCCGACGATTTGGCCCAGAAAGAATGGACCTGGAAATACAAATTCAAACCAAACTTGAAAAGTGTACTCGCCCTATCCTCCTGGAGAATCAGGCCCAAAAAACGCCATTCTTGGTTTTTGCAACCAGGGCTGTCCAAATTGCAGCAGTATCAAATGGCACTTTTTTCCACACCAGCACCACAAACTACAGTGCAGCTTGTCGACGTCTCAGCGCGTCAAACTTTGGCTCCGGATTCTGAGCCCCGTCGACACTACACATAACTCATAACCACGACTGGTTTTGGGCGTATGGTGAAGAGGGAGTGCCGAATACCGGTCTTATGGTACCTTCGGTAGCTACGGGAGAAGAGTGGATAGATGCGGGATTAGATCGAAAAGGGTGGGACTGAAGTAGAGTGGATTACGGGAGGGATGTGGGACTTGCGTGGTAGAGGCGGTATGCAAGAAGAGTAGTACTGGACGGATTTCGACCTAGAGTGGAAGGAGCGGAACTAGTAGAGTGGATTTTAGGACAGATACGGGACTGAAAATGAAAGAGCGAGAAGGGAGTAAAGTGGATTTATATACTACGCGAGCGAAGCCACAGGCAACAGCTAGTAGTTAAATATTCACACAACGAGAACTTCTACCAAAAATTACTGGTGATGTTAGTGTGAGGTCAGCCTAAGGCCTGATTTCAAGTAACTGGACCAACAAGCCGTCGTGTTTTATCGATTTCAAACGTTTAATTATTCAAGTTCCTAGCAATAGTGACCGCTACGAGTATCTTGATCAGTTCAAGTTTTTGAAATGTGTATCTTTATATACGTTACAGCTAAAGTAATACATCTATATATTTTGTATTATATCCATCCGTTATGTATAATATCTACCCAATTAAGATAAAGTGATGAATGAGACAGAATAAATGGCATTATTTAGCTATTTTACATAATAATTACTTTGTTTAGTTTGTAACTCTGGTATTGTATTTCGATGATTTAAGTACTCAAAAATTTGTCTTTCTTGCAGGGCTAAGAATCGAACCTAGTGTTGTCAGATTGTAAAGCGCACATGCTACCGCCCCGCCACAATAATTTATTTTGTAATTTTACAATCACATAACGCGAGCAACGTTTTTTGAGTTTTTTTTATAAATTTTTAGCTTATGTAATTATGATGCCCATGATGAGCATGCATAAATATAACTGGTACACCAGCTTTGGGATTCAGCCAATATTAGATTTAGAATGACATCAAACGACCCAAGCCATGTAATTGTCATCCAAACTAAGTGTGTATGAAAAATTTCAGCTCAATCGGTTGGTATCGGTTGTTTGAAAATATCGTTGGAATATTTGACTCGTATTTATCAAGGCAAGTTAAATAAAAGCTTTTAAAAGCTGGCAGTTTACTCAAAAAGGGTTTAAAAATAGATAGAATTCTATAATTATTGTTCTATTTTGATCAATAACATTAAAATACATTAACATTCCTTTCCATCTAAAAGTCGGCCTAAAAGAACCATTAACGTCTTATTCGCGGAAAGCAGTGACCACCGAACCTTTTCATTTTGACGGACTTACCCTTATCATGATAAAATCGATTAGAGATCAAAAAATAGATGCTAAATATAATAACAACTCGGCAAGTTTAGAACAACTGTTGAATTACTACGCGTAGAATTTCATTAGATTTCGCAAAATCCTTACTTAGCGGACCTCTTTACCCAACAAGGATCTACCTCTACCTGCCAAACTTTAGCTACTTAGGTCAAATAGTTTTCGAGATTTCGTGATGAGTCAGTGAGGAAGTGGTATTTTGCTATTATTATATACAAGGCATTACAGGGTTACGCATATAGACTGTATTAAGCTGAAAAGCGGTAATTATACTCATCATTATGAACAATTTTTGCTATGAAACCAACACTGATATTGAGAAAAAAAAATCTGCTGTTCCATACATTTTGTCGAGTGTCAATGACCGTATTCTGTACACCCTACCATTATATTTGCTTGATACGGACTATAAGGAAGTATGTATGTATCAGTAGGCACATAGAACATAAAGAAAAGCCAAACTAAAAAGAAACCAAAGGCGACTACAAAATATTTGCTTGCTTTTATTTCAGTCCCTAAATGGAACAAGAAAATGATATCCAAGTGTCTGGTTACAATACCTTGAAGATATTTACCGCAATTCGTCATAAAATCAACGCCTACGTGTTGGATTCACTTTTCGGCTTTCTTTACATTGACTTTTAGGGTTCCATTATTACAAGAAACCTGCTTCACGTTCGCTCTGTCTGTCCGTTTCTGTCCATTCGTTATAATTTTTTTTAAACTTCTCATATATTAAGTTTTTCTGCCGGTTTTCGTATTAATTTTAAGTTACTTCGTTTTTTATATGGTGTATAATAAAGTGATAATAAATACATGATACTTCGCATAATTACAGTTTTAGTATAGACTTCCCCTCCCCCTGCGTTTCTAAGCTATTAGAAATAGAATCTTGTAACTTGCCATGCTGATAGTTCAAACTTTCATTAAAATTATTTAGAACATTGTTATAAAAACTTATTGAGCTATAGCGATAAAACTATAGTAAATTCAAAACGTTCTAGCTGAAAGGTCATTAAATTTTTTGTTAAATGATCTTAACAAATAAAGATTCCCTAGTAGTTTTCTCATTGATTTAGTCGTAGAAAATTTGTAGGAGGAAGCCCCAAAAATTCCTCATTTTGCTACGGGACCTTAAAAATAATAATACACCTCAATTGTCATTTGCTTTTGATACTGGAGTAAATATACACGAACATTTATTTAATTTTGTTTGTCCATTATCTTTCTAAAGATTTCGTAACTCCAAATCAAAATATA
The DNA here is from genome assembly GCA_949125355.1 of Agriopis leucophaearia. NCBI lineage: Eukaryota > Metazoa > Arthropoda > Insecta > Lepidoptera > Geometridae > Agriopis > Agriopis leucophaearia. The sequence continues at coordinate 8,467,535 of OX421267.1, forward strand.
TTCCACACCTTTATGTGGGCTTCATAGTAAACTCCTGTTATATAATGAAAAGGTTTTACCACCATTTCTTACCTATTTAATAAATACGAGCTACACAAAGCCCGCCTCGTCATAATACGGACATCAATTTGAAGGTTGAAATTGGTTCTTCGAACCAACAAGCTTATTTAATATTTCTTTCATTTGTGTTGCTCTAATGCGTTCTTAATATACCTATCCGCAAAATGGTGGAAATCTGACCGGTTTCAATGAAAAAATTATCAATCATTATTGTGGGATGAAAATATTTGAAAGCTTTGAAATGGGACAAGTGAAAACTTACTCGAAAAATTAGATGGAAAATTTTCCGCTCATAGTAAAATAACATTAAGTATTGTGACAATTATAGAAAATAAAAACTATCCCATATATTTTTATCGTTTTAATTTTCTATTGTACATTGTTTTCTTTTTTGCCACAAATAAATTATGTCTATGTCTATATTTCCGAAAATAATTTTGTCTACTTGTCGCTAAGATAAGACAAATTGAACACTAAAATTTTATAAATCAACCGCCTATTTTTGAGCCGAATAGGGATACCAGTCTGTCCGTGAACATGGTGCATGTTACTGCGACGAAATATTGGCAGCTTCATCTACATACCACAATCTAATCTCGGTAAATACCCCGTTAATAATCATATATGTACTTAAGGCGCCGTGACTGGCTGACTTTTATGCTTTTGAGGGGGTGAAGCAGATGAAGTGGCGGCCGACTAGTCCCACCTACTGCGGGACGCACCGCGTGAATCTGGCAGATGCGCGACGTTTTTTACTTATACACATGTAATTTCGTCACCTTAGTGCAAAGCTCTGTTGGCCCAGCGGTTCAACACTGCGCTAGCGAGCCGTGGGCCTACGGTTCAAATCTGATCGGGTGGTAGATATTTTTGGTTTCTAATTTTTATAGCAGACAGATAATAAAGTAGACAGATAATTATACTTCTTGTTTTGCTTATATAACTTTGAAAAGATTAGCTAGTTTACTAGTCTAAAAAAATATGTATCTTTTCAGTTTATCCCTCTGTTTGTGGAGCAAAAAGTACTATTTCTTAAAATGATCACTTATAAAAATGACTCCGGTTATTTATTTGTCATTTTGCGTTTAACCCTGGTCCGGCTTTGTAATTTTGCGATAATACCGTTTTTTTCCCGTAGTTTTCATTCGTACAAACATACACACAATCATCACCTTTTACACACGCACACACACACACACACACACACACACACACACGAATCTCCTTTTAGAGACTGTAACACTTTTTTATGGTTCCGTAGAAATAAAAAGAACCCATATAAATTAGTTCTGTATATCCGTCTGTCTCTCTGTCCGTCCCAATTTATTGATTTATTTGAACTTTCACCCACGTAGTGCTGAAAAATGGTGAGGACGAAGATAATGATGAAAAATACAGTTCGCGCAAAACTTTATGAGCCCTCTGAAGTTAGGCCCGAGTACGTAACCGCGCGTGGTACAGTTGAGCGCACAATCATTATTGTAAGATTTAAAAAAAAACATAGTACATTTATGCCTATCAAAAAGTATTTAGATTTTAGGTATTTTTTACGTGCAGTAAGATATTAGAACAAACAGGTAGGTATTTATTTAAGTAAATTAAAAACTTTAATATAAAACTTGTGCATTTATTTATTTATAACGGAGCTACACCTTCCATATACATTTCTTCCCGGCTAGTAGAAAGGATATCTTCATCTGAAGAAGCGTTATCATAGCTCTCATCTAAATCGAAATCTTTAGTCCCTGTCTCTGAACTGTCAGATTCATTTTCACTGACGTGAATCACACTGTTCGGTCATCTGGTCGATGACTACGTCACTTTTTTTATATTCTTCTTCTATACCTCTAACTTTAATACATAGTGCGCTCCATTCCGGCTCACCCATCGCGTTCACTTTTTCTTCAACTAATTTCATTATATTATTAATGTGCCACGTAACATTTTTCTGTGCTACGTATCCTTTAATTGCCGCCCAAGCCATTTCGATAGGGTTCAGGTCGGGGTGATAGGGTGGCAGCCGTAATACAGTATGATTGTGGGCGCGTAATATGTTGTCAACAACATACTTTTTGTGGTTTTCTTTATTTGCACAAATTAATTTATATAGCTCAGGTTTCAGCATTGAGGGCCTAAAAGTTATATTTTTATCTCGCAGCCAAGCCTCCATTTCTGACTTCCGAGAACTGGATGTCGGTGCTGCGTCATCGAGTTTATTATGGTAGGACGCATTGTCGACTACCACAACTGACTTTTGCGGGAGATTGGGTATCAATTTAGTATCAACCCATTTTAAATAATTTTAGAAATTCATATTATTATGATAATCGCCCGTTTTAGTGCCTGCTTTAAATAATAAAAGAGCATTTGGCACAAAACCGGTTTCTGAACCAGCGTGCACAATAACGATGCGTTGGCCTTTTGATATATTTCTTTTCAGACCCTCTGTGGTACCGTCACTCCAGGCTTTTGGTTTTGTGTGTGAAGAATCTACATATAATTCATCAGTATAGATGATAGGTCGTCCTTCTTCACGATATTTTGAAAGTTTTCTCAAATATTCAATTCTTTTTAATCTTATGTTTGTGTGCTCTATCAAAAGTTTTCTGTTATTTTCGGTCCTTTTCCATTTAAAACCAAGTCCTTTCAAAATACTTCTTAAACTTGAGGCGGAGCCTTTGAAATTTATATCCTGTCTTAGTTTATTTAAAAGTAATTTTACTGTTGGCAATTCTTTCTCAGTTTTATGAAAGTTGTGTACGCACCTTTTTATAACACTGAGGTCAAAGCTATCGATCCCGGTGATTTTCCTTTGCCCTGATCTTTTCTTGCCTGGCGTACGAAAAACTGGTGCCATACTGACACTTGGCATGTTTGGGTCTCTTGCAGCCGCTAAAATTCTCTTTATTGTACTTAAAGAGACACCTGTAGCTGCCGCAGTTCGCTTTTGCACCATTTTCAGGTCATACTGTAGACCATCTTCAGCTTCCTTTTTCATAAAGTTGAAAACATCAAACACCATTTTACGTGTTTGGCGACGTAGCACATTAAAGCGTCCGCGAGGCATATTTAATTAAACCAAAAAGTTCGATAACAGTAAGAAACCACAGTAATAGAACAAACAAATAACAAATACAATATAACGGTGACAAAACTTAACAACAACAATAACAGAAACAAATAAAAATAACGAAAACAAATAACAGTAACAAAAATTTACAATAGCAATGAAAATGAATTGTTGCACTCGACTGTACTTTCATCTACAACGCGCGCAAGTGTTGTGTACGAACGTAGCACTCACACTAAGGCACGGCGCACGGTGATACGGCGCGGGGCGCGGGGGCCGGTGCCCTCCCCGACGCCCTGTCCCGTCCCTCGGATACCTAATAATATGCGTACTGCGCAGCCACTAGCGTGCGTGTTCCGAGAGCTCATAAAGTTTTGCGCGAACTGTACCTATTTTTTAGGGTTCCGTACCCAAAGGGTTAAACCGGGACCCATATAAGTTCGTTCGTCCATCCGTCTGTCTGTCTGTCCATCCCAAGCTATTTAGAACTTCCTAACCTCTATAGTAGACTAATTGTGCCCCGCGCGTTCACCTGCGTAGTAATGAAAAAAAATGTGATGATGATGATGATGAAAAGTTGCCAAACAAAATCTCGTCATAACATCAGCTATCTGAAAGTGAAAATCCCATCAAAATAAGTCCTGCGGTTTTCGAGTTATAAAGAACATTACACACATGCACACACACGCACGCACGCACACACGGACACGACGAATTATTTCAAAAACATTAGAAAAATAACAAAAAGAAAATAGTAAACGTGAGATTTGAACCCGGCGCTTACTCAGTCACAAAGAACTTATCCAATACGTCGAACTTTTCGGCCAACTGGACTATGACGATTGTGGTGAAATTATGCTTCATAAAATAATAAATACAAACAAATCGTTACAAAATGTAATTTTCATTCACCTGCCTTTTTAGTACTTATAATCCAAGAAAACGTTGCAGATAAGGTAGTTACTTACTTTACAACTTCCATCAAGGTGTTTTTGTGTCATAAAGTTGAGATTATATTTTTGAGCGGTCAGCGGAACAAATCGACACACGTCCGTCTAGCAGCGCGCCTCAGCGATCTCTGTCACATCGCGTAAAAATAAAAGAGAAGTGAAAAGACGCCGCGGTGGCACGACGTTTCGTTCGACGCGTTCGAGCCAAGTTATGATTAAATTAAATAATAGTTAAAAAAATCGAATTTTTATCGATAAACAAAAACAATGATGCTATTTGTCACAATATTTACCATCAATCTTGTAAATTTTGTCAAGATTTGTTTTTAAATTATCGAGATAAAATTGTATGCGTTTAGGCAAATTTCAAGCTTAGAGGTTATTTCATGATTTTTTTCTATCAAGAAAATTTATCGGAATCGTGTTTTGGATCCAATGGTCCACTCAGAAATATGATCAAGATTAACACATAATTTTTTTACTGCTTCAAAATGAATACATTATCTTAAAAAAATGTTCTGTGAAGCCTTTTTGACTGTAAGATCGCCTTAATTGTCTAATATGGGATGGTTGACATTACGTTATCAGGCCCATGCCGACCCATGCAGTGTTTTTATTGTGTACTTTCATATACTAACAAGTCGTAAGCAAACTCTAAGACACATGCCTCATGCTTAGTTCAAGGTTCACCTACTAAATAACTAGTGTGTTACATGGAATCCTAGTTTTTCTAAAACATTGTATTGTTTTGGAAGTTTCTTTATGTGAATAGAATCTTATCTTAACTTTTATCTATTTCTATAAATTGCTACAAAGTGTCGATCGTACAATACGGTCTCCCGAACCGGGAGCAAATAAACCCCTCAAGACATGGTATTCTGGAATCGTTCCACATTTGCACGGATGCTTGGCCCAGTGTAATAATGATCAGTTTAATAAATTTCTGAAGTTACATAAATTACATCAAAAAGGTTTGAATTTATACCACGTCACTTTTGTATCACTTGATAATGTACACTGGCAAAATTCCAGCTTAAAAAGGATTAGGTACACTTAAATACATAATTTTAATTTGCAACATCTAACGAATATATTTCATTAACATACGTATAAAGATATTTCAAAATTACCTCACGTCTAAACCTCGTTTGCATTTCTGACCGTCCTCCAAGGACGCGTTTAATTTCGGCGTATGTAAGCTTCCTCCTAAGATAATAAGATCGACACTTTGAATAACAGCCGCGAAATGAAGGAAAATTAAATTGTTATTAGGGCACATTTCACGTCTTTCAGCGAGACGACAGTTGACGTTCGTACAAAGTTACTACGCTCTGAGTTTTCAGCTCGTTTTTTGGCTACAATGAATAAACTTGGCTTTTATGTCAGGCGACTTTTTTTAAATCAAACAGTGAAACTTGGCTAAGGTTGTACTTTAAAGCTTTTGCTGCGATTTTTTTACCAGGTTTTGCAAAGTAACATTTATAATTTACAGCCATGACTGTTATAAAAATTAAAGTCAAAACTGTACTGAAAGAACCACTAAAATTGTATTTAAATTTTGGCCATCACTATAAAACAAATGACTAAGTAAAAAAATGTGTTGTCATCTAAATCCTAGAGAATGCATGCTCTTCATTGACGCTGTATTCCCACTTCATATGCCTTAGGCAGGTACTACAAAAGACCATATACATATAGGTAGAGTAATACACAAAATTAAGTTGACAATATCGGTAAAACTTTTACCGTTTGTGAGATTCATACTCCTAAATTACAGTTTAATAAATATATACTAAACTAAATTAACAAGAAATTGTAACCCCCAAAAACTAATAGGGGGCTAAGTAATTTAATGGCTCTCGAAGTGGTCGTTAATATCCTTCCATAATCGATGGGAAATAAGTGACGCAATTAACGTTAATTAATTAAACTACAGGTTAAGTTTAAGATATACATGTACCTATATAATATGACTAACTACCTCTTGAAATATCTGATACTGACAGAAGCTTGGTCCCATGGTGTAGAGGCCACTCAGATTTCATTCTGTGCCACCATTTTTAGGTGCCTCTAGCTAGTTTGTAAAAGCGTGTACTTTTTTTTGTAGGGCAATTTTGTTTATGCCACAGATGGCAAGACAAATTGAAAAAATACTACGGGGATTCTGCACCACCTCATGGAATGGTACTTAGGTAAGTAGTTTACTGAATTTCGTTGTAGACGTACCTATGACGCCGGCGCCCAGGAAGGCCGATTGAGGTCACCACTGAGGGTAAGGTTAATAAAGCTCCACGATATCGTTTTGGAGACCATCGGGTGAAGATACGCGAGATAGCTGATCTGATGCATATCTCGACTGGATGAGTTTTTATATTTTGTATGGTATTCTGAGCATGAAAAAGCTTTCTGCAAGATACCCATCTCGCAGAAAGCTTTTTAATGCATTTTTTTACGTTGACGGTCGACCAAAAACAAAACCTCGTTTCAACTTTTCACGAACGCTTAGCCATGTCAGCCATAACCGCAGTCCCAGTGATTTTTTGCGTCGGTATGTAACAGCTTACGTTACGTAGTTTCACCATTATACACTAGAGATTAATAAGCAACAGTCAAAACCAGGGACCAGATCTACCAGAGAACGTGTTCCAAAGAAGCTGAAAACTTTTTGTTCAGTTGGTAAAATAATGGTCTTTTGGGGCATCTAAGGTATCATTAACATCGATTTCTTATCTTCTTATGCCGTTATATTTCACATCTGCCGGGCGTCCCGTGACGGCCAACTTTTTTCGCCAACGGCCGTGTAGTTAATTTTTACGAATTACTCGTACAAACTATTGAAAATCTTGACAGATGTGACAACGTTAAAGTTAGCAACAGAACAATATGACATTGTTCGTTGAATTACAAACCCGGATGAAATTGCCACGTAATGGCACTTGGGACGAACCATGTATAGTTTGATTGGCGCCTGAAACGAGGGTACTCTGATCGAATAGAGACAAATTGATGTCTTCAGGCAAATAACGAACTAATTTAGTGCAATTGGCTTCGAGTAGTTTTTTCTACGAAAAAACGCGTTATGCAACGTCTGTTTCATTATAGACGTTACAGAGATAACTCTGTAGCTAGTAAGGCTGATTCCATTTCTATGGTCAATAATGAAATGTTTCAAGCTGCTGGCTCATGATTTATGTTAATAAATATATTTTTTCATCTTGTTTGGTTATTTATAATTTTCTACATTAATACAATTAAGTAGATCTTTTTTTGTTTAAAACTTCATAGAAGCCTGTAGTAAAGTCTTCACCACTTTACTAGGGCATGACTTAGATTTGATCGTGACTTACTTCGCTTGACTCTGACTGTGACTATGACTTGTTGGACAATATCCATTAAAACGATGACATACACAATATCCAATAAATGATAACGTAGATGGACTCCTTTTATTTATTTTAAGGAGCCCTATAATTACATTTGATGACGAGAGTCGGATAATGAATCCGAGCGGTGGATCACTTCTAAACCAAACTCAACAGGTTTACTAGTGGCCTTATAAGAGTACGTTCTTTACACATATGTGTACATCTGTACACGTTCTGGCTCCACCACCAGATCAGTTCGATATGGTACCATATTATTGTATTGTGGTTCGGATTTAATACACTAGCAGAAGTTCAAATCGATACAACAAATATAAGTAGGTTAAAATTCTATTATAGACACACATCACATCATCAGCCAATTAACGTCTACTGCTGGATAAAGGCCTCCCTCATAGAGGGGGGTGTTGCTACAATCCCCACGCTTGGCAGGCGGCTTGGGGATCGTAGTACGTTCACCGTGTACTATTAGGACGCTGCTGCCCATCCTCCGGTGGTTCTGGTCGCAGTTATAGGACATACCCGGGTCCCGTATAGTATAGTCGGAATAACCAGCTAAATCATACATGAGGTTAAAATTTACCTTCAAGATTTGTTTCCATAGTTCTTTGGTTAGTTAAGTTGTATGATTGGGCTGAAAAGAATAAATTGTTTGTTTTTAAACCCTGATAATAGAGCAGATAATTTTATTATGGAAACTGACGTGGTTTTCACACATTTTATTTATATTACACGGGAATTACTCACGTAAGGTTAGGCCGGTTACTCCGACTATAGTTTCAATCGCATTCGGCAATCTATAAAAAGAGCAGATAATCTTCAAACAGCAACAGCTTTTCTTGAATCATAACTAAAAACAGTTTAAAAAAAAGTTTTTTGTTTGAGACACATTCAAACAAAAAAAAAACGATTTAGCTATTTTTCAGTTACGATGCCACAGACAGACACAGATATATAGATACACACGTTAAACTACCTCTCTCACCTTCTTTTTGCGTTAGGGGTTAAAGTGTGCAGCTCTTACCTGCGGTATGAGTGCGGCGCAGTGGGCCAGCTCCGGCGCGAGCGCAGCACGAGCGCCACCCTCGGCATGGACCCGTGTAGGTTGCTGCTCATCTGCGGTGCTGACGTGCGCTTGCGACTCCACCCGCGGCGCCCGCTGTTTGCACTCCACAGGTGAGATGTGCCGTGTTCTATTGAAAAAATATATATATATTATTTTTACACAAATAGGCGGTAGAGTGACACCGACTGGAATCAACATCAGTCCGGGACCGAACTACTGAGAACGCCCGAAAATAAAAATAAGTGCTGGGTCAGACTCGCACAGCGAGGGTTCCGTACCTCCTTACAATAATAAGTCCGATTGGCTAATGATTGTAAGAACTCATGGCTGGTTCTTATAATTTTTTGTTTAACTGTCCAGTTAAGATTATAACATACCAAGTTTGATGTTTGTGTGCATTGTCGTTTTTACAATAGAGCTAAAATCAAAAATATCAACAACTAGTAAAAACAGTTTTTTTTGGATGTGAACACTCTTAATTTTTAACGTTTCCTCTATTATGTTTTGACAAATTTACTGTAATAACACATACTTAATGAAATTTTAAAACGGCTATCTATTAAGGTTCCGAAGATAAGTCCTCTTGATAAGTAGGGCTGACAGCGTATCCTTATAGGGTTGGCATCTTTCGGATACAATAAAATAATAAATTTAAAATCAACATTTCCGTAGCCCAAGATTGGATTTTAATATGTACTTCAAATATACATATATGTGACCTCCTCGGATAGACCAACACGTGGTGCTGAATAAAATATTATAACCTGTGTTACAAAACCTAGGTTCATAAGTATTAGGAATCCCCTTTTTTAAGTCGATGTCACAGGCCTTAATTATGACCTTTATTATATTTAGCTGCCCCGGTGGCTCAGTTTATAGTGAACCTACCTTCTGCGCTTGGGGGCGTGGGGTCGATTCCCACCTAGAACAAACATTCATGTGATGAACATTTGTGTTTGTTTTATGTCTGGATGTTAATATCTATTTGTATTTAAAAATATATATGTACGTATATCAGAGTCTGGCAGCCATATTACAAACTTTGCTTAGTTTGGGGTCAGATGAGCGTGTGTGCAAAAATGTCCCAGATATTTTTATTTTATATCTTGTACATACTTCAACAATCTTTGAACTAAAATTATAAAAATATTTCATAAATTTTAGCTAGACCTAAAAGATATCAAAATTATCTGATAAGATATTCGTTGCGTTTTAAATGAAATTCTAAAAACCCAATAATATCAATATAGTATAATGGAAAAATATTCGCATTTTATAGGTTGGACATTGAACATACATAAATTTGATAGAAGATACAATATTTGTTCAAGAGTTTGAGATAATTGCTGACATACGCTAGTCAGTACAAACAGTTTCGTACATAAAAGCGTTACCACAATGGTTACTAAAATAAAAAACTAGACATATTTAATAATTGAAGAGAATTTTTTATTTTTTTAATAAAGTTTTTAACTTATTAAGTTTGATAAATTAAATATATTTATTATGTAAGATAAATAAATTAAAATTTAAAAAAAAATATCCTATTGTATGAATATTAATTAACAGCATTGCAAACTAAACTAACAAACCAGACGCAGAAACATCTAACGGCCTTCGTTTCCTTTCATGGACACAAAATCGTAAAAATCAAGAAAGAATCCACCTTTCCGGAATCTGATAAAATAAAAGCTAAACCCCAAAGGGACTGACAGGGTCACACCGCAATCTTAAAACAGTATTTCAAGGTGTTTTCACATCGTCTTTACAATTTCTGATCTATTGAACAAATTCTGTAGGAAAGTTGAAGACGTAGGTTCAAACCATTACAAAAACCTCTTTTGTAATATGGACATGTTCTTATCTCGATGCGTTTAAAAAGTTAGCGGGATACTGCTGGAACTGTTTTATAGCCTGATGAAAGTAAAATTGCCTGTCACTGAGCTCCTAAGTCAGTGGTATAAATAATGTAAACATGGCAGCTTTGCAAGTCACGGTGGACTATGTTTAGCATTTTGCCCTTGCGCCAGCCAGCATGCCAAAACCAGTTTACCGCATGCAAACCGATGTTGATGGCTTTCATGATAATTTTAAGCTACAAACAAATTATCCAACGCGTCTTAAAGTCATGGCTGACGGACGCGATCTAGCTAATATATCCACACTAAACTATTCACGAGTGATTGTGGCCTAGCGGTAGTACTGACGGCGCCCAGATTGATCGCCGGCCCTGCACATGACTTATGTACATTAAATAAGTAGAGTAGACTAGTAGAGTTTCAATGCCATCGCTCAAAAACGGTGAAAGAAAACATCGTGAGGAAACCGGTATGTTTAAGAACCTCAAAAATTCAAAGTCATATTTATAATGACATTCGCCAGCATGCAATAGTCCAGCACGGTGGATTAGGGCTCATCCTCTATCTCCAAGAGAAGGCCTGTGGCCCAACAGCGGGATCATGGTATGCATTAGCATACCATGATCCCGCTGTTGGGCCATTGGCCAGGCAATGATGAAACTATCCCTACTATCGGTCATAACTCATTAAAGTGACCATGGGCAGGCCTCGAGCGCGTCCAAAAGTGATATGGCATGCTGCATATTTTAGCCAGCCTTAGATACGTTCTAATTACTGTGCACACCAATCAGTCACTTTTGCCCGCCACAGCCTACAGATAGCTTTAATCTAAGCGCATCGAATGGCAGTGGATTTGCAATGTATAGGCCGAATAACAATAATGTTAGCAGGATATCCAATTTGATAGATTTTACGTTTGAATTTTGATTTATATATGGATACCTCTCAATAAGTCTTACAACAGTTACAAAATAAATTAAACTCATTTTGCTTTTACTCGAGATAGAACCAGTACCGCTACCATATAAAAAATCTTTTTTATTCGTCTATATATAAACTCAGTTCACCATGTCAAGCGTCAAGAATGACGTAAAAATAGGTTAGCACTTAAGACGGCCTGAGTAAAATCTCATGTTTTATAATACCATCTAGTTCTGATTTCTATTTATGCCCTAAGAATTAGTGTAAAATTGTTTAAGCTTTTGCATTAGTGAAATATTCGAGATTTGGCATTTAAGTTTTTAATGGTATTGAAATAAAACAGATCATTGCTTACTTTTTTTATAGGTCACAGACAAGTCGTTTGACCACAACTTTCCTGATGTTGAGTGACAGTTTTTTTTATGCCATAAGTGGCAAACAAGCCGACGGGCTGCCTGATGGTAAGCAGTCAACGTCACCTATAGATGATCGGGATCGAAGATGGGATTTTGCTCTCAGGCATGGCTCCCGATGGATCATGGTCTTAAAATTAATTTTAAAACACAAAGACAAGATAAGATAAAACTGTTTTCATTCTGTTTATATCAGCAGTGAAAGGGTTTCAAAGGGTAGTCATAAAATAAATTACTTCACCTATTGTCATCCGAATCTTTGTACAAAATATTGTATATAAACATTTCCTGGCCATACCTACCTAGGCATTGTATTTAAAACAGATTTAATACATTTCTATACAAGGCATTTCAAAACTCCTGTCCGATACGTGAAGGTATCATATAGTATCGATATGCAAAACAAAACAGCGAGTAATAATGTATGAATCATCTCTAAAACACGATTCAAAACTTTTTTCATTTACCATTCGAACTTTTTTTGCTAGCGTGTCTAAAACGTCTTGTGTTGTGAAGTGTTAGCTACATACGAGCTAATTTGCATGTAAAACGGCGATGAAAAGCGTGCCAAGTGGATCGATATGCTTTTAAGAGGTACGTACTGATTTGTTTGGATTCCTCATTATGCAGCTGATGTTTGAATACATATTTTTGTCTATTTTAAGGTTGTTTATCTTATAAATTTTCAATTGTTGGCGTTTATTAGTATTTGTACGTAAAAGAAAAACTATGATTAGCTTTAAATTTCCAAATATGTACCCGAAATAGATACCTGAGTATCTATATACATTATGTATAGTATAAAACATATATAAAACTATAGTATAAAATCTTTAAGATTTGCCGGAGCTATTTAGCTACACGATTGAAAACCAAAATATTGTACTTAAATACGTAAGACCAAAGTAAAATTTATTTTGGTTTTGTTTATATCATTAAAATGTAACGCTTGGGTTCTATATATATATAAACTATTTAGAAACAACCTTTTGTTTAAGTGGTGCATTTAATTTTAATTCAAATGTTTGACGTTTTTCAACCTACGCCAAACTAGTTAAGCCTTAAGCTTTTGCGGACAAACTATACTAGTTAACAGTCTAACAAACGTAGGATAAAGAGGATTAGCCTAGACCTAGAGCAAACATCAGGCAAGCTGGAGGTTAAACGCAAGCCAATTCAATAAAAAAAAGGTTTGCCTGAAATCAGATCTGGCCGGTAGCATAATAATGGCATCATTTAATACATATCCAGTTACGAAACTTTTTATACATTCCGTTAACATTTTCTCGAGTACAAATTTCGGTAATGAATTCTGCGAAATATTGGATATCGGTCTATCGCAAGAATTCCTTCTTTCACCGTCTCCGAGCAACACTCGATTAATTTGTTTCCTTGCTTCGAATATTGCTTGATTGTTATCGAGAATGGCGTGAAATGTGCCTGTTTATTGAAAAACTTTAACAAAGAAATATAAATTACAATAATTAACTAACAAAAGTTTTGAGCAACTTACTTAGCCGATAGCCCTCTTTCGACAATTGTCCTTGCTTTACGCTAATAACGTCCATATATTTCTGCTAAATTACATCATCACGGTCTTACGGGATAAAGAGAAACGGGGCTTATTCCCTGCGGTGGGCTGAACAAGCTGCCAATGATAATGATGATGATGATAATAAATTAATTTATTAGCCACCTCTTAATTTGGGTAATTCTTGGAAAGATTAATTGTTTTTCTTTATCACAAACGTAAACTTACGCTCACCAAGTCTGAAATAGATTTTTCTAGTTGCGATTCAATGCCCATATTTTATATTACGCATACAAACAGAGAACAAAGAACAGATGGTGAGTTTAATACCAGCAGTTGTACACGAAATAGCTTTTGCTTTTAGTATCGTGCGTCGGTATACATATAAAACTAAAAAGCTGAACTATAAATCTAACATTTTGTGGTGTTTCACACATGATACTGAATGGACTTAAGCTGTAGAGTATTAAAGTAACTTGATTTTAACATCGCTAAAAACCTCATTACTGATGTAAAACCGCTCGTTTGTTCCACTTTAAATATATTAAATCAGCAATTTCACGGGCTTCTTGGCTTAGCGTCGAATATAAAGTTTTACGGTAGCGCTTTTCCTACTGGATTTCAGTCAGAGCGGTGTTTTCCATTTAATTATACCTATATTTTGTTGCGTGTCTACCTACGTTGTTATTGTTTTTAATTTTTATGTATCGAAAAGGGGTTTAGTCATGCAGCGGTCATGACACCTCCTCACCTGTATAATTAATATCTGTGGGGCAATGATTTAAAATAATGTTAGTTTGACCTCTATAATAAAGCCTTTTACTGCTAATAATTGAACAATATTTCATTAACTGTATCGATATAAATCACTATGAATTTAGTAAGCAGTACCTAATAGCGCAAGCGTTTTTTTTAAAAATATTTTTTTTGTTTTATGCTTTAATTCCTCCGACATGGATCGGAGACATTGACCAGCTAATCACAGTTGTATAATATCTTGCGATTTCAAATACCATTGCTATAAGGTAGTTGGCAATGCGATGCCTACATCGTGGTGAGCGTTGTACTCAGAATAAATATTTTATTTTAACAGTTTTACATTAGACGCTGTCCTACACTGAAAAGATAATTTTTTCGTTTAGATTCTGTCTTATTACGAGCTTCATTCATGTTAGGCTTGCTTTTGTTCTCATCATGCCTGATTTTAAGCAAAAGTGCGCACACTTAGTTTTAAGGATCTTCCTTACCTAGAAGGAACTTGTTCATTCTCGATTTGAAGACACTTGTACTCTTTGAACACAGACAGCGGAAGAGAGATCCACGGCCTCGCTGTGCGTATAGTGTTTTAGAAATGGAAGCGCTTTGTGCGAACGCGAATGACCGCCATATAAGGTACCGTGAGGCGCTCTTTTTTTTTTTTGATATTGACTTGTAATGTTGGCCTTTTGGCCTCTACAGATATACCGGACTAGTTAGCGAACGCAGAGTGCGTTCGGCATAACTTGATGGTTTAAGTTTTTGGGCGACTAGCACAAGGGCACCTCGAAGGTACGAACCTCGGCTTGGGCCGTCGCCGGGGGTGGGAATCAGACTTGCCCAGGCACCCCAGAAGGGGTGTGCCCTGGAGCCCTAGCGGTTTGTTGAACTGAATGATTATTTGGAGAGAATCTAACCGATCTTCTAACAGATCCCGAGGGACTACGATCCCGCCGGCGGGATCGCTGTGTGTGTGTGTGTGCCTCTGGTAACCGACGCCTGTACCAAAAACTGAATATTTCCTATTGCTAGGAGCAGTCGGATCGGGCGACCCCAGCGCCGCCGCTGTGACGACGGCGATGGGGTCGTCCGGGTCGCACAAGATGTCTCTAGGGCGTCTACGGAGAGGAGGAGGGTCTGTCACGTCTGTTGAGTAGTTGGAAGCTTTAACTACAAGAGGATTTGGGTGATGAGGCGCCGCGTCAAAGTAGCGGCGGGAGATATACTTAATGTATTGAATCATAGATGGGAGTTCAACATCGCAGTGCAGATCGGCGTTTCGCATATACCAGCTAGCGCCGACCGCTCTGCGTATGAAGCGGTTTTGAATGACCTGGAGTTTGTCCAGATCGATGCGGGAGGCGTGGGCGAACGCCACAGAGGCGTAGGTCATGACGGGGCGGATGCAAGTTTTGTAGATTGTCAACTTATTTCTAAGTGACAATTTACTACGCTCGCCTAGGAGGGGGCTGAGGCGCCCTAGAAAGAATGCCGCTCGATTGCGGACTATCTGAATGTGTTTGGAGAAAGTGAGTCGGCGATCGAGAGTCACGCCGAGATACTTGGTCGAGCTGGTCCAAGGGATGGCCTTACCGTGAAGCGTGATAGGCCTAGACGGGGGATTCTTGGACGGGTGAAAGTACATTGCTGCACTTTTTTCCGGATTGACCGTGATGGCCCACTTCTTGAACCAATCACCTAGATGAGAGAGGGCTCGTTGAAGATGGGCCCTTTGGATGACTTTGTTCCACCCTCTGGTGTAGAGGGCGGTGTCGTCAGCGAAGAGAGCTATATCCACGTGGGGAGATCTAGGAATGTCGCTAGTGTAAAGCGTGAAGAGGACGGGTGCCACGACGGAGCCCTGAGGGACCCCGCCGCCTATAGGGTGAGGTGAAGAATGAGTCCCTTCGACGCGATAGCGAAAGTTACGAGCCGTGAGGTAGTCATGTATGATGAGCACCAGACGGTCCGGCATCCCGAGATGAAATAACTTGTATATCAACCCGTTATGCCAGACTTTGTCGAACGCCCGTGAGGCGCTCTGGTCGCGTCAGTACGATAAAAGAACGGAGCGGACTTACCAGTTCCAGATCAGTTATATTCATTAATAAAGTTTGGTCTATATGCTCCCGTACCTACTATAGGCTTCTTTTTTAAGGATCGTACTACTCAGTACTTACGCAAGTGGAGCGAAGGATGTGGCCCTTGCTCAGAGCAGGCTCGCCTGCCTCTCGCACTGAGGAGCACCTCGCGTCGCGGGGGCTCCACGATTGTGTCGTCCATCCCGCTACCTCCCGCCGTACACACGCCACCACCCTCCTCACGTCCCTCTTCAACTACACACGCGGACATCACTATTTTCACAACCACTCCAACCAAGTTTACTCACACTTCAAGCACATTTAACTTCGCGCATTTGTTTGTCACAAGTTGATCTTCACTTGTTTTTGTTAGCCGAGTGTAGTTTTAGGATGAAGGTTAGAATGGTGAATGCAAACGTTTCAAGCACTTTATGAGGAAATGAATGGTGAATCTGAAACAAAACAAAAGCATTTTAAGTTTTGAAGTCGGGCACGTCGATTTTAACTAGATATCTATATCAAAAGTTACACCATATTATATATAACTCTAGAACGTCTGGACCGATTTTCATGATTTTTGATTTGTTGAATTTCTCTCCGCCCTCAATAGTAGAATAAGTAAAATGTCTGAAAATTCACAAAAAAAATATATGAAGAAAATTCATTTTTCCATACATTTTGTATGGAATGGCAAGAATTGAAGTCATTGACATATTACACCATTGAAAAAAATATGTCATCTAAGTCAAAGGAGGTTGTTGTCGCTAACAAGGAGGCTGCACAAGGTATATAACGCGGGTGAAACCGCGGGCGCAGCTAGCAAGTAATAAAATTGGTTTATATCTATCTCGGTGGCAGTACCTACTAGTATAGCTAAATTAATTACTTCAAAATCTTAGAATAAATTCCGACCGTCATTATTTATTTATTAAATTTTAATTAACCTTTCCGGAGGCTTTGCATTTATTTCATCCCGTCTCTTTGGAAACGCCCACCCTTCGCTAACTTTACCTATATTTTGAAGGCATTCTTCCCACACCCGCGATGTCATTGTCGCGCCGCACTAATCCTTAAATGTGACTTGAAAGACGAAACTGTTGAAGTGTGAAATCGTATTTAACTTCAGAGACAGCATGTAAAAGAGGTTACTCTAAATCGACTACTTTATTCACACTACAAACACTATTTCAGAAAGTTGGCAAAACCACTGAAGTGAGAAATTTTTCTAAAGTGGGTAAAACCAACCTTAAGAAACTTATTTTTACCCCCGACTTAAATACAGGGTTGGTATATAAGTTTGATGTATGCACTGTTGTTTTTTTATACCATGGGTAGCAAACAATCTGCCAGGCCGCCTGATGGTAAGCAATCACCGTCGCCTATGGATACCTGCAACACCAGTAGCATCACAGATACGTTGACCCCCGACCCCCCTACCATTATAGACTCTAATAAAACAGCCGGTACGATTAAGAGCTCTTCACTTTTTTGATATACATAAAAATCCGCTTTGTGTTTTGCTTTAAATCCGTTCATATGCATATATACGATCAAGGTTGCCCTGCGTTGCTTTCTCCTACGGTAAACTTGCCGAACACTGAAATAGTACTGAATAGTACTGAAATAGTAGTTTACCTGTAGAGATACGTAAACCTAGAAAACGCGTACGAGTATGTATTGTTATAATAAATGGATACCGCAGCTTTATGTTTATGACACTAGACTATTACAAAACGTATCGTCAAACGTCACTCTCACGTCGTCAAAACAAAGAGTTCCATCGGTGGTCGTGCAAACAATGGTTCAATACCGCCCTTTGTTCGTGCAATAAGTTAAATTCCACACCTTGCCTCATCTGCCACATCGATCGCGCCGCTAGCCCCAAACTTCATTACTTCCATCGAATAATCCCTTGAGGCGAGAACCGTCATATTCTACACGTTTAGGTCTTAAATACAAACAATACCTGTATCCATCTTCGTGAACGAACAGTTTTAAGTGGCGCGATTTGTTTATCTGTTTTACACACATTATGTAATTGTTTCTCTTATTTTAAAAACGAATAGATATAACTTGGATCTGGACTTTATATTATTCTGGTCATCCCTTAACCTACCATGCATTCTAAGGTTGCCTGGAAGAGATCGCTCTTAGCGATAAGGCCGCCGATTGTTATACTAGTTTTTTAAAGCTGTTTTATGTAACATGTATTATGTAATTTGTGGTGTGAACAATTATAAAGAGTTTATCTATCTATCTATCATGCCATCCACGGTGTGCCGAGGCTCTATCATTTGAGTTCGTTCAACTGTATTTTAACCCCGGACGCAAAAGAGGGGTATTATAAATTTAACTTGTGTGTCTTGTGTCATCTGTGTATGAGAGGGTGTGTATGTGTGCCTGTTTGCGACATCGTAGCTCCCAAACGGCTGAACGGTATTTTTTTGTTTGAAAGGAAACTTGATCGGGAGTGTTCTTATCTATGATTCATTAAAATCAGTTAGGCTGTTTGAAGATTATCAGCTCTTTTATCGGGGCCTTAAAACGCTTTGTATTTGCTTTAAATCCGTTCATATGCATATACACGATCAAGGTTGCCCTGCTTTCTCCTACGGTAAACTTGGCGAACACTTAAAGTACGAGTATGTATTGTTATAATAAATGTATACCGCAGCTTTATGTGTATCAATTCGCTGATCACACTAGATTATAACAAAACGGCGAGTTGTTGGCCAAACGTAGATCTATTCTATATATAAAAAAAAAAAAAAAAAACTTGTGCCTATAGGGCATGTGGCCAGACGCGGTGACGGCAGGTAGTTGACTACAATAACTAATATTGTCCGATATTAGAAACACAGCAGGATGCAAAAGGAGACAATTCATTAAATGAAGGATCCAATTAATTAAATGGAGACCAGCGCCGGTTGATAACAAACGGCATCATGCTGAACTGAGGCCGGTTTGTGGCAAAAATCCAATGTTTTTATGTGTGTAGCTCTATTGGCCTTAATTAAAAACGTTACTCGAATAATATATGCTTAAAACTGAGCTGTCTCGTTCTTGCGTGTGACCGATTGGCGTCAGCGAGAAGTTGAGACTTGAGCAACGTTTTTAAGTAAGGTCCAAAGTATTTAATTTGTTACAAAAATCCACACATACCTACTCAAGGTATGTGTGGATTTTTGTAACAAATAAAATATTGTCTATTGTCAATTGGCAAGGGACCGAGATGAATGGCATAATCAAAGGGAAGAGAAAGGGGAGCGCCCCCCCTCCTACCTAGCAGCGGTTTCATAGGTCGATGATGATAATGATGACCTAATATTAAAATCTTAGGTTTTGCCACGTGATCCAACCAGTTTGATCAATCGGGCCATATAAACTCTAGCAAAATTTTCACTTTGGAAGTATATTAAAAACTTGAGCTTTGAAATGTAATAGGTCGGGGAAAAAGTCTTTTCTTATTTTGTATGTATAAAGTTGTAGTAAAAATCTCATCGGTTGTACTGTTTGTATCTGGCTGGTTTTGATACCATTAAAAATATGACATTATAAAAAAGGAATATAAAAAGTAAAAAGCAATTTCCCGCCATTTTTCAATTGTTTTTTTGTTCGATAAAATGAGTGAATCTAACGAAGAAATTCGATATATTGTGAAATTTTATTACAAAAAACTGAAAAATGCGACACACGCCGCGAATAAAATTTGTGACATTTATGGACCTAATGCAGTGTCATCAAGAGTAGCACAATGTTGGTTCAAGCATTTTCAGTCCAGGAATTTTGATGTCAAAGATGCAGCTCGCTCTGGTCGCCCTGTTACGGATAAAGTCGATGCCATTTCTGAAAAAGTGGACCAAGATCGGCATATTAGTAGTTACGACGTAGCTGAAGACCTGGGGATTGACCACAAAACAGTTTTGACCCATGTGAAAATAACTGGGTATACAAAAAAACTCGATATTTGGGTGCCACACCAGCTCACTGAAAGAAACCAAATGAATCGTGTACTCATTTGCGATTCTCTATTGAACGTAAAGAAACCGAACCGTTTTTTAAAAGATTGATCACTGGTGATGCAAAATGGATCACCTACGACAAGAATGTGCGCAAAAGATCATGGTCAAAGGGCAGTGAAGCACCACAGACTGTAGCGAAACCCAGATTAACACGTAATAAGGTGATGCTGTGTGTATGATGGGATTGGAAGGGCATCGTTCATTATGAGCATTTACCGCCGGGCAAAACCATCGATTCGGATCTCTACTGCCAACAGCAGATGAGACTCAAACAAGAAATTGAGAAAAAACGGCCGGAATTGATCAACATAAAGAGTGTGGTCTTTCATCATGATAACGCCAGACCGCACACATCTTTGGCCACTCAGCAAAAATTTAGAGAGCTTGGTTAGGAAGTGTTAATGCATCCACCACATAGCCCTGACCTTGCACCCTCAGATTTCCACCTGTTTCGATCTCTTCAGAATTCTTTGGGTAGTGTTAGATTAACATCAAGAGAGGACTGTCAAAACTACTTGTTGCATTTTATTGATCAGAATTCCCAAAATTTCTACAGCAACGGGGTCATGTCACTACCTAAAAGATGGCAACAAGTTATCGAACAAAATGGTACATATATATTATAATTAAATGTAATTAAACTTGAAAAAAATATGTCTTGAATTTGTTTATAAAATACGAAGAAACTTTTTCCCCGACCTATAAATAAATTTTCTGTAGCTTAAAACTGTAAACTACAAAATAGGTAAATGTAAGTAATGTACCTTTCGCATTGTTATCATCATATTTTTTTGAGAAGGTATATGATAATAATTGTTTTCAGTTCAACAGAGTACAGGTTTAAATGAATTGTGCCTTTTTCGACTCGAGCCATCTATCACATAAATAATGCAGGCGTATGAATAAAACGGGAAGTAAAGTTTTCTCTCCGTTAGCTAAACGGGGTAGCGTGCCAAACTCACTTCAAAGAGCATCGACCTCTTAATTTAGGTTCACAGTGAAATTGTAAACCCGCCAGGAATATTTTGATACTGGATGACAGTAAGACAGACCAGGGCAACCTGTGATGGAGTAGGTATAGGAGTACCTACCTCTGTACTCGGCTTCCTGTACTCAGTGTTAGTTTCAGAATACACAGTCTTTTATTACATCTGACTAGGCTAACGCTTGACCGCGATCTCGTCTGATGGACAGTGACGATGCGGTCGAAGATGGAGCACGTTTGCCTAGTAATAACCTATTAACCATAGACTTGAACAGTCTAAGATTGTAATGCTGCGGAAACACATACAGAGGCAAGGCTTTTCATTGTTTTGCTGTTCTAATTAAGAAAGAGGAGGCAAAACGTTTGGTGCGAATGAGTGAAATTTCGACCAATTAAGGGTGACGCCTTGCCGTTTGTCTGGATGTCTGGTAATGAAAAAGTGATGGAGGAACAAGTTCGTGAAGTTCCACACTCTCCGTAGAAATCCTATAAAAAACCGACCAGTTTGCGACTTTACGCCGGTGGTTCAGGTACTGAAGTTTCTTTCCAACCAACATTTCGTCATCAATGAGCTTTATCGCACTTTTAAGTAGATATTTATGTAACCATTTTTACGACCATTAAGATGATATAATATAATATTATAAATTACGAATTTGTTTTTGAGTTATAGATACCAAAAAATATAATAGTAATTGAACCATACCTATATACATTATACCTTACTTAAACATACATACATTATTAACATATAAGGTCGGGGAAAAAGTTTCTTCGTATTTTTTAAACAAATTCAAGACATATTTTTTTCAAGTTTAATTACATTTAATTATAATATATATGTGCCATTTTGTTCGATAACTTGTTGCCATCTTGTAGGTAGTGACATGATCCCGTTGCTGTAGAATTTTTGGGACTTCTGATCAAAAAAATGCAACAAGTAGTTTTGACAGTCCTCTCTTGATGTTAATCTAACACTACCCAAAGAATTCTGAAGAGATCGAAACAGGTGGAAATCTGAGGGTGCAAGGTCTGGGCTATATGGTGGATGCATTAACACTTCCCAACCAAGCTCTCTAAATTTTTGCTGAGTGGCCAAAGATGTGTGCGGTCTGGCGTTATCATGATGAAAGACCACACTCTTTCTGTTGATCAATTCCGGCCGTTTTTTCTCAATTTCTTGTTTGAGTCTCATCTGATGTTGGCAGTAGAGATCCGAATCGATGGTTTTGCCCGGCGGTAAAAGCTCATAATGAACGATGCCCTGCCAATCCCACCATACACACAGCATCACCTTATTACGTGTTAATCCGGGTTTCGCTACAGTCTGTGGTGCTTCACTGCCCTTTGACCATGATCTTTTGCGGACATTCTTGTCGTAGGTGATCCATTTTTCATCACCAGTGATCAATCTTTTCAAAAACGGTTCGGTTTCGTTACGTTTCAATAGAGAATCGCAAATGAGTACACGATTCATTTGGTTTCTTTCAGTGAGCTCGTGTGGCACCCAAATATCGAGTTTTTTGTATACCCAGTTTTTTTCAAATGGGTCAAAACTGTTTTGTGGTCAATCCCCAGTTCTTCAGCTACGTCGTAACTACTAATATGCCGATCTTGGTCCACTTTTTCAGAAATGGCATCGACTTTATCCGTAACAGGGCGACCAGAGCAAGCTGCATCTTTGACATCAAAATTCCCGGACTGAAAACGCTTGAACCAACATTGTGCTACTCTTGATGACACTGCATTAGGTCCATAAACGTCACAAATTTTATTCGCGGCGTGTGTCGCATTTTTCCCTTTTTTGTTATAAAATTTCACAATATATCGAATTTGTTCGTTAGATTCACTCATTTTATCGAACAAAAAAACAATTGAAAAATGGCGGGAAATTGCTTTTTACGTTTTGTATTCCTTTTTTAAAATGTCATATTTTTAATGGTATCAAAACCAGCCAGATACAAACAGTACAACGGATAAGATTTTTACTACAACTTTATACATACAAAATACGAAAAGACTTTTTCCCCGACCTATTATTTAACCATTTGCTTGTAACTTGTTAGTCACTGCATGGACCATAGAGTTCATGGACAGTCAAATCTATTCGCAAATACATTTAGGATGATGTTGGATTATGATCCCATCTAATCTGATTGTAGGAAATTAAGTGTCTACCGGTGTGTTATATAATACCCACACTAAATCAATTATGGCAGATTTTTATGAAATGACTCGCCAACTGGAAATAATGCTGTATATTCGTCGTATTTATTAGGTATTTGAAAAATTTGGTCACGAAAATACGAACACATTGTCAAAAAATTTATATGCAAGCAAAATGCCACATGGTGTTAAAAACGTATTTTATTACCTAACTAAAGATTGATACAAACATTTTTTGGCATAAGCTTTTCAAGATATTCATATCGCAATAGCTATGACATCATAATTATACTCCAATTTTTCTTATAGACGTAGAGTACATGAAACCACAGAAAAGAGAAGTAGATAGAACAGAAATGAGAAGGAAACTCTGTCGCCAGGTATTGTGACAGATACTTGATTGAACATTTTTATTTATGTCAACGCGTCGAACTCCGCGTCACAGTTGCTAACACAGTTGCATTGGATTTTGTTAGACTAAATACCAACCAGGAGCGCTCGTTCAGTCACTCTTTTGATTTCTCACTAATCTCACATTTATCTACACTTACACATACACTATTCGCAACCACCTCCACAGATGAACACTATACCATATGAACCACTTAAGAGGAATAAGCTTAGTAGCTATACTTATGAAAAACCACTAGGTGGCTGTTCGCCACCAGACTCCGACGGAATACTGACTTTTACTTCTAAGGCAAAACGGCAGGCATTGCACCGTCCTAGCGCCCCCTAGCGGAGCCTTGTTGTACTCCCACTTCCTGCCGTTTTACTCTATACAAGGTTTGTCCAAAGCACTTACTTATAGTTAATCGGATTGGTACTTAATCTGTCAATAACTGTGTGCATGTCTAATCTATTACATTTGTTTTTATACAATCATTAGTGAGATGATTTCGTGGCTAATATTATATTTGTTTATAGTCAAAATGGACGCCATGGTGCATTCTATAACGAATGTAGTCAAAGCTATACTTTTAATAAACATGATCCTACATTCGGCCATCCGACTTAACTAACACGTCCTCGTGTAGGTATGTAAGGCAAATTAATTATTTAATTAAACTAAAGGTAACTTCAAAATTTGGCCATAATTGCACGAGCACAGATTAATAAAATTAATTTAATGTGACAATATATAACATTCTGGTAAGTACATTTTTATCACAAATGTATTATTTATCGTAAAATATATAAGTACATAGAAAGTATGATATTATTACAATCTTCCATTCGTTGTCCAATTAAAGCAAATATTACGTTAAGTAACGTAAAGCTGATGAGTCTGTTTAACTCTGGATAAACTTCTAAAACGGTTCATAATTCCTTCATAATTCATCATAATTCTTCATAATTCATGACCATGTACAACTCTTTTTGTAGCAGTCCGAAGGTACTATCAGCAAGATAAGCCTAGTCTTACATTCGGCCGTCCGACTTAAATAACACGTCCTCGTGTCGCCAAGTGACGTGAAACTGAGGAAACCGTTCAGCTTGGTCTTGTAACATGTTATATTATAAACTATCTCCATCAAAGTTTTTCTTTTCATTCCAACATGAGGCCAGACAAATCAAACACTTAGTGACAGACCTGTCTCATTTTGAGCAAAAAAATGAAACAATCCAAAAGTCGTTCGTCCTGATATCCATTATGCCTCTCCCAAAATACATAATGTAACGAAAAAAATCGATTCTACCTAGAATGCGACTAAATTTTATAAAAACAAAACAAATAAAATAAACACTCCTCTTAAAAAGACATAAATCACCAAGTTAATGTGAAATCGATTATTTTTTTCAGGATTAGCTTCCATTTCAAAGTCTCAAGCCGCTTCAAGAACTACGTAACATAGACATATATTAAAAAAAAACTAACTCGAGAACGAGTTTTTTTTTGTTTTGTCACTTTAAAACTGTGTAAACCCCCCACATCCACAAGAGAAACATACTGTTTAACTAATAAAAATAAGAATAAATACTGTTTAACTAATAAAAATAAGCATAAATACTGTTTCACTAATAAGGATATTTTAAAATCGATAAGCTACTCCCAAAACAGGGAGTAAACTTGCATTGGTCAAACTTTATTTAAAATCACTGCAAGACCCAATCAGATATTGGGAAATAAAATAATGTGTTAGTGTTAAAATTCAGTATTTAAACCCAAAGTAAGTGAGTGACAAGTGATAGTTCCAGTTTCGCTGGAATTATAGACTTATCTATTGTTTCTGTACTTGGAGTTTTGTTTAAAATAATTCAATCAATTATAAATTACTTAAACAGTACTCAAATACAATTATTTCGATAACTTCAAGAATGCTTTCAGTTTCATCCAGAATATAATTTCATGCGTTGATTTACGAAAAGAAATTAGAGTAATTATCAATCAACTTGACTGACCAAACAATTTATCGACATAAAATGTATTTTATATAAAGAAATATGTAATTTCAATAAAAAAGAACAATGTGTGTTGTTCTCGATATTTAAATGATTTTGTGATGACTATAATGTCATTAATTTGGTATTATAGTCACATTAAGTGAACTTTCACTACCGACTGCCCCGGTGGCTCAGTTGGTAGTGAACCTACTTTCTGCGCTTGGGGGCGTGGGTTCGATTCCCATGTAGGACAAACATTTGTGTGATGAACATTTGTGTTTGTTCTATGTCTGGGTGTTAATATCTATTTAAGTATGTATTTAAAAATATATACGTATGTATATCAGTCTCTGGCAGCCATATTACAAGCTTTGCTTAGTTTGGGGTCAGATGACCGTGTGTGCAATAATGTCCCACATATTTATTTATTTTATTTTATTTTATTTAATTAACTATACATATATTTTTTTAGCTCTAACCAAAGAATTACATAATATAATATATGTTTACACAAGATACAAATCACGAAAACCATACGTAATAATTTAATATCTCAATGGTTTGATAAGATGCAAAGAAATAAATCTTTAATAATGGAAATACATGTTCAATTAAGTACATCAACTGCATTCATAATAATTAATAATAATTTATTTCCTGTAAACACGAATAAGTGTACAATATAACACTGTGGCAATTAAATATTTAGTTGACTTAAGAACGGAAGTTTCATTTCAATCGAAGACGTATTTGGATAATCCAAACAAGTATAACAAATATTGTTTAAGTAGATTAAACGCAACGTGACAAAACGAGAACAAACACTCATATATTATATATGTATATATAAACATGACATAAGCTGATAAAACACTAAACTTTTACTTCGGTTCTTATCTCTGCGAGAAATAGATTACTGTTAAACTCATGACATTCAATAATTGCAATGTAAAAATCTCATATACAACAACCTTATAAAAGCTAAAAGAGATTTATCATCACTTTATTCATTTTGCAACTTGCATAATATAATATTTTTGATGACAGGGTGAGGCTCGAACGATGACAACGTGAGTATACACAAACCATATGCTAACAATCTTGCCTATATCGTTTGCCACCGAAAAGGCCACGATGGATTTAACCCTAGTTCTTGCATTCGTTTGAGAACGGAACTCACTCTAAACATGTTAATATATTTAT
The DNA here is from genome assembly GCA_949125355.1 of Agriopis leucophaearia. Taxonomy (NCBI): domain Eukaryota; kingdom Metazoa; phylum Arthropoda; class Insecta; order Lepidoptera; family Geometridae; genus Agriopis; species Agriopis leucophaearia. The sequence goes on from OX421267.1 coordinate 8,494,386, forward strand.
TCCTAATACGACAACATTATAATCTCATTAAATGAAACCCATGATGAACAAAATATGTCACTTATCCAAAACAATATATAACACCAACGTTTGTACAATAAATTCATCAAAATGTCTCATATGTTATAAAACATTACAATTTATAAATAGATTTATTCCTAATTCAAATCTCATGGACTTATATAGACGAATACAGTACAAAACAAAATTTTCGAATGACAATGACAAAACACATGTTATATAAATAAAATTGAAAATTTAATCATAAGCACACGAATTCAATCTATTAAGAAAATTTAACATTTAACACAATTTAACTATTTTAAACACCATGAACGAAAGACTTTATGACGAATGACAACGACTCAAATTGATTTAATCACTAATAAAAATGTTTATAACAATTCATGACTAAGAAATATTATATAACCAACGGCTGAAAAATAGTTTAAAAGGTCAGTCGCTTTTCATTTTTCTAACCCGATGAGCAGATTAAAACTAATTTTGCCAAAAACATATAGCTAAATAAACAAAAAAAAAAAAAAAACCAATGTCAATATATATTTTAACATTCTATTTAAAATACATAATATGACAATTAGGTACACATCCAAATTTAATTTAATTAATTAGATTACGATGATCACAAAACCATTACTTATAATTAAGAACTATCTTAGTCAGCAATTAAGCGTTATTATAGATAATTTATTAGAAATCTTTAAATTCTTCAGACTTCAAATTTAACCAATTCAACCATTTAGAATCTCCAAATCAACAATAACTTTTAATCTTACCACCATAAAAATAATTTTAATACCATTAGTCATTTTAATTCTAATATTTCCTTTAAGTCCATATGATTAAAAAAACACAAGTCAAGTATTCACATTTAATAACATATTCATATTATGATGTAGGTACAATAAATAGAACCAGTTATCATTATTCAAGTTATAAATAAATAGGATCAATTAGAAACCTTACAGTTTAAGCAAAAAATAATATTAATACGTAATTACACTAGCATTTGCTAGAGGATTTAATTAACTAGTAATATCAATAATTCAGTAAAATAAATTCATAGTATTTTATCTCTATGACAATTACATTTTTATTGACTAAATATACTATTATACATCTAAGCCTTTGTGATACCATTGTTTAAATGACAATTAAGATTGGGCCTAAAGCAAAATCTTCAATCTTTGATTAGATTTTCACAGTAGTAAATCATGTCCAAAATCAAAAAAAAAAATACGTTAAACTTCAATATATAAGTAACGATCGACCCTGACGAAAACATGGTAGGATAAAATTTTCTCGATAGAAAACCATCACAAAGTTACCTCTAATTTTCAACATTTTTGGTTTGCATTCTGTTTTGGTACATATTGTTGAACAATAAATTATGTAAATATTATCACTCATGTATAACCTAGAGCTGACCCTAGCAATTTTTAAAAATATTGTCTATTCTATAAGCTATGAGAGTAGAAAGCACTTGGCGCTTACAATCCGCGCAATACGCTGTCTTTCGTCTCGCGTGACACAAGCTTGAAGCATCGGTTTGTTGCACCGATCAGTTACCATCGCTCTGTTGAGACAGGTAGTCCATGTCAGTTCAGACGTCGAGTACGCAAGCTTGGTTCCGCGCGTCGTCGCGCTGCCCGTGTTTGTTATCCGTACATGCGCTGGGTGTGGCGAGATGCGCGGGGGAAATCAGAATTTATCCTGCCATTAGGCCCGCTCTTAAAGAGAAACTGCTAATTTAATTCACTACATAGTTTGAATATAATCGAGTCTCGCAACAGAGAATTCAGAATCACGGAAAAGCGCGCTGAATGTTCCCTACAGTTGTCTCACTCTTACCATTTCAGCTACGAAAAGTTAGAGCGAGAGAAATTGTATTAAATTCGTCACAGTTCACATGTCTGACCGCTACAGCCACTGAGCGACCATTAAAGAATATTCCTTGCAATTCTTGTTTACCAACTCATTATTTTATAGATCACTCGAGATAATGATTATTATTAAAGTAAGGTATTTTTTTTTTTTTTTTTTAATATATTTAAGTAAACCTTTGCCTTCCAAACAATTGAACTATTTACCTACATAATTACTTCGAGTTATTATTACCAAGCATATTATGAAGAAGCAAAAACAGGGCTATTTGCGATATTTTTAGGTCTAAATTAGGACAATGAAAGATAAAAATAAGAAGAAAAAAAAAACTGCTATTTTAAAGACCAGAATGTTTACTTCAAAAATAGCTAAACTGTTTTACGCTTTGTACTATTAATTGCCATAATTTCACAAACGCATCTCGAAACGGGGTTGGCGTGAGAGAGTTGTATTTAACGCTTGATTTACCTAGCATAATCTACCTAGATGAACCTTTAAAAAAACGTAGTGAATATATTTATTATGGTTATTATTGTCTTGTCAAAATATTTTGCACTATAAACAAAACAGCAAAGTTGCGTGCATTGTTCGCCGCAAGTACATTTTACGAGTCTGCAGCCTTAAAGGTTTATTGGTTTGCCATGTCTCTCATTTGCTGGCTACGGTTAAGTAGCCTACTGCAAAATGGATTACAGCTCAGTCTAGATTATTTAGGGGTCTGAAGTGCGTAACAAGTGTTAATAAAACGATTTTGCTTGAAGTGATGGTTACAGATCTGTCAGAATGGTTACTGATCTGTCATGCCTCCCATTATTAGACTACGGTTAAGTACTGATGGTTACAGATCTGTCAGACTGGTTACTGATCTGTCATGCCTCCCAACAGTAGACTACGGCTAAGTACTGATGGTTACAGATCTGTCAGACTGGTTACTGATCTGTCATGCCTCCCATCAGTAGTCTACGTCTAAGTACTACTCTTCTGGATCTACGATTGCTGATTCTACAGGGTCGTCGACTGGCGTAAAAATGAGGTCGCTAGCTGGCATGACTGTGGGACCAGCGGCTACTGCGACTACGAGATCGTTGGCTACTGCGACTGCGTGGCTGTCAGTTTAAAGCTATTGCGCGCCTTCATGATAATGCTGGGCGATCACAGTTTTTCCGGTTGTTTCATACTCTAAATATCCGATATATGCTGCAACATCTTGGAAACAACACACGAATTGTTTTGATCGGATAACTGATAAGATGGTGAACACAGTAAACAGAACACAGAAAAACAGTGACATGCCGTGTATAGATTAACCACGTCCACGCTTACACACCAGCTGCTTTTACTGGTTGATGTCAATAATACCAAAAAAATATTATAGAATTATTTCAAATAAATCAATAGCTGTTTGTGTTCGTTTTTAGGGTATCTGTAGCCGGACAAGGAACCCTTACAAATTCGCTCCACCCGTCCGTCCGTCTGTCTGTCCATCTGTCCGTCTGTCCGTCCGTCCATCTGAACCATCTAGAACCTTCAAACTTCCATAATTATTAAGATGAGTGTATGAAACTTTGCATAATGACGGTTGTTATATAGATCTCAATTTTAAGAGCACAAAAAATATATAATATTGCATTTTAGGGGTGACTCTGGTACATGTGAAATGGGGATGAAAATATTATTATTTTTTTCACCCCACCTGCTCGTGTGGAGCATCGATGAAAAGGTCCTATAAAATTAAGGCAAGGTTCGATACATCGCCTTCCTATAAAGCCCACACTTTGCGAAACACGGTCCGCCAAAGCGGCAAAAAGTTAGTCCCCCCCCTCTGCATTTCTAAACTATAAAACTCAGAAACCAGAAACTCACAATACAGGCAGGTCACATTCAAAATCTTCCCTCAAAATTATTTCGAACATTGTACGATCCGGCCCCTGAATAACAGCGATACCATGCTCTTGTCAGCCCTTATACGAATTGCTACTTACTGATATTACCATAATTTTTTTCCGTATAAAGTGGGTACTTTAAATTACTCAATTATTTTTTTCTAGGCTCATTGTAGGGTAGAAGCAAAAGAGAAAAAAAATGTTTTTGCTAGAGAATAAACGTTATTTTACTGCGCATAAAAAGCAATTGCAACTGAATGCGCTTTTGCTCTTCCGAATGTCAACAATATTCGTGATATGGGCGCTGTGTCGTAAGTAGACAAAAGTAACTTACCGATCCCGCTTCTGATTTGTTAGACTAAATACCAACCAGGAGCGCTCGTTCAGTCACTCTTTTGATTTCTCACTAATCTCACATTTATCTACACTTACACATACACTATTCGCAACCACCTCCACAGATGAACACTATACCATATGAACCACTTAAGAGGAATAAGCTTAGTAGCTATACTTATGAAAAACCACTAGGTGGCTGTTCGCCACCAGACTCCGACGGAATACTGACTTTTACTTCTAAGGCAAAACGGCAGGCATTGCACCGTCCTAGCGCCCCCTAGCGGAGCCTTGTTGTACTCCCACTTCCTGCCGTTTTACTCTATACAAGGTTTGTCCAAAGCACTTACTTATAGTTAATCGGATTGGTACTTAATCTGTCAATAACTGTGTGCATGTCTAATCTATTACATTTGTTTTTATACAATCATTAGTGAGATGATTTCGTGGCTAATATTATATTTGTTTATAGTCAAAATGGACGCCATGGTGCATTCTATAACGAATGTAGTCAAAGCTATACTTTTAATAAACATGATCCTACAATTTATTATGGGTGCAAGTGGCTACAACAAATTTCTTACAAAAATGCCTTGACAGCCGTTCTATTTTAAACAAAAAAAAAACTTTTTCTTTTCTGTGGATAAAACTATGTCACTTCGAGGATTGTTCTTCTCAAATCAATTACTTCGTTTGTATTTTCCTCAGATTTTGAGATCCCACAATTCTACATTTTGTTCGGTGTCTGTCACAATTCCTACTACCGAGTTATTAAGGTTAATAGCAACTATAACAAACTTTGATGTCTGGTAGAAAGTAGAGCATGTTATTGTACCTATTGCACAGGGAATACCTTCTGTTGGTGCTTTCAAACTTCTCTAATAATAAGTTTGTGTGATATACTGCCCCGTATTAACCGGTCATTGTTGTGCAATTTAATAGAATAGCTGATCCGATCTTTATTTTCAATCAGATGAAATTCGATCGGAAAAGGTTTTTAATTAGCTGCCTTCATATACTTTTCAGCTTTTTAAAGTTGCAACAAACTGAATTAAAACCAATGGCTAGAGCATAAAGTTCATTGATTAAAACCGTATTCCTGGTAGCCGATATCATTTGTGTGGACGGGATACGGCTTCTACGGGGTGGCCGGAGTCTATATGAAAGTCCCGTCTCGATTGAACACATATTTCATTTAATTGATTGCGCTCACGTTAGGAAGGATGAGTGCGGTGCGCGCGTGAGGTCTTCCGCTCATGACGGACGCAATCAAAATCAAATGCTGGTCGTTGGTAAGCGCATCACTAGTAAAATGGCTAGACTGATTTGGCTATATTTTTGAAGTCTTTTTTTTCTTTAGCTACATTGAACGATTTTTGGTAGGGGCAATACTTACGGGCTCGCTTCACCGACATGCTAATGTGACGTGTTGTGTCAGACTGAGATTTAAGTTTTCACTTCTGTCAGCAGTCCCAATAACTTTTTTTTCTTTAATATTTGTGATAGTCGTAACGCGGTTTTTAGGGAAAGGAAAATTGGAAAAGTTGACCGGATATTGAAAATTTGGAATAAACGTATATCAGTGTTTTTTTTCTATGGGAATTTTGTATGAATCATGGCTTGAAATTTGGACATGACAACGTCTGTCGGGTCAGCTAGGTACTAACATAGATCAGAGTATTGGGTACTAAAATAAAATAAATATGTTTTCATTTAGCTTATTACAATGTTATGCTATCAAAGATACCTTAGACTGAGTCTGAAATCATGTTTGTTGCGAAGATATTTATTAGAAAACAAAAATTAAGTAATATTTGTCTACTAATCTCTCTGGATGAATATCTAGTAAGACTTTGTGAGAAATACCTAGTCGTAGAGATCATCTATAGTCATGCAGTCGTACTTGAGAGCGATGAGAAGTAGTTAGTGCTTAGTTCGTTAGATAGCGCTGTTTCATCTGCTAGACACAAGGACCTTTAAAAACCTAAGCCTTACAACGTCCTGGACTAGACATACTGGGATGCTAATTTTCATAGCCTTAGGATGAGCATATCCTTTACTTTTGAGATATTTGGCATAAATGCTTAATACGAATTCTAAGTTACTTTGCATTTTTTTTCTCTTGATACACTAATATTATAAAGAGGAAAGATTTGTACCTATTTTTGTATGTTTGTAATGAATAGGCTCCGAAACTACTGAACCGATTTGAAAAATTCTTTCACTGTTGGGAAGCTACACTATCCCCGGGTGACATAGGCTATATTATATTTTGTAGCGAGGCCGAAGGCCGAGCTTACACTCGTGCGAAGCCGGGGCGGACGGCTAGTGCATAATAAAGTGATATTGGAAATTAAGCTTAGATGGATTTTACTACAATACACACAAAAGTCTAAGTAAAACATTTAGTGCTTGTTAATTAATAAACATTTAAATTTCAAACATAATACACGCCCTCTTACACTCATTCATACGAATAAACACACAGTAACACACACACACGTGTGCATTGTAGCGAGACCAACTCGATTGAGTTTGACGTTTGCGACCACAGAAAAGACTAAACGGAAAAATTCTCACTTCAGTGTTGGCGACGATGTCTCATACACACACATACGACAGACACACTCCTTCACAAACATGTCACACACAGAGAGGAACAAGCACACTTCATTTATCTTTTTTTTTATTCTTTAAGTTATTCATTAATATTAAGCTTGCATGTATAAAATATAAAAATACAAATTCGAAATGTACTTAAATGATACCTATTGATATTATATTTTAGAGCAAATCTTGTAGTCTCAAACCCTGGGGGAAGGGCGCTGCATCTTGTTACACAAGCTTCAAGCTTAAATCGGAGGTAGATTATAACTCTTTGTATAGTGTTTAAAGAAATGAATTATTATAAGTAAAATCAGTAAAAGAAAAATCCTTACTCGCACATGGAGATACCCATGAGAAATGTTGGGGTGTTTATGATTTATGAAAGAGGTGGAAACCTCACGCTGAATATCAAAGAGGTTACCTACCATCTTATAAACGATGTTTCTAGTCACAAAGCGGAAAATATATGCAAATCACCATTTTCCTGAGCTCTAACAAACGTCAAGGTCTTGATAATATGCTTAGCTAGCGTCCCACCCTGGCTTCACACGGGTGTAAATGTTACATATAAACCTTCCGTGAAAAGTTATCTAATTGATGGTAAAAACCGCATCGAAATCCGTTGCGTGGTTTAAGACGAGTTAGCGGATACACAGACCGAAAAGCGATTTTTATACTACTCGTATTTTCAATTTTTTTTATTGTAAAATAGGCCTGCGCTTGGCCGCCAACTCGCCTGATGTTAAGCGATGATGCGGCCTACGATGGATCACGCTTGCCTAGAAGAAACCGATTCACTTTTGACTTGAAAACACCCAGATTGTAACTATCGGGGAACACCCATTCAGGCAGCGCATTCCACATACTAGCAGTTCGCACAATAAAAGTGGAATCAAAGCGCTTCGTACGCGTTTTCGGAATTTTAACCATAAAGCGGTGTCGATTTTTCGTGCCCGCTCCGTCCGATAGAAAAAAGGGCAGGGGAATTAAATCATGCAGATCTGATGCGCACTCTCCAAAATGTATCCGATAAATGATGATGATATATACAGAGAAGAGAAGTTTCTTACTAGGCATAGGTAAAATTAGAAGATTTATTACATCGTCAATGTTTTCATCTAATATTTCGTGAGCCATATTTTGTCGCTTCAAAGTTAAATAATGTAACCTTTCTGTGTTGATACTTCTTTTTTGTTTGCTAACTTCATTTACTGTTCTTATCGTCAGCGCTTTGTTTGGAGAGACAGATTTAGGAGACAAATATTTATTAAGCTACGTGTCATTCTATTGTAGTTACTGATTAGTATGTTGCTCAACCATTGCTCGTAATTATATAGTAAGTAAGGGAAATGAATATTATTATTTTAATAAAAGGAATACCTAGGCTATATCTAAGGGGGGGGGGGGGGTCCCATATAAATTTGAGGAAAATTTTCAACCCAGAAAATTAAGAAATTAATCCTGATTTTTTAAAATTCCCATGAAATCTTAATTTTTTTGGTATGAATTATTGTTTTATTATGTTACCCTACTAGTTTCATGTAAACATACCGTTAACTGAAAATATATTTTATATCGTTCTTAGGGTTCTGTACTCCTACTGGGATCCCTTATAAGTTCGTTATGTCAGTATATTTGTCTGCCTGTTTGTCTGTTTCTATGCCTGTCTGTCTTTTTGTTTGTCTGTCTGTCCGTCTGTCCGTCAGTCCTAATTTTTCAGAACTCTTGGTTTTTTGTTTAGTCGTTATGTGAAAGTTAGGCAATGAGATTACTCTTTTAAACGCTAAAGCAATCTCGATAAATCACCCTGAAAACTCAATTATGTATTAAAATATCATCACACGAAATTTAATATTCATAGTATAAATGCCGATCATTTTACTCGACGTATTTTTCAGCCTTATAAAAGTGGATGCCGAAAATAAATTTTAAGCTATTCTGTACTTAAATTTATTGAATTTAAATTAAGCTTTGTTTATGCCTAAGTAAAATAGCGTAGCCTGTAAATAAATATTAGCTGAAAACTGGAGGTAGGTACCTAATAGTTTCTAGGTAAATATTTTGATTTTAGTAGATAAATGTGCATGGCTTTGATGGTATAATAGTGACCGGGTAACATCATGAGCAACAAGCTACATGATCTATCTGTATAAATAATTTAAATGTTGTTCGTTGCTAAGCGCATCACTTGAGAACGGCTGAACCTAGTTGGCTATTTTCTGATCTTAAAATTTTGTAACAGTCCAAGTTAGGTTATAGAAAGTTTTATTTAAACGTTTTTTTTTAAATTTGGGGAAAACTGAACGTCCGTACATGAAAAAAACAATCTATTATTTGAATGATTTTTTCTTTTTATATTGGCCGCCATATTAAAAATATCAGAACTTCAGGTTGAATTGTTGCCAAAACTAAAGGTGTATACACATTTTCAGAAAAATTGGTCAGAAGGAACTGGTTCTAATTCAGGTATTTGACCTTAACACAAAAATTGAAAATTAAATAAAAGATTATAGACAACTGTCAAATTTAACAAGGTTTAAAAAAAGAGCACCATCATAATGTTAATTGATAACTGATATATTCAGAGCATATTGAATTTTAAACTAAACTAATAAACCCAATAAGTTAATAAATCCCTTTTTAATTAGAAAATCTTTTCAGAGAAAGCGCAAAGTACTAAGTAAACTTGCTTAATTGAAGTCTACCACAAGGCAGACTTTATAATAACGTAAGATTACTAAGGGCTTACGTTGGCTAAGTGTAACGAAAGAACAAATTTCTGGCCTTAAATCTGAAGTATAAGCCGAAGTCAAGTGCATTCAGTTTTTTTTTTGTATTTTTTCATTTAATAAGAAAATTTTACAGTAAAGGATATAATGGCATTTTAAAACCACTAAGGTTTAATAGTAATGCCATATGGAGTTTAAGTCTACGTCTACTATAAAAATAATGTTAATATCTAAGTACACAACTGGCAGCGAGCGAGGCGATTACATCAGGTTGTCAAGAAAGTAAGATTTTAATTTAGTTTTAATATTATATGGAGTAATGTTTTTACATAAATCTGAGGGTAGGTTATTAATTAAACGAGGAACTAAATACATAGCGATCCGTTCGCCGTAGATATTATTTGTACGTCGAGTCGTGCAAAGCAGGTTTCGAGCGACGGCCCGCGTGTATACATTATGCTCGTATGCTGTATTTTTTTTATTTATTAGTTGTCTATCACATTTAAATATAGTAAATCCTACAACACTATATACAAAAAAATTATTTGCATTTACCATTACTAGTTTCCTAGTATTCTGAACACTACCAAACGTGAGCGAGCGCGTTAGCTGGGCTTATCAGCGATAGCGAACGCAGACAAACGAAGGATTCGTTCGTGTAACAGTGCTTGCCGAATGTTGGTACGTTGCGATATAGAAGGCGATCGGATGTGTGTGGATTCGACAGCGATAGTGTAACAGCATTGGCGAACGAGCGTACGGTGTCTAGCAGCACATGTGACTGTGTTCGCGTTTGTTCGGCATGGCTTATGGTGCCGAAACATGGACTCTCACACAGAAGGCTGTGCACAAAATCAGAGTAGCACAGAGAGTCATGAAAGGATCCATGCTATGCATAAAACTCCAAGACTAAGTTCGTAATACCGAAATACGGCGAAAAATAAAGGTTCGAGATGTCGGAATCGCGATAATGAAACTCAAGCGGAGCTAGGCAGGACATGTTGATAGGCGCAGTGATGACAGATGGAGTAAGATTATGACAAAGTGGTGGCCATGGCAAGGTAAGTCGTCCATCTGCAAGATGGGTCGACGATATTGTCCCATCGTGGGTCGAACCTGGACCCGATTAGCACAGGACTGAGGCAGATGGCGGTGCAAGAGAGAGGCCTACCTCAGAAGTGGGATAAGGAAGGCTGTGGATTATAATGATGAGTAAGTGTTCTTAAACGTACTCGAGTGAGGGCTAGCGATATACCGATGTGATGACACATTATAATATATGAGTCATCCGTGTGTGATGAGTCTCGATTGATGGTTCTATAAAAACAACTCCTAGGCATGTCAGACCTATAACTACGCCATCAGAGTCATTTGACCTATATGAACTTCATCATCATCAGCCAGAAGACATCGACTGCTAAACGTAGGCCTTTCATTAAAAACTCCACACTGAACGACGCCTGCTATCTGAAACCACTAGATGGCCGCGGTATTCGCGATGATGTCGGTTCATCTAGTGGGCGGCCTACCTACGCTGCATCTTCCGGTTTGTGGTCTCCACTCAAGAACCTTCATTAGCCATCGGTTCTTCAACCGAAGTGGCCTGCCCATTGCCACATCAACTTGAAAATCTGAGCATCTATGTCCGACATGTCGGTGACCGTGGTAAATGAACTTAATTTACCATAATCATCTATCTGTTGAGGCCGCGGTCAAAAGCTAGCAAGGTAGCTTCACATAACTGACCATGTTCACAATATTACGTATTCATATTACGCTGCTGGTATTCACGTTGCTCTGTCACAGACTCATTAACATGCAAGTGTGGACACGAGTCCGTAAGGCAAATTGCCTGAACGATCGCGAAGCTCGCTTCACTAGGTATAATGTCATATGTCACGTTTCCACTATACTCTTACCGGTGGCAAAGTAGTGCATATATTTTACACAATTATGGAAAATTTAAAAAGTTCGAACCTCTTTTGTACTTTATAGTTTCACCTAATCGAGGAAATGTAGCTGGATGCGAAAACCTGGATTGGGCTGAGTGGCGTGCATTGGGAGAGGCCTATGGCTAGATGTGATCCAAGATAGGCTAATAACGATGATGATGAAAGAATTCATTATCCCCTATCTATGATGACCTGTTTGGCTCAGTGGTAGCATGTCTGGATCTGGTGGTCTGGGTATGAATTGTTCATGTGTTTATGTGTGATCCGTGGTTCCCTGACACACGGAATCCTAAGTGAAGAACTATGAGTGTAAAACATTATTTATTTATGTATTTTTTGTATATTCTGTGGTAAAATAAATCGAATTAGGTTTTCGTATAATTGTTTTTGGCAGGCGTTACTAAATTGGCTAGTGTACGTTATGACAAAAATTATGAATAAAGATCCTTAAAATATCATTAAAAGTTTTACTGAGCATCAGAGTTCCCTAAAGGTCATCCCTATTCCCATTCCATCCATGACCAATAGAAGTGGCCATTACAGCAATGAGTTACGTAAAGTATGTATCTGAGCTTAGATATCCCGATAAGTAAAAGTATGAAATTTAACCTTGTTTAAATCTCTATTTCTAGTTATTTGTTAAACAATGTACACGATTCTCTGTGTCCATTTGGACTTGTGCAAAAGTGTTCCATAAGAACATGAATGAATACTTCATTCAAAGTTGCGAAGAACACTAAACATGCTCTTAAAAAAGCATTTCGAATGAATAATAGCAACCTCTTTACGTTATTAAATGGTTTCATCTATGAAGTACTAACAAGCATCGCTTTAGCTTTATTGCACGTGAAAGAATCCAGGTGATACATCGTCTCGAAGAAAGAATTTTAAATTTTAAGCTTGATAATAAATTGTAGTCGTGATAACAAATGGACGGTGAAGTGTCGTGTCATGTCGTTCGTATTGTCCGCGATGCAGGGCTCTGCTTTCAACGAGATTGCTCTTGGATGAGAAGTGGGTACAAACTACCTGGAAACTGAGACCTATAATGATAGTACTACTTTGATGTAGTGTGTTTTTAAGAAATTACCTCTTAGACGGCGTGAAACATTTTTTTAAATATTTACATTAATTTAATTTTAAAAATATATATTTCTTAAAACATTGTAATTTTTGAGAATGGCCATTCATGTGAGAAAAGAAATCTTTTAGCGAGTATAGACTAGAAAAAACAAAATGTTAGATCACCTTGTATGACAAGGAAATGAAAGAAAACGATAACTAAGGGAAATGAAAGAAAAAAAGGTGACTTACCAGGAAGATCAAGGATTCATAGATTATTCTTAGATCAAAAAAAAACAGAAGGTAAATGTCATATCGTACCAAGATGTGAAAATTCTGGCAGAAGACTGACAAGTCAGGAATAAACACCACCAAACAGAGCTATATTTTAAATGATGAATGAAGGTAAATCCAAGGACGTTGTAAGGCCTAATTTAGGCTTAATAATTTGATATTCAAGATATTTAATAGTTTATTTTATAGTTTTTCTAGAAATTAAGTGTGCTCCTGTTGTTATTTTACATTCCAAATTGATACATCAATATTTCAAATTGTATCCCGAGCAACAACGCTATATATATATAAGCTTTTTAGTTGGTAATTTATCATCAATGTTTACCGTATTTAAGTCTGTGCCTAAATGATCTATGTCATTTGTTGGCCCAACGCCCTCTGCGTTCACCAACTAGTCCGGTCAAGCTGTAGAGGCCGCAAGGCCAACAGCAATAAGTCACATTAGAAAAAAAAAAAAAGATCTATGTCATAAAAATAAATCATAAAATATTCATTTTAATATGAGCAGCGAAATAATTTATTATTACGCTTTGTGATATGTTTTAATGGCCTATCGGGACTCATCCTGTATTAACATTGTTTGTATGAATAACCAGTGTGTTCAAATCGCGAAAGTATAAAAAGTTACACATAACATGAGAGGTTTGATCTAAGCAGTATAGTTTATTAAGCCTACGGAACGTCTCCTTCAAAACAAAAGTGACTGTAACCACAGTCGTATACAACTTTGAAGCAAATAATAGAGAGCCCTTCTTGGCTACAGAGTTACTATGTAACGTCTACTTATTAATGTATGTATGTAGATAATTATGCATCTACGTAAGGGCATTCCGCACCAACTTTAACATGTAGCACAGCAAACAAGCAGGGTCTAACCACAAAATAAATAGGTACAGAAGCACGACTTCGGTTGACCTTGATTTTAATAACCTACGCGCAACCATAGCACAGCTGGCATAGCAACTATAATGTTCTGTGAAAAGTTTAGATTTGGAAATTTCAAATTAAACATTTTATTAGATACGTATAATATATTACTTTAAAATACATTTATTTGCTCAGACCCCCTTAATGCTGCCACTTAATTCTTTGACTCCTTAATGTTGCCATTTTATTTATAAAAGGCATTATATAAAAGGCAAAAGGCATATTTTATAAAAGGCAGAAACATCTAAGAAAGGATTTTAGTCCTTTTTAGCTGTTTCTACGCTTGTTTACGGTAAAACCTACTAACTATTAATAACTGATGTTATACCAAAATGTGAAAAATAATGTTTCCTCACCTTTCTACATTCATAAGTAATTTAAAAAACGCCACGTCCGGTTTTTTTACGTTTTATTTTAACAACCACACACAACAACTCTGGTACGATTCGCTTATCTATATCTATACTAATATTATAAAGAGGAAAGATTTGATTGTTTGTTTGTTTGCATTGAATAGGCTCCAAAACTACTGAACCGATTAGAAAAATTATTTCACTGTTGGGAAGCTCCACTATCCCCGGGTGACGTTCGATCGACTTTATCCGAAATCGTTGTACGTACGCGTCCTTGTGTGCGTGCCCCTGTTAACACTCGTTGTACAGCGGTGGTCTTCTGTACCTATTTATTTTGTGGATACACTGTGGCAGATTAGTTATGCTAAGTTACGTACTTTCCTAATTCTACGTTACTAAGCGGTCATAAGCTTTGATTTTCGAAACAAACCAATTTACTGGAAACTATTCCTTCGTTCCCGAGGCCATGTTGACAGGCTGCAATAGCACTGGCAATAGTTAGGGACGTAAGTAAACTCATAAAGCTATGATTAATGTTCTATTTTGTTTTATAAAAGGTTTATAGTTTGTTAAAGAACCATTCTGAAATATTTGCTTAAACTCGATAAATGCTTACTTACATAGTTTTTGTGTAAGTTTTAGCTCCAGACATCTGAAACCACAGTGTCAAGTCTAATAGAATTTTCTAGTTTTAGAAGAAAGATTATTGCTAAACAAGTTTCGTGACTATCACGGTCAAATTCAAGCAAAGTAAGTCAGTCAAGTCATTATAGTATAGTATTCACCTGCGTTTAACGTAATTTAATAACAAATTACTATTAATAGCTATACAAGAAATAAAACATTAAATCGACCAATCAGCAAATCTGTTCCAACGAATGGAAAGAAAATTCCAGAGCACTTGACACGTTTCACGAAAATCTGTGAATAATCTCTCTCGTAGATACCCCAAGTCGTAAAGGTAAATCATTCAATTCTGTCAGGAGCTTACCGTAGTTAATAGCCATCTTCAGTTATAGCTTTAAATAAGTTAACACGGCTAAACGTCTAAATTGAATTTGTCAGTAACTGGAATGAGGGATAACGGGTTGCTATCTAAAATTCTGTAAAGCTTTTAACCCTACGGCTTTGTCCACGTTTTCTGCAGGAACATGTGTTGTTAAAATGATTGTAACAATATGTTTTAAATTGTTGATCGAACCTTTTGCACCAGTATTTTATTACGAAAAAAGTGTTTTTTTTTTTTATACTCGTATGCTTATTAAGCTAATTCTGTTCCACATTTTTTTTGTCTACATTTAACGCGTGATACGACTGGTCAATAGGAACTTTACACAGCATTTTATATCAAATCAAATCATTTATTTGCTAGAATACATTACAATAAAGAGGTCTTAAAATTATTTTTGGTTTCACAGTATTCAGTCTGCAAGCAGACGTGCAAATATTCTTAAACTAGATAAATTATATATTTTAAGAGGTATTATTATATTAAATTAGGTATTATTATTATTATTAAATTATGTTATATTACAAAAATCGACAAATTCCTTAATACTATAAAAACAATGCTTAAGTAGCCACTCCGTTAACGATTTTTTAAATTTGATACCGTCCAATAACTTTAATTCATTTGGTAGTTTATTATAAATGTATATGGACATATTATATACATTTTTTTCGTACAAGTTTTTTCTGACAGGAGTTTGATACTCTTTTTTGGCGGGTAATAACTTGACTTATTTTTTGGAAATATACTGGGTGTTCTTTGGTAAAAATACAAATGTCCCTACATAGCATAGATTTTCTTATCTAACGTTTATGCATAACAGGGTAAGAATTTTTCTCTTATTATTCAATCTTTCCGAAAACAAACTACTAGTACTAGTAGTATTAGTTCAGTTATCAACTAGTTGGAATTATGCCATTAGTAAAATAATGTTGGTTAAAATTAATGACAGAAATGCCAACTCTCCGATGAATTTTATTCATAAACGGTTAAATAGGTATATAGGTAATATTCACATGTGGTTCCAAGGGTCAATGGATTATTGATTCGACTTGCGTTCGTGTGCCAGTTAAGGGCGACGTTCTGTCCTAAGACTATGACACACATTCGTATTGAATATAACTTTAGAGTTAATCATTTCATACACAATTTAGAGACTAATTTGTAAACCTGAATTCTCCAAAATAAACTAAAAATACAAATATTATTAACTTGAGTTTCATGAACGATTGTTATTAGGTAAGCAAGTACGTTTTTTTTTGCTCAATGTCAGCCAAAAACTGTTTCAAATAAAACTGTCAAAACATAATTATATCCCTATATATATATATATTTTTATTTAGCTACAAGATTATGCACACGAAACATGGCTATTATGTATATCTAAATAGGTTCTATGTTTGTAATTCCAGAAATAACTACTTTCTCTTCTGCCTTTTCTCTTCACATAAAAGTCAAATTTCCACTTTAACGATCTCGTTAAATCTCGTCTAATATAATTTCCGTTTTGCATTTTTTTGACTGAGACTAAAACGAAAGGTAATCCCGTAATCTAATTTAGTGCAATTTCAACGAACCTGTTTTCTTAAGGGTTAATATAAATGCTAATAGCCCGTGTCTCGCATCTCTGCCTTGATCAACTGCGTGCCGCGTAGATACTTTCAGACTGAAGCTTATTTACGAGTTTCTTTATAAATACAGGGAAAACTCACTCCATGTTATTCTGTTCTTGATACAGATTGCCGTTTGGGGTAGAGACGCTTAAGCCACGGGGACCGCTGAAGGGTTCTTCGCGTGACCAAAATGCTGGCCTGTATTTTGGGCAGAAAGTTAGCCTCGCAACCCAGCGGGATAACACAATCAGGGGCCTTACGCTTAACTCTAACCGTAGGCTCGAATACAGGGCAGTTTGCAAAATCACGCGAACGCGCGCCGGGGTACAGTTTGGGGTCGCGCAACTTTTCGCAATCACTAAAACTGAATCACTTATAACAGCTAGGCGTAAGGCCCCAGTACTTTGAGAAGGATGCCTGAAATCAGAGATTGCTTGGCCTTCGTTGGTTATAAATGCATTTATGTTAAAAAAAAACTAGTTAGTGAATTTTATCAGAATGTGTATTTTTAATGTAACTTTAAATATTAATATTAGAAATTTTAATAATAACTTTATGAAAAATAAAATACAAATATGATTTTTTTCCTCATTAAAATTTAAACTACGCATTGCGCGCTCCATCGTTTGTATAGGTACCTATTTCGTTTTTGTTAAATAAATAATCAACGCTATTTCGAGCAAATAAATCTACGTATTTTCAATATCTTTTAGCAAACATATTTGTTTCAATTTGTTTGCCAAGTACTTATTCCAGGCGAATTGCTTTATTTAAGAGAATTTCAAACTGAAATCTGAAGTCAACTAGTAAATTGATATTCTATTATATTTTCTTTCCATTCCGCGTAACCCTGTGTAGTACTAGCTGTTGTTTGCGACTCGTACCTCAAGATTTTCACTATAACTTTCAACCCCCTTAATTCGTCCCTTTTGCAAATTCCTTTTTATTTCTTAGCGGGCCTGCACTGCCGAATCTACATGCAAAATTTCAACTTCATAGGTCAAGTAGTTTCCGATATTTCTATTTTATATTTTTATATACATTTTACCTTATATTTGTAGTAAACAACACCTACAAATTTCGGACCGTATTTCGTAAATTATTTGCAACGGGACCAACCGAACAGAACCTACGTTATTTTCCAACAAGGGTGTAATGCTATTAAATCAATTAAAAACTTCGAAACCCATTCTATCCGTCGTTAAAGCTTGCCAAAAAGTTAGTGGAGTTTGAAATAAACAGCGAAACAACATTATTTGCATTGTTGAAAATAACGGAGCTGTTGTCAAAAGCGCTCAGTGTTTTTAATAGAACTAGCGACCCGCTCGGCTTCGCACAGGTTTAATTTAGAAAAAAAGAGGTAAACAATGTGAACGTAAGCCATCTGAATTTATTTATAAACCTTCCGTGAAAAATCCTTTTGTGAATCAAAATCCGTTGCGTGGTTTACGAGGAGTGAGTGGATATACAGGGTAGCGACTTCATTTTATACTATTTAGAGATAAGGATGGCTTGCACAACAATTTTAATCTGGTTTTACTAAATTTTTCATACGATATGACATTTGAATTTTAAATGGCAAACAAGCTACGGGCTACGTGATGCTAAGCACCGACACCTACAATACCTGGGGCATGGTCAGTGTCGTGTTTAACGTAGTTTTAAAATTGACTGAATAACCCGGTTACTAGACATTACAAAACAAAAATAGCTTCAACTTTACTAATGCCTAGAACCTCTAATATTAAATACTACACAAGGTTACGCAGAACGGTGGTACTAAGCCGAAAGGAAGTCCTTGTACTTATCGCAATCAACAATTATTTTTACTTTGAGATCAAACATAAAATCACGGAAAAAGCAATTTTTTTTTCAATTAGTGTTGATTCTATGGTAAAAGTTTTTCATAATGATGAGTAAATGTTTGACATGGTTGTTTGACGAGTGTTACCACAGTTCTGTGCAACCCTGTATAAACAGTAAAACTATAAAGAGTAGCTAGTATTTTTATACTACCTCATAATATTTCTATGGTAGTATATAAAGACAAGCGGATCACAATAAAATACGACTTCAAAAAGAAATGTGCCTATAAAATTTGCGGGTTGCCCTCTATTTCCCTGGGATCTCATCATCAGATCCTGACTTGGTGACAATGGGACCAAATTGGAAGTTTACCCACCGAACAAAAGTTTGTTTTTTAATTCGGTCAACAGTTGGCAGAGAAATCGTTGAATTTATCTACATAAAGAACATAGAACCATCCTCCTTTTTTGGAGTCGGTTAATCAATAATAATTTTAAAAGATACTATCCAAATACCCCCGAATATAAACAATGGCTGCAATATCTCACTTCCTTATATCTCCTTATAATCTTGGGTATTCTTATTACAACACATACGTCTACTATTTCGTGTTTCCGTAGCATCACGTCTTGCCCTTTATCACTCGCGTGACCAAGAAAAATCACTCAGCCTGTTATATAGATATCGAGCGGTTGAGTTTCATAAAATAATGCCGTGAAGAAGTTTCACCTGTTAAATTGTTACATCTACCTGAATGGATTCTGTTTCACTTCAGAAAACACGTTAGCCGCTGTTATTTTAGTAAAGATAAAAATACAAACATAAATATTATAAGATGCCTTTGATTTTGTCTGAGACGCTTCCTGGCGAAACTAAGTTGTTATCTACTTGTTATTCGTCACGTTTTATCTTTAGAAACACATATTATAAACAATTGCTCTTCTTTGATAAATTACAATGTTTTATTTTTCAACGATATAACCTGTAAACAGCATATTCAGAAGAAAACAAATGAACCGTCACCGCACCGAGCAAAGATCAGTAGTATTTTCACCTGAATTTTTTCCAAATCCGTTGTGGGCCCTGATTCTGTATAAAACCACATAGCACGCCAATAACACACCGTAAACTTGTAACACACAGTAACCATGGTTACAAATAACAACGTAACCATGGATACAAAATTCAAACGCTTCAAATAAATCAAACGCATTTTCTAATAACCCGCTAGTTAGCTCCACGTTATTTTGACCATTCAAAACAAGCACGTTACGAATCTCATCGCGTTAGTAAACTTGCCGTTGCCAACTCCACGCAGATGACGTAACGCGGCCGCGTTTATAATTTATGAGGCCATACAGACTAAAAAGTCCATTTTACAATTGCATTTTTATATTACTACTTCACTCGTTTATCAAGGAATCCCATGTGAGATAGAGAATAAGGGCCCTTAGTATGATTACAGAGTTGCATGTTGTGACAAACAAATTTACATGCAAACTTTCACCGTAATGTTAGTGTGACTCCCAGAATCTTTTTTGGAATGTGACAATACTTATTTTAGTTATTATTTTCAACAAATGTCATCGTGCTTAAACGAGTGCGCTCGTCTACACTAATATTATAAAGAGGAAAGATTTGTACCTATTTTTGTATGTTTGTAATGAATAAGCTCCGAAACTACTGAACCGATTTGAAAAATTATTTCACTGTTGGGAAGCTACACTATCCCCGGGTGACATAGGCTATATTATATTTTGTAGCGAGGCCGAAGGCCGAGCTTACACTCGTGCGAAGCCGGGGCGGACGGCTAGTTTATTATAAATTCAAATTAGAGGTATCAAAATTACTGAAATTTACTCATAATGGATTAACAGTTGATCATTTTTAGTAACTCATTTTAATTTTTTACTAATAGTCGACTATTTATTTAGCTTTTTACCAACTTCCAAAAAGGAGGTGGTTCTCAATTAGACGTTTTTTTTATGTTTGTTACCTCAGAACTTTCGACTGGGTGAAGCTATTTTGATGATTCTTTTTTTTATTTGAAACCTAATTCTTCCCGTATGGTCCCAATTTAATTTGGTCCAGTTCTGATTTTTTTATAAAGTCGATTTTTTATATTGATCATTATCACTAAAATAGTTAAATACCGCCCAAGTAGTACTACATACTGGACTACTCGTTTTAAGTCACCAAGTTATTTTTTATTCGATCGAATAATAATACCTACCCATACTTTAAGTGCGAAAATGTGTTTGTTTGTTCTTCTTTCACGCAACAATAGAGCAACGAATCGACGTGATTTTTTGTATAGACATAGTTGGAGGGCCGGAGAGTGACAAAGAAATATCCACGAGGGTGACACTGCGGGGCGCAGCTAGTTAACAATAGAAAGATCAGGTGGTGGATATTAATCTGTAGCCCGTCAGGTGTCGCTTAGATATTTCTAAAGCTATCGATGGGATAGGATCACACAATGAAAACGGCTACAATCAGAATCGGATCTATTGTAGCGAACCCAATGCCATTTCTACAGGATGGACTACGAACATCCACTTGAATAAAAATATTTTTAGCAGACGATTAGGATGAAAGGCTTTTTATAATAGTTGCAAATCAAAATGAATTGGTACATAAACACGCATAATACAGTTAAATACCTTCAGAGTTCGGAAAAAGCCTTGGTTAACGCTTCGCGAAGCATTTCGTAGCAATCAAGAGAAGGGCGAGGAAAATCCAGTAAAAAGATATTATCGCTTCTTAGTTTATCAAAAAAGCAAGTTCTTTGATAAAATGAGTCTTTTATATAACTTTATTTTAAGGTTGCCCCGGAGATCGATTATTTGCAAACAAACACACTAGTTAGTTAAATCTTGCGGAAATCACTCCACCGATTTTGATTTAACTAGGTAGCGCAGTGTCTGTGCTTGGTATATTTAAACTAACTGTTGCCCGCGTATTCTTACGTCTAAATTTTCGTGTAAACTTTCAACTCCTTTAAATCTGCCCTTTCGCAAAATCCGTTTTAGCGGACTTGTACATTCTATAAGAAATCTACCTGACAAATTTCAGTTTTGTGGTAGTTTTGGGAGTTTTGTGATGAATCCATGAGTAAGTGATATTTCGCTTTTATACATTGTATATTTATGATTGGCAGGCTATATTTGAGCTATGTGGCCGGCCTATACTCGTAGAATTGAATAACGCTAGTTTAAATACATCAGACCTACAGTCGGAGTCTTAAAGTCGGACGAGTAGCAACTTTTTTTTTACTATTACGTTTAAATCACCTGATGTCCATGGCTCCGTTAAGGAAACTTAACATTACTAAGTAAATAAAAAATGGTTTGTTTCATTGAACTGCATTTCTTTATTCATTTTCTATGATTTCTTCTCCTCTCCGTGAAAAATGTCGTATCACAATTGACACGGTTCGGTCGCTTACAGGATGTCTCCGTTTAAGTTAGGAACGGCATTAATTTTCAAAAGCCGTAGGTACCTGTAGTTCTTAAAGCATTTGTGAAGTAACCACAAAACATTGTTATTTTACAACTGGGATCGCCGCGGAATTCAACCCCTTTCGTTCTAAGTGAATTGTATGAAGAACGATGTTTAATGTTCTACGTAGGCACTCAAGACAAATAAGCTCATTTGTGAACTAATATTATCTCTTTGCGTATCTTGTCAATTCTTAATATTTTATGAGTTAAGGTACAAGTATTAAGAGAGTCATAAAAATAATGCTTGCGAAAATATGATATATAAAAAAAATATCACGTCATATCATGTGTTTTTTTTTTATTTGCTATGAAACATCCATTAGTACAGTAATTTTTAAACTTTCGCGATTCGAACACATGTTTTCGAGCGAAAGGTATCTATTTTTACCTATATTTAATAGTGCGCGATAAGTCCCGATAAATATGAAAACATCCATTAGTATGTTACAGAGATGTTTAGGTACAAATAAATAATTATTTTACTCACTAATCTTTATGTTCAGTTTATATAATACCAATCACTCATTCACTGACTGACTGACTCATTACAAAACCTCGAAAACAACTTGACCCGTAAAATTTGGTAGGTATTCCTTATCCGTATTCCTTACAGAATGTAGAGGTCTGCTAAGGATTTTGCGAAAAGGCCAAATAAGGAGGTCAAAAGGGAAGGGGGTAAAAATTTAATTAAAAGTCTACTCCACAGATCTATTCTTTGGTCTACGCGTATGAAATCTTGAGCAAAAGCTAGTTAGATATACACGAGCTAAAGAGTTATCTGGTATCTTTGTAAATTACTTATTTAACGTTACTACTAAAAAAACTGTTGATATTAGAGAATTAATTGATCGGTATTGGGAACCAAAGCATAGTAGCATTCATTTGCATTATTTAAGATCGCCTGTGAAGATCGGGGGTCAAAATCTTTCGTCCAACCACTAAGTAGAAGTCAAACTGACGAAGTTAACCACTAAGATGGGGAGGGTACGCTCTTCTAAGCCAGAGATCCTGGCGACTTCTACGGCCAACTCTACGCACCCCATGCCCTTCATCTCCCACCGAATACTGAGGACGATAGAGCCACTTTATCACGCCACTATATGGAGGAACTGCCCGATATCAACCAGGATGAGATCATGCTTGCCCTTAAGCAGCTTGAAAATGAAAAAGCCGGGAGTAAGGTCAGAATTACAACAGAGCTCTTAAAAGACGGTGGCACTTCGTTAATTAAAGTGATTCAAGAATTGTTTAATACTGTTCTCTTTATCGGTAGAACTCCGCACAGAAGCGTGTTCATATTGTTTTTCGCAAGGGGCGACAAAACCCTTTTGATGAACTATTGACCCATATCGCTTCTGAGCATGTATATAAGCTATTTTCTAAGGTTATCACGAACCGTCTCGCGCAAAAACTTAACAATTACCAACCCCCGGAACAGGCCGGATCTTGAAGCAGGTATTACACTATAGACCACATGCGCACAGTGCAGCAGATTGAAAACAACCAAACTGTACAATTGGCCCCTTTGCATGGCATTTGTGGATTATGAAAATAACCTCGGTGGAAACCTGGACTGTTCTGAGGTCCTTATAACAATGCCAAGTGGACTGGCGATACATCGAGGTGATGAAATGACTGAATGACGCCGCAACAATTATTGACCGTCCAAATTCAGAATCGGCAAACAAAACATATTCATCTACGTCGAGGCGTGAGACAAAGGGATGTTATCTCCCTAAAATTAATCTCAAATGCAAACTGGACTGAGCAGGATGAGGTTTCAATATCAATGGCGAGTATATCTCTCACTATTTGCAGATGAGATTTTTTTTTTTAAAGTACTTATAGTAATTTAGTGTAGTCCAAATAAGCGTAGCGGAGGGCAACAGCTAGATATAAATAAACAAACGTAGCCAGAATAAAGCAGGTAAAATCACAGGATGCAGCTAGTCACAATAGTGTAATTAATCAGAAAAGTAAAGCAACTGTCCCTAACAAGATCAAAAAAATCAACTCTTCGGTTCGCAAAAATAAAATATCAATAAACGCGTTATTAGGGCGCCGAATTCTTTGCGCAATTTAAAACTAACAAGCATAATAAAAAGAAAACTAAAACTTTAAAATGAAAGAATTGGGTTCGATTCACGAATACAATTTTCGCATAGTTAGAAAATCTTTTACCTAAAAACTTTCTTGCTTATTTATACTTTTCTTATTTTCTTGACTTGGTGAAAACTTCTTAACAGTATTAAAAATTAAGAGATCACCTGTCCTTTTTCAAACAAACTGACAGGAAGAGAGATAAAATAACTTTTGTATGTACCTATAATAATAATGTAAAATGCAACGTGACAAAGTGTCAAACTATAAAATCGAAAGGGGGTCATCGACGCATCGTAGATTTTTTTTACTATAGGGTCCTAAAACCACGAAAGAAAAGATCAACTACTAGTTCTACACAGGGTGAATGTCATTTTTCTATTGAGCATTTGATTTTTTCGCAAATGAAGGGTTGGTACCATAGTATAATTTGTTTACATTTATGATGAGCACAATGGCCTTCTTTCGTCATAGTAACATCGTTTCGTATAACCGTATATCGACTAATACACAGACTAGGTAAAGCTACTGGCGGACCAGTATCATAAATGCAAAAGTGAGTTGGTTTGTAAATAATTCTTCTTTAACGCAGTATCAAAGCAACGGATCAGTTTTGTATATATATATAAAGTTCGAGGGCCAGAAAATTACTTAGGGCTTTTTATTCCAAAAAAAAATATGGTTTCTAAGGTAATCTGAAAAATAAGTAAATTTGGTATGAAAGTAGCATAACAATAACATGGCTTAACTCTAAACTACTTTTTATCCGGTATAATAAATCCCGGAAAGTATTATTTACTAGTATTTAGTAAAATATACGGTTCCTTAAGGATAACGGGTGAAACCGCGAGGCGCAGCGCTGTAGAAATAATTAGTACTTAATTTATTTTGAATAATTATCAATATAAAAAACCAACATTAACTTCAAAATTTCAGAACTGAACCTAATTGAAATGGGACCACACGGAAAGTACCCGCTTACAAATAAAAAAAGAATTATAAAAAAACAGTTGAATTGAGAATCTCCTCCTTTTTGGAAGTCGGTAAAAAATAGGTCATCACCATTCGCCGATTAATATCTATAAGTGATGAGTTTATGTAGCGATTGAATGCACCTCCGCTTCAACCTATACCAAGAGCCTCAGATGCGGTTACATTTTCGATAAGTAAATTGGGTTTGTGACGAGGGTGGCAGCTGGTTGGCAGCTAGTGCCAACCTATTACCCTTAAAATATCTACCTAACACTACTGCTAACGCTATTATATTGGTTTAAAACCATAATACATTTATCCACAATCTCTATGACCTCTGATCAGCAGGCAATCAAGGAAGAGATATGCCTTAGTACAATAATTATCGTTCATGTTCAAATGTTTCCAAAATAATGGAAAATATCAAAATTAATAAAAACGTAGTTTCGTTTACTTGAATGACATATTTTTTCCATTTGATTTGATTTAAAAACCAAACTAATGAACCGATTTTTATGAAATTTGTATGGAATAAATACAAAAAGAATTTTCCAAACCTATAGGTTTATAAATGACGGATTTTTGAGGTAAGAAACAAAAAAATTAGGACCTTTTTTAAGACAAAAAAATTTCCATTAAATATAAAAACTTTGTTAAACAAGCTTTTTCGTATTTTTCTCAGCAAACCGTTTAATTTGATTCCTATATCATAATGGTAGATAAAATAATTTTATCCGCCATCTTGGGGCGTCCGCCATATTGAATTTATCATCTAGGATCAAAGCGTTTAGGAAACAAATCCAACGAACCCAAACTCGACGGGACTAGTCATTTGGTTTAGGAGTTCCTATGGTCACCTTATGTCTCAATCATCAGACCAGCTCGATGGTACCACAATATTGCATTGTTATCAAACTTACATAAGTATGCCAAATTTTAGCTTAATCGGTTGAGTATAACTGGTCTAAAATTCTGTTGCAAGATTTGTCCCACACATACCGCGTACGTACATACATACTAATAGGGCAAGTTGATAAAAGCTTGTAAAAAGGACGACAAAGGCGTCACCAGGGCTAGTTCTAGTGCGAATTAAGGCATCAGGCCTGATATGATATGCGTTCGCATCTGCCAGTCCTACCACGCCACCTTACCATATTTGTCTGACCCTCCCTTGTTTGTCTGATCTGAGTCTACGACACAAACTTTTCTTGATCGATCGGAGTTTTCTCATCTCGGTTCGTTTCTACTTTATGGAAGTGGTTCCAGTAAACCTAAAGCAAAGACTAATAGCTCTGTCCATAAAAGCAACATTTTCGGTAAAATGTGCGTGACATAGGTTTGATAGTACGCCCTCTGGTGCGCAAAATCAAACACTTTGCTCTCATTTTGCGAAATTGTCACGGGATCTAGTCGATTCGCGGCGAAAGTCCGAAATCCGGAAATTCAGACCTAGTAGTAACTACGCAGACGAGGATTTTATTTCGGTGTTCAAACCTTCCAAAGAATTCTTTCTAGATAAACCGCTACAGTAATTTTGCTACAACAGTGATATTAATGCCTACCGTTGTGATTATCTAACCTCTATAAGTACGTAGGCAATCTAGCAAATCCAATCCTTTTTACCCGACTGCGCAAGAAGGAGGCTTATGTTTTTCAAGTACATGTATGTATCAATGTGTGTACCTATGATTATTTCTTTAGGACGCCCTACAGCCTAACCGGCTTAATGGATTTTGACATGTGAGGTGTCATTTGATGCCTGTATTTTTTACCGACTTCCTAAAAGGAGGAGGTACTATGTACGTCTGTATGTTTTTGTTTGTTTGTTTAGTTAATAAAGACACGTTGTACCTTATTACGAACAATAGCTGTATGTTACAGGTATAAGCTACGGGAACAACTCAACCTATAATTCAATTGAAATCTTAAACGACAACCAAACTTATAATGGAATAACTCCAACCATTCAACTTAGTTTAGGTTGAATTATTTAAAATTAAATTAATTCTATTTCAATTATATAGGTAGATAGAATAAATGTGCCTTCTCAAGCATCGACTTGACAAAACCTTTATTTGTTCGAAGAATCATTATTTAATTCTGACTGAAAGGACGACGAAATTGAAATCCGAAGTTTCGGCCTTCCGATGTGCAAATTCAAGGTAAATTTGAAGACATTATTGAAATGAATCGAATGTTATACTATCTACCAATTTCCGTCCCGAGTTTAGGTTGCCAGCCCGCTGTAAAGATTTCGGAATGTTTGATATCTAGTGATGAAGAGCAGAGAATCATGATGTTCAAAAATGAATTTACCTTTCCCCATTAAGTGGATACATTAAATTAAAACTTCAATGACAAGGTCTTGAAGGGCGACTGACCTGGAATGTAAGCTAAAACTCAAAAGCCATGTCAAAACAACATTACAGTGTTGAAAGCGGAATGGATAGGTAATGCAATTAGCATTTAATGCGATTAATGTGAGCCATTAACGCGCATTTTTGTTTAAACCTGAATATAAAATGACGGATAAAATTGCTAAAGTATCTAGGTAGGTAATATAGGGACCAGTAGGTAAGAGTACCTTCACCCTTCACTGTAGAGTTAATACTTTAGGTTAACATTTAATACCTATAAAAGACCTATAATGTAAGTTATTAGTTTACATACTGGCTGAGTGAAGTGAAGGTATCGAGAGTCAACGGGAATAGATCAGCATTTATTTGTTTATATATTTGTGGAAGGAGGCCTGACGGTATGACACTTCTTCCCTGGAAGTTGGGGCGGCCTCTTGTATAGGACGCAACCTGACGCGACTTGTGTCGATACTTTGGCGCCGTCAGACCTTCCTGATCTACAAGGTACGGCTGGTGCGGCTGCTAATTCGGCAGAACAGCACAAGCAGTACAAATATGCTAACTTCGGCAGTGGTTACTTATTTGGGGCGTTTGGGGTCGAGACATTGGGCCCTTGAGGGCCGGTAGCTCACCTCTTTTTTAATCTTTCCTAGCGCCTAGTAAATGCGACGCATGACCAATATGCTGGCGTGCTTCTGGCTCAACGCATAAGCATTGCTATTCAGCATGTTAATACAGCCAGCATGCTGGATACACTGCTAACTGATAGTGGGCTTGAGCATCTCTTGTCTTTCTTCGTGTCTCTAGACCTTCAACGGTCTATGGGCAGTCTAACTGTTTTTGTAATGTAGTTCGTTTTGTTTGCACCTTACTTTGAACTGTTCTACCAATCAACCGAATTTTTCAGTCTTCCCGTAAACATGGTGCATGTAACTGGGCTGAAATATTAGGAGCTCCTTCCATAACCTTACCACGATAAATATCCTGTAAATAATCATATAACTGTCGAAAAGTGCTTCCAAAAACATTTCTCTTATTGAATTTGACAATAACTTACGTTAACTTTGATCCGATGTGCATGAAATATTGTAGGCAAGTAGTTCACAAGCAAAACAACATTCAAGTTCGATTGTAAGTAAAATCGGTCACGGGACTGTTAAGATAATAGGAGGTCGTGAGGTCATAGTTCGAGACGAACGACTAGTTTATTGCGAGGAGAGTTTACATACCACATTAAGGAATAAACACTGGTCAAGTGCAAGTCGGGTTTGCAATCTGAGGGTTCCATACCATCACAAAATAAAAATAAAAACTGCCACAAGACAACATCACGCCCAGGCGGTCGACCCATCCAAGTACTGACCGCGCCTTACGTTGCTTAATTTGATAATGAACAGAAATTTGTCACCGACTTACACTATGCCATTATTTATCATTTTAGTTTTTACATTAGAGCTAATACAAAAATACGTTTGTTGTATGGGTTTTAGTAGCGCTTTAGTTTTTACTTTTTGATTTTATTTTTATTTCTTAGTTAATCCACCGTACATAGTTTTTGTAAATTTCAAATGTTTATCTATTACGTTACGGTTAAAAGATACAACCATTATAAGGCAGGATAAACAGATAGACAGCAGCATAGGCTTAGTAATAAGGTCACGTTTGCACCCTTTAGGCACGGAACCCTAAAAACTGAACGTCATGTCGTACAAGGAAGTCAAATACGGGCTGAAGATGATGCTTCTCCAACGACAAAAGCTCTTTGAATAATGTGAGGTAGATTATCAACAATATAATGAGGTATAGAAAGTGGGTCATGATCGTATTTCACTGAAACCAGATATAATAAGCAACCATTATCGTTCACAAAACTATCGAACGAAAAAAACTATTGTAGATAAACTAAATTATTTCAAAGATAAGAAAATAAAACCTCTAGGTTACAATAAAAATCACATCTAAAAGAACTAAAGGTGAGCTTGTTAGCAAGTCAAAAAAGAATTCTAGATTCCAAAACCCTTCTTTTTACAAGCATTCCTTTTCTTTTAACTTTGCTTTTTGCGAGTCAGAACGAGATTTAAAAAGTTTATAAAGTACCTAAATGCGATTCGTCAGTTGTTGAAGCAGACATGGGCTTTAAGGTAAATTAAACAAAGATTTAAGAGGGCGGGGAAGGCAAAACAAATCGCTATAATTATGACCCTATTAAAACTATACATTTATAGGTACAAGGTTTCACGGAACGGTGGCATCTACTAAGGCAAAAGTCATTGTACTCATCATTACCAACAACGTTTACTATGGGACCAAAATTAAAATTGCAAAATATGCTATTGCAAAGTAAAATTACGAAATTATATCTAACCGTATAACTGTTTTTTTTGCTATTTCCGGGTTGATCTCATTACAAAAAAATGTTCAAAATCAGAAAGTATTTATTGTATAAACTGTGTACATGGAAGGTAAAGTAATTGAGTACTAGTTTCAACAGTTTTGTGTATCACAATTTAAGTAAGTACATATATATATATATATATTTTATGATATTGACGAGACGAGCGAAGTCGCTCGCCTGATGGCTCTTCACGCTTGCCCATAACAGCTCAACGCCACTCAGAATTTTGAATTTTAACAGTTCAAAACCCTGGATGGCAATACACTGCGCTCGTCACTGCGATGTCAAATCTCTGTGTGCCCTGTAATTTCGCTGGAAACATTGCCCTTCAATCCGGAACACAGTAGTGTTTGCACACTACTGCTTGGCGGTTCAATAACTGGCAAAGGCTTGGTACTTCCCCAGGCGGACCCCTGCAAAAGAGTCCTACCACTACAAAATATAACTAAACCAATACTTTAGCTAGGAACGATGGTGGCCAACCGGTAGCATGTGCGCCTTACAATCTGACAGCACCTGGTTCAATCCTCGGCCCTACACCAATGACTTATTTAGTATCTAAATAAATAATGTGCAGTTTGGATGCCATCGCTCAAAAACGGTAAAGGAGAACATCGCGAGGAAACATGTATGTCCAAGAAACTCAAAAGTACAAGACATGTGACATTCACCAACATGTACTAGGCCAGCATGGTGGATTAGGGCCTATCCTCTTCGGCCTGGCCCAGCCCGGCCTCTCTGAGAGAACGCCTGAGTCTCAGCCCAGCAGCGGGAACGTGATACGCTGAACCAACCGCCAAGCAGTAGTGTGCAAACACTACTGTGTTCCGGATTGAAGGGCAATATTTCCAGCGAATTTACAGGGCACACAGAGATTTGACATCTTATATCACGGGGTGACGAGCGCAGTGCATTGCCATCCAGGGTTTTGAACTGCTGAAGTTCAAAATTCTGGGTGGCGGTTAGCTGTTATGGGCAAGCGTAAAGAGCTATCAGGCGAACGACTTCGCTCGTCTCGTCAGTCAGTATCATAAAAAAAAAAAAAAACTCCGGCTTCTAATATTAAAAAACCGGTTGGATTACCCAAACTGATAATTTAAATGTTCAAGTCAGCAACCAGTTGTAAATAAAGCACTTATTGATTAGGTATATCAAATGAATATTGTAGCCCTATGAACTCTCACTACGCGTATCTTAAAATTTTACTGAAGACATGTCGTCAAGATGTTTTAGATTACCCCATAATTGCTTTCTCATTTCCAGTCGAGGAGTACGTCCGTCATTCAGCCTGACACATTTGTGTGCCTGGCGTTTTATGAGCTTTTGCACTCTGTATTAATTTCCTCATGACGTGACGCTCGAGACTAGCCCATTACCTGACAGGAGACACATAAAGGTCACATAATGAGTTTTACACATAAGTATCAGTCTATGTTTGCCTGGATAAAGTCACTAGAGAGAGCTTTGGATGAGCGAATGGAATGGCTATTCTAATAAAAAAAAAAAAAAAAAAAATTATTTTTAAACTATTACTTTTGCCCACGACTTCATACGCGTAGATTTTCATATAAACTTTCAACCCATTTTCCTCCATTAATCCAGCCCTTACGCAACATAACATAGCCTATATAATATTTCCATCTGGTCACAGCTAAGCATATTCGTGAAAACAGCATTTAATTCCGTCCAGTGGTTTAAGAGATATGCGTGGACAAACAAACAAACAGACGAATATTCTAAAAACTGTCTTAACGTGTTCAGCTGCTTATTTTAAGACGCCCTGTGTGTTTTCTTTTTATATGTCGCAATTACAGATTTTTTATCTCTAAGTTTTTATTATCTGTGTAAATAGCTGCAACACGCGGTTTCGCCCGCGTAGACATACTGTAGAATCAATATTTCTTTCGGAATAAAAGTTTTCTATGTCACTTTCTGGCCCTCCAAATATCTCTGTGCAAAAACAACGTCAATCCGTTGCTCTGTTACTGCGAGAAATAGAAACAACCAAACAAATCCACCTTCGCGTATGTAGGTAGGTATATGGATAGCGATGAAATAGCTAGTGTGACGAAAGGGCGTCAGAACATTTTAATATTAGTATGTACGTCTGAAGCCTTCTCAAATCTAGTTTTAGGGTTCCGTACCCATAGGGTGTCAACGGACGGTGTAGACGCTATTACTAAGCCTACACTGTCTGTCCATTCTACCTTTTAACAGCTGTATCTTTCGAACCGTAGTAGTAATAATAATAAATTAAAATATTAAAAATTAAAGGGAGTACCAAAACACACACAAAACGCACTTTTTTTAAATATTTTTATATTTGCTCTAATGTAAAAACGGTAATACGTACAAGCGTCAAACTCAGAATGATTGATTATAGTACATACTCTAAAATATAACAAAAAATAATAAATAATAGCCAAGTGTGAGTCGGTGTCAAATTTCTGTTCACCACCAAGTTAAGCAACGTCTTTTTGTACTACTTTTTGTATTTTGTGGTGGTACGGAACCCTTAGTGTGCGAATCCAACTCGCACTTGGCTGTTTTATTTTAAGTGAATATTTATTCATAATTAATATACACTATACCGAGTGTAAGGGTAACGTTCCCGAATCCAAAACTCTACTATATTATACTATCTAAACACAATCAAATACATAACTATTTTGCCGTATACATGTCATGTTCCCGGGACCCGGGTTATGGGACCCGGGTATGTCATAAAACTGCGACCAGAACCACCGGAGGATGGGCAGCAGCGTCCTAATAGTACACGGTGAACGTACTGCGATCCCCAAGCCACCTGCCAGCCTTGTCTGTCTTGGAGGCCTTGTCCAACAGTGGACGTTAATTAGCTGATGATCTGATGTTGTTTTAGTGTTATTTTTGATGTTTAGAATGTTGCAAACCAGCAATGTAAAGCAAGCGTACAACGAGCGCGCGCCTCTAGCGTCAGCTGATATTTTGTTTGCATTACATTGCGAAAAAACAGTATTTTTATGGTGTATCTTATCACCAATCACCAGCCCTATCACCAGTTTTTGTATTCGGCAGCGTTTCCATTAGGTATACCCTGTATAATTAAAGAGGAAGAAACAAACAAGCCAAGTACTTTCGCTTTAACAATATAAGTATGATGAAAGCCCATTAGACACACTGTTCGTGTTGCAATAGTTGATTAAATACCTCTTTTCAACAAATTCTATCTCACAGCAGGGCATGATAAGCACTCAAGTCTCGACCTACATTGAATTACAGCATGCACAGTGTTAAGCGGATAGTTACCTAAGCCCTGTCTCGGTGGAAACAGACTCTAATACAGCGTTCGGTCTAAATAGGTCGCCACATGTTACTAAACAAAATAACGTGTTAAAACATTTATCAATGTCGTGTTAACACATCGTCTGCGGAAATTACGATTGAAACACGTGAAGCGAAAATCTGAACAAATTCAATAATCTCAAGTCGCGACGTTACCGGATCACTGAGTACACACAAACGAATTGACAGTTACCAGCACATATTTGTTCTGTTTCATATACATAAGTACAGTATACACTGTACTAATTACATTAATTGCATTAAGCTCTTTGTGATGGTAATGAGCAGTTCAAGTTTGGAGATAAACACTCGCCAAAACATTCGCCGTTTGTATATTTTGCGCTCATGTAATGAAACTTATTTTGTGGGCGGTTTATTTAGTGTTTGTAACTGTAAAAGGATTCATTTCGTAATCCTACAAAAAGTTACATGAACATACGAGTACCTAACTTTGTTTGAATGTAGAACCACAGACCTAAAAATTACAGAGATCCAATATAAACAGAGTATATTTTTTTTACCCCCGATTATAGAGTTGATAATCTTCAAACGATTGATCACATTTTCTTGAAATATAGCCAATAAAACTTTAGATCAAAGACAAATAAATAATTGGCCAAGAGCGTGTGTCGAGACACGCATATTGTAGGGTTTCGTAATCAAAGCCATATAATTGTAGTCATAGTTCAGAAAATTATGGTTATAGAAAAACTCGAACGAACGAAGCTCTGTGGACTTAGCCAAATTTCAGAGATGTACCATCCCGACATAGTATACCCCACACGAATAGTTGGAGTGAAAAAAAAAACCATTTCACATGTACCAGAGCCACCCCTAAAATGCAATATTATATATTTTTATACATCTTTTAAAATTGAAATCTATATTACAACTGTTATTATGCAAAGTTTCATTATATTATCTTAATGATTATAGAAGTTAGAAGGTTTAAAGCAATTCGGACGGACGGACAGACAGACAGACAGGCGGACGGACAGAACGAATTTATAAGGGTTCCTTGTTGGGCTACGAATCCCTAATAGTCCAGTCGGGGTAGAATAATACTAGCCTGAAATAGAAAAAAATCCGGGGAGTGATTTTTTTTTTTAAACATCGTTTTTGGGAGTATAAATCTCGATTTTCTAACTAATCCCGGTAGAGCATTCGCCGCCATCTTGTTTAAAAAGTTCTATTTTTTTGTTTTTCTGAAATAACTCGTTAATTTTCAACTTTAGAGCAAAAATGGTCCTCATTAAAGTTGTTGGAAATTTAATTTTCCACAAGTTTGATCATGATCATTTTTACGCTAGGATCAATATTTGCAGAGTTATACTTACTACCAAGTTTATCGAAAAAATCGTAATGGGTGGAATTTTATTTTCTTCAACTTTCTTCAACACAGATACTCAGACATAAAAATGCACACGTTAAACTTATAACACTTCTGTTTTTGCATCGGGGGTGATATAAGTAGTCTGGAATGGATCGAAAGGTTAGTCTAACAATTGTCTTCTATAATAAAAATCGACTTCAAATGAGTAGGTACAAAAAAATGATATTTACAAATCAATAGACACCATTAAGATTTAATTTGTTTTTCACTGTACATTAGTACTTTTTCTGTTATTATAAAACATACAGTTATGCAGGCACTCAAACATAATTATTCATAATATTGGAGCTGGTTACAAAACTAATAAGCCAAATGAAACTTTAGTGGGTCCACCGCAAAGCTCTTTCTACATACTTAATAAAATAAAAATAGTTAGAGCGTCTTGAGACTCGTAATGGTAGAGTTCCGAAGCCAAAGCCATAATATTTGTTGTCACATTCATAATTCAGAAAATGGTGGTTAAAGATAAATTAGAACGAAAGAAGCTCGATAGCATCCCGACTTAACGTAATTATACTTTATGTGGTTTAGTCAAAAAGAAAACTACTAAGGAAACATTCTTTATAAGGATCACTTTACGCACAGGTCAATGACCATTGATCTAGGATGACTTAATTTATTACAGTTTTATCACTATAACTCGTTTGAGTTATAGCAACAACTGTTTCATTGTGATCACAAAATGTTAATTTTTTTTTATTGAATAATGTTTTTTTATTTTTTTATGTATCCTATCAGCATGGCAAGTTACAAGTTTATATGTCTAATAGTTTAGTAATTCGGTGTTTTTTACATTTTTATAATAATTAATTTCCATAGCTATACTGTAACTTTGCAAAGTTTCATGCACTTGCTATAATATCTATAGAAGATAGAAGATTCTAAAGGATTAGAACGGGCGTAATGATGGCCAGACGGATGGACAGAACGAACTTATAAGTGTACTACGGAACTCTGAAAAGAAGCACGTAAATCGGTTCACAAAAGTCTTAAGAGTAACCGGCGTAAAACAATAAAAAAAATACGTATTGTGAATATATCTGCCTTCGAAGTCGATTAACAGGAAATATCCTCCTTAAGTAAGACAACAGCGTGCACTTTGTTTGGACAAACACACAAACTTTCCAAAAGGCACGTTCCAATGTACCTACAAAAGGTGTAGACCAATTTGTTTCACAATCGGATAAAATAGGTGCAGGTTGTGGAGTAAATAATCATGATCGTCATCCACAGTTTTCCTAATCCCACTGCTAGGTATAGGCCTCTCTCTTGCTATGTCTAATCGAGTTCATTCGACTCGCGACTAAAAAATAAATTCATAAAGAAACATTTGCAATTATAATAAAGAACTTTTAGTCTACTGATACTTCTTATATGCTAGTTCACGTAGCTAGTAAGTATTATCAAAAACGAAGCTGGTGATTGCTGATAAGATACCACAAAACTAAAAAAAACTCAAATATCACAATGAATGCAAACAAAAGTCAACGAACGACCTGCGCTACGCTGCGCCATGCCTCAAAGAAAAGTAAAGACATTCCTTTTCTATGCCACGCGTACTTTCGTTAGTAGATATTTCGTTGATATTTCGTTAGTACTTTAGATAGTATAATAGTAGCATTTGACTTCGTGAGCTTTTCCCTTATGGGTGGACACAGACTAGGTAAAGCTACTAAGAAAGTCTTTGATTATAGTTCTCTTTATCATTTTCTTTCAATATTTCACTCAAGGGTATCGTAGTCACGTAATAGAATCTGCTACAGTCGTACGATCAAAAACTTAGCGAAAGTGATCAGAATTTGTGGTTTTTTAGTGGAGACTACGAACCGGAAAACACAGCGTAGGTAGGCCGACGACACTGTGAGAGTCGCGGGCATCCAGTGGATGCAGATGGCAGGATGTCATTCAGTGTGGAGGTCTATGTTCTGCAGTGGACATCTTCTGGCTGATGATGATGATAAAAAAACTAACTAACGTAAATAAATGATACTAATAAATTAGTGAAGGATACCATTATAATACGAATTAATTAATAAGGGTATCATTTTAATATAAATGCTTTTTTACACAAAATTACATTAATTCAAGTTAATTTGCCTGTGATTTTTCAGTTTACCGCTTTTTTTGAATATCGGCATTTTTTAAGTATTCAGTATCTTGTGGTGCACTTCACCTGTTTGCCTTATTTAATCACAATAAATCAAGTAGGATGACGAGTAAAACTGTGGGACGCTGCTAGTACCTAAGTTTATATGAAATTGAGCCACCATGTGGTCGCCATTTAAGTTAGTACTGCTACCGATTAACGATTAAGAAGGCATTACGGATTAGGTAAACCCAATACAGATAATTCCACAAAACAAACACCGACGTGAAGTATTTGTGTTTATAGCACCGGTTGATTATTTGTAATCCCAACGATTAGAAAGATGTACCACGTATATTTTTTATCAAAGATACTATGTGATTAAATTATTCATATTTTCGTAACCACAATAGTATCACAAAACAAATAATTATCAATATAATAAACCGACTACATAAAAATGTTAGAACTGAACCGAATGAAATGAGACCACACGGGAAGCACCAGCTTTCAAATAAAAAAAAACATTAAAATCGGTTCACCTAGTCGAAAGTTCTGAGGTAACAAAGATAACTTTGTTAGCAAATGTTTGTTACTCAATCACGCAGAAACGGATTAGATTGCACTTATATCGTATATAAATCGTACCCTGAAATAACAAATGAATGGATTACTTTTCATTTTGAGACAATGTAAAAAAGCTTAAAAATTCAGTAAAAACGCGCAACGGAGCATTATAACATTATTTTCAAATTAATCGATGTTTCTGTATTCGACGTTATTTTTACAGTTATTAACAATAACATCCGTCGCCTTTCATGTGCAATGATTTATTAAACTGCTTGTTATTTTGCCGATCGTAAAATATCTCCCGAGCATTAATTTGTTTACGAACAATGGGCTCTTGATGACTCGGCGCTTGTATCCAGATTTTCCAAGGGCGACTGCATCTGGTAAGCACTAGTACCTACTATACGATTTATATTTTCTGTTTTAGAGACTCTTAGAGTCTACACACAGTATGCTATCTAATCATCCGATCGAATCTGAAGACCGCTGCGATCCATGTTAATAAAGATGTAATCCGAGCCAGATGTAAGCCGCCCGCCTGTCCGATTCAGTTCGGACTGGATGATTGAGTCGCATTCTGTGTGTCGATCTAATACATAATATGTAATCCATGTCATACACATCGCTGCGTTCCATTTAGTTATGCAATTGATCGCAGCAATCTTCAGATCGGACCGGATGATCGAAAAGTATCGTTCAAAAGTACTAGAAGAACCATTTATTTACGGAATTAAAAGTAGCCAATGTGTTAAATCGAAATCAATATGTTAATCCACGTCAAAAATTATCCAAATCCATGAAGTCACTTCGAATATAAGTAGTGGCAAACATATACACATGCTTACAAAACACAAACTATCGTGTTATTTACAGTTATATGATTATTACTTAACGGGATATTTACCTTGATAAGGTTGTGGATGGAGTTCTCGATATTAAGTGAGGTTTGGAGAACCGTAATAAGTGACTATAAAATTTGAGGATTGTTCTCGATTTCCTTGGGACCCCATCATCAGATCCTGACTTGGTGACAATGGGACCAAATTGTAAGTATACCCTACCGAACAAAAGTTTTTTTTTTTTTAATTAGGCAACAGATGGCGGAGAAATCGGTGAACATATATAAAAAAACAGTAGAACATCCTCCTCTTTCGTCAGTTTAAAAAGCACAGACGTTGTTCAAAACATAGCTACGAGTACCGCGAATAAAAACGTCTATGAATATATCACAGAACAGCACTGAGTTTAAAAATATCAATCGTAAACAAACAGAAAATCTATGCCAACCTGATGCAAACATCTGCCTATTTTTCCGATAACCATTACTTTGACTTTTACTACTGAATAAATATTTCATGTAGATACGACCAAGTGCGGCCAAGTGATAGTGCTGTTCTGTGATATATACATAGACGTTTTTATTCGCGGTACTCGTAGCTATGTTTTGAACAACGTCTATATAGTGCTTTTTAAACCGACGAAAGAGGAGGATGTTCTACTGTTTTTTTTATATATGTTCACCGATTTCTCCGCCATCTGTAGCCTAATAAAAAAAAAACTTTTGTTCGGTAGTGTATACTTACAATTAGGTCCCATTGTCACCAAGTCAGGATCGGACCAATTTATCTATAAGTAGAAAATGGGAGAGCCACAATCGTGTTTTCTTAACGAAACTGACGGCCACTCGAGGAAAAGTCTGAAATTCAGTTGCAAGTTTCTTCCCACACATACTGAGCAAGTTAAACATAAGCTTGTAAAAATAAAATAGATCATATTAAAGAATGCCTTGCTACATAATGAAGAAGGTCAATTTATTTATTTAAAGTTCATTATTAAAATGGAAGTAAACAAGAAGTGACGGCATCCATCTATCGGTACGAAAATAAGCTAGGATGGCCTGGAGCCACTTCATACCATGCGAGTTAAAACGTGACTGTGCTTATTCAAACCTCTACTTAAGCTAATTAGCTGCGCTCAGTGCTCAATGACATTATTATGTATCGGACTGATGTCAACAGAAACTTATATGTTTATTAACGTGATATTTACCATATCATGTGTTTATTCGGTCTTCCCGTGAACATGGTGCATGTAACTGCGCCCAAATATCGGGAGATGCAACCACAACCTTATCACGGTAAATATCCCGTTAATAATCATATAACTGTAGTAAACAACCGTGATAATTTAAAACCGTATATTTTTGTATGTAATTGAATAAGTGGCTAATAAGCAACGAACACCCACCTAATGACAAAGCATTGTCAGTGCGTAGTTTACTGCGTGTCAGTGCGTATATTCACCCTTCGGAGGAAAAATCGAAGGTGATTTAGACAAATAAGATTACCTATTACAAAGAAATCGGAAAATATATAATGTGGAAAATCTTGAATTTGGAACTTATCGCTGACACCGATAAGCCATACCACAACTTACAGGTATGTGGTAGAAATAGTTGATATAGTAGAATAGTGCAAGACATCATTAAAAAAAACATAGAATAAATCTCATTTGATTTTCTTGCATCACTGGAATCCTCCAGTGATTTTTAGCTAAACTCGTAACATTTTTCGTGTCCCGGAAACACAATTACCGTGTCTCTCAGTATACGACAGTTCTTATTGAGTTTTGATCCTTCCTTAGTTTAACAATAAACAACATTGTGATGGGAAACAACGCACAAAATAACAGTTGTTCTGAACGGAATGTTTCACAAAAGTACCTAACAATTTTAATTAAATTTATAAATAACTTTTTGTCTGTTTGTCTATTGAATTCAATTTGGTAGGTTCCTGAAATAAGTTGTTTAGAATTGGAGTTTTCTAAGCACCTACGAGTACCTACTTATATCAAGAGGCATGTGGCGTTGCACGAATAGGTAATCCCCATGTAATCCCAAATCACCGAAGTATAACCACGAGGGACATTCACAAGTAAGTGCTACAAGGGCTTTGATTCCACTTCTATAGTGCGAATTGCTAGTCTGTATAATTCGCTGCCTGAATGGGTGTTCCCCGATAGTGACAATCTACATCATGTGTCTTCAAATCCCGAGTGAATGCGTTTCTTCTAGGCAAGCGTGCACCATCGTAGACTGCATCATCGCTTAACATCAGGCGAGTTGGCGGTCAAACGCCTATACCTAAATATTATATTATATAGCTATGACTTTACGCTCAAAAACCCTGCACAATTGATCAGAGCAGAGTTTACAGTTTTGATTCAGCTTTTTATAAATTAGTTACTGCATCTGTCAGAGCTAAAAAACTAGGACCGAGTATAAGCAAACAGTATTGCATCAATACACGCAATGTAAAATTCTTAAACACTTTACATACGAGCAAAAAAAATTGTTGAACTTGCATTATGCATCATGTACTCTGTGAACCTTTTTTACTCGCATATAAGAGCCTTATAATATGCATTTATTAAATAACTAGGTAGAAAACTATGTATGGATTTTTGTTACTGAAACATTCTGATCATGAAACATTGTACATTTCGGTACTTAGGCCATCGAACCCTTTTTACTTAAGGTGAGACTAGAGTAACTAACGAATCGGACACAATTATATTCGGACAGTGTCCAAATTGTCACAATTTTAATTTAAATATTTTTTCACTGACTATTCGGACACTAATAAAATAAAAACTAATTTGTACAGATAAATAACTAAAGTTGCCAAGACAAATCTAACGATACCTTAAAATCCGATTAGCCGATTGGATGATAATTATGAGGTAAAAACAATATTACAAACCCACAAACATACATAAATATGCGTCCTGGCAGTAAAGTAATTAAAAAAAATCGCTCAGGTGCAGACTTCCTAAACCGAATACGTTTGAATAACCATAATACTAGCAATACCCAAATGTCAAATCTAATATAATTACTGAAATTTTCTTCACCATATTAATTCTACTAGTACTAATATTACAACAAAAGAACGGACCAACGTGATTTTTACCAATACACAAAGATAGAGAGACAGATAGAGAGAGGAGAAGAGAAAGAAACGGAAGGCCGGAAAGTGATATATAATACTTTTTATCCCGTAAAAATATATGGTCCCACGTGAGTAGTATAAATCGCGGGGCGCCGCAAGTATTCGTTATACGGAGAAATGAAATTAAGGTTTGTCCCTGTACCACAGAATACATAATACACATCTTTACTATGTTTGACACTGTATAGATACAAATACCTAAATATTAGACACGTAAACGTAATATCATGGTTCCAGTTCAGAATTAAAATATCCGGTACCGCTTCTTTCTATCACATATTACTCAGAGCAATCTCGTTTTACCATCCATATAATGTGATAAGTAATAAACCTCATTGTTTACAAAAAGTTGGTACACCTACAATTTTAGGACTAGCATAATAGGTATACTTACCGCGTGCCTGTATTTTTTAATTAGTGCATAATAATACGCTACATTTCATGTTAATAAGTTGTCTTAAAATCTATGTTAGATTTAATTAGACAACTAATTCAGGGTTGATGTGAGGCTTGACCTAAATGCTGTTTCTGCAGGTTTTCTGACTCAATGTTCAATCGTCATCATCATCAGCCAGAAGACGTCTACTGCTGAACATAGGCCTCCCCCTTTAACCTTCACACTGAACGACAGCGTGCCATCTGCATCCACTGGATGCCCGCGACTTTCACAATGTCATCGGTCCATCTATAGTAGGAGGCCTACCTACGCTGCGTCTTCCGGTTCGTGGTCTCCACTCAAGAACCTTTCTTGCCTATCGGTTATCGGTTCTTCGAGTGATGTGGCCTGCCCATTGCCACTTTACACAGTTTATCTACATTTATTAATGCAGAAAAGAAAGATTAGGTAGGTTAGGTATTCACTTATTCAGTGTTTAGTTTGCTTGTATTTTATTTGCATGGGTGTAGCCAAATTTTAATTTAAGGTAGGGAAAATTTATATATTTAAACATGCTTAAGGCTCTATAAATACAAAGAATATGAACGGAAGAAAGGAAACCATTCTATGAGTATAATTATGAAGTGCTGTAAATTTGAAAAAAAAATGGTCGCCCCAGATGTCATGCCCCAACGAGCTACACTCATGCCTATAGTAAGTAAGTTTTTGTTTCATTCGAAAGCTGTAAAAACTTTTACCCATCGTATTTCTCGAACTAATTTAATCAAATCTTTGCAGATACTTTCTCCTAGTCTATTCGTAGCTATCTACGAAGACGACTCTCTAGACTTTCACAGTATAGCTAGTTAGTTATATTTATAACCAGCTGCGCCCCACGGTTTTACCCACGTGAATTACTGCTCATAACATCAGCTATTTGCCAGTGAAAGTGCCGTCAAAATTGGTCCAGCCGTTTCGGAGTCCATAGGGAACATCATACATATGTATAATTATACTTACATACACATATCGCCTTTTATGTATAATTATAATTACTTATAAACAATTATATGCAGAGTCATCGATACGAGAAAAGATGAAACGGCCACTCCATGTAAAGAAAATCACCGATGTCGAGAGTCACTCTATGACAGAGTTCGATATGGCGACTCAATGTTATAAGACGCAATATAGAGAGAGACGACGTAATTTGTATTTGCATTTATTTATTTAGCACGGTTATACACTAATAATATCACACTAAAAAGAGAATAATATTACGTCCTATAATTTTTAAATCTATCAATTTTAACCAATTACATGTCCTAATATACTTACAGTTTTGTCAAAATATATAATAGTATCTATTTATCTTAACCCTAACTCCCTGAATCCGTCCGTGGTTTTAACGTCAACGTGAAAAAAAGCATGTCTCCTCTTTGTATTATTTTACTAAACGTGTTATTTTGATAATGATGATTTTTTGCT
Source organism: Agriopis leucophaearia (assembly GCA_949125355.1). Taxonomy (NCBI): domain Eukaryota; kingdom Metazoa; phylum Arthropoda; class Insecta; order Lepidoptera; family Geometridae; genus Agriopis; species Agriopis leucophaearia. The sequence goes on from OX421267.1 coordinate 8,537,436, forward strand.
TAATTAGTAAAAGTTGGTCATTATTATGGGTAATATGGACCCCTTTCGGCTCAGCATGTCTATTCTGCAAGCTAAGTGAACGCGCAAGTGATAAGCTAAGTGAATGTGTTTTTTTCTTGCCTATTTCTGCAGATAAATGTCAAAACATCGAACTATAAGGGTAAGGGACTCCAGTCAAGGGTCACTCGACATTTTGACATTTCTCTATAGTAATCGTCAAGAAAAATACACGTTCACTTAGCTTATCACCTCACTCACGCGTTCACTTAGCTTGCAGAATAGACCGGCAGTACACACATTCCGCGTAACCCTCGATATATAGAATCGATAAACTACATGTCCTACGAAGCTGAAATTTGGCATTGGTGTGTAAAGATCCGCATAGAAAGGATTTTGCGAAAGGCGACTAAGAGAGTTGAATAACGTAAATTTTTAGGAAAAAAAACACAATATCGACTTCAAGACTGTGGTGACAGAGATTGGAAGTCCTCATCAAAACTATTGCTGAAGGGAACCGCAAACCATAACGTCATCAGTGTAAATATTTTGTGTTTTTTCTTAAAGTGCTGAATCAATTTCCTAAAATTTATATGGGACTACTTCTATTACTTCTACTACCTACCGAACAAAAAAAGAGTCATCAAAATCAATTCATAATTGGCCGAGTAATCGCGTAATAAACATACAAAAAACATACAATCGATTGAGAACCTTCTCCTTTTTTGAAGTCGGTTAAAAAGGAGTGAATGTTTGTATAAAAGTCTACGCGTACGAAGCCACAGAGAACTGCTAGTAAATATTTTATATATGTACCGAATTACTTAGCCGTATCACAGAATACACCAGAGATAAGTAGGTGGCAGTACCTCATCAAGGCATCAAATGAAGCCAAAAAACATTGGAAGTAGGTATTGGGACCACCGCGTGGTTGATATGAAACACCGGAAAAAAAATTGTCCCTTCTCAACATTGTAACTAATCCGTCATGCTATTTGATGGATCACTATCCCGATAGACATCGTAAATGAGAAAAAAATATTTTACATTACAGCAGTTCTACTGACCTACGATACAAACGTGTGTTGGATCCATGTAATAAACCCAATTAAAAACATGCTAATATAATATATATACTTCTAGGCAAGCGTGATCCATCGTAGGCCGCATCATCGCTTAACATAGCGAGTTGGCGGCCAAGCGCAACCCTATCTTTCAATAAAATAAAATAATAAAAAAATGGTATATCAAGTGTATCACTAGATGACAGATATCATTGTACTCATCATTATAAATAACTTACTTTGGGACCAACACTGATATCGAAAATATAGGAACTGTTATGTTTTTGGATGAGAAGTTACCTATGCGTTAAAACAGGTTATACCTACCACAACCTTCCACAACCTTACCACCGTAAATATCCCGTAAATAATCATATAACTTTAGGTTATACCTACTTAACAGCTACCCCCATAACAAACTTTATCCAAATCCGTTTGAGTCGGAACAAACATACTACAATCACACATATAAATTTAAGATATCAAAAGCGTTTTTAATTTTGTTGCATGGCTATGCAGTTATGTACTGTGTTTAAATTTTAAAATCTCTAGCTTATTCCAAAGTTAGATTAAAATGTAATCGACAGACAAGCAATAATGTTTATAAAAACGTGATGAAATTAATGGTGTAATTCCTGCTGTTTGAGGAATAGTTTAAGTACATATAGGTAGTATTAGGTAATTTCTATTAGGCAGGCATGTTACATATTCGACCACATCATTCCTTCATCAGGTGAGATGCGGTCAAACACTAGCGTAGTCTGTTGTAAAAACTCAGTATTTTATTTTAAATAGTTTGCCATAAATGGCAAACCAGCTGACGGGCTGCTTGATGATAAGCAGTTACCGTCGTCTATGGATACTTGCAACACCAGAGGCATCACAAATACGTTGCCGACCCTTTAAAACTCTATTAACCCTGCTTTTGAGAAACCCCATGCTCTCCACTATTCCACCACTATTTGGACTATCTTACTATACGTTACGCAGAAAAGGTATTATTAAGCCGAAAGGGTTCCGTTACACTCATAACTATGAACAAATTTTAATGTGGGACCACCTCTGAAACACGAAAAAAATATCAGCTGTCCCACACATTTTGTCGTGTGTCTTGAAGGTGTCTATGAGCGATTTCTATCTTCAGAGTTGGTCCCATAGTAAAAGTTATTCATTATGGTGGGTGGGTATTATGAACCCCTTTCGGCGTAGTACATCCTCACCGCGTAACCCAGTATTTCACACAAATCATCAGCCAATTAACGTCCACTGTTGGACAAGGCCTCCCTCATACAGAGGGGTGTTGCCATAATCCCCTCGCTTGGCAGGCGGCTTGGGGATCGCAGTACGTTCATCGTGTACTATTAGGACGCTGCTGCCCATCCTCCGGTGGTTCTGGTCGCAGTTTTAGGACATACCCGGGTCCGGGTAACCCAGTATTTATTTACTGTTATTTGGTTTGTGATTAGAGACTCTTAGATTTATGATTATTGCTGTTACAATGTTACCTTTTTGTTCAAGACAGTAACATGGCAAGCCGTGAGCCGTACCTAGCACCGATTCTAAATAATCTCTACAGGGTTGCGCGGAATTGTGGTACCAAGCTGAAAAGAGGTCACTGTACTCATCATCATAAACAACTTTTATTATGGAACCAACCCTGAATTCGTGAAAACAAAATTCTATGGAAAAACTTCCATAGAATTTTTTAATTTAAACATTTAATACTGAACCAAATGTTTGGAATATCTGTATTTTTTTCGTGATTACAGGGTTGGTCCCATAGTTAATGTTAATAGTTTTCGGCTTCTTGCCTCCGTTCCGCTTAACTTTATATATCTGAACATCAACGCTCCGTAAAATATACCATAACCCTATGATGAAGTATGTATTACTCACCTAATTATACAATTTAACAAGTACGTAACTCACACTCACAGATGTAAGGTCACACTCTTCACATTTCAGTGTTTACTCTTTATATTTACATAAACATTTAGCATAAGAACGTTGGTAACTACAGTTTACACGATCCTGATCACTATATTCTGTTAAAAAGTTTTTAAAACAATTTCAATACAGTCAAGTCTTCACTAAAACTTTGTTTATAATGTAATTAATTTATGTCTACGGCGTCGTAGCTCGTAGCTCGTCTACGAGGTTGGTCGTAGCGCGTTACGTTGTAGCGGGCGGGCATTCGAAACGCGACTGTCGGGCGCGTCGTCCAACGCGGCATGCAGCGACGCTCGCCTGAAAACACCTATTTAGGTACGTATCTAGGCATCGCGTGTCGACCGTACATAGATGCTAACACTTATTCTGTGTCGTTTCGGCTCCAAACGTACAGATAATACCATATACCCGCCTAAATACGAAGCAAACGCCTCGTGTAGCGTCTGTAAACAAAGCCGCGTCGCGACGTAGCGTGAGTTCTTATCGCTACTATCTCCGAGAAAATCACACATATATGACTGTATAATTGGCTTTGTAATACTGAGAACTAACGTGGCTTCGACGTTGTTTTTGACTGGAATAGTTTGTGTAGTTATACTCAATTCAAGTTTGTGTAGTTATACTTTTTTTACCGTTGACACCTTCAATAATATTGTGAAAAGCTAAATGAAAACATGTTTCTGTCATCTGTTATTGCATAATTAAGCTCATAGTTTAGGTATTTCGTTTGTATTTATATAATTTTAAATCGGCTACAAGCAAATTACGTTCAAAACCTAGCAGAAATAATTGGCCAAGAGCGTGTCGAGACACGTGTATGGTAGGGTTCCGTAATCAAAGCCATATAATTGTACTTATAGTTCAGAAAATTATGGTTATAGAAAAATTCAAACGAACGAAGCTCTGTGGACTTAGCCAAATTTCAGAGATGTACCATCCTGACATAGCATATACTTTTTATGATTTAAACATAGAGAAAACTGATTGAGAAACATTATTTGTTAAGACCCGTTTTACAAAAAGGTCAATGACCATATAAGCTAAAACGCTTTGAATTTATTACAGTTTTATCGCTGTTACTGAAAAAATCATCATCAGATAATGTTCGAAATAATTTTGTATAAAGGTTTTAAATATGACCTATCTGTATTGTAAGATTCAAGTTTCTATGTCATATAGATTAGAAATGCATGTGGGGGGTCAACTTTTTGCCACTTTGGCGGGCCATATTTCGCAAAGTATAGACTTTATAAAAAAGTGATGTATCAAATCTTACCTTAATTTTAAAAGACCTTTTCAACGATACCCCACAAGAGTAGTTGGAGTGGAAAAAAAAATTCATCCCCATTTCACATGTACCAGAGCCCCTAAAATACAATATTTTATATTTTTTATACTTTTAAAATTGAGATCTATATTACAACTGTCATTGTGCAAAGTTTCACTCACTTATCTTAATAATTCTATAAATTAAAAGGTTTTAAAAAATCGGATGGACGGACAGACACACAGAAAGACAGAACGAATTTATAAGGGTTCCTTGTCGGGTTACGGAACCCTATTTTTTTATATATGGTTGTTTTTTTTACAATCTACTGCAGCTGTCAGATCCAAAAAAAAAATTTGCAAGTATAGGTAGATTAGAGTCATGACCGTGTATATTTGTGGCAACAAATTATGTTAGTCTCTTTTGTTACTTACTGTATACAATGTTTTACACCGAGATCAAGGATCAACCCACCGACTACAGTATGAATAAACTTTACCTTTTGTGTTTTAAAGCTTTATTATAAACACGCATAATTTCTAAAACAGTTCACAAAGCTGCGTCTAATTTTCATACATTTATGGAGTATCAAAATTTGAAATGTAGATACTACTCAATTTTGTTTTTCTGTATGATGGTATTTTATGTGTTTATAATTTGAAGATTGTGCCTCTGTTGTGGCTTGAATAATTGGTGGCCAGTTTTTGTCTCGGAATTTTTACGCGTTGATTCGGAGGAAACCGCGGTACGCAACTAGCTTTTTTTTTACATATACACACACACATATGTACATACATACATATTTTTTGAAGTGAAAACTTATTTAGGCGCGTTCAGCACTTTTTGGGTGTACAAAAATCATGGTACCTACTCGCGTCATCGTCATCGAACGCTGGCCATGTATTTTAAAACAGCGCCATCTCTTGTACAATAGGTGAATCACTGCTAAAGTTTTCACTTCTAACGTGCAGTCCTATGACTGACATATTTTTTTATTACTTGTAATTTTTTCCGGAATAAAAAGTATCCTATGTCAATCTCTAGCCTTCGTACTATCTCTGCAAAAATCACGTCAAGCAGATGATCTGTTGCTAAGGGAAAGACAAACAAACTAACCAAATATGCTAACCTTGGCAGTGGTTACATATTTGAGTCTGTTGGGGTCGAGACATTGGACCCTTGGGGACCAGGAGCTCACCTCATTTACCGCGGCGCGTGACCAAAATGCTGGCGGGTTTCTGGCTCAACGCATAAGCATTGCCAGGCAGCGTGGTATGCCGCCATGCTGGGTACGCTGCCAATTGGTGTTAGGCTTTTAGATGATCATTAGACTTTCAACGGTCTATGAGCAGTCAAATTGTTTATATAGTATTAGTGTTAGCTTGTATTTTGTTTAGTTAATAAAGGCAATTTCCAGAAGAAGAAAAACTAAGAAACAAAATTACTTTCGGATGTATAATATTAGCATAATTACTATCATTTTGTGAATAAATGAAATAATAGGGTGAGGTACGGAGGTATGATTATTTATTAAATAAGATGTGTTGTTTTATTAGTTCAATTTGTGAACTAAGTTACGTGAAAGTCCTCAGTAGGAAAGCCAAATTAAATTAAAAGCCAATAAAAAATATTAATCTAAAACAACACTTTTTTTAAACTAGATATTTCGTATTATTCTCAGGAAACGCTTTCATTTGATACCCATATCATGATGGTAGATAAGAACATTTTGTTCGCTATCTTGGGGCGTCTGCCATATTGAATTTATCGTCTAGAACAGGGGTCTCCAAACTTTGAAGCCTCGGGGCCATAATATTTTTTTCGGTATGTTGCAAGGGCCGTAACAATTTTAATTTTTCTGCCCACCTAAGCAAACAGGCTTTTATTGCATTTCAATTACTATTGATTGTGTATTGTGACACGTAACTACATCTAGTGTCGAGTAGTGATACTATGTACGATTCTAGGTACTATCTATTTCAGCTATAGTCTTCAGCCCTTGTACGGAAAATGTTTGGAATTGTCTAAATTTCTAAGACCAGTCATATCAGTTGTTAATTTTATCGGAACCACAGGGCTGAATCACTGACAATTCCGCGAGTTTCAATTCCTGTCGAGGGCCGGATTGATGGCAGTGGCGGGCCGGATTTGGCCCGCGGGCCGTAGTTTGGAGACCCCTGGTCTAGAACCAAAGTGCTTGATAAGACAAATCCAACGAACCTAAACTCGACAGGGTTACGTCGTTTCGATTAAGGGTTCCTGTGGCCACCTTCTGTCTCCATCATCAGACCAGCTCGATGCTACCATAACATTGCATTGTCACCCAACTTACATAAGTACCTATACCAAACTAAAATACAGCTCAATCGGTTGAGGTTAACTGGTCTAACATTCAGTTGCCTAGATAATTACTGTAATGTATGTTATAATGTTATCCTTATTTTTGTGGTTTTTAATAAAGTTATTGTATTGTATTGTTGTAAGATTTGTCCCACACATACTAAAAATAAAAGCTTGTAAAAAGGTACGTATACTTTTCATGTTTTGTTACACCAAGTGGTGCACCCACAGAAAAGAGAAGTAAATAGAACGGAAATGAGAAGGAAACTCTGTCGCCAGGTATTGTGACAGATACTTGATTGAACATTCTTATTTATGTCAACGCGTCGAACTCCGCGTCATAGTTACTAAGACAGTTGCTATGGGTTTATATGGATGCAACTGGCTACATCAAATTTCTTACAAAAATGCCTTCACAGCCGTTCTACTTAAAAAAAAATCTATTCTGTGGGTGCACCAAAGAACTGCTAGCTGCATGATTGCCTCAACATTATAACACCTAACTAAAGTTTTAGCTAATAATGTTTAGATTATTTTGTACGTTAAAGTGGTAGTTATGTATCTACCTAGACCTTCAAACTTTCTAGTGAAGTGGATTTATTTATGGTGATTAATGGTATGAAATTACCATTATTTATTATTTAGGGTGTACTTATAACGACCATTTTTTTATTATAAATATGTTTGTAACTAAGTACTAATTACGGTCACGCTAACAGTTTTGACCCACTAGGGACATGTAAAGGTCATTTTTCTAGTTTATTTTGTTATCTTACTATAGTCTGTCCAATCATTTATTTGCTCCGACAGTTTCAATAGTATTGTAAATGCTGAATGACAACCACGAATTTTTATTACCTACTTTTACTATGCTATGTTTTTTTTTATTCGAACGTATTCTCGGTCTATTCTATATTTTTTTTATTTCAAACAATTCTCGGGTCTAGCCCGGACATTTGGTGGGCATTGGTGGAGCCGAAGCCAACACCAAGAAGCCCTTTTGAATATCAAATACATGCAACTATGAAATATGTATAAAAAGCAATATGAAACTATTGTACAGTATAGGATTAAATAAGACTGGGCTATTGAGGTGAACAACTTGTGGATGGAATAACAGATCTATAGAATGAGAAACGGCACCTGCCTTATCCTGTCTCATCTCAAAATATATTTAGGCAGGTGATGACTTGCCACCCACTGAATGGGCCCCCCATAAAGGCTGCCGTATCTTGGCACCGGAAGGGCAACATTGGCGTGGGTAGCTTAGGATGCCGAGAGGTGTGTTGCACTTTCACTAAGAGCTACTCGCGGCGTAATGCCCTTTAAAACTTCCACCCTGGCGCTTAGATTCTTAGCTCTTGCGGTTTCCACCCCCGGACGGCCGGTTAAGGCAAGCCAGGGGTCAGGGGTCTCATTTAGCCCCATGGAATCGCGGTACGCAGTGTCGCCACTCACCGACGGCTCGCCATAAAGCTGCCCCTGCGTTTTTTATTATTATTATTATATACATAAAACAAATTACAATCATACAAAACAATATCTTTCTAATAGGTTCAGACCTGGATTGTATTACAAAAATATGTGCAAACTTAAAAACAAATTGAGAAGACATGAATGAGGTTGAAATTAAGACTGTTATATCGGGCGACTGTAATATACTTATAATATCGGTAAACTGATATTCTTCAGTAAAATATTAAAAGAAAATGTAATTGCAGTTTTCTTTTGCAAAGTAATAGTTACAATCTGGGTGTCTTCAAGTCAAGAGTGAATCGGTTTCTTCTAGGCAAGCATGACCTACCATAGGCCGCACAGGCGAGTTGGCAGCCAAGCGCAAGCCTTTTTTGCAATAAAAAAAAAGTTATTGCAGCTGTCAGAGCTAATAAATGCTTGGATCGAGTTTAGTCAGATAACTAGGTAGGTAGGATAATTTGGTTTTAAGTTGCCACTTTCAAATACAAGTTATAAAAGCAATTGTTATAAAGTAAATCATTATAACGATGCTACACCAATGTATATCACAAACGTTGAACGTAGTGAGTACCTAACATTTTATTAACAACGCAATCACATTCCCAACACGTCTCGTTACGTATTTTTTGTACATTTCCCATGTATTGTTCCGCTATTTTTGCCCTTTACAAATCGCGTACAAAACACGGACAAAGTTACAATGTGTTCGCGGTCGCAATTGTCGCGTCGCGTAGAATAGAACGAAAAGATAAGATACCGCCTAAAGCCAAGTAAGGATAAAATACGATGGCACATTTATTAGATACCGACCGGCCTTATATTACCCCGACGTTGTTGAGAGTAACTCGTGATATAGAATGTCAATGTAGGTATTTTATACTAAATTGACATCAAAGATCCAAAAAAAGGATATGCTTATCTAAAACATTTGCGTCCCAGTATGTCTAGTACTTAAAATAGTAGCGCCAATATTTGAAAACGCTACTATAACTACATCGCCATCGTTCTCAGAAACGCAGACTGCTCAACAACGAAATTGAGTTGCGACTGGGTTTACAGCACTGGGGCCTTACGGCTACCTTTTTTAAGCGATTCTGTTTAGGTGATGAGACATTTTTCACGACCGCAAACCGTATCTCAGCGCGTTAAGGTTCACGTTCGAGTGATTCTCCACACCGCGCTATTTCAGCGCTAATTCGATCCCGCATTAAGAATTAGCCGTAAGGCCCCTGGTGTCAAATAACTCCTTGATACCTTGAATCGTTGCCATTAAAAAAAAAACAATCGGTCCCCAGGCCACGTAGCCCGGTCTTTACGGAGAAGGTATACGTCAATGAATGACATTTTATGTTTTGACTATCTGATGTCCTAGGCATTCAAGGACAGTCAAGTCAGATTAAGCTTAGTATAAGATTCAAAAAAATGTAGCCTGATAATCTATAAAAAGCTCAATCACATATTCAACCACATCGATCACATATTTTTCTACGTTGTACAAGACAGTTCAATCTACAAAGACGCGTTGCTCTAATTTTAACCCGACTGCGCCAGAAGGAGAGTATTGTTTGTTTATGCGTGTACTTTTAAATGTTTCTATATTACCTCCTATAGGCTTAAAAATTTTGATGCTTGAGGTGTTAGATTCGTCTTCATGCTGAGAGTTTCATAGGTTTTTTTTTTAAATTATTAGTAATATAATTAGATGCAGTTGGGTTTTTGTCTTTTTTATTCATTGTAAAGTGAGTGGATGCAGTCCTGCTCGTGGCAATAATGTCTTGATGTATAATGTGCTTATAAATATAATTTGTAATCCACAATTGAACGAATCCTAGCAGAACTTGTTGCTCAAACATGATAGATGAAATGTGCAAAAGAGCGACACCAGCAGTAGCACACCTCCATCGCAAAATTGTAGAAGTGAAATTTGAAACGCGACAAACTTCGAACGACGCGTCGTCGCGTCAAACGCATCAAAGGCTGTTGGCGTTTCACTCTGTTAGTTATAAAATTGCATAAGGTTTATGTTTCAATGAGTCGTGGTTTAGTATCGGCGTGAGTGTAAGTGCATTAGTATATTCTATTGTTTATCTGGTAGAGCAGGCAATGGCCTGAAATAAGTTTTTAAAAATGGCTTTTGGATGTCACAAAAATCTTGAATACTACTCATAATTTCACACACACCAAACACGTTCGTTTATCGTCAAGCCAGCTTGACTAGAATCGAGTACATAGATATTCTTACTAACTTGATCTGCTGCAGATACAAATACTTGTAGTAGCGATACTTGGTGTTTGTACGTATTGTGCCTACTTTAATGCAGTTATGCTATTGGTGCAGAACAACAAACATCACACACATATTAGTAGCTATAGGAAGCTATAATATTGTGTGACTAGAATTTAAGAATTAGAATTTAGTGAAGTGCGACCTCAGAGAAATTATTTTAGACGCGTATTAATAGCTTTATAACGGCAACAAATAATTAGGATGGTACATAACACTTACCTGTATGATGCTAGGATAACTATTCATTTAAAATACAAAACTCTGATTTATATAATGATCTCCCAAAAAGTATTTATATGGTTTCTAGACTTATAGCTTTATTGCTGTAGCAGTACATTGCCTGCTCTATATATTGTGCAAGAACTGGAAGGAAGGACAGATTTTCATCAAACATAGCTAAGAACGACCGCAATGAACTCTGCTTCTAAATAAATAAATCGCATTCATATCGGTATGTCTGTTTAAGAGCTACAATGCCACAGAAACATAAGGTGCAACATTGTACCACCTTTTATTTTGCATCGGGGGTTTAAAAAAGTAATCCATATTAATACCGCAAGTTGGACAATACCTTATGACATTCAATATAGGCTACGAATAAGTACATAAATAAAGTTGCTGTAGGCACTATTAAATATAAACGTTTTGTTCACTTCTGAAAATGTGTAACTCTCGAAGAAAGTTCACTTCAGACTCCTTTGATCGTTTTACTTGAAGTACTTAAATTACATCTAATTTTCAACATACTTACCTACAAGGTAAATAAGTAACATACCAATTTCACGTACTACAACTTTAAAACCCTGGGTTGTCAAAATCAAAACAGACGGGGTGCTTAGTAAATTACCAAATTGGTACGTACCTCCTTCCAAGTATATTATAAGTATATAGTATGTTATTGTAGGACAAATCTAGGTCTCTTGAAAAGCGCACAGAGTGCTTTCCTTTCCAGTACCACTTACCGACAAAGTTGTAACGACTTTCCAATTGTCTTTTCGTATGCTATTTACGAAACATATCCCGTCGCGAATTTAAACCGACACGACTGAAAGGTCAAAAGGTAACGTCAACATCGTACTACATTGTAAACTTAACATAATACTGACACCATAATCTCATTATGCCCAAGCCATATTTTACACAGTTATCGTCCAATTCTTTTACTACCTTCATTTAAAACTATTGCGCTTAGTTGATACTTCACGACACTTCACTTATATAATAGTCATAATCACCATTTCTGTTATGCATATTTTTTTTATTAATTATTTTATAGCTACGTAATGGTAGACTTAATTGCAAAACAATAAAAATGATAACCTAAAAAAAATAACATTTGCTAACATTGAATATTTTAGCAATGTTGTACTACTAAACACTGTTTTAAACTATCACGGTTGTTCACTAAAGTTATATGATTATTTACGGGATATTTACCGTGGTAAAGTTGTGGAGGGAGCTCCTTCCACAACCTTACCACGGTAAATATCCCGTAAATAATCATATAACTTTGTTGTACTACTAGTTTTCGAATACTTTTATGAGTTAACTTTTTTTTATGGGGAAAAGATTGTTATTATGCATGCGTTTTTAAATGTGTGTTTGATTTACTTGATTGGTTGGCCGGCGGTTCTTCAGCCAAATCCGTCACGTCTGTTAGCTACTTAAGGACTAAAATACAATAGTTGTTACCTAATTTCCTAAAGACTTTATAAACTAGTTTACTAGGTAATTTATGATTCAAAATTATCAAGTCTGTTCTATTTTGCGACAAAAATTAATTATGTACTTCAGGCATTTTACGCTTTGCGGCTTTGTAGGTGTAGGGTTGAGAAACTATTCGAGGAGTCAACTGCCAGATGAAACTTTATCCATTGTTGGTAGGTTTAGGACTTGGAGTGCTGTTGCTTTGTTTCCGAATAACCAGACCAAAGAACTGGATAAATAAAGCTGGCTTACAAAAGTACATAAAAATGGATTAGATTTTGTGAACAAAATTTCGGGAGAAACAGCAGTGCTTTCTAATTAACTGACTTAAGAAAAGAAGTTCTCAATTTTGTTGTGTTGTTTTTTTTTATTTATACAGGATATTCGGAACATTTTTGCACACACGGTCTCTGACCCCAAACTAAGCAAAGCTACTTCTAAACTCCGTCATTTATAAACCGATTTGTTTTTTTTTTTTTTTTTAAATGATATAGTTTTAGATAGTTCCCATTGAAATGTCATCAAAATGATTAATTAGTTTTGTTTTAAATCAAAATAACTAGAAAAATACCGAGTCGTATATGTCACCCAAGTAAACGAAATTTCGTAAGGTGGAGTCATTAAAAATATTGAAGTCCTTACTTCATCGCTTGATAATTCTATATTTATAAGCACAATAAATTTTTTGGAAGATTCGTTGATTAGTAAATTTAATGTAGATTTATAGGACCGTCACAAATAAAGAGAGGCTATAAAGATTAAAAACTAAATTAAATTCTGACACAGGCAGCAATAGTTGCAATTACCCGTCCCGGCGGATAAATGCAACTAATTGCTTATTTTACTTTTTTTTCTATGGGTGTTGCTACTGTAAAATTTCAGAAACATGACTTGAATATTAATTCATAGGATTTTAATAGCTATGCCTTTGATATAACGTCAAATTTTGCACAAAAATAGTTTTTTGCCGTAGGACGGTATAATTGCAACTATTTTTCTACAATTAGTGATGCGAACCTTATCGTGATTTCATCGACTGATGCCAGTCGATAAACCACCATGTGGTAGAAAAATTAAAAGTCAAGGATATACAGTTTCATAGATGTTTTTATTAATCTAAATCATAGTATATAATACAAAATATAGCATTTTAGGGGTGGCTCTGGTACATGTGAAATGGGGATGAAAATATTTTTTTCGCTCCACCTCCGTCAGTTTGAAGACCCTAGATTCTCTGTGCTTTGGGTATACTGGTGGATCCAGGAAATGAGAAGATTCTCTATGCCTGTGTCTACCGGTCGCACAGCGGAGATGGGGAGACGACCAGGCTCACTGATTGTTGATTGAGGCGGCGGATGCGGCTCAACTAAAGTACCCTACAGCCCAATTAGTGTTACTGGAGGATTTTAACGGCCACCACCACTTTTATTGTGCGAACTGCTAGGATGTGGAATGCGCTGCCTGAATGGGTGTTCCCCGATAGTTACAATCTGGGTGTTTTCAAGTCAAAAGTAAATCGGTTTCTTCTAGGCAAGCGTGATCCATCGTAGGCCGCATCATCGCTTAACATCAGGCGAATTGGCGGACAAGCGCAAGTCTATTTTACAATTAAAAAAAATAAAAAACCTGCTCGTGTGGGTTTTTTTTAATGAGAATATTTTTTTTTTGCATTTGTATTTTGACATCTAATAATCCTGCTTATTTCTCCCTTCCCTTTCAATAAAACATTATATATCGACAAAGTAATTTTACTGTCACATCACTAGCATTTTCATACTTCATACAAAAATGGTCAGATATTTGCAACTAACCTAAACAAATAAAATTAGTTGCAATTTCCAGACTTTTGATTATTAGTCTGGTAAATGTAACTGCATCCATAACTCAGAGTAGTTTTATCGTAGAATGAAACAAATACGTATAAGGCAACTTACATTGTTGAAAATCACTCTCCTTGTGAACAAACCTTCGAAAAACCACAAAAAAACAGAATTTTACGTCGAATTACAATCCACGTGTACTCGTCGTCACTATGGAAAAATTGCGGTTTGACAACAAAGCCTGTCATTCACACAGTTCTGGGTATTTTCAGCGCCATGTATATTTGTTTTATTGATACTTAGTTGAAGAACATTATCACGCCTGTCGTTGTTCAAAACGGTGATCCTAGAAGGTGTTATTTAAGTTAGTTGCATTAACCAGATAGTTGCAATTACAAGACTCCACCTTATCTATTTACTAATTTTGTAGTCGTTTTTTTTTTACTGATTACTATTTATTGTTAAATCACATTGTAGCAAGGCTTATTCAGATAAGTGTGTATAAATGTCTCTGAAACCAGCTTACACTCACGTTATGTTTTATCGGTCGAGACGATCGACCGGTTTCGGAGCCATTAGAGCTCCTTTATCAGGCGCGCATTTTGGTCACATACGGACAACATTAACAACAAATTAGACGTCAATACGAAATGTTCTCGACTGGAGACCGCGGACCGGTAAGCGCAGCGTAGGACGTCCACCTACAAGACGACCTAAAAGAGATCGCAGGAAAACGCTGGTTGCAGGCCGCTTCCAACCGGTCCCTTTGGAAATCGATGGGGGAGCCCTATGTTCAGCAGTGGACGTCCTATGGCTGAAATGATGATGATGATGAGACGTCAATAATGTTCGTGCTGACAGATTTTTATTTATTTAAAGAACGCTACAACATGTCAAAATTATTATTATCAATTATCTCTTAATTGTCTACTAAATCGTTCCCCCAAAAAACTATTTCAGCACAATTGTAAGATCACCAAACCTAATTAGACCTGCTATTAGTTCGTCAAGGGTGTGCTTTCACTACACAAGTGTTCAATACTAGACAGTCGTCAGCACTATGAAAGTCGCAACCCTACGGGAGGTTGTTAACCCGAAATCATCTCCATTGTAATCCGATCGCTTCTCTTAATTTTAAAAACAATTTGAATTTTTTCCAGAGTAATCTTTTACTTATTTTGGAAGATTATTGCGAATTTTTTCGTGAAAATATTGTTGGCTTATTTTTTTGTTCATTTCGTAACACAAGATTGTATTTATTGTTTACAGTAACGCATGAACGTAAGAAACCTAAAGTTATTGTACTACTTATATGTAGGTATTCTGTGTTATTACGTCTATGCAGTAACCATTATGGTTCCGTTCCGTTCACATTGGTTCACAGATACCCGGTAGCTTTAATTTACCAATTGATGACTCCTCAGATCAGAGAACCAAGGGCGATATGCCTAAGTACAATTATATTCGTGTCCCTTTTTTTTTTTTTTTTACCACTAAACTTAGAGCAAAACCTCACTTACTCTTTTTACGCACATCAAGGAACTCATAGTGACACCAATGAACTAACTAGGTAATGCAAAAATAAAGTAATTTATTATAGACTTATTATACAGGGTAATAATAGAACGATGCATTATGTGTAACAGCCATTAACCCAAGCAAAGGCGGATCACAGTTATCTCAATTGGTTTGAACTAAAATAAACCGGTCACGTGCGAGTCGGGATTGCGCACTGAGGGTTTCGCATGGTTATACGAAACCCTCAGTGGGCATGCCCGACAAAAAGTAGTGCAAAAACAAAATACAAAAAGTAGTGTAAAAAGAAAACATCACGCCCAGGCGGTCACCTATCCAAGTACCAACCGCGCCCGACGTTGCTGAACTTGGTGATGAACTTAATTTGTCACCGTACTCACATTTGTCCATTATTGTTTGTTGTTTTATTTTAGAGTGTGTACTTTAATCGTGCCAAGTTTGACCCTTGTACGTACGTATTACCTTTTTACATTAGAGCAAAAACAAAAATACGTTTAAAACGTTTCCTGTGCCCCCCCCCCCCCCCCCCTTCATATTTTACTTTTTGACTTTATTAGGTACGGGCGACATGTTCGTCTGCTGGGTGAATCTAAAGGCGACAAGCCTAATTTAGGTCAGATGTGTTCGCACCCGCCACGCCACCTTACCATATCGCTCGTATATTTCTGATCTTTGGGTAACTCCATCTACTATTCCTATAATTAAGAATCAAACGAAATTACTGTAATGTTGAGTAAAAGACAGACTATCGCAGAATGAGGTTTATTCGTAGGCAGTGACCTATATATAGAAGTCTAATTAAATGGAGGTAGTTTGAGATAGTATTGAGACTACCTCCATTTATCTAATACATTACATTATCCTCCTTCTAAATATAGTAATTGTATACAAACTTATATTAAACTAACTTATATCACTTAAATTCCTAAATGCATATACTTATACAACTATACAGTATTATTTCTCTCTGCGTGGTTTTAACGTCTCATACCAAGGTGGAATGTCAAGAACTCGGCGTTGACGCGTCACGACCCGAGTAGGTACCGGTACCGGCGGCGTCACCGGTGATATAGCGGTCGTCGGCGACCGACCGCTCGGCTCGCCGCCTACCACTACAGGCTCAATTACACCGTCGCTGGCACCGCTCGCACGACCTAACGCGGAAGAGGGCGACTGCACCAGTGGGGTCGACCAACCCTCCTTAATCGTGCTCGCATCTGTATGAACTACACTAGCTAACGAATGACGTGATTTCCGCGGATTTTTGTGCAGTAACTGATCGACGTGCTTTTTAGTGATCTTATTATTGTCCGTTCGAACTACGAATGAAACGGGACCGGTCTGACCTAACACTAATCCATCCTTCCACTTGACATCCTTGTCGGCATAATTGCGCACTAGCACCATGTCCCCGGGCACGACGTCACGCGGCTCGCCTCCGCGCCGCTCCTCTTGCGCGCTCTGCTTCTCACGCACCAACTCGCCCGTGTTGGGTCGTAGCAGATCGAGTCTACCTCGCAGGCGACGCCCTAATAAGGCCACGGCGGGCTCTTTCTTTGTCGTGCAATGCTCCGTGTTTCTATACGTAAACAAGAATTTACATAGAGCTGTATCATAATCTTCGTTTTGTACTGTTGCCTTTTTAAGTGCCTGTTTGACTGACCGTACGGCATTTTCAGCAGCACCGTTACTCGACGGATGAAATGGGGCGACTAGAATGCGCTTAATTCCATTTTTTTCCAGGTCCATAAGTACTGCTGTGAAGAAAACGGAGGTCCATTGTCGCTCACAATAGATTTAGGTAAACCGAATCGAGAAAATATTTTTCGGAAAATAGCTATCACCGCCACTGCCGATGTAGTCGAAATGCGTTCGACTTCAAGCCACTTAGTGTTTGCATCTAACATGATCAAATAATGTTTGTTTTTATAAGGTCCCAAGAAATCAACATTGAGTTGCGTCCATGGCTCCGTAGGCCAGGGCCAGGAATGCAGCGGCGCAGCTGGCGGCTGGTCGCGCTGTGACGAACATGCGCTGCATTCACGGCATTGTTTTTCAATGTCAGAATCTAAACCTTCCCACCATAAATAATTTTGAGAGACCTGCTTCATTTTGACGACACCTAAATGACCGCTGTGCAGCGTATAACCACGCGATAACCCCATACTAGACAACCGTGCTCTAAAAACATGTTGTCTTTTTTAGGGAAAAATGCTCTGTTCCTTTCGTCTAATGAACGTTCCGGCCAACCAAATTTAATGTAACCCACAATTTTATTTAATTGTGGATCTTTCATAGTTTCGACTTTAACTTCATTAAATGTAATCGGCATTTTATCTTCAATGAAGTTTAAATAACTCCCTTCCAATATTTCGCTATCGTGTCCCTTCTTAACCGTTTGTTCGAGTGGCAAACGCGATAAAACATCCGCAAAAATATTCCTAGACGACGGAATGAATTCAATGTCATAATTGTATGCAGCCAATCGTACCGCGTATCTTTGTAAACGACTCGCGGCAGTCTGCGGGATGCCTTTGTTTTTGCCAAAAATGTAACTTAACGCTCGATGATCACTGCGCAGCAGAAAATGTCTCCCGTACAAATACTGATGGTGCTTTTTCACCCCAAAAACAATAGCTAAGGCTTCCTTATCTAACTGCGAGTAATTGAGCTCGTGCGAGTTGAGCGTGCGCGATGCGCAACTGACCGGGCGCTCCGAACCGTCGGGATAGCGGTGCCAAAGGACCGCACCAAGACCGTATGCTGAGCTATCCACAGAAAGGATCAACGGGAGGCTCGGATCATAATGCGCCAACACCGGACCAACGCTCAATACATTTTTGACTTTATTGAAAGCTAACTCACAATCGTCGCTCCAATGCCACCTAGCGTTTTTCTTGAGCAACTCATACAAAGGTTTTAATATATCGCTAATGTTGGCACAGAACTTGGCGTAAAAATTTACAAGCCCTAAAAAGCTTTTTAATTGAGTGACGTCATTGGGCGTCGGCGCCGCTACTATGGCTTCAACTTTCTTATCATCGGCATGTAATCCGTCCTTATCAATGCGATACCCTAAGTAGGTAACGCAGTGTTTAAAAAATTCACATTTAGACATATTAACTCTTAAACCGGCATCTCTTAATCGGCTTAACACGGCTCGCAAATTTTCAAGGTTCAAGTAGCTTTATCAGTACCTGCGCAACAGATGTCGTCTTGGAACACCACCGTGAACGGCAAGCCACTGAGTATTTCTTCTATCGTTTTTTGAAAATTTTCAGGTATGCATTTAATACCAAAAGGTACACGTTTGTAAACAAAAGTACCGACATGCGTGGTGATTGCCGTCATCGGTTGTGACTCATCAGTTAAGAGTACCTGCTGGTAAGCGTGGGACAAATCTAATTTTGAAAAAAGTACCCCACCGGCAAGGGTGGCAAATATTTCTTCAATACGCGGTAAAGGATAGTGAAAATCCTTTAACTTGGGATTGATAGTGATTTTATAATCCCCGCAGATACGGATGTCACCATTTTTTTTTACAACAACCACTATAGGCGTTCCATAGTCCGAGCGATCTACTTTGTAAACAACACCTTCACGCTGTAATCGTTCCAACTCTGACTCGACCGAGGCTCGCATCGCAAGCGGCAGTGAACGAGCTTTCACAAACACCGGTGTGTCATCTGATAAGTGTAACTGCATGCGTACAGTACATGTCCCAAGCCCATCAGCGAATACTTCTGGAAATTCTTTACGTAAACATTCTACAGATTCGTCACAAGTATCAGTTAAGCTGTAAAAATCATTGACATTGACTCCCAACACTCTAATCCACATTCGACCCATTAATGGCGGGCCACCGTTATCTATGACAAATAATTGCAGTATTTTTGAACGTGAAGCGTACGTAACTTGGACCTCAATGAAACCCATCGGCTTAATAACATCTCCTGTGTAAGACTTCAAAGTTAATGCTTTCTTTTGTAAAGGTAAATTCTGAAATAACTTATCATAACACGCTTTCGAAATTGCGGAAAATTTGCAACCGGTGTCTACTTCGAACCGTAATGAATGCTTCTCAACTGTCAAATTGACGTAATACGGGTCATCATCAATATCACTCGATAAATTGTAAAAGTTCATGCCATCGTCATCGGAATCAGAGTCAACTATAAAAAACTGACCTCTAGTCGTCCGCGAAGAATCCGATCCACGTCCACCTTCGTACTTACGGCACATAACTTTTAAATGACCTTTATCACCACAACGATCACAATTGTAGTTCTTGAACCGGCACTTGGCCGCCGCGTGCCCGTCCTTGCCGCATCGCGGGCACGGGCGGCGCGGCGCCGCTGCGGCGGCAGGCCCCTGCGCCGCCGCCGATGTCGCTGGTTGAGCGCGGCGCAGCCCGCGCGTCGCCGCCGAACCCAAACGATGCAGGCTTTCCGCGGCGGGCGCGCCGCCGCCGGCGCCCGCGCTGCCACTCACCGCTGCCGTCGCCGCGTGCCTATCGGCCGCCTCCAACGCCAGCGCCAGTTCGACAGCTCGCTTATAATCCAGCTCGCGTTCGGCAAAAAGCCTGGATCTCATATCCTCGTGGTAGAGACCAGACACGAACTGGTCCCTCAAGTTGACCTCCAGCGATACACCGAAGTTACAAGTTTTCGCTAGATGTTTCAAACTTTGTAGGTATTCGTTCACGGTCTCCCCCGTCGCTTGCTTCCGTTGCCGAAACACATGTCGTTCTGCGATTTCCGACCGCTGTGGCTCGAGATGTTGCTTCATTATTGACTCGAGCTCATCGAAAGTTTTTGATTCAGGCAAAGCAGGTGCACATAAATCACACATGAGTTCGTAACACGTAATCCCAACATGAGTAACTAACGTCGCCACGTGCAATTCTTCCGCTATGCCATTTAACGTTATAAACTGTTTCATTCGCCTACAATAAGCATCCCAACTATGGGAACCGATATCAAACACTTCGATTTTACCTATAGGCATGATCACAAACACTTTTGCACGTAAGTTCGAAATAAATACGACTGCGCCAAATGTAATGTTGAGTAAAAGACAGACTATCGCAGAATGAGGTTTATTCGTAGGCAGTGACCTATATATAGAAGTCTAATTAAATGGAGGTAGTTTGAGATAGTATTGAGACTACCTCCATTTATCTAATACATTACAATTACCTTGTGATGTTTGATATCTAATTATACGAGCGTCTTGAACGAAGATGATTACAGTTTACATGCAGCAGCACGCGAGATGATGCTATCCTTATCATATATTTAGAGTAATTTTTATACCCTTAAAATCGATTAAAGTAGTTTTTTACGTTCCTACGAGTATTTCCCAGTACTATTCATGCCGCCATATTGGTTTCCGTTCCGTATCCGTATATTCCGTTCCGTTCCATATCCGCGTATTAATGGGGGCAATACCATGTCAATAAATTTGCAACTTCACAAGCACTTAAATATTACGTCAAAATTGTGTTCTTCATGGACCCGGTAGTCAGCGCTGGTCCTAGGGTAGAGCAAGAGGAGCGATCGTTCTAGGCGCTACATAGAAAGGGGCGCCAAAATGCTAAAAGAAAAAATACTAACGAAAAATACAATTTGATGGCACCTCGTGCTGTGTTGGGGCAATTGTGTTGTTTGTAGACGGCATGAAATTTTGATGTTTAAATAATTTATACTTATCCTGAATTACTACATGGAATACTTTACATCCCGGAATCGATTGTTACGATAATCTTCAGAAATTAAATGCGTCGAAAGGCAATCTTTTTCTACTTTGATGAAAGGCTAGGGCCGGCGCTGCAGATAGTAGGCATAAACTCAATGAATACCTCAGCTAACGTAAGAATACGAAATAATAACTAGGTATTTAATGCCTCTACAGCAACACTTAGGTACGTTACTTACTAGCCCAAAGTTTCATCGTGGGTAACGGAACACATTCTTTTGATTTTCTTTCCCTGTACATCTCAATATTCGTCCCAAATTGTCGTTAATTGAGTTGTTAACAGTTTCCTACCGGCATTTCCTCCTTTTCGCGCGTATCCGTAAATGAGGGTTCGAGGGTCAGCATAACATCAAGTAGGTTGATAGATATTGGGTAATATTTTCCATTTGGTTGCTTAAAGGATGTGGATCCACCTAACAGCCAACAGGACAAGTGGGTAAGTTGGTTCTTAGAAAGGTGTAATAGAAAGAAAGATTACCTATTCTTTTTGTTTTGGCATGTCATTGTTAAAAAACATAAAATTTACAACATGTTTAGCTGCTCAATGATGTGTAAAAATTAAGTGCTATGTTAAGCCCTGAAAAAAATCTGTTAAAACGCAAATTCTACGTTTTATTGTGAGCACAGGTCGAGGTCGACACATGATGTCAGCCAGTTATCAGGTACGATTGTAAAATGTTTATGACTCCCGTTTTATCATTTAAATCAAACCCGGAGTTGGGTGAACATTTTTACGATGGTTATGCGATCAGCCGGACAAACGCGAAGATATCTATAAAAATATGAGTTAATAAGGTATCGATTAAATAACGAAGAACTTAGGTAAATACTTAAATATACTTACAAAGGAGTTTCGGTTTTCCTACATTTGACCGAACATCAGTTCGTAGAATGGTCGTTTAGACAAAGAGACGTTAAAATACGATAACAACTATTAGCCGTAACAGACGTGTCGAACTTGGCTGACGAACCGCCGTCTGACCAACGGGAGAGAAGGAGAAAATTATTTCTTTCTCTCCCGTTGGTTAGACGGCGGTTCTTTAGGCAAGTTGACATGTCTGTTACGGCCTTAACGTTTTAATTATCAGCCGACATTTACCAAGAGTGAGTGAATCTGAGCTGAAAATGTCTCAACTTTAGAAGTGAGCCAATAGTGAGCCTTAAAAAGTCTAGTTAGATCACTTTTAAGGTTCCGTACCCAAAGGGTAAAACGGGACCCTATTACTAAGGCTCCGCTGTCCGTCTGTCACCAGGCTGTATCTCATTAACCGTGATAGTTAACCAATTGAATTTTTTTGCCGCTATAACAAGAAATAAAAAAATACAGAATAAATTAAATATTTAAGGGGGCTCCCATACAACAGTGTTTTATTTTTTGCTCGTTTTTGTTTGATATTTATAACGGCAACAGGTAGACGCTTGAAATATTCACAGAATATTTAATTATATATTCGATTTAAAAATAATTAATTAAATTAAAATAAAATTTATATTTATCTCCCATACAAAAAACGTGATTTTTTTGCCGTTTTTATAGATACTAATGGTACGGAACCCTTCGTGCGCGAGTCCGACTAGCACTTGGCCGGTTATTTAACGCTAGTCTCTAGATTCTAGTACTAGGTCTATTAAGTATACTTAGCCTTAGAATAGTGACTCCGTATTATGTCTTTTTCGATCGAGTTCAAAATTTGAAAGAGAGAAAAAGACAAAACACGGCCTTCTTAACTATTCCAAGATCTCCGCGTTTATTATAAGGGGGTATAAAAGTATAGAAGATTGTTAGTAGGTACCTAATGTCAATCCCGACGTCGAGATCCCATCCGAACTTGTGAAGTGTCGAGAAATTCATAAAGCACCTAATTATAATTAAGTGACAGCATGTGTGATCAATTAAGGGACTATGACCTACATTGGCGTTCAGAGTTCATCGTTCGTTGGCAATATAATAAAACTATAATCAACTCAGCAGGGTTATTCTAGTCGTTAGCACTCTCATGGCAGAGTGGTCATCAGATAGGGTGGTGTCTAGCTTCATAATACGTCGCCATTCGATCAGTGAGCATTCGACACGTCGTATTGCGGCCTTTTTCATGCATAGGTTCACATGACCGTTAAGTGCAGCCTATATTTGGTCGATCTACCATAATAGTGATCTGCCGCGTGGTCTCGTTCCCTCAATCTTACCCTGCATCACAAGGCGTTCTATGGAATCGATACCGTGTCGAGATACATGTCCAATAAAGGTTTATTAGCCCCCGAATTATTTTAAATTCTCTACTACATAGATAACTAAATGATCTTCTACGTAGGTAGGTCTAGGTCATAGACCTAAAAAAAAATTTTGTTGCATCCCAAATCTATGGTCTAGGTACCTGTGGGGTAAGTACGAGAACTTGCGAAAAAGTTATCGTTACGTAAACGATAACAAATGTATGAAAAATTCAGTTTCCTTTTACGTCCGATAGAGGCGCTGTTCAATTTTTCATACATTTTGCTATCATTTACGTAACGATAACTTTTTCGCAAGTGCTTGTACTAAGGCCACTGTATTCATGTTGCTTATTCGAGAAAGGGTCGAGACGTCATGGTCGAAACTGAAAGGGGTAATCTTCACAGAGTTTGTGCTATAAACGGCCGACTCCCACTTGCCTGGCGTTTATTATTTGTTGGTATAGGTACTTTAGAACGTAGTATTATAATCACGCCAATTTTGACGCAAGTGCAAGTTATATGTAACTTGTCTAACGTTATTTAAACAAGTTACATAATATTTATAGTATGCTGGTTATGGAAACTTGATTATTTTCGCGACTGAAGGACTCTGTATTCACGGTCATAAAAATAAATAAATAAAAAAATGATCTGCCAGGCTAGCATGCGCACTGCGACAATATTCTGTCGACTCTTTTTATCGTGCCCAAGCAAGAGCGTATATGAAACCGTAGGCACCTTGTCGCGTTCTTACTCTATAAAGTGACGACAAGGTTTTGTCGCAGTGCGCATGCTAGCCATGCAGATTGATCCATTGATCTGACATTTATAGGCGGTATGACCTTAAACCTTAAAGGCTTTAGCCTGCCCGACCAGCGAATAAAAAAAATGATCTGACATATTTTGTTCAGTGTTGCCAGGTCTCCTTTTTCGGGATTCTCCCAATTTCAGCCGAATTCTCCCTACCACCCGCAGGCGTATTATGGATCTTTGATCGGGATCAGTCAGTGTCAGAATTGACAGAATTTTGACACTTGAAAGGAGTTATGACGCAAAAAAAAAAAAAAAACTGCGTTGTCTATTTCAAATTTCATACTACGAAATTGGAAATAGACAACGTTTTTTTTTTTTTGACATAATTTTGACAAGTCGCGATCCCGATCAAAGATTCATAATACGCCTGCTGATCTTCTACACCTTCCTCCCGTATTTATTGTAAGATTTTTGGTGTATGTAGAAGATTTCATAAATTAAAGAAAACCACGTGATAAGAAACGCAAAAATGAACTGCTAAGTAGAACTCTACCTACTATGTAATGGACTAAGGTCGTAATAACATATCACACGCAATGGAAATACAGGGTTACGCACAAATATCCTGTACTAAGCCTCATTATACTCATCATTACAAACAACTTTTACTAAGGGACCAACCCTGAAATCGCGAAAAAAAACAGCCTTTCCATACATTGTGTCGAGTGACCACGTTTTCTATGGAAAATCAGTTTTTTTTTTTATAAAAGTTGTTTGTATTGGTGAGTACAAGGTCCTCCTTTCAGCTTAGTACAAGGTATATGCGTAGCCCTGTTTACTATATGGTTCATAATAATAAAGCTTAATATTAATTGACAAAGTAGTTTACTTGTTTAGTTTCATCGATGCAGGGCGATGTTTAAACCGAATTTTGCGCTTGCATACCCTCTACTTGTTTTACTCTATCTTCCGTCATTCTGTCCGTTTATTACTTCTCAGTACCATACTATATCACATATTTACGATATTAATTGATATTATGCTAAACAATAGTCTCCTGTTTTTTTAATTTTGTTTTCATAGAACTCCCTATTAGCCTTGATTATTATACATCTCCCGTTTTACGAAACGAAAGTTAGACCAATTACCACATTTACCACATAGAGAACATTATATATATTTACCACCTGGCAACACTGATTTTGAGACGCTGGCTGGCGCGCCGCTTATTTTTAACTAATGTAGTTTAGTTATCATTAACTTTATGATAATTATTAGAAACAGAAAGAAATAACCATGGTGAAGTTAACTACAGAGTTGATACAAAATTCCATGCAGTACATGAATCCATGCAGGGATAGGGAATTGGATCTTAGAGGTTAGTTTTCAGTAAACACCTAATTTTGCTTCCTAATCACTAGACTGCGTCATGATTAGTTAATTCTCATATTTAATTTATCGTATCATGTATTTAGTATATTCAATGTATAACTCTGAGCCATGCCCATAAGCTATTTTGAAGGGTTATCATGAATCCTCTTTCGAAAAAACTACGAGTTTCAGCCCCGGAACAGGCCAGGTTTAGAAGTGGGTACAGCACCATAGACAACATCCACATTGTGCGACAGATTGAACAGAAGTGCGTGATTGTAAAGCCTGGGTCAATCAACTAGATTGTTCAGAAGACCAATGAGTACAATCGGCCCCATTGCCTAGTGTATGTGGACTATGAGAAGGCTCTTAATTTGGTTGAAAACTGAGCTGTTCTGGAAACCTTACAGCGATGCAAAGTTGGCTGGCGATACATGGAGGTGATGAGATATCTCTGTGATGCCGCAACAATGACCGTCCAAGTCTGGCAAATGTCATATAATATTCATTTGAATCTAGGTGTGAGACAAGGGGATCTTTTCTGCCCTAAATTGTTCTCAAATGCAATGAAGGATGTTTGAAACGCTCATTTAGGCAGGTCTAGGTGACAATTTCAAATTAAGAGTTTAATCTTTCACACAATTTTTAGACGACATTGTCATAATGGTTGAATTATAATGACGCCCGCAACCGCATTCGTTCACGCTTATGCAGGTGCGGGTGCGGATAACTACTCGCGAAAGGCCATGCAAAGCATCTCCGCTCTGAGCAATCCACGACACATAACGATGTTCTAACGCACCACGTTTATCTCCACTCTGGATGTTCGTATGGATGGGCCGTACAAGCCTTACACATAGCTGTGGATTCAGCTTTATGCTGTAAAACTTTTTGAAGAATACTTTTTATAATATTTGTGAAGTCAAATACATCTAACTGTCACTGTACCATTAAACAAAATCCTAGTATCCAAATTAACCATTTAGTATTTTGTAATTTCAGGTTACAAAATACCCCAAATAGAGAATATGGGAGCAACATTAGATCAGTTTGATACAATTGATTTCTCAGAAAATGATATCCGCAAGCTTGATGGATTCCCTTTACTGAAACGCCTCAAATGTTTACTGATCAATAATAACAGGATAGTGTGAGTACTTAGTCCTTACTTCGTAAAATATAGCTCGAGTCCTGCCTGTGACAGTTCTTAAAGTGATGCCTTGTAAGTTGTGAAATGGCTTATGACTCCTGCAGTTTTTCCTCGTGTAATTTGGACTGCTTCAAAGGGTAAATAGAATTCGTGAATAGTGTTCACAGGTAGGCAACGCACCTCCAATGCTCCCAGTATTGTAGTTGTTATAGGCAGCGGTGACAACTTAGCATCAGGTGGTCCGTTGCATTACATTTAAAAATTATAGATAATCTTCAAATCGGATTTTGGGAAAGACATCAAAGGCAAATGTCTTCCCGGACGTATACATATATGCCCACACATGATTTGATATCCAGAGAGGGCCTTGAATGGTTGATTTGTTTCTTCTAGACATATTCTGCCACAGATAACATCATCGTTTAACATAAGATCAGATTAAAAAAAAACACTTCTTCTTTTTCTCTACCTTATTTTTCTTCTCCTTTTTAAATTACTCAACAACCAACTTATTACTTAGTACTAGCTTACTGTATCAAACAAATCAATAATAAATAACTGGCCAAGAGTGTGCCGAGACACTCATATGGTAGGGTTCCATAGCCAAAGCTATAACATTCATAGTTCAGAAATTGGTAGTTCTAAAAAAACACAAATTTCAGAGATGTATCATCATATAATTCATCATATAGTTTAGTCAAAGAGAAAACTACTTAGGTAAAATTCTTTGCTAAGATCATTTTAGGAAAAGATCAATGGTCTTTGAGCTGAACATCTTGAATTTATAACAGTTTTATGACTAATCTTCAAAATTTTTGTAAATTTTTTTTGTTTCATGATTTTTATCAGTGTGACTTGTTACAAGTTTCTGTGTCCAATAATTTAGAAAAGCAGATGTCCCACAGTCACATGAGAGGGTGCAGCGAAAAATAAAACATCTCCCATTTCACATGTACCAGAGCCATTCTACAAAGATTTTTTTTTTTACTTTTACAAATTAAGATTTATACCAAAACTGTGATTGTGCAAAGTTACATGCACTCACCTTAATAAATATAGGCGGTTTTAAAGACTCAGGTCGAATGTATGAACTTACAAGGGTTCTTTGTAGTACTACGGAACCCTAAAAACTCACACATTATTTTTCAGACGCATTGGTGAAAACTTAGAACAGTACCTGCCGAACTTGGAATCGTTAATATTAACCAACAACAACATAACAGAGCTGGGAGATCTTGATCCTCTGGCAACTCTACCCAACCTGAAAACACTCTCTCTGATGCATAATCCAGTGGCCATCAAGCAGCATTACAGGTAAATAATGTACACACCATACAGTATTTCATAGTAAAAAAAAAACATCAAATGTGCGAGTGATTAAGCAGGGCGGCGTCACAACCTGAGCCTTAAGTGGTATAGGTTTTTTAAATGAAAAATAGATGTTTGAACACACACACACACACATCATCAGCCAATTAACGTCCACTGTTGGACAAGGCCTCCCTCATAGAGGGGTGTTGCCGTAATCCCCATGCTTGGCAGGCTGCTTGGGGATGTTTGAACACGAATGATAACTTGTACTAAGGCATAAAAAAGCTTTTTATTTTTATTATTTATGTTTACCAATTTCTCCGCCAAGTGTTGACCGATTTTATTTTTTTGTCATCCGGTTATATTTTCAAGTTAGTTCCATTGTCACCAAGTCAGGACCTGATGATGGGATCCCAAGAAAATTGAAGGCAACCCTCAAATTTTATAGGCACTTATTATGTTTTTCATATATAATATTTTGATTGAGAGATTTTAATGTTTTTTTTTTTACGTTTGTTACCTCGGAACTTTCTACTGGGTGAACCGATTTTGATGATTATTTTTTTATTTGAAAGCTTTTTCTTGCCGTTTGGTACCATTTTTAATGTGATCCACTTGTTAACTGAATATTTACATTTCCAGAGCATATGTTGCATTCAAGCTGCCAGAACTAAGACTTTTGGACTTCAGAAAGATTAAGCAGAAAGAAAGAGAAGAAGCCAACACATTGTTCAAGAGTAAGAAGGGGAAGGAAATGCAGAAGGAGATCGCAAGGAAATCCAAAACGTTTGTGCCTGGCGGCAATGTGCCTGATCCTAAGGTTACAAGTAAGTTGGACCATATTTTAATCAACAGATAGGTATGTGCTTCTCCACAATCATACCAGGTGTAAACGAAGGAATTTAAAAATCTGCATCCTCTCAGAAGTCACAGAGATCAGATCTTTTTTTTTTATTATAAAATTGGCTTGCGCTCGGCCGCCACCTCGCCTGATGTTAAGCTATGATGGATCACGCTTACCTAGAAGAAACCGATTCACTCTTGACTTGAAGACACCCAGATTGTAACTATCGGGGAACACCCATTCAGGCAGCGCATTCCACAGACTAGCAGTTCGCACAATAAAAATGGAATCAAAGCGCTTCATACGGGTTTTCGGAATATCAACCATAAAGCGATGTTGATTTTTCGTGCCCGCTCTGGCAGTCTGATAGAAAAATAGGCAGGAGGGAATTAAATCATTCAAGGGATCTGAAATGTCGATGTTAAAGTGGGAAGGAACTGACTCCTACAATACAGAATCTACCTAGCATAGGAGTCAGAGTTTCACTTGTGTAACTATTATTATTAAGAGCAAATAAATAATTTTGTAATTTTGTTTTGTATTTTTTCTAAAGTAGGATAGTGCCTTCTTACGTTTTAGCCGACTTCCAAAAAGAAGGAGGTTATCAATTCGAATGTTTTTATTTATGTTATATTTCGAATGTGTTTATGTTTGTTACCTCAAAACTTTTGACTGGGTGAACCGATTATGATGATTCTTTTTTATTTGAAAGATGGTTCTTCCCGTTTGGTACCATTTCAATTTGGTCCAGTTCTACTATGTTTTTTTTACAATGTAACACTTAAAGTCATTTCCACACAAATCAGGCATGCGCTCTCTACAACCGATAGTGCCTAATTAATGCACGGGATAGAGGGCGCATATTTGGTCCAGTTCTGAATTTTTTATGAAGTCGGTTTTTTATATTAATAATTATATTATTATTACATCTATTTACAGATCTCACTCCTCAAGAGATTAACAAGATCAGAGAGGCGATCAAGAATGCGTCTTCGCTGCAAGAAGTGGAGCGCCTTACCAGGATGCTGCAGTCGGGACAGATCCCCGGCCAGAAACCTCTGCAGCCGCCTACTCAGACCAATGGTCAACGTAAGATTATCATTTATACTATTTATCTAATAATGTTTGGTGAATATTACTAGAAAAATTTATTATGCCCAACTTATAAAATAGAACATGACGAAAACTTAAAATACCAACTAAAACTTAAACTAAAAGACCATTAGTGGAGGGAAAGGTCCCCAGAATGCAGATGGCATTGCCACGTTGAATGGCAGTAAAGACAATTTTAATATGTAATTCAAAACTCTGGGTGGTATCAAATTGTGGGCAAGACTAATGCTTACAATTAGGCAATCTAATACGCTACTGAACTGTTTTTTTTTTCTTATTAAAAATCTGACCTCAATTATTAGAGCCGATCACCGAAAACTAAATTAAAGTGTGTCCAAAATTAAGTAAGATATAATCATTTTAATGTCTTGATAGACACAGAACTCACTATACTTACAGATGACGTCACTTCAGGGTACATCATACAGACTTCATTAAGTCCTCTGCTTACACTGACACTCACTTTGTAGGAAAGGGACAGAGCATCCCTTGCTATATACATATCAGTTCTTGATATTTTTCACTAAGCCTGTTATTATTAATAATACCTGTCCGATTGCCTATTCCTTTTCTTGTCACCCAGTTGAATTAAAGAAACACACTTATATAAATAAATAAATAAATATCTGGGACATTATTGCACACATGGTCATCTGACCCCAAACTAAGCAAAGCTTGTAATATGGCTGCCAGAGACTGATATACATACATATATATTTTTAAACACATACTTAAATAGATATTAACACCCAGACATAGAACAAACACAAATGTTCTTCACACAAATGTTTGTCCTAGATGGGAAATGAATATAAAAATTACTAAGCAATGTGCCTTGCATAACCTAGGCATGATGAGTTCTATCAGGTAAATAGCTTGTAATTTCAGGAACAATAAGAAACCTCAGATTTGTTCATTGAAATATTTGCAGATCAGGTCACATCGTGAGCGAAGAGATCATCAGCAAAAAGTTTTAATTGTTTAAAATGAACCGTCCTTATCACCGTTTTATTCTTATGATTTCAGAAAGAGAAGATGAAGAAATGGAAACAGACCAAAACATTGGGTAAAAAGAGCACATTGTTTCTCTTCAAAATCATGATGCTGTAAGAACAGATATTGTGATTATTTTCTTTCTAATGTATCTTTAAGTATTTTTAAGCTGATAAGAACTGAAACTTCTATACTGCAGTATATTTAGGTTGTAAGGCAGATACTACACTGGAGTGGCATATTAAGATAAAGAGCAGATACATACTACAAACTTTTGCCTGTATAACCATGTGAAAAAGTTCTCAATATCATATCATCATAACCAGAGAATGTATGTCATAATTATATGGCTCCAACCCCTTTGAAAGGGCTCATACATCAAACTACATTATCTACCTCCAGTTCTCCAGAAAAGTAACCAACGGCATCTGGCGAAATAGTGTAACAAACTTAAACTTTTTTTTCGAAATAAAATAAAAAATTTAGCATGTCATTGGTTTTATTTAATTACATTTCAAATCATTAGTAACATTATATCAATTAGGTTTCAAACACAATAATTCTTCGTTTCCAGCGTCTAAGAAAACGGTATAAATAGGGCTTAGTAGCACTTTCCGTCCCATTAAGTCTTTTATTGTAGGTCTCTTGTCGGGTAATATGGATAGCATGGAGTCTATGAGGTCTTGCATTCCTCGTCCGTACACATTTGCGTCGATAGGGTGGACGCTACCGCTGGTTATTGCTTTTACTAGGCCGACGAGGGTCTGAAATATTGATCATAGTAATTAAATTATTTTACCGTTGTTTGTGCAACAGGTTCATACATCGTAGACCATATCAGGCGGGTTGGCGGTCAAACTAGCCTATTAATACATTTAAAATAACTTATACTAGTTTAATTTGGAAAAAACTTCCGATTTTGTTGAAACCTGGTATGTAAATAATTTAAATAGGCAAAACGAAACCTTGTCATTACATATACGATTAACTATTTAATTATTTTTTTCGAAAATGCTGTTCCATAGTAAATGGTCATTCATATAAAAAAATATGGAGCATCTGGGTTTTTTGTGATTTCAGTTTTGATATAAGTTTAACGAGTGTATTTGTCTGTGGAATCGTAGCTCCCAAACGGCTGAATAATATTTTGCATTAACACGCTTTCGAACTAACGTTCGCCGGAATACGATTCTGTCTACCCGTAGTCTGTAGTACCATCAATATTCGCACTAAAGCCCGTTGCAGACGATGCGCTGTAAACTTGCGCGAGTGCTACGCATCGCCTCGGGAGATCTGCAGGACTTTAACAGACTTCCAAAAAGGAGGAGGTTATCAATTCGACAGATTTTTTATATATATTTTTTTATGTTTGTTACCTCATAACTTTGGACTGGGTGAGCCGATTTTGATGATTATTTTTTTATTTGAAAGCTGGTGCTTCCCGTGTGGTCCCATTTCAATTTGATCTAGTTCTCACATTTTTATGAAGTCGGTTTTTTATATTGATAATTCTATTTTATTTGCTTAGAGCTAGACTACTAAGCATCTTACACTGCCACTGACACTAAGCACAAAGTGTTGTGGCTCGTTGCAGGCAGTGCACGGTGCTCGCGCGAGTTTCGTCTGCAACGGATATTAAAGCCGTAACAGACGAACGTACCACGGACCGTAGGCGGTAAATGGTACGTTCGTCTGTTACGGCTTTTACACTCATTGTACATTAGTAGTTCGATCCTAAATTACGAACTCAGGCGATTGTGTATTTTACATTGTGATGTAACTTCCGCAGTGATGATTCTCAAAGATGTAAAATTTACCCTTACCTCCGCTTCGAATGCTCTTTTATGCGTGCACATTTCGTACAATAAACACCCTAGCGCCCAAACATCACTTTTTGTGTCGTAAGGTTTTCCATCGCACAACTCGGGCGCCAAGTAATAAGGAGTCCCGATAACTGTAGATGTTTTCTTTGCACTGAAATTAAGATATAAAAACTGTTTGAGAAAGTTTTGATAACAGGGTTGCACGAAACAGTGGTACGAAGACGAAAGAAGTCATTGTATTGTACCTACTCATTATGAACAACTTAATACCGAGGGGCAAACTGTGAAATCGCGAAAAAATTTCAGTTGCTACATACACTTTGTTGAACTTGAATGACATATTTCTTAAATTTTTATTTCGAGACACTGCGCCCCTCATCATCAGCCAGAAGACGTCCACTGCTGAACATAGGCCTCCCCCTTTAACCTCCACACTGAACGACATCCTGCCATCTGCATCCACTGGATACCCTCGACTCTCACAATGTCGTCAGTCCATCTAGTGGGAGGCCTACCTACGCTGCGTCTTCCGGTTCGCGGTCTCCACTCAAGAGCCTTTCTTCCCCATCGGTTATCAGTTCTTTGAGCGATGTGGCCTGCCCATTGCCACTTCAACTTGCAGATTTTACTACTGCTATTTTGATACTAATATAAATATAATAATACTGCGCCCCTCAGCCGCGTGGAAATGTTTAAATAAATATTCTTTCAGAAATCGTACATTTATCTGGGTAAAATAAATGCATATTGTCACTCTCCGGCCCTCTATTTCTATGCTAAAAATAACATCGGTTCATTGCTCTTTTGCTGTCAAATCAAACAAAAAACACTTTCGCATTTATAATAATATTAGTATGATTTCAATTGTTCCATCGTGAAAGTAATTCATTATCATGTGTACAAAGACCTTCTTTCGGGTTAGTGCCACCGTTCCTTGTAATCCTGTAGATCTAGGCAAATCCCAATGACCATATAAGTAACCACTATTGGTTATATTATCTTTGGCATATAATCTACTAAGCAGTGGATACTTAGTTATGCTCAAGAAATCAGCAATAGAAATGATGCAACTACCGTCATTTCTGTTGGGTTAGGTTAGGACTACATAATATATAATTAAGTTGTTTCTTATGATGGACTTAAGTCTACCTAGTTTATTTAATTATAGTAAGAATTATTACACACTAGGTACCTTGCTAGCATCTTCGAAATGCCAAAATCTCCTATCTTCACCAAAACCCCACATTTCCCTGTCAGTAGTATATTTTCAGCTTTTAGGTCTCTATGGATAATATCGAGGTTGTGAATGAAATTGACACCTAGCAGCACTTGGGCGAAGAGAAAAAGGATATCCTGAAAAAGTAAGTATACATATGCCTAAGTATATCTACATTACATTCGTTTCTATATCTTGCATAATATGTCCTACATTACATTTGGTCAAAAGTGGAATTGTCGCCAGCGCACTTCCACATGTGTTTAGTTAAATAACACTACATGTTAAGTACTAGCGAGCGACCTGCCCCGGCTTCGCACGGGTCTAGGCTTCCGGCCTCGCTTCTATGACCAGCTCCAGCAACACAAAATTCCATTCAAATCGGTCCAGCCGTTTTTAAAGTAGCCTATGTGCTATTCTATACTATAATCTATCTCTGTGCCAAATTTCATCCAGATCCGTTCTGGCGTGATTAAGTAACAAACACCCAAACTTTCACATTTATAATATTAGTGGGATTGTGTTAAACACATACGAAATATTTTAGTAACTGAAATTAACCTTTCTTTCGTATTTGACGTACCTAATTCTATTATCGACTAAAGATCTATCTTTCTCAGTTGACCAACTTTCAGAGTTGGTTCAGATACGTAGGTAGGTAGGCAAGTACCACTAACTATGTACTTTGTTGCATTACCGCCAACTATCTTTTTAGACGCAACGCAGTTGTAGATATCGGTATTTTATAAAACACATACAAATCTACCAATCATTCAAAAATTCTACAAGGCACAGACCATTGACTATTATGGGACACTGCTTTAAAACAATAATTTGCCATTGTACAGTTGCATACTTAAAAGATGACAGTAAATTAATAGGGTGATCACATTTCTAAAAGCCGAGTGTCTGTTATCTGTATCTAACTTAAAATTTTGTAACGAATTACTTACCTGCTCCTTTAATAATTTTGGACATCTTTGGTACATAAACTCTGCTAGGTTACCACTTGTGGCATATTCCATAGAAATCATCACATGATTATCAGTGTAAAAACATTCATAAAACTTGATAATGTTTGGGTGGTTCATTTTAGACAATATCTTAACTTCATTTGCTATTTCCTAAAAAAATAAAAACAAACTTATCAAAGCGTGTGCTTTTGACAACCCACCTCAAATAATAGGAGCAAGGAACATATTACTCACAAGGAGAATAGGAGTCTACGCTTAACACTTTTATAACTAATAGGAAAAGTTGGCAGAAGGAACTAAGGAAGTTTATAAATTGTCTGGATTTACTGAAATGCTCACCTCTTTGTGATCTTGTATCTTAACATTTAATTCTATATCTTTCACAATAGTCAACAAGTTTCTTTCGCGTTTTTCACACAAGTAAACGTTTCTGAAACACGAAAAATAAGAACAATTATAATATTCTGTGCTTATGTACATAAAAGTTGTCAGAATTAAATACAAACACTCACCCGTATGTTCCTTTACCAACTGTTTTTAAGACGACTAAGTTATTCTTTTTGAATCTTTTTTTAATGTCCATTTTCAAGTTCGTTATTACATTCTGGGCAGGCACCTGCAGGAGATTGCAGACAGCTGCTTGAGTGCTTCTACTACCTACCTGACACAGCTTTTTTCAAATCTACCCGCTTTTAATTTAAAGTCAGTTTTTGTTATGTTGGTACCAAAATGTTCCAAGTTCAGGCTCCGTTTTGATTGCTAGTGTATTTTATGCATTAGAATCTGGTTTGGATAGTGGATTTTGACAGTTCCGGTTCGCAGACTAATCTCATCGCTGGATGGAACATAATTTTCTTGCTTTGCTTTGCATTGCATTTGCAAACAAGTATTTGTATTTGCATTAGTTTTGGCATTATTCGGTGAAATCTAGATAATTGTAGCCATTTAACCTTTCCGAAACATTAAACTAACGGAGACAACAATGGGTCAAATCATGGGTTCTTTCAACGCTCGTAATGTAGACCTCTACATGGACGATAAACCCAGTTACGATCCTCAGGCTGGATTTAACTTTGAAAGGAAACAAAGAGGTAATATTCGATAACTCACTGATAATAATAATTAAACCAAGTGTGCTTTCAGTCTCTAATCTGAAATATGAAAAGAAACTAGTTACATAATAATATTGTTTAGGTTATAAATATATAAACAAAACTACATAAATGAATCTTGGTGCTGAAATTGTACTATAGATTCTTCCAGTGGAGATACTGAATGTTTTACCCTAAAGATCTCACACGGAACATTGCGTATTTTTAGTCGCTTTAAAATGTTCCTAATAATAAGTATGTATGTACAGATTGTCCACTTGTAGGTCAAAACCCTACTTCCACATTGTGATACTAATTGCATAAATGAGTACAAGTATTCATGTGACCATCTCATTTCAATAATCTCAAATGTAATGACATGTTATGTGTATAAAAGCCTATAATAATTCAACCATTTATGTGCTCATATTTATCAGCCGTTGAAATCATTATCAGCCTATTCCATCTAAATCTAATATACCTAATACAGTTGAAAAGAGACCAACACACAAACTTCCACATTTACAATATGAAGTAGATGTAATATAAGCCCTATTATAAAATGATTGATATAAATATTTTACTAGAAATGTTGATGTGATGAAGTTAACATTATACTTACTTAAATTCCAGTGATGATTGCCAAAGAGGAAGAGCTTGAATCTGCAAGGATCGATCCTGAATACCGAGACTACTGCTCTCATCTCCTCCTTCCATTTCATGAGTGCCGTTACAAGAATATGCCTTTAGTCTACAAGTGCGCTCATGAGAAGCATGCCTACTTAAACTGTCAGCAGGAAGAGTATGTTACCATTTTATGATAGAAACTAAGTTATAAAAACAACTGCTTCATCCCATTATAATATGCTTATTCATATTGGATTATAGCTTTTTTAAATGTAATTAGACTGGTAAACAAAACAAAGAGCGCAAACTTTTTATAATTCTGACATTTAAGTGTCATTTTTTTCTTTTCAAAATTATTTTCGTGCCTTTACATTAAAAGAGGTTTCTATAACAAAAATCCCTATCTCCTCCCTCAATGGCAAAATTGCTTCAACACCCAAATAGATATCTGTGCACCCAAAGGGACAGTTAGCCAAGTAAAAAAAAACAAGCAGATTGGTAGAATTTGCTTTAGAGAAACATCATGAGTGTTTCATCATTATGATTTGATTACAAATGAAACCACTGCTGATGATCTGAATAAACTGCTTTAAAAGTACAATCAAAGATTTCATAATATACTACGTAATATAAAATCTTTGACTACAGTTTACTCTTAATGTTTTATTTTTTACAGTTATGTTATACGCATGAAAGAGTTTGAGAGGGAGCGCCGTCTTCGGCTGCGAGAAAAACGTCTTGTCGGTGTAGCTTGAATGCATTGTCCACGAGCTGAAAACTAGAAATCAATATGTTAAATATAAATATTAAAGTTATTGTTAATAAGTAGTTGAGAGGTGTTTTTTATTTGCAACACAAAACTTAGGTTTTTTATTGGTTGGTAAACAGTAAACTATCATATAAAAGATACTGGCTAAGAGTGTGTGGAGACATGCATAATTATGGCGGGGTCTGTAGTCAAATCATATAATTTTATTGAGGTCACATTCATAACAGTTATAGAAAAAAAATCTAACAAAGTTTGTGGACCTATGGAAATTATTCTGTGCGAAAGGTCAATGACCTTTGATATAGAACTAACACAAAAAGTTGTAAAAAACAATTGAAATAATTTCGTATGAAGGGTTTATGACCTGGCAAGTTTCATGTGTGAAACCTTAGCTTCATTTCAAAATACCTATTCAATGATGTCTTAATTTATTTTTTCTGAGATGTTACATGGTGCAGTGAAAAGTGAGATCTATGACTAATAAAACTAGTTCTAAAGAATAGGACGGATGGACAGACAGAAATAACTTGTAAGGGAGTCCTTGCAGTACTACGGAACCCTAAAAATGGTAACCATTTTTATAAAAATAATTACTAGCGACCCGGCTTCGCACGTTTTATATTTATAGCCGTAACCACGGAACACTATTACTCGCTGTAACAGACGTATTGAACTTGGTGACGAACCGCCGTCTGACCAACGGGAAATAAAGAATGATAATATAATTCCCCTCTCTTTTCCTCTCGTTGTTTGAGGTGGTTGACGTCAGCCATGTGGACGTGTCTGTTACGGCTCTTAGTTTATTTTCTAGATAAACCTACCGTGAAAAATTATCTATGAATACCGCATCAAAATCCATTGCGTGGTTTAGGAGGAGTTAGCGGTTATATGCGACACAACGACGTAAAATCCTCAGATCAAATAATATTTTCTCTATGTTAAAATCGGTAAGTTTTTTACAAGTCAATTTTAAAGTGTTCGAGTGAACTTAAATTGTTTATCTGTGTCAATTTATATGCAGAATATTGATAGAATTGGACCTTAACCACAGCCTTCTCTGGGGAGCGTTTACGGACGCGGCGAATTTTTCACCGGTGAAAAATTAAACTAACGGAGGTTCGCTGAACGGCGTCATAGCTTTATGTCATATATGTCAATACTAGCTGTCAAATTCAATAATAAATAAATGTCAAGTAAAATATAGTAAAATAAAATGGTATATAATAGTAAAATATGAAATATCAATCTATCATTATATAGATATAAAAATTTATTTTAAATAAAAACATCTACAACAAAAAGATTCGAACAAAATAATATCAAAAACGGCTTAACCTCCTCAACAGCTGTCAATCTGACAGCAGGCGAAAATTTAGCGACCTCAAAAGGTAGATAAAATTTAATCTAGTCAGGCGAAAACTTATACCAGCGGACGCCCGTAAACGGGCAGTTTAAATTTTCGCCGGTATAATTTTTCACCTCGTGGAGTCCCAAAACGGGTGTTTTATCGTTCATCTAGTATAAGTTTTAGTCTGGATAAGTGCCGTAAACGCAACCCTGTGGTCTTTCAGAAACAGATAAAAAATAATAATTATTGCCAACCTTATAATACTAACTTCAGAGGCAAATCAATAATGTTGCCATTTTTTAAAAATGTTTGCTAGTAGAATTTTTGACGTACGATGCATGTTTACAAGGATGCATTTTCTTTGCCAAAATGTTGCTTTGTATTTGAAAGTTACAGGATTCTCTAATCAAATGTTAGGCAATAATAAACTTTATTGCTACAAGTCATTAAAAGCTTCATGACGACTGTGACGTAGGAGCGTAAAATTTTTGTAAACACGCTTGTGGAATACACAAATTGTATAGCGAATGGATAGTTGAATAGGGCTATTTATTGCGGAAGTAATGGCTTCCTAAGATTTAATTGCAGACATTTGTTTAGTGATAATTAAATTAAA
Source organism: Agriopis leucophaearia (assembly GCA_949125355.1). NCBI lineage: Eukaryota > Metazoa > Arthropoda > Insecta > Lepidoptera > Geometridae > Agriopis > Agriopis leucophaearia. The sequence goes on from OX421267.1 coordinate 8,576,850, forward strand.
TTTGTTGATATGATAAAAATTACATCGCCACAAGCGTGAGTCGTTTGATGCATGGTGTCATCCGGCACAATTCTCTTCCGATTTACGAAGCCGCGTCCTGTAAAATATCTACAAAGGAGCTTACTGAAAATACAATTTGTTTGTGTCTTTTGCAGTTACTTTTTCATTTCTGAAATAAACGGGTACTGTTACAACAACCACGGAATGTGAATTTGGTTTTGGCGCAAGAAAAATGCCAATTGAAACGATGCTTACAATTTGGAATCGGTATTGATGAATGTGTCTGTAATCGCAAGTATACGTTTGTTGCGATGGACGAAGCCGGTGGGAAGGAGCCTGTTAAGAACAAGATGAAGAGGCGGGTTATAGAGGACGAAGATGAGTCTGAGGAAGACGTCCTGGACAGCGACGATGATGATGAAACCATCGCCAGAATACAAAGAGCGCACTACGCGCAGGCAGCTGCGATGAACTCCCGCCGGCGCGCCACCCCTCGCGCACGTCCCATGTCTCACAAGCGGAAAATGGAAGCTGTCAAAACCTTCCAAGACTTCACTAAGAAATTAAAAAAAGACACTGGTATTTCAATCCGTGGTTTAGTCGGTAACAGTTTATTAGAGTTAAGTGAATTTTCTAGTGAGGAAAGTGAATCTGACAGTGATGGTCTGTCGGAGGAAGAATTCACTGTCAATCCGACTGCTATTGAGGAGTTAAACGAAGAGAATGAGAGCTACATCGACCCTGAGACTGGAGATATTGTAGAAGGAAAACAAAAAGAACCCAATGAAAAAGTGAAGTCTCCCGAACCACCCATGATACCTGACCCTGAGCCAGAACAGCCCGAGGCCCCAAAAACTCTTTCAATTAGTGATATTATAGATGAAGGAGACTTAGATTTGTCAAAAAATTTAGAAATATCGGAAGTTGAAGAGAGTGATCTATGTCCAGAGAAAACAACTGAAGAGTTGTTGAATATGAAACAAGAGGACAGTAGTCAAGACTACTCCGAGGATCTAGCAGAGAAACTGAAGGAAATGGGGGAGATCAGTGTAAAGCCTGTCAAGAAGGAAGATGACGAAGAGGAGGAAATTAAAAATGATGATGAGAAGAAGCAAGAAGAAGATGAAGATGTAAGTTAATTACATTGTCATATAGTTTTCTCATATACTAGTATGATTATCTGATTAAATAGATCTTTTGACTCTTGGATCGTGGTCCCGGGGGCTTATTATGGATGTCCATTAGTGATTCGGATTCTGATTGCGATTGTGTGGCATCTTGCTCATGCACATGGTGTATGTAAGTAGTTGCAAATGGGATGGCATTCTATCACGGTCACAATAAAACTTTCGTTATAACTAAAACATTAGAATGTAATGTGTACTCTATATATATGACGGAGAGGTAAGGTTAGGTTGACTAATTGTAAAATGTGGTATAATAATTTTTTGGGCTGGCCTATGGGCCAAGATCGTCACACAGTGGGTGCCTGATAGACTACACAGTCTAGGAAGGTCTAAGAAACGCTGGCGTGACGATCTTGACTCATTCCGGAGAGGTTGGCAAGAAGTAGCAGAGGACCGACATTTATGAAAGGAAATGGGGGAGAAAGGTTAAAAAAAACTGACCTTGTTGAACTATTCTTGGATAGTTGAAATTATATGTGAATGACACCCACAAAATTTGTCTCGTATTCAAAATCTTATGGTGAATGATGACTTGCACCAACTGTTTGGACCCCCATAAAGTCTGCCTTATATATGGCACTGGAGGGTTAACATTGGCTTTGCTTAAGGTGTTGAGAATAGTCCTAACTATATTAGAAAGAAATAAATAAATATTGCTTTTTGTAACAGCAACGTAACAAACAACATAGATAATTTATGACCTTTAGGTAGTGAAGTCATGTCACAAAAATGGCCTCAACTCAGCATAATGCTGTTTACCAAACAGAGCTGATTATCTCTTGTTCCATTATTAGACCATCTCTTGTCCAATTGTTAGGCAAATTCTATTCTCTTTTTCCATGTTTAGTTACATCTACCTACTACAGTCATTATTAACACCTCATGGTTATGGTATTTCATAGTAAGATAGGGTTTTTCAGAAGTGTGTTAGTAGTCGATTAGGTTACGCGGAAAGGGTGTACTAAGCGGATAGGGATCCATAGTAACCATCATTATGTACAACTTTTACTATGGGAGCAACTCGGAAATCACGTTATAAATATTAGTTGTTAGATAGAAAACGGTCATTGACACTCGACTTAATGTATGGAACCTCAGATTTTTTTTTGCAACTTCATGGTTTGTCCCTCAGCAAAACTTGTTCATAATGATGAGTATAATGGACCCCTTTCGGTTTAGTACACCCTTTCTGATACCCTGTATAAAAGTCATCAAGTATTTGTGATGCCCTCAGATCAGGCCCACCACCGAGGGCACTTCTGCTTCTTTGCCACCCATGGCATAAAAAAGACAGGTTAAAGTCACTTTAACCAAGATTATTGTTTTATCCAAGCTGAAATCCTTATGATAATGGATAAAGCTCAGTGGTAGCATGTCTACCTCATAAGCTAGAGGTCCGGGGTATGAGTCCCGAAATGTCCGCTCTGGGTTTGGGTGTTAGTTATCCATGTTTGTGTATGTTTCACGGCAGCCCAGACACTGGGAATCCTAGTGGGGTGCTATGAGTGTGAAGTGTTATATACTTATCTCTATTTTTCAATTTTTCAGAAGAAGCCTATGAATCCTAATGCACTAAATGTACGCCGTAACATCAGAGAAGTGATGGACGAAAAGAACCTGGATGCTTCAACACTGGCAGCTCAGAGACAAGAGTCGGAGCGTTTGGCGCGAGTGCAAGAACAGCAAAGGATAATCAGAGAGGTACAGATAATATCTAGACAGCTTTCAGGTTGAAGTGAAAAAAACACTTCTAGATAACTTGGTCCACCCTTGGCCATACTTCTTATCAACAGGTGAATCGGAGGCCAAATGTTGAATATTCTTCCATTAATAGAAAAATTACCCAGGTATGTCCTAAAACTGTGACCATAACCACCGGAGGATGTGCAGCAGCGTCCTATTAATACACGGTGAACTTACTGTGATCCCCAAGCCGCCTGCCTAGTAAGGGGCCTCCTCTATGAGGGAGGCTTTTCTTCAGCAGTGGACGTTTACTAGCTGATGGTGTGTGATGTGAAAAGATAAATTAGGAAATGTTAGCTTTATGACTACCAATTCCAATACTACCTTTATGTCCACTACTAGACATAGGCCCAGTACAATGTATGCTGATGAGCTCAATCTTCAGTTTGTTCACTGCTTCATCACTTCAAGAAAGTAAACTATTTAAAGGGTTCCATTGAACCATTGTACTAAGGGCTAATGAAACCAACCCTAAAATCGCAACAAAAAAAAACTGCCTCTATTAAATGTAATGCTTAAATGTAAATTATTTTTTTCTATAGAACAGTAGATTTTTTTCGATTTCAGGGTTCATATGTCAGTTAATGTTTTAGTGATGAGTATGTACAATGACCATCTTTCAGCTCAGTACTAACATTCTGTGTACCCTATATAATTATTGCACGTACACTTGTACTAGTATTTTTAAATTATATTCTGAGGTTGAAAGTTTAGGTCTTTTGATAGATATTTAAGGTTTTGAAAATCTTCTCAAATTTTGTTACCAGGTTCAAAAGCAGATAGCACTGAATCGGCAAAATAAAATCCACCAGAAGACACTATCACTTCTGCAAGGTGGATCTTCCCTTCTGAAAAAGGGTGGAGCTGGTCAGAAATTAAAGTATGTATCTTATACTTAATATATACTTATTTGATGTTTCATAGAGCATTTTCAAAGTTTGAACTTTATTTTCCAGCTTGCCTAACACTGTGATGGTAAAGCTACCATCCGGTGAAATAAAAAAAGCTACTTCAAAACATGGACAGTTAGAAGTGACTAAGTTACCGAAACCAACTACTTCAGGAACTGGACAGAAACCTGACCAAAAGGCTGAAAAGAAAGAGGTAAGGGTTTAAACACATTCCTTTTTAAGCGAACAGCGCCTCAAAGATAATTTCTTTGTGCTGTGTTGGTTCTCATTAGCAATGTTGGCATCTCTGCTGCTGTTTTGATCCAGAATATGCCCTTATTTTCATTTCAGGTTGTAGAAATCGTAGACAGCAGCAGCGGCGAAGAGTCATCATCTTCATCATCAGATTCGGATGACTGCATCATGCTCTCTGATTCTGAAGTTCCGCCTAGTCCTGAAGCAGAGGAGGATCCTAATAATTCAGGTGAAACTATTTTTCATGCAACTGTGATGAGTCGAGCAACTCGCTCACCTGATAAAGGTTTAAAGCTTAAGGTTTAAGGCTTTACGGTTGATATTTCGAAAACCCGTACGAAGCGTTTTGATTCCATTTTTATTGTGCGTACTGCTAGTCTGTGGAAAGTGCTGCCTGAATGGTTGTTTCTCGATAGTTTCAATCTGGGTGTCTTCAAATCGCGAGTGAATCAGTTTCTTATACTCATACTCATTTATTTATATGATCAGTATATGTCAGATAAGAAAAAATATAAAATGTCATTAAAAAAATACTTAATAGTACCTAAAGAAGTAAAAAGATGCCTAAACTTAAAGAAGCTCTATCATAGACAGCATCATTGCTTAAAATTAGGCGAGGCGGCGGTCAAACGCATAACTATTATTAAATAAATAAGCTTCACACTGGTTTATAACCTAATCCTGCATGGAAATGCATTGTTTCTTTTGTGCTTGTGCTCATTACGCTTAGATGATAAATTTGCATTCTAAATTTCATTTTAGTTTGGTCACTGATCGTAACTTGAAAAGGTGATGTTCCATGGCTTTTCCAGCGTGATAAACTGCATAGCCTATATCTCACACAGAAATAATGAAGAATTCTATCTCCTTGGTGCTTAACGGAGACCTCCGGAATCGCCAGAGTAACATATCAGGACTATCAGCATTGCTCTTCAGTTCCCCCCCCCCCCGTGATAGCTACATGCTGTTCCGAAACGTAGCCTACTAGACATTGTCATTAACTCCGGGCTTGTTAGGGCCTGTCTAGACATAGAATATGGAATATGTCCAGTCAAACTTTTTTCCTTTTTCTCACTATGCGAAATATTATAGGTCTTCATGTAAATGACGCGTACAACATTCCCGACGAGCAAGGCCGAGTGCAGATCAACGTAGGTCACCCGGAGACCGAAGAAGACATATTCTTGGCGCCGCAAATCGCAAGGATCATCAAGCCTCATCAGGTAATCATTGCCATTGTTTACAAATTTCGTCTTTTTATAGCACAACTTTTTGTAAATAAACCTTATACTGGATATTTTCATACTAGCCAATAACGACTCTGACACGATACAGACGTCAATATAGTACCAGTGTCGATTGAGTGCCAGTAAAAGTGATATGCTTGCCCCAACCAGTGATCAGCGGATCTGCGGCGCACGAATAAAAAAAAAATTACAGCTCTTCATAATCATAGGAATTTTTTCAATTCAATTCAATTTATTTGTTTCAGAATAATTAATTCCATATTTAAATAAAAATGTCAAGATATAAATATTACACACAGTTACATTAAAGCATTAGATCATAAAAAATTCAATAATAATGTCATACAAGTCAATACAATAAAAATCCTGATTAAAATAAAAATAATAGCATGAGAAATATAATTATCTTAACCTATATTTCGGCTTGGACCCAGCATGCTCAACATGGACTTTGGCCCAGTGCTGCATTATTGGGCAGTCTAGGTCCATCCGCCAGGCGAACAGCTGTAGGTAGCTGTTGGAGCTGCCCCGCACGCGGCGCATCAGGGACGCTACGCGTTTGCGCAAAATTGCAGCGAAACCGTCTATATGCGCGTCCGCAAACATCCCCGATGCGCTACAGTACGGTGGCAGCCTCATCAGCGCCCTGAAGGCATTATTGTATTGGGTGCGCAGGGCTGTATAGGACTTTTTGGTATGTTTGACCCATAGGCTGCATGTGTAAAAGGACTGGCAAAACGCTCTAAACAGCGTCGCCTTTACTTGTGCAGAACACCTTGCAAACCTACGAGCCAACATGTTAGCTCTGACTGACAACGCCCTGCGCTCCCTCTCCATATCCACATCATCTGGGGGCATATTGGTGACCCAATGACCCAGATACTTAAATTGCGAGACTCTCTTGAGGACACTGCCGCTCAGTATGACTGGTGGAACATTGTCATATGTTTTAGAGCCCGCTTTGAAAACTAATGGTCTAATGGAATGGTCTGCCGTTCATATTCTTTGTATTCATCGAGTCAAAGCATGAATGTTTTGTAGAAGCCTACTTTTTGGGAGATCCCAAAAAGTGGGCTTCAATAATTACACCCAATTTAGTTACGGTAAACGGCAGAAAGCCGGCTTGGCTTGTGTATGATGAATGTGCATAGAAAAGGATTCTAGAAGCGAAATATAAGGTCGGGGAAAAAGTTTCTTCGTATTTTTTAAACAAATTCAAGACATATTTTTTTCAAGTTTAATTACATTTAATTATAATATATATGTGCCATTTTGTTCGATAACTTGTTGCCATCTTGTAGGTAGTGACATGATCCCGTTGCTGTAGAATTTTTGGGACTTCTGATCAAAAAAATGCAACAAGTAGTTTTGACAGTCCTCTCTTGATGTTAATCTAACACTACCCAAAGAATTCTGAAGAGATCGAAACAGGTGGAAATCTGAGGGTGCAAGGTCTGGGCTATATGGTGGATGCATTAACACTTCCCAACCAAGCTCTCTAAATTTTTGCTGAGTGGCCAAAGATGTGTGCGGTCTGGCGTTATCATGATGAAAGACCACACTCTTTCTGTTGATCAATTCCGGCCGTTTTTTCTCAATTTCTTGTTTGAGTCTCATCTGCTGTTGGCAGTAGAGATCCGAATCGATGGTTTTGCCCGGCGGTAAAAGCTCATAATGAACGATGCCCTGCCAATCCCACCATACACACAGCATCACCTTATTACGTGTTAATCCGGGTTTCGCTACAGTCTGTGGTGCTTCACTGCCCTTTGACCATGATCTTTTGCGCACATTCTTGTCGTAGGTGATCCATTTTTCATCACTAGTGATCAATCTTTTCAAAAACGGTTCGGTTTCGTTACGTTTCAATAGAGAATCGCAAATGAGTACACAATTCATTTGGTTTCTTTCAGTGAGCTCGTGTGGCACCCAAATATCGAGTTTTTTGTATACCCAGTTTTTTTCAAATGGGTCAAAACTGTTTTGTGGTCAATCCCCAGTTCTTCAGCTACGTCGTAACTACTAATATGCCGATCTTGGTCCACTTTTTCAGAAATGGCATCGACTTTATCCGTAACAGGGCGACCAGAGCGACATCTTTGACATCAAAATTCCCGGACTGAAAACGCTTGAACCAACATTGTGCTACTCTTGATGACACTGCATTAGGTCCATAAACGTCACAAATTTTATTCGCGGCGTGTGTCGCATTTTTCCCTTTTTTGTTATAAAATTTCACAATATATCGAATTTGTTAGTTAGATTCACTCATTTTATCGAACAAAAAAACAATTGAAAAATGGCGGGAAATTGCTTTTTACGTTTTGTATTCCTTTTTTAAAATGTCATATTTTTAAT